>OW285187.1:29699817-31059817 GCA_935421135.1 Bugulina stolonifera
CCAGAAGAGCAGCAGGATTCTATTGTGGTTTATGACCACATTATTAAAGTCTGTTATTGCAATCTGAAGATACCTCCAGATCTGTTTGGGGGCATTCAGTACAGTACAGTAGAGTGCTGCGCTGTCTTGGTCTGTGGTATTCAAATGTGTTGATCATAGTCAATTGATATGGAAATGTGCTGTGACAGCCCTAGGGCCTCGATGTATTCATTTCAGTTGAGCTAGAGCTTCCACAGCAATTGTAATAAAATCCGTAATGAAGCCTATGGTTTCCATATTGCCAACCAGGTCTACAATCTTGTTGCTGTAAATTGCTGTTCATGATTTATTACTGTGTTGTACATTTCACCAACTAGGCCTATAGTTTGCAGTCAGAAACTGATGAAGTAGTAGCATAGGCTATATATATTTGCTCTTTTTGGTTGATATGGAAGCAGATTTCTTCTTGCTCCCGATTCAGTAGCTACTAATCAATCCTCTGCTACCATAAAAACCTTTATAGGCAGAATTAACAGGCACTTGGCAAAAGAATGAGGGCTGCAGGACTGCAACAGGGCAGGTATAATAATAATTCCCATGGTTCCAAACATGGCAATGGGTATTCTCCAGTGACCTGATTGATCATTCATTGATCATTAGCATTAGTTATCGGATTTACAGCAAGCATTAGTTGGAAGCAATAGCTAATAAGTAAGTTCACTAAATTTAATACCAATCAATAACAACATGAAGAAAGCACAAAGACATGATAATTATAATTAATATTAATAATTTAATACATGTGATGATGGCGAAACTTCCAATTTTGAATTTAATAAATATTTGTTCAATACATACATGTACACTATGACTATTTAGGCCTTAAGTACTATAACTACTATAGATATACTAATGAAATGTAAATGATAATTATCATACTATGATATTTTAACCAGTGAAGTTGAAATTTAAATTAATAATATTTTTAAAATATTAATAATTATTATAATATAATTTAATATTAATTAAATATTACATATTTTATATTATCCTATTAGGCCTACTTTTAGTGATTCAACTGATTTCTACCTGATATTCTGATCGCTTGATTTCGAAATCCTAAATTAAAATTAATTAAATTGTACTACGCTTTTCCTTCATTTTAGAGAGTAGGTCATGAGTAGAGAAGTATTTTCTAATGATGCATGTTGGATTCACTTTAACCAACAGGAACGCTATTGCATTGCAAATAACAATACTCGCTAGCTTTGATTTCTTGCCAGCTAAAATATCAATCTCTAAATTAGGTAGCTGATGCAAGTTTTGTTCACATATCTAGGTGCTATCACAAAGCATCCTAAACATCAGTCTAAAATAATTTCTATGCAATGGAAACATTATGAGTTTCACTTTGCTGGGCACAAGAGAAGACAACTCCAATTGCACTGTTAAAATGATCAAGAGAAGACAATCACTGCAATAAAGGCTGACTCTTGGAAAACATCACAATTAGCCAATGAAAAAGTCACACATTGTGGCCTTCATCATTGATGAATCATGCTTCAATGATTATTAACCCAATGCCTACAGTGGTAATTCTTTTAAAATAATGCACCGCGTTGTCATTTCAGGGGACCCCCCTGAAATGACAACATAGCGTATTGACATATTTTTGCAATGCGTACTGTAGTTGTTTTTGGCCAAGGATGGGCTGGTTTAATCATATTGAATTATTTGAATGACGTTGATTGCGAGAGTTGTTTCACCGAAAGTAAGAAAGCAGCCATATTGGACTAACAGCATCGAATCACATTGGTTAAACTTTTCTTTCGACTGTTGTGATTCGTTTTTATAAGCTCTATAATATTGTTTCATGTTCCCCCAGTAAACCAACTCTCACAATCAACCATGCTACCAACATCTAAGAGACTAAGGCTAAGCTCAAGTTATAAGGCTATTATTGTTTGAGTTGTGCTTTAGATTAATCTATTTTTATCTGGTTTTTATAGCACGGCTTGACATTAGTCTATCTAAATTCATTTTATGACGATTAAATTTTCTGTGATTTTGAACCCTTGTGATTTACCTCCTGCCCTGAATTCTAAACAAACAGTTAATCAAATTCCTGGTGTTGATCATCCTGTTCCATATTATAGATGAACGAGCATTACAAGACTATGAAGAACGATAACATTAATATAAGTGTAGTTATAGCTGGAATTGTTGTAATAACTGTAAGTAATAGTATAATAATACATGGACATGTACATGGACTTGTACATGTACATGTACATGTACATGTGCATATACACGTACACATGCTGTACATACTATAAACATGAATGTGATAAGCAAAACATACATGTGCAGTTTAGTTTAATTATTTTTAACTTATGCAAAGTAGTACTTGTTACAACAGATTTGTTTTGTAATTACTGATTTCACTTCAGGGTAAAAATCCAATCGTGTCCATCAAAACGATATGTAGATGTGAACAAGTTTATAAAGTTATGTTCTATTATCATAAAATAATTGTATTTGTGTACACTTGTTTAATTGAATGATTTACTACCAAGTTTAAGCATACAACATTAAACAACTAGAACTGTATTCTGTTTTGTAGAGCGACTCTCAGTTGTCTACTCTTACTGAGGATCAAAGAGTCAGTAGTGATAAAATTGATTCATCAGACACATTGGATGGTCTAGCTAAATGGATGAGCACCACAGAAGCTAATAATACTCTACCTAGGAATGATCATACGATGCTCTTCACCAGGTCAGTAGAACACCTTTACAGCTATTAGTACACATCACTACAGGTTTGATGCATGCATTATTATTGTGTATCGGTTAGCCATGTACAATGTACATGATTGTAAAATGCATTGTAATAAAGTAAGAAATAAACTATTCAGTTGTCACTGGTGTTCATTATACAGATATGATATGTATGATAAGAAAACAGGGGAAACAGGGACAGTGGGTAAGTTTATCAACATTTTCTATAAATACTACAAATGCATGTACAAATTGTATGTTTGTTTTATTAGGGTCAAACGCATTTATTACACCGATTAAGTAACTATTATACTATGAATTTGTCCTCTCTTGTGGAATAGAAAGAGGATGAATACTGTTAAAAATAGCAAATTATCAGTAAAAAAAATATGCAGTTGAAACGTTTTAATTGTGATACGTCATGATTTACTGCGATGTTACGTTGTTATTGTTGCTCGACTTTTAACATCTAGTATCTGTCTTACAAGCATTTCCGCTCTACAAATATCAATACTTAATAGCACTTTGGATTTGACACGCATTGTGACAAGAGAAAATCTACTGACTAAATAGCAAGGTAAAACATGTGTCAATCTCTTTCCATGATCTGCATGAATAAGCGTTCTATGCTGGCTACTTAGTTCTTTATAAGTTGTGTTGAACAAACGCTGCCGGTTCTATTCCTGCCAGGTTTAGCTTATACTGGAGCCATATGTGACAGTATTCTCTCTGTCTCTCTGGTTGAGGTGGGGGAGGTACTGAGTTATGATGCGAGTACAGCAGCTCATGAGCTCGGACACAGGTATCATTACATTCTTCATTGGGCATTGCCCAGTACAAACATGTCTTTACACTAACCATTTTGTTTGATGGACTCTTACACTCACAAATTTTTTTCATAGTAATATACATACAGGGTGGTATAACTATTTTATATAAAGTACTACAACAAGATGTTAGAGGGAGGGTCTGAAGGCTTCTTTCACCTGAACCTCTTGTAGTTACTTACTGCATTAGTTTTTTTTCGTGACCTCTTGGATGGACCTAAAATATATAATTTAAATAAAAACTTTCCTGCGAGCTTAGCCTCGACCTGGCTTTTAACTAAAGCAAGCCCTTCCTGACCCATCAGTTAACTAGTTTACGTAAAAAGACTGACGTTTTGTATTTGACTCGGCCGATTGATTCACAACGTCTGCTCACCGAATAGCCAGATTCTTAATTCTTTACCTGGAGCTGAATTGTGACCTAAACTTGAGTTATAAAGACATATATTGCAAAACTTCTCTGCACCAAATTTGTCTTACTCTAGCTTCCAAGACTTACTCATTTAAAAGCTTAAACCACTACTGTCTCACCATTCAATATTTGCAAAGAATACTGGTCATCTTATTTCATGAAGATTGATGTGCTGTTTGTCTTTGTAAACCTAGTAGCAGCCAAGATAAACTCATTTGAATATTGGCTATTATGACCTCCATTCAGCATTGAGACCTGTTAAGTTCCTATGGCTATGCCTGTTTTAAGTCTATACTTGTAACTTATGTACATAGGTAAGCTACTAACATCAAATAGCCCAGTAATCTTATTGAGCCAACACTAACTGTCATTCTATAAATAACTCTTGTGCACAGTGATGAATAAGTGAGTTAGGGTCATGCCCACAAAAAACAATGCAATGCATTGCAAGTCCTATGGCTATCTCTGTAGCACAGTTTTATATTAACTGCTTGAGAGCTTCCAAAATTCCCAGCATAGGCTGATTGAAGGTGAAATCAGCCAATATTAAAATAGGGTTTTCTTGGCAGCTGCTAGGTTACCAGAGACAAGCAACACATCAATCTTACTGAAAAAGGATGAACAAGATTATTTGAAAATATTGAATGGTGCGACAGTAGTGGTTTAAATATTAAATGTGATATACACTAATCAAATGGACATCTTTATACCATATAAATGCAGTTACAAACAATAGGTGGACTATGCTGCATTAGGACAGCAGAAGTATATTATAGAGAACCGTGATACATCATTATTTCTCTGTTTAACAGCTTAGGAGCTGGACATGATGGAGTGGACAATGGCTGCGCTGATCACAACTACATTATGGCAGCATATAGTGGCAATGAAGACTACCTGTTTAACAGATTTCAGTTTAGCTGCTGCTCTCAAAGAAGCTTCTATGCTACAATAACAGAGTACGTGTCCTATAAAGACACATGCTCCATGTTTCTAACTAGTTGATCTCATCAGACAGAAAGCCGATAGCTCAGCTATTGATGACTGCTTCCGAAGAATGACTATTAACTCGACTACCTTAATTTAATAATTACTTGTATTTTATTGAAACTTGAGTATGGGTGCATCAGGCGCTTCGATCTATCAGCACATGACTTGCTCTACTGTAGTACTGGTGGATGTCTAATGGAGGGAGTGTCTGAACCGGATTATAACCGCTCTATAGATACCAACGTGGAAACTTATCTACCAGGACAAATATTCTCAGCTGATGATCAGTGTTATATAGCAGAGGGGACTAAGGCTTGTAATGATGTGAGTTGTAAGGGAATAATATAAAATGAAGCTGTCCATGCGTGCTTCGGTACCTAGTCTTGGATATAACTTTACACTAATTATGCTGAGAAAACAATTATTTGAGTTTTGAAAGTTTATGAAAGTCCGGGCTACTGCTAAAACAAACCAATAACTAATGGCTTTTTGGCAAGGAATTTATTTTTTGAGCGGTCAGAGACTTGTTTCACAACCAGAAAAATGCCAGTCCTTGACTGGGGTTTGAACCAGGAGCCTCTACGGCACCTAATCGCCTACCACAGTGAACAGAACAAGCTAACACTGCACCAGCTGAGCAACCTTGAAAAGGAAGCTTCACCAGTGGGGAGAAGACATGCTATTAGCCAACTGCACACAAAAGCTGCTCAAAAACTAAATTTCTTGCCTAAAAAATAACATATATGAAAATGGCCGAACCCCCTACTGGGAATTATGGCAGTGATCATTGTCTCTACTATTATTGCCTACACTCTACATGAATATCAGTTACATTCCATTGCTCTCACTTTCACAGCAATCGAGGTCAACAGCCAGTTTCGACGCTGAATGATCATGATTCTGGTTTGTGCTGACTCTTTCCATACCATGCCAAACGTAATATACATGTATATATAAAATGGCCAAACACATAATTGCTTTTATTTATATTATTTTGCTGTAATATAATGTGAACGGATCTAGTAATCTTAGACTTACACAAGGCCATTTGCAGCACTATTTTCATTCACACTTGAATGTATAATTATGAGAGTCACTACACATATACATACATGTACATTTTATTTTGCTATAGACTAGTATCTACACACAGGATAGTACAAACATCTGTTTAAACTTGTATTGTGAGTCGGCAAATGATAGCAGCTTATGCAATCCCACTCTGACAGCAGCTGCCGATGGAACAGACTGTGACGTAGGTAAATGGTGCATACAGAGTCAGTGTGTAGATAAGAACCAGACATATTCCCTACCAGACCAGAACTGTGATGGTGAGTAAATTATTATCACATAACAAATACAAATGCGTACCATTTTCTAGTATTTTGACACATCCGTCATACTACACGTACATATTCTTGAGATCTGGAATACCACCTGGCTATTAGCCGTATTATCATCCGTGTATATGTCTACAATATTGTTGTAGTAACAAACTGCCACACCAATGAGTCTGTGTGCTCAAATGGTGTGAATATTGACGCACCAGAGATGTTCAGATGTTACTCTGATAAAGTTAATTGTAATGGGATTCGGGATTGTTCTGATGGAACGGATGAGAAGGATTGTAATAAAGTATTCACTTGTCCTCCTGGATACACTAAATGTCACTCTGGGTAAGTATGATAATGTGTGCTTACCTCATTGTTCTGTTAAAAAAGGAAATAGCAGAAAAGAGCCCAAGGTATCACGACATAATTAATACATGTACTATTGACAAAATTGTCTAATTGAAATTTCAAATGTGGTTTTTTTCACCATGACCAAATGTACTTGCATAGCAGACTGAAATGTGAACCACCCAGTGTTCGTCTAACTGGTTTGCTGTTGCTTGAAACATTTAAAACACTACTTTCAAATCTACTATGATATCTCTCATCATTTCTATTGGCTGAAAATAATGACTACATATTGTATTATTGCAGTAAGAACGCATGGAAAGTGCCTGCAGGTGTTCCTGCATACTGTATTGATAATAGTTTGTTATGCGATGGGACTGAAAATGATTGTACGGACAACTCCGATGAAAATGAACTTTGCTGTAAGTATGCTTCACTTCTGCTGCGTTGTCACCGAGTATCTTGCAGACATAATCGTGATAGCTAAACCACATGTAATACTGCAATGAACTATAAAAGAGGCAAGATCTTGAGTAAAGCGAGAAACTTACTAACTAACTTCTCATTCACTCCAAGTTTGATCATCGCTATGACGACTGATTGCATGACTTAATGGTAGTCTATCAAATGGTTCTAACCAAGCAGTCAGTATGGATACTATTCTCAAGCTGATTATAATAATATTTGTAAAGTATAAAATACAATAACACTTTTCTGATAACTTATGCAGCTAATGGTAGCAGCAGCAGCAGCCCAACTAAACCAACTATCAAAACGAGTGGTACCACAACTGATACTAACTCTGCTGAGAGTAAATACTAACTGTAGAGTCTAGTCAACTGTTTATTCGTTCATATCTATTTCTGCACAATGATATTCACCCTCTATAGTTGTATGTATTTCATTTTTACTTGCACCTTTGTATTATTATGCTTTTACCCCTTCTGTCTGAATACACCTACATACATGTATATCGCTTAAATTCAGTCATATCCAATTAAAGGACAGTATTTGGATGTGTACATGTATTTCTGTACATTGATCATGTTGCATGCATAACAATTACTTTGAATCGGTAAATTTAGCACATCCATATTGGGGCGGAGCCTGCTATCCGTGTAAATGTATGTTCAATCTTATAATTTTATTCTGTTGAATTTATCAGGCATTACAAGAGTATAGCTGTCTCCTTATGTTGCCGATTGGACTAGCGCAGTAATGGGAAGACGCAGTCTCCCTTTCACTGCTATTCTTGTTCAATGACTTATTATATTCTAGTCCTTTTATACATGTGTGTGTACAATGTTCGCGGACATACAACATACACGTACATAATATATTATATATTATACTGCTGATGCTGATGTATTAAAATGGTTGGTTGTTTGGTGTTTTAGCTGAATGCTACATGTGCCAAGGTACAAACATCTGTATCAACAAAGAAGAAGACTGTGAGAAGGAATGTCCTGATGATAAACACTGTATAGATGGTGTAAAGAGTCTGAAATCTGGTGTAGCTAGGGTAATTGAGGAATACAATAGATGTATTGTCTTTTTGGCGTTTTTCTATGCTTATTTCATATAAGAATTTTCTTTTTTATCAGTAAGTTGCAGTAGGACTACAGGTAGCTCGAAATTACCTAGTTAGAAACAGAAGTTGTCCTCTCTCTCTAAATGAAGTTTACTAAAAGAGAGAGAGGATAACTTTGCAGTATAATAAGAAGCTCATGAATGTCCATATTGTTGTAGTCACCTGTCACTATGGTTACAGGATAACCATTTATGGAAGACAGTATGTTCTCTACTCTATATATTATCTATGTCTATGGTGTCTGTATTTGGTCTGCCTGTGTGATATAAGATTGCTCATTTTACTTATATTGTAACTCTCGGTGTTTTAATTTATAGCTATCGAAATAGAACATAAAATTATAGTAGAGATTCACTGTTTAACAGAAATAAATACATACTCGATCATATAATTAAAATCAAAGTTCTCCAATTGATTGTCATCACATAATATAATATACATGTACGGAATTAGTTAAAAGTATAGTATTGTACAAAGCTCGATCTACCAAGAGATTATGTGAAGAAAAATGAAATAAATATAGTAGGCAAATAATTATTTAATATAAATAATGGAGCTAAATAATAAAACTACGTCTTCTAGCAGTCCATGACCAATAGGTAAATTGTGTCTATCAACATTATTGGTGCGTATGTGAAAGGTAAACAATGAAGTGTATAAGAATAATGATCACACATTGAATTGCCTGAAGAGATGAAGAGATCAGTGTTAATCACTTTAGGAGTACTCTGTTTTGTTATGAAGAGATCAGTGTTAGTCACTGTAGGAGTATTCTGCTTTGTTATGCATGATCAGCTGATTGCCTACAAAGTAGAAACTGTCCGACTTGGTCTCAAACGGATGAGCAACCATCTTCTTAACTACAAAACAAATCACAGGAATCTATTCAATTTCATTTCCACCCAGTAAAAACAAAATTTTACGGAGGCAGTTTACCTATTACCATTCTCAGCATTTTTCTACTATTTATCCTGTATATGCCCATGAAAGCCAATACTTTCACGTTAATGACTGCGAGAAGACAACATAATGTACATAAAATCTAGTTGACCTAATTGACACATAAAATAGGTCGACATGTCAATAGGTCAAGACATACTACAGTTTAGTAATTATATTTACAATTGGATTGTATATTGCTCATCATGTTCTTATAATTAGTGTATTGATTATTGAACACACTGGTAGAACATCACAAATAATCTAACCATAATATAAACATGTTTATATTATATCTATGAGTCTAACAGCACGTCATAATAGAGCAGTACTAACTATACCAGTGTATAATATATGAATATCAGGGATTGTGCTGAATGTAGGACCAGGTAAAGATGGTCAGACAGAGTGGATATCTGCATCAAAACCCTAAATTTATCAGTTACAGACAAGGTTACATTCTACTGTCTGCTTGTGTAGTTTTGCTGGAAAGTAATATCTCAAGGCAACTCCTAATTTTGAAGTTGTTCTCTCTTGCTAAACACTTTCTTCCAAGTACTTTATTGCGAAGACAACTCCAATAACAGTTCTAACAATATTATGTTGTCTCATGTTCTATAGCAAGTGTGTAAAGTAATCCATGCATAAAACCTCTAAGATTCATCATATCAGTTGGATAAACTTACTTTGGCTATCTTTGAGAACAGGAAACTCGTATATTTGCTCCACGGAATTCTTGCTACCAGGAATGACAAATCCAAACTGGAAATCAAAACTTTTTAAAAGTTTGTCTTGAAAGTAATGCCTCTCAATCATTCTAAAGTCGTGAATCTCTTTATCACCAGAAATGAAATCAACTCTACAACACCATAATATAGTGTAGCAAAGAGCTCTACAATACTATAATATAGTATAGCAAAGACCTCTACAACACCATAATATAGTACAGTATAGTATAGTATATAGACTACAATATTATATATAACGCTCTCTGTGCTGGAGTAGCCTGTATTCCTATAAACAAACCAATCCATAAGCTTAAGGTGAAACAATAGTTTAACTTAAATTCCAATTCAATAATCTATAAGGAAATTAATGTTATGGTACACAAAGAGACATCTGCGTTGCCGTTGCAGTATTAATGATCTTCTACTGGAAAGCAAATGACAATTTCCCATGTCATATAGTATATGTAATTATGCATTGTGTTGTGTTTACTAAGGCAGCTCCATACTATAAATAGCACAATATTCATAAACGGCCCTTTTAATCAAAAAAAAAGGTCATTCATCCTTCCAATCAATACAAACTCAACACAGTGAACTAATTAATAATAGAATAATTATATATGAGAAACAGCAAGATGTAACCAATAGTACTTACGTTGCACCAACAGTGCGTAGTTTAAGGAAGTCGGGTTTGAACTGGTATCTGACAAACCGTCCTTTATCAGGGTTAATATCGCCTTCCTCTGGGTCTGGTTTGTCATCATCATCTAAACATGAAAAGAACAATTGCAATTTAGTCACAGAATAAATTAGCAAATAATAGATTATCATAAAATCTGAAACCATTGCACTGTTCCCTGATTACCACCTCATCGATGCAGCTCAGTGATAGCCCTAGGGTCACACCTTGGCAATACTTAGTTAGCTTTCCAAGTAACACAATCTAAACTCTGAATAGACGAGATTACTTATTATTTAAGAAGGGCAAAAGTAGAAACTGATCTTGTAGATACATATCATTCAGTCATAAGTAATAACTTCATAGCAGATAGTATATGTATATTATGATAGGTATATAAGTAGTGTCTTCGCGATCGAATATTCCGGAAAACTCCCGTCACAAAGTCGCAAGCACACCAGTCTGGATCAAAAGCGAAATTCTTATATATGAGCGAGAAACCTGAGTGTGCCGATGAACTATAGATGGTTTCCTCCAACCAAGCAAAATCCCAGGTTAATAGGCATATCGATCTAAGCCAAGCGGCTATCTTGAGAATTTTACTTGTGATGCAGGTAAGTTCAAGAGCTAGCGAAGACACTATATGTGGCTATGTATTACAAAGCTGACTGTATAACTCACCTGGTGGCCTAGCCACTTCAAATAAAGTTATTCCTTGTTCAATATCCCTCAGTTTAAACCTCACAAACTCTATTCCATACACATTAGCATCTACGGCGCATAGATAGTCTGAAATGGAAATCAAGACGTACATAACAATGTTTAGAAAGAGCGAGGAAAATAGTGAAACAACTTTAGTAGCATACCAGGTTACATCAAATAATGTGTTCAAAGACACACGAGTAAATAATCCAATGCCTTATTATGTAACAACACTAATAAGTCACTATGGATACTAAAAATATGACTGCAACAGTGCAAAGAACACATACATTATATGGTTCTGTGTACTATATATATATACGCATGTACATGCACATGCGTGTATATATACAGTACACAGAACCATATAACGTATGTGTTCTTTGTACTGTTGTAGTCATATATATACGCCTAGGATGTGCATGCATGCATATAGCCAACATTGAGCTCTATAATCGATAATATTAGATTTAAAAAGTATGACTAAAAGCCACCAACCTTCAGTAGGAGCAGTAAACATAAGTACATCATCTGGTTGGACATCTTTACAGTCTCTCTTGGTAGACTGTGCTTTTTTAGATGGTAGACCTCCTCCTTTCTTCTTCCTGGCTAGGTTTGCGCTCATCTTTACTCCCCAGACAACACCTACCAAAGCTAGGTAGATTCCTTTGACAGTGACCTTACTATGTAGTCTCTATGTCTAATATACCCTAGTAAATACTCACTGTGTAGGATATCTGCTTCTACAAGCAAAGCACAAGTAACCTCTTGAATCAAATGCCAAGATATTCTGCTATGAATGCATTATATTGAAAATGACAATTTATACTAGAACTTTAATCTACATAACTAAAAGAAGAAATGTTTCATGATATTAAAAAAAACATATCATGCACTCCTCAGTACATATGTCCCATAGACATGATGAGGAGAGTCAAACCCACTGATAATATTGGATTATTGGAGAAGTGATTTTGGCCGTCACATACTTAGGCCAGAGATGGTTAATAAAATTATTTATAGTAATAAATTTTCCGTTCCACCGATGATATACAACCAAGGAGTACCATTTTTCCTCCTTGATACAACCAATAGAATAAGAGTAATTTGACTTCATGCTAACTACTCTGTGATTGTCACTGTACGTAATGTAGGCCTACACTACTGCGTGCACTAATTACTGAAATGAGTGATAGTCGGTGAAGTTGGTGATTGCAAATCTAAATTTAAATGTATGCACCATTACTTTAATTTGAATAAGTATAAGATTAAGTGCAAGCAACAAGGAGGCTCAATTCTGAGAATTGAGCTTCCTTGTACTTAATCTTGCAACCTAGACCCTGGTGTGGATTGTATCAAGTTGAAAATATTGATATAATACTAATTTTCATCATCATCATTATACTGTGAGCGAAAGTAATATATAAAATATGATTTCAAATCAAAGTAAAGTCACAGTAATGGTGCATACAAACATTCAAGTTATTTTTGTTTAGATTTGCAATCACCGACTTCACTGACTATCACTGTTCTGGTACATATTGCTACCGCATTAAATCAGTACATACAAAAAAGGCACATTTCACGGCTGCTACCAACCTGCGTACCAAATAACAGCAATATTATGATTGTAATAAAATGGAACTTTGGTCAAACATTTATTTGTACTTTATTTTTTCACTTACTCCCTTTCCTTGTAAACAATGGCGAGTTATCACAAATGCATTGTGGGAGAAAGACAGTGTACCCTATTGGTCAGAGTGAGACGTTGTCATAGTAATGTAAACATTTAGCACGCGTACAATAATTATATATTATCATTGACGCGTACATAAGCCACCTTTTCAAGGTCAATAGCCAATGTCAAGGTCAATAGAAAGTTTTCATGCTTCCAATTTTTATTTTTATGGGTATTTTAATTTCGACTTTTCTGTTTGCTTTATTGCATACTTGTGCCAAGCAGACAAATATTCAGATTAAATAAAAGTATATACTCCCAATTAATGAAAAGCCATCTAGAGTCAAATTATCAGATGGTTCGAGTAAGAATAAATAGATAGCAATTTTATTTATATTTTTTATCAAGCATAGATTAGAAAAGAAAGGATTATTTATCATAGATTTAGATTAGATAGATTTAGATTAAATAGGAAAAGTGAATTAAATTTTAATTTACTATATTTTTATTATAACTGTTATTATAATTAACAATCATAATTACTATTTTTTACTTTAGTAGGTAAATAAAGTGGTCAGCAGCATCAAAATCAAAATTCTAGAGTTAAAATCAAAAATGATTAGTATAATTGTAACTTAGTTGTACTAATCATCACCCTCATGTAACATCTGGTGTCACCAGATGACAGGTCTTACACATACTTGCCAAGTGTCCCGGGTTTCTCGGGACACCCCCGGGATTTGAAAATTGTCCCTACACTGTCCCAATGTCCTGATTTATACCCCGGGAATTAGGAAATTGCTGCTCCAAAAAACTTTATTTATTATTTCCTTTGGATTTTCCAAAACATTGACTGAAAAAGGGTTGAGCGTCGCAAATCCTGGGGAATTTTGCTAAATATATGCATGTAACATGAATATATTTTTTATCACTAGTGAAATTGCCCTAACTACTGTCATTTTAGTAGCTCACAAAAAAATATTTTGAATGCAGGAGGGTGCTCCTCTGCCCCTCCTACACCCTTTCTGGCAGCCCGCGTAGCGGGCTGGCATGGCCTGCGGCCATGCCATTCGTCCTCCCTCTGGTCCGCGCATGTGTCCAGATTTTTTACCCAGGTTACTTGGCAAGTATCGTGTTACATTGAAAAAGTCAGAGATCTAATTCACTGTGGTATAATGCACTTGAGTTCTACCTGTCAATAATGTTGCTATCAATTAATTTTATGATATTTTAATTTTTCTTTGACTATACTATTACTATAATTGTTATTATAATTATTATTGAACCGAAGATAACATTTGGTTCAACTTTTTTTTTGTCTATCTGACATTGTAAAATCAGCAACACATTCTAACGTCAGGATGTTTGCTGATAACTCTTTGATAACAAATATGCGGCTTGTGGGACTTGGGGTTAGGATCACCTCAACTAAACAGGAATATGCTGTGACTCATCTACAAAATGAAAGACTGCTAGGTAATATTAAAATGTGACCTTTCAAAAATTTCAGTTCAAAGCAGGGCATTTCAAAAATCTTTGTTTGAAAAATATTCAATTCCAAACTTTGCAGTTTACATCTATGAAAACACAAATCATAGATAGTCAGTTATTTTTAGTATTCTACAAGTTAAAATCTAAAGATATGTAAATATGAATTAGTTGGCAACTATAATTACTAGATTTGCTTTGGTACAAAACACCTCAGCAGTGAACAGGTTTGAAGTAATGTTCAGAGTGACATCAATATTTAAGTGCTGTTATCATCCTGTAGCAACCAGTTGTAAAATTGTTATATTAGCAGATCAGGCCTACTGAACACAAATAAATCATCTCTGTTGTATAGCGGTGCAATCTGATAAGGCAATAGCCGACCTAATCTAACAAATTTTCTACTTTACTACTCAAAGTATGTATTGAAAGCTATAAAGCGAGTCTTTCATCTCAGGTTGAAATATTGGGATCTCAGCGTAGGCTTCACACAGGTTTTAGGATTAAATCTAGCTTAGATTATGACTATAGAAATTTATATTACACAGAATGATGGAGAAGTAATGTTCAATCGCATAGTATCAAGAATTATTCATAAGCTAAAGCAAATACGAACCAACTTAGCTATGAGTGAGTTGACACAACAGGTTGCTGTTAAAAGGCCCGTTGATACGGATATCCCATCAGAAGTTACTGCTAAGAAACTAAAGCAGGAGAATCAGGTAGGTCTAATAGAAACAAGATGGTGAGCCTTGATCTTGTCATTCAGGACATATCTACAAAATATCCACACTGGCTTCATTATCTATATTAGACCAATGATTAGTGTTATTTCCTGGGTATACTTAATTATAGTAATATACACTGTGTTAAGGGATTCGGCCACGTTTTTCTCATATTATGTGACGTTATTTATTCCTTGCTTAAATCACATCATGTCATATGCAATGTGCAATATACACCTATAATCAGTAGCCCTGCCATTTATAGGTGAGATGTTTACTATTCATTCTAATTATAATATTGTTTTGATTTTATTTGCCAGACTCCTGTTAATATAAAGGTGAAAAGGAAGAAAGTAGCACTTCTAACAGTATACAGTGGTAAAGGATACCATGGAGTACAGATCCAGTGAGTGTGTCAACTAACATAAACCAACTAACTTACTATATACTAACATACTTGCATACACCAACTTACTATATACTATATACTAACATACTTACATATACCAACTTACTATATACTATATACTAACATACTTACATATACCAACTTACTTAATAACTTACTCACGCATTTGTTTGATTATCACTATGTTCTCCATGCTTCTGCATCCTCTATCAGTGGACTACCGCAGTATACAATACATTTAATTCTCTGAAATGTGAATGACTCCTTCACTTCCTTAGCCACCATTTCATTGTTACCTGCATGAGATAATATCGAGACGCCTTTCCTCCAATCACACCATGTATAGCTAGCCTCGCCACTCCATGGAATGCAAATATACTATAAACTACTTGGTTTTAGGACTAAGCAAGGCTATAAAACAGTTGAAAGTGAGTTAGTGAAAGCTATGCTTGGCTCTGAACTCATTACTCAGGAACATGTAGATGACATGAGCAAGGTAAGACAATTCTCTATGTTCTAATAGCAGGAAAACATGTAGGGCCTCCAGTTTTGTACATCAATATCCAGGGGTAGGAAGTGTCTGTGAGTTTTAAAGTTATGCAGGTTGTGCAACTGACCTCTCAAGGAACAAAATATTTAAATATCATCAATTTAGAGGTTGTCTCCTCTTCCTCATCCGTATTATTTAGTATAATGCATTGGGGGAACGACTTCAAGCAAATTTGTGATGGGTCTGTTATCAGGATTTTCTTCCATATTGTTTCCAACCAAGTGACTTAATATCGTAAGACTATGAATATACGAGTAGGTTCTGCTTTGAGGGTACAATGTAATGTAATAACTGACCTTATGCAGTCGGAGGTCAGTGCTTCTCAGACTTGTCTTCTCCTTTATGTGATAAGGGAGTGTAACTCCCAGCAGTTTAAATTATTTTTATGTGTTCAACTATTCTTGCTGTCGAATTGCATCACCAACAAAATAGTTTAGCCTTCATTTATTGTCCAAAGATTAGGGACTCTAATTCCACTGTGCTAATGTCACACTTTTATTAGTGATATGATGCTGTTGGAAGGGTAATAGCTGCCAATGTACATGTATTTATACAATGTGGTGATGCCTGGCCCATAAGAAGTTCATAAGTAGTGGTGCAGTTGAGTTTCTATATGAGGTGTGGTACAGCTAGTCGTACTGCCGTCATAGTATTACTAAAACTGAGATTCACATGGGTAGACAACTCTACTCTACACAATGAGTTACACTATATGTGGTACATTATAATATAGCCAATGTGTATGTACATGTATATGTAGATATGGTTGTAATATAGCCAATGTGTATGTATATGTAGATGTGGTTGTAATATAGTCTATGTGTATGTATATGTAGATATGGTTGTAATATAGTCTATGTGTATGTATATGTAGATATGGTTGTAATATAGTCTATGTGTATGTATATGTAGATGTGGTTCCAAAGAGCTTCAAGAACTGACAAGGGAGTGTCAGCTGCTGGTCAAGTATTTTCTCTACTGATAAGTATTTATACTCTTTGACTCTGCTATGTTAGAATATGGTAAACAGAATGGAGTTCCAACTACTTTCCATTGACTTGCCTTTCAGCTACTACTTCTATGTCTATGTCTATGCTTAACATAAACCCAATCACATTTCATTAAAGTCTACCTGCTTGTTAAGTTCTGTGCGCCAAGCGTACCTGGATGTACAACATTCATAAGGATGAATGTGTTATAGATAGAATTCATGAACAAACAACCTTGACCTTTGCTATGGCTTTAAAACCCACAACGGTTTCTTTCTTTAGCAAATACATGACTAGCGTAGAAGTTGTCATCTCATTTATATTCAGTATAATGTTGTTTTATTCTTATACATGAGGACGGACATTGAAGATTGTGTGGAGAGAATTAACTCTAGGTTGCCAGACAATATCAGAACTCTGGCTGTCAAGAAGACAACCAAAGGTTTTGATGCCAAGAACTCCTGCTCTCACAGATCGTATGAATACCTAACTCCGACATTTGCGTTCGCTCCTCTTGACCAGGTAACTGTTACATTGATACAGTGTATAGTTAGGACTACTTAATGCCCCATCCTTTATAAGTAATGTAATGTAGTGTGATGGCTCTATACCATAGCAAATACCATGAAATTTAATAGCCATGCTTATCATTGAAATAACTGTGTGCAATATGATATATATTGTTTGCTGAACGTTTGGAAAGTAATATACTAAGCCTACAATAGCAGATAATATTAAATTCTATAATATGTTACAATACAATTTACACGATGCATACTACTATACATGGATTTATATTTCTCGAAAGGAATACAGTGTTATGCTTTTGTTGTTTCAGCTTACTACAGAAGAGTTTAGAATCACAGGTATGTGTCCATATTCTGGGAACCGAGGCTTTTTTCGGTAGCTTTAAGACCTACATGTCCATGCTCATCCTCGATGATTCTACAATCTTTTAGGAACCGTTTCTTTCCTTCTAGTTTTGGTTCCACACTCCCCCAATAAGTGGCAGTATGTTACTAACTGACTATGAGGTTTGAGATGGTAGTTCATATCCTAAGTTTGACAGTGAATCACCACCATCCTCACTCATTATTTGGAAAACTAGCATCTGAGGCTAACTTATATTTTGATAACTTATACAAGAACTTCATTTGAGATAACCTGTAGGTATTCTCATATTAAGGTCGGCAGCACTTTAGCCCGTCCCTAGCTCAGGGCTAGGTTATTGCTACCGAGCTAACTCTATCACCCTGACAACTGATGTATATGTATATTACAGATGAACTGATAGTCAAAATAAATGAAGTGATGCAACATTTCAAGGGAACTCATAATTTCCACAACTTTACTTCCCGAAGGTTAGTTTTCTCTCAGTAGCACACGGCCCATGTGTAGCGTCTCTCAGTAGCACACGGCCCATGTGTAGCGTCTCTCAGTAGCACACGGCCCATGTGTAGCATCTCTCAGTAGCACACGGCCCATGTGTAGCATCGGTTACACGTATGATTCGTTCTACATATATGTATTACTACCATGATGCCACGCGTTGGTATACAATACATGAAGCATATAGAGCATAAACACGCTCCCTGTATAAGCTATGCTGTGCTTTGTACTGGCAACCGCTTGGCTTTGTGTTATAAAAATAGTCTAAATCGTTTTCCCATTTTGTGTCTGTTTATTATAGGTATTCATTAGTTAGGAAACAAATAAGGAGAGAGCATTCTATTGTATTATCTTCTTCTTTCTCTTTCGGCTCTTCCTGTTAAGGGTCACCATGGCGGATGATTTTCCTCCATTTTATTCTGTTAGTAGCATTCTACGGCTTTCATATCTTCTCTTACTACATCGAGAAATCCTCTCTTAGGTCTTCCCTTTCTTCTTACTCCTGCTAGTTCCATGTCCATTACTCTCCTCCCCAGATAATTTCTATCTCTCCTTACCACACTATCTCAATCTGCTCTCACTAACTTTGCTTCCCAGTCGTACTACCCTTGCTGTGCCCCTAATGTAGGCCCTACTCATCCCTTATCTCATCAAGTCTATTGTACTATATTATATCATATTATATTGGATTATATTATACCCTATTACATGTATATTATATCATTTTATATTATATTATATCATATTATATTATATTATATTATATTATATTGTGTTTAGTATAATTATCACAATTACGTTGTAATTTGCAGAAAATTCCATGACAGAAGTTCTAACAGATACATGATGTTATTTGAAGTGAGTAGAAACAAAGTTGTTAATCAGTGTTGGGTTTTCTCCCCATCATTCTATAAACTTGTATATCTATCATATTATAATATATTGTATAGTAGCTCAACATGTCTGTAGTAGAAAGGCTACTGAATGGTAACAGCGTGTAATATACCACACAAATGTCACTTAGTGTTGTGTGAAACCCTTTGCTGGTGCCTTCATGTGGGTTTGAGGTTTGGGTAAGAGCAAGATGTGGTGTAATCCTCAGCCGTACTACAGTGTTGTATACCCATACTGCGGTCATGTTATTGTGCTCTACATTTTGTAAATGTGTGACAACTGAGGCTGTCAAACTGATGGAAACCACATCTGCCTCATGACTGCTCTGGAATGAAGTGCTTTCTTTAACATCTTCTGTGATTGGCTGACACTCTCATAACATCTTCTGTGATTGGCTGAAACTCTTATTTCTATTAGACAGGAAAACCTTTCGTCTTGGATGGTATCGAGTTTCTTGTAATAACAGTTAGAGGACAGAGTTTTATGTTACATCAAATTAGGAAGATGATAGGTATGTGTGACATCACTTACATGTGCTGTAAGGTGCTCCACTTTCACTATGTGTCACACACTGTTACATTCATTATAACACGTCTAGCTCAGTACCCTGTATGCATACACAGCACATTAGGAAATGCATATATCATTTGCTTTTCGTAGCTAATAAATATTTATACAAATTCCTCTTCAACTGAGGCTTGGCTGCTAAATATTTTAGGCTGTAATGGTTAGTGTACATGATGCAAGCATAATATGTTTACATGCACAAGGAATGCATAATGTAACTAATGTATAACTATTACATTGGTGTACATATACCATTATATACATCCATTTGTGTTAACAGGTCTTACTATGGCAATAGTCAAAGGATATGCTAGCTTAGATACAATAGAGCTATGTTGGGGACCATCTAAAGTAGATATACCTAAAGCTCCTGGTCTTGGGCTACTACTGGACAAAGTATGTGCTTCACTCAATACAGTAGTAGGATTATTATGTGCATGTATATTGTATATGTTACTCGTACATACACATGTAGATGTACATTGTATATGTTACTCGTACATACACATGTAGATGTACATTGTATATGTTACTCGTACATACACATGTAGATGTATATGTTGGACAAAATGCTCACACATTTAGTACAACTAACATTGGACCTGCATGTACAACCACAATGTGGTTGGAATTTAGTGCACTTGAGCCATTAATTTGAGCTGTTATAAGTGTAAGCTGTTTTATACTGGTTGGAAATGCAGTGACAATGCTGCATTTCACTCGAATATAATATACACAATATTACATTTTCATATTGCAGAGAAACATATTTTGTGCCCTAATTACTAATACACAAGCCATGTTGTATTTACAGCTACATTATGATGCATATAATAAAAGGTTTGGGTCAGATGGTGTCCACGAGCCTATTGACTGGTCAGAATATCAGGTCAGTCGGTCAGCATATTCGATCAGTTGGTCACTATACTATGTAGAAGCTTGTGTAGATACATATGGGTGTGTATGGTAGGCAGATGCAGTATTATATAACAGAGTGTTTGGGCTCTATAAATTAGAGCTTAGACTAGATTCAGATTCATATTTATAGCTGATCAATTGAGGTGGGAAAAGTCGTCTCTTTGACTGTGTGGTGTTACACAAACCTCATCCATATTTAGTGACAATCTTATCCCAATGTTCGTCTTTCCCTCTGTGCTATAGTGGAGGCATTAGAGGTCTCGCAGTGTAAAACTACACAGAAGTCATACATTGGCCGACTTGGAGCTATTTTTTTCGAGCCTAACACTTTGTTATAGTTAATCTTCCGCTAATTTAGTTGGTCATGTGATCTCTTTTGTCATGTGATCTATCTAGTCATGTGATCTATCTAGTCATGTGATCTATGTAGTAATTGTCGATTTTAGGACAAAATAGAAAAATTCAAAATGGAACACATATATGCGGATATAATGAAGACTGAGAAAGAGGAGCGTGGTATGTTCGAGTGGTTACAGACTCTGCACCTGCACTCATACCAGACGTATGAGGAAGGATCTAAGGCTAACACAATTGACCAATCCGGTGACGAGGAGGAAATAGGTGATCAACAAAGTAAAGATCTTAAACCAACAGCAGCACTTGGCAGCAATTCCACTCAGCATTCTAGTCTTGAAAGTGATTCAAATAAAGGTTCGGACACCAAGAGTGAATCTGCAGACACTAAGAGTGAATCTGCAGATACAAAACCATTATCTGGGAATTCTGAACTGAAAGGTACGTCAGGCCATAAATGTGAAGATACAACAGGAAATAAGACCGCAGAAGACGATCTGGCAGCTAGTGAGTCTGTGACAGTAGCTAATGAGTCAGTGACAGTCGCTAGTCAAGGATGATAGTTACATTGTGTATATCATCTGTAGGTTATACAGTACTCAGTACAACAGTGCAGTGAAGTACCAGCATATCGTGCCTAACTCTCTTTATATTTACCACATTTAGACATCAATAACAAAAGCAACCTTTATCTTCCATCAACTGCAGCTGTAAATATAGTATATGTAATATGTAACTCCATAAATAGGCGCTAATGTTGATCATTTCTAACATTACTGTTTTTGTAAAATCTATTAGAGGAACTAATAGTGTTGAGACTGTACAGGAAAATTAACTGTTCAAATTGCATGAAATCTACATGTATTTGGTATATGTAATCCACCATCAATCAAAATGATGGCTTGTACATACACTATGTACGTACACTGTACATACATGTACATGTACATGTACACTGTATGTACTACATGTATGTATGGTTTGTGTTGTATGTGTATTTGTAAAAAAAATGCTGTTGGATTTGCAGGGATTACGCTGTTGTTTTGAAGTCTGAATAAAATTGAATAGCACCAACACTATTTCTTTTGAATTCACATAATATGAGAGGAAGCACAATTAGAAGATGGTTGATAATATGCCTAACTTATAATACATTTGACAACTGTACAAAGGGAAAATGTTTTACCCCTACCAGCATAAGGAGTTCTTTCTCTGGTTAAACTTGCTTGTCACGTATTATGTTACAATATTATTAGTGTTACTGCTATCACTATCCCATAGTCATTGTACCAATTGAAAAGCTCCCTGTTCCCTTGCAGCTGCTCTACAACCACAGTTTATGTAATAAAATCATATACACTGTATTTTTATAACACCTTGCACACGATTGACCTCTCCATTGCTCAAACTTCCAGTCTAAACCGTAATATAGTTGGATGTACATGTATATGTTTAGTTTGAATCCCACCTTAATTTTACTCATTTTGAATTTAAAACCAAAATGTTGGTGTTCCGGTGTAGAAAGGGGCTCTATGTAACATAACGTATACATGAGGACATTAGGGTTTAAACCGCTGTCACATAGTAGGTTGCGAGAAGGTAAACAAAGTTACGCAATATACATGTACATGACTGTATCCCGAGTTGAAAAAAACTTGTTTTGATTACTTGGTATTGTGTATCATAGTGCACTACAACAGCACTGTAACATGTACATGTATTTATATATACATGTAGATTGAGAGGTTGTGTTAGACATAAGCATGAGAGATGCTGGGATCTGCAAACCCACTATAATGGTGTATAGTTTATTCCATCTGTAATAAGACAGAATGCCAACAAGCTGCTGTATCGTATAAATGGAGCTGTAGATTTCGGTACAAACAGGTTGATACAGTAACTACATGTAATGTACTATATTCTGTAGTCAACTGAGGAATGTATAAGTTGTAAGTATCACAATGCATGGTGGAACTCTGTTACATGTAGATGTATTCTTTATTTTATACATATAAGAGAAGTAAATTAATACAAAGAAGTAAATTAAATGCTTTTAGAGCACATTTGAGCAACCTTGCATCCACAAACATGCGTTTATTTTAAAATAATATGTTCCATTTGCTTACTCTACAAGCCCCAATCATTGGTAATTAATGCAGTAGAAAAAGAGGCAGGGAAAAATTACATCATTTTCTAATCAATAGTTTATGAGGCTCCATCCATAAAGATTTATTAAATTCCAACAATATCTACTGAAAAATCTAATAGGACTTTTTTGTGAATATTGAGATTTCAAGAAAGTGATTACAAATATTGTAATTAGACACTGAAAACAAAATACATGCAATTTGTTACGAAAAATTTTAGTACAACTCCAAACTCATGCAAGCGTTAGTTGGTTGACCTAAATCCCATCGTGATGAGGGAGAGGGGGACAATATTACCTACATACCAATAAAACAGTATTATCGCAGGAACCATAACTATTCTGTACATTGTAGACGCATTTGGAAGTCAATGTTCTGCTAATGCCAAGCTCTCCCAGTCCATTTAATGACGTTCACTTTTAGATTGTACGTAGATTGTACGTCATCTCAACCCAGTGCAGATCTCACAGTTTTATTAATACAAGTAACATGTCCATCGGGTTCCTCATGTACAGACCCCATGGCAATGATACTTAGTATTGGTAAGAACCTGTCCTCAACTCTTTACTCGTTCTGTGTGAGTATGTGAGTATATTAGAAACTAAATTAATTACACAGTAGAGCTACATTTAAAGTAGTGAAACCATATAGGAGGTAAGTATGTCAAGTAGTTAGTCTCAGTGATTCTATTAAACAGATCACTGCGGCTCAACTACTTAGCAAACTCTACTCTTTATCTCTGTCAACGCTGCCATTACCTGAAGAGACAGTTGCCCTCGATGCTACCATTACCTGCGGAGACAGTAACTCGTCTTGTTCTTCTGTTAAACTCCAATTCTCTCTCAGCAGACTACGAATGATTCAGCGTATTTGGTATAATTTGTCTGCCATATTGCCTCTCCGCTGCAGCCGTGTCAACTCTACCACCAAGCGCCACACACTGATGTCAAACTGTTGATGACAATCTAATATACTGTACTGAGCAACGCTGGACTAGCATTGTGCTGGTAGGCATGTGGTTAATGGGAGTTTGTTGTATGCGACTCTAGCTTTGGTAGCTCAAGTCTCTATCATCCACCCATTACAGACAGATGTTTTCAGGAGGATGAATGTGTATCACATTTACACCCATGTTATTTGTGCCCCATTTTGTTTGTCTAGATGCATACATCAAACAATTTAATGGTAACATCTGCTAATACTGGTGAGATCGGATACACAGTTTCAGCATGAATTTTCATAGGCATAATATTTATAATAGTTATAGTAAAATACATGGATTTGCACAGTACACCATGACAAGTCAAATGGTTTTCTATTGTTATACAACATGATAATGATAGCATAATATTAATCATCTTTGTTCTGTATTATGCTAATATATGGCCATTGTCTCATTTTGTCCACAAAAAAATAAAATTAAGTATGCCTGCTAACTGCTGTTTAAAATAATATTTAATTAATATTCACAATATTGTATTGTGTATACATGTACATGTAGCTATGTACAAGATATAGGGCTACATAATAGTAGTATCTTATCTGGCTGGACTTCATACAGATAAGATACAATACACAGTCTACAAAGGTACGAGTGACTTGAGCCAAAGAGTCCAATGATTAGGGAATCTGTTGCTCACCACATGTGCTGACCACTAGAAGTCTAGTCACAGTCAGTAATCAACAGGGTAGATGTACCTACAGGCAGCAGTGGCAGCACCTGATCATACCTGTCTCATGTTACACAGTAGAGGTTATGTTTATGTAGTATTATATGGCTGCCTGTTATTAATTAGTGACTTATTGCTCTTATAGTTCAACTAAACCTCCTCCTGTATCATTAACTACATACATGTACACCTGCTAGCACTGGGTGATACGTGTCAGTGTATCACCAGCCTCTGGCTGTCTCAGGAGTCAGCATAGAGGACTTTCCTCCTCTTGGAGGGCTCTTCTCTTGGATCAGAAGGCAATGGTTGAACACACTGGACTATGTCAGTAAGTAGAACACTACATACATAGGAACTATACATAGACATCGACATGTACATGGACATCCTTGTACAATATAATTACGTGTATATGACTGTATCATGGTGCTAGTATTGTGATATATTACAATTATTATACATACAATGTACATGAACTAGTAGTAGATGCTGTTAGCATTAGCTTGCTATCGGAGTCTGACTTGACTTTAGAAAATAGTTGCATTTTTTATCCTATCATATCTTCTGTATGTACAGTGTACATGTAGAATGCTCGAAATTGAAAAATTTCATCGTCAATGAAACATAAGTAGCCTACAATGCAATGTTGTGAATTGTGTGTTTTGAATGACAGAAGTGTAATTACTGTATATTTGCCTATTCATGAAAATACTGAATTTACCTACATGTATACAATGTATGTACATAATACAATACAAACAACCAAAGTATGCTACATATATTTAATACATCTCATCATTTCACCCTTTATGATAATTGCCATTTTACTGGTATAAAATCTTTGTTACAGGTACATGTATGCAATATAATATAAAACACGTATATTAGCATGATTGATTTGTTTATACAATGTACAAGGTACATGTACTTGTAATTGTAAGCATATGATTATATTATTATTTCTTGCAATGTACAAGCACCCACTTTGGTGTTTTACAATGTATATGACTTTCTGGTTATTGAGGTATTATTACTATTATTCTGACTTGAAGCTAAACATTAGACGCTGCCACACTTCAACCTTGTTAGGTCCTCAGTCTAACAGCAGTTCTAGGAAAGGGCCGAGTTGTTACATGCATTGTTGTAGAGTTTATAGATAGAGAAAGCACAACACATGTAGTTAATTACACAGGTAATTGTTTAGTGAAGGCATCAATTAGTGTTTTACTGTCTGCTACACCCTAAGTATTTCCTGTTATTGTCTTCTTTATGCAGCTCAGTCATTTGTTAGAACAATACTGACCCTGCATTATTAAGAAGGCCCTCAAACCATGCAGCAATTTAGAGGTCAGGGTCGCATTCACATGCTCTGAAAGGTCTCCCTACCGAATAGAGTGACTGTCTGGTTAAGCAATCAAGTTTGTGGAGGGGTCTGATGTGGGAAGAGTTTGCTGATATATTTTAACTCAGTCGAGTTAGGATCTTGGCGTAGGTTGTAGTACATGTACTAGTAGCTGCTAATGGTGAAATCCACTTTGGTCTCATGAACGCATGTTTCTGTTTATGTTTTAGCTAACAGTGTTAGTTTCAGTTCCACAAGTGTCAAAGAATATGCTGTGAACCGAAGCTACAGAATGACTCCAGAAGTATCTGGTAGGCTAACTTCTAATCAAACTTATTTGTAGAAAGTCATATTTTTCACTGTAAAACAGTGGCATCAAAATCTTGAATATACATGTATTATACATACATTGTATTGTAACACAAGTTAACTTTCAGCAGGTTGCAACTTACAAGGAAATAAACTCTTGTCAAGTGACTGCAGATGTACATGTAGCTTACTGCTTAGATGAAGAAAGATGTGCATGTAAGTACAGATAATTTGACCTACCAGCACTGTATATTATCATATGTACCAGCACATTATTTCTCACATATTCCTTCATTCTTTTGATATGTGTCACGGAGAAATGTTTTGATCTCCTAATTCTTTCACAATGCACATGATTAGCCATAGTAGAGTTACAGTATATGAACCAATATTCATTGATACCCGACTACAATACAACTAGTATTACTTGAACATCTTTAGATATTACTAATTGCGGTTGCAATACACAAAAATCACATCTTCATTGTTTACAAAGTTCACAAAAGAAGATTTTATTTAGAGCGCGCAACCTGCAAAGAATAGAAAATGCTGAAAATAGTTAGTACTCTCTTTTTATACAAGTGATAGAGAGAACACACAATATTTGTAAACTCAGCAATCATACGTATAATTCTAAATTGCTACCAGGAGTAGACAAATCCTAACGTGTGTGCTAAAAAATGTTGCTATTCACGGTCATATCTGTCTCTGTACAGTAAAGGCTACTAATGCAGGTGCCACAACTAGAATACAACATACTATCCAAAAAATACTGGTGAAAGATGCTTTGATCTTTGTTTAGTGTTTGCCTGACATAATTGTATACTGGGTATCAGGCAAAAATCATCCTGTTGAGTCTTACTTGACATGTTGACATGTATACATATACACATATACAAATATGTGTGCATTTCTAATATGCTCATAAAGACATTGATCAGTTATATTCATTGTTATAAATAGTAAAATTTTTACAATGTGAGTGTTCTTACCTCCCTTCACAGTGTTTTGATCAAAGTAAATAAACATAATACATGTACAGGTATCACATCACATCAACCTATAGCAAAAGTTAATATGAAGTAATATAAAAGTTATAAATATAAAAGTAGATCAAGTAGCTACTACCGGTAGTTGTTCACTCTTCATATACAAGATAGAACAACTCTTATCTACTAACAGTATTCCAACATACACTCTTCTTGTGCATTAATACTTGAAGAGCATCGGAAGAGAAAAGACAATTCCCAAGTACATACATGTACATACACACACAAATAATAATATTTTTTATATAATAATTATGTAGTGTTGTGTACATATATTTTGGAGTTGTTATCTCTCTTCTCAATTGTTGAAACTCAGTCACCTAAATAAGCACTGTTTGCACAAAACATTTTGATTTTAAAAAGTAAATATACATGTACATGTGCTTTATCTAGTTGAATTATTTGAGTTTTCTTTTAGAAGACTGTAGCAGATGAATAGCCTGGTAAAGAAGCTAAATGAGTTACCTGCTAGTGATACTACCTACCCGTGAAATTACCTGCTGCCATACTGACACTGAACTTAGTTCAAGCAATAAGTGCACCAAAGACTCTGGTATCACACAGTCAGTATTTTGCTATAATGAGACGCAGAAAAATATCTGCATGTAAATCATAGAGTATAAAAATGTATAAAAGGGCATTATATCAAACTATTGTTATTTTGAAATCACCAACAGGACAAGAAAGCTGGGTTTAGGCAAAAACTATCTATATTATAACAACTATTATAGTTACAATGTTTACATTATATTGTCATAGCTCTTTTTAAATGATAATTAGTCATTAGAATTAACCTGAGTTCTACGATCTCCACAGTTGCTTCTATAATAGCTTCATCACAAATGAAATACACTGGCATTAAAAGGCTTAGAGCCCATGCTAATTATATTATTATTATTATTATTATTATTTTATTGTGCTGAGTGTGATTACTGATTGGATGTGTTGGAAGAGTCTGCCTACAGACTTACAGAGATGAATTTAGACATAAACTTCAGTATATCTCATGCAGAAGTATGTATATAGACTGTATTTATATAAATATTCTATTATTACTAATTATTACAGACAGGTACTACAGGTACATGCCTGCCAACATATATTATAATACTATGTTGTACATTGACTGTTATGTTTGATAATTATGCAATACAAATATTTATTTCTATGTTTTGGTTTCCAAGCATAAACTTGATTCTAATGGTGCTATCTAGTATTTACTACTGTACATATGTATTATGTAATACCTCTTTTTTGCATATACTTATGATTGATTATTATTATGTTCATTTATTGTTTAATGCAGTATAATATTTTTAGAAACTTAAATAAAATAGAAAATACACTTATGCCATACTCAAAGTAGAAAGTATAAAAAAGGTTGATACTACTAATACTGTTTCAATTTCTGCCAGCTGGTTATGCCGTTATATATACACACTTATGCCCACTTACATGTATTCTAACCAAGGTATGAAGATGTGTGCACATAACTCCAAACAGAATGAACATTTTCCAACTTATCATTATCACATGAGCAGGTGATGAGATGCACTTTTGTAAAGGCCATTAACTAATTTATTATGCAGTAAGAATAATTACCATATCATACTGTGCATGAAGATAATCATCATAACATTGCTACAGCAAATGATGAAAAACCACTTATATTAATGTAAGATATTATACATGTATACAACGTTATGTTAGTACACCTTGATTATACAAATCAATATGCAATATGGCCGCTACATGTTCAACTTGACAACTAAACTGCAATGAGCTTTTAACTTTGTCGTAAACTAAGAAAGAGTATGCTGAATTGGTGATTACACTTTAATAAAAGTAGAAAGTATGAAACACAATTTTTTTCTAAACGTACATATAAGTGTATGCATGAACTACAATGTATATAAAATATGAATGTTTATTATTACTGTTGGCGTTAAAATATCTACACCCTACATAAGCATGACTAACAATTAAACCATGTGTATGTACGTGTAGAGTAATATTTGGTAGATATTATATTATAAAATTCAACATTTACAGGTAAATTTAGGTTACAAACATAACTGGTGATTTGTACATGGACATTACATTGGTGTGTGTCATTACACTACTAACTATTTGGAGTTGTTTTCTCCTATTGACATCATTCTGCCATGCAGTGATTGACCAAAATAAACTAAATATATGCTACAAGGAATGTGTAAATTATCAAGCTATTGTTCGACATAATAAAAGTCAAGTATCCCTGGACATTCCCTGAATATTATCTCTGATTCTGGTACTCATGTACCTTTACATAAGCTACGCACCCCATTTAAATGGAAGACGTTCTTTGCCATTCTCAGACTAACTTGACTGGCATGAAATTAAACAAGTACAAATTCTGTACTAAATGGAGTCTTCGACATCTTTCTCATTGCAAGAGAGTTGTTCTGATGGATCATCTACTGATTTCTTCATTTCTGATTTGGTCGCCGTTGAAGTTGTGCTCACCAAGTGTGAATCGCTGCCACAAGATATCATCTGTATAAGGTGTTTTCTAAACCTCTTACCACTAACACAGTAAAGGAAGAAGTTCATTGAATGATTTAAGTATAACAACAAAGTAGATATTGCATCGGTAACTTCGGTACGTGCGTACTGACGTGGAGTGAAGTTTGTAGTATCCAGTAACTTACTTTGTATCAATGTGTATACGAAGCTCGGGGTTGATACGAGAATAAAATAGAACGTTACAGTCAACAGCATCTTTGTAATTGAGTTAGATTTTGCTTGTCTACGTTGAGACTTGATTGATAGACCTCTGTTCCGGAAACCTTTCTTCATAAGCTGTAATTTTTTGATAATAAAGATATTTAGAGTCAACATGATAATAAATGGGATGGCACAATATACAGCCATAGATATGTAGCCGTGATATTTAGTTATGTAATTCCTAGAGCGTTGTGAACTAAATCCACAAAGAAATGTTTCAGTCTTGTTGTCTTTAACGATCACTTGCTTTCCATAGTTGAAGAAAACGTGCATATTGAATACTGTTTGGAATATGACGATCATGGCGACTATAAGCCGAGCTCGAGCAACGGTCTTGATTGCAGCGTGACGCTGTGGTGCACAAACGGCGAGGAACCGTTCAACCGTAACAGCTGTCAGAATCCATGTGGAGGTGTCCAGAGAGATATAGAGGAAGAATCTTTGGAATCTGCAGGCCCATATAGAGTATTGTCTTATATCATACTACAATGTGAACAGTATAATCATGGATAAGGTAATCAGTATGTTAATGCTGTACTTATCAATTGGACAAAACATCATAATAAAACAGATTCATTGCAACTATTGGATTGGAATCATTAACATACAATTACAATGTAATATAATTATTATTAAATAGTATGTCTTTAGTTTAGATTGCAAATTGTAAACTGCAGAAAAAACTGATACTTTTTATTTCAAAATTATTCTAAAAAATTAGCCATGCTAGATATTTATGCCTGTGCAAGTTCCTTACACGAATGCTAAGGTAGGATGCAGGCTTGAGAATCTGTACAAAGTGTACACAAATATCTGTAGCATTAGTCAGCATAATATACATGTACATGCACCTAATTTAATCATAGGCTTACATGTTATAAACAGCTCTCTTTCCTGTTGAGTGTTGAGGCAACATGAGGAAATATCATTATTCTACTACATATTATTCTAAATCACTATTCTCTGTTCTCTGCATAATGTTGCATTTGTATGTGTCTCATGTAGATTTTAGGATGGGACGGGACCTCATGCTAATTGTGAAATCTTGGATTTTTAACTGTATAAATAATGTTGCAGACACAAAATTCGAATTCAAGCTAGGCAAGATAATACATGCCTAGCTTTATTTTAGAAGTTACTAAGTACATAAACCTACTTACACATACATGTAGTATTCAGTATTTATATTAATACGCCTACCTCAGTGAGCTTGTAAATAAAATGGCGTGTCAAGCCTGTCCATACTGCAACCGTATCAGAAATGGCTAGATATGTTATAAACACTGCAGTGGCGGTATTCTTCAGAGATTTACTTCTCATAACTGCCAAGCCGAGACAATTCCCAACTGTAGTCATGAGCAGCAGTATAGGTCCAACGATGAGGAACAGATGGCGTTGGGCTTGGCAAGCCGGAAATTCCGATTGGCACTCCGTGTGGCGTAATATGTCATTCTCCGCTTGTAGCGATGAAGTGGTCATGTTAGATGGTGAACTTGTAGAATCTTCTACGACGATAGTGCCACATATCACACCTGCCGTGCCAAACGTCGAGTTGCTACACAATTGGCTTGCTGGGGCAAATGAGTCTACGATATCCATAATTATATGTGAAGTGTGTAGAGGCTGAGAAAAGGTTCCTATTGGACGTCCATCAACTCACAATTATTCTCTCTATCGTGTAACATGCACTTACAACTGCAAGCATTAAAGAATAGATAAAGTGTACTAAACATCAATAAAGGAATGTCTTAACATTAGCATTCCGTACAGTAGATTTATACACTATGGGGATTTGCTGGATTATATAATTATCTAAAACAGCAGTCAGCGTCAGCAAATATCAATCAGCCAATTCCATTAGTAAACATATGAATCCATTCAGTAGAACATGTTCCAGTTTTTATCTAATATTGTAGGATTCCCTTTGCACCCTTTTCTTATCGTCCTCCCCCCCCCCCCCCAACTAAAATGCAAACTCTCCCTCCCTCTCTCTTCGCAAAGTGTTGCTGAAGTGTATTAAGTACAATATCGTTGTTTTGATTGATTCATTTCTTAGATAAATGGACTTTTGGTCCTATTGCTTAATATTTGAACTGTGATGGTAAGTTTTATAAGAGGGTTACAACACAACAGTTGTTTTTCTGAGTAATAAATGTATATATTCACCGGGTGGGCAAACAACCACAATAACAATAAATCATTTTAGTCAACCTGTCAACTTTAATTCAATTCAGCAAATTTTCTTAAAACCTGTATGCAGCAGTTTCAGTAAGCACTGAGTTTAAACTATAATCTACTCTTCTGTAATAATTATTCTCCTTTATCCAAGTATCAAATTTGGCAGCTAAATCGAATATCTGATGTTTAAAATATGCACATCAACTAATAGTCCTATACTCTATATTTATCTATGGTCAGAAGGAAAAGGGCAGCATGAATAATTTAAATTAAAAAATTGCGTTAGTATTTACAAGCCTGGGCCTGATAACTGATAACACCAGCAGACTAACTCGGACTGTAAGAAACCATATTCCCTGATCAGCAATTTATGTTTATGGCCACTTAAACCTAATCAACACAATGCCATTACTAGCCAGGAGACAAAACAGTATATTATTAGAGACTCCCTTGGGAGCTGGGGTAGGTCGGCAGCACTCTCCAGCATGCTGACTTACATGTATTAATTAGCTGATATCTAGTTAATAAAACACCCAATCAAAGATGGGGGGGGGTGGGGTTGTCTATATTTAATCTGTTAATACATGTACAATGTCTTTGGTCTCCGTTAGGATATTTATCGCTATCACCGAAGTAAAGTATGTACTTCAGCGTGTAATAGTTGGCCGGTATAAGTTCAGAGAGGAACTATATTTATTTTGGGAACTACGAAATACTGAAAGAAATGGGCAAAAATTTCAATCTCACAAATTCTTTGGCTGGTGTGACTGGAATTCTTTCTGTTCCTGTGAAGATGCTTAGGTACTATAACGATATTTTACAATCCAATGGTAGGAGGCGATATGTGTGTAGTCGTGTACGTCTAACAATAATATAATGTAATAATGTAATCTTTCTAAGTAATAAACTGGACCTACAATTGTTACACTGTAATTGTTATAACATTGCACAATTCCATTAATATTTTATATGAAATTGGTTGATAAAATTTCAAAATATTCATTACTAGAAGCATAAAGTAAAATCTTACCAATATTGTCATTCAATCTATTGATACGGTCTTGATATAGTATTGATATAGGCTTGATATAGTCTTGCTCCTCTCAGAGTCTGTGGTTAAATGATTTCATTTGACAGAAAGTGAAGCAGGCCTACATATATACAGTAATTAGTGTACATGTATTAGTATTCATATTATAGTAAGCACATGTATTATAATATTATACAATTGCTACACTGCACTGAGTAGTAAACCATGTAATGTAACTATTTTATACTATTTAAATAATAGATAACTGTGATTGGTGTAGAAGTAAGATCATGAGATACTTTATGCGCCTTAGCCTGGGTGCCACATCATGTCAGTGACTGGCCAAGTGCATTTTCACTGCGCAACCAACTGCTAGATTGGTGCACAGGCTAATGATACCCCTAAAAGCAAGCAATTCTGTTATAAGAACACAGCTAAGTTCTACATAGTATAATATCCTCATGGTGTTGGTTTATATACTCCAGCTGACAAGGTTAGCTGCAAGAAATAATCAATATTGGTACCCGGTATCATAATATAATTACAGATTTGTTGTCAGGCTATTTAGTATATTAAATAATATATGCATATATAAGAACTCTGAAATGTCATCTTACATAGTCTTATAAATAATTCAACACACATACACTGTATGATATGACAACATAGCCTACATGCAAATTCAACTTCCAGCAAACAAGAGCTTTGTTAATTTTAGTATTTGTAATAAGCCTATTACTTATTTCAATAATCTCAACAAAATTGTGATGACTATTTTAAAGGCTGTAAACCTACAGAGCAATATTTATAACTCCTTACCTCAAGTCTGGCTAGCACAGCAATATGTACCCAATATAAATGTAAGTAGTCCCTAGTACCATTGTAGCACATGCTAGCACTTCCACATGTCACCATCAATGTCAGTTCCCTTGTAAAAGCTGTACTATGCCCTCCACAGTGGCGGATGTAGGGGGAATATGAGGTAGAGGGGTGGGACAGTTAACAACTAATATAACACATACTAGTAGTAAGTAGATTTCTGTGCAGTAGTAACTACAACGTTTATCTAGAGTGATAGTTACTATCCTTGAAGGAGACACACCACTTTAGCGATTTCAATTCACACTGTCACTTTATAAGATGAAGGTTTTGTAACACCACTGTAGCAGATATGCTGTATTATGGAGATGTCATTGTCACTTTAATTGACTTAATTGAGGTACAAGTTGTGTAGCAGAGCTCTAAATTTCAATCATTAATAGGAGAAAGCACTATGCAACTATACATCACTTTATTGTCTTACTACTATGTGTATCTCTATGTTGACCCCCATTATAGTCTGGCATCACATATGGTAGCATAGTATTATAATATAATTATTTTATATACATGTATAATATATAATAAAATACTGTTCTAAACACCCATGGTGCTATAATTTGTCAGTCAGTATCCACCCATAACTGACTGTAAACGCTATCAAGTGTTAGATATGTGCAGGATAATAATATAATATGGTGTAGATTACAGTATAGCCTGGCTTCCTGCGCTCACAGCATCAGGCCCACTGCAAAAACAATCGCAGTTGTAGTACTCCTAAAACAAGCAGCTAAAATTAGTGAACCTGGTGCTCAGGCTAGGTTCAATGTTTCTGAAATGAACATTATCTGACTTCCAGCAAGTCACTCCTCCAATCAAACGAAGGAGTGCCACGTTGGTTCAGAAAGAAACTGTTAAAACACAGCTAAAACGCATACCATCAGAATACCCCATAAAGCATGAATTATACACATGTACTTGCTTTTGCTACACTGGAGTATCAGACTGCACATGTACATGCAACATCAGTCAAACATACACTTTAGTCCTTTAAATATTGGAATAATATATAGTTTTATTTAGAAAACAATAAATAAATAGACTATTTATACATGTACAGTTTACAGCAAACATAGGCATATCTTTCACTATTAGACTAGTTCTAAAATAAATACACTATTTGTATTATAGCAGGTCTACATCTGCCTGACCCTGACCTACTGATATACCAGTCACAGTTGTGTTTGATGAGGTATTAGAGCTCCGTGTAGACGAGGGAGCAGTGTCGCCATCATTCACTGTGCTAGCAGGTCTCACCACTAGTTTGTGTACATTATTAGGAATTGTCTTCTCACATAGTGACTGAGTGCTATTATGATTCGCATTGGGAATGTTCTGCCGAGGTTTGGCAGCTGCCTTCATGTCAGCCACAGATAATAGTGGGCTGGTCTTTCGCTGGTATAGAGGCAAGTTAGACAGTTTCTTTCGTTGGTTGAGCTTGTTGCTGGGTGACACTGTAGGGCTGTGCTTGTTATTAGGTGAGACTACAGGACTATGCTTGTTGTTAGGTGACACTACAGGACTATGCATACGTCCCACTGAAATCTCTCCGCCATTTTGGGTCGCACTTGAATTGACCTGACAGTGGTTTGGGGACTGGGCGGCCTGACTGTGATTAGAGCCGCTATTCACAGAAACTCCATTTAGCAACTGCTCCAGCTCTTCTTTCTTGAGTAAACTTTCTAGACCATGATTGGAATTTTCGCTACAAAATATATTCAGTATATTTACAACAAACCAAAGGGCTATATTATACGCTAATATTCGGTTATGTCTTAGAAAAGGGCAGCATACCATAGTGTAACAACGTAGATTGTAGACTGTGTATTTGCACTATGTATGAACACATACATGTACAAGAAAGTAGCCTATATGTATGTTGATTTGTCTTAACTGATCCTGCAACATGAGATTTCTAAGGGTTTCCAAATGTATTTTGCAAACAGTCACAAAGTTTTTATCAATTAATTACAATTCATTATATGATACAATACACATGTAGCTAAATTACATAAATTCTAAATTTTCTGATTGGCTAAAAAAAGAGAAATAACTGCACCCATGTTAATGACTCACTTATCCTCTTCATCCCCGAAATAGGGCAGAGGTTTATGGAACCCTTCCTTTCCTATTAGCCAGTAAGTGTACATCTTTCCTTTATTCTACAGCATGCAATACATAATATGAAGTGTCATATTATAATAACATTATACATATTATATGCATGATAACATAATTACCACAATGATGGCATTCAGATTATGTCATTACCATAACAACATTTCTAGGAAAGTTGAGCATATAGATTAAACATACCCATACATGTATCATCAAATGCTAGTTTTCCTCTATTACTATGCATGACATGTAGATATAACACCGCTTACAAATCCGTATTATATTGTATGTAATATATATTACAGTTATAAAACATGAATACATAGCATGTACCTTGTATACATTTGTAAAGCATAAAGCGTAATATTATCGATAGTTACGTATCAGTGTGTACGTTTACTGCATATGTTGACCTACAGTGTAGAATATGTCATATAATATGTGATATGTACATTGTATATAGACATATTAAACTAAATAAAATACTTAGAGAAGAACAAGTAGTATACAGTCATACATTTAGAATGAATCGTAGCCAACGAGTTTTGAATCATTTCTAATAAATTGAACATACACAGAGTAAAACACTGGTCCACAAATCGCATAGATAACTACTCCATATGAATAGTTTTACATGACTGTTCTAGAATGTTGACAGAATGATGGACATATGTTCTATTGTATTACAGCCACATGACGTTTAAATCAGGAAATATATTTCAAAATTGACAACGATTGAGTGACATTTATTTTTTTGATAATCCTTTCTGGCTGGCCTGCAGTTTCTTCAACCAAATAATGGATCACACACCATAGTAAAGATTTTCAAAACAAAAACTATAATTTTAAAATTAGGGCTGGTAAGAGAATAGTAATTGGTACCAACCCACTACTTATAGAAATTCATTTGAGAACCAAGTCTAAATTAGTCTAAATATTATATTGGGTTCATGCAAAGTGACTTAAGGGTAGGTATAACTGTTGTATTACTGTAATTGGTCATTGTAATTGAATATAATATTCTAAGGAAGTGACTACTGTTCCTTGAAAGATGCCACATCAAGTTAGGGCTGACATCTTCAATGAATTGCAACCAATTTGCTCAAAATAACTTGTTGAAGAGTTGATAAGCTGTTAAAGTTTAGCCTATGTCCCACTATTCTATAAGTGAGTTTTCTGTAGGTTATTCCCTGTAAGCATACCTTAATTTCTGTAAGACCTCGGTCTTTTATAATATATCCTCCCAGCTGATCTAGAAGCACTTTAGTGTCATCGCTTAAGTGAATTCTGTCTGCTGTAAATAATATTATATTATATTATGTTTATATAACACATTAACGTATTAATATCAATGTGAATGCTCAATTCTAACCCCATAATACCATACAAGTCGGTAAGAAATAACTATTATACACACAGCTGTACATGTGGGCCAAAGTAAGTTATCAAGTAAAAGTAAGTCATCAAGTAAAAGTAAGTCATCAAGTAAAAGTAAGTTATCAAGTAAAAGTAAGTTATCAAGTAAATGGATAAATATATGTAGATGCTGAAGATGGAATAAAACAAAGCATACAATATTATGTAATTTATATTATGGACAAAATGCATTGAGAAGACCACTAGACACATCTTACAAGCTACAATGTACGCAAGATGATTGTGCATTAGAAGCTATCCCCTCTTCTAAGTTATGAGTATTATATGCTGTTTAGGGTGTGGACTCATTACATACAGTTACATAGCACTATTACTATTATTTAGTGGATAGTAATACGATGCACTCATGTATTACAATGTCATGACTCATGAGAGAGGAAATTAATAAAGAGTGTAGACAATGCAATGGCCCAGGTTCCTATTTAGCAGTTTAGCTGCCAATAGTTGCACTGTTAGATATGATTAGATCGAACACTCCCCCCCTAATTTACGGTATATTTTGGACATGGTAGCTCCATAACTACTTATAAATAATCATCCAACTTATATTAGTATTACCTAAAACACACTATGATCTAAATTTTGACATCTATTAATATATCTGGTATTGGTGTACACTGTATATCTACTATACACTGTCTTGGATATAATTATAGATACTTAATTCCAATTAACTTTGAACATTATTATAGTTTGGCAAAAACATTAATCAAACTGCATAAAGGGTTTGAAAGGAAAAAGGAATAATCACTTGTGGTGATTCAGTAAAACAAAGCAATTACATTAGAGTATTAGTTTAATTTAATGTTATGACAGTTAGAATTGATTCAATACTTCCAGCTCCTCATTTACCCGACTACAATTGATATTTGTATGAGTGAGTCATTGTCAGGTGAAGTGTATGGCTAGTAGTTGGGTGCCAACTTCATCAGATTCTCTAGAGAAATCTGACAGACACAAGTAATATCATGCTATGGTTTGATTTTCAGGTTGATCAAACAGTATATTCAAGCCCAAGTAAAAATTCATATTATGCAGGTATAAAACAATCAAGGGAGTTTATATAAGCCCATTATAATGCTGGAGTATGTAAAAGCTTTCTTCTTCAACTGGGGGGGGGGGGGGGGAGGGGAGGGGGTGGCAACTCCTATTGCTTTAGGCAATCATAGTGAATTACGGAGCCAGTTATTCACCCTTCATTATCAGATATGATAATAAACTTATTGTATTGGCAGCAGTGATAATTGTTTTATAATATATTAGTAGGATGTACATGTAATATTGCATGCATGGCATGCCTGCCTTAGCATCATAATAATAGAGAATGCAGGTGAATCCAAGTACAACCATAGTTTATGCTTCCTGCATTAAATAAATATACGTTGTATGATTTGTATATAATAAATATACAATAATATTATGTGTATTTAATATCTATATTATGTAATATGCCGGTGTTGCTTAGCAACTGACTTTCCGTATATGAGATCAAGGTTTAGTTTTCGATATTTAACTAAAATAAGCTAATTGCAGATCCACGTATTAAATAAACGAAGTATATGGCAGCCAGTGCAGGTGTCTAACAGTTGCTCAGTGTAAGGAGGCATGCAGGATAGTGGTTGGTAAGAAAGAACAAGATCTGTCTGTGGCACTCCATAGCTATATTATCATTATTAACTCTATGCTTATTCCAGGTTTTATTATCTACTAGGTGTATGTTAGGTACTACAGACCTACAGCTATACACACACACGCGCACACTAGTACTTAGGTACATGTACATGTATCTGTAATTATATTATACACATGTATAGGTGTTGACATTGTATGAGCACACTAAGCATATTTACACATACGCATACATGTCCACAACCCACATGTATCTGGCTCTAACGTACATTATGACTATTACACAGTTATGTTAGGATATGGATGAAAAATATTATGTGGATCGGTTTCAAAATTTCACATTTTGTATTTTACTGTTGCTTCAATAATGTGCTGTTAAACATTTGAAGTTATTCCATCTTCTCAATTAGCGCATGCTAATATTGCTTACAATAACTCCATTCTGTCAACACACCGGAACTTACTGTACAAAATGCTCAGATCTTAAATGTTATATCATGAGGTGCCAGCCCGTCATTGAGCCGACGTCGTTATCTCATGACCAAACTCACATTCGGCTTGACAGAATTAATTAACATCTCTCCATACAAAAACAGGGAAACTATCTTCTCTCTATTTACATGTAAATACATTATAAGTTACATGTAGCTTCTCTTGTTAAATACAAGAGTTATCTTATCTCTATTTATAAATACAAGAGTTATCCTCTCTCTTTATAAATACAAAAGTTATCTTCCCTTTATTTATAAATATGAGAGTTATCTTCTTTCTACATACAAATGTGCTCCAATATTAACAAGTAATCCAAGTTAATATATTTATCTTAAAATATTAATCACAGTAAGAGTTATCCATTCTCCATCTATCTATATTTGAAGAAATGGGTCATTTCTAGACATTGTACATACAACTATAATAGAGTTTAGACTGTGGAGTTGTTCTCCCTTGCACAAACCTTTACTATGAGACTCCATCCTAGAAGCTGTGTTAACTGAGTCTCCAAACAGACAGTATCTCGGCATGGTCAGACCCACGACACCAACAGCACAGTGCCCTGAGTGGCAGCCAATTCGCAGCTTTAGAGGGACCTGCATGTGGAGTTCAGATAACAATTTATGGTGACATGTATGTATAGACAGCAATTAAATATAGTGCCATGACTGTGCAATTACATGTAGGTAAATGAACACAAAATCTACATGTTTGTTGTTCTTTGGAGTTGTGTTCCTTACATTAATAGAACATTGTTATTATACTACAGAGAGTGGACAACTACTAATGAGTAATGGCATGCATAATATTATCCTGTGTAATACTATATCTTCACTAACCAATGGGAGATGGGGGACCTTCATCTCTGCTATAGCACTGAGTAGTTCTAGAGCCATTGTAGCTATCTCTCCTGCATGCCGTATACCGTTACGTTGAGGTAGTCCGCTTACACACATGTATGCATCTCCTATCGTTTCCACCTGTAATATAGGCCTATAATAATATGTGCTTATACAAACACCAGACATAACTGTAAAGCTGAAATCAAAATATAATCTAGAAGCAAAAGCAATAAAGGCCATGCTATGAATCCACAATGTTTGTTAACTAACGTAACTCATAAATTATAGTGGAGCTGTTTAACTAAAAAGACAGTCTTAATATCCAAAGACGTGTTAGCAAATAATAAAAAGAATATTTAATAAGGTAATAATAAAAAGTTGAAAGATAATGGTAAATAATATAATATAAAACCAACATAATATCAGCTAATCTTTAAAGTAGGCTACTACATGTAGGATTATAATTACCGCTATTCCAAGTGCTGCAACACATTATTTCTATACATGTACATGAGACATGTATAACTACATGTATATTATAAACATATATAACACCGTGCACACACTCTGTATACAGTGTGGTGTCTCAGTGTTTTAACACTTTATTAGCGCAGTTTAAATATAGCCTTAGGAGCACATAGTGGCGTACTCCATTTTACAGCAAAGGTGTGAAATATTCTAAACCAGAGTTCTCAAGAGGTCAAAGATAGCGAGAATGTACTAGTGCATTTTAGCATGATATTTTAAAACCATTTTAATCAGATCACCTAAATCCCAAGTTGCATTCTTTTCTAATCTCTCATGGTGCTGAAGTATTAAGAGCCTCACATTTAGTCCTGAGGGAAGCAATGTGAACAATGTGAATAATTTTCAATGATATTGTCATGTATTTATTATAAGGAATAAGTAGCAGTAGCGGCTGGTACAGTACCTTATACACATCATAGTGGCCAATGATCTCATCAAAGCGGGTATAGAGTCTGTTAAGGAGAGTGACTATCTGGAGCGGAGTGCTGGCAGCAGATATGGTGGTGAAACCGACAATATCACTGAAGAATATGGTGACCTGCTCGTAGTGCTCTGGGTGAACAGGATTACCGGCCTTCAACTCGTCAGCCACAGATCTATATAAATATAGTGACAGTCTAAATATAGCAACAGTCTAAATGCAGTGCCTCCATGTTGGCAAAAATCTTCCGAATCACTCCAGAAGTAGATATCATGAACCATGCCAGCATCGATGAGCTAGGAATTATTTGCTTCAACTGAATGCCCATCTTGGCAACTTTATTCGATGTTTAGGTCAGACCAGTGTGGTAGCAAAGACATCTAGTAATGATCTAAACGTTGCAGTAGGTAAACTCAAACTCCATGTACAGCAACAATCTCAGCTCAATAACTGTTCTGCATATCTTATATATGTTATCACATAAGTCTATAAGTGTACATGTATGTCTTATTTATATTATCACATAAGTCTGTAAGTGTACATGTATGTCTTATTTATATTATCACATAAGTCTGTAAGTGTACATGTATGTCTTATTTATATTATTACATAAGTCTATAAGTGTACATGTATGTCTTATTTATATTATCACATAAGTCTGTAAGTGTACATGTATGTCTTATTTATATTATTACATAAGTCTATAAGTGTACATGTATGTCTTATTTATATTATTACATAAGTCTATAAGTGTACATGTATGTCTTATTTATATTATTACATAAGTCTGTAAGTGTACATGTATGTCTTATTTATATTATTACATAAGTCTATAAGTGTACATGTATGTCTTATTTATATTATTACATAACACAAGAACTAACTTTGGAAGCATACGACTAAGAAGCTGCTCTGTCTTCTTCTTCTCCCCCTCGAGTTGCAACGTTCTCTCCACCACTATGTCCTCCAAGTGTAGAGAATGCTTCTCTAGTTTCTTCAGTATACTGTCTATTATATTAGTTTTCCTTCAACAGACAAATATGGATGCACAAGCATGTTCACATGCAGTTATGCAGTAATATATCTATGTAGCTTAATAAGGTAAGATGACTCCCCTTTTCTACCCTCACCCCCCTTCTTCGTATCAAATCAGGATAATTATAGGACATACATGTAACTGAGACTTACTCCCCCTTGTTCATTTCCCTTAGCTGTCTGGTGATGTCATCAAATGAAGGTCTCCTCTCTGGTATCTCAGCCCAGCACTCCTTCATCATCTGAATATAGGGTGGGGGTGCCAGACCGTTCGACACTGAAGGTCTGCAAAATGGTGGAGGCTTGGCTATTTTCTTTAATATCTCTAAAAAAATAAAGTTACAGCAATTACAATTATATTGATACTAAATCAAAGTGTAATGCACAAATAGTTTGCATACCCATTTTCATTTTACGACAATTATTAAGAAACAATTATAAATTTCATCATAAAAATTATGTTGACAGTCCCACATTACAAATCACACACTCTAGAACTGTAAGTCTCACCAGCAGGTAGTAATTCTCCGGTACCAAACGGTGCGGTCTCTGTAATCACTTCCTGTAGGATTATACCGAAGCTGTAGACATCACCTTTAGCTGTGTCAGCCATTGTGGGGTTACGGAGATGTTCTGGTGCGGTCCACAACCAGTCTGTATATATAACAGTAAAGTGTGACAGGAAGGATAACACTGGTAGACAGCCCAACGGTATGTTTTAAGTAATTGTGATATGGATGTTGCTCATGTAGATGTAGCATAGTACATACATGTATATGCAGTGTCTAAAAATAACTACCTACACTGTGAATCTGACTGCAATGAACGACCCGGCATATAACATACATGTACATATAAGAACATATAACGTACATGTAAGTAGATATAACGTACATGTAAGTACATATAACACACATGTAAGTGCATATAACATACATGTAAGTACATATTCAATGTGTACACGGTATCTATTATCTAAGTACAATACAGATATACAAGTGGAATCTCCAACAGTAAAGACAAGTACAAGACAAATACGCCTCCAGTGTAGATACAGAGCCCACATCAGGTAAAGTAAACAGACAGAAATAGCAATCATAGAAATTCAATTTATACAGTTGAGGATATTCTCAGACATAAGTAAATTACATCTAATCTCAAGGACAAAGTAGTGTCAAGCTTTACAAACAGCATACATGTCGACTCCGATCAAACAGTACCCTAGTATGCTCACAGCCATGAATGTCTATCCCTGAGTAATACGTTACTTACACGGCTTACTATCCACATGTACTTACTGGCAACATTTACTTACTTTCTAGGTAATAAAATATCTACATGGAGTTTGCACTGTTCGAAACTGGACATTTCAAAACCAGACAGTTCAACACCAGACAGTTTGAAACCCCAAACCCCAGAGTTTCACCAATTTTCATTTTTAATATTATTTTTTATTTAATTAATTAAATTGATTAATTAAATACATAGATAGTTTGAATAACTGGGTATCAGGAGGTAGCATCAAGCAAGGAAACATAAAGTTCATGAGAAAGGCTGATCTGAGGAGTGAGTGGCAAGACATGATCACCAATGTCTGTTCCAGACCTGGTACCTAAAGAAGAATTAAATTTTATTATCTGTGAGTTGTGTCCTTCTAAATGTAATCTACACAGTTTCAAACTGCCCTATTTCGAACTGTCCGGTTGTAAAACGTCCTGTTTCGAACTGTCTTTTTCGAAATGTCCCTTTACCATCTACATGTGCGTATATACCTTCTGGATACATGTTAAAGGGATGTTTGCTAGATGCCAATTCATAACCAGATGTTTAGTGAAGCTAAAGTTGAAAAATATGAGCTTCTTGACAACCATTATCTTTTGGGAATTGGCATGTTCGATCAAGGAGAAACAAACATGTGCAATTTTCCAGTTACACAAATATAGAATCTTCAAGTAGTTGCACATTTAATCTGTGCACCCTCAAGAATGAACGTGCTTTGGCATACCTTCTGTGTGGTCCTACACACACTTGCCTTCTGGGGGTTCTGCACACACTTACCTTCTGGGGGGTCTTGCATACACTTACCTTCTGGGTGGTCCTCCATACACTCCCTCTCCACGAGGGGGTTGAGTCCAAACCCACTTATTTTCAGCAACCATTTATGGTCGATAACACATTTAGTAGACCTCAGATTCCCATGGCACTTCAATGTACTCCTGTGCAAAAACCTCATCCCCTAATAAAAGAATGAAGATACTGAAAGAGATGAGTAAAAGGTAGATAAGATATACATGTTCACTGCCCTAAGTAGGCACATCCATAGCTAACACGAGACGCTAGAAAAAGTGTCAGTGATAACCTGCTCCGATACCACATAGACATGCTGCCAGCAAAATGTGATCTGTATGCTTATAGCTCTAAAGAGGAAATATTATATTAGTTTACTAGGAAGGTATCACTAACCTGTCCCTGTGACATGCACCCTCATAAATGATGCAATCAGTGAGAGATTCTACGTGGAGATAAAACCCAATTACATTCTATTATACGGAAAGAGTATCAGATAATACATGAAAATAAATGAGAACGCTGACATGCTCGTATTATATGTAAGGCTGTCGTTTTACTCACACTCACAAGGTCTCTTATTAAAGCCTGCTTGAATGCCCAGTCCAGCACAAACTTGTTCTCGGAATGAAGAAGTACATCCTGAAGACTGCCTCGTTTAGCGTAATCAAACAGGAAGCCTTGCTTATACGGATCAGAGAAGACTCCCCAAAATGTGTTGACATTATCGTGGACTAAACCGCGTAACTGAAATATAAGACTTAATACCTATATTATTATGGATCTCAGATAGCTGGGAAAAAGGCTTATTCTTAAACCACTACTGTCTCACCATTCAATATTTGCAAAGAATACTGGTCATCTTATTTCATGAAGATTGATGTGCTGTTTGTCTTTGTAAACCTAGTGGCAGCCAAGATAAACTCATTTGAATATTGGCTATTATGACCTCCATTCAGCATTGAGACCTGTTAAGTTCCTATGGCTATGCCTGTTCTAAGTCTATACTTGTAACTTATGTACATAAGTAAGCTACTAACATCAAATAGCCCAGTAATCTTATTGAGCCAACACTAACTGCCATTCTATAAATAACTCTTGTGCACAGTGATTAATAAGTAAGTTAGGGTCATGCCCACAAAAAACAATGCAATGCATTGCAGGTCCTATGGCTATCTCTGTAGCACAGTTTTATATTAACTGCTTGAGAGCTTCCAAAATTCCCAGCATAGGCTGATTGAAGGTGAAATCAGCCAATATTAAAATAGGGTTTTCTTGGCAGCTGCTAGGTTACCAAAGACAAACAACACATCAATCTTACTGAAAAAGGATGAACAAGATTATTTGAAAATATTGAATGGTGCGACAGTAGTGGTTTAAATGAAGGAGAGAAGAAGTTTTATAGCCTTAGCTCTTGTTTGTCAGTACTAACATTTTAGTAGAACACCCACCTCCTTCAGGTAGGCTATCTTCTTTCTAAAGTTAGTTGCTTTCATCTGAGAGCTGGTTATGAAGGAACAGTAAACTTGCCTCCTTGCCTACACATAGACATACAGATGGCTAGTATGTGGTAGATGTAAATGACAAAGGGAGGGTAGGTGTACAAAAGTAAAGTGTGTATTACCAAATAAGGAGTTCTATATATATGTAAATTATATATAATATATTTACATGTAAATGGTATGTAAAGAAACACACATGGCGCACATTTATTTATATACACATAAATATAATACTTACATGTAACTACATTGGATATACAACTAATAAACACATATATCTATTACGCCAAGTAGAATGTATATGCAATGTGTATTACTGTTCCACATATGCATACAATTTCCACACTCATATAGATTTTATTCTCAGAGTTCATTGTCACATTGTATCTTTATGAAAAGTATTAATCATTTAGTTTCAATTTGAACTTTAATTACGGAAAGAGGGAAATTGCTGTTGAAAGTTTCTTGCTACGTGGAAGAATAATATAAATGAGTTTGGTTTTCTCAGTGTTACATACTATCTCAACATCAATATTGGCCACTCAACCAAAGTTTATTAAGTGGGAAAATATTTTTCCAAAATATAATGAATTTCACTACTAAAGACCATATAATTATTGTTTACTCTGATTAGGAATTGTCTCCTTTGTTATCAACTAACTGCTTGTATGAATCACTAGATTATCTGGTACTCCCAGAATGCACTGCGCTTGCATAACTAGCAGTGTTTAGAGTGGTTTCATCTTGACCTGATGTATAATATGTATCTAATGTACGAGATGTGGTCAGTCCCGAGGGAAGTTGTACCACTTGCATTACTCGCCATAATCTCGCACTCCATCTTATGCAACATATCGGCACGTCTAACATAATGATCTATACCTATACCCTAAAGGTCATGTGATCTCGATAGAATTCCAAAAAGTGTTAATGACATTCCAATAATTAGGTCTGCTGCCTCGAGCGTAGATATGTTGTATTAGTCGGCACATAGTGTTAGCGGGGTGAATGGATATCTAACAAAACTCTATGGCCAAGAGATATAACCATTCTGTATCTTACTTTACCGGCAGTTGAAGCATTTATGTTGCTGTCAGGGAATAGTCTGGTATTCATTATAAAATAGTGTTACACTACGCCCAAGATAAGTCAAATCGATTGTAGGGTAAAGACACTACTACAGTGTACTCACATTTAGATAAGCTAAGTTTTGTCGAGCATTCTTAGGATCAAATGACACCGCGCTAGACATCATTGTATATTGAGATCTCTCTGCTGCAGACGCTAGATTAGATTTCTGTTTATGACCATCAGCCATACTCATCTGTCAAAATAAAACACTGACATAGAAAGACCAAGACGATCAAACATATTACTGCAATAATGGTATGTCGGGGGGGGGGGGGGTGGTAGCGGGGGAGGGGACCCGAGATTTTGAATGCTGGACACATGTACACTGTAGGTGTGCTATGGTATATACCTTGTGGGACTTTTTATTCACAAACTAAACCCTCATGGTCTTTACATTATTCAGGGGCTTTAGTATTCGCGATAATATATTTTGCACTCATATCGGCAAGTTAACCGAGTGGATTGTCCAGTCAGTTGCCTGCTGGCTATAGTTAGCCATTCCGAAAGTACTCAAATTTATGGTTCATAGTGACAGCCAATCATGTATAGAGAATATTTCGTGCGTACGAATACAAAGGATCACATTGGTATACGTAGCCCAACATTTATGCAGGAATCTTTATGCGCCATCAAACCTCACCTTTCCTAAAGTAAGCTGATATATAACAACATGTCATGCTCTCCCATACAAATTAATTATACAATCATGTCTGTAACTACCTTTTGGAGTAGTCTCGTGTTAATTGTGTTTCGCCGACTACCAGGGCCCATAAAAGCATCACCGACCACGGTCAGCTGACTATTAGCTCGTACTCTGGTCTCCATTGCCCATACCAAGTCCTCAGAAGTAAAGAATATCTTATCCATGTGTATAACATTGCTTCTAGATGAGTTGGCAGCGTATTTCCTACCTTTATGTGACCTGGCTAACCTGTAACAATAGGAGTAGTCTCCCGGGCATATATTTTCACTGGCAGCAATTACTGTACATTTTGACTGTTATAATGCATTATTTATTATATTGGTTTGTTAGCAGTCCTGCATCCACATGGAGATTTACATAAGTTCATGCATTATATACTGGGTGAATGTACTGACTGGTTTCCCCAGCATAGTACTGAGTATTAAAAAAGAGTCACAGGTCTTTTAAGCAAATACAAAATATTATCCATAGCATAACTCGCACACTAAAATTTTAAAAATATCTAACACATTGTAAAAGTTATGTTGACAGCCAATCAGCTTTCTTCAATCGGTTCTGGAGGTTCAAAGTTGACAGAAGAACATGATAACAACATTCAAAAACTTCCCACCTCTCAGTTCCATATTTAGCAGAATATTAACCAGCGTAGAATAGCAGCTGTACCAGCAATATATACATGTAAATGTACAATATTACGTACAATACCAGTGTATTGTATTACCATTGAAATAATTAATTAAAACTGTTAATTTTATTAGAATATCAAGGCTAAAAATAAAAATATCTCCAAATGCACAGAGAATCAGGTGGTTGTCATGAATATCAAAGTACATCCATTTCCGCTCTAATCACTGAGTTAAAAATCCTAACAATAAAATTATCAAGGGAGCTCAGAAATAATTTGCAGTTGTGCGACCTCTAAACCTACACCATGGACATTTATCTATGCTACAGGTTGTAATTAATTGACACAGATTAAAATTCTGGAACCAAAGCATTTACCTTAGACACAAGATGGCAGCTAGGATGAGAGATGTTACTCCAAAGAAAGCACAGAATACAGCCAGTACAATGACTATTCCCATAGTTCACACGACAGGATGGAGTCAGCACCACCAGGTTATTTTGTAAACCTAGCCTTTGCTCCACGGTATTCTATAACCTAAAATAGAAATTTTTGTATTTGAACCCTCAACACATCAACTTGAAGAGATCAACTATATATTTATAATCATTATTAATATAGAATGTGCGTATCGTCTATAGCGCCTCTTCGTCAGCGTATATGTAGTTCTTATACAGCGATACAGTAATTTACAACAGACAGTCATACATGTATATAAGGGCATTTGTATTCACTCTTCACATGGTAATACAGCTTGGGTTCAAAACTCCTCAAAATAAGTTTTAGAGTGTGGGACTGGGTGATTGATAGTAGAACTAGGGGTGAGATCAATGATTCCGCTGCTCAATCACCAACGTACCCCAAATATTTTAGAGAGTTGAGAACTCATGCTACATGCAAGAAATTCACAAGCAAACCAAGGCTAAACTGACCACAGCAACTCTTCGTTGTTGACTTTTTAACTTTTAGCTAATTATAGAACTATGATATCTAATAATAGTAACTAATAGCGGAGTCACTTGACAATCTGTTCGATACAGGAAATTCATTCTATATACAGTCATACTAAGCCTCCTACATGCATGAACCTGATAAAGTCCAGACGCAGTGGTAAAAGTATGTAGTATTCCCTTATGTAAAGACAGGAAATATCTTGCAGAATGTTCGCTGTACTGTAGTAGAGAACACAGATAGTCTGCGGTACCCTGGATACACATACTGATGACCATTAAACGTTTAGTATTAGTCACCTAGTTGCATAAATATTATATAAGACTTGACTATACACTTACATGTATTATGTAATCTCATAAGGATGTTTATGTTAGGAGAATAGTAATATGATGACATAAATAAATGTCATATACATATAATTACATAATGTATAGCCTACTAAAAAGTAAAAATAGCAACTAGAAGATATTAATCCCACCGAAACCATATCATATTTGTCTAACTTAGTTTGATTGCGTTTTAAAAAACTATTATACAATATAATCTACAGCGTTTAACGGAAATAGAACTAGGAGGAAACAATATTGTCATGGAGTATTGATTTTGACCACAAGGCAAATATTCCTGACAGAAAAGAGACTAACTTACAAGTACAAAAACATGAGTGTGTTGGCAGTATCACTGATCATGTATCTACATATATATACATGCGTTCATTTCCAATATAAATTGTGTTTACTTCTGATGAAAATCATGGATGAGCTAGAATAAAAGTGTTATCTTAACGGCTTGATTCACCAAATATCAGCATATTATATAAATGTAAGTAAAGTAGATGTACAATGTATGTTACATACAGACATAGCCACCTACCTCTGGTTCCAGAAGATAAATACAGCTGTTAGCAGAGATGGTACTCAGTCCTATTATCATACAATAACCAATCAGCCTCTAGAACAGTTACACAAGTAATTAATTTCTACATGTTAATCGTGTCGAACGGTGTGTACATTGCAATAATTAGTATTGATCCCGTCACTCAGTAAACTCGAGTATGTATTATGAGAATCTTTACGAACTAATCGTTCCACGAATCTCGCAGCTGACAATTCCGTATTTCTAGAACTTACTGATAGGTGGACGTCTGCATAATATTCTAGGTATTCCAGCTGTATCAGCCGTCAATGTGTGTGTGCTATCACTTTATTGACCTGCAAGTAATATACTGTATCATAAAAACTAAATCAATAGTGTGATCTGAAGTGACTAAATACAAGTCAGTAATTGCGTTATGCAGTATTAAATAAGAGATAAAGAACGAGTTAAACATGTCAACTGTAGAGATAGGAAGCCTTTCATTGTACATCTTATTTGCACAATAAACTTGTATAAATTATATCTTGTATATGTACATACGGTATTAACTATATACAACGTACATGTACATATACATACAATATTATACCTTTTATTCTAACACAGATAAGCTCTACCTGTGTTCACTCACCTTAAAGTTGGTGTTTTTATGATAACCATAAGTAGCGAAACACACACATAGATATACCCTTGGTGCTTGTTCAACTTCACCCTTCCATACTCTTAGCCAGTTAGAAAAATGCATAATATATGCACAAAAAATTTCCATGGTCATGTATTTTAGTTTCATCAATTAATCTAAAGAGGTTAGCCCTAATATACTAAACAGTTTAGAGGCAACATGCAAGTAAAAACCAATGCTACACAATGCTCGAATGAATGTTCTATGGGACTAAGTAGGAACACACAAAGACGATGATAACTTACAAACTACACAACTTTAATATACTTTTAATTAAAGTAAATCAGCTGATATATATTTGACGATGATGTCAATCTAGATATGCAAATACATACGTGTATATAAAGATATAACAGTACGAACAATATGATCAAAGGAGACAACTCCTAATTAATCATATAAATTTTCCTACAGTAAAACTCACTAATAGATTTTTCTAACAATAGCAGTCTACAAATATGCAGGTATAATATCACGATTACACACCTAACCACTATCAGCAGTAATAGCAAATCTAAGTATCAAAAGAAACGACTGTGAAAAAATGTAATGTATATATATTATGGTGAGGTTGTAAAGTGTCCAGTATAATTTACCAAGTTCAGAAAAACCACAAGATATAAAAGAGTTGATTTGTCATTCAATTGATTAGGTTAGACTATGAGCTGTCTAATTCCCACTCAAATTTGGTTTCGGTAGCCTCGACTTCAACCCCCATGTTCTCACAAAAGTCGGCTTTGAAAGGCACACAGTTTATATATCGACAACCCTTGCACTCTCTAATGGGCGTTACATAGAATACGATGAACAGTACTATATAGAGGATAATGACAAGTATGATAGACAGGATCTTGATAATGAGCTTTCGCTTACGGTCTTTAGATCCAAAGGTAACGTACGGCAGAATAGCGAAGGATAGCAGTAAACCAAACAGAAATCCAAACATGTGAGCGTAATTGTCTATCCAAGGAAGCAATCCTAAAAGGAAGGAATTATAAGCAAATATATAAACAGTGTCACAAATATTCAGTATCAATATAATTTTGGAATTATCCTCTCTGCTCCATGTGCATGAAAGAGAAGATAACTTTGAGATAATAAAAATTCATTTCTGCATTGAACAGACGCCAATGGTGCTGAAACATTTCTAAAACTGATAATTCAGAATTTTTCAATAAATGAAGATAGAGAAATCAGAAATAAAATTACTATTTTCAACATATACATGTAGTTTCCAGACATTGGGTGAGCATGCTGGTGATTGACTAGAAAATATTGCCATGGATCAACCACTTCTGTTTGAATCTGAAAGGTTTGAAACTCAAGGAGACCCCCCCCCCCCCCCAATGCTCCCTTAGGGTAGCAGCAGAATCAATTAGTAGCCAACTAAACAAAAAATGAAAGTAAAATTTTTCCTCAAGATTTTCATACTTTGCCTGAGTGACACGGACATCAAAACTACAGTTGTTAGATAGGCCTAAGTACCAGTATGTATAATGGAGATGAAAGATAACTATACAGTATAAGTACGGACATACCCAATATAAATAGAAAAAGGGTGAAGCCCATAACTTTGAGTAAAGCTTTGACTGGAGATTCAATGAGCTGCCAAGACTGGAACACTTCAACCCAGAGTGTAGAGAGAATTCCAAACTGTGATCCTGCTGGGCCCACCTGTCAATGTTATAGAGACATGATGTAACATTCATATGATAATACAATATAACTAGACGTAGTAGTTATCTTTACATGGTAATAAGATAGAACTAGAAGTTATCTCCCCACGATACACTAATATAAATAGTATGTACCTCTCCATTATAATACAATACAATCAGTAATTACCTCCACGTGGTACGGAAGGAATATAGCACTAGCCAGGTTGCCTCCAAGACCTGCTCCTAAGTATATGATGGCTACACGGATACCTCCAGCCAACTTCTCCATGTCCCTCATAATTAAAGCTTGGAAGACTATAGTAAGTATAATGTGGAACACCCTGCAAACATGAGCGGATAACTACATGTACAGTACACCCTGCAAACATGAGCGGATAACTACATGTACAGTAGACCCTGCAAACATGAGCAGATAACTACATGTATAATACACCCTGCAAACATGAGCGGATAACTACATGTACAGTACACCCTGCAAACATGAGCGGATAACTACATGTACAGTAGACCCTGCAAACATGAGCAGATAACTACATGTATAATACACCCTGCAAACATGAGCGGATATCTACATGTACTCAGTACACCATGCAAACATGAGCAGATAACCACATGTACAGTACAACGTACAAACATGAGCGGAAAACTGCATGTGTAGCAAACAGCAGAGCATATCCATCAACTAGTATTGGACTACATTTTACAACGTAGTGCGTGTTCAACATATAAGTTTAGTTGATCAGAGAGTTTAACTAGATAGGAAACAAAACAAGTTTTAATTGCGGTAATAAAGACATGGAGCCACCCTACCCTGCATGAAGTAAGATTGAGAGCCACAGTCTATAAAACTGATCCGGGTTGTCTTTGTGGAGGAAGTTGATCAATCCACAGACTTTACCCAAACAGGTGACCTGGTAATAGAAATGTGTACAATGTATAATATACAGACCAGGTAATGTAAACGCCAGAATAAAAATGGAAAATATATACTACATTATATTGTAGACTTAATAATGGAAACGACCATGTGCACTAGAAATAACAACCCAGTACAATCACGTGACGCACGCCCACCTGGGAGCAGAGAGTAGCGTTGGGGTGAAAGTAGCCATGTTTAGCTTTACAGTGATCCTCCGTCAACAGCTGACACTCGCCTTTCACTCCGATACAACATGGCCGAGACAGGATGTTACATTTCATGTGTATATCTTTAGCTGGTCCATTGTCTATCTTTTCTCTGCAGACCTGTGCAATGTAGGATGTACACGCATATTGAGAATAAATGGGGGAGCGGAGGACAACAGAGAGAGAGGATAGGGTAAATGAGTATGTAGGTATGCATTAAATCTTTCTGAGCTTGGCTATATTTTAAAACAATAACTTTCATCAAAGTCTCAACGACATACCATAGAGTATCTAGTTAGCTCATACGACATTATAATATGACTCACTCACCGGCCATTCTGTGATATTATTGGACCATTCACTGCCTTTAGGTGACCGACACCATGTGGGGTCTTGACCACACACTGGACCTGTTGGCAAGTTTGTATCTTTCTTCGTCCATTCTGCTCTGAACGTCTGCCAATGGCAACACAACAGAACTTTATAATAATGTTTCAGGTCTCAGGGTAGTGGCATGATAACTACGGTAGTTCTTCTTTTTATTTATTATAGCCAAAACTACAGTGGCTGGTACAATTTCATATTATTATTTCAGATCGAGAAGTTGCCTTCTCCATTATACATGTATATGATGTCACCCCAACCCAATTGTTCAACCATAAACATACAACAGCATGCAACACTGCACCTATGCATAACGTAGTACATAACGTAATACAAGCCCACACTTACGTTACATTCATCTTTGCTCGACTGAAAACATCCACTATTATCTGTGTAGACACAACAGGAAGTGGCAGCCTCCTTCTCACGAATCTTACGATGAAGATCAGCGATATTCGGATCACGGCGCATACACGGAGCATATTTGGCACCAAGATGGATCAGGTCGATCTATTTAGAAAGACAAATCAGAAATATACTCGTATATATGGGTCATGTATATACAGTACATGTCTGTACTTACATTCAGCATAGAACATAGCATAGATTATAGAGCATTAGAAATGTGATGCATACGAGACATCTTTAATGGGAAAAGGGAAATTGTATAGGGAGACAACTGTGATTAGTTGTTCATGAGTAACTAAAATGGAGAAAATCTAGAATTTCGAAATCAAAAAACAACAATAACGTACATGTACAATTTACTGTACCAATTTTATTTAATTAAATTCAGTTACTGTTAATGATTCAGTTCTTTGGAATAGTGGTTTATTGATATAAGCACGGAGGACCATGAATATACAGACAGATAAGGGAGAGCAGATACCTGACGAGGACCAATCCAGAAGTTCTCTGGCTCTTTGAAGGGGATAGTCTTTGGGTACAGAGCGGTGACAAGCACATCCTGGTTCTCCACCCGTTTGTCCACACCGATAGGAGCAATACCAAACACAGATATGGAGACTATGAACACTACTATCTGTACAAACGTTATCCAGTAAGTGAAATATGGCCTACAACATATATAACAGTAACTAGATGAACACACACCACATACTAGTGGACAGTACACATTCGCCTACCGTACTCCATGATACTTTTCCACAGTGGAAGCTACTAATAGTGTATGAGTTAAGTAAAAGTCTACTTACAATGTGAATAATGTACATCAGTCAGTTAATCTAGTCTACTGCCATCTTAAATGATATCTTTTGCAACTACCCATACTAATGTCCACTATTATACAAACCTGTGGTCACTATCATACACACCTGTGGTCACTGAGATCTTCAAGCTGATCCTTTACATTGATCTCCACGTCCCAATCTTTGAGCTCTCGGTGGAATAGCCTTCCGATAATTCCCTCTCCAAACCTCCTCTTGGTTGGTTTCTCTGTCAAAATAAGATACAATCACAACATAATACCATAATACCATAATACATAATACCATTATAACATAATACCATAATACTGTAATACCATAATACTGTAATACCATAATACTGCAATACTATAATACTGTAATACCATTATACCAATGTGTATCTCAGTATATTTAGTGGAATCAAACCGTATCTTGTCGTTCCATAACATGACAATCAGCTAGTTCTATTATGACAGAATTTATTACCAAGCAGTTGCAGTAAGCATTTGACATGTGAGTAAATATACAAATAGGTACATTATGGCCTGTATTATATTATACTGACAGCTAGCCCATAGCCCACCTAGTACAGTATCTGTTATATTTCCCATTATCTTAGTGGGAAACTTAAAGTCTGGTTCATCAAGAGCTATTCCAGGTGTACCAGGAAGTTCCTTGTGCTTCTCAACTCCAGCTCTCCATCCACCTGCCATTGGACGACTACAACACAGATTATGTATAACCACATGCTATTGGACAGCTACAACACAGACTATATATGACCACTTGCTATTGGACGACTACAACACAGACTATATATAACCACTTGCTATTGGACGACTACAACACAAACTATATATAACCACTTGCTATTGAACAACTACAAGACAGATTATATATAACCACATGCTATTGGACGACTACAACACAGATTATATATAACCACCTGTTATTGGACAGTTACAACACAGATTATATATAACCACCTGCCATTGGACGACTACAACACAGATTATAATATACAACCACCTGCCACTAGGTGACTACAACACAAACTATATCTAACCACATGCCATCCATTTGGTCAATCCTAAGCAATGAAATGAAATGTACATACAATATTATTGTATCACATCCACAGCTAACTACTATTATAGACTCTATAGGCAACCACAACCCCCCATATATTACATTCACTGCGTGAACTTTAAAAGTAACTTATTACTATGATAAATATTTTGTATAACCATACTAACAGCTTTGCAGTAAGCACTAACATAGGTACAAACAATAATATTATATTTGGCTATCACCAATAACTTGGAGTTGTCATCACATGAAGATAGTATGAAGAGAAGACGATTCCAAATTGAAAATTACAAAAGCGAACTCACAACCAGCATGTGGACTTACCTTGATACATCAGTAGCCAAATGTGGAGCAATACGAGGAAATGCTCCAGCGGCCATAAGATCTCCACTAGCAGCTCCAGCAGGTCCTCTGAGGTCTAGAGCAGACGTACCGTGACTCTTATTATCAAAGAAGACTTCATCGTCTAGACTGTCCTCTTCTTCTATTGTCTCAACAGCTAAACCAGCTTGGTCAACCCAGTCACCATCTTCTGCCATACTGGGAGGTGGGAGACTTCTACTGTGCACACTGTACAAGTGCGACCTCGGCTTGCCGGGACTTTTGAACCCCTGATATCATAGGGAGATGGTAAGAATACAGATACATGTGACTGACATATCACATTGATCTTATGTAGAGGAATAGTACATGAACATTGGTAAATTATCTATTGGATAATAACAGTGTTTAGACTCAAAGTATAGCCCAGACTTCAGATATGTTGTAACTACAATGTATATGACTATCCATACTTGTGTTGACTGTACCGATAAATTAAATCAAACGAAACAAAAATGTATAGATACAATTATATACGATTAAACTAAGCATAACATGATGTTTTAGCCCACATGTAGGCCTAATACATACTGAAGCAGGTACCAAATGGACTATATTATGTATTCAGAAAATCATCAATTTGTCTTATCTAACATACAACATACCTACAAAACACAGATAAACATGTACATTGTATGTATATACATGTACATGTACATGTTGTGTATTATCACTATTATTTACTGTGTGCACTGCATTGCATTGCATTGCATACATACAAGTAGTGTAACCTCCTATAAACATAAAGAACAAAAATCACACTACATGATTGTAGACTGTATTTCACTATTTATAATGTGTAACAATGACTACGCCCTTACCAAAACCTGCGATATACCATCTAAGGCTATCTTGGCCACCGAATCCTTCTTGTGAAGAGTCCTACGTCTCGCCCCAAGAGAGGAGCGGGTGAGGGCACTGGACTGTGACAGAGGTCTACCAAGGGCGTCTGGTTCATCGTACTGAGAGCCAAACGTCTGCTGCCGATATGTCTTACCTTCAAATCAGATGAGTGTTAGTAGACCGGGGAAGAACTACCAGAGCTTAGTATACACTACCATGCTATGTACAGCTGCCGATAGACAGTATAGTCAGTACTTATACTATCTACATTGTATTATAGAAGACATGCTGACAGAATACTCACCAGAGCGAATAGTACTGCTAGACCTCTCTGATAGTAATAGAACAAATAACCATCAGTAAACTATATACAGGCGACAGGGTCAGCAGCACGACTGTATACATAGCATTACGGCTGTATACATAGAATTACGTGGATGTAATAATATCATACAGTGAGATGACAGTGTGATTCATGACAATGTCCTGTCTTGGCGTGTAATTACTACATTCAGCATAATATATATCCCACTAATTAGAATAGACATGGTGCATGATAGGGCAGAACACAGCAATATGGAGAAACATTGGAAAGGATGAAAACAGATGGAAAAGTTTGAGTTAAAGCATTTACGAAAGGCCATGCATATGTAATCAAAAGTTACCCGAATCAAACGATTTACAGGAATCCATGCATTACACATCATGCAAATAAACTAAACATTAACCGAACATAAGATATTTATCAAGGCATAGTGCAAAGCTAACATTGCTAGCAGTCTTATATGCAGTAGGTAGAGGGTATACAAATAGACGCTACACTTAGGCGAAGGTCATAATAATGAACATAGAATTGACGAAACAGGAGCGAGTTCTCCACGCAAACAGCAAGTTAGGGTGACAGATAGGATATAGATGTAGGTTTAGGGTGTCCAACGGCATGTCATACAACAGCAAACGATACTAGACATACAAATGATGACTCATCTATCTAACGTATACTGTTGAGGTCGCATCATACCTGGCTGCTCACTAATCGAGCGGAGGACAATCCGCGGGGTAAGCAGACGACTGTTTGACCTTGTGACTGGACTAGGCCATCTAAAACCAAGATCTGTGCATACTGCACACCAAAAATCAGTTCTAACAGTGAAGCTATACCATGTTGTATGTAATGGCACATGCATTGTGTTATGTTTTATACATACAGTGTACATGTACAACATTTTATGGTTTATTATAAAACTGTATAGGTAATGTAAACTGATTGGAGTCGTGTTCTCTCTACCTCCTTTAGAATAGGACAGGCAACTTGTACCAAGTAACTAACTAGGATAAAGGCTAATTATCAACTACACGACGATATACATAATGTACATGGATCCTCACTGTAGGATTTTCGATTCAATTAAACATGCAGCCTGAGCAGGACACTATTGGCCAGTTACAGATATCCATCTGGACCTAAACCAATTGCAGTTTGGAATTCAGCTAAATTTTCACCAACTTTAATATCCATTCGGCCAACTTATTTGGTTTAAGCAATACTAACACCACACTTTTAATTCTTAAATACTTATGTAGTGGGGCTACTCCACATAGTGTTGGAGTACAGTTTAATGAGTGTGGGTTTGGAGTTGTCTTATCATCATACCAATGTTCATATTACTTGCTATGATTCTAGATACCTTCTATTGGATTGTTTTTGGTATGAATAGATCAAGGTCAAATTTACTCCATTGTAAAGTAGCACCTACTTACAAAATAACAATATATACAATGTACATGTAATTCTGTAAGAATATGCTGAAGCTAGCAAGTTTCCCCTGTTATAATTCAAATAGAATGTTATAGCTTGAAAAGTCTAGTAGTTTGGATGAAAATATTTGGAGTTGTTTTTGCAATGAATAAAAAAGTACAAGAAATGACAACTCCTAACTATGCAAGCTCCAGCAGTAGATCAATTCATTACGTTGTGAGGATAGGAGAAGCAAACTGTAGCTATTGTTCTATGAGTTGACTAGGACAGAGATCAACTATCAACTTTATATAAATAAGTTAATCATAGAGAAACAAACTGTATATTTTTAAAGTTATGATAATCAGCAAGCCAAGGTCATGTGTACTTAGCTGCACATGAGAGAAATGAAGTTGTGAAGTTGACCTACAAATGCAAACTGTTGATTTGTTGATTGCAAATAGCTTTGTGTCTATAAAACATGCTAATCAATAAGACTGCTGCATATAGCCTAGATAGTAGGCAACAATTATAGTGAGTGAGAGTGGAATTGAAAAGAAAACATTCAAGGTATTTAAGTGTAGACAGCTCTTGCAGCAAAATCAATATCAGTAGAGAAGCAAATGAGTCATTATAATGCAATAGATACTGTCACATGTTATTATGTTATGCATGGGATTACCATGTTAACAAACACCTGTTACTGTATAGTTGTCTCCCTCTGACTAACACATATAGGAGCTAATCAACCTCCACTAAGTACCCAATTAGCTGGATTTTCCAATGATAGATGGAAAGCTCAAAATGAGATATCATAACACAGAAATTGGCACTATGCCTATCACCTTATGTAATGGTAAATCTATAGTAAGTATTGAAGAGCAATAGAGGTAATACAGTGTTACCAGTGTTATACAAAAAGTCAGACATTCTTAGCTCTTGTTCTCTTATCCATAGCATAAAAGGTAATACAAAGTAGTACAATGATCAATGTAGGTCTAGTCATAAAGTTGCTGCAAGACTTTCATTTTTTGAATCTATACAGTTGAAATGACCAATAGTAGAATACCAAGATGCATGTACATGTAGATAGGCGAGTACCTCTAGCTGGAATCACAATATCAACAACACAAATCAATCATCACAATAGCAATGCTTATGGAGAAAGCTGAGGGAACGAAACCAGTCATTTGTTCTGTGATTCCACAACAGTTCAGTGAACCACATAACAGTAAATCACACTGCTTGGGATTCTGAGGCTAATTTCTATATCAATATTAACTTTGAACACGAGCTATAATATAAACTTGGCAGGAACAATAATATATTAGTAGAATTGAGGTACAGGGATGCCCTAAACCTCACACCACCACATGTGGGTCGCAAATCATGTCACATCACTGGCTATTACTAAATCATCAAACTAAAAGGTAAGAAATGTAGCCTCAGTTACCTGGTCTGTGGAGAGGATCTCTAGGGGTGGGTATAAGTAATGGATCCTCTTGGCAATCCAGTTTATCCTTACATTTCTTGCTAACCCCACGACCCATGAGCAGACTACCACCACCATGAAAAGCGGCTCTTCTCTGGAGCCAGACATCTGTAGGAGAGTCGGTTTGGTCTTGATCAGACAGACCTAACCATGCTCCTGGTCCATGGCTAAGTTGACTGCAGAAGGAAAATATATGAATACTATACTGTAGTAAATTATACATAATTACGTGCTATTAGCCATATTACTTTTGTAGTTCACTAATACACTGTACTAGACATTAGTCTATTGATCTTTATCAAAATGTCAAGTGATTGAACAAAAACAATCAAGTTTATAATACTATATTCAGTGGGTTAGTAACTTCTGTGTAGCATAGACTGTGTTCCAATCATGGAATCATAGCCTACAAACTTGTATATTTTTATACATTACATCTATGGTTCATTGTCAAAAAATATGAATATTTTCTAACTGATTTAACAGTTGGTGTCATGAAACTGTTGCTCATCAAATTAAATTTTAGAATAGCCAGTAAATTAATGTAACCTACTAATTCTAGCTAAACATGCTTTATTATCATACATATTTGCATATATTACAGCTCACACGCAGGCACATGTACATCCTAGTGTTATTATATAAAGCAGAAGCACAAATAACTGTGACCAATAATGGTGGTCAATATAGTGACCAATGGTGACCAATCGGTGGCCTATATTATACTTACCGTTTAAGCTTATCAACTCTACTCTCTGTACGCTTCAGTGTTCTATGTGGGTTGGGAACATTGTCGTAAGATTCAGATCGTCGTGGCATTATGCAATATTAGACCATTCTCTAGTGACCAAACCTGTTTGGAAGACCTTATCTTCAAATTAGAGCTAAAACGGAAATGTAAGAAAAGTTCAAATGAAATAAAGAATTAAAATAAACACCTTTTATTGCCCTTGTAGAGGTTTACATCTTTCAAATAAAAGCATATATAAACAAATATTATCATTATTAAATTATTAATTTTAAAATCATGTTCAACCAATTTGGGAAGGATAGACTATGACTAAAATTAAAATAGTGTTTCTTATACATGTAATATAAATAAGCTCCTCATTGAAATCATATTAGTCATCATGATGACAATGCAAGTCACCTGGGAACTTTAAGGTTAATCATTATAGTAGACTGAAACCTAACAGCTACTGCATTAGTACTCTACGTTAGTAACAAGAAATAAGGGTGGTAGGAAGCCAATTAGCGGCACTGCACAATAGTAACAATTGATACACTGAGAGTCCCAATGGGCACATGGTTGGTATGTAACATAGTTGATAACAGTAATAATGATATGGTTGTGACAGGATTTCACCTTATCATTAATGTAGTTTAACTAGACCGTGCCACTTGCTTCAACTGTGCTTCGGGTATTAGCATAGAATAAAGTAACTTTTAGTGAGTTTACAACCCCTACTTGGTTAGTTCTGTGTTAACTATGAAATGAAATAATAACTAGATCATAATATAATAAGTAAATAATAAATTGCATGAATAATATTACTACAATAATTTTATGAATTCAAATAGCAGGCCTATAGGGATACTGGATATAAATGGTTCCAAAACAATAATACATTTGCAGGCCCTATATAAAAATAATTATCAATCAAATGGTGCAATTAGTGAACTCAACTCAATTAATTAAATACGCTCACCAAACAACAAGCATACATTTCACTACAGCTCACAGCTTAGCAGCCTGTTAAATTTACTATGATTTGACACATTCTATATTGATGTGAATGCATAGCTGTAAAGGTGCCAATTAAAACCAAGCACAGAACTGAACCAAGATTCTCCTACTCTTACAGATAAAATACAAGCACCTAGGGGTACTGTAGCCTGTCGCATAAAAAAGTTTAATAGCAATATCAATATAAAAAGGTATGTCGATGTAAATTGCCATATCATCGTGATAACCTAATGCATTATTCAAAAACAATAAATGAATGATCCAATCAAACGAATATTGAGAACTGTGCATTGTACATTGTATATATAATACTGAGATATGGCATGTTTAATTAAAATCATTGGTACATATTACATAGAACTAACTCGTAAGTCAAAGAATATGTCTTATATCATAGCCTGCACTTGATAAATATAGCCAATACGGAAAATCTGCTCAGTTGAGTGATTAGGACATCTTTCTTTCTAAATAAATCCCATCAAAGCTGTAGTTTATATCATTGTTAATACAGAATATTGCTAGGAATTAATATCTTTTCATTCTACATATTTTGCCTTTATATAGTTAGTAGGAAATTTGATAGTTTATATTTTATTCATAAAATAATTATTATTATCTGCTAAATAAAATTATGTTTATTTCTCATTAGTTAAAAGGGTATTACATTATAACAATAATAGCAATTGTTTTGTATTTTTAATTTACAAAATGAAAATTAAATACATAAAAATAGCTATATTTTATTGATTATGTACATAATACTAATTATTAATGAACAATATAAATATTAATATAACCATTATTACGATATGATTATTATCTAATATATATTATCATAATAACCAGAATCTAATAATAATTATGATAAATTTAAATATACTTAATATCCATATCAAACATAATATTAAAATAAATACATTTACATAATACTTATTATTTTCATTTTGTAACTACACTATTAGTTATTAAATAATAAGATTATTTATTTACTCTTTACGTAGCAACTGCCTCATAATCAAACCTTCATACAGAACCAATTATGGCAAATCAACCCTATTGAACCTTCTACATAAATTTACATTAAATAATATTCCTTCCAAAAGTCTTTTATCCTTTTACATGAATTAATAAATATACAATCACTTAAAGCCAGTTTTGGGCATTATGTCCCCTAGACCCTATTTAATAAATGTCTTTCTGGATCCTATGCTGAAGTCTTTTCCTGTCTTTGGCGTAGTGGCCAATCTCTTTATTCTTTCTTTCCGGTCACCCTTTCAGCTCTCAGTCTTTCTACGCTGACATCTGTCTCTAATCTACTGCCACTATATACATATTATTGATGACTACTATATGCTTATTATAATATTGGCTCTGATCGGCAACAAATATGCTGATCCTTTTTTTTGTATCACTGTATATGTATGTATATATATTACCTTTTTGCATTAATATAGCACCCATCTCGCTATTTTGCCCTTTTCTTTCTCCCATTATTGTATACACATTTGGTCATTATACATGTACACTAATGTAGCACCAATCATGTCTCTCTTTTTTACCTAAACTCCTATAATCTGCTATCACTTGTACATACTTTTAATGCTTGTTATCTATCTGTCATTAAATTACATTATATTATATTATTGGCTCTTGTCATAAGCAATGACGTTTGCCTCCTTTTTTGTTCTCTTTGTTTATTTATTTATTCTTTTCTATGAGTTGTATACAATATATATTTATTTTTTTGTGGTCAACAAGTTACCTTTAACAAAATAATGTTATGTGTAAACTTTTAGAAGACCCAATAAATGTAAATGTAAATGTAAATAATAATAATTATTAAATTACTATTTTAATTTTATATTATTTATATTATCATAATCACGATAAACTGATCGCTATAATTAATTCCGCCAAATTATTTTGCAAAAGAATTTTAAACATCACAAACGTTGAAAACTGCTAGGTAAAGGCTGTCACTTGGTCATAATGACAGCGTCAAGCGTTTGTAGTTGCCAGAATTTACCTTGTCACAATTAAATCCCAGGAAAAGCCGGATGTAAATGTATAGCCTAGATTCTCATTTTACCATATCTATTTTCTTGAGACGATTTAGGAGAGGTCATAATAATGCATGATAATAATGTGTGATCTAGTGTAAGGTTCGCTGTCTATTCTAGCGTATCGCTGAATAACACTTTCCATCTTATTTCCGGTTGAATAATTTTATACTATTCTATATAAATTTTACATTAATCATCCATTACCTGCAATAATTATACATACATGCTTTTGTATTAATTACATGAAGTCAAAGGTAATGTAGTTTTATTAACACTTTACATATTGGTATTTAGTTCTGTTCAGCACTCTGTGAAAATGCTGAATTGAATTATTATTATTATAATTATTATTATTAAAATTATAATTATATTTTTATTTATTTATAATATTATTATTTATTTATAATTATTGTTATTATCATTAAATTATTTTTATTTTATTTTTTATTAAATTATAATTATTATTCTTATTCTTTACTATTATTACTATATGTAATATAAATAATAACAACAATTGTTCTTACATGTAAAGGGAGCAGCCGTGGTTTAGTGGTTAGAATGCTGAACCTTCATGCTGAAGGTCCCAGGTTCGAATCCCAGTCACGGTGATGTTAGGAAGAGCATCCAGCCATAATTGCTCCTGTGCCTCAATAGTCCTTGGGGTCATGCAAGCCAGCATGGCTTCAAGGCAACTCCTCTACCCCTGCCAAAAAAAGCCATGTCATCTGGGCCTTTTCTCACAGGGAGTTGGCCAACCCTGGCACCTGGCAGTGTGAGCTGCAAGGGGCTGGTCACGCCGAGGAGTATAAGCCTAGTGAGGTGAGAGTTACTACATGTAAAATTATTAATTATTGTTACTTTACGAATTATAAGTAGTTATTAATATATTTATATTATCATTATGAATAATCAACTTTAGTATACGTAATAATAGAATAAGAGTATTTATATATTAATATAAAACTCAAAATCAAAATAAATATTCACTTGAATTGATGTAATTAGTACTATTATTCATATTCATATTTATCATAAAAATTAGAATTTATCTATTACCTCTTCTTCTTTTAGTAACCTAAATATAATCTTGTCTTTGAAACAGATCAATTAGCATTGCCAATCATAAGTAATTAGAGAGCATGGCAGAAGCTAACGCATCTGAAGTCGCTTCATCAGACACTATGGAATCATTGGAAGATTCTGCTGAAACACCTACAAATGAAACTGCCCTAATCACCGATACCAACTCAAAATTAATGGATAAGACCAATTCGGCATGCGAAAGTAGCAAAGCGTTACCAGTTTTGTTGAGTGTAGCAGAAAGTACTGAATCTGCCATGTCCAGCGAAACAGAAGGACCAGATACTCATTCCTTAGTGTCCAGCTCTGGTGAAACAGGAGGGCCAGACAGTGATGATAGTTGTAGGTAAGGAGAAAATATATACGCGTAGGTACATGTACATGTAAGTATTAAATGTGCAAGTAGATATGAATATGTAAATGCTGGCTTGTAAAGGTTTTTGGCCAAAAGCAATCCTAATATTGAATGTATTTCAATTCACTGCATAGTTTCAGGCCTTTCGAATCCTTCTATTGGTTGTAATTCTGTCATGTTTATTTCATGTTTGTTGTTCAGTGGAATGTATTCTACAGTGATAATGATGGAATTATAACACATGATGATCGTCATCGTGGAATGGTGATAAAACAGGGTGAACTCATCTCATTTGTTGCTGACAATCTAAACGAGAAAATTAAACTAAACAGCCCGAGCCAATCAGGTAACAGGCCTTTAGAACACTCTTACTGGTGTTCACTACTATTTATACCATTGCTCTAAACTATGATATATTCAGTGTAAAGTGTGGAAAATTAAACACAGTTTTCAGGAAGTTTGTGTAAAATGCACATGTACATGTTTTGCTATAAAAATGCTGCGAGGTTTTATTACAAGTGCCTGTGTAATTATGAGGAACATATGCTACTTTTTGCAGTAGTTTTCTGCTGGAGTTGTGTGACCATGTGGGCATATAGGTCATGAGGTCACAAGATGATGTAATACCTACGTCTTACCCACAACAAATATCTCTGTGTGTGAAATTGCAGCAGCGAGTAGAAGTAGCAGAAGATCGAGTCTCGTTTCTGATGCCTGCTCCAGTACAGTAGACCATTCCCCTGTGAGTCATGAAGCGCTGGCAGATATTGAAACTCAGGCTAAAGCCCTGTCTCTGAGTGTAGATAACATGCTATCAGAATTACAGACCAACTTGCACAAGGTATCCTCACATATGTTACATTGTAAACATAACCGTGCCATATGTATACAATAAACATGTCATCTACATTAGCTCATGAGAATATTGGTTGTTTACAAATCTATTTTAGTAAATTGGTTTTATTTTAAACGAATCTAATCTTTACTCAATTCTCATGTTGAAACTTTTAGTAGAAGCATTAGATTGGCGAGAATCATCTCCTCATGTGTCTTTGATAAATGAGGTATTCCAAAAGTCAATTAAAAGTGATTTTCCAACCACAGGAAAACTAAACTATTTGCAGCAGAAATTAAGAATACAAAGTATAAAATGCAATTAAATTAAGTTTTCAGTCTTTGGAAAAATGTTATGTGTTTCTGGAAAGCATTCAGTGATTTAGTGTGTCAGAACAAAGCAGTATGTGTATAACAATGTTTCTTGCTGTATTTATAGATGTCTGCTATAACCGTTGGCTGTATGCAGACGTATAAGGGGTCCGTGGAGAAGACTCTGGATGAGGTGGATGCTAGTATTAAGGTATATGTGACTACCCTTGATTGTGCAGCAATGAAAATCACACTCAGCTGATAATCCAGAGTAGATAACTCTTAATTACATCCACAGTCTCTAAACTAAAGCGATAATGTGGTAGTTTTCTTCTCAACGTGACTAATGTTGGGTCTGTTTGTAAATGCATAATAATTTGTTGGATATAATCCTAATTGAAAAGCCATCACTGGGTATGTAGTATGAAGACCCGAACAAGAAATAGGTGCAATGATATAGCTAACACGGTGGGGAAAACCGACAACACAACGTGTGACTTTGTAAGCTCGCTAAAAGGCTGGACCAAATTAATCCTATTGATCAATCCACAACTCCATTTAACCGGTACTCCAAAATAGACAGGGGCTGAAGTCTCCAGCATCCATAGTATACAGATACAATGACCTTGTATGATAAGACTGTTACCAGATAATACTACATACATAGACCTACATGCTATATCGACTGTCAAACACTGACAATTACTTATCTACATGTACTTACATCTGTCAAAGCACATGAAGTTTCACACCAGTATGAATATATTAAATACAAAAGTTTCACTCATGAAAAATTCACATGAGTGTCAGAAAGAATGTGGACCTGAGTAATGAAGGGAAATATTTATATGCAAGCCTAGATATTATACTATAATTAATAAAAGTTTAATAAATTGTATTACTGGCAGTTATCACATGAGAAACAATGCAATACAACTTAGTATTTTAATTTGATATATGCTAATTGTCATTAACATATTCAGTTTAGCTAATGAATTATTCAGTTTTGGCATTTCGCTAGTAGTGGGTGTTTGCCTTAAAACTATGTTTATAAGCGTCCAAAACATCGCCTACTGTGTTAAACCTGAAATGGAAGATTGTAAGTTTTTGTACATGCAGCCTATGTCCATTGTGAGTGATCATTATGAAGGCAGTCAAGTAGTCCACTAATGTTGCGTCATCGATAACATTCTATACTCAGTGTCACCCGCATACCATATAGCTATCTGCTTACTGTGTTACATACAATCATGTATATAAGCTACATGTACATACTTTCTACCATGGAGTTGAACCTCTTCATGACCTCTACTCCAACACCTCCAGAAATGGCAGGTGATTGGCATTCTACACTGATCTCCTAATCAGTTTTATAGTCAGATACTACCACTACTATCTTGAGACCCTGGCTAGTTTAGAATGCATGTCTCCATGTAGCTACAATATAATAGAATGTTGCCACTGTTTTAGTTGATGTACACATTTATGGCAAAATGTGAGGAGCTGAATTTGAAGATGAAGGATGTCTACCCAGTGGCTGATGAAATGTATCCTTATAACGACACTATCTATGTATTTCTGTGATGTGATGCATTGCCTAGAATTTACTCATTTATCCGCTTTTTATGCTGTCACGTCTTCTGCTCTTTCTAACCGTCTTCTTAAATGAACTTGATTATATATAAACGGAAGGTTATAAAGCTGAAGTGAAAGAGCTCACCTGTGACCCCATGAGTGTGTGGTAAGGACTTGAACCTGTGATCTCGGGTCTACAGTAAAAGAAAGCTAAGTACTCTGTCTATACTCAGTGAGAACCTGAGTCTATTTTGAGCAATCTGACTTAGACTACCTTTCTACCTCTGTCCAGTAATCTGGGTCACCATCTGCCACCCTGTGGACAGCATTTCTCATTGCAACCGGTGGAGTTGTGCCCTCTCTGTACCACATGCATGTAGGTACATTAATCTACTCCCTGGCACATAACCTAGTTGAGTTTTCATACTAGATTTACAATCCAATAGCCAGTCATACACTTAGCTCCCCATCATGTCTATGATGTAGATAGACGTCCCAAATTCAAAATATCAAGTTAAATAATGAGCGCCCACAATATACATGTAGATATACATGTATATCTACATGTATATCTACATGTATATCTACATGTATATCTACATGTATATAATATTATAATTATGCTTGTATATATTATCACCCCAAATAAGTTAGTGTTCTATAAGTCACAGGATCTGACAGGGTAGTTGTTCAACATTATAAATTGTATTAAATTAGCATACGGAGATATGTGCCAGTCTGTCTAATGATTTTAGTGAGTTAGTATTATATTAATATTCACCACACCCACACCGCCTATCATAGCACCTTCTATTAGGTATAGAATCGGAGAGAGCGAACTGTCTGCTACTTGGGTTTATGTTCTACTATATTTTATAATGTTTTTACTAAACACAATACTAGTGGCCATTCTACATTGTATTCTACACCCAAATAATAACATTGAATTCCGCAAACGCTGTACAAGTCTATCAAGATGGTGATCACAATAGCTACCAGTATAACTGGTGCTAATATCCTTGTTAGATGTCATTTGTTCTTTGGCACTGTCCCAAAATTACATAGTAACATAGACCACAGTCTACGCAGATTGCAGGATATGGCTGTGGTAGGCGGTCACATGAGGAAATTGAGGGTAAAAAACTTATTTTATAACTTTGGAATTTTTGGCAATGAATGCAGCAGCATCAAACTATCTAATGTTATGTTACTTTATCAGAAGAGAATTACGCTGTAAATGCGTTGGAAATTTAGAAAGTAGTTATTTAAAAATTGTCTACATGAATATATTATTATTTAATGATTAGAGATGTAAATTTTGCAGCCAACCATCAGTGTACCAGTCGGCACGCTGGGATATATAATGCACAATATTGTTATAATTTGTCTATCACTGGATTGCAATAATTCAATTGGCATATGAATCAAATTATTATGCTAATGTGTGTGGCGTACATCATTGTAAAAAACTGGACTAAAGATAAAAATATAGTGTATAAATATTACGCCCATTGTACTCTTGCATCCTTATTGTTATTAAGTCTACCGCCGCATGGCGCTATCCTCCAGTCTGTCTGTGCCTATGTTTACCAGCGGAATGATTGCGCAACTCTTGAATATACAGTGCAGTTGCTATAACCAGATGCTGATACCTACATGATCAGAGTCTACATAATAGGTCTACAATTACACATGGTTCGATGTTGTTAGTTCAGCATTTTGATTGAATATTAAATCGTTGTTGGCAAAGCACATGGTATTGTGTTTTCCTCATACTTGTCAAGAAGTACAATAAATATGCCAAGAAACAATAATAATAAACATCAATACTCTAAAGTATTGCAAGACAAGTATTGACTTCAGGGAGCATGCAAGGAATTGTATCACCATAGCAACCAGCACACCTTATTGGGTGGGTAAAAAACGTATACCATAATATTGCCACACTTGGCTTTTCATTATTTTGTTGAAGCGGCGGTGTACCTAGTGGCAGTGCGATTCGTCCCCAAGCAAGATGGACCTTGATTTAAGTTCCCTACATTGAATTTGGTGTTCTCTTATCACTGCCCATTTTACTGTACACTAAGTATCCAATGGGGTGGTCACTAGTTTTTACACTGCAGTGAATCTATGCGCTGTATACTTGTACGCTTTGCTGGTATAGGAGAAGCCAGTGATGTACTCTTTTTAGGAGATGAAGGCACATGTTGTGGTGGTTCCATAGGAGTGGGCACCACACGGTGGGGCAGCTCTGCGTCGCCTCAGTACTGAGTGGGAATTTCACCTTCCAATTGCCCTGTTGGCAGCTGTCTAGAGGTCAAGCTAAAAGCTACCTATTGGTTAGAGACGAAGCCTGAATAAATAACTAGCTATATTGCACATATATCTGCATGTACATGTATATATGTATATTAGCAGATCATGTACATCTATTAGTGGGAATGTTTGAGTACTCCAGATGATTGTTTATTGTGTCCTTCTATCTTGACGTTTCCTTGACTTATTGTTTGACAGAAATGAGATTAAAAGAATCTTAGATATGTTTGAAGGTGAACTTCAACTGAATCCAAGCTAGCACAACCCAAGATACATGATAGCATAATATATCTCTTCTGTTGGCTCAATGAACAATGAACATACATGTACTGTAAAAGTCGTGGCACTCTTTGGGTCCTTACCATTGATTATGGTTTCAGTGAACCAAGTGAGAGAGGTAGATAAATGGTGTGGAATACCACATCACATACACAGCTCATCATTCAGAAACTTCTGACATTCTCGAGACCCACCTAATCAACATCAAATACTATCAGATCAACTTTTCCCTACTAATTCTATTATTTAACCATTAACCTAGTGTTGGAATAATTATTAATCAAAATGTAGACAAAAAGTGCTGAATAAATGCAAAAATTATTGATATCATTATATTGGTTTGTCTGCCATTAAATTTCCATATCAGCTGTTTTTATATTAATTTATTTAAATATGTAAAGTCATTCTACAGTGTATTATTACTGTTATGTGCAAATAAAATTATTATGGTTATATGGTTGGATTATTGTTGTTATATTACTTAAATCGGTGTTATCCTGATGTTATCCTGCATTATTTTTAGCACAAAGGAACATTCTGTGTCTGAAAAATGTGCAGTATTCTTATAAAGTCCGATTTGACCAGATCTCTGCAATGGAACTGCTTTGACATTTTGTCGAGTCATGCTTGACATGCTTGTTTAAAAGAAAAAACTTCTGATCTCGGATTCCGGCAAAAACAAATAATATGAATTTCCCCGTTCGGTATTGGATACCATCTTAATACATAATTAAGATGTAATTCGACAAACGTCTTTACTAAAAATGGCTCGGATTAGTTCTTGGGTTTTCTTTCCTCATTGTTGCTTAATATATTAGCCTATCTACTAAGTATCATACAATATCACTCCCAGTAAGCTCTACATTATTTCTAGTAGGTTAGATCTTGTGTAAGAGCAATCAATTTCAAGCCTTAGCCTTCCTCTCATCCTGACGCTCCAAATTTGTGAGTAAATGCTCTGTGTGAACCAAGTTTATCGGTGGATACAGATATATGTGATGTGATTACCATTTCTTTCCACAGTAGAACATTTCTTCAGCCTGTGGAACACCAAATAATCAGGGTTATAAGAACTTATGTATGTAGGCCTAGGCTACGGATGAGTTTCGGCTATTTTGGTTAGTCTGTTTTATTCTTACAAATATGTTTATTTATATATAACACCACAATGAGTATAGCCTCATAGTCACATAGTCAGTTAACTGAGACATATTTGACAGCACCTTTATCTGCTGAGTCTGTGTTTCTCTGTCAAGTACAGCCTTGTTCACACCCAAGGAATAGGTCCTGTGTTTCTCTGTCAAGTACAGCCTTGTCCACACCCAAGGAGTATAGGTTCTGTGTTTCTCCATCAAGTACAGCCTTGTTCACACCCAAGGAGTATAGGTTCTGTGTTTCTCCGTCAAGTATAACCTTGTTCACACCCCAGAACTAGAGTCTGTGTAACGCCAACGTCACGCTCGAGGATGGGTCGGCTCCTATAATTATTCTGCTAGAGGCGAATTCTTCTCTTTGAAGTTCGAACCATGGAATTGTCTTCTTTCTCTCTGAATTATTTTCGCAGACTCTTTGCAATCTACCAGAGGTCACAAGGCTGAACGAAATGATGCAACCATGGATACAATTCCGCTACCTCATCGCTCCTGGTGCTTACCATCTGTAACGTATTAATTCTGACTGTCATACCTCACTGTGCAGATTATATCTGTAGATAATAAGATTATGGTATTGTTTTATGTACCAATAATTGGACTTCCATCTGATTATCAAACAATAATTTACTTCATGGCTCATAAACCTTATACTTCCTTATACATTGATGTCACTAATTATAATGTATTAAAGATAATTTTGGTATTACACCTTTTTTATAAACAATACTAATGTCTTGTATGCATTGTTATTCTTACAATTATTTGACATAACGTTCAAAATAATGAGCTGATTTAAAAAAAGGGTATAAACATCCCATTAATAGCAAATTGATTTGAATATTATTCGTGTGGATTTAATGATAACTGACTAACAAACACCAGTCATTGTCAATGGCTTTGATAAACACCATTATAATTATTGCTACATAAATCGGATGTGAGACTAGATTAGATGCATTATGGTACTGTGCTGATGGTGGTACACAGAATGTAGCTAATCTCTTTTTCAGTACTATTCCCGCTGCAGTAGATTGATTCTGCGTTACAGGCATACAATATATTGTGTCATCGTCACTGGGTAGTTCTACCAGACTATCCAAGTCTCTCTAATTCTGCCAGACATTAGTACCTACTCACATTATTCACCTCCCTCCCTCTCTCTGCTCTACTTTCAGGTCCCCTATTTTCACGGCAGAACTTGGCCTCAGTGAGCTGCCTACACTACGCTCTATAATTGCGGAAAAATAGTACAGTTGACTTGACTAAACTATATTATACTGAGGTCCTCGCAGTACCAGTATTATTTTTCCTGTGTCCCACAGCTAAGCCCTGTATTTATCACATGTATCCATGACAGAATGGCATGTTTTAGATTGTTTTGTTAGTCTGCCTCTGACACTACCCTATTGTCTTAGTTGTCAAATTTCATCAATTCATAGCTATTATCAGTAACTAGTGAATAGACTGTGGGACAGTGATATGGTTAGCTGAAGCTTTGATTTAAGATGAGACCCCCCACAATCTGGTGTAGAACACATTTTCAGGCTACTAAGTCTGGTGTGCATTGACCTACATGGAGAAGAAAATAATATATAGTCTAAACTCTGAGATGGACAGAGATTATAAAAGTCAGAAAATGAGGCATAGCACTTTATGGGATAAAGCTATAGGAAATATGGGTAGGCTTAGCTCATACCTAAAGCACAGGCTATAAACAATTATCAGCATTTCATAGAACACATGCTGGGTGATGGTCCTCAATATAAACGTTTATAGCTACTACCATACCAATTGACTAAATGGATTTATCACACATAACAGTGAGGCCACCTACCAGCCATTTTTAATGATTCGGAAAAAACTTTATTATGAATACATGTACATATATGTGTAAGCTAGATTGTGTTGTGTCACATTGTATTATGACATAACTTTCTCATTGCTGGGAACTGGCTTCTCTGGACTAGGAACCATTGTTAGAGGTGAAACAAATGAAGAGGGTACACTGCACCTGGGGATCATAGGCACAAATTTAGAGGTGGGTATACACCCTGACTTCTAACAGTGCTTGAAACCCCACCCCTACATCTATATCTAGTCTGAAAACAGTTCTCCCTGTGTAGGCCTATAAGGTGACATGACTATTATTTTGTTTTGGGTGTGCTTTTTCACCTCGTCATGGAAGAAATGGAAGTCGGAATTCTTAGCTGACGTAGAGTTGTAATAATATTCTCTAAATAGTATCAGCTGTATTCTATCACAGTCATTGCTTGCATGACATAATGTTCATATTCATAGTGCACTACTATTATATTATTGTAATGGTCAGGACATTTATTAATACGTCTCAGCCTACCTGATGGACATTATTGCATAGTTGTCATTGCTCAACTCACACTAGTCCGATTATTCTTTTACTTACCTTATATTCACTCATATACCTACATTTGTTCACATATCTTCATGTTATGTACTGCTTGAACAATATATTATAATTACGAAGTATAAATACTAGTTGTTATACTCATGTAACTGGGGCCGAAGTCTCAGAATTTGCTGAAATTAATTTTACACACGTTTTACAGGTTTCTAAGCATATTTTGTTGTGGTCGACCCACATAAGGTTGGGCCTTGGGCTTCCGGCCTCCATCTTGTTGTGCAATTTCCAGACGACGCTACATCGGCCTTTTACCAGAACCTTTTTCCAGCAGTTAAAAACTATATAAAGTGAATGTTTCATACTGCTATTGTCTCAGTTGTTGCTTGGATCTTAATAAAGACCCATCTATACTACTTATACAGAGTCTTCTCTCGTAGCTAAGGCTAGTTCCAGCTGATCAGGTCCCCGACCTTGATGCCCGAACAACCTACTAGGACTGAACACACTCTTTCTCAAATATAGCACATAGGCGTTGACTCGGGACCGCATGGGTCGTCTTGGTCAACACTATAACTACAAGTACCTGTCGATCTTTCATGTAATGCAGAAGGCCTAGCACCACTCATAGGCTCTTCCCTTGTGCAAGTAGGTCATCCCTCAACCATAAGAACACTCTAAGAACATTACAATATTAGTAATTGCATAGACTGTAAATTATCATAAAATTTATGATAATTTACAGTCTATGCATTGTTGTTGTTCTTGTTGACAACAATGCTGCTCTATCATCACATCAGACAATGTAGTATAACAATAAAAGACGTGTTTTACAAAATAAAATAATGTACTGTACATACACAAGCCATTATTCTGAGAACCAACACAGTGTGGGTAATGTTTTGAAATAGTAAACTACATTACAATAATGACTTGTACATTTGTACATAGAACTGTGTGTATAGTATACTAACAAACATTCCAAGTCTATTATATCTAATGATAATATACATGTAGTATTGTGGTTGCACAAGGCTTGATGAGTTTTATAAGTGATCAAAGCTCCTATTGTTTCCTATGCATCAATTATCTGACCAATCACAGCGCAGGAGCATGTTTATAATTATAATTGTTGAGCGAATGTTGGTTAGATGCCCTATTGTTCTGCTGACGTTCATCAAACTAGGGAGTTGATCTTTACAGCTGACTACCAGCCAAGCTACAAGATAATTATACTTGATACTTCAAGTGTATTGTTATAATATGTAAGTATTTAACTACAATACTAGGTACATACTCCAAGTTCGTGATTATTCAATAGGTCTACAAAAAATGTAGTGATAATGCAAACTATTGGTGAAGAAAAATTGAAAGAATTTGTATAAATAAGGTTTTATTGTGATAATCTGTTCCATGACCAGCTAGTGATGTAAGAAATTATTAAATGTTCTACAGTAGCAATCATGGATCCCAATTTCTGGACCATGACTAAGGGGCCTTAGGGTATACTCATTATGCATGTGCTTTATCACATGTATACCTCAGCTAACTCCCCCCCCCCCCCCCCCCAACAAGTAGCTTGTATTTGACTGAATTTCTCTTTCGAACACTGAGACTTTAGGGCCTAGTTAACCTTCAATATGAGTAATGTACGCCATAACATTATACTGTACTGAGTACCAACGTATGTGTAGACCAATTCATATTGCCAGCGGAAAGATAGGTATAATTGTTTTCTTATCTTAATGGTGATGATTAATTTTGACCCTTATATTTTCCAATTCAATCATCTATTTGCATAATGATAATGAATTAAACACCTAATTATATAGATTGTATATTGTAAGTATAGTGTAAGTTACTAGTTAGCTAGTAAGAGAGGAATAGACATCCATGCATCTGAAAACAGAGTTATTTCTATTTGTACTAAAAGAATTACATAGGTTTTGTTACCATTATTATTATATTATCTTGTTCACATTCTATTTCAGTTTTTGTTGCCTTTGTTAAATTTGCCTGTTTTGATTCATTTGCCTTCAAGGCTGTAATTTGTGCATTATTTTGAGTTCAGTTAATTCCTTGCACTTGCAATAGATAGCCTACCTATGGTTTTGCAGTATGCAACAAGATTAGTGGTTGTTGGAATCGGTTTATAAAATATCTTTTATCAAAGTGATAATTTCCAAAAATTGCAGATCCATTGCTTCATCTTCAGCTTATCCAAGTTACATACTTGTATGAAACGATATAGTTAGGAATGTAGAGTTAGCAATGTGGAAGAGAGCAATTATCTCATAATATAAAAGGAGTTAATATAGTAGGCTAAAGGTTCATTCTTTTTTTGCAATATAATATTGTCAAATTGGAAATTCAAAAAGCCATCAGCAATGCCATGAGAATCTGGCTTTGCTCCACTGGACTGTAACTAACACAATACAAATTCCGCGATACAAGTAATTATTATTCACATTGTTCTAAGCTACTACTACCAATAAACTAGAGGATAGGTTTCAGCTTCAACTAGATAATCATTATGCACATGGTTCTTAGAAACCTTTGCTCAACATCAAGCTCTCAAATTCCACGTAATCTCAATCAAGAAATGATGATGACTAAATTCTATCTTATCATTGTACTTCACTTCAGTTTTGGGGTCAACTCTTATTCAGTTTGGGTTAATCTTTAGAAATAAAACTTTGGCCTCTATTAGCAAGAGCTGTAGTACTGTCGCCAACACAATGGTTTCTAGCTTTCTGGTACAAAAATGGTCCATAGCTAGTTTCCCTTTACTGAGACTATTGGCTCTGTGGCTACTCTACCCAGCAATACTAACAGTACTACTATGATGGCTTAGTACTGTACTATAAAATTAGGGTGGGCCTACATTGTCTTGTTTAGTTTTGGTATATCAAGTTTCATTGCTAGTCAGAACTAAGTTTAGTGTTTACACATATTTCACCTCACAATCATCTTCACAGCTTGGATTCTGTGTTTTAGAGGATAATTGGACTCTGGCTGACTGTTCTGACTTACTCACTGGAATAAATAGCTGGAACATCTGGATAGAATTATCTACCCTCTGTGGAATGCTGACTTACTGAGAGTTGTAGGAAATCATCTACACACTGGATTTTATCTATAATTATAATGTAAATTACTGTCTATTAAAGCACTCATTACAGCTAGAATACTACCTAATCAACTTCATTGTTTGAACTTGCTAAATGAATTAATCTACCTCATTAGTATTGTAATGATGAAGGAAAAGTATGTTAGCACAAAGGCTTTGCCTCCCTCCAAGATACATATCTCTGCAAACCCAATGACATCTCCGCCTCAATATCTCTCATTCAAAGCTCAACCTCCTAGACCTCCGTGTTGGCAGGATTTTATTGGAAGAAACCTCCACTCTAAGGACCCTATAGACTCAAAACCCAACTTTACTGCATCAAGCACCACCGATTCGGAAAAGAAACACAAAGGTCATAGGTCAAAGCATAAGAAAACTGCTGGCTTAAAGTCAAAAGGAATCTCTAGTGGCTCTACACAAACTCAAAGCAAATTAAAACGAACCCAATCTGAACCGTGCATTTCCGAGAAGGAAATTCCAACAGAAGTCGTTCAGGTTAGACTAACATCTGAACAGTTATCTAAGCAGTCAATAGATGAGGCTAAACGATACTTGGAAGATACTTACTACAAATGCTCTCAATGGCTAGCACAGATCTCACCAGGAATGTCAATTCCTCTTGATGATACAGACTTCGAAGTTGGCAGTGGAGATATCGTAACCTGTGCAGATGAAACTCACAAAGATATTGTAGACTACCATGCTAAGAGACATAGTCTTGCACTAGACAAGATTCCAGAATGATCACTCACAGCTCTGACTACTTTGTAGGAGGGCGCTACTAGTTTTGTTCAAGTTTATTGCAGAGAGAAGACAACCTTGCCATCAAGCTTAGTAATATATTTTAGCCTGCAATATAACGGATATGTAATTACCTGTTAAATAATGTACAGCACATTGCATGCTTGGTGTAGATCACATTGCATGTACCTACTGTATATTTTGGTGTACTAAATTATCATACTAGCAGAGTTAAACGTATGTAGCCATCTAGCCTGCATATAATGTAGATCTACATGCATGTAGTATTATGTAAACTTTTGTAAATAATTATGTTATTATCTGAGTGAAATGTTTTATAGACAATCAAAATATATAAATTAATAATAAACAAGCCATCTTTCTGACATCTGTCTTGCAGATCAACTCTCCATTACTATTACCATCACAATTACCATTTATGGCAGTACCTGTATACAAACACTGTATAACCTACTTACAATGATAGCACAAATAGGGCCCTAGATTTATAGACCTAGTCTGGAAAACGATTGTAGTGCTCTCATTCCACCCCCCCCCCCCCGCCCCCTCCCCCCAATAATTAGCAAGTGGGTAGTTGACAGGCCTGAAGCTAAAGGGAAATCTTGACTGGTTTACTTGGTCATTTTCTAGCATTTGTGAATCAAATCAATCTGCATGCCTGAGCCGATGATGCGATCGTACGTGCAGTTTCCTCATCAGCTATGGCATGGAATTACTCTCTTGTCTAAGGTGTGGCTTGCGACTGTCACACTAGCACATATTAATGATTAGATTTATGCTAAACAATTCCACAGAATTGGCAAAAATAGTTGGGAAACAATGGAATAAACAACATATTAGTATAGCAGACTTTGTGCAAGTCCGTTATGCTAGTCGGGCAATTTGCCAAAGGAGTTGGTATGATGATACTGTGATACTCCCCCAATTGTACCGTTATCCAAATGAAATACATTATAATTACAATCACATAATTGAAGGGCAGACTAAATCCCTACAAGGACAATGATAGGACTTTATCTAACTATGATCTAGTCACATGTTTATTACTCTTATCTGGTAATGGGATAGACTTGGCTCTAAGCTCTAGAACAATACATGTAATGTAGAGGGTTCGAGCATACAGGAAGGGTGGTGATAAAAATAGACCACTGGCTAGCCTAGCCAGGATGTTCAGCAGTATTTTTTACAGTTATAATCATGACAATAATGCTAGCTGTTTGTTACTAGTGCTTATCATTGTAATACAACCATTGTTTTCTAAACAGCTATAATTGTTGTTAGTTCAATCTTGTTGCAACATCCTATAGTCATCTGTGATATGATATCCCCCCCCCCCCTCCAGTGTTTTATTATCGCAATAACTGATACTAATGTTTACAAAATAATATTCCAAACCAACCCATTTCTTCATGATAAGAAAAACAATTAGCCTATTTGATACAATTGAATATCAGCTCATTTTCCTGGTTTTTTACGAGTTTATTGAGAAAACAGTACTCTTTACAGGCCTTGACTACCTTTATATGCATTCGCTTGGAGCTTTAGCCTTAACCCGAAAGAAAATTCAATCCAAAACAATTTTTCAGCAATAATTTCGACTTTTTACATGACTGTAATACACCGGAATTTATTTCATATACGCAAAGTACTAGTACTTGCAGATAGAGGCAGCGAGAGAAGTCTAAATATGAGGTGAGAATGTAAAAATTCATAGGTCAAATACAAAGTTGTCCCCCTTAACCACGAATATCAGAGACGGAGGAGGACGACTTCATATTATAATCAATCCGGGATTGGTTTTTGCCTTTTGGACTTATCATAAAGGTGAACTTAAAAAGAAAATATCAGCAGATGGCAATACCTTGACCTCTCTTCAAACACTGCTTACAGGTTAAAAAACAACCACAAGATTTCTATAATAACATGTTCTGAGTAACTACGTGGTATCAATTTATCTACTTTTTCAAGAGTAATATTAGCATAAAAGGTAGATAACTGATCACCCTATTATACCTATATTACAATGTAATGCTTATGTAACCATATACAAGACACAAATTAATTTGGCTGTTTGCCACATTAACGGCTTTAAAAGAAGTGTTTACTGAGGTGCCGGGTTTCGGAGTACTTCTACGAATTGGTAATAATACACAGTGAATCTTCATTTAGCAAAGTACACAGCATGTGCACTCGACTATATTTACACTATTATATAATACCATATGTAGCATATATGTAATATATCATATTATTCAACTTTTATATCAATAACATATCTGATATAGAACTAATACGTGGCACCTAAAATTACATGAAATAATAATAACACTTTCCAATAATAGTGTGAGTTCGAGAACATATTCATACAGGCTCTACATTAGGGTAGAGCAATACCAAGGAGTTTTATTGCATCACAGCAGAGCAGTAACCTACATGGAGTGGAGGTTTTGTAAGACTAGTTTGCTATTTCACAACTCCCTTTCACTATTAAGTAAATCAACTTTCAAAGTTAAACTTTGACAATATGATTGCGATTCTCAAATAGATTTTCACATCAAAGGATGTGACAATGTTTGGCCGCAGCCTCTCAAAATTTAATTTGGCAACATATGTCATTTTTGAGTTAAACTTTTAAATATTGCCAACAGAATTCCAATAACCAATTTTGGTCTACACCTACATTATAATTAAAAGTATAATTTGTACGAAAATAATGAATCCAAGAGTGCGAAATAATTAGCAAGCGAGTGTTGTATATTGAACTCGAGTGCTGATTGGCTTATGTAAGACAGCAGAGTTCATTGTATATCCTATGTGTAGCCTGCTGACTCTTCTTGGAGCATTCCCAGGAGTTTTATTGCATCACAGCAGAGCAGTAACCTACATGGAGTGGAGGTTTTGTAAGACTAGTTTGCTATTTCACAACTCCCTTTCACTATTAAGTAAATCAACTTTCAAAGTTAAACTTTGACAATATGATTGCTAGTGGTAGTCTTCGGTCTCATAACTCCGTCACTGCCATAAATATCGTTTTGAATCTCGACATCTACGGGCATGGATAAACTACGCAAATATTTCATCCAGTCCAATTGTATCTGTTTATGTGCTATAGGAGGCATCCTATTGGCTGTTTGTTTGTCCGTTGGTAAACACCGGAGGTTCTTATACAGGTACTCATTGACTGCCTGGGTTTGAGACCTCTTGCTATTCGGAGAGTACCTGGCACTACCTGCTGCTGAATGCATGCTGGCAGTTTCTAGCGGGTGGTGGTTATTGTGACTGACCTCTGCAGTAAAGAATGTCCAACATGAAGTCATACCTCAAACATGCATCTATATCTAAATATTATGCTAAGTATGTGTTGTTCAGCGGTTCAAATATATGCATATTATGCATTATGTATACCAAACGGAATGCAAAATTTAAGTTGCATATTATTCATAGTTAAAATTTATATTCTGTTGTTTTAAACAGATGCTGGGGTAACAAACCTAGCCTCAACGTGAGTAGTCAATGTGAAGTGAAGTGCTAAAATACTACTATAGCAATATTGGAATATAGCTATTACACTCTTGTGAACTACTTTTTATAGTATAGCATTTCATTTTCACTTCTCTCACCTGTTCCAGTGTGCTTGGCTGACTTGTAATACTTCAATGGCGTCACCATGCATCTCTGTGGTGTCTTGGTTGAGGCAGCTGGAGGAAGTGGTGGTGGTTGATTACTGCTACTGGCTCCAAGAGAACGTAGAATATTATTTTGCATTCTGTGTCGGCTGTCTCTCACATAGTTGCAAGGTCGGCATGGAAACGACTTCACTGCGGTGCTAGCACAGTCTTCCGCTGTTTCCATTTTCCTTATCAGACTACCATCGATGTTAACACGCTGCCCAATTGCTGCCGTTGTCAAAGCTTTCCCTGACATCCTTATACGCATCACTAAGAAGTCAGTCTACTGACCGTGAAATATACGTTACGTCTATTACTACATTATAACAGAGCGTGACTGTCCCTTCGTCGCTAGCCACTTAGTCAATATCTGATTGTTTTGAACTATATGACTGTATTCTCCACAATATTGATTTACACAAAATACAAATAATTTGATTCCAAACAAATACAGCGACTGACATTGATAATCAATATTAGTTATTAAGTTCTACTTCACTTTCTAGTTATTTCTATTTCTTTCTGTTACTACATTAAATTTAGTGAATACAATCAATTATAGTAATCAATAGCTATACATGTATATTGAAAATATTTGACAAACATGGTGATTATTTGAAATTATTCACCTAATAGATTTTATGAAACCATAGTGTAATAGGTAATGGTCATGTATGTACATGTACTATACCTATATGACATGTAGGTCAACTTGAAATTGTATGCTATACTGGTACTCATAGCATAATTTTCTATCTTATTTTAGAGTGTAGACATGATTTATTTTCGATACAAAAAGACGATAAAATGCATTGTAGTATATTATGGCAGTTACATTGTACATATACAAAGCAGATTGTATAAAAATATGACTACAATTAATTTGGCAACAATGCTTCCTATTGTTGCACAACTAAATAATCGAAAACAATCAAATGAAAAATTTGGTTTTAAACCTAAATACTATTTGGTGTAGCTTTAATCTCAACAACTACATTTATAACATTGATTATTATGTGAACTCACTTGTTACACACAAAGTTGGATTTCGATAGACTATTAAGACTAATGCTGTGAATTTTATGACTGCCTCATGGCTGTCAGGATTACTACCTATACTTTACTCCATGTAAGTTAAAACAGTAAATATGTTCAGTTTCATATCATAGTTTTATGTTTATAGAAATTACCTGTTCCTCTATCTTATGGAAAGGTCTCGTATTGCTGCGCAGCAAAGGCCACATTACACAGGAAAAAAATTGGCCAATTGTCCAATTAGTGAATTACCAGTAGGTAAATGCTATTGAACAGTTTTTGCTACTGGACCTGGATGAAACAGAAAAAACTCTAATAAAGATTTGGGAGTTGTCATTTCACGCTTCGCTGGCAATTACGTTACCATGTGACTATAGTCTATAGTACACTATACAAGTGATTATACACCATCTAATTCACTAACTAATGAAGTCCATCATGTATTTATTGGGAACAATTAGGTTGTGTATAATAACCAGTCACTACCATAGAGTTATCCTCTCTATCTTACTCTATGATCACTGCTGCTAACAAGTAACCTGAAGCAAGACAAAATGATTGAATCAGAGAGTTACCTTCTCTATGGTTTATACAATCATATCAATGCACAATGTGAGCAGATTATAATCATCACCATTACTATCAAGGTACATTTTTAAAGTTATCTTCTCTTTAGGCTACATCAAGATAGGACAGCTTCTGAGCAACACAGATAGTGCACTACCACATACAATTTGTGTATAAGCTCATATGCACACATTTACTCAGGTACAATGTAGTATGTAGGCTTAATAATTTCATTTGAATTCCTTTAGCATTATAATGTTATCTATTGTATATTAACATGTTATCTGTACATGTATTGAACAAATTCGACTTGTAAACTCATTTTAGGTATAAACACAAATATATCTGATATACATGTAGATGTGTTACTTGCTGTATATGTTGCAGAGACTTTCAAATAGTTATAAACTATATTGTATAATATCCTAGTACAAGTAGCTGTTGATAAGTTGCAAACATTTAAAATACTTTGCAAGTTTAACTGTGCATGCAATCTTTAGGTTACAATTTGAAGAATATTTTTTAAAAGATAAATCATGACATGAAGTGTCTAAGGTACATGTATCTCCAGCAGCAAGAAATGGTTGGAGCTCGTTTAACTTGTTTCGCCCCTTTATTTTACATGGAAACACAACTTTCACTCAAAAAATCCTAGCAATATGTAAGAGTGCATTGCCTTACATAGTGTATCATTATTATATCGAGATTTCGATTGACTGTAAAACCCTGGAATTATCCTTAAATATGTTTCAGCATTATGAAGATGCCTACTGGCCTGCAATCTATCTCAGTCAAAACCGACCAATGTAGCTTTTGCTGACTTATGCAACAGACTTTGGTTCATGACTTGTAGCAGACGGTAGATTACAAATATGAGCAAATGAAGCATTGATTGTGAATTGTCACCGAAATCGTATGTCTGACACAATCAAATAATACATCATACGTATATATTGTAGATTTGACCCAAGCGTTTTCTAACACTGTAAATTTATTTTAAATTCAAAGTAATTTTATAAAATACATTTACATGACTGTATTAAGTACACATAAGTGGTAACAATACTCTTATGTACTACATAGTACAGTCTTTTGTTGCTCCTTAGCCAACATTTCTGATAATTTTTTAACTTACTTGAGTTTTACAACAGTAGATACAATACAATGCATGCAAAATACATGATATTATTGCTGTACAAGAAAAATACACCTACACTGCTGTTTATACAAAACAGCGTTACTGAATTAGTCGCTTTTAAACCCCCAGCAGCATACAGTGATACATCACAATATTATTTTGGTATGTGCCGCTCTGACTTGCATTGGTGAGATTTTCCTTCAAACAACATGATAGATTGTATAAATTAGATACCTAATGCGTATTTACCATGCTTCACTTCTAAGAATAATACACAGTTATCAAATTATATTAAAAAGGAATTATTCCTGTAAAAGATGGAACAAAGAATGCTATTTCTGCTGCTCTCCAAGGAATAAGGTGATACACACACAGTCACATACACAGCTAGCTACAGCTTCAACGCTTAGAAAGATTCACAGTGTCATAAATTATGACTTCTGTAGAGTATTACATTGTATTATGCGACTCTGTAAAACTGTAGTGTTTTATTTATAGAATGTAGGCTATATTAATTATAATTAAAGGTTGGTAAAATGGTCTCTATTAAAACTAGAATTAATTAGTTTACATATATGTAAATAGGTAGCATCACCATATCCTGCAATTCAGTGCTGCTATTTTGGTTTCATTCCCTAGCTAATTAATAGTTGTTATAAATTTACTCTTTCTAGAAGAAAAGAGCTGCAAAACACTATAATTATGTTGATATACGTGTATAAATATTGTAATGTTACATGTCCCTCGATATTTAATTGTGTTAGGGTAGGATACACTCACGTGGTTACTTGTGCATATCTTCATTATAATACTGTACATGTGCAATTATAGCGTATATAAGTTATCAGCCTTGGTATTGTAACTACATTGTACATACACAGTATTTGTGATATTCATTTGTATTAGAAGTAAACTATGTCATTAAATTAAATAAATTTGCATTTTATTTGTAGTTATAATACTGCTATTGGTAATAATTTGTAATATATTTTAGTAGGAAACCTTACATGTACATGTATGTCTAATTCTCCGTATATTCCTTAGTAACTGACTCTATAGACCTCATTGGGCGAATACGTAGCCCACAAAATTTGCTGCTAAGCAGTAGTAAATCTCATACTTTCTGAACTTCAATTACTGTTATAAAACAACATGTTATATAAGCATGTTATCTGCAATAACTTAAAATATACTCAATTTGTACTCAATTATAAGTAGGCAGTCATTACTAGACTCTCAGCCACTGGTGAGTAAAATGACAGGAAAGCATAACTCCCATAGTCTATCCAAGGGAGACATAGCCTATGGTACATTCTATGTGTGTATTATTACCATGCCTATGCAAATAGTAACACACTGTTTGTTTGCTCTTTCAACACACCTGTGACATATCTTTACCTAGTATTATTGGTAATTAAGAACTCGGCTATTAATATAATTAAATCCTTTATTCAAATAACAACAAAATTTGAGTTATTATTTGCTATAATTAAGACTATAAAATATTTATAAAAAATATAACTAATGGATGGACGTATGTACTGAATGGTCCCAATATATAATTACTGATAGCTTGAATTGCAAATCGATTTGGCAGGTTCTATTATATAATAATATTTTAATGGAGAGATGACATGTTTGGTTACTATTCACTAAATTAACAGTATTGTGGCATAAAATCAATGAAACATCATATGTCATTTGTTAAAAAAAGTTGTGAGTTGAAATTCTTTAAGAGAATATAAGAACAAAAAATTAGCAAATCTTTGAATAGTATACTACAGAATAAAAAAGTATATTTGCTACAAAATTTGGAGTGGCAAGTTTGACAATAAGTAAGTGTAGCAATTAATTAGATTGTAGGAATAGATAAAACCTCCGAACATTTGCCTTCCTGTTTATGAGCAGCCTCCACTGATTTCACCCAATTGAAGACACTTTCAAATTTGGCAGCATCCATATATGGTGAAGGCGGGGAAGACTGTTTCCATACTCCGTGTGTAGCTCCTTCTTGTGCCGTAATAACCAATGTGTTACTCCGCGTTAGTTCTAATACCTTGTCACTAGAAATAGTTTCCATCTTCTCATATGTAGATTGTTTTTGTAAATCATTGTGTCTTTCCCCAAACGGCATTTTATTAAATTTCGGCATTTGAAGAGTGATTTTTGCATTTGGAGAAACATCTGTTGTTTTAGAGGCAAAAGATTTCTGTTTTGAGTTCCACGCAGTTCCAGCTAGTGCCCTTGTGTCTGCAGAGAGAACTTTGGACAAGTCACTGCAACTTTTACGCTGGGTAATAGTATTCGCGCTACTGTTTGATTTGGACGGAGAGTTACCATTAACGTCTGCAAGCGAACTCTTTTGCCGTGCGAGCTTAGCTAATACTGTCGACTCCTTTCGTTGATACCTGCATCTGTGTTGTAGCTTCAGTTCCATTAGTTGTGATTGAATAACCTCTGCTAAACATTTGTTCCTTTGATGCACCGATTTAGAGTTAGTAACTGGACTTACTGCTCCCATGTTTATAGACGGCAGTTTATTTTGTATTGGTGTAGACGGAGCTCTAAAGAAATTGCTAAGCGCTGCCGCTGGTAGAATTCCTGAGTGATTGACATGAAGTGTCTCTGGCTGTAATTGATAACTTGTACGCTCTTTCCGCCTTGTAGGAACAGCAGTAGAGGTCATTGGTAAAACCATCGTAGATTGCTGTGACTCCACCATGGTATGCTGACATATGAAGTGGTATTAGGCTGTCTGTAATAACATATTACCAATAATATAGTATGTTCATAAATTGCAATAGCAACCTGTCTTTGTGCTCCTTCCAAGTCTAATATGAATTAAGAGGTTTAGCTAATTTATTTAATACACAGTACAACAATGCAACCTCACTTTATCCAATATGGTCTATTCATGTCTCCATGATCTTGTTACTTATATAAACAGAGTAAAGATACTAAACAATCCAATATCGCTGCCAATAAGTTTTTCTTTGAAAGAACTATAAATGATGTGTTTATAAACCTTACTGTGTAACTCAAATTGACAGCAAACTTATTAGACCGAGAGGTAAGTTTTCGTTGATTTAGTATTAGTAGATGCGCAATGTACATAAATGTACAATGCATGTATATATAGTACCTTAAACATATAAAAGTATATTTAGTATATGTTCATATAAAGTACACACATATATAATTATTATATTATTTTCATATACCAAATACAAGGTTATTGTGTAACCTACCTTTCTACACCTACATTGTAGCCTATATGATGTTATGCTCCTAACACAAAACATAAAAAATACCTGTAAGCTTGTTATAAAATGAACATGGTTCGGTTACATAATGTGGTTATCTGATAAACACTTGTACAAGTTCCACGGCCCACTACTATGTATCTAACACTTATGGGACATGACTACCTCAAAAGTTAACAATCTTAAATGAATTTAAAAATGTTTACTTATAGACTTAAATTGACTACGATAGCATTATTCTTCTTTCTAGTCAAATCAAGTACACTCTTTGATCTTATAAATCGTAACTGTAAAGAACTTCTGCAAACCTAATGTCAATGCCATGATCCTTGAGGAAAATAAAGTTTAATGCAGATAAGGGAATTTTTATCTTAGATATTACATAATCGTAACAATGCTATTAGGTGCAGAAATATTATTAGCTACAACAAACTTACCTGAAGAATAAGTAACACTTGCAAGTATTAACGTTTAAGTATCCCGTATGACTATGTATGCGACTATACAACTGATTATAGTTGATATTCTTGTTATCTCTGGTATTTATTACATGTAGATGTTTGCCTCAGTAGATGGTTACCAACAGTGAAACGAACAGTTAGATATCGTGACATTATATGTAACAATTTAGCACCATGGCAGCATGCATTTCATTCAGTCAGCCAGTAATATCTTCAATAAATCATTACATCATAACATACAATATCGTATTTCCATTCAGAGTAGCTACTTCACTATTATGTCTGTTTATTACGTTTCATATTTATAGAAAATCAATTGCACTTGTGATTAGTAGAACTTGGTTATAAAAAATTAATTACCAGTAAATCAACCAGAGATACTTATAAATTTCTTAGAGAGACTCATTGTTTAGCACAAATTCTAAATAATAGTATTATACGCCCCATAGGATTTATTATGATAACTTGCATAATATTGCTGCAGTGTTGCATAAAATATTCATAGAAATGTGATGAACAATTAGAATAACTTGAGGATTGACATTAACAAGAGGAGGGGAAATGGGAAATGTTCTGTCTATAATGGTAGAATGTCGTACAACATTGCATGTTTTGTTAACCTTGACACCGTAGTTCACCGAAACAACTCCATGCAGTAAGGAGAAAGGCAAATTACAATTTTACGAGTACTTGCCAATCGGCAATTTGTAGAGAAATTTTGTAGTGCTATGGTAAGAAGTATGTCTTACATAGACGTAGGTAACTCCAGAGCCGTTTATCCAATAAACGGCTCGGGGTAACTCTGTTCTTTTTGACGGTTCTAGGAGGGTCTTACTGGAAATTAGGCTGCCCTAACAGTTGAATGTGCTGCAGATCTCAGTGGCCTATTTAGCAGAGAAATTTGGCTGATAATTCCTGGGATTTAAATGCTTATATGAGTAGTGGATCACCATATGTTATTTAGAAGAACTACATGTATATCTTGTCTAGCAAAACATGTAACTAGCCAGGTCCACCCTTGCCCTATACCAAACATGTTGTCATGTTAAAAGTTAAGATGAAATATTAATTATTAATATTCAAGCATAGATTTAACCAGTGTGTATCTCATCAGCAGTACTTGTGTGTAAATGATGGGTACTCAGTCTATTCTAACAGTGTATACAAAAGTAAACATGTAGGCCGGCTCTCTGTATATATAATGTACAGTTTGAGCTATTACATGTATATCCAAGGGACATTACTACAAGTCATGTTGTCTTTAGAGTAGAGGATATATTAAATCTGCAAATATGCAACAAAATTTTCTATCTTTATAAAGTTTCTAGTATTTTTAATAAGCTGATACACATACACAAACACATACAGAGCATTTACATCCCCATCACGTTTCTAATTGCTAGATGCTACTTGAAATGCTATAAATGTAATAGATGGGTTACATGTAAGTATTGCAATTGAAGAGGCTCTTTGACATTTTGATTACAGGTGTCTGAGCTCAACTTGAGGGCTGCCATCAGGTGCCCTAGGTGCTTTGACTATCTCTTGACCGTTCATACATTGTAGCTTATATTACGTATATTCCTAATAATATTGCAGGCTGTGTATGTGTGCTGTGGTTGCTGTGGTTGCTGGGGCATCTCCTAAACTAGCAATATGGATGCTCTTCCTTGATATGAAGTTGTAGTGAGCCCATAGCTCCCTCTGGAGTGGCATGGTAACCCATCTGGTTACAAGACTCTATGTTGGGACAGTAGGTGGGGCACCTGTCAAAAATATTGGTGGAATAGGTTATTTAATTTCATGTACTTTTGGTACTAAACGTAGTCAAACACTCAAAACATATTGTTTACATTGTTGTGCATATATGATAGTCCTAAACAGTCACCAAAAACTATTTATATGCCAAACCGTAGGAATAGGTTTACAGTTATAATAGGCATAAACAAATATATAAACTACGTAATGCTATGTACATGTACATACTGGTACGCTTAATATAGCTATAATGTACAAATATACACAGTGCTCTTGTTGCAATATAACACAATGTCAAGCTAGTAAAAATAATTCTGCCATATGAGGTAGAGAAATAGAATGTATTGAGCTATAATACTGAACTACAAATATTTGACCAGCTGTATGACCCAAAATGTACTAATTGGGTCTAACATGCAAGCACACAATCAATGAAAATTCTATATAGCATGGGAAATAATCGCTCAAAGTCAATTTTGATGCAAGTATACAAAAACAAAATTCCAAGGTTACATTCAAAAGTTGAGATATTCCACATCACATGATTGTATTTGTGGCGTGTGGGGCAATACCGCATCTACACATTCATGATGAAAGTATAATAGAGTAAAGAAAGGTTGACTTACTCGCCATTAGTAAGCTTCTCGTAGCTCTCACAAACGTAAGCTGTGAATGGACAGTTGCTATTAATAGATTCTGTGTAGATGTAAAGTGGCTGTAGGTGAGAATGAACCCATGTCAGTATCGGCACCCCCAATTCTCCACCATTTGGGTAGAAGTCGACATGACCCATTGGCTCAGTAGACACTAGGGTAGTGTGGATGTTATCTACAGTGAGTATGTACTGCTGTAGAGGAGTAGTCAAAAAAGAGAATAACAGCGCTGGAAAACAACTGGAGTATAGGAGCTAGAAGATTGTAATGGTAAAGCACTAAAATTGTGTGTATTTAGCCTTTGGGCATCGCAAGTGGTTAGAGCACCTACAGAAATGTAAAACAGAAACAGAACTAGATAAAGATAATAATATGAGTGAGGTGATAGTGTAATGTTTGGCTAACAGGGAAAAACACTCTATCCAGTATTCACTATGATATAAATAGATTGCTTCCTGTTATGTTTACAAGAATATGCATGAGTCATATTATTATATACTCAGTCAGTTGAATACAAGTTATCCACCTGTAAACATGCTATGTCTATGGGTCCAGCTGTAACACAGTAAATTAAGTATATAACACTGGCGACGAGGATGGCTGCTAAGACAGTGTTTGATAGGTATGACGGCAAGGAGGATATTGAGACGTATTTTGAGCGGTTGGACTTGTTCTTTGTGGTGCAGAAGACTCCGAATAACAAGAGAGTTCCGGTGCTGTTGAGTTCGGTTGGTGCGGAAGTGTATGGCATTTTGAAGGATTTGCTCAGCCCCGATGCCCCGAATGGAAAGACGTTACAGCAACTGAAGGAGGTATTGATAGGACACTATAAACCGCAGCCTCCAGTTATAGCGTCGAGGTTTACGTTTATGAGAGCATCTAAGCATGCTGATGAATCGGTCAATGACTATTTGCTGCGTATATGTAAGTTGGCTGTACCGTGTTCGTTCGGGGCGTTTCTGAATGACGCTCTGCTACTGGCTTTTGTAAGTGGGCTGCCTTTGAATGGTAATGTACAGAAGAGATTGTTGGGGGAGAAGGACCTGACATTGGAACAAGCAGTAAGCCTGACAAATGCAATGGAGATGGCGAGGCTTGAGGTAACAGAACAAAGTACACCAAGTGTAGGGATTACAAGTGATACGGAGAACGTGAACCAAGTAGGTCGGAAGATGTTTAGACAAGGTGACAAAAATGTGAGATGTTATTGTTGCGGTAGGTTTGGGCATATTGTTTCCCGCTGCAGATACAAAGATCTTACATGTAACAAATGTGGAAAAAAGGGACATCTGATGAAAGTTTGCAACGGGCAAGGAGTAAAACATATAGAGGACGCTGGTGCAGTGGATGAAAGCAGTGAAAACCAGTATGTATACAAAGTGCATCAGAACAATCGCGGGGCATACGTGGTTTCGGTTAGCATAAATGGGAAACCAGTTGTGATGGAGATAGACACTGGAGCAGCAGTCTCGTTAATGTGTCACAGTCAGTGGAAGGAACTATTCCCAGAAGGCAGTCTAAGGCAGTATAGAGGGGGAATGCTAAAATCCTATACAAAGGATGTGATTGCAGTAAGAGGTGAAGCCCTAGTAGATGTTGGTTACCAGGATAAGTCACATAAGTTACCCTTGATTGTTGTGTCTGGAGAGCAGCGACCTCCACTCTTAGGTAGAGACTGGCTAGCACAGGTTAGACTAGACTGGTTGTCAGTTAGTCAAATACAAAAGCTAGAACCAGAGGATGTTGAGGATGGAGGCATTTTCCAAACCGGTATTGGGACAATAAGAGGATACAAAGCAGAAATTGAGGTAAAAGATGGCACAAAACCTATCTTCTGTAAGGCAAGACCGGTAGCTTACGCATTAAAGGACAAGGTGGGTCATGAATTAGATCGGCTAGTAGCTGAAGGGGTTTTGGAACCGGTTAATCATAGCGATTGGGCATCTCCAATAGTGGTGGTGCCTAAGCCTAATGGGGCTATTAGACTATGTGGGGATTTCAAGGTCTCCATTAATCAGAGTTTGAAGCAGCATAATCACCCAATTCCTTGTATAGAGGATATTTTAGCTGGTCTGGCCGGTAAACGAGTGTTTACCAAGTTGGACCTCAGTCAGGCCTATCAGCAGCTACAGTTAGATGAGGATAGTAAGGATTACCTGGTGATTAATACACATAAAGGACTCTATCGGCATACCAGATTGGCGTATGGTATTTCAACAGCTCCTGCTATTTTTCAGTCGGTAATGGAGCGGATGCTAGCTGGACTGCCGGTTGCAATATATTTGGATGATGTACTTATTGGTTCTAAATCGGACGAAGAACACGAGTCGATACTCAAGAGAGTGTTGGCACGACTAGATGAGCATGGAGTTCGCTTGCGCAAAGATAAATGTGAGTTTCGTAAGAGTGAACTAACTTACTTGGGACACACGATTAGTAAGGAGGGTATTAGTCCTACAGACGAGAAGGTAGAGGCTCTAAGGGGAGCGGCAACACCTACCAATGTCTCAGAGCTAAGGAGTTTTCTGGGAGCCGTGAACTTTTATGGGAAGTTTATCAAAAACTTATCTACACTATTGGCTCCACTCCACAGACTGCTCAATAAGGAGGTAGTATGGGATTGGAATGAGTCTTGTAGGCAGACATTTGCTAAATGTAAGGAGTTGTTGTCAGGGAGTTCCGTGTTGGTTCATTATGACCAGAAACTACCTATAAAGCTAAGTTGTGACGCCTCCTCCTATGGGGTTGGAGCGGTGTTGAGCCATGTTGTGGAAGGAAATGAACGACCAGTAGCTTTTGGTTCTAGAACTCTAACAGACGCAGAGAAGAACTACAGCCAGATAGAAAAAGAGGCGTTGGCACTGAAATATGGGATCACTAAGTTCCACAAATACCTGTACGGCAAAAAGTTTGTATTAGTAACAGATCATAAGCCACTTCAAGCCTTGCTGGGGCCGAAAGTTGGAATACCCACTTTAGCAGCCGCTAGAATGCAACGGTGGGCCCTGATTCTGGCAGCGTATGAGTATGACATTGAGTACAGGCCGGGAAAGGAGCACGGTAATGCGGATATGCTGTCACGGTTTCCAGTTAATCAAATTGAGGTCGAAGTGGCAACGATAGAAGGAGTGAACTCGATGCTAGGCAGTTTACCAGTCAGTTCCGATGAAATAGCCAGGCAGACTGCAAGTGATTCTAAATTGTCACGTGTGATGCTGTATGTTATGGAGGGCTGGCCCCGCAACATGGTCAACGAAGAATTGGAGGCATTTTGTAGGAACAGAGACTATTTATCAGTAGATCAAGGTTGTTTAGTCTATGGCTACCGAGTAGTAATTCCCCATTCTCTGCAAGAACGCATCTTAGCGGAGCTACACGAGACGCATGCTGGGATAGTGAAGATGAAGGCAGTGGCGCGCAGTTTTATTTGGTGGCCAAGCTTGGACAAAGATATTGACGCATGGGTGAAAGAATGTGTTGAGTGCTCAGCGTACCAGAGGAGCCCTGCGACAGCCCCTTTAAGACCATGGCCATGGGCAGAGAGGCCGATGCAAAGGATACACGTTGACTATTGTGAGTTTCAGAGTACTCAGATTTTAGTGATAGTCGATGTTCACTCAAAATGGATAGAAGCGGTTCCAGTCAGCAGCACTACGGCGAGTGCAACATGTCAGGTGGTAAGGCGGTTTGTTGCAGCGTACGGCTGCCCGGAAGAACTAGTCTCTGATAATGGACCTCGGTTTGCTTCAGAAGAATTTGCTTGGTTCTGCAGGATGAACGGTATTAGGCACATTCTGGTTCCGCCATATCATGCAGCCAGCAATGGGGCTGCTGAGAGGGCGGTGCAGGTTATAAAGTCAAGCATGTATAAGATGAAACATTTAAAACTTCATATAGCGTTAGCTAATGTGCTTATGAGGTATAGGATGACACCGCACAGCACTACGGGACGGAGGCCAGATGAGTTGTTTTTAAAGCGGCAGATACGTAGCCGGCTGTCATTGGTACGACCATCACTGACAACGCCTGTGGGAATCCAACAGGATAATCAGAAGAGATACCATGACAAGTCGGTTAGTTTGAGAGGGTTTGGAGCTGGTGAGAAAGTGTCTGTGAAGGAGGGAAGGCAAGGCGGTGCAGGCCCTAGGTGGCTAGAAGGTGAAATTGTGAAAGTTAAGGGCACGCATGGATACTTGGTGAGAGTAAATGGCCGAGTGAGGTATTGTCATATTGACCATCTAAAGAAAGCATCACAGGAGTTCAGAAAGCCAAATACGGAAACAATACCAGGGCCAATTGTGACAAATAGACCTATCGTACCAATACTACCAACAACCACAACTCACAATACGGTTCCCGATAGTAATGAGGAAGATAATAGCGACCCTGTACGTATAGAGCCAGAAACAACGACAGTTCGCCGTAGTCCTAGGGTATCGCAGCCACCAGTACGTTATAGTGAGGAGTACCCTGGATATAAGTAATGGACACCGTACCATAACGTCTGTGGTTCAGACTAACAATAATTAGAGTGACTACTAGTTTTATTATAATAATGGTATGTATTTTTTTAAAGCACTGACACCGTTCAAAGTTAGCGTGGAGGAGTGTAATGTTTGGCTAACAGGGAAAAACACTCTATCCAGTATTCACTATGATATAAATAGATTGCTTCCTGTTATGTTTACAAGAATATGCATGAGTCATATTATTATATACTCAGTCAGTTGAATACAAGTTATCCACCTGTAAACATGCTATGTCTATGGGTCCAGCTGTAACACAGTAAATTAAGTATATAACAGATAGTACTGGAGGAATGGCAAATTAATATTTTCATATCAACAACCATTAATTTGGTATCTGATCGTCTCCCTCCCTTTTTCCATCTTTTAGTATGGGCTTAAAAGGTTACAGCTTCCATTAGATACTGAGAATCTAGTATAATATACAAAGAGATAAATTGGAAGCTGCAGTAAGTGTGACCTGAAGAAGGTTAGGCAATCCATGCCTGTAGCTTTGGAGAATTGTACGTGTATGTCCACATGTTTAATTGGCAAGAATAGTCCTCTGGGATAGGCTAAAATAGAACAGACTGCTTGGCATGGGTTTAGCATACAAAGACTATCGGTCATGCTCTAGCATGCTCCACGATGCCCGGAGAGAGTTGACCACACAGACTTCCAGGGTTTCCTAATTACAACCAACTACATGTAAATTGATAAGAAAATAGATTTATTTTATTGCTAACAATTTGAACCCAATTTAATCAAGTATCATGCTTGGTGTGATGTTTACATAGTATTCAAATTAAGATACATATTCCTTATCGACTTCGGGAAGAGGAAATTATAATCAGCAAATTGCTTAATTTGAAACGTCTGCGACACTAAATAATCGCTTGAGGAAAATAACAAATTTTAACAATGGCTTACAACTAAAGCTATCAGATGCGTAACATTAGGTGTGTAGACACAAGCAGATTGCTCTGTGTCCTAATCACAAACGATGATTCAAGTAATTCAACATTTACCTCTTGGAGGGAAACTTGCACAACTTTTGGTTTTATATCAGAAGGTGCATTTCCTTGACTGCAGCAAGTTTCATACAAGTATGCAGAATAACACGAATACTGACCAGTCATAAAATATGACCTCAGCTAGCTCAATGTATGCTGCGAGTTTGGCCCTATATCCATCTGTAGGCATATCCATTTTAACTCCACCTAAATATCTACTCGGGTACCTTTACTATTAGCTAAACCTACCAACAAAGTCAGCATCTTCAGAGCCCAATGTGTCGCTGGGATCGGATAAGTTGAAGCCGGGCTGAGCTGGATCCAGACCTGGTAACAACACATAAAATGTAATAACACATACATACACATATTATACTATGCGTGACTGTAACATGTATGCCGTGGACCACTATCCCAGCTCTGGCTACAATAGGCTTACTTACATAGTTGGCAAGTGTGGACATCTCTCTATGTCTTTGATTGCATAGAGCGATTGGTAACTGAATGTTTTGCAACTGATCTATCAGTTGAGGTACAGTATGGGTCTATTTTCAAATTGTACTTTCACCAAACATGGGCCTTGTATTGCAATGGTATTTTTGAGCAGTTGTAAATTTCAATTTGAGAACATCGCTTGTTGACAGTCATATTGTATGCACTAAATAGTGTATTGAAAATATTGGAAAATATTCCTTTCTGATCATTATTTGATAACTCGCTCAAAACCTGTAAAGTCATACAGCAGTTCATATATAAAAGCGCAAACAGCTCAAAGCACCAATGCAACAGGCTTAGTTCATACGTCCCCAACTGGCCTCATTGATTCATAGTGAACTAAATAAGCTAAAAGCTCCTGAGTCATGTGAATATTAAATTCGATATTTACATATTAACATAACATATACACATATAACTGATTCCTACAGGGATTTCCTCATGATGGCAAGGTCGGTGGGGCTGCTGACCTTTGTTCAAACAGTATGTCGGGTTTGATTGCGTTTAACAGGGAACACTGGTAAACAATAACAGACTATAGTTGGTGCCACTGTTGGTGCCAGGTAGTGCTGACCCCGAGTCCTGATTTCTTCCGGTTAGTCTAATCATTGTTTGCCAAAATACTGACTGTTTTCAGATTTAGAATTCTATTGTTATTTGATTCAAAGAGTGTAAACAATCTCAACCTTCAACCCTATCGACACGCTATTACTACAGACCTGTGATGTCAATGGAGTGCAGAGGTGACAGCAATACACATTTTTTATGACTTTAGATTGTTTGAATTGTTAGTAAAATGAATTTATATTTAACTCTATCATGTTGCATGATCACAGTTGATAGTTCTAAGAGTTGTAACTGTATGTGCTTGGAATTTCCGTTACTACCACACACTCATATAATGCATAACGTGTTCTCATAAAAACAAGGACACAGATGAAGCCCAGCGTAAATGTGTTTGAAGAAAAAGTTGGCAATTATTGCAATATTATATAATATGCCTATGAGAGATCAACGTGTAAGGCAAACATTGTTATAAATGTACCACCTTATGAGCATTTATTAAACTAAAAATGGTAAAATTGTGCTCACCTGAGATTCTACCAATCTTTGGGTCTTGTATGTGTTTACCGGCAGCCCCAGCTGCTTGACCACCGAGGCTGTGACCAATGATGTGCACTTTGGAGTAATTCAAGCCGTAGTTAGTATGCAGCCAGGTGACAAAGTCTGCCACATCCTTACCGACCTTCTGAGCAGAGAGCTTGGCAGAGAAGTAGTTGAGGTCAACGGATCCATCACTCCAGTCTACCTCTATGAAGTTACAGTCTTCCTGGAAACATAACGGCAACTCCGAGTCTGAGATTCAGTAAGACATGCTGTGCATATACAGTGTTACAGCGTTACTCGTACATAGCATTATAGTTACAAAAGTTTATTGGTAAGACAGTTTTAAAACTACGGGAGTGTTTGACAACCAGTGGGAAAACGAATGTCAAGTAAATGCAGTTGGCGAACCCCCAATGCTCTTGTCCCAAGCGCAAATACTATTGTTAAAAATTATACCTTTTAACTGAAAGCTAAGAAATGTAGAAAGATGGTAGTATAATGGCAGTAGGAGTGGTTTGAACCTATATTGATATGGACATTGTAGTTGCTACTTGTAAGTAAAACTGTCAATTTGTCTACATTTGGTGATAACATGCTGCTAAATATTTTATCACACAGATGCCACGTAGCATATCTCTTACATTACCTTCCGATGTGCTATATCCTAGAAAGCGGGCAGGGGCAGTGCAAAAAAGAATAGAACAATTTCTACGAGTATTAATAGACTTTATAATAACATGGCCAACAGAAAGCTAGGGAAGAATAGCTTCCAACGGAAGTTGGTGGAACCCTAAGTGTCAAAAGGTATGTAGAGATGGCCACTCACATATTTTAGCATCGCTTGCCTCATCTCACGGATGTACCAGTTCCAGCTACCACCAAACCATCCATGTATAAAGAACTTTGTGGGTAGTCTGGCATCAAATTTACTCTTGCTCATAGCACCCGCATTCTTTCCAATAGCCTGACCAGTGCCTGTGCCGAACGTGTCACTGTTTCTTCTGAAAACGTCAAACATGAAGTACTGAGAATTTGACAGATCTTGACTCTTTCATATGGACATGATCAATATTTTGTGGCTCCCATCGGAGAACATGCTATATTTAATAATTATTGTATGCAATTGACTCTTTGACATCCTAAAAGTACCACTTTCAGAGAAAATCCAAAGTACCTGATAAATCTACATACACAGTTGAACAGCAACAAATGTTGATCACAGCTTTTATTACCGAATAGCCTGCTGATACTATGCTACATGTTAGATCAAAAAAAGGAGTTAAGCTAATCACTATTGCTGTGTAGCTGTGCGCCCTACCTGGTGTACAATTCAAATTTAGTCATGTCATTGGCAAAGGGGTCTGGAGGGGCATTGCTTGAAAACAGCCATCCTGAAAAAAAAACAAGCTGGTATGAGAATGTTTGTTTACTGTTTCCCTCGTCATTCATTCACAAATTATGCTGTTAAACTGTTAAGATAAAAATGATCCGTATGAATATAGAAGTTCATACCAGTAAATATTTTCCTATCCATGTACTTCTACTACTGTGTTTGAACAACCGATACAAAGGGTCAATAATCTAACAGAATCACGTCATCAAATAGATCTCAACAGGAAAAGCGTTAATGATTTGTAATGAACACAACACTGTTTACGTTTTTAGTGAGCTCAACACTGTTCAATACAATATCACGTTTTCTATATACTAAACCTCTAATAAACGTATTCATTGAATAAAAAGGAATGAAATTATTTGAACAATATCAATGCCCATGTTTTTAATTTAAACTACTCGTGCGGAGGAAATGAACGATCACCGTAACAGTAACAATATTGTACCCAATGTGTACTTACCACTGGTGACTACAAATAAATATGCAGAAAATATGCATATGTAGAGCTTTGATGCCATACTGGCTGGCCCTGTGGACTGCGCACTATCTGACACTAGCTCTCACTCACAAGGCCACACACACAAGGCCTCCACTAGCGACAAACAGAAGTGAAATGATGTTTACAATTTGGCAGCAAACCAAAAGATAATTCATGGCAATCATCATCTGGCTATGAGATGTCACAATCAACCTATATTACAGTCATATAGGTCCTACTCTATCTTAGAGGACTTTGATCAGTTACAGTAAATTAAATTTCTCTTGAATGAATTGTTTGTTTTATATGAACCATTTTATTATGACATCTATTGTATAAAACAGCATTTTTGTACCAATGTATCAGTCAGTTGGCTTATGTCATTCTATTTTGACATAGACAGAGCTCTCATCAAAATTGTAGCAAAGTACTCTGTTATATTATAATGACATACCCGGCAACATGTCCTAAAACACAATAATAAAATCTGAGGCTATAGGAAATATTGTGCAGTATTACATCTAGCAGACATGTACAATGTACATTAGACCAGGTTACAGATTCCATAATGACTAAATTTGTCTACTTGGAATCTAGTTCCAACATGTACATTGAGACATTTTGTACTTTAGCCCAGCTATTTACTGATGTAACGTATATTGTATACACATGATATGGTATGCATGACGTCTCATTCAATCTAATCACTACGTATCAGCCTCTCAGAAGTGGCAAGAGTTTACCTGTAGGGTAGCAAATCATTGCATCGAATAACTCATTATTGTATCTAAAAGTAAAACGTGTAACGAGCAATATTGATGTAATTACGTGATGCACCTTCAGATTGTCTGAAGAACGAAACTAAGAGATCTCCCCTAGCGATTGTCTAGTAAAACACGCACAAGTAAGGTGAAAAGGTCATTGACGTACAATTAATCAACTATCAATAATTAACATAATTTTATTGGCCTGTAGAGGATTGTAAATGTTGTAAAATAGTGTCTGCTAGTATCCAACCTTAAATTTAAGTTAAATTTGTTTTTGCAGCATCACAAATGCTAATAATAGCAAACTACTTTTGTTCTATTAGAAAGTTCAAATACCAGTCTAAAATACTGATTGATATTATGCTATCTAAATATATCTTACACACACATACTTATTATCAAAAATATGCGAGATTTGTGAAATACTTCACTACTGGCTGTGAAATTGTGGCAAGGAACACAGGCTTACTACCTGAAAACCCAGCCTACAGCCTGTACCATAGAGTTATCTAGATAACACTATGGCCTGTACTGTTCAATCATTGACCTTGACAGGATTGTTTAGCTCAGTAGCTACCACTTCACTGCGACTAGTTGTCAGAGTCCCTGATTCACAGACAGTGGTCTAGTTCTCTACTAACTAGCAGACTAGTTGTCTCTAATCCAAGATATCGGTGTTATGGATGCATAAGAATATCCCAGAAGATAATATTTTATACATGATAGAGAAGAATATTAAAGAGTCACATGTTACTGATACACATAATATTATTACAGACCTTCTGCTGAAAATATAACACAATACCTTTGTAGATTGATATTGTTATTATTGTTGTATAGAATATTATATAACATTTGAGTATGTAGTGATTGTGGTAGGCCAAAATCTTCAAGGGCCATAAGTGATCAAGTCCAAAATTAGTAGTTGTTGGGAGACACACATTGCATATACAGTATGTTTTACGGCAGCGATAGAATGAGCTAGTAAATAAGTTAGTTATATAAATAAAGAATAAAAAACAATTAAAAAGCACCATAAGCTGACAAACAGTCAGCAAAAAAATTCCACCTTTTTGAGATGAGAGCATAACAAGAACAAGGAAGATGATTTCGACTAGTTTGAAAATTAAAAACTTTTTATCAAGTAGCAATGATGTTAGGGAAAACTATGTTTACAATAATTATACTGTGGGCCTGTATACTGGAATAGTATAAGTCTTGCATCCATAAGTCTATACTATCACAGTATAGAAAATAAAACCTAGACAATAATTCTTTAGCCAAACACCTTCTTAGCTTCACAGGCATGTTAAACTACCCGCAATAACTATTAAACGGTTTACAACCTGGGTAGGGTATAGCATAACACACACATTAATATATCATAGTGAAGCAAATTCAAATCAATTTAGACTATATTATGATTGATTTCTAAAAATAGTTAGTATTCTAACTAAAATATTATTTTCATTCTCCGACACGTGACTCGTTTGCATAGTTAATATAATGGAGAAAGAGAGGAGTGCTCGTATAGACTTAGCTATGAGTGCCGAGGTTTGGTTCGGCCTTTGGTCCCCTTAGCCTTTAGTTTTACCAGTCTCTTATGTTCCCTTATCATATCTGAATCTTTTATTGGGAGATTATAAGCCTGAAAAGAGAAATGCATGAAATGGATAACTACTCAAGTATATAAAAGTGTAATACGTTTATCAGTCTTTTCCACAGCAAATAATTATATACATGCTACATGTAATCACAACAGTAAATATATACGTACACATGTCTTACAAGTAACTGCAAGGTAATAGTGACAGGTAAAATTAGTCATTTCAGGCGATAATATCTTTCTAGTCTAATAAGTATAAATCTGATGTGGTTGATGATATTACCAGTTAGTAAATGAAACCAATTAAAATAATATAGTTTAGTAGGTAATCATATTTAACATTGTCAATTCATTATAGAAAACTTCAACTAAATTCTATCACTTTCACAGCAACATGTTTATAAAGTTACAAAATCCAATTTTAGAAAACGTTTGAAAATAATAAAAGGGCAATTAGAATGCAAATATGATCCAATTATGCATGTACGCACATATAAGCTGTCACGTGCTACGGACATATGCTCTGTCTCGGGCCTTACCTCTCTGATCAAGAAGTCAGGTTGAAGGATTTGCGGAGGCATGTTTTTGATTTTGAGACAGCTAAGTAATTCATAGAGTTCACGGGGGATTTTGTCTAGATGAGCTGTACAGTGCTTCAGCAATACCAAAGCTATTCTAAACAGTATCTTTACACCTGCAATGTATAATATACAGTACATTAAACAGCGTGAGCAAATATACACATGTATATCTACATACATTATCATTAGGTGTATGAATCTCAAATTCACATTGTAAACACTCTTGACCTAAACGTGTACAGTAACAAACAATGGTTTAAATTTGAATTGTAATTTAATGTCATTGGCAGGGTGAACGTTTGAATATCGCACGTGTACATCGTACATATTGCATAACGTGTATGGAGACCACGCTACCAGTTGATTATTATTATGTAGCTGTTCTAAATGTACATTATTAACATTGATAAGAAGATGAAACATATGAAAATGTTTACAATGTATGCTGTGGCAATGCTACTACAGTACCTTCACAGAAGAATATATCCCAGATTCTGAGCACGCTCGGCCAGGGCAGATCTCTTGAGAATAAACACATAAACCACTCCACCATGAATAGCGGAGCTTCTATATTTGCCTCTTTCTGCAGCACACAGATTATATTATACAATATAACATGGTACAATAACTCTAACACTAACTATGCACTACTCCACTGTTATGCATGTGTGGAACACAGCTTAGTGCATGTATACACGCAACTGTATAGTACGATACAGCGTAGCACCAATACACAGTAGGCTAATAGCCAAATGTAGATAAAATGCGAGGACTTAACTGAAATGCATTTGGGCAGCTAGTTCAGGGTAAAAAATGGTTCTATGTTGAGTATTGAGGGGATAACTTCAAATACACATAATAGAAAAGCATATTCATAATACTACAATATGATACTAGTGCCATTAGAAGAGGGAAGATAACTTCTGACTGACGCTCCACACATGCTTATTACATGTCCTATATTTTGTGTAGTTATACAGTACATATAGAAATGAGATAAGGAAAGAGAACTCCCGAGTCATGTACACGTACATACCATGCGTTTGTGTAGTTTAGGATGAACAACACGGAGTAGATTGAGCAGAATAACTCCATCATTGCCCACCTCCTCCTAAAACGTATACAACCGATAATAGGTATGTAACTATGTATATGTAGGCGGTGCTAGTGTAGTGTCATGCAGCAATACTCCAGTTATACCAGGATGAATAGAAGCACTGTTATCAAAGTTTTATACTGAATGAATATCACTGTCAATGACTCACGTAGAGTAGGTAGATGACTAATAGTACAATAATATAGATGGTTAGCATTACATATAACTATGTAATGAATCATCTCTATCACTGATTAACAGACCTGATACACACGACAAGTTGATAACATGTGTGATTATAAATTTTATCCATTAAATATTTCTACAAACATTTATTGGAAAAACTGCGTAGAATTATTGTAATTCAACAAGGTGCAAATTCGGACAAGCTATACTTGGTATCAGGCTGCATAAAAAACTTGTGCTCACCAGCTGGCCGCTGTAGTAACCTGGCATGTACTTGTCCAGCATTGCCACTAGGCACCAGAAGGCTTGCTCCTCTGCCATATGCATGAGTAGGACTGACACTATGGGGGCATGTGCTTGGCAGAAACCTTCAGATGGGTTGTAAGCTGTGTAGGCCCTCAGTACTCTGTACAGGTTCTGCTGCCTGTACGTAGTATACGTACACAATCATGTATCATGTGACATTCATCATGTGAGATACATTGTGTAACGTGTATTGTGTAGCACGTATTATGTGACGCATATCGTGTGACATGTACACGTATATAATATGCTAGATACTATTATAAAGCATGTAGTGGCGTGTGCTAGAAAGTGAGACTATTGGTAGAAGCATGGGTTATGGTATATCACCATATATTAGTCACTGCCCTGCGATTCAATAATCAGATCTGATTGACCAATCAGATCTGATGGTTTGTTAGATAAGATGAGATAATACGTTCCTCTACTAAATAATAAACATATACAAGCTGGTATGAAAACATGTACATTCCTACCATACGGCCATCATGCCGCATATATACAATAGGAAGAGGCAGTATATAATATATACAGTACACATGTATATACATGTACATGCAGCATATTTATATCTAGTAAACAGCATAAAGCATAATATAGAGTATACAGTGTGTATCATATATACATGTATATGTATACTCACCCAGAGCCACCGTCATCAACAAACATACAGTGTGTAGGAAACGACCTGTGTAGATCATTCTTAATCTCTGTATCAGCCTTGGAGTCAATCGTCTGTTTGAGGTATATCTACAGTATAATAGGTATATCTACAGTATATGTATATCTACAGTACAGGTATGTCTACAGTATATGTATATCTACAGCATATGTATATCTACAGTATATGTATATCTACAGTACAAGTTCCAGATAGCAGAGGTTGTACTGTAGACTAACTTGTAAGTGGTGAGTGAAGGAATCAGCGTATTCATTGTAGAGATCAGATATATGTGTTCTCCCATGCTTCAGTTGCAGGGTACATAAATAATATTCATCCAAATCCATAGCAGTGATAGTTATATACTATATACTACATGTATATGGTCCATAATACTATAACTATGGACATACACACAGTATTAGTAAATACTAGTTACACTAGTTTTGATATACCACTCCTTGTCTCTGCATTACCCATTAGAATATGCAAAGATAAGCTAAATTCCTGAGCCCCTTGATAACAACAATACATGTTACTAAGGGGTTCACCCTGTGAATCATTCAATATATACACATTTATTAACTACTACTACTACTAACAGAGTCATCTATACCTGATATGTCTTTGAAGAGTCCTTTTGAAACTGCATAGAGCAAGAGAGGTATTGCCAAGCACGAGCTCGTACTGAGTCTGGAATACCTTTACGGCAGCGATCCCGTACCTACACGGTATAAAACCAAACACACTTAACACCGTTGATATACATGTACTTGCAATATCATAATTAAAAAGTTGTTGCTATAAATGGAATCGTTACCTTAGTGAACCGTTTACTCATCCAATAGTTCCAGTTACTCAGCATGTCTAACCATTTACGTTCTCGACTCAGGTGTACTTTTTTAGGCACTGTGTCAGGTCTACAGGTAAAGTTAGAGGGTAAAGGGTACTATGAGCTTATTCAATCAACATAGTATAGAACATAAATCTGTTACACACATCTAAGGGTTATAAAAATAACATCCATATGCAGTGTATGTATGGGTAAAGCAGATACAATTTATGTATATTGGACGATATTGGTATGGGTTAATAATTTGATAATAAACAGTAGTACTAGACACATTGTAAGATTTTATGGTTTTATTCCTTACAATGCGTCTAGTACTACTGTTTATTAATATACATGTATATAGTGTATGTATATCATATAACAAAAGACGAAACGGTCTGCGGTTAACGGTCTACGGTTAACGGTCTGCCATCCTCCAATCAGATTTGGGGTCGAAAATTGGGACGACTTACATTGTATATAACGTTACAATGCTGCCAATCAGGATCTCGGCTCCGGGTGGTGCTAGGATCTTGGGACCGGGTCCCCTGGTATCGCTGCCGGGGTGAGTCCTTAGCCTTAGGCCCTCGGATCCTACCTAGGGTGGGGTGGGTGCTCGACCCACCCCACCCGCCGATTAATTGTTGGAACTTGGGCTATGCCGGCAGCGAAGATCTCCTGGACCTGCGATTTATATATGTTACAATGCTGAAGGTTAGGATCTCGGCTCTAGGTGTTGCTAGGACCTTGGGACCAAGTCCCCCTGCATCGCTGCCGAGGCAGGTCCCTAGCCTTGGGCCCTCAACCCGAACCCAGGGCGGGGTGGGTACCCGACCCACCCCACCGGACACATTGGTTTTGGAACTCGGTCTATCTACTTGGAGTTGTCTTCTTGATGCAGGGGAGCACAACTCCTCATGGGGTCATTGTAACATGCCTGTGCCACAGAGGTCCTGTACATGCATGAACACAGTACATGAACACAAGCCATCATTACACGCGAGCGAAGCGAACAACTAATGCAGTGAGACTTGCATCGCAGACCAAGCACGAAGTGCTTGTATATTAAATAATATACAATGTAATGACTACTTTCAAATGACACAATTTCATTAGTTAGGTTGTATAAGGTATTAGTATGTACCGGCCAATGCTGAGTGCTGATCAAAGAGGTGACAATAAATTCATCCCCCTGACTAAACACTAAACAAGCCTATCCTACACAACATAAACAGGAATGGTTGGAAACAAACACACACATGTTGAGACAACAAAGCAGTTGATATAACTACTAGAGAGATGCTACATACACGTCTGTAGTTGTAGTCGATTTATGGGAGTCGAGAATGAAACCATATCTGTTAATTGTTCTCACTTTCTCCTGTAAACCATTACGACCACTATGAAGTGATGGACTCTTTTTGTCTATTGTATAGAACACATCATCATCTCCATCGTCGTAGCCCTCACCTTCTAGTGCAGCACTGGCCATCGCACGAAACAAAACTGGTCTATCAATAATTCATATTAGCATGAGATGATATAGAATGGAACTATGCGGAGACAGCATTGTAAAATTCACATACATGTACTTGTGTATGAAAAGTAGCTGTTATAATAATGATTATAAACTTTAAAGAGTAATAATTCTGATTATCCAGTGGGCCTATGTGTACCAGTTGGTTATATTCATATTGAAGATCAGCAGCATAATGGCATCAGTATTCTACTATAACTAAAGGTATCGAAAGACAAGTATAGTTATAGTATCCAATTAACTAATTTAATTTTTGTTTTTGTATAAATAAAATTAAATACAATTATTATTATTTTATATAAAGTTATAAACAAAATGTTATCTAATTCTTAACATTTTAGCTCATTTCATCCTATATTACACATTTAGTTTTAGTTTAATCAAAATAAAATAATTAATGCAAAGATAACATGACATAATAACAGAAAATCGATAATACAGAACACGGATTACAACAATATAATCTATAAAATGACAAGGAATATGAATATTTCCCTAATAAATTGCAAGTAGTACTCACCCTCTCACCATAGAATTGACTATCGTGATGTCTTTGTTATTATTTCTTCCATAAGAAAAAGATATTTTAAAAAGAGATCAAGTAATGCCACTGAAAGTTTTCTAAGAAAAGAAGGACAACTCTATATTCCGGACTCCAAGTAAAATGATCCATCAATGTACATATACTTAGAAGTTGTCCTTTCTTGCTTATGTGAGAAGAGGATAACTCTAAATCAACGAGAATATATCCATGTAACCCTAGTACCACAAGTTAGACATTGACCGGAAAAAATTGACAATATTAATTGTGTGGATATACAGCTAGTCCCCTAATGCAAACAACAGGCATTGAGCCTAGGGTTAGGTAGCCACTTTCCAGTTGCTCGGATGAAAATTCCCTTGTAAATAATTATTATTACTTGTTTGGCCCAGGACCAGTACCAAAATTGGGAAGTTCTATGGATGGAACTGAAATTTTGAAAACATTATTAGAATAGAATTTGCTATTTTACTAACACTTCAGATATTATAATTATTTTCATTTTGCTAGTTGGCCCAAAAATAAAGTAAAAAAAATGAAAGTCAAAGTGTTACTAGACTAGTCTAAGTCTAGCGTAAGTAAAGTTTGCATGTTAAATGTTTCCCTCAGTTGAGTTAGAGCTTCCACAGTAGTTAGAGTTGAATCTATAGGGATTCCTCTAATTTCAACACTGTGATTGTTGTGTTCTTATTATTATATTAAATGAGAAGTAAAAACACAGCATGACCCTAGCAAACTTCCCTTCTACTTTAACTTTACTTTTCTTTACTTATTTTTATTCAAAGCTTATTTTAAAAACTTCAGTGCTAATGATAAGGCTAATGTGAGTGTGATTTTATTTATTTCACTTTTTATTTAATAGAATGTATCATAATATTGGTCATGATAATTGTAATAATATTATATTTTTTACTGTTAATGTAAATTAAACCTTTTATTTTATAATCATCAGAGATGCCAGACTCGAGTTAAAGACTCTCACTCGAGTTAATTCAAGCAACATTTTATGGCTTATTATAAAGACTCGTAACTTGAATATAGAACTGTCAAAAACTTGTAACTTGAATTGTAATTCAATTATGGCTATGATCAAAGACTCTCAACTTGCACATCATTATATTGAAATATTCAATAACTCGAGTTTTCATTGGGCAGCTGTGAATTGTAATAAATAAAAATAACCACAGTTATAACCACCAACCACAACCACAATTATAACACATTTTACACTAAAACTGTGGCATTTTGCTTTGAAATTTGAACTTCTAACACCATTTCCTAACAAAATTTCACCATAAGCTAAACAATAACCCAATAACTCTATAAAAAGACTCGAGTCAAACAAGAAAAGAATTGAATTGAAACTTGCTTGTAGTTAACATGGATAACTTGACAAAAACTTGAGTTTCTGGGGACATGTAAATATTTAACTCGTAACTTGAAAGTTTTTATCTGTCACTGAAAGAATTGACTTGCAACTTGAAGAGTCACATCTAAGTGTTGGCCATGGAAACTTGAGTTTCCAAAATAAAACTTGCACACATCTCTGATAATCATCATAATGATAATATAAATATAATGATTGCAAGGTAGTCATAATGACTATCTTGTTAATAGATAAATAGGAACAGAGTTTTAGTATGAAAAATACATTTAATATAATTAAGAAAAGAAAAAAATTCGGACAAGCCCACTTCAGGGAAAAACCATGTAATGAATTATTGAGTTGTTAAATAATTTATAATAATATGATTCAATTGTTTGTATTGATTGATTGTTTTGGTGTCCTCATGCGTTCCAAGTCTTCCTACTTAGGCATGATACTCCAGATTTTTAAATCCTCCTTTTTCCTTTATTGCAAACTTTTTAGTTCCTCCAAATTTTCACCAGTGTAATCTTAAAAACTTTATTGATAATAATCATGATGATAGTTTTGATGTATTTTTAGCAAAGAATTAATTTTGAGCAGTCAGAGACTTGTTTCTAATCCATGAAAATACCAGTTCTTGACTGGGGTTTGAACCCAGGGCCTCTGCGGCACCTAATCGCCTAGCACAGTGAACAGAACATGCTACCCACTACACCAGCTTAGCAACCCTTAACAAATTATAGTTTTGTTTTGGTTGGAGTCAATTAGAACTGTCTCTAGTGGCAGCTCCCAATTAAAATAATGTAGCTCCCATCTCTTGCAAACCCACTATATGTGACTGTTAAAATCTAGGAAGGTGGTTATCTTGCTGCCTAAACCTTAAATCTTTTACTGTGATGTAGGTACAAATCTCTCTACCTCATATGCCCTGTCATCTTGACAGATGGGGATGGGGACTGTTTTGAGGCCTCTTCAGTGGACACTGACACAAGACATACTTATACACATGGTAGACTTGTAGCAGGGTTTGGTCCTAGGCATTTATGCTACAATTACATGTTAAGGCATGTTGAGCCCATTTGTCAATTGTATAAGCATCAACCCTAAGACTCGGCAAGGAAGTTGAGAAAAATAATGTTCACAGAATGTTGATATTTATATAAATTTCAATAAACAATAAATATAATTTATTTTGTTACCAGGTATGCACATGTAACTACCACACTCTTCTTGATAAAAATGCACAAAATTAGGGAAAAAGCAATCTTAGTTTTAATTTTCAATGTAGACAAATTTGAAGTATATAATGAAAAGAAACTCAACTGAAAGCTCTAAATACTTGGAAATTAGATAAATGGCGTATATTATTGATTGTGTTGGAGTTACTAGATATATGAATCGAACCAGCAGGGTGCTCAATATTATGGAAACAATTATATCTTCCATTTCTTGCATTTGTGTTTACTACTCTTTAATGGGAGAGCATCGTAGGTCCCACTAGACATCCTCAGGCTGCATGCAGTATAAATAGCAGCTGCAGTGAAATAACAGCTCATGTTTCACTGTTTGTGGGAAGCAAAGGAGAGGGAGATGGTAGAGTAGAGAATAATAACCCAGGCTTTGCTATTAATCCAGGCTGGTTAGTTTTTGATCTAGTTGTTGAGATGGTTGTGATTGAAAAAATAATTGAGCTAATACTAAGTTTAATCTAATAGTTGTAAACATGTACATACAATATGTAGTATATAGATTATATATAGGAGGTAGTTTGTTGTTCCACCCGTAAATATTTGATTACTTTCTATACTTCCTATATGTGTTGCTTATGGTAGTCATATCATTATTATTATTATATTAATATCATCATAGGCCTTCAAGTAGATAAATAGAGGCTAATTGCTTTTAGTCTGGCCCCACATTCCACTAATGAATGGCCCAGTAAGTGATAGATGTCAATTCTGAAGCATAGATTTTATTGATTATGGATATAATAATGTGCTGTAGCAGTCTATGGAATTAATTTGCCTAGTATTAGTGCTGAACAAGAGCATCAGTGTAGTATTCATATTTATCATTACTTGTATTGCTTCTACTTGTAATTTTTATGTATTTCAGCTGGGAGTAGAATAACATATTTCTCCTAGAATACTGTTTAGTTGGAGAGTTGGTGTAACTACATGTAGTACAGTGTGAGTACTTTATAACTTCTATATAATATATGATTATTTATAATTATACAACCATGTGCTGTCTGATGATTTCAGTCATATATTATGTATTTCATAAGGGTTCATCATATTACTTAAATTGGTGTGAGCAAAATATATGACAACTCTTCGGCGTGACCAGCCCCTAGCAGCTCTCACTGCCAGGTGCCAGTGCTGGCCAACTCCCTGTGAGAAAGGCCCAGATAACATGGCCTTTTTTAGCAGGGGTAGAGGAGTTGCCTTGAAGCCATGCTGGCTTGCATGACCCCAAGGACTTTAATATGGGGCACAGGAGCAATTGTGGCTGGATGCTCTTCCTAACACCACCGTGACCGGGTTTGAACCTGGAACCTTCAGCATGAAAGCTCAGCATTCTAACTCCTAAGCCACGGCTGCTCCCTAAAATATATGACAACTGGCATACATAAATATAATGGGCCTATATTATACATGTAATATGCATGTACATGTATTACTGCCTACGTATATGAATATATACGTACTATTTCTATACGTTGTGCGCATAGTGACACATACACTACACCTAGTATTGTCTACATATTTTATGTGGCTCACAGCCTTGTGACTTTTTGTTTCAGTTCAGTTACGGTGCAGTATATAAATTATTTGTGCCCATAAGGCCAGGGGAATATATCATTCCCATTATATGCATTTCTTATCTGAAGCACATGGTCATACTGCCTCTATTCGTTCGTTATATAATTTGCAGCAAATCAGCATCAGTGTTAGGTTGACAGGCTGACTAGGAAGATGGGTGGTACTACTGTGGCACGGCATCTTGCTATGCAGATGAAGAAATTTCAGACCAACAAACTCGTAAATATATCATCAATAAGGTGCTCTTGTACGTTGAATAGTCATATTAAAGCACAGCACACAGTATCTTATACACAGAACATGTTGTATAGCTCTCGAACTACAAAGGCAGCGATAAAAGCCTATCATAAAACTGGTATCAATGGATTTGTATACAATCTGTCAGATGAGGAGAGGCAGGAACTTCACAGTGTACTATCTAAAGCTGCCAAGGCATCAGCTGAACAAGTATCTATACCATCTAAATCTCAACTCAGATATGGTAAGACTATATATTATAGTATGCTTGTACATATTATATACATGTATGAGATATCTGTATGGAGCTGTGGGCATAAATCTCCTGAAATATTGCAGGCTCACCAAACTGTTAGCCTAGACATTCAGTCTAATATGAAGTAACCAACCCGTTGCTATTATATTGTATATAAAATAACCAACAAAATGTGTTTGGTGTAATATAGTATAATGTAGAGATACAGAGTTGAACATATAATATTCTCTTTTAGTTGCTCTGTTCAGTGGTGTACCGTTCATAGGATTTGGTCTGTTAGACAATACCATCATGTTAACAGCGGTAAGTATTTTAGTAATTCATAGACTTTCATTTAATATGAGTATAATATAAGTCAATAAGTGTATTACATTACTGTAGCATAGTATATATGTATTTCATTATGCTGTCAATTAGCTATGAATATGGTTTTGAGTACTTAAATTAGTTCTATTACAACTGTTGTTAGGTATTTGCTATCCCCAAAGACCTGCTCATAGTGTCATGTAGCTGTGTGACAAATATCTGACATTTTATTTCTCCCAAGTGACTGACTTGTATATACAGATGGTTGTATTAAATGTTAGGCTTGACTATGCACAGTTCCCTGATGTTTTAGTTCTAATTAATACACTTGTCCAACAGGCAATTGGTATTAACTTCTCTATTTGTCGCTGTAGTAGTTAATTGGTGCATAATGTCATAATTAATACCTACTGTTTGAGTTCCTGTAGTTTTCCAATAAAAAGTCTATGAGCATTGTACACAATGATATGTAGACTGTATGATAAAAAGATCCATGTCGGCCTGCATTGTTATACACAAGGGCGCATCTAGCTAGGGTCGCATGGGTCGTGCGAACCCCCTTTGTCCTAACCTTTTTTTATATAACACCAAAAGTAGATAATTTATTTAGGATTATTAGTAAATTATAACTAGCTAGCTGGCACTTTCCGGCTTTCTATTGACTTGTTGGGAAGTTACAGGCTGTGAGTCCGCAGTGAATACAAAGACATACTTCAACTTATAATAAATTTAATCTAACAACATTGCTGTGTCTATGGAATTGTTACAGCATATTTTATTGGACAAGAGAATTGATCAATGAAAACAAGTTTAGTTTAAAATCTTCCAATCAGAGCAAGAGTGGCTACTTGGGCAAAGATAGTCTTTGTCCTTGGGCTACCTTCTCAACAGGTCAAGGTTAAATTTGTTTTTACTCATTGGATTCCATTCATTTCAAGAATTTTCAAAAAATTAAATTAAAAATCCTCATGAATCGATTACCTGCTAACATTAAAGGCAGAAAACTGAGTAATCAGCCAACACTCACTGGGTTTTTCAATTTTAGTGGAAGGTATGAACGAGTTAGAATCATTTAGTTGCCCTACTACAGTAAACACAGGTTTTTACCATAACTTGAACTTAACTTTTATTTATTTATTTTTCAAATTTGGTTTTGAAACTTTCATGTCACTTTATTGTTACAAAAAGTTAAAAATTGCTATAAATAATTATGCTATCAATTGTTGTTAATTTTCTTTTAGAAACATGCTGTTCTCAATGAGGCACACTAGAGAAAGTGTGAATCAATTTGAAAAAAATTGAATATTTATATTATGTTATATAATAATATTATGGGCTACATAACACTGTGACATGATAAGAGGACTTGCACTCATATGACTAATGATAATCATCTAGTATTAGAAGCTGCAAGTGGTGAAAGTTAATATTGTTGATAGCTTTATCGCTACGCAGGAGCAATGGTCACAGTATTAATTTGTGTTGTGCTAATTAGTGGGTGGGACCAAAGTTTTTTTATTTACTCACTTAAAATTGGAATTTAATTTAAATTTCTATAAATTCAGCTCAATTTCCAGATGAAAAGCTGTGTAAATCAGCACAAGTTTCAACCTTTTGTTTCTCTATACTCACCTCATCGTCTAGCAACTAGTAATACACCTAAACTATCAACAGACTTTCAGACTACCAACTACATATCACAGTATTGAAACATATTTAGTTTTTTTCATAATAGTAGTACAAAAACGCTATAAACTATATGTTCACTTTCTCAATGTCGTTAAATAGTTCATCAGTGGATCGCTCAGCACCAAACGATGAGGAGACATCAGGAAATTCAACTGGTAACTGGTTACTTATTGCTTTAGCATGTTGGTTATGTCCTTTTTAGTAGTTTTCCTTGTTGTACTACTTGCTTTGAGCATGGAGTCTATAGTTGACCGCCTGGTGTAGTGTTCTGTGGCTCTTTTAGTATGTTTCTATTGGAAAGTTAACAGCAAGACCTAGAGCATCTACATTAAGTCATTACATCGCAGTAAATGAGTGGGCTATCACTGTCTTAATGTATCACATAATGCTACTAACACAGCTGGCCATATTAGTAAATTAGTTGGCGTGTACTAATTTGTACCAACTTTAACTTGAATTGAGATTCCTCCCACTCCAACATTACCTTAACTCTAATATAGCATGTGCATGGGAATGCAGACTTGATTGCGGTTTGAGTTACCATAAAATCTACCCTATTTGATATGCTGTTTTTCCAATGGGAACATATTAATTCTGCTTCTGGTTTTGATTTAATGATGATCTTTTTGTGAACACATAATGAATAAACATACAGCTGAGATGCAAATTTCTTTTTGTATCATCAGCAAAACAGGATCCATACCTTGATTTTTATTTGTTTGTACAGAGACAAGTTCAACGCCAACTACTTCCTCAGTTCAGTCATCTGCCATAGCAAGGGTGGAAAGTTCTGCTAATGCATCCGAGTATGACATTGGAAGGTTGCCCTCACTGGTAACTAATGAAATCAAGTGGGAGCTGATCATGAGAAAGCCCTATGTGGATGCTTCATATAACTTTCCAGTTACAAAAGTTTCAGAGAAACGCAATCAATCAGGCTTTAGTGAAAGAAGGTGTTCTTTCGCAGTCTTGGAGAAATATCCAATTCTCGGCTACAGCAAAACTGAAGATGGTGTATTCTGTGTCCCGTGCAAGCCATTCACATGTTTGCCATCTCATGGGACAGAGGCAAATTATTTCATCAAGACGGCGTTTAAGGACTGGAAGAAAATTCATGTAAAGGTAACAACACATATGGGCACTGTCTATCATAAGAATGCCCAAAGTAAATTGGAAAATTTCCAAGCAGTTCAAACAGGCAAACAGAAGTCGGCACTTGAAGCTCAATCAAGGGCATACACCGAGAGAGTGGATAAGAACAGGAAAATACTTTTGTCCCTTTTTGATTGCATGAGGTTGTGCCTTGAACGAGGCTTTGCTAGGCGAGGCAAGAGGGATGCTGGGGTACCATTGGTATCTCAAGATGATGAGGAAGCAAAAGATGTTGTCAACCTTGGAAATTTTAAAGCCATAATTGCATTTCGAGTAAGAGCTGGGGATAAATTACTCGGAGAGCACTTGGAGAGTGGGGCTAGAAATGCTATGTACATTAGTCCTAAAGCACAGGATGATATGCTTGAGATAATATTGTCTGCTATACAGCGGGCCATAATCAAAGAGGCTCGTCAGCAAAGAGGTAGATTTATCTACTGCATATCAGCTGATGAGGTCACTGATGTATCCACAAAGACACAATTAGGCATTGTGATTCGCACAGTGTCAGATCAAGGGGCTCTGAATGAAAGACTTCTTGAATACATTGATGTTCAAGTCACAACTGGTGAGGAGTTGAGCAAGCACATAGTTGGTTGCCTAGAAAAGCATGGCTTAAGTCTAGATGATTGCCGCGGCCAAACTTATGATGGTGCTGGAAACATGGCAGGAAAGAAAGCTGGCTGTCAAGCAAGAATTCGTGAGAAGCAGCCCCTTGCTGAATATCACCATTGTTCTAGCCATTGCTTGAATCTGGCTCTGAATAGTACAACTAAAATCACAGAGTTCAAGGTACTCATGGAAAACACAAAAGCTTTAGGGATATTTTTCAAATACTCACCTAAGAGGCAGAACGTACTTAAGGGACTCCTCCCAGATGATATTGGCACAACCAAGGTGAAATTGCTTTGTGAGACTAGATGGGTAGAGCGCCATGATACATTCATGGAATTGAAGCAGCTTTACCCCTATGTCATCCAAGCTTTAAACCAGCTGTTGCCTGTTCTTGAAGGTAAGCCAGTAAAGGATGCAGATAGTCTGCTAACATATCTGAGGTCAAGTCGTTTTATTGCCCCATTTGTAATAACTGAGTGTATACTTGGTTACACATTGCCACTAAGTCGGCTGCTTCAAGGTTCCACAAAAGACATCCACTCTGCATACAATAACATACATGATGTCATAGAAGCTCTGAATCAGGCGAGGAGTGACGAAATGTTTAATCAGTTGTGGGATAAGATGTGCGCCATGAAGGGCAGAGAACTAGAAGCACCAAGAGTGACCACTCATATAACACACCGTGCTAACCCTGAAAGTGAGAATGCTAAGGAATATTACAAGAGAGCATTGTTTTTTCCTTACATGGATCACCTTATTGTAGACTTGGAGTCTAGATTTTCTTTGAACATCTCCGAAACCGTTAAAGGTGGATTCAATCTCGTGCCATCAGTGTCTGCTGATATGTCTTATGCCAAGTTCAAAGAGGCTGTGTTAAGTTTTGCAGAGAAACACAAAGGCGATCTGCCATCAGCCACCAGTTTGGAGCAGGAGCTTCACATATGGTACTTGAAATGTCAACGCAGCACCTCCACCAACAACCTCCTAAAGGCATATAGACTGTCTTTGGAGAGTGGTCTCTATCCCAATGTAGAGTATCTGATCAAAATTCTCCTCACACTATCAGTTACAAGTGCAGAGGTTGAACGTGCCAACTCTACATTGAAATTTGTTAAAACAGCCCAGCGGTCTACGATGAGTCAAGCATCTCTGAATGGGCAAGTGCTTGGCTACAAACATTATGACTTGTATGCCAAAATCAAAGATGAAGAACTAGTAACAGCTTTTGCTCTAAAGAAGCCAAGAAGGCTGCAATTATTAAATCCTATGGGTGATTCCCATTAAAGCTTTGCTTGACTTACAGCCTAGAGTATATTATTCTCCCCTTTACTTGAATTCTGTGAATTGCTGGTAAATGTTGTCAAATCTATTTTATATGCATATTGTTAGACAGTCTCAGTTGTAGTTAAAATAAAATAAAATATTAACTGTACAATATAATATTTCATGAACCAAGTTTATGACTGAAGTGCTACATACTCTATCAAACAGTATCTCATTTGAAAGTTGAGCTGAATTTATGAAATCTAACATCCAACATTAATCATGTCCAATTCAATCTAGCATGTTATAAGTCATCTACGTATACAATGTGTAGTATGCCGACTCATCAAATTTTGATCAAAGCAATAGATCATCACTTTGGAAGTAATTTTTTAGAACAGCAGAATAGAAAGTATACACAATAAACGGTTTATTGAAAAATTTATTGGTCAGAAATGTACAATGCAGATTGGTGTGTCTTACACAACACTAAAACAATCTTTTAGGTACAAGACTTCCATGTTCAATCATACTCATGGATTGAATAAAAAGTTTTATATTTATTCGTTCAAGTAACAGATCTTTGTGCTGGGATAAAGTGAAATTGTGGCCGGAGTTTATTTTGCCAATAAGTCCCAGCCTGAGTGAGAACCCCCTTCAGGTCTGTCCTAGAATCGCCCCTGATACATGTACATGTATATCATTAGTTTGTGATACCATCCAAAAATCATTCAAATTTTTAATGTTAAGACAAAATTTTGGATTTGTGTCTTTATCAGCATTTCATATGTAATATTGTATTATACTATTGGTGATATTGCAGGGAGAGTACATAGATATCACATTTGGCACATGGTTGGGAATAACTACTATGGCAGCGGCAGCATTAGGAAATATGATATCAGATATATTAGGGATAACGTAAGTGTATAATATATACATGTACATGTATGTACTACGATGTGCCCACATGTGCACACCTGATCTAGCTGCAGGATTATAATGTTCTGTTCTAATTACTGTCACCATGAACTGCTTGTTTCTGGACCAAAAAGTGGTAATAGTTGTAATGTAATAATAATAATAAATAGGGCCTACCATTATAATGGTTTGTCATCCTGTGTACAGTGTATTCAATATATTTGAATTATTACTCTGAAGATGTGTCATTGATTAAATTGCAGAGTTCACAGGGAAAGGAAAGGAAATTTCACAAATTCTATGTGTATCTTTTAGGACTGCGGGATTTGTAGAGCAAACTGCATTAAAACTTGGACTAAAAGCCCCTTCTATAACACTAGAACAGATGTCACTAAGGCAAACACGTTGGATGGCAAACTTGGTATGAATTTAGTTTATTTCATCTGCATAAGGCATTCTTATATTTGTATAAACTCCAAGTCATAGAATCATGTATGTAATTCGATAAAGAATAGTAATAAAACGTCAATCTTTGGAGTTGTGTTCTCTCCTCATTTGTTAGTTTCAAGAGCATACAACTCTTGATTATACCACTTGCGTAGGTTGTACTTAGCGTGCATCCAATACGCAGCAATGTCTTTTCTGCGGTATTTAATAGTTGATAGGCTAAACTTTGAGAATGACATGGAGTGCAGCCTTCCTGCGGCTTATAATATAACATACATGTACCGTACATTTACTTGTTTGTATCTACAGGGCAGGTGTATTGGAGTATGCATAGGGTGTGTACTAGGAATGTGGCCACTGCTAGTCTTCTCCAAAGATAAAGTCGAGGAAACATGTAGTAACCCCAATCCTACTAACAAACCAGCATGAGTTAGATAATTTTCTCTAGTTAATTATATTATAATTATTTATTTTGTTACATTACATGTTAGTCATGCGCATGTATATAGTAGAGGTTGATTGTTGTATGATGAAGTTTACAAGTTAGACGTCAACAACTTCTATTCATTTTATTTTTTCAAATGATGCAATGATTCTCATGCAGTGTATTTAAAAAACAATATTCCCCATTTTGTTGCCGAAAACCAGGTATAGCTATGTGAGTCACTGCTTTCTATATTATTTTTTGTTTGATTTTGGTTTGTACCATAAGCCTGTGTTATACAACATGTAGCAGCCCGAATTATTAAATATAGGTGCAGATATATAACAATAAGATTGAAATAAAGATAAAAAATATAATTAATTTTTATTGCACAACAACTCAAGAATCTATATGGCTTAATGCTGGGAAACTAGATTACAGTTATTTGACAAAAAAAGACAAGATATCACAGTCACAATCTTATGAGCAGATAGAGAGTTAGATAGGCAGCAAAATCTACATGTAGTTACTTTGATTACACGGAAACTAATAGGCCTGCTGTAGCAACAGTTATACATTAGTTAATCACTTGAATTAATCACTATAAAATTCTAGTGCTAAAATATGTCCAATAAAACCCATCGTCATATTCTTTCAACTAAGGAATGAAACCAATTTTAGTAAATCAATCTTCATTCCAAGTGTAGCATGTACGAAAAGTTAGTAAACGATTGTAAAATAAAGCATTTACAGCATTACAATAGTACAGTCTGCTTGGCCAAGCTGGAATAGAATGAAATCTAAGCACGTACATGTATAACATTTCACACTCCCTACAGATGAGCATAAAGTCAAAATAAAGGATATTCAGAAAATATCTAGGATAAAATGAACCTCAAATATCTATTTGCATAAATGGTCAGTTAGTCAGGAAACTCTAAAGTGAAGTTGATTAAGTTATATCTTTGGCAGCTTAGGTGCACTAACAACTGGGTTGTTTTGTTCTAGTAGTTGTCTCCCCTCAGTTTTATAGTCGAATGTACAATCATGTAGTTCTGCATAACGATGGGCTGCACAAAAGTTGTTTCCACACCTGAAACAGAAGAATTTACCGCACATCACTTTTCCAGTATAATACTCTATCATCACAAGCCATGTACCATTCAGTTCAAATGGACAAGTAATATTATAACTAATACAGTAGCTACCAACAACTACCCAATCCCCAAATGCTCCTCAACCATATCGCTACCAGATTATTAATTCAAGATCAGCAAGATGTCCCATGTGAATAAGGGGTGGTGGTATAGCAATCAGTGAAAGACATCATACATTTCTAAAGAAAACAAAGACACTTCTATGGAACACATTTTACCTGCAGAGGTAGCTAGTAGCAAGGCCAGTCTTCTTTGTACAGTGGAAGCATCGTTTAGACGATTTACCAGCCTTTTTCTTTGATTTCACTGGTGGCAGTTTAGTGGAACCGGAGACATTATCTAACGTCTCTGGCAGCATCAACAAGTTGTTCTAGAAATAGATAAATAAATACATTTTATAGATCAAAAGTTAATGACCCTTCATGCTTGTTAGGAAGTTTAAAGTAGCAGTAATTGTACAAGGCTGAACGACCTGCGGTTTATATGTTAGGTAATTTCTAAGGTCACACACTGTAACAGCTCTGCTGCCGTTATATTAAGGTCAAGAAAGGCTTTGAACTGTAAATACATGTATAATACATAATGTATAATATATATCCCAATGAGCAAACACAATCTTTAAGTTGAGTCTAAATAATAACATTCAATAAATCCATTACACTTATTCATACAAAACAATGATGACACTTCATTGAAAAAACAAGATCAAAAAGCTTATAGAACCAGAATAGCAGGTCTGTATTGTTCAATGGTATGTCATAATGAGTTGTTGTTTTGGTAGTGTGATTAATTTTAGTAGTTGTTCAAAGCCTCAGCCCTCAATCAAAATGGTTTGTTGTTATTCACTGGATAAGAAAGTGCGCTTTCATTTCCCACATCCAGCAATGTCAAGTAATATTCAACATTGAGTAACGTCAAGTAATATACAACATTGAGTAACGTCAAGTAATATACAACATCCAGTAATGTCAAGTAGGGCCTAATGTACAACATCCAGTCATGTCAAGTAACATACAACATCCAGCAATGCCAAGTAATATACAACCCGAGTAACGTTAAGTATCATACGACAGTGAGTTCCGAACAATAATAGTGTAGATACATGTGCATGTAGGCCACAACGATGATGTTACTATACTGTATAGGTATATAATATGAAACTTACTGCACCATTTTGAGAAGTAATATCATCCATAGTATGGTAAACATTAGAAGAGCTTTTCCTCACCCTCACCGGATTAAAGTTATTTAGAGTTATGTTTGAAGAGCCCAGTTTCTCTAGTGAGGCCTGCTGGATATAGCCAGACATTGCCTTGGCTTCATTTGGATTCAAACTCAAACTCTCTAATGTTATTCTCTGTGAGCATATTGAGTCCTTTATAGTCTCTAGGGTAAGGTCGGCCTGCTGCCGTGAAGCAGCACGCAGTTCATGTTGTCTAGAGGAGGCTCTTCTAGCATAAAGAGGTGTAGATGAGCTGGCGGTGCTAGTGCTAGCTTCACAAGTAGAGGGTGCCACTCCTCGTAAAGGGTCCTGTAGCTTATCCAATGACAATACTTCTTTACGATTAGGATAACCTGAGTTTTTAAATCCAGATGATGCTATTGGCTCCGTATTGTTAGCGGGCATCAGCCCATTCTCTGGAATCGATTTTATTATGGGTTCAGTCTTTTTAAGTCCCAACGTTTTATCTGAATCATTTCGACGAACTGAACGAGCAGAATAAGCTTTGAGACCAGTGGTAGTGGCACTGCCATCCGTAGGAACATGGGCGGCAGTGAGGAGGCTGCCATGATGGATACGCTGTGAAGCCTCGTGTTTCAGGGTGCGATTCTCAGTTGGTGGCCTTGGAATGGTCAATTCAGTGAGTGTAGACGTAGAACCGTGTTGAGCGGAGAGCGGTTTAGACATACTACTATAGGAGTGTTCATCAGTTGACTGTTGTGTGGTAACAGACCGTTGTGACATAACCGGTGGAAGACATCGGTTTCGGTTCAGTCCTGTAGATGGTGAGCTATGTACAGCTTGTAGTCTTGACTGATTGGTCAACATGTCAGAAGATACGGGTACAGCACTTTTACTCTACAACATTCAGTCAAACAGTGAGATATACATGTATACTGGAGCACCAACATAACAATATAACCTGCTACATAGCTGTACACTGACCATATATGGCAGGGTGCTAGATGACTTACTTTACCTCATCATATACATATGGACCGGTTCATGGACTAAGTGAGCATATGGACCGGTTCATGTACTAAGTGAGCATATGAACCGGTTCATGGACTAAGTGAGCTAAACTAATACCTCAACCGTCTACAATATCTACCTTCTTTGATATACTGAGATTATTCATCTTATTCCTTAGAGAATTTATCTTCTCTCTTATTCTGGCGTTCTCCTCTAGTTTCTCTTTGTCTCCAGCTTCTCCATCCTCCTCTTCGTCATACATGTTATACATGGAGGCAGCACTACAATAACACATACATGCTACTTACATATATATACTGTGGGCCTATACTCTATAGTCAATACCGTATAAGCCTACATATACATACAATGCCACACACAACATGCCGATCACTTACACACTAAATAAGAATTGATGAGTGACGATTCTACAACACGCTATTTAATCACCAGGTATATGCCCCATGTATATCAACATGTTATCTGCACCCAGACTCAGAGCCTTGGTCAGCCTGCAGAAATACAGTACCATGGCAGTATGCTAGAGCTACAGCTACGAGCCCTAAAGTTACACTGACTAACTTGTTATCCCAAGTGTGTCATACCTCATAGCTCTCCTGTAGTTCTATATTCAAGGCATACCACTCCTCATGAGGGCACACAATAATTATGTACATAAGCATAGCCTACTGACCTAAGTGACTCAGAGAGAGGGGTGAGTGTACCGTCCCCACGATCTACTACTCTGAAGAAGTTAAGCTGATCACCTTCCCTGAAGACTAGGAGGGTTACCTGACGATTACTACCAGGTAGTTTCTCCATCAACTCATCTGGGGTCGACTCCATATACTCTACCAGCGAGGAGTCTTCTATGGGTACTACAACCGGATACATCACAAATGTACTCCGACAGTTATATACTACACAGTAACCTTTAGGCATGTAGGCTTACTTATTTTTTGAGACTAAATTTCGACCTTCAAAGAGTTATCATGAAATTGGTATTTCACAAAATATTAATTTTGCTTTGTTGATGTAATTTAGACAGAAAACAGAAATGAATCTAGCCTACAATTATGCAGTAGGTAATATCACCATAAATTCACAAGTTAGCAGCTGCCGATGTTTAGAGGCTGTATCAATGCTTACAAATATATCATAATTACCAAATCATTTCCTTTACATATTATTATGAAGTCTAGTGGATTTTAAAAGCATACAGTTTAATCATAGAATAAACTATGAGTTAACCTTTGAGAAAATCAATAGTCGCATATGTCACACTGGATGTATATTTATTTGCAGAAAGGCTTTAATTAAGAGAATTGATCTCCAGTAACCTGAATATCTCACAATTTGTCAGGCACTCAGGGGCTTAGAAATTCTACTATCTCTAAGCATGTCAAGTCAGCACAGCTGCCATGTTAGCGAAAGCAATGGGAACCTGATCGACACTGGACTATTATACTGCAATTTAACTATTGTTATTGAACAAAGGGCATAATTACACACAGTTCACCAAAGAATAATATAGATAGGTCAAAAGGCAAAGCTTACGTATTGTTTCAATCACAAAAATATAATGTTTAGTTACGGTAACTAGGCTTAGTTGAAAGTCTACAACACACAGTTGATTGATTTCAATTTTATTCATCTATTGAATTTTAAAACTGGACCCCTGCATAGCAGCTTCTATTATTTTAGTATTTCACAATTATTTTACTCCCATGTTTACCAAAAAAATTATTAGTCTAGTATTAGTACAATACCAACCACAAAACATTGGTTGTTTATAAGGAAGTTGCCAGCAGTAGATGGGGTGTAATGGAGACGGGGCGAAGGGATGGGGGTGCAAAACCTACCTCTGCGAGTATTTATTGGACCGCCTCTCATGGCCAGAACTAACTTCAGAGTGGCACCATTGTGAATATCATAATCATGGAGACAGTACTCATCGTCCAACTCTATTGTTTGCCATATCAAATGCTGTTGGCTTATCGGAATACCTGCAACAGAATATTCAGCCTAGTACAAGAGAGAAGATAACTCTAAAACTCTATTAGTCTAAAATAATGTTTCAGGAGCAACAATGAATATTTCAATGCACCATAATTCCGTTTGAACGCACAACATGTGGCAATAAAGGAGCGTTGATCAATTTAAAGTTGGGCTATAAACATGTGTATTCTCTACTACTTGCATACGCTATATTATGCATACAAACATTATGATACGGCAACAGCCATTAGGTTGTCGCTTGATAACTAACCTTCCAGCCTTTGAATCTTGGCTTTGACTGATTGAATATTCTCAAACGGAGAGACTCTGAGTTCAAATGCAGCACCAGTTAATGTTTCTATATACAGTTCCATCATCTTGTCAACCCTGAGTTAGTCCCACACCGACGGTCCTTTTACCAAATACTAGTAGCTTTAGCTATAGGACGACAGTGGTCATCTCCCAAGCCTCCACATGGTTGCTAAGCAACTCAAGACTCCATCACTGGAGTCTTTCTCCCAATTGGCAGCAACAGTAATGAACAGCAGTTATAATTAAGACTTGGATACCCAAAGCCTGCAAAACAAGCTAATAACTTTATATTCAATAGATTTGTCAAAACTATACTATCAGTAATCAGTATCGTAGCTCACCTTAGTATACGTGTAAGTATAGTATTATGCTACTAATATAATACATCAGTGCTATTGTATCAACTCCACTGGATTAAACCAGTTATATCGGAACTCATGGCAAGCTTACCACTTATTGAAAGCCTAAATATAAGCTTCCATACAATATAACAAAACTATAATTAACTTGTCAAATTGACAACTAGATTAAGCATGAGGTGTCCAACTTGTAGATATGATGATAGATTTATAATTATACCACATTCTACATGTAATAATTACCTTATAATAGAATTCTATTGTGATCAAAACATGTGGGTGAGAAATTACATAGAAGATTATTATTGTGTTCAAACTTCCAGCAAAATCACTTTGTTATGTTAGTAAAAAACCTCATTAATCTAATGAATAGTTGCAAAAGGAAACTAGGCCCTATAACAATACAATTGAAATAATTTCAAAGTGCTTCTATCTACATGTATGAGCCGAGTTTAGTCAATACCATGCTGTGAGAGTTATGGTTTACACAACATGAGAAATCAAAAATTATTATAATTTGTCACACTAAATATATATCTTAGATACTACAAAGCTAGAATTCTAGAATGCAAGCAATTAATACCACAATGTTGAAAATCCCAAGAAGCTAAAATTCCTGGGCATACGATACACGATCTGTTGCGTTGTATATATAATTATTTCTAAAATTGATCCGATGAGTGTTTTGTAGGCTAATTGGTCCTACATAAAATAAGAAAACTCAGTAATTAGTAGAAAAGTTCTGTTTTGACTTTACTGTTTTGTACAGCCAAGGAAAGTATAAATATTTATTATGACTCAATCACTTTAACCATAAAATGTTAAACATTAGTATTTGTCCCAACATTTTATATAAATACAAGTCTAATGGGGAGTTTACACAAGGCGATTTATCACTTCAACAACAATCATCCAATGAAAGCACAACATTAATCTCTGCAATTTTGTGGTCAAGCTACAAAATCTCCAGATAGCTATATTTACACTAGGCGATTTATTCTGGCTATAAATTGCTTGAATGGATCATGGACCCATTCAGGGGATTTATAGCTGAAGATTTATATATTCTTTGCATCTTGACCACATAACTCTAGATAATTAATCCTGGCGATTTTGTGTATACACTAGATTATAAATCGCCACTTGAAAAATCTCCTAACCAGGCGATTTATCGCCAATCATAAAGTATTACAATAGCATAATGATAATCATATGTTACATAATATTTAGGAATGTGTGACTGTTCGAAAAAGACAGTTCGAAACAGGACGTTTTGAAAGTGGGCAGTTCAAAACGCCCAACCCCAAACCCCAATCACTAGATTTCAACTAATTTTTATTTTTAATATTATTTTTTATTTACTTAATTAAATTAAGTAATTAAAATTAATTATCTGCAAGTTGTGTTCTTTTAATTGTAATTTATACAGATTTGAACTGTTCTGTTTCAAACTGTCCAGTTGTGAAACGTCCCGTTTCGAACTGTCTTTTTCGAAATGTCCTTTTACCAATACTAATACTTAGGGCCTGCCTGCATTTAATTATTATTACGTCAACAAATACGTGTGCTTATATTATTATTAATTTATAATAACCTTATTATAGTAAATTTAACATGTAGTTAGTAATTAGACTATAGTTAACCACATTCAACATTAATATTATTATATTATTAACATAGAATAAAGAATAGATAAGATAGGTCCACAAATAACTCAATTTGAAAAATAAATAAGTCAAAGTAATTAGAATATTATATAACATTAACATAACATTATTTGAAAATTAAAATGACCAAAAGATAACTAGTGCTCAAATAGAGGGGTTTGACATTAGGTGAAGGGGCCGAAACTTGCTACTGACTGTGACTGGCCCAGTTTTGGTGATTGCACTGATTGTAATGTGATAATGTTTAAAGACTGAACTGGCCTGGGCATGTCACTTACTTACTGTAGTTTTTGACAAACACTCACACTGGGCGAGTGTCACCGGCTACATTTGACTTCAATTTTTTGTGCTCCCACGGCCTCAAGGGGAAGCCTTGACCATTTGCAGATTGTAAATAATATGATTGCAGCATTTGCCACCGTTCATCGGATCGTGAACGTAGATTAAGATTAAGATTTTTGATTTAAATTTAACGAGGTGCACCGATTGCTTTTAACTGCAATATTTACCTACCTAAAGCATCTGTGAGCCTTTTATAACTAATATACAATTATTATTGTTATTAAGATGGCAAAAAAAGGTAAAAAATATAACATTACAAATATTCTACTTGCCTGCCTATTCGATTATTGTAATTTGCGAAATTAGCTCGTGCATCGTTGATCTGGTACGCAATAACCCGGATGAAAATCACCATAACAGTAGCACGTGACTATGTCAACACTAGGGTTAGCGTGTGAACGGGCAGTTATCTTCTCTTTTGAACCAATTACGCATAGGACAGATGATGGTATGGGGGAACAACTACAAAATACCATGTTCGTCTAGCCTTAGACACTTTAACCTTGTCTCCTACTTTGCCATCTGTCGATGGTTGTATTGCAATGCTATAACAAGAACATAATAATGAATATAGTGTTCTTAGGTCAAGGACAAATAAAATTTAGCAAATTCAATTCTCTTTCAGCCTTTGGCAAATTTTTCTCAGGAAGTCGGTGTTACAGATATTCATATTGAAAACCTTGCACTTGCACTCGCACATTCGGACATTGTACTTATGGCTAAACATTGTGATAGCGTATTTGATGATGTCGATTCTCTGTTGAAGGAATATACTTATATTTACAATGCCTATCAAGCGTTAGAAAAATCAGATACGCCTTCCAACTCTCCAGTTTATCAGGTAAGTATAGTGTCAGTCAGTGTTCGAAGTGGAACAAATGAGGTGGGTACACGGTTCCTACCTGCAATCTTAGGACCTTTCCTAAAGGGTGCATTGGTCACTCAGAAGCTCCAGATCATAATTAGAAGTTGTTCTCCCATTTCAGCAAGACAAAACAAAGGAGGACAATTTCTAATTATGGTTGATAGCTCCTTTACCTCATTACACAGAGTACATGGTACCAATGTAGACCATTCCTTATATTTTAAACTACGGAGTGTGCTTTGTGTCCTTCAATTTTGTATTACTGCTGCATTGATTGTAAGAATGAATAGATCTATACTATTTAAAACACGACAACTCCCCTTATCTTTCTTTCACTGTAATAAAAGTACATGTAGTCAAAGAGAAAACAACTTCTTTATTTATTACAAAATGCTGAACTACAACATTTTACAATTGTATATTTTGTCAAAAGTATATAAACACAAACAACAACAGCATGTAACTGCAACTGTATGAAAACTATAGTAATTCAACAAAACAGCTATGACATTGACATCAACATTAGAGAAGGGAAGGAGTTGAAGTTTATCAACAAAATTATAATGAACAAAAGTATTATACAATAAAATACATGTATTTCCCTTGTCACAACCTACCTGTAGACTTTATTATATAACACCAGTAATGTTATTTGAACAACAGCTATAAGGAAAAGTTAAAAGGTTGAAGCCTATAAAACATACATACCTGTGTAAAGGAGTTTCACCAATTTATCTAGGATATATACATGTACTACTCACTGGGTTTTCTCTAATATTATTATAATTTTGTTAATTTAAGGAATTTATCTGTGAGAGCTGTTAGGTCTTGCATCAAATCCATGAAAACACCAGGCCCTGACTGGGGTTTGAACCAATGGTCTCTACAGTGCCTAATCGCCTAGAAAAGTGAACAGAAGACATTGCCACAACACCAGTACAGCAATGTTAGAAAAAGGCAGCTTCACCAGCGAGCAGTAGATATGAAAAATATAAATTAGGGTATCATTTCTGCAAAATTAAATTCCTCACCAGCTTCCTCTGGATCACTAAACACTGTATTACAAGTATCCTCACCACTTGTGACAACATCTTCCAAAAATGCTAAATGTTTTATAAATTGGCAGCACTAGTAAAAACTGGCCTCAAAGTTAAATCCATGGCCGAATATAACCTTAGCAAGAAATATCAAATCATACTGACAGTAAATTCAATGTAAACTAAAAAATATAGTATTGCCTAAAAAGACTATTCAGCTACCTAAAATACTCGACAAACTATCATGCATGTAGGTTACTAGGCAGCATGCAAGTACACTAATAGACAGCATGGAAGTACACTAATATGCGGCATGCAAGTACACTAATAGGCAGCATACAACTTCATTACCTGTGGTCTTTTGTGGACTTCTGAAAGCAATGGATCACCTCAATACAACAAAAATAGAGAATACAAACAAAACGATTACTTTAATTGCAGTCAACCAGTGAAACCAAGCTCAATCCAAATACATAGTTTCTACTAGTACCATCTAGACTAAACAGTGACAGGATTCTTCTTAGCTCTCTGTGAATTCCAATTTGTCATAACCTCACTCTTTGCCTCACTTACTAAACTTGGAAGTAGTTTGCAATAGTAGCGCAACACCTATAGCTGTTGAAATTCAATACTATGTGCAAAAACAAATAGTATTCCTACCTATTCTAGAATAAAAATATCAACATGAGATTAAAATATTTTATATAAAACAATACAACAATTGCTATATTATTTGCATTAAATATTCGATACAATAATGATCATTAAATATAAATTAATTATCTAATTCTCTGTTCTATTAAAAACAATTTATTTCTATTTTATATTTTCATTTTTATTTATTGAATATCGACTCTTGTTCTTGTGACAATCCAGTAAGCAATATTTTCATTTATACTTGATGCAGGCGTATTGCTACAACAATTGTTATCAAAATAATTTATTTCATATAAAAATTATTGAAAATATAAATAATTATGGTTATCATTATGATATGAGTACCATTTGATTATCTAATTCTATTGATTCACTTCTAGTTCTATTATTTATAATAATCACTATAAATAATAAATAATTATTTATTTTTTATATAATTAATATAATGCTTGATTTATTATTTATATGTTATATTATTGAATACAGATTCTTTCTCTAGTGATAATCTAATAAATACGAATATTTATGTTATTGTTATATACAACATCATGGATGATCATATTAAATTAATATTAATATTTATTTTTAATTTTTGTATTTTATATTTTATTAGCAAAGTAACTAGTAAGAGAAATACAACTATCTCCGATATTTATCACTCAGTCAAACGTCAAGTTGCAATAGAGTAGCCTACAACAATTTACTTTTGAGATTTAGGTTTAGAGCTAAAAAACTTTTAGATTCAACTGTTTGGCCACTGTCCTTATCAAAAAGTTTTCATGGCTCTGCAAACGCATTCGGAAAACTGAAAATACTAAAGAAAGTGGAACCCATATTCAAGTCCTATGAAACCATTGATACAATGACTAACTTTGTTAGTAAAGCAGAAGGATTTATTTGTGTGCAGGTTGCTGGTCCAAGCTACTATAAACTTACTTTGACATTTCGGGATTGACTTAACACGCTGTTATCAATCAAACGATCGCTAGATTAGAGGGAAATTTTACGATCAGCAGTCACTCAGCAACCAGTAAACCTATTTCGATTGCGAAAACTGCCATGTCTTCAGCAAAACTGGTCAATTACCATGAGGGTACACGCCTGCTGACAGTGTACCCACCAAAATTGAGGTGGGTACACGCCGTATACTCCCGTATAACCACAATTCGAACACTGGTGTCAGTATAGTATGGCTTTATAGGCACTTATTGATATTGGTTATTGATAACTTGTCGCAATAAGCACTTTGTGCATATACTAATACAATGTAGCCTACTTTACCACCACGACTACTCGTACTCGGTCAGCTGCATGCATGGAGTGAACTTGTCTCAATGGCTAAGAAGTAATCCCTAACAGCATCAATGCCGAAGCCCCTAGTCAAAACTGAATTCACATTGTTGCACTACTGAGGTACTCTTAATTACTACAACCGATATGCAACGCCCATATGTCAATATAAATTAGCACAATGACAATGGAAAATTGTGAGAATTTGAAAAGTGCATCGTTATGTATCTAAATCAATGCTCCTCAAAAATAGCAATACACTGTACAATCTAAATCACTGTCTAAGCACACTTTACCCCTGAGGTTCTCTCTATTTAAAATTCAAGAGTGTATTAATACTATTTCATCAAAGATATTCAAAGGTTGACACAGCATCGTATATGTACACTTATCCTGAAATTCAATTTTTACGTTAATGGGAATATTGTCAGACCTGGTTATGTCTATCTTACTATTTATAGATTGTTCTGGTTTTCGTTGTAGGCAAACGTAACTGCTTTGATCAAACAGACAGAGAGTTTGGTACATGGTGTTAATAAGCACAGTCTGTTTGGTAGTAATGAATATATTGATGAGCTGCCTGCTGATCACCTTAGGTATTCCATATCTTATTATTTATAAGCAAAAAAATTGTTTTTTGGAAAGCAGGATGCTTTATGATTCATGCAGGTCAAGGCTTCGCCCAGTCTAACTCAATGAGTCAACTGACTTAATATGAGTTAGTATGACATGAAGCAAGGAGCAGCCATCGCCTAGTGGTTAAGGCTTTGGGCTTTCATGTAGGAGACTCAGGCTCGATTCCTGTCATAGTCATTGGTGCTGTTAGAAAGGGCGTTGAACCATATAAGACTTCTGTGCTACTTTAGTTACTTTGCCAGTGGTGAAGTGCCTTCTCCACCCCAAATGCAGATCTCTTTCTATCACCGCTATCTTCTCTGGGATCGATAGTGGAAAGTAAAGCCAGTAAATAAGTATGTCATGAATCAACACAACATAATTATCTTTAGATCATTGAATTTTGTTTGCTCAGCAATAGCTCCATACTTCATAGTGTTGTATATTTCAGGTTTATTTTGCTTCCCGCTTTACTTGGATACTTCACATCAAAGCAGACTCTGGTAGACCCAGCAAAGGGGGATGTTGGTAGATATAGAAAGGAAACTGTACTAAAATCTCAAGTATGTGTATAAAACTCTGTTTAGTTGTATCATGGTATAGCAATAGTGTCTCTGAGTATGTAGCACTTCATCTACTTTCGTATCTTCAGGATCATTATTACAACATATTTCTCACCTTCCTCAACTACCCGGCTGGGCTCTTCTGCGGGTAGCTAACTGGCAAGCTCAAAGCTCTATCATCAATTGCTACATGACCCTGTCATTAATGTCGTCTTGCTTCAAGCCACTGCTCTTCATATCAGATGTCACTCTATCTCTGCCGTGGTATTCCTCTCCTCCTTCGGGAAACTTTCACTTAAGGGACATGCTGGATATCTTTATCTCTTTAGCCTACATATTGTATGTATCCTTTCATAGGATTGCTGGTTCCAATGAAATGTATTTATTTATTCCCAGTAAAGATGATGAGAAAATACTCATGAACTGAGAGTATATGGATTTTTGTTCCATGTGAAGATTTCCAGTTTGTTTTTTCTCACATAGTATGAACTAAACTTGTATTAATAGTACCTACTGGTAGTATATTATGTACCTGCACCCTTTGGTTACTAGGCTACATGTAACTTTACTTATTTGTGTACGCTTTAGAACTACTACAAAGATTATATGAGGCTGTGCAAACAATATGGTATACAGTCTCCATTTATAAAAGAAGACACAGAGGATACAGCAGAAGAGGAGGAGAGAGTCAAGTATGTAACCTCTTTGTAGACAGTTCAATATTACTTTCAAACTTGGTGGCTATTTGTAGATAGTCAGACCTTAGTCTAGTCTAGTACGGCTTCTGAAATTTCCAGAATGATCAAGCTGGTTTGTGTAATGAAGAAAAATAGATCCTGATTGTAGGTTTGAAGTTTGGAGTATAAAAATATACAATGGGATATGCTGTATCTAGTAGCACTGCTGCACTGCATCCGCTTTCAAATTCAAATCAACACTTGTACTATATGCTATGCATATATACCACTTTATAAGGAATTCTATTGGTATAATACATGCACTATTGCAATACTATATGTAAAAATATGCTTTGGTGTGCAACATGGAATGTATGTCTATGTAATGTATGTCTATGTAATGTATGTCTATGTGATGTATGTCTATGTAATGTATGTCTATGTAATGTATGTCTATGTGATGTATGTCTATGTAATGTATGTCTATGTGATGTATGTCTCTGTGATGTATGTCTATGTGATGCATGTCTATGTAATGTATGTCTATGTAATGTATGTCTATGTAATGTATGTCTATGTAATGTATGTCTATGTAATGTATGTCTATGTAATGTACGTATATGTAGTGTATGTATATGTGATCACTGTTTGTAGAAAGTCCTATGAGAAAGATGCTGTCACAAGGAAATCTGAGAAGGTGTTAAGATATAAAGCTAAGAAATCACTTGATACTCAGCTACAGGATCTCATCTCTAAGCTTACACTAGATCACATAGATGACCTGACTAAGGTAGCTACTGTTTCTTGTAGTTAGCCCAGTTAGCCTGTCATTTGTGTTTATTATAATGGAGACGCACCAATATGCACACGCTACCTTTAACACTGGGCATTCGGTGCTTATGTAATGGACATTTATCAGAAGGAGTGCTTAGAAAGAACAAATTGCTGTTATAAGCTCTGTAGCTTACCATGGGAATAGAATAATTTACACTCACTACTGTATGAATAGTCTATAGATGTCTTCGCGACCTAAGTTTCAGACCCAGGCCAATTTGCGAAAATATTTTCCCACACATCCATCACAGAGTCGTGAACACGCCGGCCTGGGCAAGAAACAATCCTCATTTTTGCACGAAGAAGTCAGGTGTGCCGATGAGCTAGGGATGGTTTCGTCCAGCCAAGCAAAATCCCAGGTCAATAGCCCTTCTGGCCTAGGTCGGACGGCCATCTTGTGACTTTTTATTTGCGGCCACCTTATAATATAGCCCTGTTTCTTGAGCCTCATTGGCCTCATCGTTACTTGTGGTGCTGTTTCCAACCTGCTATACTGTGGTATAGCCGAAGTTGTCTTCTCATGAAATATTTTAATCTCCATATAAATGTATGATAATATTTCAAATTAAGTTTTGTTTAAAAGTCGTCTCTCCTTACTGCACATGATCTTGTATCTTGTTAAGAAGACAACTCCAACCAATTTCACAATTACCTTTTCATTATACAATATATACAATAACATTGTGATGTTTATAATATAGTCTCCTACCTCTTTAGGCTGAGTATTACAAGAAGCTTATAGATCAATGGATTCTGAATGCAGTAGAAGAGATGGAATTTATAGAAGGTATGTAACTCTGCCTATTAACTCTATATACCTGTATGTGCACTAAAGTAAGTACTAGATTGCAATATTTGAGTTTTTATCTCTCTAGCATTTCATATCCTGCTTTTCTTAAGTTGGCATAACTTGGACTAGACAGATGTTCCTATATTTTGTGGGAAATGTTTCTAATTTCTAAAGATGTTTCCAATTCTCTACATAAACCAATAACACACTTTGAGCCTGTGAGCATGGTCATATCAATGAGTAGGATATCATATTCATTGTTATTAACCAATCATCTTTTACTTGACTCGTGTTTTACTAGATTCTAGGCCTGTTCAGTGCGAACTAGAGACAATTTACACCCTTACAGAGTAGATATTGGCCACACATAGCCATCCTTATTCATATCCTACTTGACCATACTGTCCTAATTACAAGTGACCACTAATCATTCATTTGTCAACAAAACAGACTACATGCAAATGATATTATGGCCATCTATCACTCAAGGGAAGGACCAAGATTCCCTCTATCTGATCTGTCCTTAATCTTAAAGATTTTCAACCTGTCAGCCCTGTCAATACTAGTAATACCCTGTACTTATACTTATAAGCATGCTTGTGGTCAGTGATGTCATGTTCTAACAGACCTTTTTGTTTATAGAAGAGCTAGCTATTCTAGAGCACATGTCTAAGATGAAGAGTCAAGGGAAACCAGTCGAACCACCCAAACCACTTAACCCAGTAAGTACTTAGCCTTATGCCCTTTGGAGTTGTTTGTCCATATTTTGGGAATTCCCCCCATTTACAATGTACATAATATACTTTGTAGTTAAGGATACAAATTTGCTGAGGAATGTGATGTGGATAATGTTGTTTCTTCTGTTTAGTTGTACTAATATTATTGTCTACTCTAGCAGTACGTTAGGAGAGTCGGTATTGTTGTTTTTCATCAGCGCTGTAGAAATCGGTGTAGTCCTTACCTACTAACAAAATGACCTCTGTTCTGTCTATGCTTTGAACGGCATTCATCATAGCCCATGTACTTTGACACTACGTAGCCAGATTTATTTTGAATACGGCTGAATGTAAACAACACACTGCATTCTCCATGTTGTGAACAATACACCGCGTTCTTCTAGTTGTCGCTGGAATTTTTCTGATTAATATGAGACTAAAACACTAATAGCTACGGACTTATCTATTATGATTAACTAATCTAGTATGTAAAGTAATTTTAGCTAAAATATCTAGTGCAGTAATATTCATGTCACATTTTTAATAAAAATTATTTTGTCAACTGTTGAAATCGAGGTCAACCGATGAGTCACCAAGGTGATTGTCAGATAAAGAGTCATCGACATCAAGGTAACGAGTGAATGGTTTATCAGGTGCCTGTAGCACTGAGCTAAAGGCTGTTCAACTGTTTTTTGCAGTAAAAAAACTACTATGGTTGGTTTGAGGAAGTTGCTCCAGGTGCCGAGTTGATTTTTTATGAACACGGAGAAAAATCATGATAGTAGGCGGAGTTATTTGATTGGTGACGTGACTATCAAATATTGCTATTCTTTAACGTCGGTGTGTCCTACCATTAGCACGTTTGGAGTGCTGCGTGCTGGTTCATATTACTTCCAATGTAATCTTTGCAGTTACCTCTAAATTCGGTTCATGAACCTGGTCTGCACAGTTTTCTCTCCTAAGCACATTTAAAAGCATGGAAACCAACGTGATCGATTAGAATGAGTCACCATTGGACATGTTTAATAACATGCATTGAATATGTTTGCTAACACGTACCAACAGTCGTGTCATGAGGCGTTATCCCTAAAACTTCAGCCAATCTCATTAAACAAGCATGTCATTTATATGAATGCCATAAGATTATGTATGTCGACTATATAATTATGATGGATATTGTTATTATGTTTTCCTGGCCATTGTGGTGTCAAGACTTAGACAAGAGGATTTTCTGTCATAAGTCTGTAAGCCGTGTTCATCAACAAAAGTTAGTCATCTCTCTAAGTGCACAAACTTTTAACCCCTCAAAAGTAATAAATTTGTATGACTAATATAGTATTGTTTATTGAATTAATCAGATTTTTTGGTTGAAAACTGGAGTATTTTCTTTTCTCCTTCAGGCTTGTGACCCACCTGGGGTCGCATTACAGCTGGAGTTTAATAAAACATAACAAAATAGAATTTTCTGGTGAAAATATGCCGTTTTCAACTCCATAGAGCAATGTTAGCTTTCTAGATTTTGTGTCGCAGTGATTGTATCTTGACCTTTGACCTTTGTAGCCTAGTCGGCCATTCATACTAACAAAGTCTGATCTGCAGAAACAGGTGTTTGGTGCAGGTTATCCTAGTGTACCAACATATACTGTTGAAGAGTTCTATGAAGCACAGGTACGGGCTGGTCAGTTACCACCCCCTGGCTCTGTAGGGTAAGTACACCAGATATAAAACTTGGGTATTTTGCATGTAGGTAGTGTAATAGTAATAGCAGCAGTCTTTTGCTATGCGAAATGTTCATTTTCAATCTTGAATATTTCTGGTTTAATTTGTAGCATGGATGATGGAGTAAAATTTATGAATCATGTTATTCCTTGTAAATTATGCAAGTCTACTTGTAGTTGGAACACTGCATGTGACCTATTCTATTAATTTACTGTGATATTTGATATAACAGTGTAACATATTGTTATATAATGCTATCTCTAATGTTATATTACATAATAGCATAATTATGTATATATGTAATATATGTAACATATTATTATATAATGCTATCTCTAATGTTCGTACCAGACCTCCTAGCGCTGCAGAAGAGGCGGAGGCAGCAGAGCAACAGGAAATAGTCAAAGAGTACAATATAGAGAATGATGATGCAGACACACTTCAGAAAGCTCGGGAATGGGACGACTGGAAAGATGGTAAGACTATGCAGTGGTATACAGCCATATTATTTGTTGATTACAGTTACTATGGCAACCTTATATATTTATTTAGTCCATAAATAGAATAAATGATTGTGTTAGACAGTAGACTGCCATTATTCTTAGCTAATATCCATTTTCCAATACATTTATCTTAATTCTAAATAATCATTTTATTGTTATTTAAGATGATGGTGGCTGCTGTACAATATTTAATCCAAATATTTGGCTTCTCGCCAAACTGTTGCAAAGGTGTGATTAAATCAGAATACAATAAATAATAGGACTCCTGCAATGGCAGATTGGGCGACCCTAGATTTCTTATTAGTGATTAGGATTAAGATTAGTCTAGCTGGGCTCTAAAATAACGGTGGATGAGGGAAGATCGGCATATTACATGCATTCTCTCTACTCTTGTTATTATTAGTATAAGATTTGCACTTGCATGTCGGACCATGTTGTTATATAACTTCGTAAGAGATTGCCCGTTTCAAATCAAACAATGCGATTGATAATAGTGAAGTTGGGCATACTTTGGTAGTTGCCAGGCTGTGGGCTAGGCAAGTTATTGTGTACTCATTAACAACATTTAAAACTAAATCTTAACCAACATTTCCACGTGCAATATTAAAACATTGAGCTGCTTTTGAAGATAGAGATGTATACATGTATATCTTTGTACAAAATATATTGAAATATAATAAACAATATGAAATGAAATATTTATAATGTTATTTTCCTATTAGAAATGAGAAATAATATCTCTATGTTGCCATCTGTACTTTAGTGCTCTGTAGCGCACTGTAGGTCAGTCTACTGAGGTAGATATTTACACGTCTTGTTTCACATTTTAGATCATAGAAGAGGATGGGGAAACAGGAAGAACATGGGATGAACACTTCTGGCTACTATATTATAGACTTATCAGTGTAATTAGCATGTACATTTATCACACTATTATTATAATAAAACATTATAAATACATTTAAATCATTGAGTTCTTGATATGAATGTACTATCCTAGCTATAGTAATAATGGCTGAAACCCTTCTAATGTGTTATCGTTCCTTCGTGGTACAAGCTTAAGTTTATAAGCGTCAGGTGCGCTGAGAAAGCCCTTGGCCGCTGTTGTACTATAATTCTGCTCGGCTATATTGACTAACTTGTACTTCTGTAGTGTTGTTACCATGGTTACAAAAATCATAGTCTTTGAAAACCACTCCCCTATACAGGCTCTTCTACCTGCAACATAAAAGGTGGATGCTAGTGAGACATATTTTTAGGAAGATTTACATATCATTATAATAATTAATATAATAGATATCCAAGCACCACAATTTATCTGGGCAAACAGTAAAACTAATTGTTTGCTAACGCATGGTATTTGCCTAGTATCATGACAAAGGGTGCCTATGGTAAAGGTAAATAGTCTATTCTACATGTACATGTACATACCTATTGAAAATGGTGAAAACTGTGGAATGTTTTTGAGTTTTCCTTCTTTATCAATAAATCGTTCAGGGATAAATGCTTCCGGCTCAGGAAAGATAGCAGGGTCTTTGTTGATGGACACAATGTTGACCGTAATCGACGAGTTAGCTGGTATTGTTGTACCGTGTATGCTAACTTCTTGCTGGTTGGTGTAAGGTAAAGAAGTGAAGGCCACATTGCTAACCCTTATGGTTTCATAGATTATTGCCATACAATACGGCATGTTGGGTATGTGCTTCTGACTTGGAGTGCTGTCCAATCCTGCAAAATATAATTTCAATATCATCCTGAACATATTGAAGTACAACTAGTCTAACGTATTTATAAGGATTATGTTTTGAAAGAAGTTTATGTGTGCTGTCCATCTATTTTGACAATTTTATGTGTACTAAAATTATGACAAACAACAACTTACCTATTTCAGAAATGATTTCTTCAGCCATCCTTTGCTGAACCTTTTGATTTATGGTGATGTATAGGAAGAGCCACATAAGGCCTCCATGGACGGCGTCAACACCCGCCAGCATTAACTGCATGACAGTCGCAAAACAGTCTTCCACTGTAATCACCATAGACAACCAGATATGAAAATACGTTATTATAAAAATTCAGTCACCATACTAAAAGCAACTGATTCTTACTGAAATTTAGGACAAGCTTTTTGGTTGAGGACCCTTCATGGCGAAATATGCACTCAGAACTGTTAAAAACAAGTTTATACCAACATCACAACCTCTATTTTATTAATCATGATTAATAATCAATTTACTGCGCTAGCCATGCAATAGGAAATATGAATTTTAGTGAAATAGTAAAAACAGCTATGGATAGATATCAAATTGAAAGTACGGCTTACCACCAAGCTGGCTTGTTTTCTGCATGCAGCTGTGTCTAATGAAGGTATCAAAGAAGTTCTCACACATTTTGTCACTGGGAAACTTTTTACTATCTTCCAGTATCTGCAATAAAAAAATTAAGAGGATTAAGAATTCTCACCATACTAAAATAAACTAATATAATGTTACAAGTAAGTAAAGTTCAAGTTAAAGTATGGTTTATTGCAGTACTGACTCCACAATTGAGAGATAAAATAATATTCATGGATGTAGTTGTAGTTACCTCCCCAAGGAGCTCTTTAAATCTTTCTTTTCCTGCAATACTACTCTCCCAGTTGGCACTGAATCCTGGAACATATTTAAGCAGAGGTATTCTCATAACATAGTCTATCTTGCTTACTCCTTGTAGAGACCCATAGTGTAGTTCCATAATCTTGCTAAATTTCTAAAACAGCAACATGTGATGCTGAGTTGTTGGTTTAAATGTGATTTGTAGCAATACAGATGAGACATGCAGATATGCTATTGCAAGCCATACAAAATGTATACACTGTATTAATAAGCACTATCATTCATGATTAAGTGACAATTTGGCCCATAGTTTGTTAGGGTGCTATATACATATACATATAACCCTGTTAGGGTGCTATATACATATACAATGTAATTGCAGGATAATACAGTGAAGCAAGAAATAAATTGTGAACATAGAAACCAATTGCTCACCTCCCGGTTTTCAACTCCAAATATTGCAGAGCAAATATTGTCAGAGACCAACTCTCTCATTGGAGCAGCTAAATCAATGGTGCAGCCATCTAGCGTCTCCAAAATATCCCTCAGCTAAAATTTTTGAATTACTAATTCCATTAAACATCTTCAAAAATGTCCACTGCAAATAATTGCAGTTATAATTTATACGTACACAAAATATAAAATTTTATGATATCTAACTTGTGGCAATATACGTATTAATAGCAGCCCACCTTGTCATTCGAAGCAGATGCACAACTGTTGATAGAAGACTTGAGTGTAATAGAGGATATCTTTCTCATTGACTTGTAAGATTGATTGTTCCACACCAAACCTAAGCAATATTATATTATCTACATGTATATTATCGTACCCTGTTATGTGATGCCAGTATTATATATAAATTGTATATATGTTCATAATACACCAATCTACGTATACAAGTGAAAATAATCAGAAAATAGCATTGTAAAAGGTTGACCTTAAACAAAAAGTGATCAGAAAAAGAGCACCTGCATTTCTTGATAAGTTAAAATGAATATTAAAGTTGTGTTACTTTATAATTTGCTAATACATGCATAAAGTTAATCAATTCTAATACCATATCACTTGTATTATTGTCAATTTTGAAGCCCTTTTTTTGAACTGAAAGCTACTTAGGACTGGAATCCTGTGTGCTCCTATTCCATATTATGTTAAACATAATATTCTTACTATTATTATTGCAGTAGGGTATGGTGCCACTCGACATTACTGCTATCAAAATTGTATTTAATTATTTTCTTATTTGTACCTGAATTATCATGGAGAAAGCTGAGGACCCCCTCACCGACTGGTCTGGTGTGTACGATACTTCCATTATTTATTAGCAATTCGCTTACTGCCTCAAATCCATTGACTGCAATAGATATACACATACAGTGTATATCATTCTCGTTAATAATATTTTATAAAATGTGACATGTGGTTGGAACAAACAAAATATATATTTCTTGGGCATGCATCTTAATGCTAATAATTTTAATTTGCATAATGATTGGGTCATTGACACAAACACAAATATCTGTTTCACGCGGTTATATAAAACATTCTACTGCTGTAAAACGTGCAATTATGAAACGTGAATGCCTTACTTACCAACTATTGTTGGCTTTGCTCCTTGATAAATGGTGAAGATATTTCCATATTCTGTGCATAGATCGCGGTACCATTGGCAGAGACCTGGATGAATATCCTTTGGCATACGATTGCCGTAGAAAGGAATTGGTATTGGTCCTCGTGGTAGTCGCCTTAAGTTATAAATATATGGCAGCACAGACTTTAGAATTATAATTAAACATGAAATAGTACATAGTAAAACAGTGATATACATTTCTGCTGTTTATATTTTACTATTAGTAATAAGTCCAGCTTGTCTTGCCGTGTCTCGTGGTTTAGTGTTTAGTATGAAGTCCAACCCTGTGAATAACCATTTATATAGTAAATCTCGCGCCATCTCTCAGTGTGATTTGTTGCAAAAATCAGGAAGCGTGGCTTTCAAGCGTTGCAACACAGTCCTAGCTGCAATAGAGCCGTGGCAATGTAATATCGTATTTAATAACTATTATGTCATATCAACCCTCTCATCATATAAACACTTGTAGCTGATTGGTTAAAAATGCCATACCTGCTGGTAAATTAGTTGAACTGCATCCTATGGGCTACGCTCGTCCCCGCTCCACACACTCACTCACCACCTGCAGGGTAAACGATTAAGTTGTTGAACAATATTATGAGATTTGTTTACATTTCTGCAGTTTTAGCATAAATATATCATGATCCGAATTAAATTTTGAACTTAAAATAACAAACAATGTCCATTGCCACATTTCTGATTAAAACGGTAATAATAAAACAATGTGCTATAACAACATACATGTAGAATTAACCAACATTATTTAAATTTTAAGCCAAAAATAAAAGATGATTCAGTTTGACTAACATATGGTAAGAAGCAGGTGATCATGAGTACATGTATGTATGTATGTATGTACGTTGTATGTATGCTGTGCAGCAATAATAAAAAGCTGATGGGCGGAGCTTGTCAAAGGCACGCCTTAAATGTTTGAAAGTCATATCTCACTGCATCGCATCACGTTCCTTTGAAGCACGGAAATTAAGTAAGTAAAACTAGTAAAATATGACCATAAATAATAATAAATATTTGCATTTTCTATTTTTGAATTCCCAATATGGCTGATTTAGCATTTCACCGGTGCAAACAGTAGTAAAAATTGCTCTTGGAATGAGCGCTCAGAAGACCTCTAACAAGTGTTGTGATTAATCATTTATCAATCTGAAAATTTTCCATTGAAAACCAAAAGCCTGGTCTAGTACGACATGTATATTGTATTGTACTAGGCCACTAATACAGATGCATCATATTCCCCCACTTCACCTCAAATGCTATTCTGGTAATGAGACTATCTTCTACAATATAAGACGTAGACCTTGTGTTACATGCTCGTTGTCTTGGGGATCTGTAAAACTTTTCCAAATATCTCCAGAATACACATGGGTCTAATATATACAAATACAGTACGGTATCCTCTGTAGACATGCACATAAAATAACTATAGAAATTCTACAATGGTGTTCCAATCTCTGTATGTTGTTAATAGTTCTACAATGTTACATTCGGTAGCTCTTGTTTTTTCCAGGTTTTTCACTTCTCCAGTTTTGACTTCAAGATGTAGACTTACATATATGTATATATAAGCCTACAAGCTCATAAAAAAACTGAAATCATGCTGTAGACTGTACAGGTAGTGACGGATTGAACGTGAACGTGAGGAATTGATCATGCCACTCAAAACATTGTTTTATACATTGTTTGTCTGTTACGACATTTGTAAACGTCAAGGTCTTCTGATACTGTATTATTGTACTCAGTGCAGATTCCAACGTTTTTTATAACACAGCTACGGACATGGTTAACATCTAGTCATCTGTCATCATGCTCTCACTTTTTAACCTGAGTTTCTCGTATCCATCATAGTGGTATCAGAAGTCATTATTATGCAAGTACAATTTCTGGCAGAGTAGTTTACTTTTGAGCTACACGGATACGGATACGTTCACTGAACATTCACAGTAGTTAATTTAGACTACTATGAGTTGTAGACTACTAGAGTTTTAAAGAGGGAGTATTTCCAAAATTGACCAAAACCAATCAAAAGGCTGAATAGCTTGTTAAATAGTACTTGCCTAGAGCTATTCAAAAAGGTCTGCTAGTGCAACAGCAGATGATGTCATCAGCCACAAATGGATCTCAAACACAAGCAGTCTATGTCATCTGAGTAACCCAGTTAACCTTGTTATAAAGCACATGGAAAAGCTTTTATTCAATAACTTTTCTATTAACCAAGAATTTATAAATTCCTTCTACACTTTTGATAACATGATACTTGGCCACATATATTCACTTGTCTTTTTTATTTCAAACATCAAGGAAGTGCAATTAGCATGAAAACTTCTCATTTATTTCAGGGTATACTACAATGATAAGACAACTTCTTCATATTTTCTAAAAACTCCAATGTGTGAATAGAGGTAGTGGGTGTCCGATTTTCCAGTATTTTTCCAAAATACACATAACTACTTATGGTAAAACAATATTAGCTCCGAAAGAGAAATAAATAACCAAATTTAGCATCAATGGTTTCCAATTGTATTTCTCTGCTCATACAAGAGGGGACAACTCAGGAAGACTAACCAGTCTTTGGTGCTACTCCCACTTTAAACTACTATGTGATAGAATAGGGGGTCCAGGTGCTGCAAGTAGTGGTACAAGCTGACCAGTGGGCAGCATGTAGGTCAAAACATGACCAGGTGTGGAAAACATAAATAATATTTATCAGTCCACTAGGTGTTGATAAAAGTGCTCATAAAGTGTTAAAGGGAATACTAAAGTATAAGAATTATCACTACTTATGCTTCCATGTTACTAAAATTGAGCAGTACCTCCGAGGAGTAAAATAATACTATGGTGAAACTGGTAAGAAAACGTTATTTTGTTATATAAATCCTTTAACTACAGGTTTACCTAGCAGTAGGGCTTAGATTTTCATGTATTACAAGAACAGTAAAGGTCTTAGACAATGTCCGTGAAAACTGGAACTTATGCCAGTGGAAAAGGTGTTGCATACCTACAATCAACATGTAACTTGGCTGAATTGATACCAATACCTATTTATGAAAACAATAATCCTTCATCTGAAAATGTACTGCCAAGCAAGCATGAAATAAACCTCTTTGTATAAAATGTATACGGTTAACATACATATTAATGTTTTACACCGGTTTTTTCAGTCCCATCAAGTTATCATCTATTGCCTGATGAATGCTCAATTTTAGTGATAGCATGAAAACATTGTCAGCCGACGATTTTAGCCTTTAAATAATTATAAATAATATTGTTATATGTTTGACCCATAGTTCCTAATAAATTTTGTGTAATATTTATAATTATTATTGTTATCATTATTGAGTTTATTGCTTATCAATAACAATAGATTATATAGTAAAAGCGTATGCATAAAACGCATGTATAAGATTGCATAAATGGGAAGCCAGATAGCACGAGACTAGAGTCGAGGCAATCCCTGCTCAAGAGTACCGGCGCCAAGAGGAAACGCCTCCAGACACCCCACAGTGCTCACACCCCGCCCCCAGAGATGAGATGCCAAAGCAGCCGCCAAAGCCCTGGGAGAGAGCTCAAGGATGTCCAAGGAATAGCTAGAAACAAGCTCAATACCGGCATAGTATACCGATCTCCTCCCCCTGTTAGTTTTAGTTTTTGGCAGTTTCAAAAGTTTACTTTTATTTCTAGTATTAAAGTTATGGGTTATTACTAGAGAATTTAAAAGTTTTTCATCTGTCTTAAAAATATTGTAAGTGAAAATATAAGACAGTATTTGAGTAACATCTTTATCGGCATTATTTTAGATTCAAGAAATTTGTTTGACACTGATGAAAGAGGTTTTTGTTTAAAGATTACCCTCAAAGCTTTTTTTGACACACCAGAATTGTGCAAGTCATGTAGGCATGTTTTCAATTGCTCTACCAAGTGCGTATTGAATTTTTAGGTGCATATTAAAAGCAATTGTTTTTCAGAAACTGTCCCAATATTTTTAGAATTACTAAAAATGAACTGGTAACTTGGAAATAAACCTTCACTAGTGTCAGAAGTGAAACTAGCCTATACAGTGGTGTGTACTGTGTACCTTCACCAGTGTTAGAAGTGAGGGTACACAGTGGTGTGTACTGTGTACCTTCACCAGTGTTAAAAGTGAGGGTACACATTAGTTTCACTAGCAATAAAAGTGACAGGTTTCAAGACTGCAATTGTTTAAATGTCAATATACATAGGCTATTGGTGTTATTCCAGAAATTTAGAATTTTTTGTTTCAAGTAATGCTGAGTAAGGCTGAAGCAGACATTTCTTGAGTCTCAAATTTCCCATAAACCCAGCTGCTTAGGCTCAAGGGCAGTGCACCTTCCATCTAGAGTGTACCCACCTCAAATGGTTCACTTCTAACACTGACCATTGCTATTCCTTCCCAAGATGCCCACTGCAATCACTAATATTATGTTATAAAATGGTGATTGTTTTTGAGTGTAGTTAATGTTAATTATTATAAAAACAGCGTGGGAAATAAAAAAATACACGTTCTAAAAATATTGTACCATTTCCATCCAAATTGCATCTTCTAATCTAGTTTTGTGATTAATTTAACACTAAATTATTTGCACTAAAATATGCTTCATGATTGAAACCTGTATCCTGTTGAGTTTTTGCAAGTTTGGACCTTGGCCAGGGTGCCTGTCTGTATACCTGTATACCATAGGTAGCCGATTCATCTACTATGATATTTTTCAGTGCATACTCTGCTCAAATATCATTATTAATAATTCATATAGAGATACGAAGCCAATCAGTACGAATTTAGTTTAATGGTGGTAGTATATATTTAACATGGAGAAAAGAAAATATTATCACATGTGATATGTATGAACAAAACCCAGTCTAGGTTTACGATGATCAATTATAAGGCTAACTTCTGCATTATCTTTATTATAGACTCTGCCTAGTGGCATTAAAATTGTCTGTAATATTGGAAAATGATTCAGCAATATTATATTCGTATATTTATGTAGAATTCATATGGCATGTAATAATTATATTGAGAATGCCAGCAGTCATTACATGCATAATATTTTAAGTGCTATTGGAGCATGATAACTAAGCTATCAGTGTACAGACAAACATACAACCCAAAACAGACAAATGCATAGTCAGGAGAGCACAACTCCATTAAAAGCTAGCTATTTAAACCTTTTAATATGAAGTGAAGGCTAGCCAACTATTCCAGCTTGAATTACTTAATGAACAATTCAAACTACAAAAAATGGTAATAAGTTATGAATAGTAACCAGCACTTAGTATTCATATTTTTTTAGGTAATTTTTTGTTTATTAGTTATTAGTTATTGTACCTTGAATGATATTGTATGGTGACACCCTTTCCTGTATTTGACCAGCCGAAGCTTGCCACTCTTTTCAGTATTTGTTTCTAAATGTTTTGAGCTTAGTATAATATAATAGTGTTGTGTACTTGTTATAATTATTATTATTGTATCAAAATAATATATTATAATATCTACTACTTGGTAAATGTACATAATTAAAATTCTAGCAGATACTATAAATAATGTATAAGTTTGCTTTATTCCTGATACCAACATCATAATGTACATACACTGATATCATAATATATATTACACATTTATAATACAGTACAATATTAGACTGGGTTCCTGAAGTCAATAAATAAATAATGTACATAGTATTGTTAATAGATTAATATTTACTATAATAAAGCAACAGACCATAACTTAACAAACCCCAGGCAGCTACATTCACAATTCTAGAAAAGTTTGATGCAATTTTATAAGTAAAAATATTGAAATTTGGAAAAAACTGTAATTTCTGGGAAATATTATTCCTTGTATTATTATATAACAGGTAAATAGTTAGGCTATAGCAGACCTAAGGCTAACAATTTGTAGAGAAAAATATTAAAATGGTGTCACTAGGTGAACTTTCTCATTCTGGCAGCTAGTGGTATACCTCCAGACTTCTGGTATCTGATAAATCCCCGATCATTGGTGTCCAGGACAGGAAGTGATCTAGTAGGTTCCGCAGAGTTAGACAGCCGTCTGCTAATGGAAGTCATCATGTTCTTGTCCACTAAAGGTGTACTTTTGGATCTACTCAGATCTACATAACATAATTATAGATACCATGGATGATAAGGGATCAAGTCATAATTCACTACACTTGTCAAACAGAAATCCTCATTTCGAATTGAAGTCACTCAACTAGCTAATACCACATACACCACTCATTGGCAATATAGCACAGAGCATAATATAATATATGATATATAAGATATTGGTATTCTAAATATACATCTATTACAAGGTATGTGGGGATATTGTGGGTGTATTGATATGGTATGAGCCAAAATATTAGGCTAAGAGACAGCCTAATGGTGAATCACACTGCCCAGCATGCAAGGTTACATCAATACAAGTAATATTTCCATCAGTACATGTAATACTTTCTCCTGAGAGAAGAAATGAAACCGTACTGATAAGAGATGAGAGACAGATGTGCTAGATTAAGTTAGAGTTGATGGTGTCGATATGTCACGTACAATTAATAATCAAACAAGTGAAATAATATCAAGTATAGTGCAAAGATAATTTATATGTAGATAAACTGTTTCTATACAATGCATTATATGGCCGAAAGAGACTGGTAAATCTCCAAAACAAGGTTGCTATTCTACACCCCTGTAGCTAACAGACTCAAACATGCCAAAGACCTTCAAAGCTAGAAACATGTGGGAATCTAGCATACCCCACCCAAACCAAATAGTGCAACCACAAACAAGCTGAGTGTGCACAGGGCCAGCAGCTAAAATGGGTTTAAAATACTACTATTCTCCCAGTGATTGAAATTGGAAGGGTCAGAGCATTGCATATTCACAGATTCCGACCAAATAAAGCAAGTCCTCATAACCAGTTCATGCAATGTCTGTACCTACACCTACTACTCAGTAACTAGCTAGCTAGTAGCCTCACAAGCAGCATATTGTGTTCGACTAGCAAACAATAAGTTCATTCATATTATAACTTCAACCAAAACGTTAACTCAGGTTGGTGTGTTATCTTCAGGAAGAACAAATACTGATTGTACCTGCGTCTGTGTTGGTCGTTTTCTATCTGCATATAAATGTTAAAAAGCAAAGTGTTATGGTACAGGAGTATAAAATACACATCATACTTTCATGTCTATAAAACCATGTCTATGTACAATAAGGTAAACAGCACATGATTTTCAAACACACAGGATGCTGGTCTATAAATATATATGTACATGTATATTATCTACATAACCAACCATATGATCTCTCTGGCGTCTTCTTGGCTGCCTTAGGAGATGCAGAGAGCTTGGACTCTGTTGATGCCTTGTCACTCGCTATAGATGTTGGTATAGAGCTGCCGGTGGGCTTGGCTACTGTCTTACTTGTTGTTCCCCCAGTAGCTAAGTCAGCATACTTGGGTATAGAACTTGTAGTAGAGGACCTAGGAGAAGCCTTAGGAGAACTGTTCCTCTCCAATTTTGCGGGTCCTTGACCCTCAAATACGGGTGGGCTGGACTTCCTGGAGTGTCGGCTCAAATTTTCTCCTAAAGACACACATCCTCACATTAATAAAACTAGTAGACACACATGAAATAAAGGGCAATAATGGGGACCTTTCTCAGTGAAGCCAAGATCTGAGGGGGTTTATTATATATGAACCTTCTAAGAAATAACAAAGGTGATGGTACCCACACAATGCCTATTCCCAGAATTGTGGCTACAGACAAACTATGTTGACTAAATACCAAGAAAGCAGCAGGGGATCATCAAACTGAATATGGACTATAGGACAAGTGAAGGTCCAGCCAATCAGAAAGGTTCGCAGCCACAGCTACAGGAAGGAACTCTTAGTTGACGTGACCAGTGCTTATAACATTTCTTAACTGATTTTCTAAATTTAATGAGTTGATGTACATGACATTTTGACTACTACATCTTGTGCCAAGTTCCGAGATGGACATTACTGAAAGCAGATATTATTACGGATAGGAAGGCTGTCAAAAGACTCAGCGGAGATATCAATGTATAAACAATATTGGTTTACTTGTACAAACTAATAATGAAAGCTAAGTACCTGCAATTCTACGCCGTAGCAGCGCCTCATCTGGTGTCAGTGGTGATGATGTCACAGCTGATGATGTCACAGCTGCGGCTGCCGAGGCTACCGTCTCTATCTTCATATCTTCTTCCTTCAGCCGGAGCCGATGCTCATAATCAGCCTTGATGGACTCGATTTGGTCCTCCAACTGTCTCTTACCCAGCTGCTCTATTCTCAACTCTTCTCTCAGCCCTTCAATCTGTTTACAATATTATTACTGTTATAAATAGACTATTAATTAAAATAATTATCCTCATTATTAAGTACCTGATTATGTAAAACACTGTGATGGAATGGGACACTGGAATTAATCAAGTTACCAATCACTAGCAGTCGATGTATAGGAAGTACATATATACAGAAAGTCTTCATGCACACGCCCATTATAAAAACTCATGGTCTTCGAAAATATTGCTTTTACATTTAAAAGTAGACTAAGAGCTACCTGAGATTTGAGAGCTGTGTGCTGACCATCAGTGGACGATTGGTCACTATTTCTCATTCTAGAAAGTTCTTGAGAGAATCTCTCCACTAATTGACTATTCCGCTCAGCAAGCCTGTGATTCAATGATTTCATCTCGGTTATGAGTCCACTATTTTTTGTTGTATTCATTTCTAGTTTTGCGAGCTTCTTATTCGCAGATGATATTTTATTCTCTAAAGAAACGATTCGCTTGTCTTTATTCTCATTCTCACGCCTAAAAACAGTGAAAGATAGTTTCGAAATGTTAAAAAATATCACTTTTTACTGCATTAATTGTATGCTAAACAGATGGTATGGAAAAAACTATAAGTTTAACATTGATCCCAGCCATCAAATGCATGGATTATACAGGTACTGGAGCACGTAGGTGTAGCGTAGGCGAGCCACACACAAGTTTTCTATATAAATATTACCCAGCGGACATAGACATCAGAACATATACGAGAATAATCTGGACACAACCCATGATTATTTATGATCTGTAAAAAGTGGAGGGCACTGTTTGCATGATGGTTGTGTCTGCCCAGGGCTGTCTTTACATGATATTTTGCCCGTGGTGCTGTTTGCATAACATTAGTGGTACCTATAGGCTAGAGCAAATAGTACATAACTATATAAAACAAAGCATTTGACTTAGCTATGCAATTATTTCATATTTCAGAGAAAGCTTATCTATGCTGATATCCTGCAGGGTGTAGACATTCTAAACACATCTAGAGAATGCTATCCACAGCTGGATATTGTTTAAGGAAAAGCACTGTGGGTGTAGCTTGCTAGTTGCACAAGATTTCAAAGCTTGGCATAGTTAACAAAATATATCTAGAGATGTCACTTTATTTTGGGCCAAAACTAAAAATTTTTAGCATTTTAACATTTTTATGCCTTCTACGAAGTTAACTTCATTGCTCATAGCCCATAACCTTTATTATAGTATTGTGAACTTGTGACATACATAAAATTTAAATTATTAATGCTATTTGTTACTACCCTTTCATGCAAAAGTTTACAAACATCAGAATAAGCATTGAATAGATGAATTTAATATCTTGAAATTTATTTGTGAAGAGCCAAGGATTGTTCCACAGTATACCAAGCGTATATTATATTATATTCAGAATGTTCAAGTCAAAGTAATATTTTGACTTGAACATTTTGAATATAATATAGTATACGCTTTGCATACTGTGGAACAATCCTTGGCTATTCACAAACAGATTTCAAGACATTACATTCAGTGCATACAAGGCTACTCTAAAGGTGGAAACAGACCAGCGAATATTTTCGCTGCTGCAGTTCCAAGCTTTGCTAGCATGATGAGCCTTTTCCCACTGGACAAAGCACACTAGCAATATTTCCTTGACAAAAGTCTGAGTGTGTGTGCCTGCCAAGGCAAGCAATTATTTTTATATATGTCTCAATGAACATTTCTAACATTATAACAGTGACTCAATTTGGAATTTTTGCTTACAGACAAAAATGTGGAATGGAGTCAGTAAAAGCTTTGCTGGCCAATCAGCAGCCAGGTAACTGAAAGCTTGATATTGGGCAAACAGGGCATTTTTGCTCTATTTTGTGTCACCCTGTCACCGCTTGGAAATCACTAGTCTGTTTCTCAAGGGCACATAATGTCAACTCAGTGTAATGAGGTAGCCAACTATTTATATTTCAAACCCTGGTAGTGAAAATACCAGGAAAATATCAGCAGTCTTGCTCAATGCCACTTGGATTACACTGTAACTGCATATTAATTACTATCACTCAGTTGTTGTTATCATACACGTAAACAAATATAAATAAGCAAGGCGTATAATACCATCAGGGGTGCTGTTTACACAGATAAGTATAGCATGGAAAGAGCAGCAGTCTAGTACGGCCATAAAAGGCCATGCTGATGCAATGACGGGTCTTATTGGTCAATCGCACTCTCATAGCTACACCTACTACCTCACGCCTAGCTCACGCCCACTAGCTTACAACTTGCACTAGTTCTAAGAATTCCATAGCTGTATTACAGTCGGCTAAATATCAAATCCAAATAGATTTATGATGATGCAATTTCCTTCCAAAGCTAACGTCGTGATGACGTGGACAGAAACGAAAGAGTTTCAGATAATCCTGCTGGGAATATTACAAACGAAAACTACAATCTATAGGCTAAGCATGTAGGTCTACAATATGGCAAATCAGTGGAATTTGGTGCAATAGTTATGCTTTGTCATCTACAATGCATTTAGACTAGACACTGGATATTCTGGGGACATGTTATCAAAACCTACATTGTATGATAAATAGGAATTATAGCTGTTAATTCCTGCATAATAATATTATTAGCAATCAATAGGCTGTATAGACTGAATTAGTGAATTAAAGTACATTAATCATCTCTGCACTCAGCTACATCCAAAATTTGGCAGCATACTTGATAAAGCTGCGTACATAGATGATTATAAAACCCATGATATAATTTTACCTCCCTACAAACGACTCACCTCTGTAGAAGCAGATCTCTCTCAACCTGAGTTAGCCGGTTGGCTTTCTCTTCCACCTCCTTCAGCTTTACCTTCTCCTGCTGCAGTTGTATGTCGTGCTCAGACTGCATGACTTGCAGAGAGGACTGTGAGTTCATCACCTCGTCAGCTAAGGCAGCGTCTCTCTCGTGCTGCAGGGCATCCATCTCATCGTGGTGAGCCTCGCGTATGTCATCTATCCACTGCTGCAGGGAGGCCTGCTCCGCCTGTATATACAATACAACAGATACACTCTCTAATATGAGTAGTACAAGCTATATCTGTCTGTCTGTCTGTCTGTCTGTCTGTCGCACTCATATATACGTTGTACTATCAATTGACGGACTACTTGCGCCAGCTATGACCATGATACCATCTGTCCAATATATACCCAATATAAATTAATATACAGTAAATGCCACTTTACTCAAGGAAGTACCACCGGTCCAATAGTAGTGGTAATATCTTCAGTCTATGCCACTCATCACATTGTGTTGAAGAATATAACACCAAATTCTCGTATAACTACGTAGCATCGGATGATACTAAAATACGAACCTTTAGTTTCCTTATGACGTCTTCGTACTGTTCATGCACATCCTCTGTGGCCAGCTCATTAGCATCAGCCTTAGAAATGACTTGAAGAAGCTCAGAACGGGCCTTGTCTAGCTCAGCTAGGTGGGCCCTGCGCTCCTGGTACAGTTCCTTCAAACACAGTAAATAGTAAATACACCAAGGGAAACTAAAAACGACCATGCTATCATCTACAAATTGTTTATCACTCAGACATATTCCTTGTCAGTAGGACTTGAATACTTAGCCTCACTTCTTCAAATTCTTCTTGCATCTCATGGAGGCAGGTTTCCAAATCCCTCACTTTGTCCTTGAGGTGTGCATGGTCCTCAGCTGACACGGTGTCTGCTCTGCATTCACGTAACTTCAGAATCTCAGCCTGTAGAATGTATATACAATGTACATGTATACGTATATGTATATAATATATGTGTATATGCCGTGATATGTATTAGACAGGTGGGCTATACAGCAGATAATGGTGAACAGGCATGCATTACATAGGATGACAAATTAAAAATTTGTGCTGTCTGGAAATATATTAACAATTATAAACAATGATATATCTCCCCAATACTATCAAATATACAAATAGGTGTGCCTGTCCGTCGGTTAGATTGATCTGAAGTTCATAACAATACTGCTGTGACAGGACACCATTACTGAGTGCGGAGGGTAATGATGATTTCATATCCTGCTAGGAATAACGTAACACTAGTGTCGTACTGTTTCCACCATTTGGTAAATTAAATATACGTGTTATAGTCATTTATTTAGACGCATTTGACCACCCAGTGCTGTGATTAACAGCGGGAGTTGCTCTATCGTTACGTCAGCAACTCTCGGTAATAACTATATCTGATATTGTGTCGACCTATAATTTGACTGCTCCATCACAATTATATTTACAATCAATATATCGCCTCATGCAACATTGTCACCTGATCACATATCACCTTATCGATGTATTACCTGATCTAAGATATTACCTGGTCTTATGTAATACCTGGTCTAAGATATTACCCGGTCTAATGTATTACCTGGCCTAACGCATTACCTGGTCTAACGCATTATCTGGTCTTATATATTACCTGGTCTAATGTATTACCTGGTCTAAGACATTACCTGGTCTTATGTATTACCTGGTCTAATGTACTACTTGGTCTAATGTATTACCTCATAGTCTCTCTTCTGTTCTGCTAACTCATCCTTGAGCTGAGAGATTTGTTCTGTGAGATCGGTAGCTAGACGGTACTCCTCTGCTTTCACCGACTTGAGTACCATCCTCATGTCCTTTTTACTCTCGTCTAGCTCGGCAGAGTGTTCTACCTTCAGCATTGACATCTCGTCGTGTAGCGCCTCTACAGCCCTCTCATGCTGCTCCATGTTCACCAGCTACAAGCATGATGTAACCACAAACGCTTTACATCATCATTGTTATAAAACAGTAAACACTAAACACAACATTGGAAAAAAACTTGTCAAATTTTTAACAATTACAATTAAACAATTACATAATGCAACTGAGATGAGATGAAAATAATTGTGCAATGCTAGACATAACAATATTATTTTATTGTGCAATATAAACACATCAATCAAAAGATGCCATTTCTGGAACAATAAAACATTAAATTTACAAATTTCAACATAGAGTTTGGCAAAATACCCTGATATGGTCACTATTATTATTTGTAGCCACAGCAAGTACTTTTGTCTAGCAGGAAATGTTTTGGACTAAAATTTGCATTACATATAAATTTAATTGGTACAGAGCACCATTTGGAATAATTATGTATGCAAAAGTTGGACTGCAACAAACAATAGTCGCAAAATATAAAGTTGCATAAGAAACACTTGCGGTGCCTCCTTCCAATTCTAAATCCGTTTTTAGGAGGGGGTGGCCACAGTTAACACCTATGATGTTTTTATGCAAAGAATTTGTCTTTTGGGCAGTCCGAGACTTTTTTCACATCTATGAAAATATTAGTTCTTGACTGTTATTTTCATGTACGTGAAACAACTCTGATTGCTCAATAGAGAGATTCATTGCATAAAAATAATCGCATACATCTATTTTGTTTGATATGGGGAGATAATTACAAGAATCCTGATTGTGAACCATCTTTCCCAAGCAAAACATGCTAATAAAAGCTATTCTGTGCCTATAGTTTAAAGGAAAAACATGTACTAATCAGCCACAGAAATTTTAAAAAAAATATTTTGAAAGTATGGAACAATAGTAGGTAAGCGTACGAAATCTACATGGAAATTCACGTACGTGTTGCGCTGGGAGCACCAACACGATTATAATTTTGAACTTTTTTGCCTTGGTTTATTTTTACAGGATTTCAAGGTGGTCAGTCCTACACAACCCCACACACTTCCATGGACATCTACTTAGCAAGGCTTCTCATGAATATTAATAAATGTGAACAATGTGAGAAATTAGAGTATCTATTTATAAGTAGAGACATCAGGAAGGATATCAATGCCAGGATATTTTTGCAGCACTATAATTGGACCATCTATTGGCTCTGAGCAGAAAACAAATTGAATTTTTCTTGACAGATGGAAGAATAAATTACCTGTTCTAAATCACTTGAATTTTTTGGGCCTAATACTGATAGTTCTTTTCACAAATAAAACAATTTTAGATAGCTGTCCTTGCAAAGGTGAGAGGAAAAATATTGAGCCTACTTCATAACAATAATGATATCCCAGGCACTGCCTCATAGCTAAGGACCCGGTTTCGACTGACACACACACCCGCAAAATGAATATTAACAAGATGCCAAGTTATATCTACCAGGATATATTGATTTCGGGTGTGGTGAATATAAAATTTACCTTTTTATTGCGTTGATTAGCCAGTTGCAGCTGTAGTTTTAGTTGCTCCACCTGGTGAGTAAGAGATTGTTCTGACACGGATGCAGGCAATTCTCCAGCAGCGAGCTGGTGTCTGAGTACACTGAGCTGAAGGCTGTGTACTACCTCTCTCATTACCTACAGTGTACAGACTTGCTATAGATACAAAAAACCACCACATTTTACAATGAAAACACTACGCAATTGTGGGCCCATTTCTCCACATGATATTTTTCAGGTACATGTATCCACACAACACACAAATTAAATAAACTTTTGTATGCCAGTTCGCAGGCTACCACATTACTATGTATTAGATTGAAAAGCACCTGTTGAACAGTGCCACCATAGTGTCCACTGTATGTGGAGAGGCAGCGGTCTATTTGCTCTAGCCTGTGTGCCATACACACAATGCTAGCCTCAGTCGACCCTGGAGTAGCTGCCCTTCTAGCTAGTTCACTGGACAGTCCTGCGAGTTTAGATGCTTCACTGACCAATGACTGGGACAGGGTGGACGTCTCTCTTTTTGTCACCAATGAGGAAGTTACATTCAGTTTACTTTCTAACATGTATAGTCTGAGTGAAAGCTCTAGCAGGTCCTTGGGCATGTCTATAAACACATAACAATAGCATTACATTAAGGTATACATAAATAGGAGTAGTCACCCTAAACACATATGAAAGTTACCCGCATAACTGTAATACAAGGAACAAAATATACTATAGTTTTCATATAGTGTAAGTCAAAATTTAGTTTTTGGTATTTAGTTTTTGGTATCGAGTAAGGTCTCCATGAAATTTTAGAACTTCTGGAGCATAAAAATAAAGTTTGTTAGATTTACATAATCCTGCTTGTTGCCATAAAAGTCACTACAGAACCACCAAAACTATGCCCCTAATATTAGCAAATTAAAAACATGAGAAATTCAAGAGAATAACAGATATGTGATGGCATTACAAAAAAACAACATCCAATAAGGGAAGAAAATAAACTTGCTGACCTTTCATGTCCAATCCCCTCAATTTGTTACAAGCTGTACAAAGCTGTTCATGTAACCAGGTAGTTGACAACTCTGACAGGTGCCCTCTAGATGCAAGGTGCTTGATTTGTCTACGCAGTTTATTTGTTAGTTCAGCTAGTAAACTCTCCAGTTCGCTAATCTCTATTGAACCGAAGTTTACAAGATCTGATGTATAAGATGAGCAATGTTCCCTAATGCATTCAGTCAAAGATGTGTCTACATGTGAGCACAGTTTTGCTATTAGAGATGTTTCGTTCTTCAGTAATTCTAAGGACGGTCTCTCAGTATTCCTGTGTTGTAGTATACTACTTAGACAAGTGTTCAATGTGGTTGCAGCTAAAGAGCTTCCACCAGATGAAGTAAACATTTCTATTCTTTGCAGAGTTTCTGTTACTAAAGACCTGGTAGTGAAGTCGTCATGACTCCCAGTGGTGTCATTTATACCTCTCCACTCTCCAGTCAGTATGAGGTTATCCAACTCGTAGGATACAAGTAATCTCTCAGACACCAGGAGAGCATAATTCCTAAGTGACAAATCTTCAATACTAGTTACCATTCCTGAGGTAGATGAAAGGCAGTGCTCGATTGACGGGAGAACTTGTGACAAATCGATTCCCGATGTAACCGATCGAGCCAGCTCAAACATGGCCGATGCTTGAACAGCTAGTTTGTTACAATAATTAGTTAAAGTGGAATCACTGTCGAAATATTGAGAGGAATTTGATAGATCGAATTTCTGTAAGGCCTGGTTCAGACTGTGAAGTTTGGTTTCGACATGCGATATGTCTAATCTAGTTATATCAGTAGATAGACAGAGTATTTCAGTTCTACAGTGGTCTAGCAGAGAAGATAGGTGCCCTGATGACATGTCCTGATTGTCTGAACTATCTGTGTGAGCTAAGGCTACTGTGCCGCGATTAGCCTCCATTTCAGATAGCTGCTGCTCCAATGATTCTTTCTCAGATTGCGTTTGCTCTAGCAGCTTCTTCTTCACTGAGTTTTTAACGATATAATTTAAGCGCTGTCGGACACCAGAGAATTTTTTTACAAGCTGTTCTACGGTTTTATTACCAAGCGAAGTCCTTTGCTCTTGATTGAAGTTTATTGATGCTTTTATGTCTGTTTCAATCATCTCCCCTGCTAACATGGCCACCGCTGATTCTACCATCCGCTCAGTAGACCGGGTGACGGCACCAATAAGGTCAACAACTTGGTTCACAGCATACCCTCCTTAAATTATAAACAAGCACAAATAGATATCACACTGTACATTAGGAATGGCATACGGTATTACTCTAACAGATAGCGTACGGCTTACTCAGCACAAACTGACAACAAGATGATGTGTGGAAACACCATCTAAAAGGTGAAGAGTGATATCAAATTCCCAATGTCATAATTAAGGGCAAATTGAACTACTTGTAGTACGTGTAACGGATTGTCATGTCCACAGCACAATATAATGAGCAAATGCAGACATAAAGGAATTTACTACCTTGAGTTGCAGCAGACGTGGTAGATGCTGGTGGAGGAGGTGTAGAGGCAGCTGCTAGAGATTTGCTTCTCTCCTTCTTTAACTCCAGTTCTAGGTTCTTACACATCCCCTTTAATGACTGCACTCTTGACTCGCTGTCCTGCAGGTCAACGGAAATAGCATCATGTGACTCCCGCAGTGACTCAATCTCACTACGACTAGCCTCCAATGCATTATTCAGTTCAGCAGTAACTGATTCCAGTTCCTCTCGTAACATCTCTCTCTCACTTTCATATTGTTTGGTCACGTCACTGCTGACTACCTGATTGTTCTGTAATAATATAATCTGACAGTTTATTAGGTAGCTGTTACACGACCCATTAGCTGCGGTCTTAGTTCAGGGTATTTTGCATCAATGTAGGGCCATGAGAGATGATCTAGGACGGATAAATTCTACCATCGTAAAATTAGTTATTAAAATTTGAAAATTTGAAATTGGAAATGCTACATGTAGCTTACTATAATCAAAATAATAAAATTTCCTTTGAGGGGTAACATGTTGAAGATGATTTATATGCTGAGTTTTTCAGTTACATAATATTAGGAAACTAGTGAGTGTTAGGAGCAGACAAATCCCATCACATGCAATAGACGAGATATAGCGATGCTGCTAATGGATACCACAGGGCGTGACCATACAATAATAGGCTAAATAAAGTAAGATAGTTTTACTTTTTTTATTCGAGTTGGTGGTCTGACTTCAAAAATACATTTTACCAACGTCATTGGTAGGGAAATTTCTCGCATGGTCAATAATTCAATAGATATGGCTCAAAAGGTTTCCCACCAACTGATGGTGAATCAACCACGTCTAGGCAATAGTAGTCATATGAGCAAACCTCTGCATATCGACATTTGTCTTGCAGCTCTTCAAATGTCAGGAGCAGACTTTCATTCTCCTGGCATTTGGCTGTTAGTTCAGTGTCTTTAGCTCGGAGCTCTGCCCGTACAGACAATAGTGTGTCCTCAAGTGTTTTAACTTGAGTGTGTAGAGTATTATACTCCTGGTGGGCGTTGTTCAACTGGTTCTGTGAGACAGCAGCCCGGTCTTTATAACACTGAATAATACGCCAATATTATTATTACTTATTGATTGTATAATATCATTCTAGGCCTCATATTCTATTACATACGTATTATATACGTTATGTAATATAATGGTATTACCCCTTATATTACATGCATGTTCTCCAAATGCAAACACATGACGACATAACATCCTCAGACAAATATTACACATAATGAGCTGCTACCATCTCAAATATATACAATATATAATTTAGGTTGTTGGGTCAAAAAATTGCTGGACAGTGTTCATACAGTTACTCACAATGAATTATAGAAGCTATGGTGAAGGAAAAATAACTCTAGAATCAAACGTGAACCTAATGTTTTATGATGCAAATGGTTTGCAAGAAGACAATATTCAGACATATTCAGTTATCTGGGTAATTATTGTACAATGTACTACATAACAAACAACAGCACGGTTATACATGTAGAATATGAAGAACCTGTAATCCATAAACATACCTGTAATCTATAGACATCCATGTATAATCTATAGACATACCTCTAATCTACAGACATACCTCTAATCTATAGACATACCTGTAATCTATAGACATGAATAATCTATAGACATACCTGCAACTCCTCAACCTGCTGACGTGAGAGCGTATTCTCTTCAGTGAGCTGATCAATCTTTCCTTTCTGCTCCTTCACCAGCTGCTCCAGTCTCTGTACAGACTGTGTCTTCTCCTTAATTAGTTCTCCACTCAGTTCTGCATTCACCGTGTTGTTGGAGTCTGTTATTAGCTTGCTTAGTTTATCTTCCATCTATATAACAGCATTACATGCCATTGCTGAGTACATAATAAAAGCCAAATCATACTCAAACATGCCAACTCATAAACTATTGGCCATAATGTGAAGTTGCCCTTTCTTGATTTGGAAGAGGACAACTTCAAATTATAAGCAATAACACATGAGTGCCCAAGTAGGCGAATATGTCATGTCCTTGGATGGAGTTGTCTCCACAGTTGTATTCAAGCACTCACCTGGTGTAGCTTCTCCTGTAGCTCCGCCCTCTCATCCTCAAACTCCTGCTCCAACTCCTCCATCTTGGTATGACACTGCAGCTCCGTCTCTTGTGCATTCTCCACGGCATCTTGCAGGTGCCGCCTCGTGTTACCCAATAGTTTCTCTATGGTTGCCAGTTTGGAAGTTCGAATCTGCAGCTGTTCTTCTAGACTGTTCACCATTCCCATCTAAACAATACATGATGCGGTGGTGACAAGCATCTAATATGACATCCAAATCAAACATGGAGTTGTACCCTCATGAATTAAATATTATCACACACCAGTCGGATATCGAACAGTTCAACCATTACTTCTACTAGAATAAAGAATAGGAAGAAAGTGAGCTGATACCACAAATACGACACATAATTAAGACATGCAGTCATAGAGCATGACAGGAGATGAGTAGTAGAGTAGTCCACGTACTTTCTCCTCGTGAGAGGACAGTTTGTGGGTGGCTTCCTGGAGCTGCCTCTCCAATAGTGCACATTTCTCTTGGTACTCCTCAGACTGAGTCTGTCCTCTCTTTAGACCCTCCAGAGCTTCATTCAGTCTACCAACGTTCTTCCGTTCCTATAGCAATGAGAAGTCAACCAATATGCTTAGAGCAAGCAACACAATCTTTACCAGCAACAGCAAGCCAAGCAAATAGTAAATATACGCCAATCAGTTTGGTGATGGAACCAAAAGAAGGGAATAAAATAGAGAGCAACCAGTAGCAACACTCTGAAAAATTAAGACCACATTCTAGCAGGATAAACATAATGTACAATAATCTAGCATAGCCCTAGTGCACTGTAGCCAGTCATCCAGAGAGATTGAGTGATCGACTGGGGGGAAGATCTGATTAACCATCATGAGATAGCCATAAACCTATACCTTGTTGAGATTTTGTGCGGAATGAGTGAGGGCAGTTTCCATGTCGTGTAGTTGAGAGGTGGTGAGATCTAGCTTAGTCTGAAGACTTTCTATTTCTACACGCTGTTTCCGTACCATGCTATTGACATCTTGTACCTGCTGCTGTAGGTGCTGTACCTAACATACATGTATGTAGACGCATATACTAGTACACCTAGCACATACACATGATAATACACACCTGGCATAAACACACATACACAATACGACAACTAGCACCACATACAAATAATACTACAGATGCATTGGGAGTTGTCTTGACAATGTCTAAAAGAGGGGATAACTCTCAAATATCACTAGCAATATATGCATGAGAAGGCAAATTCAAATAATGTAACTAGTCCAACAAACGCACAGAGGGAGTAATGACAGCAATAATTATACAATTAAATACTACAGTATAGTAAGAATAAATTTACTTATTGTAGAATGCAGTCTAAAAATAGTATTGGATTACAATTTAGAAACGGGTTCTGTGTCTCTCACCCATCAAGCCTGCTAAACTTAACACCAGAGCACCATTCCAACCAACCTGTTTTTGCGACTCCAAAAGTTTAGCATTTAGACTTTCATCATTTTCATCACTACTGTTTCCTGTTGGTAGTAACAAGCTCCTTTCACTGTGAAGAGGAGTTTTATTCGGCATAAGAGGGCTGTAAATATAGATACAGAATGTCAATGTATGAAGTACTGGTCAAACAACCACCTATTGACAAGCAGCTGTGCATATATACATGTATATGTATGTATCATATATACACAATTTACCAGCACTGATAGGCTTGCTATTAGCATAGCACAGTATCAAGGGTATTAGCATCTGTTTTAACTACTATCCCATCTAGTTACATTTAAATGATAGTAATTAATTATTTATTCAATTATAATTTTATACATAACCACAGAAAATATTTGTAAATACTGACAGAATTGCATATAGATAGCTAGAAACTTAATTTCTACATTTTGTGACAGTTTGGCGAATTTGACATTTTTTCAATTAACACTTGAATCAAATGGCTGGAATCCATCGCAGAACCATTGGTTAGCTCTAATTCAACTAAAATAACTGAGGCTATCATTGCGTAATTTGTAGAGGAGGTTGCGCTAATAAGAGTAACAACTGCCATGACTGTGTACTTACGTAGCTGAGGTGGCTAGAGGGCTGGGCGGTGGAGGAGATCGAGCTCGAGGTGGAGTCTTCGCCCTGGTTTTCTCCTTAATTCTTTGACTTGGGGCTACAAACGCTGTGGGAGACTTTGACTGTTGGCCTGAGTCAGAAGTGACTTTGTGATGAGTCAGAGCTGCTGCTGCCGCTGCTGCTGGACTAGCGTCACGACTGGACGTCAACACTGAAACCTGTGATAAGGCAGCCAAATATTTAGGCTACACCATAAACATGACACACATGACCTGATATAATCATAACTGTACCCTACTGCTACTGCTTATACAATGCATATATAAATGATATACAAACTAACAATAAATCATCAAAAAACCATGTAGTAGAATGATGTAATTGTAATTAGATGTGATTTTCTCAAGTTAGTGTAGTTTGGCAAAGAAGTTAGTAGTGAACTTTGAGAGTCCCAAGTGCCTGGAAACCACAAGATTGTAGGCTACCACAATACCCACCCCACCCTGACTGCACCCTCCTTATGATAAAAGTAAGCACTCTACTACAAGTACTAGTAGCCTACTATTAGCCCGACTGTCAATTGCTTTCTCAACAGTGTGTTGACCCACCTCACGTTCTGTATCGCTGCAAGTCGAGTCTGTTCTACTGTGAGGTGTCACCACGTCATACAACTCCTCCAATGGCCTGTCATCCCCTGTCTCTTTCCTCTTCTCCGCTATTTCTCTACAACAACAGGCACATACAGTTTGCTAACATACATGTAGACACAGAGATTGTTATACCATAACACCAAATAGCAGAGACTTAGTATAGGCAGCGTAGCTGAGCGTCATTGCAGATAGAAATATGAATGCTAGAAATATGCTGGCACAGGTATGTGAACTGATAAAAGTGAACAGCTGTAATTTCAGAGTTAGTAAAGCATATATTATATACAGTAATACTACAGCATATTTTATTTTACAATAAAAGTGGGGTAGATGAAATATTACATACTATATGTGTGGATGTATTTTACTATAAACAGTTTAGTCTACTAGCCACTAGCAGTCTAGTGCATGTAAGTACAACGTTATACAAAAACATCTATATGTTATCATAACAATGTTGGGAGTACTATAACCTAGACCTACAGTAAGTTACCAACACTATCATAACGCAGGGTGGGTTCATGTTAAAAGACAGCCTTAGAAACCTAAGACCAGAATCAAAATGTAGAAAGATAAGCTTGAAAAGAACTCAGGAAAATTATGCAGTAAACAAAACTTTAGCATAATTATAAATAAATACGGCTAGAACCAAAAATAATTGCATAATACCTCTTTTTATTGTGCTTGGTGGCAGCATGCTTAGATCTAAACACATAATTACGACATAAATGAGATTATTAAAATTGCTGTGCTGACATGAGTAAATGTCTGAATGCATTGTGCAGCTTAGGTACACAACATGGTAATGTAGCCTATGTCTACAGGGGATACAGGGGATACACTGCTCACTAGCATTGACTAGTGTCACTACTGCTGTTTACAAGTTAAGATTAAATTATGCCAGTATGAATATATTCAGTAGCTGCTAGAATTTCATACAATAGGTGGGCTCTATTATATTCTATCAGAATAATCCTTTATTCAAACTCACACACAGCTTTCATTGAGAAAAATAGTGAGGTATAGATTATCAACATTTGATTTGTAAGCAATCACAGATGGGGAGGTGGGGAGTGGGCCAATGGCATGAATTTCAAAGTTAAAACTGAGTAGTAATTAAAATGAAAGTTGAGATTAACCAACAACTTTGAGATTAAAACACAATTAGGGCTACTAAGATTTCTACCTCAAACAAACAATACTAACACTGTGCTGACACTAACCTGGTCACATTACAGAGATCAGTGCCATTTCTCAGAAACCATGCCAGTCCAACTTATACCACAAAATAATTACTAAGAATTGTGGAGAACTGAAGGTTGAATGGGGGAGCTACCCAAGAGAAGGGGACACACATACAGTCAAAGGAAGAGTAGAGAGGGAATGGATTGTCACATACCATGGGCGGCCACATGACATAGACACATACCATGAGCGGTCACAGGACATAGACACATACCTGAGTGTACTGTTCACACGAGACGAAGAGTCGGGTACTACTGGGGCCAGAGTAGCCAATGGGGTAGCAACAGCAGCGGCAGCAGCATTAGGGGTGCGAGGACTCCTGATGGGTGATTCATATACGAAACCCATATCCTGTCTAGCCGACTTTTCTCTAGCTCGCCTGATGTCACCAACTATGCTCTCCACGGCCTCAATCCAGTTCCTCCGAATACCAGATGTCATGGCAGATAAAGTGTACTCCCCTTCCTTAGTCTAAAGGTACACAATCCAGTAGGGAGTTACATGGTATGCCCACCTTTTATAAGCTGATGTACATTGATTAAGTATGAAGTTGTCTTCTCATGTCATTGTTAGACGTGTGATACACATGGTATTATTATGGTACAAGTGGATATGATTACAACAAATTAGGAGGCAGATAACACTACTGGGCCTATCATAGTCTCTTGCAAATTGGTTCTCGTTTGATACCTTCAGTGAGAAGTAATAACTATCACAAGCAACATTGAGAAGACAACACTAAACAGGAATTGTGTACATGTCTAGAGCAATTATAGATCCGACTGAAGATTTTATCAAGAGTAAAGACATAACAAAGAGTGGCCTGGGTTTTAACCCTGTAGGAGAATTGGTGTGTATGCTGGTCATCCACACCTAACGTATGAGTCGGTTAGAGGGCCTGGAACTCGGGCTAACAAGATCCACTACATTGCCTACCTTGATTCGAAAACCATGATTCCGTTCTGCTTTGATTGTAGTAACTTCATACGCACTGCGTACGTCTATGACCCCATCTATCTGGTTGGTATCTTCTGCCTTAGCGTCCTTATAGTAGGATAAAGACGTACCAGACAGCACGAACCAGTGTTTACTCCAGACGTGAGGCGGAGCATCCTGTCTCACCAGGAGCCAGCCCTTGCGTACAATAGGAGACTTCTCTAACGTCTTCCTGGCGTGCTCATTCTTTGCAATCTACAACACAACGTCAATAACGTAACAACAGGTCAGTCCAAAGTTGGACAGTTAAACAATGAGCTACGCAGTATAATACTGGCATGTTATCAATTACGATATATCTACAGGAGAGATGCATAGATAAAGGTAAGTAGTAGTAAGTAGTCATAATATCTGATAAGTGGAGCTATGTCCATTTATCAGCGTACATGTAGGTGCCAGGAGAGGCCCTATTTCTACCATTCTATCATAAAGTGGTGACTAAACCATTTAGCCTTAGCCTGTGATCATTCTATACAGCAGGTACACTATTATAGGCATATATATGTGTAAGATGCGGAGTTTGAGTCTTACAATCAACTCAAGCCTGTACCTTCCCACTAGACCCTGCTCTCATTTTACAGGGCAGGTCTATTTTACTCTACTGTTAAATTGGATGTGAATGCTGACACTATAATAGGCCCAGTATATGTACATGTACATGTATATCATAGTCCATATTCTGCTCGAATCCTACGTACCTCTCTTCACTGCTCACTAATCTACTCTATGACTACATGTAACTTACTTTATATACTTGTATTAATAATAGTATCTACATGACATAGTTTGATAGCAGCTTAGGAAGTGTCAAAAGTTATTAATATAATACGAACAAGTAACAACGTACATGGAGTAATATAAGTGTATCATTGTTGATTTATGCATAGAATTATGCAATATCTCATAGGATACAACTAACTGACATATACTACAGGTACAACTAATGTAGAACAAGAATTAACTGACAGAATATTAATTATTCCTATTAACAGGTGTGAATATTCATATTATAATTATGTATTATACACCATAATTATACAGATTAAAATAAATATACACAGATATACAAAGGTCAAATGGGTTGGTACTTGGTTGGCTTATCATGGAAATTAGTTAATAATAAATATCTCATAGTAATTCAGCCTGCATGTATAACAAATGATATGGAGTAACTCCCTGATGATGCTGTCTACTGGTTGGTAGGGTGTAGCAGTTTAATTTCCAATCAACGATTTCAAGGTAAACAGAAAGTAATCAACTCCTTGGATCAAACAATACAACATTGTTGGAAATAGAGTATATCAGACTCTGGCATCAGAAAGTTGCCAGCAATATAGCGATTGAAAGTGATAGTAATAATGGAATCAGGCTGTGATCAGACACATTGCTGAGGAATAGATTGCGTGGTGTAGTTGCTATGAATACATTAATATGTCCCTGACACCAATGAGATGGAAACTAGTGGCAGCAGAGTGTTGGGTAACAGCTGTACTTCAGTACACTAGTCCTATGTGCAGCCCATGGAGAAGATTGAATGTATATTATTATTACTTGAGGAATGTTTGTAGATATTTTATGGAAATGGAGTAACCTGTCACAGTAACTCACTGCCCATACCCTAGATTGGCACTAGATTAGTTCTAGATTGGAGCTAGGTATACATTGTAACCACTGATTGAAGCAGTACATTACCTTGTGCTCATCTGTTTCATTAGCGTCTAGCAAGGTAGCGGCAGCAGTGGGAGTAGCTGGTGGGTAAACAAACCCAGAAAATGTAGCCCCAGCATTACCACTAGCAGTAAGAGCAGCGGTACCCACGGCAGTGCCTGACGACGTTCTGCTGAGAGCTGCATGTTCTGCAGACTTTGAACTGGAGGTTAGTACAGGTATGGAGAGTCTCCTATTCACTGGAGTTACTGTAGATTCAACTCCTATAAGATGAGAGGTAAGCGTAAATCTTATGCTGGCAGCTATGGATCAGAATATATGATATATTAAGGAGATGGTCATTGATCTACAATCAATATTCATGATTTATGTTTTTAATTTAAGAGCTCAAAGGCAGGTCTAGATTGATGGCTAAGTTGAAGTATGGAGTGGTGTAATACATATATAAACCATTTGTGTAGAGAGAGACAATATTGTTTGATCGTAAACATATAATAATATGATGCAACAGACTAACAGTACTGGATATAGCCACATCCCTTCTTCACTGGAAGTGAAATGCTAAGATATCCTTTGAAATACAGGATATATTATTATATAAATAAATGAAGAATTTTGCCAATAAACCCATATTTATGAGTATATCATGTATGTGTAGGCTTATGTATTAATTAGGTCAGAGTAGACCTACATGCATGCTATTCTCCAGCTGATGTAATAATCATAACAATACAATAGTAATAAAATATGAAATTTAATAAAAATAGCATTACAAATGGCTAAATCAGCTGTTGCATCATGCTATAAATCGGTCACGGCATGGGATTAAGATAGGTTAATGTTTGTAGTTCATACAACTTGTGTATTCCTAGCTTACAGTAACTTATGTGGATAATAACCTAAGGAACAAAGACTATGCAAGGTAAAGAGCAAATACAGTTGGCCAGTTCACAATCAGTTTTACCACCTACTGGTTTATGGTAGGGCAAGAAGCTCCATGAACCAGATCCTTTAGTCCTATTAGTATAATATGCTAGGTAGGACCTACTATATTGTAACTAGCAGGTATATCACCTACTCAGTGGAAATTATTTTAAAATCAAGGCAATGCCAAAAATTTTAATTCTATATCAAGCATCTGGAATTTCAATGATAGGTTATAAATATTCCCATGTAAGCTGAGTTAATAATAATATGTTATACAGTCAGCCAATAAGTCAGCCACTGTATGTAGGTTATATGGGTGCATTGCTAGTAGTTGTAGTGATGTGATAAAATCTAGATGACATAATAGAGTTGTAGGTTATCTGATTTTACTAAGCACTATTTTAGTGTAACCAATATTCAGGTAGATTGTGGAGGGTATAGCTACTAAGTCATGTGTTATATACTACTTACCAGGTACAAGCCACTGTTTACAAGTCTACTATTACCTGTTGGTGTGGATGATTGTATCTGAGATTTGTGGGTAGAGGTATTTGTTGGTGTAGAGGCTAAACTAGCCTGTGGTTTATTACTTTCTGCAGCCTGGTGATGTTTTGCAGCTTTCCGATGTTTCATGGACCGTACGCTAGAGAAGGTCTCTGGTTCACCAGCTCTTCTTGCAGGAGCACCATCTAAATTTCGTTCCTTGGAGAACTTAGTCTATAACAAATAGAGAAAGGTAAATTATGTTATATTAATAGTTTAGCAAAAGTATAGAGTAAAGTATAGCAATCAGGTGACTGTATTCTGAATACAGTAAAACAATTAGGGAGACCAACAATAGAGGCTTTTGTCTTCACTATTATTATATGCAGGTAGAACAGTCTGCATAAGTTCTAATAAAAGCTACCCAGTTTTCTGCATCAATAACCCTGAATAAAAGAAATTAGGAAATATATAATACTTGGGCAGCTGCAAACCACTTACATGAACAAAATAGAATTGCAGAAAATAGGATAAAATCAATGAATGAGTGTAGTCAGTCACAGCCTATATACTCACACTAGCCCAATGTTTATAGTAAACAAGCATTGATTGCTTTCAAAATGGAAAGATATAATTTACTGCAGATGACAGGCAGCTAAGGTGCTCTGGATGGCTCATGAGGTAGACCCTTGCAATCCAGTTTATTTGGAGTATAACATGAGCAAACACTAGCCTAAGGGTCACAGCTGGTCAGCATAGTATACTATGTAGCCTACTCAGTGGTCCGTTGACCAGCTCACTGATTGGTCACTCTCCCTGCCTACTCACTGCCCGTTTGCCACCAACTTGGTGATTTTTTAAAAGTTTTCACATATCAAACAACTCTCTAAAACTAAATCCATTGTAAAACACCCATTTAAGCACTACTCTGTATTAAACATCATTCATCCACCTTTAGTATCAACCAAACGGCAGCACACAGGGTAGCAGATAGGCTTTAATAATGTAAGAATTTAGCAGAGATAAGATATGGTTGATCAAGTCCACTTATGCCAGAGAGCAGCACCAGCTATGTCTACTAACAGAGGGAAGATTTTGGTGCAAACTGCTTCAATTCATGTTTACTTGAGATTATGTAACATATCCATATATTCAGCTTTGACTGCATAGTATTAGATTACATTTACTCAAACTAAAGGAATAAACTGACTGTGTGTAGTATGATATTCCTGCTGAGAACCTTTCTCCATGATTCAACATGTGTAGCTTAGAGATTCATCTGTGTGTAAGTTAATTGAATAATATCAAAATACAATCAGCATGTCCAAATTAATGCCTTATGGGAAGTAGTGGGCTAAGTAGTGCAGTCAGTAGATAGAGATATGTAATTGTTAATATTACATGTGAGATACCTCAGTGCAGTATTCAAACACAAACCAGACTATCAGAGTATTAGACAAGTATAGAGTAAGATGAGCGTGTGTATTAGAGTTGAGTAGGGCCTCTAGAGGTAGACAGTACTCAAGGAGGGATGGCACTCTACACTCTAATGCTTACAAATATACACACACAAAGCTAACAACTATCTACAAACTTATTATAACATCTATCAGGGGGTCAACTTGCCAGGTTGATTATTACGTTCTATAGGTATGTATAGGCCTATATATGACCTATTGGATCAACGGCCAAATCCTACCTTAGCCTACTGAGACCATAGACATACTGCGACCATAGATATACTGTGACCATAGACATACTGCTACCATAGACATACTATATACTCTATAATACCTGATTGTCAGTAGGTGGTGCAAGAGAGAGCTGGCCAGGCTTAGATCCAGGCACCTTCTTATTATATTCGTCCTCAGCTAGTTTGAGATCGCTGGGTCTCACCTCACTCTTACTTCTCCGAAGGTCTCTCTGTTTGTAGCGTCCTCTAGTCCTAGAGGATCTCTCGTAGGTATCTGTACTGTCCTTACTGTGTACACTGTCTGCATCCTCATCATCTGACACAGACTTGTCAGTGGTTGTCGGGTAGTAGGACATGTGCCTGGCTACACCGATGCCGCCCTGCATAATGAATACAGATCACAGTAACATGTGGAGTGAAGTAGTTGCTACGTGGTAAGCTACATGTAGTAGTTAGATAGTTAGTGACAGTATAGAGCCAACACCGAGGATTGTATCCATCTGACTCCATTCTGCTCACTCTCTCGGTCTGGAAGGTGAACAGGTCTGTGTGAGTCAGGGGTATGGAATTTGACAGGTACAATCATATCCACATAACCGATATTCTAATGTCAGAATTACAATAAATTACACCATAAATAATCACAATAATCCAAAGATTACCACACAACTAAACACTGTATGCACAGCTTTTCCAATAAGGTACATGTAAGAGGTACATGTTGTATACACTTTGTGTATTAATATGAGTAACATTTGGTTTAGTCACAAGTCAGCTACATGTAACAATTCTACTAGAGTATTAGGTTTATATGAATACAATAATTATGTATTTTACATAGACTATCTACAACAGAGATAGACAAATTGGAGCCATGATTATACATCCACACATAATATATATTTCTAGAATTATCATCATGCAAATATCCATGCTGCATATCCAGCTAATTGCTATGGTAATACACAGATACCCTCACCCTAGATATAGGACACTAATGACATAACTCAACTACACAGCAATCCACTAGACAGCTGGTAGTACTAACTATTTACTAGATTGAGCCATGCAATGGGAATCACTATAGAATAAATCAACATCTACACAGCAAGTAACACACAACTCCCTCAATCACTGGGTAGTTTAATGCTAAAATCAGCTGTTGGTCAAGATGGGGTTCTCTCTGATATTGTCTAACAAACAATCTGGATAAGGAATGACAAGAGAAGGACATCTAAGCAGCTGACAGCTGGACAGTAGTGGACAGCAGCTTGTATCTACCGGCAATATAATACTCAAGTGGTGTATTTAGTGAGTGGATGGTGAGAAGCCTGTAGGTGGTATAGCAATATCTGGAAGACTGTCTGACTGTATAGTATGTACTATACACAGTACAGCACCAGCCTGGCATGCATGCATCAGTATGTAATATACTCTTTTACCGTATAGTCCACCTCATCAGGCAGTTCCTCAGGACTTATAGGTGGTGCCTATGTAGAATTAGATGCAGTGGTAGAAGGTGTATATTACAGTTAGTTATGGTGATGAGGGTACATGTGGATCATTAAATATATAGACAATTAGTTGGTATTATGTAATATCTATCAACATTGAGTAGGGAAATAAACTATTAATGACCTGGAACTAAATACCAAAAAGAGGAAATGGTAGTGCTGTGAGAAGGGGCTCTACTTGACTAGTGCCACTGCAAGTCAAGAGTAGGATATGTATGTACATGTAAATACAACTGTAGGTACAACTGTATGTTAATTAGATATTTGTATACAGGATATGACAATACATATTATAGGCCTAACTAGGAGGTACTCAATACGATACTCACACAACAAAAGATAATTTATTAATCAATCTTAACATCATAATATATTAATATATTAGTATTCCTATGCAAAAGGGCCAGTATATTAGATTATAATTATCAGACGTGTACCTCATCTCCCACCCTACACTTCACCTGGCTATGTATTTGCATAACGTTTATCCAATCCTAACTTTCACATAGTATAACATTATTCAGTACAGTTCCTCTACTTCCACTATACCAGTTTCATGTCAAAACAATATTTTTAAATTTGCATAATTTAACGCCGAGAGCCAAATAGCAGTGACTCTGTGTTTCATGAGGAATAACACTTACTGGTTTACTACCTGGACTCCTCTTAGTTTTAATGGTAAGGCTTCTAGGGTACATTACCAGCACATCAAACCACCTGCAAACATGGATAACATGTAATTATAGGAAATGTTGACCATTGCCCAGTACCGCAAGAGTATAGCATGTATGTAATAGCAGTATAACATACTGGTTTACCCAGCTGGCAGATGGTGGGGATACAGAGGACAGGGCTCTACTCACTACTTCCACACACCATAATATAAACATGTGTATTACATAATAGCCTACAGTACTTGCAGTCAGCTGTTGGTAGTCCAGGAAGGTCAATTGAGTGGCATCCTACATACCACTGTAAAGGTAAGTCAAGGGTCGTGCTATTACAGTAATAACACGACCTTTGACTTACCTTAAACAGCCACTAGTTGTATAGACCAAGAAGTTCAGCATACTACATAATATAGGTGTGAGAGACTAGTTGTATGTAGTCGGTGTGCAGTGATACTTCACACTGTTAGGTATACTACACTTAGATAAGTCGACAGACTTGAATCAAACTTTTTAACCTGCGGCAGGTAGAACACTAACCTGCGTATTTCATCTTTACTCGTTCCCTTGACATATAGGGATGGCTGGGCAGGTACTGCTACCCCAATAGAGTATTCATGGCCCGTCTTCTCTTCAGCATCAAACACATCATTGCATTTGTTCATATCCACAGAGCCCTGGGGTATGGTGCTGGGCTACAATATGCATATATTAATTATACAGAGTAAAACAATAGCTGATTATTTTGAGGTACCCAACCCTTCTACTTGACTCTACACTGACAGCCAGCTAGTACTACTTGCTAACCTACTGAAGTTAATCTATCACAATATACACACTGCAGTGGCCATACCCAAGGTCTCAACTGTATATAATTACTCCATCACTGTTTGGTTGTCAATAAAACGTTGGCATGCAGACTGGATGTAATCATAATATGCATTGTTCTAACAGCAGCTGACACTCTGATATAACGAGGCATTTCCAGGTATCTCCCATTGTTCAACAGGTAGCTTTTTATCCTTCATAATGCATTAGGCATAATATAGAAGGGCATTACATGTAGGTCTATTATATAGATCATACAAGACCATAGTGCTATGTGTTTTTCAAATTTAGTATATTAATAGGGCACATAAACTTTGTACATGTAATTTGTACAACAGTCCTTATTTCCCAGTTTTATGGCCCTGTCTCTTACAATATACTGACAAGCAAGCATATACACATAATGACTGCAGCAAGGCTACGAATTTCTAACTCACAGGCTGCCAGACTAGGCCTAAGTAATTCAATCTTAGCTCTGTTATCACAGCTTAGAGATTTCAGTGGCATTAGTCTTATCAAATCCAAACAATATTTTATACTTCATTTAATTTATTGTTATCAACTAGGTATTAAGTACAATGAGTATATATAATTCAAAGTCTTGCAATCAAATTCCACAATAATAAACCCTACATGTACATTCATTCTAAAAGTGAAAACTATTTAACTTGCAAATGATCTAGCAAATAACAATGATTCACCTAGACTGAGGTAAGCCATGTTCCAGGTGAATTAACTACTGGTATGTACACACACTACATAGATTAATTTTTCCCTTCCGTTTACATAACATAAACAAATCATGTCGAAAATATTTACACAGTCAAAGCGTTGACCAAGACTAGTTTGTTTTGTATTTTTATTGAAATTTAAGACATTTACTGCACACTTAAGGGCGAAAAACAGGCTGATAAAAGTCGTCACAGGTATGACTAGAGTTCAAATGAGGTGTATTCTGCGTCAACTTACATTGTCATCCACAGAATAGGTTAGCTCACCGTCATCATAGAGTATAAAAAACCTCCTCTGCCATCGCTGTAGAACAAAATTCAAAATTTATATTTACATTTTGTAGGAATCTGGAAACATCAACAAAGTTATTATGACTGCGAGACAAACTTAACAAGCAGGTTGTTTGCATGTAACACACACCTTAGTCCTCTGCAATGGGTTGCCGAAATCCAGGTCTGGAGAGACAAATAGATATGCACATTTGGATATTTTTCTTGCTGCCTACAAATATTAAATAAAAATTGTATTTACAGCTCTAGGTCCAACCTAATAATATCTACATTGTCAACCTGTCATTCTGTCAAGTTAGCCATTTTACATGTGGGACAACATCTAGGATCTAATGACTGGAACAGAATTCATTTGCTAGGATCAACGTACAACATACCAAAGAATAACCACTTTCTACCAGTAGATTAAAATATATTATATAGATTTAGCCACAAAAACATTTGTAAAAACTTTTAGAAGTAACTATTGCGAAACTGCTGGAGACGATAAATCAAATTGGAAGAGTGTTGGTGATTTAGTAGCAAAAAACTATATTTGTTACAACATTGACAGAAAGTTAGATACATCCAATAATAGTCTACTCCAAATCTAAAATACATACTGTATATTGTATTAACATATCATTATAGCCATTTGACTAACACAGACTTAAAGCCTGTAGCCTACATGCATATAATTGTAGCAGTATACTCTTTCACATTATTTGCAGGCCTAACTATGGGATAGAAGTGTAAATAGAGAAAGAACATTCTAAAGTGAGCCAAATGAGACAGACAGGGGAGTCAAACAAAATGTCAAAATCAAATATAATTTACATTTATTTAACTCTCTTAATTTCAATATCTAACCCAAAATCAATGAATCAACGCGAATTTCAATGGAACAATTACTACTAGGACCTATTACTACTTCTGCTATTACAAAAAACTGGGCCTACAGGTTACTGTTCAGTAGCAGATGTGCAGGACTACAGCATAACCAGCTTGAACTGTGGCCATCACCACTGCGACCAAGTAAGGTGTAGGATGTACCAATAAAAACCTCAATACAAAACGAATTGGGATAGGGAAATATAGCAAGTGAAACTGTTGATCATGATGAATTATAAATTAATTAATATCCTTTTTAAAACATCATTTTGTCAAACTCTGGCCAACTGCTGAACACAGTTAATCAGTAAAACCAACAGTAGAGTAAATAAATGTGGCATGTAAATGTAAAGCAATATCTGAATAGTCGAGATACAGATAGCTAGTATCAGAATGAGAATATCAAATGACTTTCGATTCAAGGAGGCTCACACTCACTAAAGTCTAAGGAGAATCAAACCTTAACCCGAGATAAACGATTGATAAAAATTAACAGAAAGCCTCACTTGCTTACAACAGCCATGTGATGGAATGCACGTCTGGTAATGTTGACCACACATCGCAGGTATTTGATAGGCTGGTAAGTAGAAGCGAACTTCAAATGGAAATTCCTTACCTTGCTTGATTCAAGAGCTTCGGCAGTGTGAGCTTCTTTTGCACCGAAACAACTTTGACATTTTGTTTTGTTGAATAGATTTGGAACGAATTTCCTACATCGTGATGCCATAATAAGGGCTTAAAGCTTCAATTACAGTGGGACACTCTCCACCAAGTCTGTCCCAGAAGGAAAGCAGCGGTGAAGTGACCATCTATTTACTAGTAACCTGTGACACAAAACGTAGTAAATTGCCAGTCAACGGGGTTTCAATAAGGCGCCGTTTTTCTTGAAATATTTAGGATAATTGCTAGGATTCAGTGCTACAATTTCTGTTTACATGTGCTGCGCAGGCGTATTATGCCGGATGTATCATCCAAACAAGATGGAGGATTTGCGTTGCTAGAAACGGATATATGCTTACAGCATAAACCGCATAATAATCCAAATATTCATCCAATGTATACAATATCCATTCTCTGTATTTTCATATATTCTTTAGCTATTTGGCAAGAATTAAAACTGTAACTGTTGCATTAGTAATATGATATGATACTTTTTCAATCATTAGATAAGATTCTTTATTTTTTTTATAAAAACAATAGAATATTTATATTATTTTATATTTAATATTATTATTATATTATAATTATAATTATTATAATTAATAATATTTATAATTATAATAAAATAATTATTATTATTATATAATTATTATTTATGTAATGTTCCAAGAACGATAGCTTGCTATAGATAGTTGTTGGATTATATTATTATTTATTATATATTCTATTGGAATAAATACAGAACATCATATGATTATATGAATAAAGTTATTGTTGTTATCATTTATTGTGTATCACTCAGTCATTAGAGCATCGTTTATAATGTTATGACTGCTAAATAATAGTTATAGTCACTATGATGGTAATAGTTATTATAATTAATTGTGGACTTGCTGTTTAATTAAGTTGTTCATAGAATAGTTATCTGATTATCCAAACCATGGGTATTGAACAGATTAATACTATTATTCTAATTATTATTATGGATTATATATAGTTATTAATAAAAATATTAAATTTTGTTAATTTTAATAATTTGTATCTAACATCCATAACGAATGTATTATTATAGGCGTAGCATTATAATGGTAATATTATAAAAAATGATAATTATATTATTTTTAGAACTAGAACTAGTTAATTTAAAATATGTAGATTGACTATTATATTTTGTTTTTATATCGCAACTATTTCATTGTATTGTAATTTCAATTTTTAATTTAGCCTATAATTACTACTAGTACATTTTCTGTACTGTTTTCTAATCTGTATTGTTTGATATATATGTTTACAATTAACATAAGAGAGCATCAATGTATTGAATTAGCAAAGAAAAGTATTCAGTGATGCATTGTCTATAATTATGAAATGGAAATAACTATAACACCAAAAACACTAAAATTTTGAGTGTTTGAGGCTACAGTCTTACTATCATTATATGATTTAACTATATAATAGCGATAATTATAATACCATTACTATTCACATTTATATATACATGTATATGTGTGTAGAATAAGAATTGTAGGCCATTGCCATTAATTTATATCCTTTCAAGATAGTTGTATAACGGCTTCGTCAGTGTGCCTTTAGGGCAACTTATGTAGCCTACTGGAATAGGCAGGTTCTATTTTTTGACAGTTTCAATTTTTTCTACCGGAATCATACAGGAAGTGTAAATTTTTCACACTTCTCGAGTTCCTAACTTAATAAGATTTTGGATACATTGGACAGAGGGCTGTTTGCAGGCAGAAGTTGTATAGTTAGTCATGTAACACATCTACATGTATAATAACTTGGGATATTACAATCGGCAACATTGGTTTCGTAAAACCTAGGACCCTATATACATTAGGTCACCATGTTTATTTTTACGATTGATCTACATTACGTTCTATTTTATATACATGTATATATGACACCACTTGGAGTCAAGTTGGTAACATATAATTATATATCTAGAACACAGTCTAACTTAGTGCCTTCAGTGATATATATATAGCAATGGTCCCAATGAAATGCTCCCACTGATAATATACGTCTGCTAAATTTAATGAAGTACACCAATTGTGAAGCTCTCACTTTAAGCTAGTAAAATGGATGTTGATCATGACTTGTGTTCTGTGCCACTAGTACCACATTTGAATTACTTTCACTACAAATTATACCTAGTCCTAGTGAAATAGCCATGGTCATGATTATTGTACAATCACTGCCATGTGGATGCAGTTTAATGTTTTATCAGGAATTTAACCTCGCCACTATTTTTAGAATATTTGTACGTAGCGTTTACTTTATGATCAATACGCTAATATCACTTTAATATTTATAAGAATTTCTGTACATAAATGCTAAATTGATATGATTAATTAGTGATATGTAATCCGAATCAGTCAAAAAATTTACAATGCTGATTATTTGCATAAGTGTAAACAACATTAGATCATGTTGAAATGTATATTTGCATACTAGACTGCATAGCGGAAACAAGTCATAATTCATACAATACAAGTCTTTGTCATCACATTGGATCTGATTTACTTGTAAGACATGAAATAATGCTCAGCTCATGCACTATAAACCTACTTGATCAACTAATTTTTATATCCCATGCCGGTCTATATCCCTATATCGAAATTATGTACATTGTATTATATGCACATATAATTATCGACTATAAAAACCCACACGATTTGCTTATAATATTGATCCCAGCATGAAAAGCATTTTTAGAGGTAGAAAGTTACCTTCTTGATTCTGAAGGTGTATGAGCATCTTACAGTTGCACAGGATGTTCTTTTTACCACTTCCAGTGACCTTGACCTGTTCTAATACTGGACCATGACCTGCTAGGTCCACTACCTCAAAATACTACGTCCATTACCTCACACTGCTACATCCACTACCTCACATTACTAGGAGGCAACTGCTGGCTTAAAATAATTTATTTAGTTTTCAGTAGTCAGAATCTACTCAAATGAATTTGTATGATTAAGATATTTTACAATCTACTTTTGTAGATGGAAGAATAATACAAGGAGCCATCTTGGCATCATGTAGTTGGTGTTTGTCAGTGCGCTGTCTGCTCCTGTTATATTATACTGATGGAGAGGTTAAAGCAAGTGCTCAACTCCCCTCTTGGAAAAAGAAAAAATGGACTAAATACTCCCAAAGTGTTTGGAGTATCTCTTGAGCAGCTTATCAAATCTACAGCACGTATTCAATCAAACCTGTCAGAGACCGATGGCGGGGCGTTCCAATCACTCAATGTTCCCTTCATTGTAGATCGGATATGCAGATTCATATTTGCTAAGGGTAAGTCATGGAGGAGAGAGCACTCCTGATATATTTTCTAATATGATACTCTGTAATGCTTTATGATACTGTAATATGTTTTACATTGAAGCAGATGTGCTCAAGACAATCCATTTACTGCTATACACCCAGTGCGTTTGTTTTAATACAGGAATAGAGGAAGAGGGGATATTTAGGGTGAACGGCAACTCAAGGGTTGTTGAGAAGTTAAAGGAATGCTTTGAGAAACACGGAGATGCAGACCTGGAATCTTCTGAAGATATCTTTGCCGTGGCTGGTTTGTTGAAGTTGTTCTTGAGAGAGTTACCAGAAGCTGTCATACCCGAGCATATGACTAGTCAGTTTGTCAAGTGCCAGGAAGGTAAGTACAGTCCGTCTTCTGCCTATGTAATTCTGTATATTGTGTAGTACGTTACAATATATCTAATATGAGCAACTATCTTCTCATCCTAACTTAACTGAAAACCTCTCGGAATAAAATAGGGCAGTGGTAAACCCCCTTCCCGGATCCGCCTTGAAATCAGTGAGACCTCTACTACTCGTCATCATAGTATAACAACTGCATAACTATAATTCCGCTTTTCAGATAAAGAATATGGTGGCGTAACATTTTATTTCTACTTCAACATGCGTAAGCTACATATGCACATATCTCAGTAATATTATCGCACTGTACATTGTTTTATAGCATATAAGCAGGACAAGGAGGAATGCGTTAGACAGCTGAAGGTACTGCTAGATGATCTACCCAAATGTCACTATGATGTACTAAAGTACATAATAAGGTTAGTATATATAAAAATATACCTTCACACATATAAGTATAGCTTCATAGTTCATACTTATAAATACTATATCATCAATTCCTCATAAGAATAATATATGATTTACATGTATATTACATATTTAGTTACATGTAGGTACTGCTGTGTATTGTAGGTTACTTGAATGTTCAGTGGTTTATACTTGTAACATTGCAAGTTGTAATAATGTTATTTTTATACCCTTCTGGGAATAAGCAAACTTGATCTGAAGCTAAGTTACTATGCATGTATATATTCATGTAATACGCTGACCTCATAGTAATGTAATAACAGTGAACATTACGATCCACATCTACATGTGTGCATGTGATATTCCTTGTAGTTCCAAATCAATAAATGCCATAAACTTACTCATACTAGAGTGATGTAATATTATATTATACATACGCTGTCAGTGTTTATGCTCTTAACTTTGCAGGTTTCTAGTAGATGTAGCTGCCAAAGATAGTAATAAGATGTCCTCCATGGGTCTAGCTATTGTCTTTGGTCCTAATTTATTCAGGTGAGTCGTTATCTAATTGATGCATGATCAATATAAACTAATATGTATAGTATTACACATGCATTGACTCGTCGTATAAAATACTATACAAGTATGTGTTATTGACTTTACAAGTTCAATTGAAGCCTCAGAGGGTATAATTATATACCTCACAGTTTATATGGCTGTATATTTACACTAGATGTATTTCAATACAGTACACTCCATACAATTTCATTAAATGGTAGGAAAATAAAAAATGTAAAAATAATAACGAACAACATCATTTACTAGTAACTTAGAAAAGCAAGTAGCAATTAACAGCGTAATAATTATGAATTTATATTCTATCATGTTATATAAATAATGTAAATATACATGTAGAATACAATGTACGTGTGAGTAGGTGCTTGTACGTTTATTTCATAATATAGCACTTAGTGTTTTACACATTCATACATCATTGCTGGAGGCTGATTGTTGAACTTGTATAATATTTATATATTGATCTTTGTTGAGGCTGGGAGGGTGTACTATAGTAGTACAGAGTATCCTATCATCCGTGATACTAATGTGCAGATGTAAAAATCAAGTAGATAGTAAAATATTACATGTAAGGCCAATGTTATTCTACCACACCGTTTTAGCACACCAAACTTAGAGATGTAGATAAAAGACTGGATATTGGCACATACTGCTATTAAATCGGGACAAGTATATGTGTTGCAAGAGCTATGGTAACACATCCGAGTGTTGACGTGGTCCATCGGGATCTCAGTGACTTGTTGTATCTGATATCTGAAATCTGATTGGTTGATGAGAGACAGTAGCACTTCATCCAATTCATTCCTCTTGTAGATGTTCAGCTGGTATAGAAGGCCTTAGGGATCAGGGAATAACCAACGAAATAGTGTGCAAATTCCTGACGGAGTACTCGAGTTTATTTGGAGATTTGACGGAGCCGGGGCCATTCACTATACCAAATATACACCTGGTAAGAATTTTATCATGTGTATATACTGCACCGCAGTACGGTTTCTGTTGCAGTTTGTATTCGAGCCCAAAGGTTTTGTTTCGTCTACTTCAGATATACTGTATATGCTGTGGTTTTAGTCAGTCAAACAATAGCTTTATTCTCTACTGAATCCTGGGGTGAAAAACTGTTACTACTATTTGACACATGCTGTTGGTCCATAGGTTGTGAAAGACCTATAGTAATGTATAACATTGTGTTTCTATCAGGATGTAAGTGAGTTACAGCTTTGAGCCAGGCTATAGACAATGTTGAAAATTTCCCGAGATCCTTCATGGTGTTTTACCGGGAAAGTTTGCACATACAGCAATAGTACTATTGCAATATACTCTCTGTTGTTACAAATGGCATATATTATATATGTGTAGAGGTACAATCACGTACATGTGCATATACAGCAATGTACGTGTGCAATGCATGTACGGTTGTACTTACCTATTCATAAATGGCGGCTCATTATGTTTAATAACTGATTTAACTAATATTTCATCGGCATTATTTTAGAATCGTCGTAAGGTAATTATAAGGCACACTGTAGCACAATATGAATTATATATCTATACATGTACACCAGTATATGCACGTATGCAGTCATGTACACTGTATATGGATAAGGTTTTATACATCTACAATATACATAGATGCATATTATTATCATCACTTGGCCATATGTAGTGTATATTTATCAACCAACTGTCTCACTCACTTCCTATCCTATACTCTACACTTGCTGCTGTGCTGTGCTAAGTCTGACCTATGAACCAGATCTTCATTACACACTGGGCCGTCTTATGATTTTGACATTGTTCACCTTATGGTTGCTCTTTGTCCATCCTATGGTCACCCTTTGTCCACCCAATGTCCAGAAGCTATCACTTGAGGCTATTTGTTTACACTTCTTATCAGATACATGGTTGAATCAAACACAATTAACTGAAAATTATCTAATTTGATATGTTTAAAAAGTGGTTACAGTAAGTGGGTGTCCATAAGCGGAGTATCAACATAGCCTTAGCAATAGCATTTATACACACTCATAGTCTTCACAGGCCAGCAGTTACTGCACTAGTTGTAGGTCCACTTTATATACATGTCTACATTCACAGGTGTTTATCTTGTGTAGGGTTAGACAGCTACTACAGCATAGTTATTCTGTGTATGGCCACCTCTGTGTTGTTCTAGTGCTAGTCTCCTAGTGCTAGTCTCCTAGTGCTAGTCTCCTAGTGCTAGTCTCCTAGTGCTAGTCTCCTAGTGCTAGTCTCCTAGTGGTGTGTGCCCTGTATCTGTACATCTTCTCACATGGTGTTTGTTGGCATTTCCTTGCACAATATGCCTTCTCTTGTTCATTATATAAATCATATTAAATTTATATATTTTGTTTGCTCTCTATACACAAACTATATAATACATCAGTGTGCATAGCTTGTAAATGTACGTTCTGTGCATATCTGCAAGTGTAAACTATTGTTAATTTGGAGTTGTGGCCACTTATTCATAGTTCATCATTTCTAGTAGTCATTGTGCCTTTACTATTATGGCAGTTAATACAACTGAGTTAGTTATAATAAGGCTCAACTCAACAACAGAATGTTTGACTCAAATGATGCGCTGTTTGAGTTTTCTAAATAATCACCAGGTTGGTCGTTGGTCGGAAAACCTGAACAGCGCGTCGTTCGGACCAAACGTCCTCTCGTCAAGCCATGTCATAGCTATTAAATTATTACTATGTTAGATCTACGTATATTGTATACATGTATAAATGTATAATATACTCGCTATACAGTGTATGTGATATACAAGCAACTGTAACTGACCTACAGCAGGAGAGCACATTTTAGAAGTTATCTGTTCTCTGTGGGTTTATAAGATTACTACCTAAAGCTTGCATTTACAATCAATAACAAACTAGTATCACAAGATTACGTACACTGCTAACTATTCAAATGTCAACTGTTATGTAATATATCCGTATTATGTTTCATAGTTGGCTAGAACTAAGACAGCGACTTATATCGAACAATAATATAATACTGTTGATTTTATATAATTACATTTGTACTGCAATGTATTGTTTATGCACAGCATAGAGTATACTTGTTGTTGTGTTTGCTGTATACAGTAGTAATATAATATCCACAGTTAGGTCTGTGCTTTCACTGCATACATTTAATGATTGTTCAGGTAAGTTATCATAATACTAGTTTTACATAAATATTTGGTTCACGCTGCCATGTTTGTAAGCAGTATTTTACTTGATTAAAACTTTACATGTGCAACCTTTTAAACTGGGTTAAATATTTTAGCCATGAAGGTTTTGACAGACATTATTTTGAAATGACGCTTGTTAGATTAGATTAGGTTCCACGCGCTCCAAAATTAAGTGTTCAGACAGACTGTAGGGTTTGGAATCTTGGCATTCCATCCTAATATTTTATATTGCTTGGGATCCACTCTGATGTGAAGGTGGTTCTTCAAAGGGAACCAAGTACACTAGCATATCTGGTGTACATGTGTATTATACATGTATTATTACTTATCAAGTGAATTCTCACCATATTCTGTCCTACAACTGCAATACATACATACATACTACACCTATGCAGTGGGTTTATCTATTCATTATTATAATGTATGCATGATAATAATATGTACAAGTAGGTTTAAATTGTGTATACTGTAACTAGTAATTATGCTGCCTGATAATATTGTTCATTATAACATAGTAATAATTATTATACTGATACATTCTTTTACAAAATTCATGCTTGTCATGATCTTGTGGGAAACTAGGGGGATGTTATTTGAATGAGGGTGGCTTTAGCATAGAGTGCTTTAGTCTGGGTTCTATCCAAAATATCAGTAACCAGTAACGTTACACTTAGCCTAATATAATTACTAGAGTTATCTTATCCTACCTGTGTTGCATGAGGGAAGACAACTTCCTTTCTTCTATTGAATAATATAATAACAACCTACCTGTCCCACTTCTCTTTACTAAGCAATACTTGGATTTAGTAATGATGTATAGGCTGTCTCTGTAGTACTACTAACAGTAGCAGTAATGTGATTGTGACTGTGCGTCTTACAATGTGTGATTTTAGAATCGGGAGAAAAGAAGGAAGGCTCCAATAAGGCCTCCTCCTCCCAAACTATCTGATAACAATAGCACCCTGGCATTGGTAAGTGCACCACTCCATGCTAACTATTATCTTTCAGCTAAACACATTTGAGAGAAAGGATGATATATATTGTATATACTGTAAATAGATCCTAGAGCCTGAGGGGACAAAAAATTTATTTAGTAAAACTGCACATTACTCATGTTTATTGAATTAAAAACAAAGGTCACATCTAGCCAAATTAACATGCTACTTATCTGCTACTAACTCACTGTTGTTTGCATGCATGTTTTACTAATACTGCTGTGGGCCTATTACTATTGCATGAAATTAACATGTCAATACTTTTGAAGCGCTAACACATCTTATACCAGTGAAAAAGACAGCTAACTGCTCACCATTGCTGCCACGGTGTATCAATTTGGATGAATTTACCACTAATGTTTGTAGCCAATGGAGATATCTGAAGATAACCGCCCTACTACCTCCTTATCACAAGAGTTCATGGAGAGAGCGTCACCGTTCACCATCGTAGAGGGAGATGGTCACAGTAGTATAGCCTCTCCCGTCCTCTCTGCTGTAGCCTCAGAGTATGTGTGCATGTATAATAATAGTATCCCTATCTACCATATGACAGTATGCGAGCATGTATTTTCACTGACCTGGTTTCATGTATTTCTAGAAGTTATCCTCTCATGTAAAAGGGTAGCTCTAAGTACATTGTACAGTTGCATTATGATTTGTATATAATTATTACCTGTTATATAATGATATTATAACACTACTATTATAGTAATAATATTATACATTTAGTAATGTTATTATAATAGTAGGTATTACAGTAGTGTCCCAGTTTCAGATTAGCAGTAAATCTATATTTTGCAGGTATAAGCACATTACATACAGGCTACTAACTACTACATGCATGTAGTTGTGTGTTATTTGTTATATTCCTCTCTGATTACTTTCTACTACTAGTTCTTATGAATTCATCTAGGATGTTCTCCACACTCTCCTATTAGACACACTTATTCCCTGTGGTGATACCAGGTTTATATTCTATACAGGTTAGTCACTAAGACTATCTCAGAGGCAGTACTAGAGCATCTGTTCTCTGCTACTGAAGTCAAGTCTATATTTGATAACTGGGGCGAGTGTGATGAGCATTCTCCCCATGGTACAAGCACACCCCATTCTACCCATGGCAACTCTCTGCACCACAGAAAGCCCACGCCCACCTCTCCACTCGTTACCAGCTCATCACATGACCAGCTAGACGTCACAGATACCCTTCAGAATGGTGAGTAGTCGTAGATAATTTGTCCTCAAGCATCCATAGAAAAGACTTAAGTTTATACACATCCGCTCCGTGTATTGGAATGTTTTCTGGCATATTTTGTAGTACCCTAAAAGCAGAAATATTTCGCGCGACTTTGCTAATCTTGGAGCAAATTTGTTTAAGTCCCAAAATTGATGTTTAAGCATATTTCAGCATTAAAACCAAGCTTAGCTAAGCTCTATGTTTACTCAGATTTAAACCCCACTTACATACAGAACAAAACTGCAACTGACTCCTATATAATGCAGTAAGCCCACCTGTGAAGTAAAGTAATTACCATAGCTTGTTAAAAAATCCTCTGATTAAGCTCCTACTCTAGACTACTTACCAATTATGTTATAGCAAATACTTGCTGCTTTGTAAAATATTCAACTATGTATCATATAGCTATATAGCTGCATGTATGGTCTGTTTAAACCTGAAATTATTTAAATCAGTTTGAAAGCAGATATTAATAGCGATGGAAATTATTTGCGAGTTTGTCATTCGCAAAGTTAAAACTCGCAAAATGTATCTGCTTTTAGGGTATGCATTGTAATGTTATGTAGAGGATGAATTAGGCTAACCCTATTCAGAGTAATTTCCTAATACATGTACTATAATGTTTTAGGTGTTCCTGTCACACCTAGTCCTAGACCTAGAACCACAACTGGTGCATCTGATGAGGGCTTGCAAGGCACCCACCCTCAACCCAAACCGCGCACTAAGCATAAAATATCAGATACAGTGAGTTTAATCGCTATATTTATGTACAATTGGTATTCTGTTGTTTTTAATGTTATGTTTTCAACGCTTTTGCCAATGTAATGAGAGATATTGCTTCGGGTGACTCGATGTTGAGTCGTTATGGAATAGCCATACTACACGATAACACCCTCAAATGGCCAATACTCCTACAAATTCATTTTCCATGATTGTCAAGTCAGAATTGCATGTACCATGGTGGTTTGTCCAGGTTGAAGGCTCTGTAATGGATGGCACCATGTATGATAGATGATTGTTTACCATCATCATATCGCTGCCCCAATGTTCAAATGTTCTAAATCGCCAAAATGCCAATTTTGGAAAACGCTTGTTAAAGTTTCCCATCCCTACAACTTTTGATCTTTTTAATTTATTTGGATGTTTTTTTGCACATTCACTTAATGTGATGGAAGGGATGGTTGCATAACAAGCTCAATGATACCTTTCTCCTATTTTGCTAATTAGAGGGCTAATTAATTTTACATTAGAACAATTGAACGTTGAATTATAGCAATTTCGACATTGTTCAAATGTTCTAAAAAGTATAAATTGGCCTATCTTTCAGTTTTTGCGTGGAATACCCTATATTACATGACACATTCGAAATATTGTAATCTGTAAAGGTATGATGCAATTTATTGTTTGCAAAAATATGTATGTTACAAGACATGGTGCATTATAATAAGTCGACAAATGGATAGGAGTGATTAAACAAGTGCACATGATATTATACAAAAAACTTTTAACTGAAAGGAACATCACTGTTAATTTGATATTAATTATTCAAGGAAACAACTTTTTCACATTAAACTAGTAGTGTACAGCTTGTCAACTTCTGGCATGTATGGTAGCATACTACGCAGATCTTTTAATTTCTCATCGCTTAGCTTAACTCTCTTAGATTGTATCTTTGGCTCTTTAAGTAAGGATCCACTTGCACCAGTTCTGGTGTTAATGTTTTCAAACACCCGAAAATATTGTATTTCATCTTGTATCTTGTGCTTGATTCCAACCGAGTGGAAATTTGCTCTTTCATATAGCAACACCTTTGCCGATGCGTATTTCACCCTGTTGTAAAATGCCATTTTTGCACAACTTTGGAAATCCTTGAAGTTTTCTTTCTTCATTTGCTTAATTCGGATGTTTTTCCGTGCTTGCTTAAGATGACGAACTAAGCTGACTGGGCTAAAGATTTCGATGTGGTGTAAGTGGCGTTCAATTGTGCTGTGTAATGCATCCACACTGGTTATAGATGAGTGACCAGGTTCGCAAAATTTCTGTGTAATAGACAGCAGTGTGTCGGTAGACTCCAAAAATTTCATCAAGGCATACGACATACAACTGTTTCTGTTTTGTGGCACACAGCTGTCTGACCATAGGGTAATGTGCTTTGTTTGTGGATTATCTTGAATGATGAGTTTGAGTATCTCAATCAATGCACTTGCGATGTCATTCCCAGCTCTCCCAGACATCGTCTCTGGCCAAACAGAGCAATATGGCGTGTTGTTGTTTTGCACCAAGGCCGTCAAATTATACACGTTCAACTTTCTTTTATAATAAAAACTTGAAATTTCTGACTTAGGTAGATTGAATACATTTTCGAGATCGAATTCAACAACAAGGTGCTCAGTACCAGAAATTTCTTTGTCGGTTGCTCGTTCATTTCTGGTCTCTATCTTACTTTCATGGTGTTTCTGGAAACTCTCGCTCTCTTCTCCGCCAGCTCTCTCATTCAGTTCGCATCGGTCACATCTGTCCTTTTTGGGCTTGTGGAACCTGATGTTGAAATCATTGGTAAATGTCCGTCTGTAAATCTCTTCGTGAACGGGCACTTTACCATCACCAACCATTTTTTCTCTATACAATCTATATAGCTTTGCAATGGTCAGTGTTGGTTCCAAATAATCACAGCTGCTGTCCTTCCTGCAGTAGTGAGATTGAACACGAGGGAAGCTGTTTATATGATCCCTTATTGCGGCCATTTTCTCATCTGCTGTCTTTAGGTTGTTATTTCCTGTCTGATAAGGTGTTGGTGTATTTGTGCTGGAGCACTTGTTCTTATGAAATGTGTTAATACGTTGCTGACTGATGTCCAATGTGGTTAGATAAAATTCCTTACAAACTCGATAGCTATTTGCAGAGCTTGGTAATTGGTATTCTACCCTCTTTCTGACTGCATTATCATTTACCGACTTTTTGGTAGATCTAGCAAAAAATTCTTGTTGCTGATTCCTCTCCATAGCCCAAAAAGTTTCATGGATTTTCTTTCTCTCTTCTGCACCAATCATCACTGAGCATCTAAATTTGCATTTTTGTCCACAATCTTTTGTTGTTTTCACTCGCTTGGCAGCATGTTGTTTACCTTTTCTGTCAGTGTACTCCTTTCCATGGGTACGCCGATTCTTTCTTTGATTGACTTTCCAAGACTGCTCATTTCGCTTCCTCTTGCGTGAACGAGAACCAGTGCTGCTTGCTTCACTTGTTGCACCTTCTGATGGTACAGGTGTAGAATGTGTAGTAGGCTGAGGTTGCTCATTCTCAGCTGCACCTTCTTCGTCTGAGCAGTCGGTGTCTCTGTCACTGTTAAAAGATGTACTCGTCCTAAAAAAACATTAATGAAGTTAAAGGTGGATTTCATATTATAACATAATTATTATAGGCATGATTGTAACATAGTTGGTTACTATAACTCATTGAGCAATAATTTGTATTGAATAGGCCTACATCATTTGCTGAGTTTGTTCATATTATAATTATTTACTACTAATACACCTGTGCAGGACTATAATTATAATTTAGTAAACATTAATTTGCCATGACCCTGAAATAAATGTATGCAATGACTGCAGATGAAGATATTAAACACTATGACTATACAATTATTTAATGATAAGGAAGTACATGTAACATAAACATTTTAACTCTCACTGTTCCTTGAAATAGATTTGTAACCATTAATTTGTGTACATTGTATAACTGAGCTTCTCCATGGTAGTGATTGGGTGTAACTAATCGCTGTCACTGCACTAGAATCTTATTAAATAGGTGTAGTTAGTTACTAGTAGTTTGACTACTCTTCAGCTACTCAACACTATCACTAACTACACTCACTATGACTATGGCTAACAATTTGAAAATATTAGAGCTGCCAACAATAAAAAAACACAAGTCCATGCTACCTTAAAGATTTTATTTTAAAAAGGTTACTAACACAATTATTATTATGATTGTTAGCACACCTACCTTTCATCAACATTGCTTATATCTGACAAAACATTAGAAGAAACATCAAAGAGTTGTCTACAAACTTTTCCCTCCATTTTATTCAATCTTCTGCAGAATGATTAATGACTTGCTGTCATGACATGATGATTGGTTAGTCAGGGAAAGTAGATCCTTTCTGATTGGGCAGTAATTAAGAACAATTGAACATTGTACCATTAGCACTATTTCTCTGTTAAGGACAATTGGCACATTGCATATAAAGAAAAATATTGTTGATATGACCAAAAAATCACTTCCACAGCAAACATCAGTGTGTTAACTACTGACTTTGACAAAAATCTCAATTTTGAGAAAAAAGTCATTTAGAACATTTGAACGTTGGGGCAGCGATATGCATTCTTTTATGAATAGCTGACATGCTGTAAATATTTGGAAAGGTAGTAATAAACTGCTATTGAGTTGCATGTCATAAAATGACATTATGAAGACCTGGGAACATATAACATATATAATATTCTGCTGTAGGACTCTCTTACTAGTAGTGACCCACCCAAACCTAAACCAAGAACTAAGTCTGCTCCTGCACGTCACGTGTAAGTACCACAAAAAATAATACAATCTACCCTTCATCCATTGATATCTAATGCAGTTGAAATTTCATCCTGTGTAACAGTTTTTAACCTGCTATAATTCGGTTCTTTAGGCCTATACATCAATCCATGTTTGCCATAGAATATGAACTGTATTGTACTGGTAGGTGTTGCAGTGCCTTCTATCTAATGGAAATGTGTGATGATGTGATGCGTTTTATTTGCATGTAGGAGCAGATAACTCTATAACAACTGGCACATGTACATAACACATATAATAATACTAGGGTATGTGTGTTCTACTATATATTGTAGTAGCCTAAGTGACACAGCCCTTCATCACAGTATAGACATGCCTGTAGTGGTGGTGACTAAGACGAGTCCGGAACCATCCGCGGTAACACCCTCTTCTAAAGCGACTGACAATGATGAGTTTGATAACATAACGTCTTCCGTAACCAAACTTCAACATGTAAATAACCACTAATGTTTCTAGACTTGCTGTGTTTTGTTAGACTGATGGTTATCTACGTACGTGGTAATTAATAGATAGACTGTAGAGATGAGGTTCCAATAGCATTGTGGGATAGTATAATATGTTATGACTGTGTCCAATTCTTGATTGGCGTGTCAATACAGACCAAAAATCAATCACATGTCTGATGAGTACCCAACCCAAGTCCTTAGTGGGTGGGAGGTGTACTTGTTGTCCTTTCTTACTACTTTAGCTACTGTCTATATTAGTCCAAGACATGCCACAATAATTAAAACTGAACTAATAATATTATCTTCTTTGGTTTTTTATGTCAAAAGGTTTACTGCCCATCCTTTTGCAACTATTTTTCTTTCAACAAAAAGCAAATGATATAATATCTCAGCAAATGAATATGTTTGACTATGTATCCTGTCTGCACTGAGTTACTTACCGCTGATGGGAGGTTATCTACATCTCTGTATGCTATATGTGGTGTTATTCTAGTTTGAAAAACCAAAAGGTCCAGCTAAGAAAGTTCCCAGGAAACAGAAGAAGTACTCTAGCTCTACCAATAATCTCTCCACTCAGTCCAATGTAAAGATAGATATAGACACAGAAGACATCAACAACAATGTCAACAATAACAATAGTGAACCAATGCAGACATCAAACCAGTCACCGCAAGCTGGTGAGGGAATGCAATTTATTAAACTGTTACACTTACTGTACTTACTATCACTTACGATTATTTGCTATTACTTACTATTACTTACTATTACTTACTATTACTTACTATTACTTACGATTATTTGCTATTACTTACTATTACTTACTATTACTTACTATTACTTACTATTACTTACTATTGCTTACTATTACTTACTATTACTTACTATTACTTACTATTGCTTACTATTACTTACTATTAGTTACTATTACTTACTATTGCTTACTATTACTTACTATTACTTACTATGTTAGAGACCTCACTGGGCTATTTTTGGTTCAATATAATATTGTATCATACCTGATATTCATGTTCATATCAATTAATCTGATGGCACAATTATGGAGTTAAAGAACTTGAGTAAATATTATACTGTGAACACTAACATGCATGTAATATAATATTTTAAATATACTTTATGTAAAACTAAATTATTGTTTAACTTAATACTATTTGAAACAACTTATAAGCTATTTGTAGATTGTATTTTAAATAATCTCTGCTCTGGTAGCTTGTGGTACTGATGGGTTGTTTTAGCATCGCTGTCTTACTGTTCTAGTCATTGTGGTGAAGAAGGCTAACGATGAGGAGACAACTCCACCTCCTGTTCCAAACTCGGAAAACAATCTAGAAGTTGGAGGTGGTGACAATCTGCTGTCTACCACCCCTCAAGGTCCCCCCATGGATGTACTAAGTCCTGACCCTAAGGCACAGCCCAGAAATGCTGTGGAGGATGAACAACGTGCTGCTCAAATAAAAACACTCAGCAAGAAAATAAATGGTGAGATGTGTTCGAGAATTGTCTTTTCTCTGGCACTATAATGTTTATACTACAGCTATGACTGTATGTAAATATGAAGGAGGGGTATTTACTAACTACATTCCCTAAAATTGGTTTGTGTATGAGTTGACTGGCCTCATACATGTACAGTACACATCAACAAATGTACAGACTCGATTAGCAAGCAGTTTTTAGCGTTCAGGACCTCATCAACATGCTGTAGTTCTGTATTAAGTCAACTTTCTCGACTTCCAATTAAGGTTATAATAAATATAATGCCTAATAAGTGTTTTTTGTGATGCATTCTTGTATTCTTTTATTCAGCACTCAAAAAGAAAATAAAGGCATTTGAAGAAAGTTTTGAGGCTGAGCATGGCCATAAGCCATCAACGCATGAGAAGAATTCCAAAATGGAGATCAAAAAGGCTCTAGCTGACCTGGCCAAGTCTCGAAAAGAATTAAAAAGTAAGTCAAACTGTTAAAACTCACTGTCCTATACTCCTCGGCGTGACCAGCCCCTTGCAGCTTGCACCGCCAGGTGCCAGTGCTGGCCAACTCCAAACTGATAATCAATAGGATTTTGTGTACGTGATTGTCCAGTATAATCAGTGGGACATGTCATAGTTAGTCGTGAGCAGTCTCTTGTACAATAACACTAAGTTCTTAGGCTACATATATGTAATATACCTGCTGTCCTATGTACTTATATACATGTACATGACTGTAGTATATATGGTACTATATTGTGAACAGGTTATGGTGTGGATGAAGACCCTGGTAGGTAGCCACCATATTGTCTTCTCTTCTGTATTCTATGCTTTGATCATGGACATTCAACACTTTATATTGTATTTAGCAGATGCCGCGGCGGCAGCAGTATACGTACACAGCTATACACAATAGTATAATATGCAGAGAATATTTCATAATGCACATGGACAATCTATATGTTGTTATGCTTTATAGTACAATATGATCTACGATTGTTATTTTACTTTTACAATCGCCATGGGGACATTTTTATATTAACAATTCTACATGTATAATTTATCGGTGAAGTTTTCATAATGAAAATCTATAGTTAATAATATGTACATGTAGGTTTCTAATTGGCTGGGAAGTGTGATGTCACTGCATACCAATTCCTTTACCTATCATCTATGGTTTCCGATCTCAATTCTTTTTCATCCCAAAGTGCATTAAATCATACATATATACATACTATAATATAGGCTACATGCTTGTATGTAGGGTTTGTGTAGCTTATGGGTGTCTCCATCTTTAGTAATTTGTGATTATTTTATGGCACTCAATCATATAACCAATTATATTATAGAATATAGAATGTCAAATAGATGACCTCACAGGAAATGTTGTGTGATACACATTCCTAACCCCAACATTCAAGTTTATATACTACATAGCAGCCAGTTTACACCTAGAATGCTGTGAATCACTTAAATATAGTGCAATGTAGATGTTAGACATTTTGTGTTTTTACAACTGCCATGTGACCTGCATGGCTCCCTCTACATTATAATATAACATACTGCGTAGATCTGAAGGAGCAAGGAGGAGACAACTCTCGGGTGGATTCAATAGAATCACCAGCAGCCCACATGGAGAGAACTGGTAGTCGTACAGAGTCAGTAGTAAATATGGGTACGAGCTGTGAGCCAGCAACCATGGCTGACACTCTAGAACTGCTGCTAAAACGGTTGAAAGAGAAGAGGCTGGAGGCCAACAGAGCAGATGATATAAACGTAAGAGATCGTGACTGTAATATACATATATATACCATGTGTTATATTGTACCACAGGTGTAGAGGTCATTATGCAATAATACATCATTTAACATGATTGTATTGTTTGATTACGATAGATATATTTTACTATATTATATTTAGTAATAATGAATAATGTAGTAAGTGTTGTATAATTCTGTATATAGTTTAGAATATTACACTCTACCCAGTTTTTAATTGGGTAGAGTGTAATATAAAGTAGCAATATATTATTATCGTTTACGCTCAATGAATTAATAATTATTAACGCATCTAAATATCACACTCAATATAATAAATATTGGACGCTGTAAAAAGATGCACCCAAAGTCAATTATGTAGGTTTAAATTGACTTTGGGTGCATCTTTTTACAGTGACCAACATTTATTATATTGAGCTTGATATTTACATGTAGATATTTAGAAGCATATAAACATGCCTGTTTACGCAGGTGAACAATTATTATACATCTGTGTATTAACAAGCATGTTTTATGTAAACAGAATTGGAGTTGTCTACCTATTCTAAGATGCAAATAATTGTGGAATCTATTAAATGAATCAACTGTAAAGTACATGACTGTATAATGTCAGACTGTCAACTCCTAACACTACACAGTTCTGTACTGTATTCCATCTGATTAATTACTACAGATGAATTCATATGTATATCATGCACTAATTCTAGTGAGTGTAGTGTTGACATGCAAGTAGTGTTAGCATTGAATACCTCTGTTATGCTGTACACAAGCATATACTATAACTATAGACAAATACATAGCTGTACATTTCTTGCAATCTTAGTTAATGTATTTTGATAGGAAATTAGAATTTATATTATCAGAATGGTTGATTATATTATGTTTGTGTTGTCACCAGTAAATTACATTTCTATTGTATAGAAACTGTCTGTCAGGTGCATTCATATTGTTAGCTGTAGAAAGGAATGCAGGCAGATGAAGGCTTTTAGCCAAATGTTTGTTGTTAAAACTCTTAACAAAATATCTATAATTAATTGCATCTTTGTACTATGTCAATGTGAAAGGTAAACAGAGTAGCTGTAAGTCTATCTACGCATTGCTTATATCAATTTGTGTATTAAGTGATGGTAAATCAATACTACTTAGTTCATGCTGTATATAGGAGAACATAATATCTATGAATACACACTTTCTAAGATATATAACACCAGAGCTGACTCTTCAAGTTTGAAAACAGTTGAAGTTTAAAATTTTAAAATTTGCTTAGTAATTTCAGGCACATTATTCCAACGCAATCCTGAATTAAAATGTAATGCAATAAAAATATGCCATTATATGCATGCCTCATAAAAATAATCACACGTAGAGGTATGTTGTAACTATATATACTGTAAACCTATCATAGTCATACTGCTCACAATTTGCAGCGTCACGCAGGATGTTGATTAAAAGATTAGAGAAATATATTTGATTCTTGGATTATTTTCATCTCATTAAACCCATAGTGTTAATCCATTAGACCTGCAGTGTTAATCTACTGAATTGTGTAAAATAAATCTACTAATCCTATAATTATCTATCACTCATTAGCATATCTAAATAGAATGTCGTCTTAACTGTGTTAGCATTTCCTTGATCTACCGAATGACCTCACTGTAAGTGTAATATTCTAACAAACCAGTACTACCAGTACTACTGCCAAGCAAGTTGTACCATAGGACTATTGTATTTATAGTCAAAAACATAAATGAATCATTTTTTTACAAATCTGACTATGATTAGTGATCATGATCATCGTGATCAAGAACGTGACTCTTTTGTAGTAGTATTAATAGATTGATAGATTATCACAGCTTCAGTATTTGTATGGTGATTTAATAATAGCCAGAATATTGGTTATATGTTAAATTATTAATAAATAACAATTATGTAATAAATATTTTTTTGTAATAAATATAAATATTTATATAAATATTATTAATAATCATGTTATATAATTATGTTGAACTTGTGCAGGTTCTCACCAGAGATCAGGTTCAGGAGGAGAAGTTAGCTGTTCAGAAGGCACTTCTTCATTTTGAAAGTATTCATGGAAGACCAGTAAGTGTGATTTATAATCTAATCCTCCATGTTAATCTAGTCAATACAAGGTTAGGGCATGGCTCCATACATACAATGTATGTACATGTACTGTACGTTACATGTATGTCGAAGTCTCCAAACAAGTCTACTGTGTACGAATTGTGCATAATAATACATGCATATACATGTACAGTATATTATTATGCAGCGCATATATATATATACATATATGATCATCATATGCATCAGCTGGTTGTGTAAGCCTAGGCCTGTATGCTATTTTTATCCAGTGTCAACTCTAATCTACTTGTAAATACAAAGGCTTTAACTTTATGCTAACCAGGGTTCTCCATTTTGGGTACCAAATAGGGTCTGAACGCTGTATGTTTGTATTATGTTTACAGCAAACCAAATCAGAGAAGGAATTGATGAGACCTCTATATGACAGATATCGTCAAATTAAGAAAGCCCTCGTCTCGGCTCCCGTTTCTAAACCTCAACAAAAGGTAAGTTGCAACTTTCATTACTGTTATCAGCAGGGAAAGTTGGGAATTATAAATATACATTGTACATATTTATGAGGTAGGAAGGTAGTATGGACATTTTTGCCCAATAGCTTTTCAGCTTTTCGGTTCATAGTCATGTATTATTATTTTATAGCCTGTGGAACCAGCTCCTGCAGAGACAGCGGCGGCTGAGGCTGACCCTGCTGAGATGTTGGTTACCCAACATCCCGATATGAACAATGATCAGCAGAACATAGCTAATGGGGGAGATGACGAGGATAGAGAGGAGTCTCCTGCTGACCCTAGCAAGGCGTCAAAGGAAACTAATCTACAGGATCTGCCTGTGTATGTACATTACATGTATACACAAGTATATGATTTGTATTGTGAGGATATACATGTAGATGGAATGTGTGAAGCATAAACAGTCAGTATTCAGCTATGAACTAGTAGTTTACTTGTTTACATTCTCTATTGGAAAGTTGTTTACAGGCCGACCTAGTCATGACATGGTCTATATATCAACTTCATATAAGCAGTTAGTAAGATGCTTTCAGAACTTTGTAAAGAATCAACTTATATAGACTGTTATGATGAGAATATTGATTGTTTTATTCTCTGCTGGCAGACCGGAACTAAAAACCGAACTAGATAAAGCTAATAATACAAAGAAGAAGCTGAGGAAACTTTTGCGGGATTTTGAGGATGAATTCCAGAAAGAAAATAGTCGGAAAGTTCAAAGGGAAGACCGTGGTCCAATGGAAGCCAAATATCAGGAATATAAGGTGAGCGTTTGGCTAGTTGTCCCCACGCTATATTTTTTTATTCATTTCTATCACAAACGCTGGAGTGTTGCGAAATTTATTTTAAAGACCGTGGGCTAATAACTGCGGCAATGTAGCACACGACCATTATAAGGTTGCATGCCCTTCCTAACAACCCACTGACCTCTTACGGGATCCAACCTGGAGTCCCCATGTAACAATCCAGAGCTCTAACCACTAGAGAGTTTGTAACAGAAATTTCTTCTGATAAGAGAAACTTCTTTTGCAAGTTCAATTTTGCTATTATTAAAATTGTCATAAAATAGTAAATGAAATGTTATAAGCATGTCTTTTTAGTGATTTCCTTCCCCCCCCCCTCCACACACAATCACACTGCCTGCTAAAACTGCTCTGAACCTCTGGAGTGGTCAGTGTTGTACAAGCTCAGTCGTCAGTACACTTCTATAAGTACAAAATGCTTGCTACCTTCGGTTAAACTAGTGGACTTATGAATATAGTTACGATGTATGTACATATTCTATACATAAGTAATAAATAGGCCAATAAACAGATAACTAGTATTGAACAAGTACCCTTGATGCTAATACAAAAGGTATATTTTACTATAATATATGCTATACCTGGACCTACTGTAATATGTTTCATATAGTATATAATAATATTCTGTTCATATCTTAGGCTTTAGTTAAAGAGTCTTCACATCAGCCATATTAATTACATTATTAAGGGTTGAATCAATATGTCGTAATTTTTATTAGCCATCTTATAAGTGTTGCCATAAATAGAGACTCTTAGACAGCTCTCTGAAATAGCCTGGCTGATTGTTTCATCCAGGGAAAGAGCACCATAAACAAAGTGTCAATTAATGGGGATACCAAATGTACATTGTCGATTTGAATATTTAATAAATATATAATTGATTATGATATTATTTTGGATCCTACACCTACAGCTTGGGTTTCGATTCAAAGTCATGAGTGGGTGGGTTGGTAATTTCAAATCTGGCGCTAAAATTAAGTGCTCATTCTATATTTTGGAAGGCTTTCTAATTGTTATGACTTGATATCGTTGTTAAAGATAGTGGAAGGGAAGATCCGACACTCGAGCCAAAAACTCTTCGTCCTCCGCCTCTAAATGCGGTCTGGATTAAGCAAGGAGTTGTGCTACTTTGTGTGCTAATCCACTCCTACTATTGGGGCACCGACTATACAGTCTACTTATATAAACGATATCTTATTACAGAGAACGCAATAGTTAATCCGTGAAACTACGATAGTAGTCTATCAGCTATCTAAAAGCTCAACACATACATGGCGGGGAAGTGAATCGCCGAACGTCGGGACTACCAAATTGGGCGTATTTGGTGGGGCATGGTTTTATGATTGAGTGTCCGATCTTCCCTTCCACTATCTTTGTGGTTGTCATGGGCCGAGTCAGTTTGGTTGAATCTGTATCAGATATGCTGACGTCATGTGATCATACTGACGTCATGTGATTATACTGACGTCATGTGATTATACTGACGTCATGTGATTATGCTGACGTCATGTGATTATGCTGACGTCATGTGATCATATTGACATCACGTGGTCATACTGACATCATGTCATCACACTGACGTTACGTTGTCATACTAACATCATGTGATTATACTGACATAATGTGATCATACTGAAGTCATGTGATCATACTGACATAATGTGATCATACGGACGTCATGTGATCATACTGACATCATGTGATCATACTGATGTCATTTGATCATGCTGACGTCATGTGACCATACTGATGTCATGTGATCATACTGACATCATGTGATTGAGCTGATACTGTGGCTGATGCATGATGGTAATCTCTACTCATGCTTTTCTATGTATTTTAGATTTGTTATTAATGTGAGCATAGTATGATAGTACTATCATCGTGTTATGTACTGTAGTTTACGATGTGTATCTATTGTTTGTAGCAAATAAAGGCGAAGATTAAGTTATTGGAAGTGCTAATTGCAAAGCATGAGTCGTAGTAGTGGATTAATTGGGTGCTGGTACAGGGAGTGGATACAGATCTAATGGTTGACCCCCTCCCCACCCTACTCTTTTAGCTAACCACGTATGAATAAACTTCCACTGCGCTGTAGTACTACACCAATGTAGTGTGTATAGTATTACATATGAAAGAGGCATCGAATGCCAGAACAACAAAGCAGGACCCTGTCATTCCCACCCCACATATCACACCATCACTTATTCTGTCTAATTGTTCTGTACTGCAGCTAAATACAAATCCAGCTTTTGTTATGCATTTCTCTTTTTTTGTAAATTTAGGTTTTTTATTTATTATCCAGCGCTTCCTCCACACAATGTAAAGTGCCTCAGATCAAATGCTTCATCTATATTCAAAATTAAAATGGCTTTTGTTTTCTAGTTAGTTTTTGCATGTATGTATTTGGAAACCAAGTCCAGCGTCGGTATTCTTTCCCAATCATTAGGTAGTATATTATGGGTTACTGTTAAATCTCTTAATTCTCTCAGTAGAAAAAGTCAACTTCTAAAACATTCTTCCGTCCGTATGGTTGGTTTGTCAGCCTCGTTTTTAATCTTCAATAGACAATCAAATCTCATCAAAATGTTCTCTCCAGCAGGCTGATATATTATACTATTGTATAGAACATTTAGACATCACTGTAGTTTCTCCTCTTGGAATACTGATAATCTGGTTAAAGCTGTATTATACTTTCTTATATTATTTTACTACAATATGTTGTAGTTAGATCTTTTGACGTTATATCTGTGTCTTTTGTGCAGTGGTTGGTGAAGTAAGAGTGGGATGCAGTTATACAAATGTAGATACATGGATTGTTTTATGCAAATTATCTCTAGTAATCGACTGATTCAGGTCATTCTATTAATACTATTGTACATGTAGGCCTATAATAGTATCAGTTATATTTTGATCTTTTTTACTACAATATAGTTTTATCTTTTATATTATAATATTATAATATAATTTGTTCCAAAGTTTAAGAATTTTCGATACATTTTGCAGCAAAAGGTTGCAGAGTTGTGATTGTTAATAAAGTTTGTATATTTTCGGCCAAACTCAATGACTATGTCCTCATTTTTTGGTTTCCATCACTTCCATAGATCAAAACCTCAGAAAGATAAGTGCACATAATCTGTCCAGGCTCTGAATCTGTCCTATGATCAGCAAGGATTTAGCCTTGGTTCTACACTTACAAAAATTGACCAATGGTGTCTCAATTGTGAATTTTATAGGCTTGGATGTTATAAGCAGTCCTATACGTGAACATTCAATTATTCAGTTATAATATTATACATGTTGAGCATATTTTAATTCTTGGGTCAACCCATATACCACAATAACACCAGTCACTACAATGTATTGCTAGGCAGTCAGCACTGAATAACTAAGGGTGGTTACCCAACACTGAATTCAGCCTGTCAGTTGAATTGTTTTCATTGCTATGATTAACTTTGAGTTTACCACCATTCTGGTTTGAGTATGGTAATTGAATTGTCTATCAATACTCTGTGACCTGAATATTGTCTTTTGTCCACTAGAGTGGACTTGGTGTCCAAGCATGGCTTTTGTAGTTTGAGCTCATTCCAATTTGCAAAGTTCGAAACTGCATTGTATCTATCTGGTATTTTCTGAGAATCCTTTAGCATCTTTTTCCTCCCTCAGTGCAGCCCAACTATCTCCCAAACCAATGGTGGAATATTTCTCTCTACTGAGATTTCAAGTACCTCCAATTTAGCAATTAACATCATTCACACATTTCATTAATAACAGTCTTTGTTCTGCTAAAAAACTGAACTACAGTGATGAAGATTAAAACTCCAAGTGAAGCAGTTTTCCAACGCAAATGGAGAGATATATTTCCATACGGTCAGATCTGTGGTTAGTTTAAATTAGTCTTCATTGGTTACTTCTATCAATACTCATATTACACTTCAATGTCAGCACAAACTCAGCTGTTAGGTGCAAGGGAGAAATTTTAATAGCTTTAGATCTCTGGCTGAAGTGCTTAGGCTGGGTTGGGTGTTAGTACTCAATAAAATAATACAATAGACACAGCAATACCCCCTTAAAGTTTCTGTGAAGAATCAATGATCTCTTACCTGGTAGGCTTATATTTAAAATAAATGCTGTTGAAAACCATCCATGAGAACACTTTGGTTAAAATACAACTTGTCACCTCGTACAATCAATGTTTGGGAACCTGTAGCACCCCAAATGTCTAACATTACAATTTGTATCTCTTGGAGACCAAGTTCACTGCCTTGTAACAGTCTCCATATAGTTCAGTGAAGGAGACAGTAGCTCATGTAGAATATGTTACACATGAAATTGAACTAATCTGAACCCATATTAGAACCAATCTTCATAATGTTTATTAGTTATAATATGATGATAATGCTGGGTTTATATATTATAATGACTTGATACTTGTATGTACATGTACATGTAGTTCACCATTAGCTAACCTTGAGCATGATTTTTTCAAGTGGACTGAACTGTTTCCAATCAATTGAAAATGTGCCAAGTGTTGTGGGAACAGGTATATTATAGCAAAGCAGGTAAAAACTACAGAAGAGCTCACAGGTACCATAACAGTTTATAACTGATTTTATAAGATGTGACAGTCACTAGCAAGTGATTTAATTGCTGAGTTATATATAGCTGTGAAGATTTTAAATGGAGTGTTATCAAATATCACCTCAAGGTTCTAAGTTTTACTAATTTTGTTTTCTTAGCTTAGTTACCTAAGCTAACATTAGCAAATATTTGAACTTGAATTTGTTTGAATTCTGATGAAGCCTAAAGCCTATCACATGATATTAAGTTCCCATTCCGACTCTGGCCTCGCATACTCGTACTACTTAACTACATGTCATTTCTATATTTAGTAGCATTTCCCCTGTGCAAACCACCTCAACAAGACACAGCTGTGAAGCAAGGTATGTTACTTTTATGTACTTATAGAATAAATATATTTCTCAGAATAAGCACACTTTACACATAATTGAATTAAATAGATTGTATTGGAATACTATGATTTTCATTATTCATTATTTTAATGCATATATCATGCCATAAGCCTAGCATGGGTTCCCAGTTACTGGGAGATATCTCAATCTGTTTAGTGGTAACTAGCTCAAACGTAGGTACCCAGGCTCAATATAATACATTGATTCTGAGTAAGATCTCTCCATTCAGTTAAACAGGAAATCCTATAAATAACTGATGCCAGTTAATGGAATCTTTTATATACATAAGAGCACAGCTATTGAAAAGCTTGCATTATAATACCCATATGTTTGCAAACTTGTTACAAAGAGCCCATTGTAAGTGCTATAAATAATATAACTACTACAAAGCTATATCACTTGTTGGTTCTATGTCCAATTTGTATCACCATCTCTAGTTTGTGGTAGAGTTAAGCTTTCAGCTACAAGTTTAGTGAAATGCAATCTATATAACTTGTGAAACCTATTGAAAAAATTTGGATTAAAAACTGGATTTTAGTAGCAAGATTTTATCTACATATAGCTAACTGGGTAAGTACATCTCTACGTATGTTGTAGATTGTTTATAAGTATATCATGGAAGCTCAAATGTAAGTTTTCTACTATATTTGACTGGATTAATATTTTTAGCTTTTTGTCGATCGTTTCACATCATGATAGTCTTAGGTGATACCTAGGTTCTCGACTTATTGAATAGGCCTAATGGTGACAGCCCATAATATCATAATTATATTGTGTATCAACCTATATTAACCTGTAATTTGCAAAGTTGAATTATCCAACCCTTCTATTTTATTTTTCAAGATGACCATTAATCTAGCCTCATTTACTATTTCATTTATGCAATGTTGAGGTTAAATTACTTTACAAGTACATTGTATGTCTACTTATTTGGTTTCCGTTGGTGTATAAAGTTCTCCACCAATGGCAATAGTTTTATCGGCAATAGTTTTACCGCAGAGATATCGTAGCTATATATTAGGTTTTAACATAATCTTTTAATTTGAATACTTTTTTAATTTGATGTGAGACATTATACAGCTTCTAATGGCTGAGTGGGTGATAATTGGTAATTATAATTATATGGGCCCTTAGAGAGGCCGGCCAATAGGTAAGGTGAACATTGAGATAGTTCAGGGTCTGGTTAACTACCACCATGATAGCTGTAATAATTAACTAATTGGTGTTAAAGAGAGCATGGATTGACCTCAAGGGAGTTCCGGGTGGCTGTTAGACATCCTGTAAAAAGTGCGTCATTCTGATAGATTTCCATATATGAGTTAAACATCTGCGTATCTGCGATAAAACAGTGTCTTATTCTGGTGTGCCCCTTGGTAGCAGAGTCTTTATTCTCATCTGAGATGGCTAGTCGCTGTAAGTTGAAGTCGTGAAGACCTCAAAACGCTGAGCGTGTTTGTGTTAGAGCTCGTAGAATGAACCCCTTTTTGTGGATACGCCTCAGTAGAAGATTATTGAGCTCAGACTTGTTCATTGCACTTGCAGGCAACCTTCGCTATTATTGCAGCTGTAACACCAAAACAGCAGTGGTTGAATAGGCCGTTTTTTTACAGATCTGGTACTATTCGTCACACTAAGTATTATGTAATTCATCTGGTAGCAGATTTGATGAAGTGTTTTCTAAGTCTGCACAACTTGCTATGAGTCATTGGCCTAGAATATATCACAATTCTACAACTAAATTATACAAGGGAAATCATAGCTGCGTTTAGTAGAGTAATTACACATACATAAGAGTAAGTGCTCCCTCAGCTTCGGCTAGAGCCATTAGCCTTCTCATCCTTATAAATTAGCATTATTTATTGGCACATGTATTTGATGAGAAGGAAGATCGGTAAAGCATTGCTGGATTACTAGATAAATGTATCTCAATGTTGACATATTGAGTTAATGTAATTTATGTCAGTCTGTCATTAATACCTGGGTAGGATCTAGTTGCAGACGTGTGAAGGAATGCTAGTCGGAGAATCAGTGAGTCATGCTTTCTGTTTGAGTTTTATTCCTATTTGTACTTGTACAGCGCAGTTACACAGGATTACATATATCACAATAATTACTTGTCTCCGATTGTATTCTATTATGTAACTCAAATATATATTGCCACTTAAGTAGCATTAGCTCTAGTTCTGTAATATTATATGGTTGTGGGATATAAATCCACCCGACATTTATAGTTTATAGGCTCGAGTTATACCTTTACTTATGAGTAAGACATGTACAGGTATTAAGTATATAATTTATATGGCTGTACCAAAGGTAATGAGGTTTCTTTCCTGGTATCTGATGGATTGGTCTCCACCAAGCTTTACCATTTACCAACAGACGACAGCCGACCAGAAGTAGGCTATGTAGGGTATGTGTATTATATGACATGCAGTAGGAGCAGACGTTTGTTTGGGCTACTTTCTTGAGGTTATTGATTTACTTTGATACTAACAATGCCTTGTCAACAAGTAGTAGAAGATGGCCAGTTAATATTTAGTGATGAACTTGTACGTTGTGTCCATTTCTCATTGATTAATATAAGGCAACTATCTAAAACAGAGTGGATTTACATGTAGACACAAAGAAGGAACTAGCAGATTTGTGGCTACAGTAGACCTAATTACAAATTACTAAGTTATAGGTATGTACATGTATATATTTAAATATAAACTAGTTCAATGAACTTGTCAAATAGCCTACATAGGTTATGTAAATGTAGTAGGCATTTTCATCAGTGTATCTTGTAAACATGCAAATTGTAAATGAGGTAGGTTAATGCTCTGATAGCAAGTTCATTGACACCAATATGTGTGATGAGTAGGGCTATTCTTGTTACATTGTTGGTAGCCGATGCCCAAACTAGTGACTTTGCAAAAATATTTGATGCAAAACATATATTTCGTGTTAGTAGACCTGTATCTTATTCTCTCCAAACCCTCAATTCCTCCAAATGCTATAAGTTGCTGCAAGACTGATGTCTTTGCATGACACTTTTATAAAATATTCATTTGTGAATTGCTTGAGTGTCATGTAAAATATTCTTCATGTTTCAAATATAATAATACATGTACCAGGTATGCAAGATTGATTGTCTATTGCCACTTAGTGACACTAATACATGCATTCCCTTGTACAAAATGATATAAATTTAGTGAATTTATCATTTGAACCCGATCAATAATTTGTTCAGAGGACCGAGTGCATTCAGTTGGTCCCCTGCTAACCATGTGGTACATAATACACAGCTGTCCCTCCCTATACTGATGTGCTGCTGTCACATCTCAGGGTTAGATTATAACAGCTTGTAGTTATGTACATAAGACAGCTATGATGCCAAACATTTAGTTGGCCTGTTTGTTTACTCTTGGTGCGAATTGTACTTTGAAATGTTGAAATGTTTTGTTTGGAATTCAAACTTGGGGTTTAATAGTGTGACTAAGTGAAAATATTTTATGATTTATCTGATTAAGATAAACAAATAGTGATATTGCATATTTCATGCCCCCTTCCCCTCTTATGCATGTGCATGAAGGTCTATGTACATTATATAGGCCAGTGCAGTGTCAAAACATCTATCAAAATGTTTGCCCATTTAACTTGTGTGAAATTATTGCAGAAGTTTTTTTTGGCATTTTCTCATCATTCAAAGAGTGAGGTTTAGGCCTATATTGATCAGAGGGTGTAGTGTGGATTCATTCCACTGCTGTAATACATAGTCATATAGTCTACAAGAATCTGTGGCATTTCCCAACAAGGATGCAGAAGTCAAATGAAATGTCTAATTCACCTGCGCCTATAGAATTAAAATTCTATTTTTAGTACTTAATTGAATTCAATAATTAATTTTACTATTTCAACATTGCTAATGATGGAATGTATTAGCATACAAATTTTACATTTTAGCATTGAAATACAATGTCATTGTTGTACTTTTGCGTTTAAAACTATAATCTATTTGAGTGCATCATGAATTCAGCCTTGTTGTATGTTGGCCTAGTGGCCTGTCCTGTATGTAGCAGTACCAGTTCGGACCAGTAGGTCTAATTCAGTGATGTATGGCATAAAAAATGAGCATTTCTAAACAATAAAAAATAGAAAATAGTTAATTTTCTACTCAGTTATCTACAAGGTTGATCCATGATTCTCGATCCTCTCAGTTGTATACCTGTAGGCTATCATAGCCTAAGTTCCAACTCACCCAAAGTAACAAACGAGTATCAGATCTTTATTATAAGTTGAATGACGAAAATCCGTGCCAGTAGCATTGTCCAAAAGTCTGACTAGGCGAGCAGTTGGTGAATGGTCAATTCGCCTAGTCTCTACCCTTCAGTTGACCTATATTAATATAGCCCAAGTGTCTGTCATAGTGAGAGCGTACACCAGTGATGTTGCACCATATTTCTTGGAAGGACTACTGCAAACAAGCATACGCCTACACCTCGTTTGGTCTTTCATTTCAACTAACAGAGCTTTGTGAGAATGCATATTGTAGAACTGGGGTCAAAATGGGTCCTTTCCGTATCTAACTGCCCAGTCTATCTACTTTATACTTACTACTACTATCTCATACCTACATGTACTTATTAATTACTGTACTTATTTACAGCCTGCTATGCTATGACATATTGCACTGTTTTGACCACCGAGGCTTGAGGCTGCTTGCTGCCAGTTTGAGGTTTGCTAGTGTATGTCTTACTGTGTATCACTAACATCTATTGTTTGTTGTTGATTGCAGTTTGATTAGCATAGCATACCAATAAATGACATCTTCAATATCATTAGAAATGCATATGTAGGCCTATATGTATATGGGGTGTACAGTTCTAGAGGTTGAGGAGATCAGAGGTCATGCATTATCAAATTATCATTAGTAGTTACATCTTGTGTGTTGGTGTCAGGTGTATTGGATAGGCAGGGACAGTTGTGCTAGCTACTTCTATGCCCATTGGATTATATGGTGGTATTTTAGTTTCAGTTCACCAGTGTAGGTTACTCCGGATCTTATACTGTATCTACCAGAAAGAGGCTCCTAGTTCTTGTTGGAGGTTGGTAAATGGTAAGTCAACTTTGACGGTGTTACTCTGTAGTCTGTTGGTATAGTGGAACTGCTGCTAGGGCCTTCTGTATTACATTGCAGTCTCTTGGTGGTTTTACTGCATGTACACTGCACCAAATCACTTCAGATAGCCTTATAAATAGCTAGTTTGTTGCACGTTCTTATTAAGATTGCCGGTATGAAGATCTTAATGGGTGTATATAGGTATAATATTGTGCTATATACTATATTATATTTATATGTCTACAATGTTAAAATAAATCTTTCTAGTCAATTTTGGAACGCTAGAAGGTGCTCTCTCTGATTGCAAGCAGTTTGGTTCCAAAAACCATTGTGAGACTCGAAATAGCTGTGATACTGGTCTTGGAGCCAACCAGGATTCTGGTTTTAATTTGGTCATACACAAATATAGAGTAAAATCTTCCTTGAGCAACTATGACTGACAGTCTGTACTAGTACTAGTAAATCTGAACATTGTTAGTAGGCCTACTGTACTATAAATAACTGTGACAGCAGCAGCAGGTCTCAGCTAAAACAATAATTAGTCTGAATGCATTGTAAACATAACTTATTAATAATATGAAACTAGTACCTCATCAGTACCTCAGTTATGACATCACATGAAACTTTATACAAGTATTTTTATGCAGGTAAATAAGCATTATTATCTAGGACTATATGGCATTCTCTGAGAGCGTAATATATGGGGAATGTTTACCACTGAACTTTTTGTACAAAATTCAAGTTTTCATGTTGACAGTTGTTGTGACAAGTTTCACACCCAGTAATCACCAACTTGCTTCGTCGACCATATTTATCCCCCCCCCCCTTTTCCAAGCATTATTTTGTCTTGACCTAAAATATCTCTACTTGTTAGAAATTTGTAACATACCAATAAAGTGATTATAGCATTATACAGCCATGTTCTATGTACTCTGTGACTGGTTTTATATTAGATATAGGTGAGGTAGTTCAGCCCTTGTGACTTGCATCCTTCCGCATCTACTCACATTCTATATTACTGTATGTAATGTATGTAAACCATTGAATGTAGACTGTGGATTATAGAATGTAGATTGTAGATTATAGAATGTAGACTGTAGATTATAAAATGTAGACTATAGATTATAGAATGTAGACTGTAGATTATAGAATGTAGACTGTAGATTATAGAATGTAGACTGTAGATTATAGGGTGTAGTCTGTAGATTATAGAATGTAGTCTGTAGATTATGGAGAGTAGACTGGAGATTATAGAGTGTAGTCTGTAGATTATAGAGTGTAGTCTGTAGACTATAGAATGTAGTCTGTACATTATCAGCTTTAGGTGTAAGCGTCTTCGACATATGGAAACGGAGCGCACATATATTTGAGATAGATAGCTGTAGGCGATCAGACTTTTTGCTGGAAGCTGCATATGCCCCCACATTTAGTTCATGGTTTACCATGATCTTGATAAGGAGTCAAAGCAATATAATATGTTGCCTTGACTCCCAATCAAGATCTTCGTCTTTCCGTGAGAACACAACTCCTTAAATGTTCTGATAAACAAAAATAGTAGTGTGAAGTTAATAGTAGCTGTGTAAGATTACCACACTAAGTGATGCAGGTATTTGACCTGATAATCTATTCATTTTATTACCTGTAAACCAGATATATAGTGTCAGTTGTAAAGAAGTGACTCATTGTCATTTATCAAATGTTTATATAATGAGTAATTTACTACTTTGTTGAGGTCTTTAGTTTTAAATATGAACTCCAAAATTACAGCAAAAACATTATTCAGTGATTAATAATGAGGGGAAAGTTTTACTACTTAGTGTAATTAGCAACGTTCTTAAGCCAAGATTTACCTGCTAATCTCTATTGTATTTAAAGTACTCCAAAATGATTAGTGCACAAGTTTCAGATAATTATTTTCATCGAGTACAGCTATTGGATTTCTATGGGGAATATTTTACCAGAAGACAACTCCTCAAAGTCTTGCACATGCACAGGCGGTTTAGCAAAGAAAAGTTATGCTAATGTTAATTATTCTATAAATACCATAGATGAATGAAGTTGATTGATTACCCCAAACAAACTATGAAGTTGGTAATTGATTAGAAAATATGCTGGACATGCAACCCTTTTGTCTTTAGCAATAAACCGTTTTATCTCTTTAAAATGGTGTACAAATCTATTAGCATTCATTTATAAATTGCTTCTACTTGGTTGAAGTGTTTAATCACATGGAAACTTCACTGGTGTGTGATCATCCTATTGTACGGAGAGTTTATCCCTGATTGTTACCCAAGAGAGAGAGAGGAGAGAGTTGTGCCATTAATCAACGGTAGGCAGGAGGTGGATGAGGTAAAGGGAGGGGATAGATATATCATCTTGTCAGGATTATATAGTGCTTGATTAAAGCAAGACAGTAGCATCTAGTAATTGGATTCATTCTACAAGTTCAACTGCTATCTTAGATGGTAAGTTCTCTAGAGTCTGACAACTTATAAGTTTAATTCTACGTACTTATTTATAAAATACAGAACCTATAATATGTAGAGCATGGGATCTAAGCTATAGAAGTGTAGAATCTAAGATGTATAAGTGTAGAATCCAGAATGCTGGCTGTAAACTGTAGAATATGAATTCCAGAGTGTAACATGTCTGGCATAGAGTTTGAAATGTACATGTAGAGTATTTGTTTGTAGACTGTGGAACCAAATTATAACTATTGTGAATAGGTGTGGGTACAGGAGTCTACAATGCACTCTACCAGTAGGCCTATGCCATATATCATGACTGTTGTAAATACATGTATACTTGTTAGTAAATTTGTAGAATATTTTTATCCACAGTTTGTAGGACCTACTTTTCTAGTTCCCATCAAACTGAGTGGTATCAAAACTGCTGTAGACTTTTCACTCTGTTGTGATCATGTTTTCCATGGTGAACAAAAATATCAAATGCATAAACAACCTCTAGCAGCTATTTAATTGCAAGTGATAACATTATAATCCAAAGTACATTATTCTATGCTTTCACTGCACTGCTCAGTATTTCATATATGAGCTTGGATATAGTGTCTACTCCTTTCTACATTTGTACATGGTAGTACATCACCTGATCCTCTGGAAAGGCCGTACTGTTGCATTGTTTGTTTTTGACTATCACTGTAACATTTGATGCTCTATTAACATGTTTATATGAGTTATTATTAATCCATTATCCTTATTGTTCATCTTTATGTTGGGTCAATGTATAGGCTGGTCCTTTCACCATTCACAATTCACCACTAGTTAATTACGCTTTGGACTTGTTACGTCAATCATCTATTTTTAATAAACCAGTTGGTCTTGTTTACCTTCTATAGGTATTATGCTGGAGTAGAATTATTAGTACAACCAAGTTTATGAATAATATATTAATAACTAATTTGGTGATGGCTTACATTGAATATCTCCAATTCTATAGAATAACTTTATCAATAGTTCAATAAGTATCAGTTTATAGTGTATTGCTATAAGATGAATGTAATAAACGTATGAACTTTCGAGTATCGTCTCAAATAAGACATTCACCTGTTTTGTATATACATTTGTTTATATATTATACATTTATTCATTTGAGGAGTAAATCAGTCTTGGTGGCAGTTACTAGTCTCATTCTTTGTGAAGTTTGGTTGAGCTAACACATCATTCTAGACAATTCTTGACCAAATAGACAAGTTTTGCAGGTGCCTTCTGTCCCTCTATTCACAGTTTGTGTCGTCTATACTAGAAACACTATCAGTCACATAAACTCTGATCCCAGCTGGTCCTTGAAAATGAATTCTCTCATCAGTCATCATTCATACATCTAGGTAATCCTTTCTGAAGATTATGAATGAGTTGACATTCTGGAAAATTTACTCCTGGTAATCTTGGCAACACGATATTATCTCAGATTTCCCAGAAAATGGTAAATTTTCATTACAGTAATATTGGCTGGTGTTTGTTTATTTTGTGCTTTATCAAGTGGGTGCTCTTCCATATATATCGAGTGTTCTAGTAATGTGATATATGAAATACCCTTTAGTCTGAGTGGCAGTGACGTCTTGCATGCACATGTTTCCTAGTGTCTCCTCGCACCTGCAGGCACTATCCTGTATTGCCAAGTTACAGAGCTGGTTATTATACTTTTCGTTGTCTTAGCAGATTTTTTGCTCACACTAATTCAAGCTTCGAGGGTTTCATCAGGTTTGAATTTACTATTTAGACAGTATCCTCTTCTTACTTATCCTGAAGATATTCTATGTTAATCACCTACTTTGCCTAATAGATCTTTAGCATACGTAATGCTGCATCGAGCTAGGAAGTCCTTCATGCAGTAGAAAGGTTATTGTTTTCTCATTCAACAAAATTTGCGTTGGTGATTTTTCTTTTGGATAATTTGACGACCTTCGTGCATATCACGGTGACATGCAATAATGTTGAAATCTGGAAGTGAATTGCTTACATGTGAGATAAATCTTATTGTTATCAGTATTAGAGATAATGATCCCTTTCATATTGAGATTGATATGCTGTAGCATAGCTTTCCATCTGTCTATTTCCTCCCTACTCTCTACCCTGAGAGACAGTCGGTCATTTTATTCTCTATTCCGTATATTAGAGTATGACACTTGTAAACAACAATATTGCTACTTATAATGTAAAATGTATTTAAAAAGATTATATTATATTACTTGTTCATTGAAAGTGGATACGTCCATTCCACACTTGGTTTAGAATGCCATCTTGGTGCCAAGCTTTTGTGGCTTTGAGCCTCTACAAACCAGCTGAACCAAGGAGTTGAACCTCTGGTCTGGCTCCTGCTCTGGGAATCTCATTCAAAAACTCAGGCTCTGTCGTCATTTCACATTTATATGTATGGGAATGCCAGTTCTCTACTTTTACTACATCGTGATGAAATACGGCTCATCAGATCTGGCTGTTAATCATTGAGCAGACTAATCCCCTCATTACACATTATGTATGTTACTATTTAAACGGATAGTTTAGATGAACATTATTCATTCTTTTCTGTCTTTCCATTATTGTATTTAAACTGGATTACAAAATATTATAATAAAGTATTGTGTGTACCTGAATAGGGTAAGTAGCAGTGTTGCTAGGTTACCTGCCTGTTGTGTAGGATTACCTAAGATTAAGAGAAATCCTAGTATAAGCTAATTATTTAATTACTTGTGAGTGATGCGATCTCTCCTTCCAATAGTCATGTACAGGTATACTCTTTTTGCACTCTTCTATGTCTGAAATATTACAGGCTAGTTTTTTGCAAACCAGTGGTTAACTAATAAGATATTGCTATAGGATAATCTTTGTAAGGATGTGATAATCTGGGCACACCAGTTAACTGACACGCAACTCATGAGTTAAATTCTCATAGCTGGAGGATGTCAGCTACTACCAGTGTGAATTCTTTCAGTTTCAAAATTTCAATATTGTGATGTTTATTCCAAAATATTTACAAATTCAACTGCATTCACAAGAATTAATTTGTAAAATAGTGCATTGGAGACTGTTAAACTAAAAGTCTTGGGGGGAATGAGAGAACCTAATTTCATTACTCCATACTCTTCTGAGAATGCTGCAAGATTAAGTTTGAAAATCCTGATTACAGCCAACTTTTTGACCTTTGAGGTTTTCTCATTGGTGCCAGTTTCCTATGAATTTGGCACTAAACAAAGAATTTCCCTATCATTGCCAAATGCCTTAGAAATTCTCTGACCTGAGGATGCTGGGATACCTGGTTACATGTCTATTGCATCACAAAAGTCTATACAACATGTACCTGGCCAGCTATCAAACGTAATAAGAGTAGAAAGACATCATATATGACAAATGTTCCTTCTTCTCTTACAGTGATGGAACACAGGCATATGCTGTTTGGAAATAGGAGACTACCCTAGGAAACCTAGCGCAGCATGTCCACTAAACATGCACTGAATTCATCTATACAATTTGATGTCCTTCCTGGGCATAGTAGAAATCCAGAACTATCAGGTTTTAGTAACAGTACACACTATCAGCTAGAGTATCTGGACCTGTCTTCTGTTGGAGAACATGAGGAGGATATAAGCTGTAGTCCTGGTGAACACAAGTAAGTTTTAGCTAGCTAATCCCCCTCTTGCTGACCAATGGGAACCTAAGTTGTAAAGAGATCAGCATTCCTTCTCATTGAGTTAATGGAGTTGAAAAGGACATTTACTATGGACATCTAGATTGCAAAGTGTGTGAACATACAGCGCTATAACCTTACATAAATTACTATAGTGTGAATGAGATCTCCATTTGGAAATTGTCTTCTATATTCAATAGACGATAATCTGTGAATGACTTGATGTACACCATATTGTTCATATGGACAGATTTTCCAGTTTTTGCATCCTAAATTTGAATTAACCAGTCAAGAGACACTACACCCATAACCATGCTCTCTATACCTAGCAGGTTTAGACACCATGTCACCAACTCACCAGCTATACTGCACTTGGCCGCAATGCTCGCCGTAAAAGTCAATACCATTCTTTCACTATCCGTTATGAATTTACTGAAGAGCTCACCGTTATCTTTAGTTATTAGAACAGTGGAAAAATATATTACTAATATCAATTTTGTAGAAATAGCGTCAACAGAAGCTCTCCTGTTCTTTGGGGTTATTGAGCTATGAAGAGCTGAAATTTCCTGAAAGACCAGTTATTTTGTAGATTCTAAAAGATACCAATTAAAATAAAAATGATTGGACAGTAACATAACCCCCTGGAATTTAATGATTTTATGATGATGCAACGAGGGATTAGGAGATGCTTGATCATTATTTCTATCAAATGCTTCATAAAATCTGAAGAGGTTTTGATGATTGTAATTTAGGGTGGACTTGTTTAATGTCTTTGGGAAATTCTATACTCATCCCGTTGTCAATGTACGGTAGCCATTTAATTTGGATTGGGTCTGACAATGAGATCTCATTAATGTAATGTTATATAAAGTGGGAAGAGGCTCTTAAGAGTTCTTTCCATCTTTTAATCTAATCAATTTATTAATTTCCATTTCTTCAGCTCAAATTAACTGGTCACTAGCATTTAGAATATTTGAGATTTTGCTCTAATTTTCAAACTCACACAATATATTCCTTTCTAGCCACATGTATATTCCATTACTATGTTCTTATCTCCCCATGAATTACAGACATGCATGTAGATGTTACTTTGCTGTTGTAGAAGTCGAAGCATACTACCTCTGGCAGAGGCAGAGTTCTATAGCTTTGAGGACTACCTCCCTAACTGTGCTGCCACAGTTGATGCTGACTATGAGAATGTATATGGAGAGAACAACAACCACATACAAGTAGACTACACAACCAGGTAAATAATATGTAGAATCTAGTCTACAATATTAGATCGGCATAGCCTGTGCTCATTCTATGACTCATCACATGATAATCAACAAACTAATTTCTGGTATCTGTACTGTAATTGAGCGGAAGTAATAAATAAAAACATGGAAATTATTTTGAAATATAAAAGGGAATGAAGCAAAAAGCATAAGACTAATTTTCTAGTACAACAATAAATGTGTATTGCTCAGTCCCAACTAACCATATGAAATAAGAACTTTGTGAAAAAATCAAGATTAATGCATAGCGTAGAATATAAAATATGCATGAGGGCTTAGACTTAGCCTGTGATTTATTTAGGCCAATTGATCTCTTCGGGCCGTGCCTGAATTATACCATTTATTTGATAATAACGGTTAGACTTCTAAATATTATAGTATAGGACTCGGTCATAATTGATATCCACACATAGATACAACATGCTGTAGTGATGTTGAAACACATCATTACGGAATAAGGTAATATGAATAGAAAATCCATAGAATCAATTTGAAGTGTTAATTTTTCGTTTTTATTACACAGACGTGTATATTTTTAGATCATCTGGAAGTAAGTACTACTCATGTGAGGCATCTGATACTCATCTAGGATGGAGAATCGGGTCAGACCTAAGAAACACATCTCGTGCTGGGAGTACCTGCTCTGGTCAGTAATTATCCCCTCTTGCTATTAATGACGTGATATCTCTTATTCGGGAGTTGTGCCCTTTTATGTATAGAGAGCAGATAACTCCTGTAAATCAGCGATATCCTATCAAAGACCAGACTACAATATACTGTAATCATTAAAACAAATACTTATCTGTAAATAGTTTACAGAATGGATTACAGGTTCACACCAGTGCTAGTGCGTGGGTAGGTACCAGAAGTAGTGTATAATAATAGCACTACATGTATTATACAGAAGGGCATCATAATGCCATAACCAAATACTGCATCCATTTTGTTGACATTGGATTTATTATTTTTATTCTGTAGGATCATCAAGTTCAAGTCAATCATTAGGTAACAGTCAAATATTCCAACAATCCCACCCAATAGTCAAACACAATCCAAACCTGCCTTCTGTATCATCAACTGCTCAAAAGAACCGTAAGTTGACACTGGTATATATGTACTCTGTATAGTATTTAGAAGTTGCCCTCCCTCCTATTACAGTACTTTGATTCATTGACCTTGGGTTGACAGATAGGAATATAAATTATTATGCGCAAATGAGCATTCAACTCTGTGGCTGGTCAAATCGTGACTAATTACTACTCATTCTAAACGTGTCTAATTTTTATATTGTAATTCCGCTAATTAACTCAGCCAGGACCTAATAACTATACTTATCTCGTGAGTGATGACATTATGCTATGTACGTAATGTAAAAGTGTTGAATAAAATCGGACATTACTTTTCTGTCATGTAAATCTAGACTTGATTTATTGTGATGCATTAAATCTATACTCTTACTGTCAAAGCTGTTCATCAGTGTAATGTCCATGACCACCTCAATAGCACTCATTATTCTTTAGTTTATGACTCTATTCATAAGGTTTCCTCAGCATAGTGAATAAAGATATCGATTGCATTGATTGGCTGTTCCATAGTCTCTAGGTGTTGTGTAGCAGGTATACTGATTAGCAGCTCAGCACAATACAGTAAATACAACTAACTTACTCTATTGCTATTTATTTTGAGTTTGAGAATAATAGGTGTTTAGGGTCGGCATTGTTTACCACTCTCATTAGCATTGAACTGGTGAGGTGAACAGGGCTAGCACCTTTGTTACAGTTTGTACAATTTATCCCTTTATAGTACAGTATTATATAGTGTCTGTAATCATTAGACAGTTGCACTAGGTGCTTGGTAGTTGTAATAATTTTATTTCTCTTCTAAGGTATAATCACTAGGGACTAGTTTAGCTTGTTATGTAATGTCCACCATGTAGTAGTAAGTAGTAGTAGTAGTGTATATTGTGCTGTGTATGTTGCAGGGAATAAATTTCCACACAGTACATCTTCAACAGCTTTAGTCAATTCTATTTATGACATGTATCCAGCAGTAAGGAAAAGTTTATCTACAGATTCATTCAGGTAAGTTATTATATTCTTTTTACATTGTTGTAGTAAATACAGGTAAGTACATGACTACAAGTCTATGTACTTACACATCCAAACAAATTATATTTATGTACATGTGTACACTGGCAAATACATCACTCAGTAAACTGTTGCCTAATTGCTTTAAATTGGGTTATAAAAAATCTTCCTAATAAATAATGCAGTGATTATACATGTATGTCTACATTTAAATTTAATTAAAAAATCTTTTTAGTTGATTGCATAATATGACATATACGCCTACACTTTAGCCTGCACTGGGAGTAGGACTTCTAATTGCTGGAAGACATATATATGTCATGTTTTTCCGTTTTGAGCAACCTAACTTCCAAGTTTTCCAAATATGATTGTCTTTATTTCACAGTCAAGGAGCTACTGTCACTGATACCCTACCCAGATAGTCCTACCCCCACCCACAGTCCCCTGTATGTCATGTTTTACTCTAACACAACAACTTATACACCAACCCACTAGTCATATAGCCCATCCATAGCCTCTGGAAAACTTGGACATTAGGTTATTCTCACCTGAAGCCAAAATGAATTTCACATTGCCATGTATTTAGTGTACAGTATGCATTAGTATATACATGTACATTGTATGTAGGCCTAATAGACAATGATTTTTTCTCTAGAAAACTGCATAGTTCAGGCCACAGCATAGCGGAGTTACAGAAACCTAATATTATTGGCTCTACTAATGCTGGTTCGATACCCTCACATCATCTCACCAAAGTCAAACCTGACAATCAACAGGCTAGCAGGTAAACCCAACAATATAATCAATACATGATTACTGTAGACACTGTAGACACTGTAGACACTGTAGACACTGTAGACTGAATATATAGTATAGCATGCTATAGCCTTGATTCAGTTATGAACACATTAACTAATCCGCTCTTACCACAACCTGCTATTAGATAACAGCCCATTCCATGTGTTAGGTCTATTGGTAATAAGAAAATTATATTTCCTATGGAGTGTCAGACCAGCGATAAGGTTTCTCTATTAATGGTGCTCAACAAGTGACTTTGGTTTCTTTGTGAACTAAAAGGTTCTTTGTGTAGTCTAGAAATCCACTGTGTCCCATGTCTGGCTTCTCTCCTCTCCCAGTAGTTTATGCTCCATGTAAGCTGCATAGTAAGTACATGTAGTCAGGTACATGTACACTTATATCTACCACCAATCTGACTATACATGTATACTTAGATGTGGACATAAGTGCTGTACTATCAAACAGATCTTCCATTGACAAGTGAGTAGCTGTAGAAGTGTTTTATACACTCGCAATTGTCGAAGCATCAGCCATCATTATGGTTTGAGCACTCTTTGTGTAATAATTTTCAGTCACGAATGCTCTTGCCCTGTAAGCATAATAAGACTGTGATTATAGCAGCAGAACAGAGGAATTGCTGAATGGAATTGTGAAGTTAGCAGAAGACACTGTGGACCTTCCACACTTCCCTAAGATAAAACATTCGACTCATCATCCTAAAGAACAGGTAAAGAAGAAACCCCCCTTGCAGACTTCTAAGAGCACCCCTTTGTTTTCTTCGTCTGCTCAATCAACAGCGAATAGTGGGAAAAATGGATCCACTAAACCATCCTCTCCTGTGGCAACTTCCAAACGTTTCACATGTAAGTACAATTACTTTAGACTTGCATAAAATCCTCTTTCATGGAAATAATAGTTTGGGAGTTAGAGTTGTCCTTTCTTTTGATACTTTCACTACATATTATGTGTACTAATTTTATAACATTTGGAATTGTCGCACCTTGTTACTAACAGTGCATAGGGTAGACAATTCCAACTCTTTACAATTTCACTACGACTGGCCAGCTATAAAATTATGTGCATTCGGAATGAGTGGCATATTGCCGAGTGGCATATTACCGAGAGGCATATTGTCGAATGCTAGATGATGTGATCCCTGAGCCTGCATGCAATATTACAGTGTTATGGGTATTTACGATGACTTTATTGGTGTTAGGCATTTGAACTTGGACTTGTAGTCTTTGAGTTTTGTTATCACTAAGTTTCCTATAATACTATATAAATCTTAGAATTAAGGAGTAGATTCAACCACTTGATTTATTGACATTGTGTCGTAAAGCACTTTTGAGTAGCCAGATTAGGCACTTTTTGCAGAAGAATAACTCGTGGTTTGCAGAAGAGTTTACTTTTATGGAAGACATTACTTTTGATACAGAGCAGCATTTCTACTGTCATACTCAATTTAGTCTGTGTGTTGTAAATATGCAGTTAGCAGAAAGGGAAGTTTCCACGGTGGGGCAGACCATGACCGAAAAGTGGACAAGAAGAACAAATTGACGGAGAAAAACTCTCATCTAAATGGTAATGAATCTTTTACTTCAATCGTCTTGTGACAAAACTCATTTGAAATTTCATATCCTATTCTTTGTTGAATGAAAATATGTTGTACAGTCAATGCTATAATTCAATGTTAAAACTTTTGTCAAGAATTATTATTTGAACTCTTTCCCTTTGAGTAATAATAGAAGCATTTATACAAATATTATTATCAATATTTTGATCTAGATTGCAAGCCGTCAGCATTATTCTTTCCTAATCGGCATTTTTATCAATGGCCTCTTGAAATTTTCATAGAACGTTAGCAAGACGCACAAATTTTAGACTCTTCATGCGTAGGCCTATTTATTTTTAGCTTAGAAACCTTTAGGTGGGGTATGTTAGCCAATCTACATTCTGTAGCCCTGTACCACTCAAATTTTCCAAAAAGACTTGATGTGGTGGTGTCACTGTTGAACATATTTTTGTTACATTAATAATTGGTGAAAAAAATGGTTAAATGGTTAAAATCGGAGGCATCAAAATATTTAATGTGTCATAATCAGATAGGCCTGCGCTATTTGCTGCGAGCTGAGCCATAATTAAAAGCATTCCAATTATCTTGTTTAGTTCTCTCAGTTTGAACTGCTGGGCCTCCTGCCTGCATGACCTTTTAGTAAATTTTATTGAAAATGCTCTCACACCACCTACTACGTACTGCAAACACTTTGTGCAACGTACACAATGGCTACTGTATTTTTGCATGCCACGTGTGTATACAACAGATGTGTAGCAACCGGTGTGGGTGCAATAGTAGTAATGTTGTTCCAGTTGCGTTAATCTAATTTCCTGTTGGTCCTTCTCTGAAATACATGCAGGTTACCAATGATTTAACTATAAACTACGTAAAACTCTTCACAAATATAGCTCTGCAGTATCAACAATTTTGTGAAATTACATTTTTAACGCGCCCTCACAGTTCTTGCACCATCATCAGTGTGTTAGTATTAGACTATCTTATCTTGTTTTGATAGCAGTCAATCTAGATTTAGATTCACTTATGTTTTGAAAATTCTTTTCCATGATGTCTACTTATTGTTGATAGATGGAAATGCATATATTGTAATATAGTGTAGATACATAATTTATAAACTATTTGTTGTAGCATATTTGAATGCAGTAGAGAGATTTGATCTAGATCAGGTAGCACACCTACTAAGCGTAGACAGCTCATGTGTCAACAGGTAAAAGTTTCAACCTATTGTGTGTAAATTTCAAATGTTTTATGGTTTCAAGATAACTGATTAGGGTATAAATTACCCCTTTTGTTCTCCTCTAAAGATGTTAAAACACAAAGCTGATGCTACAGCTTATTTGGTAAGCATAATACTGCGTGTGTTGAATAGATAACATGGCGTGTATGTTTTATAAGTAAATAAAGATTTCTTTCTAGTAGAAAAAATTAAACACTTTTTAAATTGTATAAATAGTTACAAGTTTAACAATTGAGGCAGATTGTGAACATTTGTCGAGTAGATATAAATGTAGTATTGTTTCAGTAGCTTCAGTAATAAGGATGCCGTTCTCAATCATCTGGCTTAAACGTCATACTTATATATAAAATCTGCGCCAATTAATTGCATACAAGGGAAATTACGATGCTATCACCACCATTGTTTATTATACTAATTTATATGTAAATGCACTATATTATAGGCCTTTGAAAGTTACAAAGACAATGAATTAAAAATCATGTAATAATTTTAGCCTGAACAGCGAAGGACTTGCAGCTCTCGATATGGCGGTGCTCACAAACCACGTCCCAATGATCAATGCTTTACAGAAATATGGTGCTCAGACTAAGTTTTTAGGTACAGTACATAAGATCATTATATATGTACATGTATATCTCTATATTATGCAAGCTATATCCTTGCACTTAATATCTGTCACAATTTGTACTTCTGACCTTGGTTCAACCTCAAACTAAATAGTCACACTGACACACCCTGGTCAAGGGTACATCAAATTGGTTCATGGTCACCGTATTCCAGAGCAAATAATCTAAATCTATGACTCAATATAGTCTGAGTTTCTAACCTTATTACATGTATGTCCAAACCTATGTCACTTACTGGCTTAACTTTATTACTGCAACGCAGGAATCTAGGTCATTTACTCTTCCTGATTTCTTGACTACATAAAACAAACTGACGATTTTCACGATTATTCCAATGCTAAAAATCATCCCCCTTCTCCAATAAAGTGCATGGCATGTTGGTGTATTGTAGATGGACTAATGGAGAAGTCTTTGTTGAGTTCACTGGAGAAATGGATAAATATAGCCGAAAAGCAATTAGCACAACTCCGGTCTGGTAGCACTAGTGGCAGCAGTAAGGTCAGTCTGATAATCTGAGATTATTATAGGATATACTGTACATGTATATATTACAGTATAATATTATATTACAGCTCTATATTTAAACACTGCCAGCCTTTAAGTTGTATGTGTAAAATATGTAATTTGCATAACTTGGGGACATGATTGCTATGCTTGCTATAAGTAAATTTCGTACCATGTAGGCCTGTTCCCAGATGGCTGGAATTTCTGGCAGGGATCTTGTTTTATCCAGCATTTCTGCATATGCTTTGAATCAGAGGTTCATGCTGAATCATTTTATTTCATCCCCTCTCCCAGCTAACTCTCTCAGCTGACTCTCCCAGCTAACTCTCCCAGCTCACTCTCCCAGCTAACTCTCCCAGCTACCTCTCCCAGCTAACTCTCCCAGCTAACTCTCCCAGCTAACTCTCCCAGCTAACTCTCCCAGCTACCTCTCCCAGCTAACTCTCCCAGCTAACTCTTCCAGCTACCTCTCCCAGTTAACTCTCCCAGCTAACTCTCCCAGCTAACTCTCCCGTAATATGACTCACTTGGTCAGACACCATTGAAAATAATTTATTGTGAAATATTTCAAGTATTTCTATTAATCTGAAGAAGACTTTGTCAAATAAATATTTATAGTCTATATAATGGATAGCGGCTACTAAAATAATTGTGTATCTCGTAGCTCCGCCTTTTTCAAAGTATTTCAGAATTCCAGGTGGATATTGTTTCTTCTTGATCTTCCATCTGTCTTGTCTTTGTATTCCTAGGTTAACATTGATTTCTTAATTTGCTGCAACCTGACTCATTAAAATGCAGTTATTGATTTAGTCAGTCATATACCTACGGTGTTAATTGCTTTTTAATTTAAAAAATTTCCTGTGATGGTTATGCATATATGATATATTATTAGCCTTCCTTTGTCATTAACTAATAATTTAAGAAGGACTTTGACACATTTGATTAAATACCTTCAGAGAACTAGGAGAGGTTAGATAGGTAGATACAATTAATCACTTGTTATACATCACTCGCTAGCACTCTACATATCCAGGTGCATGTACATACAACTCCCCTGTCTCCTGTGTACTCTCATAGCATGTCATCTAAGTACAGCATTCTAGGTTCTCTCCCTTCTCTGTATTTGCTACAGTGTTGATAATTGCCATCCTTTTGTACTGCCTTATACATGCAGCATTGATTGAGAAACCAATGAAAAGTTAATTTTCGTCTCTATTGATTGAACAAAGTGTGAGACAAAATAGGTTCCACTTTGACAACACACATGTGCATGTAGTTATAATTGGGTGGTATACTGATAATTATGCCTATGTGCGAAGGCCATATATTGACAACTCTTGGTCATAACATGTCATTATAAAGGTACACATGTGGAGGGTCTGAAGTTAGTAAATGTACTCTAGAAGACTGAAAACAATTTTGACTGTGTATATATATATTGCAGAAATTTCCAAAAGGTTACCAAATGCAAACAAGTGTTACCAGTGATTGAACAAAGTACACATCAAATATGAATAAACTGCATGCTGCACAAATACTATATTGCATGTACTTAGCAAAATAAAAACATAAATTACACTGGCTTGTAACAAGTGTAGAGTTTTTAGGAGGAGATATGGGTACAATGAATAATTTACTAACTTACTCATTATTGCACCAAACTATATTGTGCCCTAAAATAATAGATGAATCCATAAATGTATGTTAGAGCTTTATGCCTAATGTTTAAATTTCAATAAAGCCATGTGGAGTATACAGTATCATTCCTTTGAAATATTTTCAATCCATAATTGGCATACGATTTAATTGAAAGTTTTGTTTACCTTTCATTACTTATCACAAGTATAACAATGATACCTGAGTACAATTCTGTTGATCTCCAGCATTTTTAGTATTCATAGTTGTGAACAGCAGGGGTAGCTCCATGAATGAGTTAGCCGTGATTTCATTGGTCAATAATTCAAGCATTAGTTATGTATAACTCTGGTATTCAACTAGCCAATGTAACTATTACTGCTTAACCCTTGTACAGGAAAGTTGTTAATATTTATTGAAATATTCTAAAATGAGCTGATACTAAATAAGTGTTTTGTGGAAATGACATCTAAATCGCAGAAATCTAAAGTATTTAATATTTATAAAGAATATAAGGTAAGCTAAATCTTGATTTTAGTTATTCATTTTGGTATAGTCAGTACTGACCAAAATCATTGGTAATTAATATTACTGCTGAATTTTTTTACTGTTTTAGCAGCAATAAGTGAGTTTTCAGTATGGTTCAGTTTTTTTCAGCGGCTACTAAATCGGATTTGATAGAAGTCAATCTTTCATTTTCGATTCATTATGAGATTAATCTATTGTCCTCTTTCACTCTATTTAAAAACACAGATCAGTTAGTCACAACCAAAACAGCAAGTTTAGGAATCCTCAAACTTAATTTAGTAGTCATTCTATCAGGTTCATTAGCTAGGTTCAGGGTTACCGTTGTTATTCCGCGGATAAGAGAAGGAGGGATTTGGTCTCCTGGGGCCTGGGTGTTGTTATCAGATGGAGGTGAATCAGTGTATAGTGACATCTGTCATACCTGGCTCCTCGACCCTTGGCATTATCTACACCCTACCAGTACTACAAAAAAACCTTCTGAATTATGCAGCACACACTTACGCAGTGTCCATACGAGGATTGTGGGCTACGTATGTACATTTCTGCATAATATTATCATCATGACATACTCAGTTGTATTTAGTTCTTTGGTGTAGGTACGTTGATAATCTTGATGCATTCCTTCAGCTCAAGTAACGACTCTTGAGTTGAGAGAGCTCTCTTTTTCTATCTCTGTTTGGAGCCACACCTTGGTCGCTAGGTTAAACACAATGTCAAGAGTCATTGAGGCTCCCTAGGAACTGGGGCCAGAGGGGACTCTGTGTTCCCTTCAAGCAGAATTTGCTTCTCTTGGTTTATTTTGTAAAAAAAATCATATTGACCTCAAAGTAATGATGTATTTTTATATGAAATACTGGAAAATTATAATTAGTTACAACATGCTTGAACATAGTGTGTTTCGTTAGTGGTTGATTGGCCCAAACTATTTATTGTATGCTCTTTATGGTACTGTAATGTCAAGTTATATGGGATAGGATTAGATATGGAGGTGCTGGGAGTTCCTGTAGATGTAGTGATATGGGTGTAGGATACATAATGTAATCAACATGCATTTATGGAGAGGAAAGTCTGTCTCAGAGTGCTTGTAAAATGGTTTCCTACATGCCACTATGCCTGTTCAAGCCATAGGTATCTCATCGTAGGAAGTACTTAGGGCACATGTTGAGGGGTGTCTATTGTCCTGGAAGCTGAGTGGTGGCAACTGCTGTTGAGTGGCAGACTGGTTAATGACTGCAGTAGTCTTTAAATCTAGAGAAAGTTCTTGAGACTGAGAATATTGTCTTAGCGTTTTATCTGTCATTATAAATGACTGACTGGCTACCTTCTTTAGTCTTAATAGTTTCCAAAAAAAACTTCTTGTCCTCGTAGTCTGCGTCGACACCCAGCAGGTCTACTAGCAGACTAGCTGAGGTGTTTCATGTTTGTGTGCAAAATTGTAGGTTTTGAGAGGGTTGACACTAGTGATAATTACTGATCTCTCATGAGAGTGTAATTCTATGACTGCATTATTATGCAAAGTTTCATGATACATTCCAATTTGCAACGCTCTAGTATTCTAATTCTCTGAGAATTCAAGCTTTGTTAGATAATTGCAAATTACAATGAGATGTCAGTGGTTATTATCGGTCTACCAATATGATAATACAAGACACGACATGTCAGCTGTTGATGAGTTTAAACCAAACAAAACCTGCTGAAAATAATACTTGTTATGTTAGTAGTCTAATCAGTTAAGTTAATGCGTATGCAAAATAGTGAATCTCTTCAAATACAAATTATTCTGTAAATACATGTAGGTCTATTTTTCTTCGACCTTGAACCTTCCACCGAATTATAAAACATAATCATCAAAGATTTTAACTAGTTTTTGTTGTGTTTGTTTTAGGATAATGAGAAGAAGGTTACTCAATGGGAGTTTAAACACAGGCTATTTCGTCGCATGAAATCAGGCTACGAACAAGCTGGTAGGTCAAGCAGACGTGCCTAGATATACGATTACTCTCATTAAATTGTCATAAATTATGATCAGACAAGAATATCGTATTGATGTTTAGGTCTTACATAACGTATAACTATTTCTGTGTCAGATACAGTTAGCAATAGATTACCATGGTGACGGATGAAACCCTTGTACAGATTTATAGAATAATAACAGACCAAATACTAACAAATTGATTTTATTAATTTGCTATCATCTGACACTAATATCCTGTGCTATCGTCTGCTCTTGTATGCTAGTAATTAAACAATGATCTATCAATAATACCTCATGGATTAAAGAAAGATCAAAGAAAAGGACGAGTAGTCAGCAATTATCTAATGCATATTGTTTGTTACTGACCTATATTAGAGATGATAGGCTATTGATAGTAGGCTATAAAATAACAAATAAAATGTAAATGTGTTGTACATGTATTATATAAATTCCTTTTAAGTTACTGAATTTCAAAGGATGATTTAAAAATAAAATGATTCATAAATTATTTGATTAAGTCATCAGTAGTTTCATTCTGATGACTGTAGAAGGATATAGAGATTCATTGCATACCACCTGTGTATTGAAATATAGAAAAGCATAAAGAAATTATTTATTGCAAAATTTCTTTTCTCCTAGTGTTAAGATTCGCTGAAGGATGGGCAAAGCATTCACCTTTCTATCTACCTGTGTAAGAATACAGTCAGACATGTTAACATGGTGCATAACCACAAGTAGCGCATGCTTTAGTTGTCTAATCAATGTTTCTTTCCATAATGCAGGACTTCCAGGTCAACCTCAAAATGTGAAACTCAGTGTTACCAGTGACTCCTCCCTCTCCGTGAGATTTGATGCTCCAAACGATAGTAACAACGTCATAGTCACCCGATACAAAGGTAAGTTTGTGTTTTATATTTTATGTAGATATTAGCTGTATTAAATTCTACTGCAGTTTGTTTACCATGTAAGATTATTCCACAATTTAATACTGCTGAGGCAATTATTTTGACCTTGACCTTTTCATTTCTTGAAATATTGCTACGATTAATTCTACACATAGTCATGTGATAACATGTTTTTCACTTCTTTAGTGGAATGGTGTAAAGCACAGAATTTCCGTCCAATAGTTGGTGAAGTGATAATAAATGAAATGCATAACCTTCAGCGAGACATTACGGGTTTGGAGTGTGGCACACCATATTATGTACGCGTGACAGCTTGGAATGTGAAAGGATTTGGGCGGTCTTCTAATTCTGACCCCCTCTACGCCATTCCATCCAGTAAGTGGTTGACTTTGGCATAATGCCATCGGTATTTCGCTAGATGATCAAATGTTTCTTACCCCAGTGCTGCTCCAACACAAAGATTTTTGATCACTATCTTAATGCTCCTTATGTTATTAAATGAACCATTTTCTTGTTAGAAAATGCCTTTGGGGGGCAGCACATTTAGCCACTGATTATGCTTCATATAACAATCTTCAAGAAAAATGTTCAGCCTTTGAAATATCAATTTTTAAACATTGAGTTTTAGTAAACATGTTTTTACACGGGCACAATTGTGATAACAATCAGTAAGGCATTGTTAGAAGTTAATGCATCGTGATATTTTGGGTCAAAGTTATATATGTGTAATGTATACGAGACAGGTGACTCCATTACATATCAACACTTAGTTCAACTTGGCAACATACTATTGTATTTTTATGCAAACAGTTTGCCGGCCTTCAAGTAAATTATTCTATTCATTTTTACTGTTAGCATTTAAATTCACATCTGTGCAGAGGATTTCTGGAAAGGTCTCTTGCGACACTGTCATCTGTACTAAATTATTTGACTATTTCCATTGCCATTGCTGCCAAGCTCACACTGTCTAACAATCTTATATCAGTGGAAATATGACCTGTACACATCTATACCTGTTAGCTTATTGATCTAGTTTGTTAAGCCTGAGATTAATCAGGTAGTGATGATATATATTAGCATGCAAATCAATGTTACTCCCTGACAGAATAATTTACCATTAATTCAAGTAAATATTTGATATCCTGTTTCAGTAATACAGTAGGTTTGATAAAACATGAATTAGTATAATTGTGCAATGATCAATTTCAGGTTGGCGGGATGTGGAGAATTTAGAATCACGGACGAGTAGCGTCAAGCAGCATGAGATATATCAAATAATCGAAGAGTTCAGAAAAGGTAGACGGAACGACTCTACTTCTGAGAGACCCACGTCTTCCGGCAGCAGTCAGCAATATCTGGACTCTCCTCCAAATAATAGGAAATCTGCTTTGCGTGGATTACGTGGTCTTTTTTCCTCATCTTTCAAATTCCAGAAATCTTTGAAAAGGTGAGAGAAGTCAGCTTCGTTGGAAATTCTATATGCTAAGCCCTACTAAAATTACTTCAAGAGGGCTTTGGAAATTTCTTTTAGGTGAATTTGGGTTGCTGTTAAGAGATATAATAATAGCAATTATTGTGTTGACAAAATATACAAGAAAGTATTAGGGCTCGACTTGAAGTATTCTCAAACACGTTCTGTGTTAAAATTGTTTTTCTCCATTGCTTGTATCAGGCTAGACAAGACCAAAGTGTCTTGTCTTCTGTAAAAGTGTCTGTTTTCTAGCTTGTGCTATGTTTTGCCTTCTTTAGAGGCGTTTACCTAGCTTGTGTGTGCTTCAACGAAGACAAAATCTTGGTAACAACAGAAGAAAATCTGCCGATAATAGAGGTAGAAGAGAGCTACAGCAGCCATTCGCTCCAGTCTGAATTTGATTGGCTAATGAAGGTGGTGACATCTTCATGGGACACTGCTAGACAGTTAAAACAGGATTTAGAGAAATTGGAGTTGAGTAGCATGCAGCTTAGGAGTCAGTTACTCACAGCTGTCCTTCAGCTACAGGTTTGTGATCTTATCTCTTCTCTTCAGAGAGCGAACAATAGATTATTGTCATTAATGGTTTAATATCCTTTCTTTATAGTGATAAAGATGGATTACTAATTCTGTCTTATAGATTTACTGCATGCATTAGCATACCTCAAATGAAACATGGAGACAGTGAGCATTAATAATCCAAAACCCATAATTCAACAGTGACATCCTGTTGAACATAAAACTTTTGTTTAAAATGGATAATCCATTATTAAATGACTCATTTCCCTCAGTTCTCATACAGAGTATGAAAGGATTTAAATGGTTAAGATACACATTTCACATTACGTGTATCCTTCTAATCATGATTATCTATTGCAGGAGTTGATAGGGATTCAAGATCTCGGTCAGCTGTTCTACAAACCAATATATGATGGTAATGGTAGTGTCGTGATCGCTGTAGTCAACCATATCACCGATGCTAAACAAGTAGGAAATATAGCTAGTGCAGTCAAATGGCAATCACAGAACAAGCTCACCAAGAATTCTCAGCCTTCTGATCCCCTTCTACCTCTACTCAATGTAAGATATCTGGAATTATTCCCCATTCCCCTGGTGCCCAGGCTTAGCATTATAAATATTTAGTTTAAGGCATTGTCTCCCCTTTCTCTGTGGTACAGTTTCACCCAAAATTATTTTAATGAGATATATTTTTATGCCAATCTACATGTACATGTAATTGCTGGGTGGTGAAGGATAAAATTTATGTTATAAATAGATAGATATGGAAGTGATAATGTAAATGTAATTATTATGTTTACACAATTTTGTATTATTAAAATTATGTATTTTAGAAATAAGTAGTTCTACATGGAGTCTATAACCCATGAATATATTTATTAATAGGTGTTTCCTTTGTTATGCCACCCACACAAATACACTTACTGCCAAATGTTGGTAGTTTTGAACATTACATCAAAATGCATTCTTGCATAACATCATAGTACAACAGATATGTAGAGGGTATAAATTAAACATTTTGTATTACAGGAAATGATATTTTTCGGCCAAGTGAGCACCAATCAGCTACCTCGCGGACTGTACATAGGATACCTTCATATTAAATTCAACACTGAATCAGTGAGAGTCTTGGCTCCAGAGAACAACCCGAGTGTGCTGCCATTTATAAAGATGCGAGATTGTCCAAACGTGTCGAGGCCGGAGTGGAAGTCAATACTGGATATGTCTAGTGGTAAACTGAAGCTGGACTCTCCAGATATTCTCCTGTTCAAGAAGCAACTCCTTAAATCCTCCAGAAAGTTAGCGACTAAACTTGGTAGGTGCTCAATCTGGATCTCTTGTTCTGTTGAAACTAGTGCCTTTCTTTCTGCTTTTCTATTTTATTTCATTGCACAGTGTTTAGTTGCCTACATGCTCTATATCGTGTAGCCTTACATAACAGGTTTTCATGCAGTATTAAATTTTTTATCAAAAATTATTTTTGTTGCCGGCTTGTTGAGTATAATGTAATTGCATATCTTTGTTCAGCAGGCCCACCGTGTGTGATCTGCCTGAACATTTTTTTGCCCATCTCTCTAATTATGTTTCATAATAATCCCAATTACTATACTAGTTATTATGATTCGAAGGTATAATGTTGCTATAACTTTATATCTCAGGAATCCCTGCAGAGCAGCTAGATGGTCATCGGATATATGATGTGGAAGTGTTAGATTTCTCATCCAATGTATCGTTCATCTTGTTACTACCTCCCAGAGATCTCGTCTGCAGTGTAAAGGCTCAGCCAATCAGCACAGGTCTGTTAGCACATGCACATTCCTACAGATAACCATTTCCAGGAATTGTCTAATCTTCTCAGACAAACTTAAATTGACTTATTGGAAATTCATTACACTATTAATAAAGTAATGTTAAGATTGTTACACCATGTGCAAAATCTTAGAAATCAGTGAAATATCATTAAATTATCATTATTAGCTATCCATTATGTTCGAACCAAAGTTGACGTGTTACCAAAAAGTATTTGGGTTAGATGTATGTCATATATGTAAATTCTATAGATGGATGGCGAATTAACATGAAAGGATGCTAATAATGTCCTTGTTGGAACACATTCACGGTTACGTATATCTTATATGTTTCCATATTTGGTTGTAGCAATGGAACCGAGCTCTGAATATATGGAAATACCAATCAAGGCATTTGAGATGATACACCTTCAGACATACCAGGCGGATTTTGTGGCTGCATTTTCCAAAGCTGCTTGTCTGGTCGACTCTCAGCTTGTGTTGGCTCAGCAGTCACAGAGAGAGGTACGTATAAATGTTTAGTGGTAGCTCATAGCTATGTGCCGGCTGCATAAGCCGACCTTGACCTTGCTAATTGAATCTGGAGCTTATCGTGTGCATTCACATGGCACTATAACATAGCGTATACATAGAGTTCGGCTAGCCTGAATACCAACCTCTCCAGTACCTGCGTACTTGTAGGATCAGCTTACACAGCCAGTCGTGACTCTCTTTTATGAGGGTTTGGCAAAGTTGAAATTCTGACGACAGCTTTCTTACTCTGACACAATTGTGAACCCCGCAACCATGTGGTTTTGTCTCTAAACAAAGTGAAACTAAACTAATTTCTTTGATTCATTTTAGGCATTTTCTAATGAGGAGATTGAAGTTAGCAGAAAACAAGTAGAAGCTGCCAGAACTTGTCATCATCAGCTTGAAGAAATATGGCGACCTACACGCTGGTTAGCAGACGCTATCTCTTACGCACGCGACAGAGACGGAACTAGTCCTGGTCTAAGTTTAGCCAATCTATGTAACTTTATAGCTGGACAGTCATCAAATACGCATCTACCTGGTGATGGTTATGGGAAAAATCTCGACGAAGGATATCATAGTGATAAGATCTCACTAGGTGGCAGCACTAGCAGTGAAAAAGTACATCCTACAATAAGCAGTATGGTGGTAACGCAGAATAACACGAATAACAACAATGGTCAATATTATGATGAACAGGATTGGTCAAAGCAATCGGCTGCCACAGCGTGTGAACAGCCAAAACCAGGAATTCTACGTGTCTACGCAGCTTATGAAAGTGGACTTGCTAAAGGCACCAGCGTTATGTTACATGTAACGCCCAGAACTACCGCAAGAGAGGTCATTGACCTAGTTATTATGCAGTTGAACAAAGAAGTGATTCGGAAAGGGCTGTCAGGCCCAACCTATGTAAATTATGAACTGCTAGATTTCTGTTTAGTGGCGGTGATTGGACCCAGAGAGAGGGTGCTAAGGGATGACTATAGACTCCTGCAACTACAAAATCCATGGATTAAAGGCAAACTGTTTGTACGGACAAAGGATAATCTACTCGCCGCACTCACACAAGGAGAGACAACCAATGTATAAAATACTTTGACTTGATGTTGTTTGTTACCTCTGCGACATAATTATATTATTTATTTTGTAAAATTGTAAATAGTATTATTAAAATTCAAAATTTTCATGGATAATATTTAGTAATGACAATCAATTAGTCACTCAATTCTATTACTCAACTTTTTTGGGCATTGGGCCACTTCCTCAATTTTCAGCAATAAAGCAATATGTCAATCATATTTTTTAAAATGTAAATTTGAATGTTGAATTCTAAAATATCGCTAATACATTCCTTTACTATAAAATCAAGTTTACAAAATCATGTTTCTATATAATAATGTTGTTTGTCTGACTGAGCTAATGCTAATGCATATAATTGAAGTAAAATGTGAAATAATTGTAATGGCACTACATCATGTCTCCCACTAACTAAACATAAGCATAAGCATAGTATAATTTTGGGGTGAGAACTACAAATCAAGCAGCCTTGTATCTCCAGCACACCAGTCTGCTTGCTTGGTCTGCAGTATAGCAGTAATAAGTTATAGCTGCACATCTCAAGCTTCACAAAGCTACAATTTTTTCTTCTTTATATTGCATGCAGTATTCATAGGTAGATAGGACAGTGTGAAATATTTAAACAATCTAATACATTGTGTAAAGTTTTGAGTTTTTGCTATGACATACATTTCACTTCTTAGTGGCATAGAGTCAATATTATATATTAAATAGTATATAAATTTTGTATAAAATTAGGCGATGCATTTACATAGGCATGTAATTTGTTGTAACGGGCTCTCCTCAGCTCATAAGATATAACATTATGCTATAATATTTATGCTAAAGGTTATAATGGGAAGTTATCCTCTCTCATTTTATCTTGAGAGAGGATAACTTCTCACTGCACTCCTACATGCAGCAATGCATTGCTCAGTCATCATTTCTGGATGATAATGATATTCATTAAATTATTGGACGTTGCACCTTTATATAGAATATAAAATAGCACAATAATACTAGTTGCGTTGCATCAATATAAATACATGTACATGGTTGTATTCTACATTCATAATAAGAGTAGCTGTGTCACTCTCTGCATGATAAGTGTTGTTATTGGCTGAATACTAATCGAGGCCACTGATGGGCTGACACCATGTCTAGCAAATGGAGTCAGATCGACGAACAACTGTGCTGATCTTCCAAAGCTCACGGCCTTCCATGCAGCCAAAACCTTTAGAGATGTTTAGGAAAGAATTTCTTTGTTTTTTGGGAGTTGTCAACTTATTCCTGTAAGAGGAGCTGACCAACAACTCAACATTTGGGAAGAGTTGTGTTCCCGATCACACTATCTGTTGGAGAAAATGTCATATTTTGTTTGTTCATAGTTCTATGTCTATAATATTGAAGTTGTCTACACATTTCTGATAGCCTAGGCTTCAACGAAAATCTCTGAATTGTTGGTATTTTGTCAACAGAAAAATGAAAGTTAATATGAGATCACGTGCTAATAGCGCTATGACCGGAAACAAAGACTCGGTTCCTAATCCTGTAACCTGTAAAAGAATAATTATGTATTGCCACTGAAAAACCGGTGATCCATGGCCCTGCAAGTTTTATAATACAGTCCTTATTAGCTTACATGAACTGAAATAACCATGCTTAAAATTGCCGGAAAAGTTCCATCGGTAAGCTATTGCATCAAATGTACTTGAGATGAAAATTCAATTGTCCAGCCAAGAGTAGAGTTTCAATTTAATTTCAAATTTGAAATTTATTTATATCATTTAAAATAAAAATTTAAATTGGAAATTTTTGTATTCACTTTTTTAGGAAATTTTATTGTTAAAGTTTTTCAATTTAAATTAATGTTGGTATTTAGTTCAATATTCATATTGAGCTTATGGGTATATGAAGCGAAAAAAGAAGAAAATTCTTTGATAAATTCAACTCAACTGACCCAAGGTCTCTTACTTACTGCTTATAAAAGACTTGTGCCAAGCAGACAAATATTCAAGTCGAGAGTCTCATTAGAGTATAGATTACCAATTAATGAAAAGTCTCTTAGAGTCAAACCATCAGACGAAACAAGTCAAAAGTAGAGTAAGGGTAAATAAACAACAATTTCAACAAGTAAAGTAAAAGCCAAGCATTTAGTGCCCAAATACTCGAGTCAGAATAGAGTTAAAAGCACATTGGAAGTTCAGAGAGACCAGTTAAATATATTATTGCACAATCTTATGTGGTTGGGGTTTGGGAAATGGTCATATACCTTGTATAATAATAAAGAAAAAAATTCTACATGTTGTGTACATCAAAAAGACAGGCCTAACAGTGACCACCAATGGGAATGTTGTACAACATAAATTGCTGAAGTTTGGAATATCTTGTTGTCAGAAGAAAAAAGGTTAGCCTAAAATAGTAAGCATAAGGGGGCAAAGTGTATAAGAGTGTGAGTTGTGACAACAGACAATGCACTAGTAATATCAGCAAGGAGTGTTAGGTGCTATTTACTGTTAGATACAGTGGTGGCAAAGAGTAAAGTCTATTTCAAATTTGCACCTTACTCTATTTGCTGTAGGTCTATTTAACTACAAACCTTTCAGCTTATCTATGGTAAACAAGACTTAATACATAATTGCACCAGACCAATCAGATTGTCATTGAAAGCTGAATGTCAAAATTATCTGTGGAGTCAAGCCAAATTAAGAGCTACATAAGAGTCACATAAGAGCAACATGCTTTGTAGCAAAGTGGAAGTAGAAGTCAATCCCCAACTTTTACACAATGCAAAAGCACAAGCCAAAGTAATGAGCAGCTGTTGCTTGAGTCAAAGTGACTCGAGAGCCCATGTCTGGCTTATAGATGGCCCAAAGAATGGCTCATGCTAGCATGTATGATCCTTGTATCTGTTATTCCATGACATTTTCGAGGAAGCTGGGTACGTTTGGAGAAATTCAATTATCAATTAGCCCAGCTTTATTTTAAAGTTTATGGGTAGTGCTAGAGTTGATAAAAATTATTTTTTCAAACTTGAAGTTGGAACCTTTATAATATTCGGAGTCATAATGACAATCTGATGTCATGTGTACATGTTGATGTGGAAATTAGGCACTTTCAGATTTTGAATTTTTATTGATATGCAGCATATGCAGTGTTCGTTCATTTATTTGGAGTTATGTTCTTGGTGACAGCGTTAACATCCATTAACAAATACTAGAGATGAAGGGCTTCCAGCACGAGGTGATTGAAATGCTGCATTAAAACTAATTAATTCCAGTTTCGAAGTTTTAATCTGATGGTTTTCAGCTATTGAGTGGGTTAATCCAGCTATTATCTGCCATTATTAGCGTAAAACGACAATCAAGCTAGCAGATCAATCGTTCCTTGATGGTGGGTGATTTAAAAAAATAACAGCTGTGATTACCTAAGTTTTTGCAATTGATCCTGAATGTACATGTGTATGTTGTCTATCTTTAGAGTGCAGCAAAGGCATCTGCAACCATTCAAAATGCTGGCCTTGTTCAAAGTAGAACACTTGCTCAACAAGCTCCTTCACAGTTGCCTCCCCTCTCACAGAAATACGATGCCAGTGCACCAAAACCAAGGTAAAGTAAACAGTCATTTCTCAAATGCCGATAAATAGATATCGTTACAGTAATACACAATGCGAACGCATAAATTGTCTTTGAATTACTAATCTTTTATACTGATAGTCAGGACAGATCGAGCATCATAGTAAACACAAGTATTGTTTTTACTGGTTATTCCATTTGGCATAACCCATACCTTATACATAGTCCTATGATGTTTAGTGTTGTGATTGTCTTGGCAAATGTTTTAGTCCTGAAAATCAGGGAAGTGGAAAAGGTGGATCATTTTTCAAGGTTTTTGGTGGCATAACTGTGATTGGAGCCGCTGCCGCTGCAGGGTATATACTCGACCCACTGGGCTTGTTTACCGAGAAGAAGCCGTGAGTTTGTCATAACACATTTTATTTTCTTTTGCTATACTTGTTGTTAGAGGCCTGGACACCCAATGTTATTCAACCCACAGGGCTTTACATATAAATACCAGATGTATAAATATAAATGTAATTAATTCTAAATTCTTTGCACTAATAAAACATCCAGTGGACAGTGTAGTGGTGGACAGTGTACATGCAATAACCAAACATAAACTCTGCTACACTGTAATAGCCTTACTGAGCCAGAGAACCTAGTGAGAGGTGCCAATAACTGTGTACCTAACCTTGTATATAGGCCTAGAGGGTTTATGAGGTGAGCATAGAGTTTATAACTGGAGAATCGAATAACACATCGTATTCAACTGCTCGTTCAGGAGCAATTTTCAATCGAAGATTTATCTATTATCTCAGAGTTTGCTGGTGTATAGGCTTACCTACATATTGATTTTTAGGCAAGATGTTTATAAATGATCCTGGGCTTCTTTCTCACCTGAGATTTACATTGGTAACTAGTTAGTGTGAAGTTGGTGTTATTGTGTTACATTTAGGTTGACGTGTATCGTGTATGTTTTTGACAGCCTGGCACCTTCACCATTATCTGGTAACTTAGCTGCCTCTTTGAATAGAAATACTAACAGTTCTGAGGACACGGAAAGTTCACCTTCTATTGGAGGACAGAATAAGGAGGAGTCTGATATCACCCAATCAGCTTCAGATAAAGGCAGTCAAGTTATAGTCAATGAGATGCCTACCCTGACTCCAGCTGAGGCGAGGACATCCGTACTTACGAGTATCGCAGAAAATAGTGTGGACTTTCTCCTCACTGGTTAGTGAAGACATTGTACTCATTCTCTAGTTTATTGTTAGAATTATTGAATCAACTTGTTAGGTTTATTAAAATAATTGGCTGTCACCAAAAAAAAAACTAGAACAATCATAACATCATGCTATAATAATGTTTAGATGATACTCATCTGGAAGTTGTCTGCTCATTGCCACAAGATAAGACAACCTCAAATTCGACATGTTTTCTTGTTCAGGAAACTCGAAAACTTCTCTATAATTTTCATACTTACTAATCAATTATGATATAGCCTACCCTATTTTATTGCTTCACATGCACTACAATCTCAAGGATGTTGCAAGATAGAGACGTATATACCTTTGTAGTTGCTGATATTGCCCATTTCTAATGATATTATTACAATGCGCTGCCATTAACTGAGTATGTTGCCAACATAGTGCTCTAATAGATATTTGAGTTCACATGGTTACAAACACTGTGCCTAATATGTGATGCCCTATTCACATAGATACAAAGGGGCCAGTGCTTCAGGTGTTTCTCAACAGCAGTATGTCGTTAAGCATGATGATTAGTTCTGAAATACTAAATGATTAAACAGTTATAAAATGCAAATATGAATTATTGCACTGAAATCACCAAAGTAACATGTCTTTCCGCATCCTATCACATTTCAAATTTAAATATTGTATATATATTAATACATGTATTTATGTATGGCAGCTGTTTTGATTAAATTCACCACAATGATAACTATTTACACCAGAAGGTATACTTCTATACAGCTCTATGTATGGATTCATCATTAATATTTATTCATTAACAATTTTATGCGGTTTTATATGCAGGTAAACATTCTATGTAAAATTTTGATTCATTTATTAATAAATCGGGTTTACTCACTTGGCGAATGTCAAAAATTATCATAAACAGTATATGAATATATAAATGTGATTTAGTACTTGGAAGGTATGTTTGTTATAATATAACCTTTGTTGTTACTAAGGTACAAGGTCAGCAGAGGATGAGGCAGTACTCGCTAAACTTGAAGAAGAAACGTTGAAGGAAAGGAATCGTCTAGAAATGGTCCAGACGGAGAAAGCGTTGGCACGGCAACGTAAGCGAGATGCTGAGTTGCTACAGGAAACTGACAAGCAAAAAAGAAATAAAGGTCAGTGTGTTCTGCCTACGGCTGTTCACTATGATTTTCGTTTATTCAATGTGCCATGACTCATAAAGGGTAGAATTAGTTAGAGAGAGCACAACTCTGGTAGCAGTTAATAAATGCAGACGACAACTCCGAATATAACCATTAATCTTTCTAAATCAGATGAAAAATCGGAACACAATCTTTTTTCAGATTTCCAGTCAGAGGAACCTGGGAATTATTTTTCTATAATTTGTTTACCGGAAAAAATATTTGGCGTTGTAGCCAAACTCTGAAACGTTATATTTAATATTCTGCAAAATTTTAAACATTTGTTTGATATTTGCATTTTTCGATCATGTACTCAGAATCTGTCAACAATATTTTATTGAATGACTGTAATGAATGTGACAGATACAGACACACAGTAGTAGATCTCAACCAATTATAGGCCAGGTTATCGATAATCTCATATCCACAGTAACATATAGATAGACAGCATGTGAATAATATACACGCCCAAGTTTCACAGAAACAATTCCCTAGTGTACGTGTATTAGCCTCGTCCAATGCCATTGAATGCTTGAATGTCCTTGGATAAGATTGGCGTTATTTGTTAAAGCTGGAAAAAAACGCACAAGATGGTAGTAAATGAGATTTAATCGAGATTTGATTATCAATTATTTAGACTATGCCGTGTTTACGGGTTATTAGTGTAGACATGTATACATGCAGTGTATAGATGATGATGATGATGATGATGTATATGCACTGTACTGCACAAAGGTGTCTCAGCGCCTGTCTTTCGCCAATTTCTTCTCTCTGTGTGTTTTTAATTATTTCATCCCCAGTACAGACTGTATTATATTTTAATATATAAACATTATAATTGAGCACCTGGCAGTTTTTATGTTGTTCCTTCTGTGTGGATCAAGATAAAAGGCTTACATCCTTGTATATTAGTCAGACGCTGGTATTTTGAAATAATTTCTCAATAATATCTATTTGTATAATGATTGTTCTATACTCAGATCTGGAGCTGCTTCTCTCCAGGGAGTTTAGTGATGTCCTGGAGAAAGTGCAGACATCCACAGTCTTAAACCACAGAGCTGCAGATGTTTGTACAGAGTATGCAACTGAACTTAGGAAGGCAATGGATGCCGAAATAGAATACGTAGGTCTATATTTATATACATTGTGTACATATAAATAGGCTACAGTGCAGGGTTGACAGGGATACAACACAACACAACACATGCCATTTGTAATGGACTGTATAGATAGTTTAGTGTGCATATACTATTGGATATAACATTTGTTACTAAAATATGGGTTTGGTCTACCAATTGAAACCAACAAAATTGATGTACATACAAGTATATCGCAGGTGGACTCGCTATTTTTGACTTTGTGCTACCATTTTTTATATAAAAAAACATTTTTGAGGAATTTGCCGTTGCGATCAATCACGGTTTTAGAATATGTTTACTGCCCGTATTACATAACAAAACAGCATAACTGAAATTCTTTGTGGTAGTTTATCATGTTGTGTCATACACTACTGTTGTGCTTGGCATTGAGGCCCCATATTCTTACCAAAAAGCCAAATAAACAGTTTATTATAAGTAAGTAATTGTTTGTTAACATGGAGATTGCTGTTGTTATGTGACAATAGGCGTACTCGGAATGCGGCGTTAAATTAATTTATTTATTAGAAAATTATTCAAAATATCCCACATGCTAAAACACCTTGGCGTATTCACCTTGGCATTTATTTTTCAACACGCTTCAATCAGATGTTTACATTTACTAGTATTTCCTCGTGAAGTCGTAATATCAGATGTCCCTTTTATAGCGAGACGAAAAGGGTGCCATTTCACTTAAGATTTTGTGGTTAACAGTAGAGCACAACTGCAGTCATACAGATTTTAACACTACTTCTTGCCTTATCAGTAAAGGATGGGTAAGGTGGGCGCTGTTACTTCTAATGAAACTATCAAATGTGAAGAAGGCGTGCCAGCTCTTCCTGAATTCTGCAAAATATTCCCTCTTTTCCACATAAATGAAGAACATCTCATATTTTCACATCAGGAATATACTTGAACCTTTCGGTCTAACCACTAGGCCAAAAAAGTGAAAATTTCTGTGGTCTATTTAATTAGTGTTGTCTGCTAATTTTAAATTTTTAAATTATTTTAAATTTAAATTTATTAATGCTGATTACCATAGGGAAAATGGGTAAAGTTGCAGGTGTTGGTGTTATTCCTTAATATTAATTGATGCATTTGCTGTCTACTATGTACTTTCGCTCTGAGTGTAAAGGGCATTAAATCTACAGTGTACTATAATTTTATGTAAAATGGTTGATAGATCATTGAGGTGAGATGATCATTTTTTCCAAAGATTTAAAAATTGTTTTAATGAAGAAATTGTCAGTCTGGGTGTTACTACATCATGTCTACTCTGTTACAATGGTTTTATTGGAAGGTGAAGGGTAATAAGCATAATATTAGATCAGCATGTGATAGGAGGCTGAAGATCACTTTATAACAAAATCTCTCATCTACTTAACCGATTCATTTAAAAGTCAACTATTAATAGGGCAATTATACCAACCCTGAGTATACGTAGCTACATGCATGTATTATAAAATACCAGTTTATTTGTAAATGCAGAACTAATTCTATACTTCTGCGTCTTGATTAAAGTTTTAAACTAGTAGAATAGAAGTTTTGAATATTGAATTTTGACTAGGCTTATGTACGTACTGAACTTCTAATCTAATAGCTAGTAATAAATATATATACTGAGTTCCTAGCGATAGGCCGAGCTCCTAGTGATAGGCCAAGTTCCTAGCGATAGGCCGAGCTCCTAGCGATAAGCTAAGTTCCTAGCGATAGGCTAAGACCCTAGCGATAGACTGAGTTCCTAGCAATAGGCCGACATTTATGTGTAATAATGGATGGCTCTGTACTGTAATGTTTAGTACATAACGTATACCATGGATGGGTGCTCTAAGAGATCAACATTGAACATTATTTATTACAGAAATCCTATTTTACTCCAGTATTTGTAATGTGCATTTCCAAAGTACATCTGAGAGCTCATAATTTATGGGAAGTATCTTAGCTCCGACATAGAAAGCATTTTTGTTATTTTACAATTACTTTGTTACTATACAGTCCATGAATTGAATGAATCAGTATTTTTTAACCTGAAACCAGTTCCATAGGTGACTGTAATAACAGTGTGGGATTTTTCTTTTTCGCCTCCAAAATCAAATGTTGTTTAAAATCCACCATCTTGTAATTCCTATTTAATTTATTCCTCTTTTATTTGCCGTAATTAATTTGTATTAATCACAGTATTACCATAATTAGGAAATTAACAAGTTCATGAGAAGATTTAACACATTTATATGTCTACTTGTATAATAACCTTTGCTGATAATGTGGGGACTACTCCCTAATTATTTTACTTCATGATCATATTGGTGTATATCATTTGATCAACTGTTGTGGTAAAAATAATATGCAGATTTCTGCTGTAAAGTGATAAATTCTCTCCAGCATCCAAGAAATTCGATAGTTTATGCCAGTTATCATTAGTATTATAATTCTTTACAAACTTAAACAATAGGAGATGAAAGAGCCAATTAATTTAGAAGACTTTCCCTGTTCCTCTCCTTTCTGAAGGTTCATGAAAATTTGAATATATAATAAATATTATATGCTTGATTCATCTGTAATCTTTGGTGAAGCTGGGAATGTATATAAAGTGCACTCTTTTGCCAAATGATTTTTCATACCTTAGAGAAGTTGTTGGCTCCTCCAACTGACCTTGAAAATTTCATTTTCTGATTGATTATTATAACCAATTGCTGAGTTTACAGAGAAGCAGGGCTGGTAGACTGTTCTGCCATATACCCTTTTTATTTGGTATCAATATGCACTGTGTCTTAATACTTCACTTTTATTAATATGTGTAATATATGTATAATATTAGCATTGCCAACCATAGACTTGGCTTAGTCTCAGGGCATAGCTTTAGTCCATTAGCATTCAGGCTACTGCATGTTGGAAGATGGGGCTAGTATACAAATACCTCTTGGGACTGCCGAGGTCACTAGGCCTTGGCTAAAAGGCTAGTGGCCTAGGAATTGTCTTGGTTGAAGCAAACCAGCCCTAGCTCATCCACACATCCATGTTTATCACAAGAAAATATGGATTTTGCCTTTGCCCCAAGCCAGTTAACATGTAACAGTTTCTAGGAGCCAATAAAAATCCTTACAGCTTTTACCAAAAATACACTTTGTAATCTATCATAGTTACCTCATGAACACTTACAGAGATCTTGGACATTAGAGAGACATTTTATTGATAATATTATTACAACATCAACATGGACATACATGTAGATGTGGTATAATGATATGACTGATACTCCAGACTGTACATGCCTGTGGTGTGTTATGTATGTTATGACAGTGGTGTCTAAACAAGCATGGGTGTGGTTCAATTAGTCTATAGATCTGCTTAGTCTCTCTGTGGGTTTAGTCCATAGCTGCCAGGTTGACCCTTTCCTTATATAATAAAATATAAAATATATGATATGACGTGACATCAGTGTGAGAGTGGGAATATGTATGCAATACTGTGGTTAATTGACTAACTTGTTGGTAGCTTCAAGGCTATTTACAAAATCTAACTATTCTCTAAGCATGGTGCAGTCTCCATCGGCTTGAGTTTCCAACATTTTAAACAGTTTTTGAGTTTTTTGATAAGTGGCGTGGCAGGCCACTCACCATGTTAGCCCAAAGTCATACGGCCAGTCACTAACAAACCTGTTCAATGTCTTTTATGGTATGCAACCCATGTTTTTCACTTGGGTTATACAACTGATATGTGATGGAAATTATGTCCCCCTTCGTAACAGCAGTATGCATATATTTCTAACCAGTGACTGGCGTACTATACAGGAGGTCACTGGTAATGGCCACTCTACATGGAAGGCAATAAATATTGGACATACGTGTGCCGGTTATTGTTTACTTGACAGCTACAGGCTATTGAGCAGCAATAGTGAGAGTGGTTGGCTTAGCTTGCACAATACACTCCATGGTTTATTAGGCTTCTTTTTAGGTTTCCTTTTTTCTGGAAAAATGGCTGCAAACCGAGTTGATTAGATATTACAATTTGTCTTGTTTATGATATACCAAGTAGATTGCTAGAGATTGTACTATTTTGGAAACACTATTATTGTTTTGTAGGAATACATAATTTTTAGGTTTATGAATTTTTATATAATTATAGCATTGTGTACAGGTACACGTAGGTATGCACAACCCTTGATGTTGACCTATCTAACAACTTTACAGGTCGCGCAAGATCATTGGTCGAGAGTTTGTGATCTACGAAGAGCAAGTTTAGAACAAACATCTGCAGCTCGCTCCGCCACTGAGCAAACTCGCAAGCATCTCGCTGACATTCTAGATATCATTGGCAAGGCTAAGGGTGACAGAACCACTAGCGGACATCCTTCTTTGCGAAGGTATTTAATGTCAACTAATATATTATGCATCTGAACTGATAAGGCTGTAAAATATTGTCATGTTGTGAACATTTTACCTCTATTTAACTACTGACCAAGGGCTATACTGTCATTTAACAGGATGCTTGCTAATTAACGTTATTGTTGCTGTATAATTGGTGTAGCAGAAAATGATGTAAGTTAAGATAAAGCGATGTTCTAATATTTTGTGGTAAACCATTCAAAAAACTTAGAGAATGAGTTCATAATGTACCACCTGATTTCTTTGGGTTGAAGGTTGACGTTACCGCAAACTATAATTTTTCTCAAATCATTTACCAATGCTTTACATCTCTATGGCTACTAAATATAGTTGTTTATAAGTTTCTAGTTTATGGTATGTTTATAAGAATTTTTATATGGATGTACTTGTAGAACAGGTGACTTTTTTAGTTATAATTTTTGATAAAGTCATATTCTTGTGCGATAGCAGTAGTTGAGCCTCATAACTTTGATTTTCCAAAATTATAATAGACTTTTATTGTTATTCAGTTTTGAGAAACAGGCTAGTGATATATCAGCTGAACATGAAAGGTCGGTGGCTAAGCTGAACTGTTCGGACTCAATAACAGATGTTATGAAATCCTACTACCAGGATTTGGAGCAACAAGAATCCTCGTTCCAGAAGGAAATGGAAGGAAAATTTCCAAAGTTTGAGTCCGACCAAAAGAGTATGTAGTACAATGATTGTATATTTACTATATAGACTGGATGGCGTACTTGGTAGATGGTTGGTGTAATGGGTAGGGATTACTGGAGTAGTTTATCATTTTTATACTCATTTAATTTATAAATGAGGAAAGTTAGCTGAGGATGGGTAATTACTGGTCTAGTTTGCAAAAATTGTGATGTTCTTACTTTTTGCCTCTTTGATGTGTTTTGTAGTGGCGAGGATTGAGTTCCATATTGTTAATTATATTTCCCAAAACTTTCTATAATTTACTCACTAATGTGTATTCAAATTAGATGACCTTAAATCTCAAGGTCTGTATGAATCACTAAACCTTTCTTAAAGCTTAACTATGGTTGAACTCCCTTATCAAACCCTCCTGGCAAAAGTTCAGATATGGTAATTGCGAAGAGCTCCTGACTGTTATAGAGACTAACTGACCTTGCCTCAATGATCTCGCTTGGAAATGGGCATTACTTAACTATGCCAGGTCAGTAGGCAGGCCACCCGGGGATATTGACCAAATCAATATTCAAATTCCTATGTAAATATAGTCTAGGCTCCTGTCAATAATGTAGACTGAGATACAAGCTTGCAGGTTTCTGATGCAGGAGGTAAACTTAGTGCAGAGCAGCTGAAGGCCCTACTTGAGCACACTCACCAGAAAGTCCTCTTGTTGAGAAGACAACTCCGTGAGCAAGAGCTGTTTGAGAGTCAGAGATTACAGGTACTAGTTAGCCTATTATAGTCATAGTAATAGTCAGCCTATTATAGTCATAGTAATAGTTTGCCTATTATAGTCATAGTAATAGTTAGCCTATTATAGTCATAGTAATAGTTTGCCTATTATAGTCATAGTAATACTTAGCCTATTATAGTCATAGTAATAGTCAGCCTATTATAGTCATAGTAATAGTCAGCCTATTATAGTCATAGTAATAGTTTGCCTATTATAGTCATAGTAATAGTTAGCCTATTATAGTCATAGTAATAGTCAGCCTATTATAGTCATAGTAATAGTTAGCTTATTATAGTCATAGTAATAGTTAGCCTATTATAGTCATAGTAATAGTTAGCCTATTATAGTCATAGTAATAGTCAGCCTATTATAGTCATAGTAATAGTCAGCCTATTATAGTCATAGTAATAGTTTGCCTATTATAGTCATAGTAATAGTTAGCCTATTATAGTCATAGTAATAGTCAGCCTATTATAGTCATAGTAATAGTTAGCTTATTATAGTCATAGTAATAGTTAGCCTATTATAGTCATAGTAATAGTTATCCTATAGTTCTAGTAATAGTCAGCCTATTATAGTCATAGTAATAGTCAGCCTATTATAGTCATAGTAATAGTCAGCCTATTATAGTCATAGTAATAGTTAGCCTATTATAGTCATAGTAATAGTTAGCCTATTATAGTCATAGTAATAGTTATCCTATAGTTATAGTAATAGTCAGCCTATTATAGTCATAGTAATAGTTAGCCTATTATAGTCATAGTAATAGTCAGCCTATTATAGTCATAGTAATACTTAGCCTATTATAGTCATAGTAATAGTTAGCCTATTATAGTCATAGTAATAGTTATCCTATAGTTATAGTTAGCCTATAGCTACAATAATAGTTATAGTAATAGTTGTACTAATTGTTATCCCAGTTTTGCTGTATCAACTAAACTGTTTTGACTGCTGCCATATCTACAAGCAGTTGTTAGAAACACCATCAATATAACCATCAGAAAGTTTATCTAAAATCAAAGCACTTATTTTGGCAATTTAATGGTCCATGATCTTCCTAAAACGCATTCTACATGTCGATGAATGTGTTACGTAATTGTAATACAATAACCAATATCACATCTTAATACCATTATTAACACATTATAATATAATATTGGACTGTTCAGTGATTTCTCATTGATGGCTTATGTGAACATTCACTAAATAAAAATGATTTATCTGATTTGATATTTCATTATAAGCAGAAATTAATCAAATCAACTACATATAATATGGCACTTGAAATAATCAGCAGTACTTGAGTGAAATATTTGGTTCCGTTGGCAGTTTATGTAGCCCATACCAAATTGACTATAGTTGATTGGATATATGTTATATAATTCACATACTGATAGTGAATAGTATATGCCAGCCAGCGCATGGCACACAGCAAATAGCATAAGCACATGGCATAGACACAAATAATCAGCATGCAGTTCTACAGAGGTTGAGGCGAATATGACATTGTTCAGTGAAATGCCATTCAAGCTATAACTTTGAGTCAAGATTGTATTTTGTGAACCGAAAATAACTGACTTGCGCATTTGCTTGGAGAAAAAACTGTGGAAAATTGGTTTATGTACATATAGGTATATCAGTAATATTATATGTTACTGGTTTGAAGCACTGGGGAGAAGAATCTCTCCAATCGATGACTCCATATTTCACATGTGACACATAACTGGACTTCCCAAACAGTCCTCTAGACGGCATGTTTTGGTGGCTGTTAATGTATCAGAGAAATGTGTTTGTATTGGAGCAATTCCTAAAAACGTTTTTCAAGTTATACCTGGATTGTAATGCTATTATTCAAAAAGAGAATAGCACTGGGTAGAAGCCTCAGTTTTCTAGCTTTAATTTTAATAATCTCCATTATGGTCAGGAATATCTCCCATGGCAATCCAAAATCTTCCCCACTGGTTTCTTATAAAAAGACAAACAAAGCTTCTGCAGGAATATTTCATAGTGCTGGATGAGTTTGATTTTACACTTGAATTCAGTTTTTGCTGTGTTTACAAAAAAGAAGCCGAGTGATACCGAGTTTTTCCGGTTCTCTCAACTCTGGATAAAAACACCGAATTGAATCGCTAATTTCATGCTAAATTTTGGGAGTTGTCACACCCCGTTCTTAACTATCATGGCGGCCATCTTTTATTTTGTTTAATAAATTGTAATTATTGAATATTAATTATATGTAATAATATGTAAGTATAAGTACTGAAAACTGAGTAAATCTATAAGTCATAACTGGGTAACAATGATGGTTGCAGCCAAGTTTGTATGCCAAGGATGACATCGGTTTATCGAGATTCAAGGAGGCACAATATGCATGCAACACCAGCCATTACCAGAAATGGGCATGCTAAAGGGACAGATGCGATTTAAATTTAAAAACTGAATCAAAACGAACCGCTGCATTCGGTTTCAGTTCACATTTTGAATTTCGCGATTTTTGAACCAGGAGAAAAAAGCTGAATGATACAGAATCACAAGTATTTCATCACTAGACTAGACTTTAATGGCTCCATATTTTGGTCACCAGCTACGTGTATTTCTAATGTCTTTGCCAGAGAAGCTTTTAGAGTTGCTAAATTTTCTTACTTTTTTGCCATCTTAAAAGTACAGAAGCGGCTACATGGACAAAATCATGTGTAAGAGTAATCTTTTTTGTAGCTGTTTCACTTTGGGGTTCATTACTGGAGCACATTTTTGGATCCTGTAAGATGTACATTGTTAGGTGGATTCCCTGTAGGGCCAGCATAAGCCAATAATAAAGCATTTAAAGTAGAATAGAAACAAACGCTATATAGCTAACATATAGCCTGGGTTCTAAGCTCTCCAAAACTCAAGTGAGTATGTTGGGTGGGTATACCACCCTTGTCTGTGGATCTATACAACAGCTGGGGTGGGATGACTAAAAATCATTTATCACAGGATAGACCTGAGTGTAATCAATCAATCAGACCATTAGATTATGACTTGTAACTAAAGGGATCGGGTTTCAAGCTGAACAACTGGAATTCTCAAGGCGAGGGAGGATGACTCTCCCAACATAATGAATCAGGAATACTTTATATCTGCGCTAGCTATTCACTATGGTTACAAATACCACTATCTACTCCCAGTGTTGTTGCATTATGGGCAGATCTGTTTTGTAATCAGTGTGTTGAAAGTAGTGACTGCCACATGACTGAGTGCAGCACGTGTTTAGATGCCAACAAGTGTCTGCTAGGCACAAGGTGCTTGGTGCCTGTACCATGTGACAACTTGAGACTATGGATAATCTGATAAGACCTGTTGAATCTGTTCTGCTTATAAACAGCTGATGGGTACAACTCCTCCATATTGTAGTTAACTACAGTATCCTCCATATTGTAGTCAACTACAGTATCCTCCATATTGTAGTTAACTACAGTATCAGAAGCCACTACTAGTTCTCCATTGTTTCCATTGACGCATGTGTGTGTTTATGTTCGAAGTTCTCGGACATATTTATATCTTTTTGTTTATTTGAGAGTTAAAAGTATTCCTAGCAGACTTGCAATGTGCACGTAGTATAATTTATTATGTTGGAAAAAAACTGAATCTGAAGAGTAATTGTGTTGTACTAAATCCATCGTAGTCTAGGAACAATGCATCATGGGAAGGCTACCTCAGTAATAACATTATTCCAAAATAAATCCGTATATGCTATGATGAACCATTCTGTTCCTTTAAATAATAAACAAGATCATTGACTAAGCTTCAACATGCTATTTGTTTTAGGAAAATATGTTACACGTAATTTTGTGTTTTTCTGAGATGTTGATGTTAAAACCATATAGCCATACTTGGCAAGTTTATAAAGGAAACATTCATGTTGATTTTGTCAAATAATGTTCTTTAAGTGGGAAGTATTTTCTTAAATCTTCATCATGTACAAAGCCTGGTTTTTTATATTTTAGTTGTTTTTGTATATTATTGCAATTACTGTATTAAGGTCAACTAACGTGATTGGTTGACCTACTTTATATTGCGAAGTATAATAGGTTGCTGTTATTATCTAACGTCAAAGATAGTGTATTTTCAGAAACTCATTTGCTTATATTAGCCTAATCTTTTCTTCCAATTATAGTGACATTTTGATTAAGTAAAGAAATGGTTCATGTGAAAGGTAGCTAGAGCTCGGGATGTTGATACTCCCGGGGATTTCTAATTCAGTGAGACAGAATAATGAGCTGATGCAATACTGACCAGTAATGACCGGCTGACCAAGGTCTACAAGACCTTTGCTTTATTGATTATGAAATCATTAGAATAACACTGGGTGCTAATAGGATTATTCAAATGCATACAGTTGTCTTGCTTCGATTTAGTTTTCAGCTGAAGCGACAATATTACTTGTTATGGTGTGGCAAGTTAAATATTCTGTTCATTTTCTCCTGATAGAGTTCTTGCATAAATAATAAGAGATTTTTTAAATTATTTCTTTTCCAATGATACGCAATACAATAAGTAGCTTGTAATGTAGAATGTTGTACATCGGCTATAATTAATTTGTTCGCTTGACCTAATTTCTTAACATACTTCAAATATTTCCTCTAATGGGTTACCATTTTACTGATCATTCAGAAAAACATATGTCGTTTGTTTCTGACGTCTTATATCACCATTTCTATATTTTTACGGCCAATTCCTGCAGTGGCGCCACTGATAGATTACTCGTGTGGGTTTTTGATTTTACCTCGGGTAGATTAATTATATCGGCCATTGAAGCTGCCAGACGACAAACTATGCACATTAAAAAATTAAATCAATATGAACTAGTTATATTATAATTTATTCCATAACTTTCAATTTTATGTCATGCATAATAATGGACTCTGCATAGCATAGATATACTCTAGGATGCTAAGACTTTAGTATTGTATATCGACATTCTTCTGAGAAAAAATCCAGTTGGGGAACCTCTGGGTTGTTCAAAATCTTATAAATAAAAACCTTGATGTAGCTTCAAATAAAGTCTTTATACATTATTTGGCTGTGTAACCAGTATCAAATGATGCAAGTGCCATTTAAAACTGACAAGTAGAAATAATTGTATACTATCAGCCTTGAATACTCCCAATGGTATAGTTGCATAAAAGTATTTTTCAGAACAACAGCTTGTAAAATTTTCAAATAACTTCAGTAGATTGTTCATAATAAATGTTGCTATTTGCTGTTTTAAACTTCAATGGCTCATTACACTCAGGTTATGGATGGTTGTGTAAGACCCAGGGATGCTATATGTTGCTACTCAATAGTAATTACTGTTTTACATAATTTAAATTACAACATGCTACTAGCAAAACAACTAGAACTGAGAAGTACACATGACCAACTGACATCAGCTGACAAGACTAGGATAACATAGACTCTTTTTTAACATCCTGTTGACAAGAAATTTTAGCTGACAAAATAATAATAAATACCTTTTCTTGGCTGTTGTTAAAAATAATAAATGCGCTTTGTTGGATGTGTTTGTTATGATTATTACAAATGTCATTTGGTCTTTCTAATTTATTTTGGCATTAGAGCGCAACTTCTAGGCAGCTACTTAATTGCTTTTTCAATAAAGTCAAAAACTTGGACAATTTCGAGACATCTTTAGATGCAAAGATCGATTTCAAATTTGTAATTAGTCAAAACTGTAATTAATATTGCCTCAGTGAGCAAGATTTCTGCTTTTAAAGTCAACATAAATTCTTTACAAAAAAAAGATCACATCAACATTTTCATCTTTAGATTTTCCGCCCATTTGAAAGAACTGTGTTTTATTAGACTGTGTTCCATAATGATGATAATATAATATTTGACTAGGAGGCTCTGAGAGAGCAGAGAGACCGTGATGATACTGAGTATAAGAAGAGACTGGAGCAGGAACTGAATATGCAGGAGGCACGGTGCCAGAAAGAGCAGGAAGTCCAGGTATCACCACCATTTCAGCAAAGCAATCTTGCAATTTTTATGTCAACATTCTATATCGTGCTGCACAATTCTCATGGACATACATATAAATGCATATAAATTATATACCTTATGATTGAGATGTATTATAATTATGTAGCGGAAGGACGTGGGCTGTCATGCCTTTAGCTGAATATAAAAGACATACGTTTAAAACGGTTTAGAAGGTATTCCGAAAACAGAATGTCATCAGAATTGATGCTATCTGTTGGATTTTTCTAGGCTCACTCCGCTGCTGCCCAAGTGTCCATCATTGATCATTGTTTTCAGCGTGCAATTCCTGACTTGTCGATCTAGGTTAATTTTTCTCAGTAGTATCTTGACAAAGGAGACTTTTTTATTAATACTTTGAATAAATTAAAATGATATTTAATCATGCATTTATCAAACTTGGAAATGGCATCCCAATTGGAATTACTATCACAGCCATGACTAGAAATGATGACTGATGGTTCTGGTTTATTGCCGCTCCTAAGAATATTCCCAGGCAAAAACCGGAGATTCTTTTCAGGATACAAAAAATGCTGGTGTTTATGCGGTACTTGGGTAACTATTTGTTATTAGGTGTGTTTTATACACTTATCCTCAAGTTTTTAGTGAAATTCAGGGTTTTACTACATCAAAATGTCGATTTCATTTACCAGTAGAACACAACTCTTAATATGTTGTCTTCTAGAGTACTTTATAATTACTGATAGTGGCTGTTTCTTCAGAGGCCCCGAGAAGTCAATGGGCGGGTGAATATTACTAAAATCTAAACCATGAAGATATATCTAATAATGAGTGCTTGCATTAAAATGATGAACAGTGTTGTTGCTTTTCTATTAGCATTGGTTGTGATGATATGAAATGTCATACAATATAATATAGAAAGTGGAGTTTCAAATTTACAATATGTTTTTCATAATGTGGTTACAGTGTAGTTCATTTTTCTACCATCACGAAATTCCCAGATTTTTTGTACCCAGTAATAGCTGTAAAAGTGTTTTCTAACATAATCTATTCCAGTCAGTTACACAGGCTTGCTGATTCATCTATTATGAGATGGTACCAAACGATAACTTGTTAGAATTCTTTAACATTTCTGAGAAAAGTTGTTGTTTGTAAACAAGAAGAAACTGCAAGATCTCTAAATGTGTAGGCCTAGATCTGGGAAAAGTATTTGGTAAAAAAATTACTGACAGAAAATATGTGTTCGGTTGCGTGGTGGTGAGTAGAGGGTATTATAAATGAAGAATAATCCTCGAATTGGTTATTGCAACGCATACCCATGGTGCCTCTGTGCCCGCCGATCACCTGGTCCTGAGACAGCTTGCTCAGCAGATTATTATTACACTGAGTGTCTCACTTGTAAGGCCATCAACTCAAGGACCAATTATTCAAATTGAGATAAATCTACATCCGATTATTCTTTGTTATTTATGTCCAAAACTTGAAAAACACATCTTTGGCTTCATTGCATACACCTGTATATCTTCGTTAGCAAATAACAATTACGGGTTTTCAAACATGTTTCTTTGTCTATCATTTTTTAATTTGCCATTTTTTATTTCATTTTATTATCCAGAGGTTTTGCAATGTCTACAATGGAGAGTAAACTATTGTTCAGGATGTTGATGTTAAGGATAATTAATACAGTGACCGGCTAGCTACCTTGTCCTGCTAGGTGACCGGCCAGCTACCATACCTTGCCATACTAGATAATGATTACACCGGTGAGGGATATAGGCAATATGCTGTAGACAGCATATTGCCATCCCCTCTTTCTAAATATTTAACACTGCCAGCTGATATCAAAATTTTTAATGGTAGTTCAGTCACCTTGTAAAGTCTCAAATTTCAATAGTACTGTAGGCTACTTTTATGGTTTACAAAAACTTCAGCTTGTATATAATAAAGGAAGCACATTACTTATATAATATGTAGGCCTAGATATACACTGTATAAACAAATATGCAAGTAATCTATCTGGCTACACTCTCAATATACACCACTTTCTCTTCCTTATTGTCCAGGGAAGGTGGATATGAATTTGGAATGAGGGGCGGTAATTAATGCATATCTCGGACAAGAGTCAAAATTACAATACTTATTAATAGTTTTAATTTCAGTTCCAACCCAAAGTTAGGGTTGTCTATGAATAGATTTATTAATTCTGGGAAAATAAGGAGACCATACACTCCAGCTGACCGAAATCAGGGGTAGTGTGTATATAATAGGCAACAGATACCTGATATGCAAGAATTAACTTGTCCGATCAAAGACTGGTCTGGTGGCAGCGGCTGTCATTTGTAGCCTGTGAGCAGTGAGATTACTAGTCGATGCTTGCTTTCCCTTGATATATAGGGAAGGGCTTTGCTGTTAGCCTACCTACAGCTACAGTCACAAACCAACTGGTCATGCCACTTAACATACCTTGTAAATCAATTTATTAAAACATAAACAAAATTAAACTGTGGAATGATAGCCCTCAGCATCCGGAATTTTTTCTTGACCTTGCAAGAGGGATGAAATTAAATTTTCATTTTAGCCACGAGTTACAACCTGTTAAATCAGATTACTTGGAACCTCTTGGCACTAAAGTAGATATTTCAACCCACAAGAAATTTAGCTGCCTAATGCTACATGGGTTTACTTTGTACTGGCAACAGTACAAAGTAAGCCATTGTCGAAATTTAAATTCCTTGATACATGTGCACTATCTATCCTATTATTTAAACTGAAAACAAAGTTTGAATTTAGAAAAAAATATACTTTTTTGTATCCATGTTTCCATCAATGAATTACTTGCCATTAATCACCCATTTTACAGATTAATTGCTAGTCAAGATGTGGGAGTAAGCAGCAGCCCAAACTGGTTAATCACTGTGTTAGCATAATTGCACTGGATTCTACCAGTTGTTTGATGTTACTTAACAGCTCCTCTGATTTCTTGTTTGAATAACCCCAGCACAGATATTTCCACTGTGAATAACCTCTTTATACAAGACTAATGTGCTGTTCACATTGTCGCTCGTTGCTAGCGACAAGCGGCAAAGCTGCAAGCTAACCACAGTAGTGAGTTAGAGTGGCACACTTTTGTAAGCGACAGGGTTCAACCTGTCACACAGCAGTGTGCCACTCTATTGTGGTTAGCTTGCAGCTTGATCCCTGCTTGCCGGTCACTAGCGATGAGCGGCAATGTGAACAGCGCGCATGTCTTTAGCAAAAATACGTCATGTGATAAGCTGGTGTTTTCAGTTACTATGCTGTTTGTTCAGTTGAAAACCGAGGCAGAGAAATCAGAAAAGAAGATGGAAGAAGAGTTGACGAAAACATGCCTAGCCTTGAGCAAACATGGAGCTGACATGTTGAAAGTTCAGGAAAAGCAGTTAAAGGAGGAACACATGAATACAGCGGATCAACAGATAGAGGAAGAGAGAGCAGGCAATCTTAAATCGTTGGTGACATCGCTGTCAAAAATAGACCAGCTTACAGAGCATATTGCTGGTATATTTAGAATATTTTAATGATAGATTAGTATTTCAATCTTTTTATATTAAATGGAGAAATAACCATGGATTTTTTTCTAGTCATCATAGTTAAAACAATATTTGGCTTGATTCACTGCTGAATTAAGTTGTTTAGATTTTAACTTAAGTAAATATGTTGACAAGGAATGGTAGGAACTAATTAAATGTTGTGATGTAACCTATTGCTTTTCTTCTCTTCTAGGTAAAGGTGACATTGATGTGCTGTTAAATGACTTGCGTCAGCTGACCTCCAGTGTTCTGAATTTGAAGCACACCATCAATGTCAATGGTGGGTGTGGATGTTTATGTACTTCACGTTTCATATGCGTGAAATGCCTGCCGCTTAAAGTTTAGTTTAGAGTGTAGCCAAAATTGCCTATCCTTGGGAAATGTATTCAACTAGTTCGTTTTTCACATAGACTGCTTTATTTTTGTAACGGGGAGCTACGTAAGACTCGTAGAAAAGAGCATTGTGCAATAATGAAACGTATTTCCAATACAAGAATTTGAAAGGTTTTGGCTTCAAGATTTTTGCAGTATAAAAATAGTTTTCTTAGCCAAGTTTTAAGTTTCCAAACGGCGACACTTTGTTTATCAGACAGTCAGGAAAACATTTGATGAGAGAGAGACTATGTTTTGTAATGTTTTTGGAGCACTACTCCTATCTGATGGTGACTTTACCTACACATAGCACGTACATGTACTCGACCTGGTACACACTTGACATGCAGTGGAATGCTTTCAAGCCTCCTGGCACTTAAACCAAGCACCTGGATATACGTAAATTCTATATGCATCGTCAAAAAGTCAGAATTCGTCCTTCATGTTGTGTCAGTTGGCCCCCTTGCTGATCTCCAGTTGATTTATAATTACTCCTCAAAAATCAAACAAATTACCCACCAAAGTAGCGATAGGTCCGATGCACTATGTATGTAATAAATCAAGTATGAGGTCTCTACCTTTCGGTACTGTGACTATATTTTGAGAGAGATGCCACATTAGTGTATGTTTTATAGTAAACAGCATGTAGGCCCATACATTGTAACATTAAATAGTGGCTGTGGAAAAATATACTTTCCTGGCGTGTATGAAGCGGATGTTGGTGTTGGCGGTGGTAGAAATGGTGGTCACATCATTTCGTTTCTCATGTGTTTAGAACAAACATTTCAGTACTGCCGACTATAACAAAAAACGAGTTCATATTTGAGCTAATTCTAAATATAAATCATCACATATACGTACTTGTAATATACGTGAAACTGTGAACTTGTAATTAATGGATGGTAAAGTTCTGTAAATTGAGCTAAGGTTTAGTAATTGTAACTAATGTTAGTTATGTTGCGGTTGGTGTTAGGTTTCAATGTCATAGCTAAAAATATTTTGCTTTAAACCAAAAATACATATTTATTTTGAAGCAACTGTTGCGCTATCTTTAACAGTGTTTTGGCAACCCTTCCATGGCCCTCTAATGTTACTAGTTTGTGAACCTGAGCCAACAATGCAATTTAAAACCCTATCAGATTTAACTCATGCTTAGAGCAAATACATCGGAATTGACTTCAGAGGGGCTCCTAGTTGATCTGTTAGTCATGAGCTCCTTGACCTAGGTCAATCTGAATAGCACACTTGACACTTACCACCATTGCTTAGCTGCTATGGCAGGCAATGCATCATGCCAAACAGTTTATTGGTGCTGCTGAAGTACTTAGCAGATGTAATTGGCTCTCATGAACGAAGTGGTGTGGAAATTTTTTCCAACATTGGCAGAAATAAAGAAAAATTTCAAAATAATATTTACTATTTTCTTAGCAAACTTTTAGTAATGTTTTCCTAAACTTGAGCTTGAGAATTTATGATAAAAGTGTCAAATCTCATTACGCCATCCGGTCATCTCGATTCGCTGAAAGATGAGTACAAAGCAGTTGTGGCAATACTTTGCACTTGGTGAAAACGAACAAAGGGGGAATTTGTTCAGCACTGCAATATCCTGTGCTCCAGGTGCGCTAGTTTCCAAACAAAAGACTATATTACTGAGTCAAGAGTTTGCGAATCCCGTTATCCCAGTTTTCCACTGAACAGCGTCTACAAGTGGATGTTGACATCTAGTGACTCTTGGCCCTAAACCATCAACAAAGAGGCGAATTTGCCAAATTTATCATCTAAGGCGCCAAATATTCTCGCAACCCCTTAATATGTATTCATAAATTTCATTTTATGCATGTTGTTGTTTAGCTGATGGCACAATTTTAGATGCAATGTACTTTAAGAACAGAGTGAGTCATGAAATGGCCATAAAAACTCATTATTTTGACACCACTATGGCAAGCATAATAAACATATTTTAAAAAAATTTTTATTTCACTTCAATTGGAATTTTACTATTAACTATAATACATGATATGATCTTACTTTTATCTCTTGAGCTGCATTATAAACAAGTATAAAATTTTAATAATCCATTATATTTCAAATATGCATGTGTAAACTCTAAATAATGTTGACACACGAAGTACAAGTTCTTAGAAAGAATCAGTCATTCAGTCTCAGTATTCTAAAGTTGATCTTTTCTACGGAATATTAACCTGTTAAAAGTCCAACCAGGCTAACAGAGCGTGCTTACTGAAGTTTTTCTTTCTTTTGTTTTTTTTTTGGTGTTGTTATTCAACTGCAAATTTAAGCATCCAAGCTTTTCAATATACCAGGGTTAATGATTGTCATTACGATTCTGTAGAAATCATGTAGGCTTTAAAAGAATACCTCTGTATGGCAGAGTAATTGTAAAGGCTTGGAGCTTCCATTGGGTGTAAATCTGAGAGAAACAAGCATTTGCTTATCCAAGATATTTAATGTTGGAACTCTTAAAAATTTCCGATTGGGGAAATATAAACAAGTAGTCTATGCCCCATTTCAAAGATAAGGGTTAACTGCCTGTCCATTTGATTACACAAGAAGGGTTGCCAGCCAAGAATTTTAATTAATGTTTTAACCTATTCACTAGTCTCAAATAATGACATAAGCCAAGCGGTTATATAACATCATCATCAGGTGACATTGTTACCCTTGGAACCACCATATTAACAACCTGGTGCCTAAAATTTCCACATAAACAATCAGTATTCCAGACCCACATAGTGCTCTTAGGCTAAATTGTATTTCCTATCCAACAGCCATTTCACTCCGTCACTGCTGAAGGTTGTCCATATTCATTGAATCAAATGTTTGTTTAAATAGGACCATATTATGCATGTAATCATGTACCTGGTGTTATTGTTGGCCACTGATTTGCTTCTTGTAGATCCACCCACTACTGCAGAGTACCACACAATTAAAGTACGAGAAGCGATAGATCGCTGTAAGCAAGCTTCTCCAGACAACGCATTTGTTCAGACTGTCCTCAACTCTGTACCCGAGAAAGCTCTCTCTTCTGGTCTATATTCTCTCTCTTCTCTGGAGAGGAGATTTGCCAAGGTGTATGTTGAGTGTAAGAAGAATGTGTTTCTGCCTGACTCTGCAAAAATATTTTCTGCTGGACTAGCACGAGCTTATAGCTCAATGACTTACTTTGGTGTTAAACCGAGATACACTACTACTTCTGAGTTCTACTCTGATGGAACTGAAGGTATGGACTCCAAGGATCTTCTGATACAGGCTCGATATTTTATAGAGAGACATCACTTAGTTGAGGCTGTTAGGTGCATGGTACAATTAAAGGGTGTCCCCAGAACTTTAGCCCAGGATTGGATTGATGAAGCCCGTCTTTATTTAGAAGTACACCAGGCATCTGAGGCTTTGTATTCATATGCTATGGCCCAGTCTTTAGGACAAATCTTTTAGTTTTCTCTTGTGGTATGTTGCCCAATTTCTACTGACTTCATTATCCTAATGTTGTTTTGAATTATGCTTTTACATCTTTGTAGTGTATAACAGTATTAGTACACTCAACTTTATAATGAAACCATATTATTTGTTATTAAGAATAAATGTCAAATGATTATTGTTTATTTCATATCTACTTTTTCCGGCATATCTGTGTAACAGATCAGATCATGTGCCACAGTCCTGCACAACTTTTTTGCTGTGGGTGCCAATTTTATTTATTTATTAGAAATAATTCAATGAGTGTTTATGGCATATGCATATGTATTATCATAGGTGTTCCCATGATACACCATACCAGGTAGAACTTGTACTTCTTGCAAAATAATTGGTTATACAACATTGATGGGTTGATTTATCACTAACTGAGACATCCTTTACTGGTGTCACCAAAAGTTTATTTATGTCCTGAATAGTTATTGAAATCAAGACATCAAATCAATGCTGAGTGCTAATTATGTATAAGTTAGCTCTTGGTTCAAAATTAGAGGCACAACATGAATGGTTATAAATCTAATATTGCCTCTGCAAAAAAACCGGATGGACATTTGCATCAAACCCAAGTGCTCACATATACGTGGTCAGCTGTCTATTTAAATTGGAATGTGCCATATTATACACAGAATATTTTGTTGATAAACAAATCTGAGTATGTTGTATATTTTGGAGTTGTCAGTCCAGGAAGTTAAAGTACAAACATAGTTGATGGGTAGACATGGTCATGAGTGATGGTTTTATAAATTATTTAAACTTGTCTGGTTAACTTCGGTTATCCAGATTCTACAGTAGTAGAGTCAGTCAGTCTCTCGATATATACATGTAGTTTGGGAAACAATCAGTGTTGATTATCATCAAGTTGGTTATGTTCAGTGAGTTGCACTCACTGAACATAACCAACCCCATGTTTGAGTAAATGTTTAAATTTTAAAAAATATATTATGCACTGGCGTGTCATGATGGTGATCTAGCAGTCAAGGACATTCAATCAGATGATAATATCATTTACTGTTCCTAAGGGAACCAATCATAATTTTATCTCTAGTTTTGTACTTTGAATTTTCATTGCATTGTTTGTAAATGATATCATATTAGGCTTTTTATAATGTTTCTGTTACGATTATGACTGTAATAGATTACATGTATATATTAAAAAGGGGCATAGAATCAATTAAACTGAGATAACTGAAATACATAAATATAACAATAATTCCAATAATGATAACAGCATCCTGTGACATGTTACTTTCAATGATGCATGTAATTAGTACTAAATATGATAGCAAATCAAGGTCAAATCAGCTCGTCCTTGTCTGCGTAAAACTAGGTAGGGTAGTCGACACTATGGTCTCAACACGATCAGCTTCCTTAAAACTAGCATAAGAAATTGCTGATGTCAGTGATATTCAAGACCTTTGAACTTGGGCTATGAGTGAAAGATAATTTTTAGAATTGCTGTAAGAGTACACATTGCATAAACGATAAACACTTTAAGCAGACAAGAAAACTAATATGATGTGAATGTACATGTACATTCTATGTTGTATAACAATATTATTATTCCTGCACTTTTATTAGGGATTCAGTGGTTTACCTCTAAGGGTTTTTGTCTTAAATATAATTCTACTTAATTATTTTCAGTCTAGGTTTAGGCGGATTTCCAAGAAGGCTGCAAGATAATATTATTAATGCTTAGGTGTAGGTATGTTATCGTTACCTACATTCTATTGATGCAATGTCTTTAAGTCATCCTACAAGGAACTCAAGGCTCGATGTTTTAAATTTTACTCATCATCTTGAAGCCTTGTGTTCTTATTCGGTTCTTAGGCTATTGGCGAATGTTAGAGTCTGTTCCCTAGAGTGGAATCTAGAACTTTTCCCCTTTCGCACAACCTCAGCTCTAGACATGTTAGGCCTATTATTAGCTATGTCCACTCAGCAGGGGGCGCTGCTGGCATTTCACTATAGCTAAAATTACTGCTAGTTACCCATGTAAAATAATAGGTTAATATCTGTGGTTATAATTACCTCAAAATTAAACTGTTATATAACTAGTATTTGTTTGAACCAAGTATAGGCCTACATGATTACATTTACATTATGTATATGATTTATTGGATGATTTCCTACTATTGTCATAACTTGCCCACATATATCATATTATCAATCAAAAGTTGGCTGGTACTTCACAAGTAGCAGTTTACAACTGGATGGTGCCTGAACTGATTTGGAGATTGGGACAGGCACATTTTATAAACGTACATGTACAAGGTGGCCATAAGATGAGGAGTGCCTATGTGCAATTGGCCCAACACACATCTACAACTGCTTGGTTGCTGAGCTGGTATATATTGATAATGTGCTCTGTCCACTGCCATAGGTGCCACATTGGCCTCAGGTTCAAACCCCAGGGATGGGTAGTCTACTATTTATATTGACAGGGAAATTGAGTCCCTGACAGCTCTATTGACAAATTCAAAATCCCTTGCATAAACGCATCACGTACATGTACATGTACTATACCATTTTGTTTCAAACTGTCGAATTATGCAATTGATGGTTGGTCTCTCTGTGATGAAAGGCTTGCTACCGCAGTCGTTTTAGCCTTGTTTCCTCTCCTAGCAGCTGTTGTTGTTTGCTGAGAATATTGTCATCTTTTCAGTTTTCCTTTTCTCGGGACTCTATAATAGAGCATATTGCTTACATCCAAAGGTTATATTGAAATAGCCTATGGTCTTAATGAAAATTACTTCACATGTTGGAGGGATATATAAAACCTGCAGGTGACAGCTAATAGTCAACTCTCAATTTTACTAGAAGAACTTGGCAATTAGTTAGACGAAAATATACAAGCACATACATTAGCTTCCTACCTTCACTGCCTTATTGTTGATCAAAATTTGGGAATATTTTGCATCGGTCTTGTGTGATAGAAGTCTCTAGAGAGATACATAGTATCATAGGCTATAGAACACAACACGTAAATGTGCATTACTCAGTACTTGACCTTGCCAAGGTCACACTGCTGAGCAATTACCTAGATACGTAATTAATTCATGTGGGTGATGGATGTGAGGAGTAGTTTACACCTAGTACTTGTAATGATAAGAGCAGCTCCAAGGGACCGTGTGTGTATAATAATTGCACCAGTATAATAATATTAGGTTGGATGAGGGGAGATTTATGTTGTATTATTATGATCTAAGCCCCGCCTACCCAACTAAGCAGGAATTGCATTGCTTGAAGGACAGTATAAAAGTAATCACTTTGCGCAAGAAAATCATTTATAGTTTGCGCCTCAGCCTGGCTTGACAAGGTGATCTAAACTGCTTGCTATCGGGACTATTTGGATTTACTGTAAGTACCATGTGATACATGTATTCACCATTAGCTAGGAAAGTATCGTTTGTAGTTATATTTGTGTTAGGCAAGGTTTATACTTGCAGTGTAATAGTGTACACTCTTGATGTATAATGTATGCACACGTATGTATGGTATATACTAGTCCATATATTTGTTGGCCGAGGCAAAGGTCAAACGAATCTGTTCTTTGGGTATTTGCAATTGAGTCGTACAACTTGGGCATAGTAGGGCAAAGAGCTGAGTACTGTAATACATACTTTCACTGAGACTTTTTTGTTGTTTTCAAATAATTCGTAAAATTCAAAGCAGACATTGTAACTCTGATGTGGATATGGCATCCTCTTCCAGTATGTGAATTAACTTTATAGCTTGTCTTCAATTAACCTAAATATTATAATACATGTAATAGTAACCTAATAGTTAGGGCGGATTATATTGTATTATGGTTCCATATTTCCAAGAAAAGTGTATTTGTATATAATCTCTTAGCACGTTAATTATTAATACAATAATAATCTGTCTTCATAATAACTTCTGCAAATTATAATATTATTAATTATATGTGGAAATGTCAAACCTAGACGGGTAATTCATATCTACTTTATGACCGAATTTGTATTTTCCATAATTTATTATATAAATAATTAGCTGAGTGTAAGAACAATATGCACATGTACGTAACCTATAGTAAAATCATACAGTAGCTAGACACAGGCCTGCTGATGCTGTCTTACAAAATAGAGTACTATGATGTATGTATGTTAGAGTAAACTGCTGGGCTGGACGATGCCCACTGGTCATCACAGTGTACATGTGTATACATGACGCGTGACACAATTCTAATATATCATAACTAGCAATTTTTAAACAATCATGCTTCAATAACATATCACTAATATCAGAATGTTATTATATTTTTTATGTTCATAGTCCATGATATAAATGTACAATGTATCTGTGTATGGTCTAGTAGCCTTTCCATTAATAGAATATCTGTCGTCACAATATGGACCTACATTGACATGTACTGTATATACAATTACTTTTTAGTAGAAAATATTTATGACTATTTATAGAGATCAGGATCAACAAATGACCGAAGAGCTCTTGTGGTTTACCTCCATTCGATTATGACCAGAAACATATTTTACTTTTTTGCTACAGTTTCGTGTAAATCCATCAATCTATATTGTAATTCATAATGCAACACATCTCAGCAGAGTGAGAGTTACCCAGTGGTGACTTCTCAGAACAATGGAATCATACAAACAGGGAAATAGATTCTACTAGAATTATTTAGTGGTCACTCTGTATAGTCCTTTGTGTGGTGACCTTGTCCAGTGTTGAATCTGGCTAGGTACAATTCATAACTACATTTATCAAAAACTCATTGAAACTATTTAAAATTATTTAAAATATAACTATAAGATATGCTGAGATAAATAACTAATTATTTTTTTATTATTATTACCCACATAATAGTAAACCTGCTAGCTAGTTCTTTGTTGGCTAGTCTCTACATGTAGATATGTGGAGTGAAAACAGCTCTAATTAGATTTTAGGAATTATGTGCACATGTACATTGTACACAGGGGGGATATTTGTTATGGTAATCTACATAATTATACTGGATACAGCACCATAAGCTAGTAGGTCTACCACATATAGGTAGCCTATAATATACATGTATATAATATATGAAATGACAGTTCAAGTAATAGGGCCTGCATAGTACAATGTAGCTGTTAAAATATATTCCAAAGGTCAGACAACGAGCATCCCAAATTTCAGCCTGCAGAGTTATCTACTGCTGCCGCTGCATAGCTGGTCAATGAATCATTGAACCTCAAGGTCGGATATTATCGTGTTGCAATCAACAAGCAGTTGCTAAATATTTATTTTGTAATATTACTAGCTAATTACTGCCTCCAGTTAGATCAGTTCAAGCCATGCCTCCCTGCATGATGAGCGGTGTCTGTGTGAATACTATAATTACAAGCTGTAGGCCCTTGGCATTGACCAGTGCCCATCTCTATACTATGCATAGGTCAATTATAATGAGTGGAGTGTCTAGACACTATAGCATCATATAATTGTAGTTAGGCTATCTACCTAGTCATTACTGAATGCAATATTATTGATATTTCCACAAGTAGCCTAGGTTCAGTGCTTAGCTGGCAGTGTTTGCTACTCAACCTGTTCCTCCTTTTATCAGCATATTATTACCAAGTCTACCGGATCGTTGCAATCATACTAGTTTCTATACATAGTTCTTGATTGCAGGCCCAGCTAGTACAGACATAACTTGCTGACTTACAGAAAAAAGACAGAACTGAGAGAGAAATCAATCTACATTCGCTCTACTACCTCACTACCTTCATTTACCTCTACTGCTGAACAATGCACTCTCAATTATAATAGTAACAACACAAACAGGTAAGAATTTACAAGCTGTCTATGTTCCAAATATAATACAAAGCCTATACATGCGTAACAATTGGCATAAATAGCATAGATTATTTTTCCTGCAGTGGCAAAAAATGTTGATAGCCTCAGATTATTGCTCTAGGTTGGGGTTTGGGGTTAGGTCGGTCAACCAATGGCATGTAAAGAAGACAATCTCTCCTATGCATTTCCAGGTTTGAATATTCTGAATTACTTTTTGTCAGTTCAAAGCCATTACAACTACTGGTATACTACTGCTGTGCTACTAGACACCCTTAGTTTTCATTACTTCACATTACATATTATTATCATCGTCTGTCTTATAGTCAGCATGGGTTGCTGTGAGAAGATAAAGTGCTGCACTAAATCAAATACGGAAAATGCAGAAGACAACGGTATTCCAGTAGATAGAGGCTGGGCTTGGGTTATTATCTTTGGTAAGTAAATTTAAATAATTTAAATATTAAAAAAATGTAAAAAAGTTGAACTTTCAACATCAGCAACTTGTCATTCTGCTCAATTAGCTCGTACCAGGTATAAATTAGCACCGAGGCCTAGATAGTGCAGGTTCCTGTATTTTGTAATGCAAAAGTTGTGTGTCACTCCAAAAAAAAAGGAACAACGGAAATCAAAATCGGTATTTTTGCTAGTCAAGAGGTAAAGCAGCCAAAAAATTGAAAATTTTGACAAAATGTTAATTGAAGGCTTGCTCGCTTCCAATATTAAAATTATGCGTTAGAAGCCGTTTCCACAACCGTGAACCTAGTGAATCTAAAATGATTAAAACCGGGGTAAAATTATCTTCGGATATTTTATATTAAATGTATTGTAAGAACAGTAATCTAGTAATCCTACATCTAATGTTAATTTTGTACTGAATGGAATCAGTTTTTTGCTGAACTTGTAATAACACTGAGCTGGAGTCAGAAGGGTGTGTTACATCACTGGTGTTGCACTCCCAATCAGTATATAATATGCATATGATGCACCCATAACCCCATAGTGACATACTTATTTCTGTTTCATCATCTTGTGGCTGTAAGTACCATTTCTAAATTTGTACCAACTATAATTACACATTATGCATTGCTTGTGGTTTCGTTCTCCAGGTGAACTGGTGGCCATGGTTCTTTTCTGTCCTCTGCCCTCGGCTCAATATCAGTACACAAATATTAGCATAACATAATTACAACCAGGATCCAGCTCTTGTGTAGCCTGGGCTAACAACTCACTGCAGCCTGCAAGCAATCAAACCTACACCACACTCTAATCGGTGACTGGTTTGTCTTCTTGGGTCTGGCGCCCAGGCTAAAGCCTACTCAAAAATGTTAATAATAGTATATCGGCACACATTATCAGCTGAGAGAATAAATATGCATTCATACTGCTCAAGCAAGAAAATATGATTGATTGATTGGATTTTGATTAGCACTGCAGTCTGAACTTTCCACCTAAGGCTACTATGTAAGTATTTGGAATCCAGCTAATATACTTTTCCAAAACAAGTTTATGATAATAACAATTTAATTTCTCTCTTTTTAATACTGCTTAATATTGCTAATAGCAATCACTACTACTATTTCTAGTGGGCGCTGTAGATATCAAATAGAATGAAAGGGAAGCGGGAACCCTTACCTTACGGCATAAAATGAAGCCCCAAAAATTTATATTGCAACAGTGCAGGACTGCAGGTAGTAATCAAATTATTATACATGTGGCAGCCGTTTGAAGTGCTAAGTGGTGATGAGGGCATAGGGGCCTTCACCATCTTTACTCCTGCTGTAAGTCTACTCACCAGCTTGTCTTGTCTTGTAGGTTATACAGCATGTACAATAAATAGCAGGGTAATGGTACATTTGAATGACTTCAATGGTATTAGATCTGTAGTACAAAAACTCACTGCATAACTGAGCAGGGCCCCTATCATACACTGGTCAACCACATGTACATGTAACTACAGGCAATTCGCACATACGTATGTATGCTATGTCTGTGTATATGGGATGCATGTACATTAATATTTGTACAATGTAGTACAATATATGCCAGTCAAGTGTAACCTTTACTACAGGCTGTCTGCCAATACATGGCCTTGACCAATTTACTCTACTTTGTTCTACACTATACATGTAATTCTATGATGTTCGTTAAGCTTGCTAGGCTTCTATGTACACACACAAAGCCAATTCTATATGTTAATATGCATATTTATCTGTTCTATGAATAACTAAACTAATAATCATTATCTACTATCTAATAGTACAGCCAGGTCATGCACTGGCAGCAGTTATGTACTGGCAGCAGTTATGTACTGGCAGCGGTCATGTACCCGCCCTTAATGAAAGGTCAAATCCTCTTTAAGATACACTCATTGCTTTCCATGTAGTACATACACATTGCATATGAGCATCAGACATCATACTTGTATACCTTAAGTTAACCAATATAATAGATGTAAAAAATGTAGTATTTTTTATTATAGGATTCATACAATGTAATTCATGTGCTACAGGTACGTGCATATACATAGTACACAGCAGTGTCCATATTTATAAATAACTAGGTGTAGGCTTCTATACCTGGATATCATCTGCTATAGTTGCGTACTCCTAATGGCCATCTGTGTATACATACCTGTTTACAGCGACTTCTGGCAACCACCCTTATCATAAATATAATTTGAAAATATATTTGTTTTCACGTGTTCGGCATTGGCAGTTTGGTGTTTTTAATAGGCTAATAGTTTTTTGGGTCAACCTAATCTATTTCTTGGCTGGTTTATTCTGGACATATAATATGGAATCAAATGTTTTAATTTGTTTACTATGATAGTATTTTGGTCGCGAAAATATCTTCACATAAAATACACAAATGACACGAATTACATGAATTCTTTTTCGATTCCATGAATTACAGCTGAACCGGTGATTTATCCTGCAGCTGTAATTTAGTATGGTGGATTCCGGTCTCTCTCTGGTTTCTCTTCCACTCTCGCTGACCATATAATAGCACTGTACTCGCATACACATACCATTCAACTAAGTAGGCCTACGTGATGATAGCATTTAGAAACCCGAACCCCTTGTATTCTGTATTTAACGAGGTACTTCAGAAATTTGGCACATGTATCACATGAATTAAACTGCGTAGAGAGAATTAGGACACGTTTAAGTACCCATATAATATGTACATATAAGGTTGTCAGCTAGGTATTGGCTCAATCAATCACTAGTGAACTAGTAAGGCTTACTTTTTGCTAGTCAGCTTTCGCTAATAGATCGTTGGCTAGTTACTACCTGTGCGCTCCAACACTGATAATATGCTGTAAAAATAGGTGGATTTCCCCAAAATGTACTTATAATGACACATATGTAGACATTCCCAGAGGTCATCACCAATATTCTCATTGGCTACTACCATTAGCCAACTGCTGTGGTTAGTTTGTGGCTCTCACTCTACATAGTGGTTGCTCCAATACCAGATACTAAGGTTACCTGGTAACTGTCAGTAAATCATCTCTTGTCACCAAGAAATGATTAACACAAACATTAGGATAAACTTCTAACCAAGTAAATCGAAACCTACTTGTGAGCTGTTTGGAACCAAACTTGAAAAAGTCTAAAGAGAACTAACTACTTGCTCATTAACTTTGTGTGCACCTAACAGGCATAAACATACAGTGGAACTTGCTTAATTCAAACTCTAAAGGACCACCTTAATTGGTTTGAATTAGGCCGAGTTTGAATTAGGCCGAGTTTGAATTATGCGATCCTTCATTTTATATAATCACATGCATCACATGTACAGGACAACAATATAGAATCCATTTAGCTTTGGAGCAGTAAAGCAATCAGTGGGTTTTCCCAGCTTAGCTTGAGCAGAAATATATTGCATTTGTAACTACTAATAAATACCAACTACTAGCAACTATTATTAGGCGACTAATGCTGGCTGTAATAGTATTATCATTGATTATAGTGTGAGCCTAAGCTACCAGTTTGAATTACAGATGGTAAGTTTGAATTATTTGAAGCCATTTATATAGCGCTCAGCAGGGACCAAGGCTAACAGCTAGAACTAACCAAATTTTTGAGGTATCCGAGGTTGAATTAAGCAAGTTCCGCAGTATTTCCTAAAATGTCTAACGACATAGAGTTCCCTCCACCTTGTGTCTGAGAAATATCTCCTAAAATGGATAAACCATAAATATTTGTACAATGTGTTATAATTATGATGTGACTTGTATATATTATTATAAAATAGTAAATTTAGTGAAACGCTCTCACTCTAGAACCAGTTGCCAAAATGCCAGAGTTGTTGAATCTCCCTGAGGAAAGCTGTGCACGTGGCAAAACTGCTTGATCACAACATATTGCCTAACGCATTTTACCTATACAAATATTTATAGACCTAACAAAACTATAAAAAAACTATTGTTATTTATTGTATAAAATCCAATTAGATACAGCATTGAGGTACCTGGTAGTTCTGCAGGAACAAACAACACCATGACCATGCCCACTGGGCGTTGAAACCATTACATAATAATATCTTTATGAAAAATAATGTTTTTTATGAAAATTCACAAATTATATGCTATTTTTATATATAACACTGTACATGTACATGGACATGTACATTGAATACAGACATTATTACATGCAGTCTGTTATTTTTTTGTATAAATTCAACTAAATTTAAACAACTTAAGCTACCGAGTACTCATAACTATGTCCACTTGAAGTGGTTTTAGCAGATCAAATGTTGTGCTATCTATTTCCAAAAATAGAAGATACAGTTTTACAGACTGTCAACATTTTAGATTAATTACTATAGATGTGGCATTTGAAGCTGATAAATTCGAAATTATTATGAATTTGCTGTCCTGGGCCATACATACGTACATAACATTTTGGCAAGGCCGTATTTAAATTACTGTGGGCATTCTATTATATTTTTGATACAATTATGAATGGTTATGAATATAAATGTAGTTGTCCAAAAGCTGACACTAAATAATAAAGGAATTGTAGCATTTCCCAGGTCTCATTTTGAGTATAATTTATTAAAATATTACACTTTATAAATTACAGTAATATATAACAATATAGTACAAAATATGAGATGTGACAGTAGTAACGTTGCCAAGTAATATACAATTCCCATAACATTAATAGTAATTATATATTATGTACTGTGAAATTGTTACGCAATTCAATTTTGCATTACTGACACAACAATTTACCTGTGTCCTTTAAAATTTCCCTTTCTTGTTGCCAATAAAACTTTGTTATAAAGGCTCCCCTGCATAGGTTGGTGGATCTCGAGCTACACTTCCGTCTGAAACATCAGCATAGCTTTAGATCATTGGTATCAATGTTGGGTGTGTAGGTACCGTGCCTCCTCATCCTTATGAATATGATCAAGGAACCCAGAGTGGCTTCGTGAATAGTAATACTGTTCCTCATATATTATCCTTGGATAGTACCAGGACCCTGGGAATGGGGTCGGCATCTACATCCCACATCTACAGCAAACAGATAAAATGACAAGGCATGCACATGTTTTTTTTTCATTAGGAAGATAATAAGCAAATCTAAACTTTTAAAAAAAAACATTTGTAAGGAAACTCCTGATAATCTGTTTGCAGATAGAGTTTATTTGTCAGTATAAACCCGTCAGTAAAATGTGATTTAAAACTCTAGCATACTGGCTTTTACGGGTGACAAGAAGTCAGGTTAGGGCACCTTATCTGGCCTTAGGGCCACAAGCTAGACATTATCACTACTACATGTATATATTGGGTAAAGCCATCAATTAGTTGACATTCTTCGCCCGTATGTTATAACTTGCTGTATTATAGCTGATTTTTCTTGCAGCATCTGCTGGTCTGTTTTGTCTCATCGCTGGAACGTTTAAATGTATCGGAATCCTAAAATTAGAAATAGAGAACAACTTCCCTGACTGCAGTGAAGTGACAACTATGTGGATGCTGTCCTCTAGCTCCATTGTTAGTCTGCTGGCAGGTAAGTTCTAGCAGACGCAACTTAGTTTGGGTTCTATGTAGCATTAGCAGCAGATTAAGGGAGGGTGGATTAGTATTTCCTAGAACCACAATTAGTTTTCGTGTGTCCAATCTTATCAGAAGTTAATCTGGCCAATATAGTTGTGAATATTACGATAGCTTTACATGTTTGTGAACCTGCTATCAATAAGGCCCAAATGCTGTTTGGACATTGTGAAGTCTGTCAGGTAATATTCATGTCTTTGAACCAAAACTTGTTCCTACCACCAGTATATTCAGCATGCCAAGTCACCCAGCCGGCCAGCCCTTTTAATCAAATGCTAATTCTGATATTTGTGGCACAAATTTATGCAAGTGCTCTGACACTTGACTTCTGTAAAGTGCAAGCACGTCAGTTGGCCTGTGAAAAGTACATATATATGAATATTATGGAAGACAGTGCAGCAACCTGATATATTTATTTACATTGGAAACCGAATCACATGCTCTAATACAGCTGGGAATTGGTATTTCCTAGTATTGAGGAAGTGTCGTAAACACACACTATAGTATAGGCCTGTGGGAAGTCTACGGAGGTGAGATAGAATGTAAATCAATGAGTAAAAGTGCACCTTGTACTGTACATGACCGAAATTTAACTCCAATATGATGAGGATTTTATACAGTGAGCACCTGAAAGTCTTTTGTACTACCAAGGTCATAAATGACCTCAATTTTTTATTTTTAGGTCCTCCGTTTGGCTGGTTAGTAACTAAGACGTCACACAGAACTGTCGGAATGATTGGAGGTGCAATCTGTAGTGTTGGCTTACTTCTCACAGCCATATCACCGAGCTGTTACTTCTTCTTCTTCAGTTATTCTTTTATATACTGTAAGTAAACTGGTCAAATATATGTGCACAATGAATTGCAACTGGAATTTTTGTATCTAAATAGAATTAGAGAAGAAAGTATTTGTTTACACTGACTTTTTGCTTTTTTTGTTCAAGCTGTCAACCTTTTTATACATATTGACTTTTATTATTTTTGCATTGTTTGTGGTTTGCATAACTGACCATCTCTGTTTCTGAGAGAACAATGTAACTGGTAAGTAACAGAGAAGCTCGCCTTACATACGGCCTTGACATACGACCTTGACCTTGCTGTGTTTATCACTATCATAAACAGAACGTCCGCATGCAAGCTTTCCTATAGACTAACGAAAAAGGCAAAATGTACAAGTCAAAACAAAATATTAAGTAGTCTCAGACAAAAGTGCATTAGCGTTAACCTCTCTTAAAAGCTTATTAAGTGCAGAAGCACTTAAAGTACATACATGTATCTGCCAAATACCAGAAATCCTTCAGACGATTAGTTTACAAACATTACTGATACATATACATTATGCATGTATATATGATAATGGCGATATGCATTACTCTAATGGGGGGATTCAAATTACCTTTTATCTGATCTTAAATGACATCTAGACACGAGTGCATCTGGCAAATAAGCGTATCGTATAACAAATCTTGCTTTTTTATATATTATATTTCAATCCACGGCCTTTACTTCAAGGTTTGTATATTGTTACAAGGTTAACGAATTAGTTTTTTTGTTGTACATTCCTTTGCTCTTTTATGCAGTAGTTGATGTAGCTAACTGTCCTGTATCATTGTGTCAAATTATATAACACAAAAACATACATGTAACAATATTCGTGCATTTGGCATAAATAATACCATTATAATTGCTATTGTTATCAAAGGTAGCAAATCAGGGTATATGCTGCGTAGATAAACGCAAATATAATATATCCTGTTCAAATATTAATCATATGCTGAAAGAATATAGTAGGCCTAGCCTATAAGCATGATCTTCAATTATTATGATGATAAAATTTATCTGCTGTTTCTTCTTATATGCTTGTAGTTTATTTACTAGCATCCTGTATAGGAATGGATTATAATATTGTAGCCATTGGAACTGGAGGTGTTATGGTAGTTGTCTTCTCTGCATTCTCGGACTACTTCCTGAAACACAGAGGTTTAGCTGTGGGAGTCATGGCTTCTGGATCTGGTTTAGGAGGTCTTGTAATTCCAAAGTTATTCCGGCACTTGTTTGAGACGTACCCTTTCAGAGAAGCGTTAATATGCTATGGTATGTCATCAGCCATTGTAAATAGCGAGTCACACCATTGACGTTGTTGCCACATTTATGTTATGATAACTTATTGACTTGGGCGTGGATCAATCCATCCACATACAGTAAAGTTCATGTTTTATTTTACCTGCTGATATACAATGGGTTTACCTGCAGAATGTCCAGATATATAATCTTAGACTATTTCCAACCATCCAGTGTGAAGGTCAGCATGTCAAGGCTATCTAAATGTTACATGCATTTAAAACTAAGCCCCAATGGATAAGGGATCAATGGGTGTGTTTTGCAACCCATTGTTAGGAAAATTGACCATTTCCTTGGTTGTAAATAATAGCTGTGAGGGCCGAATAATCACATCCAAAAGCCATTTATCTTTTATGTATGAAAATTCCAAACTTGATATCTTATATAGAAACAATATTCTTTCTTGATAGTTATGACAAAATTATGGCATTGCTAGCATAGTTTATTTGACAGTGACATCACAGTGGCAGATGAGGTCAGCTTGTGTTTCAGCATGACCTGCATATGCAGTAGTCGCAGGTGCTCGGTAGTTAGTGTTGTAAAAGTTAGTAGAATGAATTCACTCTCTACAAATAGTTCCAAGGACCTTCACTTGGGTTGGAAACAATAAAATATATATTTTATATAACTATTTACATAACTGCTGGTTGTTACAACACAATAAAATCTGCATTCAAAATATGAATGGCAAAAAAATTTAGTATTTTTATATTTTTTATAAAATCCCTGGCAGGTATATTTACTCTGTATATTATGTATAACTGCATGGTTTACATGCATAATATAGGTCTACATAATATGCATGTCACTGTCTATTAGTAGTCAATAATTTCATTGATGAAATAATTCCTATGTGACTGACCTCAGCCATGGTAAATAATATACAATTATTATTCTGAAAATACTATTATGGCAACCTGCAAAAATAATTTTTTGCTGTTATTCTAGTTTATGGTAAATTAATAAATGACTTATTAATGACTTGTTATGAAATAAATAATACCGCCCATTGTGCAACAATTTTTCTAACTAATATTATATAATCTTATGCAATATACTTCTACAATTATATTATCATTAATTTCATTGACATTATTTACTTTTCTTTGTAGCCGGAATATTTTTACAGACTATTGTGTTAGCGGCATTACTTCGTCCTTCATCACATTATAAAAAGAAGAAACCAGTATTTTCTACTGATTCAAGCATTGCCACGAGCAGTACGACAACTCCAACAGAAGACAGTGAAAGGGGAGATGGTGAATGTGAGAAAGAAGAATGTAAACTAATAGAACAATCAACTCTATCTCCAGAACATAAGCAGCGATCAAGGTCCACTTCCAGTATTGAAAAGGGCAATCTCTTGCTAATACCGGAGTCGTCTCATCTTACCAACTCTGTAGATAAAGTAGCATTTGCTAATGAGAACAATAATCGATTACTACTGCAGCCTCCAGTTGATGAATTTACCAAGATCTATGGTAGTACTTATTCATTATTCTCCGTACCATTTGCATCAACACAATCTATAAACGAAGTGGATAATATAAACAAACAAGCCACCTTAAAAACAACGGATTTTACCACAAAAACTTCCTCACTAAATCATAACTCCAAGTTGACAACTGCCAAGTACAATTGGAAACTATGGTACGAGAAACAGGTGGGTCTAATACTGTATATTAACTCTATTTATTCTTCTTGTTTTGCCTTGATTCGTCTGTGGCTAGATTTTTCCATAAGGCTTCTTTGCTACCGCAGTCAAAACAGACATATGTGAATCAGGAGTCATCTTCTAGTTATGCATGTAGATGGAACCAATTAGATCTTGACTTCTGTGTATCATGTTTTGAAACAATGGTATCTTGGACCCGGGCCATTAATAGCCAAGCTGACAATGTTATTAATTGGTTTTATTATGTAAACATCAGGTTATTTTGCTATTAATTCTTGGTAAAAGCTAGTCACACAGATATTGCCATAGTATTATACCTATAAACCATATTGGAACTTGTTTCACTAATTCTTTGATGGGTTCAGTAACAAAACATTGGTGACACTTTTGATAGCATACATTAAGTAGTAAACTAGCCTCTTTTGCAAGTTAAATTAGTAGCTTACTATAAGAGTTGGTATGATCATTATTTTTTTAAGGCTTCTTAAATTAAATTGATCGATAAATTCAAATTTCGAAGGTGAACTGATTAATCACGATTGTGTCCAACTGCAATGCAAGATTGATTATGTATTATTGCAGGTGGTGCTGATAGGCCTTGTTGTACTATTTGCCGTAAGTTCTCTTAACCTGGTATTCCAAACGACGCCATCTTTAGCCGTGGAGTATGGGATAGATGTCGATATGGTAGCTACCATTATGACAGTAGCCGGCAGTGCTGAAGTATTCTTCCGTATGCTCCATGGTTGGTTTGCTGACAGAAGAATATGCTCAGCCCTAACACAGATGTGCATCATAACTTTTGTAAGCACCGTTGGGGCCGTGCTATGTTCCACCCTTTATGGAATACCAGGTATAGTACCATATGCTACTAGTCAGCAGCAATCACTTTAGCCTGGGTTTCAAGCTCTCACAAAGATTGGGTAACATATATTGCCTTTTATGAGTTGCGTACAATGTCTACCATTGTCCACTGATGGATAATACCACCCATTTTTTGAAAGGTTTGAAACTCCGGGCTATACCCGTAAACTCACATTTTTGCATTATGTCTGTGCATTATATTATGTATAAATGTAATTATGACCTTCTAAAGGTAGTTGTTAAAATTCTCTGCAAAACCAAATCTGAAAATTTGGAACGCTTGAATTGGCACTATTTTTGTTATTTCCTACTCCAGGGTGTGAAATTTAAACACAATTATCCAAAAATAATTCCTCTTTTCTGTTAACAAGTCAAGGTAGCCCTTTGATGTACATCTAAAAATGGTCAAACTCTAGAATGCACATGCAGGTATCTTGTAGCTCATGGTACAAAAATGTGTCTTGTAGAGAATAAAATTGGAACAGAAACAGTTTGGTGATTGCTCACAATGATCTAGCATTATGTGCATTTTATAGTGGTACCATTACATAACACAAGTATTTTAGAACACTTAGATAGTTACTCAAAGGATTTGCAAAGCTTTTCAGGCGTGTTATTTAGCAATTTCACATATTGCTAGCAATTAGAAGATTGTTCTGACTCGTTACAGGAATAGCAGTCATGTACGGAGTTATGTCACTATGTGGAACTACAATCTTTTCTCTACTACCAATTGTGATCATTGAACAAGTCGGCAAAGCTAACCTTGAAACCGCCCTTGGTATATGCTACGTCTACCAGGCTGCTGCCTTCGTTGCTAGTACACTTGTCGCAAGTAAGTGTTCACACCTCCCATACAACCTATATCCATATGTCATTTTATTGTTCAGTATCCTGTATAACTAGGTGTACAAAGCATTTGTGATTGGTAATTGATCATTGCCACAGATGTAAGATTGACCAATCACCAAAGAGCTTACTAAAAATGCCGACATGTTAGTGGCTCCACCAGTCTAAACATAGTTAGCAAACTCCTTTGTAGCCGCGGCTAAACACACTTGTGTTGAGTAATGAGAAATCATATATATACTGACAATAGTGACAATTTAGACTCTAGGTTCAGATATTGACCAATTGTTCATGGAACGAAATGTCCGCTTTGTATAATCTGCTCTTACATCTGGCAACATGCCTAGTCCAGCCCTCTTCCCAATGCCAAGTGAATAATTTCTTGTGCATATGCTATTGCGGTACCACAGTTATTCCAGTTTGCCCATTATCTGTATTATCCGATTTTGGTTGTTTCTACACTTCTATAAGTAACCACACCAATGATTTTGAATATGGCAAAAACTTTTTTCTGTTACAGATTACCTGCAGACAACATTTGACAGCTGGATCTATGTATTCTACTATATTAGTGCGAGCTATTTCATGGCCACTATCATAGCTGTGTTAGCCTACTTGTATTCAGCATATTTGACTCGGAGAGCCAGAGATTCAAAGAACCCGTTGTAAAAATATACATACATGTATATATTATTGTGTAGTTGCAAACTAATAAAAGGCTTTGGTATATTATATAACAATAGGCTGTAGTATAATCGGAGTTAGCCACTCATGATGAGTCAGATAAAGCAACTCCCTAATCACAACTATGTATCAGTGTTAATAGTAAGTCATTGAGTTGAGGCTGTATCACTGTAAGAGGTACTGTTCAATCACTAAACCCATCATACTGTGTATTTAAATGTAGTCCAAAGAGAAGTGATTTTGAAATATTTAAATTATTTTTAATGTATACTATACAGTCATTATACATCTATATTATATCAAGGAGTAAGTCCTTGATTATATATATTATATAAATTTACATACGCATTACTGCTGACGACGGTTTTTTATAAGTGTCATACATGTATTAGAACATACTAATATATTTTTTGGTTTGAAAAACTATAAAATGTTGTAATCATTCATGCGATTGTTTTATCCTTTCCAGGTGTTTCTGAATATTATGTTTTATTGTGAACCCATATATTTACTTTCCCAATGCCGAAGGAATAAAATGAATCAATAACTGTTACTTTAAATTTAATTTCTTATAAAGAGTCGAGTAATATCTACTGATTCTCTACTGGTGTGATTCAGTGTAATGCACATTATTATTGCTACATTATGCAAAAAATTAATAGCAGATTGAGTTTGCAGCTGGAGATGCTCAGCTGTCTAATTGCCCAGTCATGATTTGACTGTTGACGTTGAGATGAGGTGTCTGTTTGTACCATGTACATACCTTCTTCATGGTAGAAGAGCCTTTGACTTCCTGTCAAACTAACTTTGAGTGCACCCACTGACCATCTAGGAAATAGGGTGATTCCTGGATGAAATTCATGATTCTTGCAGGCTATCAGCTTTCTAAGGTTGCTACTTTGATTTTGTTGCAATTTCTAACTATAGTGCATATACCAATTACAAGGTTTGCTATGCCAGGTTTTTATGATATTCGTCCTTGATAAATCATCAACTTGGTTGGAATTGAACAACACATGTGAATTTTTTTGCTATTTTTTGCATCTTCTGTTGGATACTGGTAGTTACAACAAAAAGGTTTCCTGGTACTCTGAAAAGTTATTTATTCAGTGGCTCTATGAAATTGATATTTGGGTCACATTAATTACTGGGTGATCACTAGAACTGTTTCAACAACCACTAATAAAGAACATCACTATCATCACCACATAAAGAGCTTCACTATCATCACCACGCTATAGGCTACACTATATAAAAAATAGTCGAGTACCAGACCTTGCTGTAGTTAATAGCGTATTAAATAACAACTAAATAGAGAAGTCCAGATCTTTCCCCAACATTAAGCAAGCATAAGTAGTACTTGTATCGCCATGACTAATTATAGGCGCCTCCAGACTCATGGACAGGCAAGCACTCACATATACAACGGGTAGTTACTTTCTATTCCATGGGCACTCACAAACTATTGGTAATAATTGGAAGTTATCCTCTCTCCGCTTCTGTTTCAATCATCGAACTGCGATGCATCTGTCGGTTGTGAACATAGAGTTGTCTTCTCTATAGTTGTGATTTTGACAATGTTGTAATGACGGAAGAGGTAGCTCGTCCACTATCTTTTTCGTCCATATGTTGTCGGGAATTAATGTACATGCACCGCTACGTTTGTAGGCGCGTTAAACACACTCTACGACATCAAGACCTCTAATACGACACTAAAAAGTAATTTTCCTTAAAATTGAAATTAATATAGATTTTCAGTTGATATTGATGAAGTTATTCTTATTCTGCCACGCTCAATAAAGTCGTTACTCTGCTCTATAGTCTCAAGAATATTTCCCTAGAAGACACACAACCGCGTACTTTGAAGCAAATAACCTTTAAACAGAATTATCTCCTTTCTTATCAAAAGTTAAGTTACGAGCAGTACCTAGTTTCGTCGAATTTAATTTGGGATTTTCCCATTCTGATTCTTCTATATCTGGACTGCAGGGTTTGTAGTTCTCTATTTGTACTAAAATGGCTGCAAGCAGGGAACAATTGAAAGTGAATCTTTCAACTTACATAGAGCAACTTAACCAGGTAAGTCTGTGTTCCTCTGATTCCCTCTAATGGTTTGTTATCAGGCAGGAGAATCTTATCATATCATGTTCATGTTGTGTGTTGATATATTATTATTTTTAATTTTTTTATTTATTAAATTTATAGAATAAAGTTGAGACTAAAAAAAGATTGATAGTAAGGTTGACTGTAGATACAGTGACAATAGTGGATGGGATTTTGTGTAATCAAACGGGAATTACATTGGATTGTAGTTGCTAGTTAGGCCTACTCAGTAACTAATAATTTTTTTTAAAGTTGCAACTAGCATATGCTCAACAGTAGTAGTGGCTAGTGGGCCAGTGAGTATCATCAGTAAGAAGGTTAGGCCTACGTTATGAGATAAATGCAGTTTATAGAATAGTTGTGTGTTCACATTGTTAGTGCGAGTGTCACCGAAACTACCAATATTCATTCTAATGCAAATCTTAAAACAAGCAGAAATCTTGTAAAAAAAATTAAATATTCTATTGTAGCAAGCCTAGTCTGTATTATGATCATTCAACATTGGTCTGGGTATCTACAGTATTTAATAAATATGAAATAAATTGAACTGTTATTTTATAAGCCTACTTTTAATCTGCTGGCATTACAGAAAGCGTGGAGTACATAAGATAGCATTTAATTTCCGGTTGAATGTTAATATTTTGTGCAAGCCACCTCTGTATGTGGATAATTTGGTGCAAGCCACTGTTCAAGATTTTTACAATGCCAGGTTTCGGTTCATACTAGGCGGTGTTTGTGTTTTAGGTGGAAGCTGCCTTGACGGTTGAGCCAGAAAATGATCAACTTATGAAATTGAAGACAGATTTGCAAGTAAGTAGCCGTCATTTACATTTGGAAATGACCGTAGCCTACGTGTATTTTGATATATCAAATATTAAGTGAATTGCTAAATTGGGTGAGTTTATTTACAAAGTTTGTTAGGTTAGAGTGTCATTTTGTCATCCTGTTGTTATGGTTACATACAGGAAGTCATTGAGCTGACAGAAGAGCTTATAAAACAGAATGCACCTTCCACTGGTAAACCGAGTGCAGAGAGTGATGATACAGCCGCAGCATCAAATACTGGTGGTGCTTTCACTAGCACACGTGTGGATATCACCTGGTCATCAGGGGACAAGTGTATGGCTACCTGGTCACATGACGGACAGTACGTTGTATTCTTGTAAAACAATTGTTCATATACTGTGACTGTTGGTTCAATACTCCGTGGCATTTGTGTATCCTGCAGTAACACGGGCCTTCTTTGCTGTTTAGCCCTATACGTGTGAATTTACGCTTATTTTTGAGTCTTGGTTTTACCATCCTTGTTAGTGGTTAGGCAGAACCCTACTGACCTTAGTGGACATTTGTCTGCTAGCCTAAACACAGTACTTGTGATTTGTAGGTACTACCCGTGTATAATAGATGAGATACTTGAAGATGGTACATGTAGTGTCAACTTTGAGGGGTATAATCAATCAGAAGTAACACAGGTATGTCATTAGCTATTCTCTATCAGGTCAAGGTCATTATCTATAAAGTGTCACATATCTCTGCTGGGACACAGAAATTGTGGGCGGAGTCAATGTGCGACTACAGCCACGTCCACTTACATGTATTATCAGAATCTAAAATGTGCATCAACTATTGCAGTGAACAATGTTAACAATCTATAATAGTTGTTGTTATGATTGGTTCAAAATTATACACCTATTTTGATTGGTTGCTGTCCTCAGTACTAATAATACGTCCTCTCTGATTGGTTACAGGTGAGCAGTCTACAGCCATATGATCCAGCCAGGGCCAAAGAAACTAGAAACAGGTGGGTACACAATAATAAGGGTAGTTATTTACTATATAATATATCCATCAACCACTGCTAATGTTATTGAACAAACAGCTGGTGCTTTACTCATACATACATATACCCTTTTCATTGTGTCCATGGTCCTAGAGACGTACTTCATTAGTTCCATCCCATGGTATGGGGTAGACAGGGATGTAAAGTATGTTAGTAAAACACCGGTTATTTACAGTTAGCTTTACTATGCCGACATGAATATGGTATAATGTGTATTAGTGAATATTTTAGACAGCATTGTCGGCTTTACGACGATGGCAATGAAACTTTATTGTTTCAATTACTGCTGGCCGAAGTGTGAGCGAATATACGTGGTAGAACCAGGTGAGGCCCACACTGCAGCTATTCTCACAAGCACTGACCTCTAGAGGAGAATAGCACAGTTGAGAGAGAGATCAAGCGTTAGCTCTTAGCTCGTCTTATTATTGTATTGACTTTAGTTTTATCACTTTTGTGCATATTGACAGTTCTTAGTGATAGACTTACTACAGGCTTATAAACAGACTATGAACATACGATGTATGTCCCCTGGTAGACATAAAAATTCCACAAATTTATATCGAAATTATACATCTACTTGGTGGATAGTTGTGTGGTAATCAGTTATAGAAGAAGGTAGTTTTGGCTGAATTGTGAATAGAATTGGATAGTAATCCTGTGGTGATATGTGCTGATTACAGACGGGATAAAGCTGCTGCAGAGAGAGAATACAAGAAGGCAAAGAACCTGAAGAAGAAACAAAGGTTGAAAGAGTTGGAAGAACAGAGAGAGAAGGAGAAAAATAAATGGCAGAATTTTAACACGAAGGTGAGTATTGTCATAAGCCGCCAATGACCTGGAGGTTTTCGTCCTGAAGAAGGTTTTCCCTCCTTGCTTTATCAAACTATAGTAATATTCAGCTCTAGGAGCCGTGGTGACCCCTCGACTAGCTCTGCTATTGGGCAGTCACCTTAAAGAATAGAATTGTGTTTGGTACCATACATATTATTATTATTAGTTCAAATATGGTGCATGTTGTGGTGATAATTATACAATAGTGCGACACATGCTGTATAGGAATAATATATAACACTGCTCTTTGGTATAGAATTGTATATTTACTCATAAAACCATAGATGGGGATAACTTGTACCCTTTTTGTTTTTTCAGTTATTCTCAAAGACATCTAAGGGAAAACCTGTGAAGAAGAGTATATTTGCTACTTCAGAGCATGTGAAAGGCAAAGTGGGAGTTGGTACATGTGGAATAAGTGGAAAACCCATGACTAGTCAGCATTCCGTACCTAAATATCACAAGGGAATGTAACTCCTTCCTCTTGTACAGTATGCTATAATTATAGACCAAGTGACAATTATATATCTACTCAAAATAGACAAACCTATCCAATATTGTACTGCTATTACTTCTTGTACTACTATTAGCATAAAATTTCCATGTAAATGCACTGTATTTAGGATTTTAAAGTGTATTATTTTCAATAAAAAATATTATAGTAGCTCACTCATATTTTGTTATCTGTTATCTCGTAGAGGTACACTGTGACATGTATATCCTAGAAGTGTCAGGTGAAACAGCTGCAACTAAATTACATTCTTTAAGGAAAAGTCTAGCAATCTAGTCAATAAAATGGTTTAACGTTGTAAAACCATCAATTTTAACGTAATTGTACAAATTATAGTTTACCAAACAGCCTGCAAATTGCATGCTACATGTGACAGGCCATATAATTGTTAACAAAATATAATATGAAATGCAACCAATTTTTACAGCCGATTACCTCCATTCTGCTGGACATGAAATTGACCACCGTCTTGCTCTTTCCTTATTGTCCACCATTGAAACAGATATCTGCCTCCACAAAGAGTGCAATAGTATCGTGTTTGCCAACCTAGAAGACTTTGGAATTCCAAGTTTATTCTATCACGCCATCCTTTGTTAAATATATGCATCAGCAGCTTGCATATGGCTCAATATACGTCTTTACAGCTACAATATATCCATAATAACATACTATAAATAAAATAACAGTTTAGAGGACATCAGATGTTGTGTCTTCACTTTGTTTTGCACCTGGTTGTTAGTATTATTGACATAAAACGTGTGACAAGCAGGATAAATGCTGTCTGTAATTACAAAGTGATATGCTGAATCAATGACATGTATATAACATTAGTCCACCTTTGTCAACCTCTGAAATCCTTATAATATACCTGCATGTACATGTACCTTCTGTGTTTCAGTTTATGGAAGTATACTAGTTTAGCCTAATATAACATCCTACAAGAGCAGTTACACCCCTTATGAGAGAAGACAGCTAAATCGTGTAATAGTGTGATGGTAGTAGGCCTATCTGCTATCTGCAACAAAATGTTTCATATTGCAGAAATAAAATTGGAAGCAATACAATGTACATGTATATTAATAATTTTGTAATGTCTAGAGATGTTATAAAATTTTTAGCTTTCAAATATATGCATAGTCAAAGTACCACTTGATTTTAAACTTCATTCTTTCAAAATTTAGAGATCTGTAGTACATTGCAGACCTGTCCAGCCACTCCCTCATTTCCAGCCCTAACTCTGTACCCTACCTGTTTGCTAAATCTCCATTTTTGGCAGGTATGAGTATTTGTTTTAATATAAGATTTTGTATCTTTCTTATCACCAAATCTTCCAAGGTTACAGTTGAAACACCTTAATATAGAGCTAGTGTGATGGCTAAGATATATTAGTATAATATTGTAACCAGATATCTTGGAATGTAGCATCATTATTATAGGAATACTGTCAACATACAAGCAGCATCTTGTCTTGAGTAGATAGATGTTACAAAACAATTCAGCACAATAGCTGAGATTTGATCATTTAATGAACCTATTGTTTTAGAGTTCAGCTAATCTATCTCTACTAAATCCATTGAGAATTGTGTAAACAGTAATACGTTATATATTTATAAATCATAGATCTCTATATGTCACAACAATGGCATTATTAGTAAAGAATATTTTCAAATGTGCTGCTTTTGTTTTTAGACAAGTGAGCAACTTTTGTTCCCTTGTTTTACAAATTAGATAAAATACAGTATTTGTATGATAACTTGAGACAAGTGGTCTGCTAAGCAAATCTTATGTCTGTATCGTTGTTATAGATATTTTGGAAACACAATGAAGAGGTTATGGTACAATCATAAACACACTGTGTAAAAAATCAAGATACAGTTTCAGATTCAGTGTGGCTAACATAATATAAATGTGCATGTAGGCTACAATAATCACATTAGTAATAGGTCATTCACCACCCAAAAATATCCAATTTACAACAGTGAATCGAAAAAAAATATTATAGTTATCAGTGTTCTATTTACTTACCTGTAGCTCTATACATGTACAACAATTATAAATATATTTATATATTTCAACACAATATAATAATAAATGTTAATATTACGTTTCCATGTGGTCAACATTATTATAATTTTTCAACCATTTCGTATACATGGATATATGTAAGTACATTGTGTATGCATATTGTGCATTGTAATATTACACTATTTCAAATATACCATCCCTAATAAGGTAAATATTGAAAGACTGAAAATCGAGCAAATTTTCCCAAATAAATAGCAATTAAGAAAATTTAGTTGTATGTTGTATTGTTATGGTTGAGAGATGAGTTGTGGTATTGCTGCTGGAAACGCTGCCTGTTGAGATGTAGGAAACATAGCAAGTGGTTGTTCTACAGAAATAGCAGGTGCTTTGTATACCCTATGCTGTTCATTCAATGTGTTAGACGTTTGATCATGTAGTTTTCTCATATGTTTTTTAAGATCAAAATTTCTACAAAATCCTTTCCCACACAAGTCGCAGGTAAACGGTTTGGTCTCTTTGTGAGTGTGCATGTGGAATGTCAGGTTGTATATTTGATGGAACGCTTTACCACATTTCTCGCATTTATATTTTTTCTCGTCGCTGTGTGTTAGTTTATGATTTTTGTAGTTGCCTTTCTGGTGGAAGCCCTTACCACAGAATTCACAAATGTACGGCTTGAAGTTCTGATGAATCCGTGAATGAGTGTTTAAAGTAGAGCTCCTGAAATAAAAAAGTTATCTCATTTAAAGAAGATTATATTGGACAATCTAGAAAACAGTAGGCATACAAGTATACAGTCATGTTCTAAAAATATTGTGTTGATTGATTTAATTAATTGATTTAATTTTACCATTCTTATTAATATAATGTACTAAATTAGATATCTCAAGCGCAGGTAAAACTGCACGAATTGTGGTGAATACTCAAATTGTTTAAAATATTACCACAGAATAGTAGAGACTTGAATGTCAAAACATTCGCAGATGTGAATTTAGACTAGCAAGAGTGCTGTGGGAATTATTATATTATTATTGCATTATGTTTGCACTAATAATAAAATAAATCATATCGAACCTGTTAAAAGCTTTTCCACAAACTCCGCATTTATGAGGTTTCTCAGAGGTGTGAATGATTTTATGTCTGCAGAGAGTGCTGGCTTGTCTGAACCCCTTCCCACACACTTTACAGAGGAATGGCCTCGCTCCGGTATGCACAGGCATGTGTCTTGTCAAGTTATAATGTGCATTGAACACTTTACCACAATGTGGACAGGTGTAAGTCTTTTGTTGTGATTGTTGCTGGCGTGTTGTTGGTGATGACGTCATGGGGCTGGAGTTGGTTGATGACTTGCTGTTAATCTGGTGGTCGCTTACTGTCTCGTCTCTGGATATTACTTTCTTTTGAGAGTCGTGCTCTTGTACATCTCCTGATGAGCTAGATATTCTCGTAGATTTATCTGTCGTTTGATGTGAGCCTGCTTGGTGCGGATATGTTGTATGTAGTCGACTTAGCAAGTCCTGTCTCATCTGATTGTACCAGAAAACGGGAGGAAGTGCAGCAGCTGGGGGTAATTTATAATCAAATGTGTTGTACAGTATTGGAGCTCTTGGGTAAACAACGGTTGGTAAAGGCATGGTTTGAAACCATCTACCAAAGGGTAATGGCATGGCTTGTATTGGAGTTGTTAATGTTGGCCGTGTATGCATAGCTAAACCGGCAGGGAACATTGCGGGATGAATGCAAATTGGAAGTTGTGGCCCACCGTCTTCTGTCACGCTGCCAGCTGACTTGCTAGACATAATATCATCAATAGAAAACTTTATTCTCTCTTGGTTCTTCAAGGATCCCGAGTTTGAGGAATTGGCCATTTTGCCTAAAATATTAAAAATGTTGTCATTGGTTGAAGCGCTATAATTACAGTATGACAATGCTGTTTATACAGCATGCAGATAATGTGTAAAGTAATTAGATTGCATTAAAACAAAACAATAACAAAATGTTATATAAATCATAACTATCAAATTATACACACGGGCAACATCGAGTGAAAAGTTTCACTATTTCATATAATACTCTTTAAATATGCACATTGTATTTTGTTACAAGTACATTATGTAATGACATGATAACATCATACATGTATTTATCAATAATTATGTCAGTGCCTCTCTGAAAAAGGGCAGACAATACGATATGCACATGTAGTGTATTATGTTATACCCATTTTACCGTATTTAAGGATATGTCAGATGTAAGACTAAATTGGATTTATACGTCAGTATAAAATTAGAAATAACTAATAAATAGATTTACGATGTTGATCAACTTACATGTACGTGCAAATGAAGAGCTATATGGTATTACCGAAGAGTTCTGTTTACTCAGCTGTGGTTTGGTGTGAGTCAATAATGCGAATACAACACACTGTCACCTGTGACCGACGAGGTCTTCCAGAATTTTACAAAGTTGGCCCAATTTATACAAAGTTACTGGGCGTGAGCTGCGCTGTATTAACCAATAAGAAAGGTTAATTATCACTTATGCATAGGCTTACAGATTTGAAGCAGTGAGATATACAGTGAATGTACTGTATATTACAGAAGGCGGGGATAGGCCGTGACATACTGTGAATACAAATCCATATAATCTATATGATAATAGTAACACACATGTGTTTGTCGAAAGCGCTGTATTACATACATACATGTATACACAGCACATGATGTTGTAAATTTTATTATGTATTTAGTTTGGAGTAATTAAAAAACTAAAATATGTTCTGTATTTAAAGACGAAAACGCTTTGACATTTGTGTGCAATGCATATCTATACGTATATACATGTACATGTTAAACACATGCAATGTGTTATGAATAAAATATAATATTATTTACAATCAAAATGTTACATGTAGGTCCATGCCCACATAAAATGGTAGCTTATTTGTCAGCAATGCACTAATGGTTATTGCTAGCGACAAGTCCCCATGTTCCAATGAATATAAGAATGTAATAAATAAAATGCATGACTGTGGATTTTTAAATATGAAGCACAAATTTACTGTTGTACTAGCTTCTAGTAAGAATAGCAATATATTACACTTTTGTAGCGTTTATATCAGCAATATCAGAGCAGGCTCCATAGGTACAATAAAATTATATACATAAACATATTCTCCTATTCCAGTTGAGAGTATATCCAGTGGTCAAAGTTGGGGGGGGAGTCGTGGGGGGACGGAGTCCTCCACCATAAATTTCAGGGGGTCCCTCAGACTGATAGACCCCCTACAGATTACTGTTATAATAAGTCAAATGCAATGCCATTAATTTTCCTTCTTTCATAGCAACGAAGTTTTATCTCAAAATCTTAAAATCTTGGACCATATTTTGACCTGAAGTTCTTGGATTTTGCACCATTTCGATGTCTAATTTTGGTCAAGTTTCCAATTTCTGAGAGGGCGCTCAGGCGCCCCTCCCCGCCAGCGCATCATTTGGACGGTTGCGCTCTTCAGCAATTATGTTTGCTACCCTAGAGTCCCCCTCCCACCTCTTTTCTTAGACTTTGACCACTGAGTATATCCACATATAAAAATACATATACGTCACGTTCACATATTTACAAACATATTCCATTTTTTTGCTCTGGAGTTTCTATTTTTACACCCATCAGATTATGGTAAAAGAATATTGTTGCTCAAACAAAACCTATTCCACTATATAAAGTAAACTCTGAGTGATATACACAATTTTGTCAAATCTACAAGTGAAAAATGTAAAAATAAATCAAATTTAAGGCCAGGTCAACATCAACTATATACAATGTACATGTAATATGTAGTACAAATGCACGGTTCCATGAAATGTGCACACTGCGGTTTTATAATAATAGATAGTCACATGTATTAAACGTATGTAATGCTAATTAATAACTTGTTTAATTTAATTAATGTTAAAACTTGTCTCCATGTGCTAAACTTAAAGTCAATAAACTTGAAAATTCTGAGTTCAAAATTCGCTGACATCTATAAATACATTGCAGCTACATCGTATATGCATAACAGAACGCAACATATTATAGTTTGTCATGACAAATATTATAAATGATATTAAAATATATATATAGTGCATGTAAAAGTTAATAATTGAGTCAAACAAACATACATTAACACTATGGATACGTCCAGGGCCGTTAATTAACAGAAAGATAAACTTCAATATTGGTTTCACCTTTATATGCATCCAATGCACGTACAGTATTAGTACGAGTATATATGTGACATGTGGCTTATACACACATATACTGTGTATGATACATTGGTTTATACGTGGACAACTAAGCAGTCAGACATGTACATATATATCCAACAATCTGTCAAATTATTTGCCATTTTTATCATCAGTGACAGAACTACATGTACATGTATGTATATTAGCAACAGTGTACATCAAATATTTTATTAAAATGTCCTTGATAATTATGCATATTAATTTTGACCAGTTGGTACTAATAATAGTAAAATTTTGAGCCATTGGATATTAAGGTAATAATAAGCTTTAATTGCATCGTATTTAGTTTTGTCATAATATTTATTGTTTGTCATGGATCTCCCTATCTTGGCCATGTGAAGAAAAAAAATAGTCAAACGGCATGGCTGACCAGTGAGAGGTGTTTTGGCTAGGGTAATGTTTAGCTTACTTTAGTAATTATTATTACGATTAATACTAACAGTACAAGTTTATTACAACTTTTAGGATTCATCTGTTTCACAGACGTATCCTCTCAGATAATTCTATGATCTGTTCAGCATAATTTATTATTTCTACGGTTACATTGTAATAGTATTCCTATTGGCTGCTGATAGACTTCTGCTCAAGTCATTTTTATATTATCTTGGAGGAAATCTTGTTTACAGAGATATTCCTTTCTTCGACTTATTGTGTATATTATATTATTCTTATTGAAAGACAAGTTTTAGCTGTGATCAGATCAAAATTAGACGAGTATAATAGCTCCCTGGTGATAAGGCGGCCATAACGATAGTATATGAATAAAAGCAATAAATATGGCAACTAGTACGCATCACTTTACACAATGTTAAACAAGGAGCATTTCTTTAAGTAAACATATATTCCCGTTAGGATATACAACTCTAATTATTTCGCTATTACTTTCTATATAATCAGATCTAGCCAAAATTTTCATCAGGGACAATTTGTTTACCTATGGGTAAAGATTACACTTCAAAGGCAAACGGCAAACGTATATACAGCAAAAAACTGCAACTCTTTAGAAGAAAAGGCCACATAAGAAGGTGTTTATTGTTATCATCTCCCGGGATAATGTTGCACAGCTTAGTTAAAACTTTTCTGTTTCTACAAACAGCAGCATGTGGTTTCCCTGAGGACCTGAGATGCTGTCTTTAGCTGAGGTTAGGGCAAATACCATGAAATAATTGTATGCACTACGCACACCAATTCCTATGGATATTGACATTGTAGGAACATCTAGATATTTTGAGAATTTTAACTACTATTAGAAAAGTAATAAGAAATTTTAGTATCAATCGAAAATATTTGTTTTATTTAAAGTACACATATCTATATAATACAGCAGATATCTTTAACAAAATAACATGATCTTGAGCTGAAAACAACAAAAATGTATAATAATATGCACAAGAATTGGGTACCGGTTCAGATAATTAATAACTCTAATTATGAATTCAATTACAATATAAACGTTGTATCCGAAAGAGGCCATTTGCTCGTAACGGTAATGTGAAAAAACTCGGTGGGAGAATTTGAGTCAAATACTCATACCATGCAGGTTGCAGATAACATCTAAGAATATCTAATTAATATGCACCGTTGAATATAAAATACGGTTTCAAGTAATTATGATCTTGAAACACAGAGATAATAAAAGTACATCATGTGTTACATCAAGACAACAGAGTGACCACTGAACCATAGAGGTCACTCTCCTTGAGATTACTATATACATACCTGGAGTTATTTCACACATCTAAATTTGTGAATGAAAATTAAAAATGTCGGCTACGAGACAATATTGACACGTCATGCTCATTCATACCAATTCTGTAGTTAATGCAGATAAAACACAATCATGCGCTGAACAAACCCTTACAAACAAGTATGGAAATCATCTTTACACTGAATTCCTACATCTTTGGACAGTTGCATTAACACACACAAATATAAATAGAGATAAAACGAGATTATGACGTAGCACTGCTATAACTCATCGGGGAAATGTTGAACATTGACATCAGTGTCTGTTTCTTCATAGTCATGAGACCTCCGCCAAAACCAATCATCTGGTTCATCTCGGTGAAATTTTCTCATTTCAGCTCTTTCATACTGCCACGCTCCATCGACCTAAAATAAGAATTAAACTTGAATAATCATTTCCTGAGAATTTATACACTATGCGAAACCATATTTCTGTGATAATAATATAATATATGTATGTGTACATGTATATATAATCTATACTAACAAGTGTTATGGCAAATACAATCCCGTGAATGTGTAGTGTACAGTTTGTAAAAGCACTTTCCGACATAACTCTAAAATTCTTTCTGTATACTGTTACATGTATTACGATATATATTATGGCAATAGTACGAAATAATACAATGTATTATAATAATATATGAAGAGTTGAATTCCAAAATGAGACATAAACCATTTTCAAAAAAATTGAGGTTGACATCCCACGGTGTTCTTCACAGTACAGAGTTTCATATGGACCAAAACATTTTTTTCAAAATGCTGCATATCCACAGTAATAACATTGGAAACATTAGTATACTGTTCCAAAATGAGATATATCCATGATTGTTGAATTCCAAAATGAGACAAATCCTTTTGTCCAATGAGAATGTATGCTCTTCAGCCAATTAGCCAATCAGTATCAACCTAGTATTCCATGCAGAACTCAATAATGGCTTCAATGTACAACCCTGCTGGTTTTGATTCCTTGGATGAAAATGTTCAACAAACCTCTCCTAATAGTAGCAGCAAAAAAAAGACCGAGCAAAGAGGCTCACCAACAAACTATTAGAAAAAAGCTCTTCATAGTGGAGAAGTGACAATGTCAGAATAACATAATATAGCCAATTTGATTCATTTCTTAATTTTTGGGGAAACATGCATGCACATAATAATGTTTAGATTGCTGTCAGAAATTGTGATAAGGGCTTCATTGGTTACTTTGAATTATTGACTAATTTAGTACAAGCTGTTATATGACAACAATAACATTCAACTATTTGATTCAGTTGTATATATGAATCAGTGTCAAAGTGAGACATATCCGAGGATATGTCTCACTTTGGAACGGGATGTGAAATTCAAAGGACTGTAGCGCGGCCACATTGCTCACATGATTTTCATAAAACATCCCAATGATTGGGCCGAAGTCTAACATGTTGAAATGCGAAAAGCTTTGTGGTCTGTTGTACAAAGCTTTGCTGTGAAAATTCTTTCTCAAATATCTGAAATTGGAAAAAATGGACATGTCTCATTTTAGAATGCAGCTCTTCATATATTGTGCCAATAGTACAAGATAATACATGTATTATAATAATATATATTGTGCTAATAGTACGAGATAATACATGTACTCGTATATTAATAGTTAGACCCTCCCACACCCATACCTCATTCTCTCCCTCGTCGGACGTCTGCACAGGTTCCTCATACAATGTGTCTGAACTCTTCTGCCAAGAGGCAAGTTCATGGCCACATTTCATTTCAAAATCCGTATCTACAAAATGGGAATGTTTTGTTGCACTGATTGCAAATTCCTTTAAAACATGCTAGTTGCTATTTTATAGCTAGGTCTAAGTAAACCTTTGCATATGTGCAATGTACTGGTAGACGATACGGCTATACAGTCTGGGAGGGGGGGGGGTGGACCTGAAGCTAGGCTTTATCATACAACATTGCAGTAACAAATTATAAGAAGAACTCGCTATCTCATAAGATAAGACAATGCAATGTTATACATGTATTATACCGGATAAGTTACCTATGTGGATATCCTTGAGTGTCTGTCTCCACCAGAGCCTCTGACACTCGACCCACATTCTAACGTCCTCAAGGTCAGGGTTGCTGAACAGGTACGAGTAATCCTCACCAAAGTCATCAAAATGTTCGTATATATCTTTCTTCTCGTAGCTGTAAATAGAACACGAATACATCATATATACATGTAGCTATACCTGAAATATCCAAGTTCAACATAAATGATATCATCTGATGATCGGACAGATTGCTGGAAGATCTTTCTGCATACTGTCATACAATCTAGTAAAATATATTGTATTACAAATAGGAGAAAATACATGTATATACATTGTATTAACAAATAGTCAAGAAGAAAAGGTTGGTATGTTTTAATATGTTCTCAGATTGTTGTGAATATAGTATAACAGAGTACGATATTTCTCACATACAGTTTAACAATAAGCAGACTCCTACTCCTTACCGTTTCATCTTTTCAACTCTCCAAACGTCAAGATCCTGAAGTAATTTCTTTAAACTCTGGAGCCGTTTCTCAAACTTATGATGTTTTCTTCTTGGTTCGTTACGTTCTTCTGCCCACTGTGGTGCTTTGTGTTGTTTATTACTGTTGGTATCGGCGTTCTCTCCGTTGAACTGTTTAGAAAACTTCTTTTTTAAAGAATTTAATCCGTTACCCACTACAGAACTTAAGTGATTGAACTTTTTATTAACTTTATTTTTTAGTTTAGACGTTTTATCTTTAAGTTCAGGACCGACAGTTTGTGATAAGTCTTGCCATGTACTGTTCATAGCAGCCCAGAACTCGGTGACAGTTGATTTGGTTTTATCCAAATATCTCTCCCACGTATGCCTGTCGTCTGGCGATTTTGAAGTTTGAGGAGCTGCTGGTTTTCTCATCAGAACATCATTTACTATTCTATTCCACTCAGCCAATAGGAAAGCTTGTAGATTTTCGTACTGGCCTTTAGTAGCTGTGTAAAACCTCAGTATCTGCTCGCTTGTTACATTTATCTGAAGGTGATCACAGAAGTTGAATGTGACACAAGGTAAGGTGGAGGTGTTTGTTGTGTTATAAACATGCCCTCCAGACTTAATCATTAGACTTTCCTCACATTTCTGAACCTACAATTACATAGCACTTTGACAGTGTGTATACATATGTCACTGTGGATGTGCTAGCAAGGGTTTCAAATGTTTGCCACATATACAATACAATTTCTTCTCTAAAGAGCAAATGTAACAGTTTGGCACCCCTATTCTCAAACAAAGTTAACTATTCTCACCTTAGATTCAAGAGTTGTCTTCTCCTGCTTTAACTCTTGAACTTCTTTCTCATATCGATTAGTAACGGAGGTCACATCAAGGTCATTTCCTTCTTGCTGGTCAAGAGAAACCTCTACTGGCACTGTCTCCTGATAAACCGATTTAACCTCCGCTTGTTTTGCCTCCTGTAAAAGATTAACACCTCCAACTCATGTGTATAGAGAAAACTGGATTACAATACATAACATATCAGTGGCAAGTCATCTAAATATAGCCTAATGATGTAATAATATACACATATTGCTTTAGATACGAAAAGTCATATATCGCAGCATAGACATAGAGACTGAGACACTTGTAACATAACAAGGGGAAGTGCAACACTTACTAATGCCGTCTGCAAGCTCATTAGCTCAGACTGACAGGAACTAAGGCTAGCAACTAAATCATTGTCTGGAGAATAGTCCACTTGTTGGTCATTGCTTACAGAGTTATCTGCCACCTGCCCCTGTGCAACGAGAAGATCCATAAAAGAGATATTATATTATATACTAGGAAATGGTATTACCAAACCTCACTATGTCGATAACGTTAAAATTTGCAAATCAATAGAGTGGTATTGGTAGCACCTACCACACTACACTAAAGCTTCAACAAATATACTGGTTTTAATAAAATGCTTTTTCTGCTTGATATTACTCAATGTACCTAAATGTAGCAACATGGCCTTGCACACACACTTACACAATGGTATACGACGTTACCTGCTGGTTAGGTTGCTCAGGCTGCTGTTTGTCATCTCCCGTCGCTGCCGAAACACTAGAATCATGTGGAGGAGTCGCTGACGGAGCTGTTGACATCTCTGAGTCTATTTTCTTATCAAAAGCCTTTGAAGTACACGTATACATATTCAATACACTTTAGTTTGTGCTTCACAACATTCAGGTGACAAGTCTCAGGCTAAATGTCACCACAGCCACCTGAATATATTCACTTCCAATCTCAAAATCACAGAAATTCCTCCGCTTCACAATAACAACTCTATGCCCAAAGAAGAAAGAATGACCCACCTCTCTCTCCAGCTCCAAGATCTGTTCCTTCAGATTGAGGATAAGTAGACTCTTGTCTTCATTCGACTTCCTGTAACCATTTACCATCTGTTCTGCTGTCCTCAAACCAACCTTCACTTCTGCCATCTGAAATCATATATTGTGTACAATGAAAGCCCACTATTGTACTGTTTACTTCATGTGCCCTTGGAACCCAGAAAAAAGCATAGCATGTGCTTAGAACCAAGGTTATTAGATAGTGTGTACAGAGAACCTAGGCTAATGGAAAATGTGTACTTACAGTAGAAACCAGGTTAATGAATAGTGTCTAGATAGAACCCAGTGCACATATTACGTTTTATATATATAGCAAATCTGTGCATGTCACATGTATAGTGAAAGAGAAGTTATCCTACCTCAGTCTGTAATCTGTCTATCATCTGATCCTTATCAGAAAGGTTGGCCTCCAGTTTCTCGTGTACAGACTTGAGTGTGCTCTCTTGTCTGGACAGGAACTCACTATCGTGTGCACACGACTTTGACTGTATTAGTCTGTCATGTGACTTCTCAATATCACTCAATGTTAGCTTTAACTCCGCCCTTTCCTGTCTCCATTTCTCTTCATTCTAATAACACATAAGAATTATAGTATCTGAGTTATCCTAGCATAGGCACAACACCTTGATGTAAGAAAATATAGACAGTTGGAGCATATTATCGCAAAATATTGTTCACTCTACTGATCATTGCTATAACATGTCGTACTATAAAATACATGCATGTACACTGTAATTTGAACATCTATATTGATTTACATGCAAACATTACACGTATGAGTTGTCTACTCTTTCATCCTCATAGTATCAAGAAAGGACAACTTCATAGCTCTATAACCATTAAGGCTTGACTACACTATGTACATGCTGTGAACTTTGGTAGGTTGGCTCAGTTGTTCGTTTGCTTGACTCCATAGGCTAGGCGTAGTGCCAGCTCATTGGTGGACTCCATTAATATTCAACCAACAATGACAGCTTATTCTTAAACAAGTTCTCTAATTGTAGTTTGATATTAACCTATCACAACAGTGCTCTGTGACGCGGGGAGTGGGCTAAAAAAGACCAACATGTTCGACCTTGCCCAGCCAAACAAACAGCACGATGCTTCGCCCCAGAATGAGGCTCCGTCGGCCAAAAATGAACGAAACGATCTCCAGTGTAACCAAGCCTTAATAAAACACTGTGTAGTACATAACAGCTATGTACATACCTGGAGTTTAATGTTGAGCAGCTCTTCATACTCATTCCTCCAGTGTTCAGCATCTACTAGAATGTTCTCTATCTACAGAGAGAGTGAGAGTATACATTCAGCAGCTGGGATACCAAGCACTAATGAAGTAATCACATAGCACATTACGGTAATATGTAGCGTTCCAATAACTCTACCAGCGTAAATATTCATGTTCCATCGAATCATTATCAATAAATGTTTAACAGGAAACAAGAATACATTTGATAGACTAGCTATAAATGGTGACCTAGTTCTGTGGTTCGGCAAAATTGAAGCTGCTAGTAGGTAGGTTTGAACTATTTGACCCACGTTGTACGAGTAGTGTACATGGATGTGTGTACTATATTACGGATCTGTCTATCAATACCACAGGTGGTTCAGTAGTAGTAAAGCTAGGGGGGGGAACATTACAGGGTCACACAAATCCTTTTGTACTGTACATACATAAAATAGCTACTGGGTAGGTACATCTTGTACTATGCATATATAGTATAGCATGTTAGCCTGCGTACCAAGTACTCCGAAATAATGAATGTGGGAGGTCATTTATTGAGTGAAAAATCATCCACCAACAAACCTGGTGGCTCAAAACTAATGTACTACAGTCATGTATGTACATGTATTTAGACATACATCTGGGGGGCAACTAATACTATACTGTCACATTTTACCCACAAAATTTGAACTAATTTTTGCATATCACACACTTAATTTTAGTAAGCGTGGAAGTAAAATCATGCAGCTACAAGATGGGATATCCATGAGCTCCCCATAACACGTTAAGTAAATTTAATAAAGAGTAACACGGGCAACAAGCATTATAATTTAACCAGGTGGGAACAAATCACAGAATGAAAATAAAACCACACTGAGCTGGTAAAAATCTGGGAAACGAGAAGATTGCAAGTGGTGGTGTATGCTTTACCGGTGACCGACTATATAAGGGAGGTGGAGTACATCCCTGTAACAACATTGTATACGATCATTTCCTCCAACATCAAAGAACACCACAAGTGAGATACACGAGTGGACAAAGGTTATTTGGTCACATGGCCTGAACATAATCTACCATGACAAGATAGCCAGATAGATGTAAACTTACATGTACAGTAGTAGGCCTATCTATTTAGATGATTTAAGCTATTAGCTAAATTATTACTAGGAATTATACTATTTTGTTACTAAAAGCAGAGTAATACCTTAGACATACAAGTAATGAACATGAATCGATCATTTGTATACCACATTGTATACTACAAAGTAGGCCTACATGTATGCTATGTCCACTGCATTGAGTATTGCATGTGTATAGTAATACGTTATGTGCACTACATTATATAATATAGTGCAAGTATGTATGTCTTGACTGTATATTATATTGCACATTACCGTGTACACGCGTTACAAGTACTCACACTATATGGAACATTACCGTGTATATGTATTACAAGTACTCACACTATATGGAACATTACCGTGTATATGTATTACAAGTACTCACACTATATAGAACATTACCGTGTATATGTATGTATAATATGGAGACCAATAAGAAGAGGATTAGACTAACTAACTTCGTTTAACTTAGTGATAGTCTGATCAATATCCTCTTGTTTCCTCAGACACATGAGTAGATCATCCTGTACAGACTTGAGACGTAACTTCTGGCCCTCCTGGATCTCCTGCTGGAGTTGAGCTTCTCTGGAGGAACCTATTAGTACATAGTAACAGGAGTGGATTACTTCTCTAGCAATCATTCTAGTTTCCTAATATACTGTAAAGTCCTGACTAGTGGTACGTGTACCACCACAATAGTATGTGTACCACTGAAGTGATACGTGTGCCATTGTGGTGGTACATGTTATGTGATTTAAAAGGAAATAGATTATAATTATGGAGTTCATATTCCATCATGTGTGAAATTCTTAGCTGCGGAATGCTAGAAATTTTTATATGATGTCAAATAATTGTGCCATTCAATGTAAATATCAGCAGCCTTCTCCGCTCAGCTAGCTATTGGTATGCAACAGTATATCGTTAATGAGAAGATAACTCCCAATGGCTGAGGTCTTCAAGCATCATGTATACTACCAGTATAATAGCATGAGTAATGATATACTGTACACTTGTTGTAAATATAGCAATAATACCGTAACATGGCAACAAGCTAGCAAGAACTTATATTTGGAACTCAGTCTAGGGTAATAGTGAAGATCACACACCAACTGAATGACCAATAGCAATGCCGATAGCGAAACCAAGAGCTGTGACAGCTATTCCAGTGAGTAGTGTGTTGAGATGACTGTTGGGTGAGTGACGGTAGTGACGTACAGGACGAACATAGACATCTTCATTGTCACTCCCCATTCCATTGACCTCTTGAATTGGTCTGAGTACAACAATATCAGACTCCACTCTGTCGTCTGCATCCGGTACAACATCCTCTTCATTATGTCTTTCATCTTCTGTAGAGATACGAGTGACAGGAAATAGAATTATGCAGAGATAACAAGACATAAACCATATCAATGAAGGATAGTATACTATACATGTAATTTAGCTCCCTCTAGTGGATATTGATCAACAGACTAGCAAGTCTAACGCTATTTATACACATACAACAACTACAGACAACGACAAGCTGTCGACAATTTAATGTCAACTAAATGGAATAGCCTCAGTGACAACAGAGAAGTGAAGACCCACCATCTTCACTCTCAGAGTGAGCATATGGGTTAGGGTCACGGTTGACTATAATGTTAAACCTGGAGGCTACAGAACTGGCGGTAGACACATCCATGGCTTCCTCTTCATCTCTTTCTGGTGCTTGCAGACAAATAAAGTCCGAGTCTGAAATACGTACATGCATATTAGTAGTATAGAATACATGTACATGTACATATACATGTACATGTATATGCACAAGTATATGTACATGTATATGTACATGTATATGTACATGTATATGTACATGTACATGTATATGTACATGTATATGTACATGTATGTTATAGTATATACAAGCAATCATAGTGATGGTAGAGTTGGGACTGTGATACTATACTAGTAGTAAGAGTGATAACAAGTTACCGTAGTAGTCTAAGTAGTAATCATAGTTACACATAGAATAGTAGTTAGAGTAGGAGACAACTTCTACCTTGTATAAAGTGTAAGATAAATAAAAACAGAAAAACAAATCAACACTCATGGATGATAATGAATTATAATACTTGTACTATGCAGTATATTACATCATCTAATTAGACACTAATTAATATAATAGGAAACAATTAGGTGCTCATGTACATTGATAACATCACTGTTCATTGGAATTCAATACATAAGAAATATCAGCACACATTCTAGGTTTACATGAAATAATACATGTACATGTACATGTACCAATAGTAGCTACTTGGTATTCCATCTCTACTAGAACATGTGTTAATTCATGGCAGATAATAATACGATATTTTTCAATCTTTCAGTATGGTAGAACATATAAAGTCAAGGCTATACATGATAAATTGTAAATGTTCTATTTGTAGGTGCATATATGATACACAATATGTAAAACACACATACTACATTTATGTGCACATACTAAGGATGTATGTATAATATGTATTAATATTACTATCCACTCAGAAACACCATAGCAATGTAAGTATTTACTTAAGGTATCAGTACATCCAATGATATAATAACACATCAGCACTACCTAACCTAATAGTCTATTACAGTTAATCAGTGAATATATAAATACACTGCAGCTAATATAAATCATAGAATTGATGTAATTATTCACTTAGTTAATAAACAACTAGTGTTACACATGTATGCCAACTTGTAAACAACAAGTGTGTGCTAGTTCAGGTACATGTGCTATTACCACGTGTAAAGATTAGTGTTTTAATACCATACATACAGTATGCTATATACATCTGTAGGTTGGATACTATATAGCCATATCACTCCTATCTAGTATGTATATTTATAATTCCATAAGCACTGGATTAAATAGCATTCTGCTAACTAATGATTTGGTACTGCTGGTAGAATGTTATGGTAGTTCAGTTTACTCCATCAAGTTGTAGCTATAAATATATGTTATATGTACATGTACATGTACATACATACAGATGTCAGTATCGCATATATTACATATGCATTATATTAAAACATTTACCATCAAACACTGGCAGTCTAGCCCTGTAACTGTTCTGTCTATACTGTGAAGATAACAATATATTATGTCGGTAAACCCTTACCTGCTGATATACTGTGACTAGGAGAGCCAGATCTCACCCTCTCTTGTCTACAATACATAACATGACTCCATGATACTATGGGTATACATTGTATATGGTACTCATGACTCCATGATACTATGGGTATATGTAACACAGTATAACACACATACACATTACCTACTGCACATTTACAATGTACATTCACACATACATTATAAAGATTGCTTCAGTACTTACAGTATTTCCATGAGATGCCTCAGCTCTTCGTCTTTGCTATCCTTTGCTTCAACAGTATTAGCCTTAGGCCCATCAACTGTTTCCCCATTTCCTTCCTCTTCTGTAGGCTCTGGTATAGGAACTATGCTAGGTTCACCATCTATATATTAATTAATATAATATATATACACATGACTTGCATTATATTCATTCAGAGTTCACAATAAAACACATGACTAACTCAAATACTGAGTTAAATTCTGGAAGGAAACGGCTTTTTATCGAAATGCCAAGGTACTCGTTCTCTCTCTTTCTTACTCATTATTATGTAATATATTTATGGTTTAAAGTTCACAAGTCCACTAGTACAACAGTGTACAACAACCATGGTGGAATCACGAATGCATGTAGTAGTTGATATCACATTGTACATTGTTCATTGCATCATGATAAGTGCAGCGACACTGACCTGTACACAACACCATATATGAATGAGATCAATACTAACAGACTGTCTTTAAAATATGTATAATATTACAATTGCACTGTAACAATGCGACTTCGCCACATGAATACACTAAAATTATCAGTAACAGAACATTTTCATTTTCAGAAAGGAATTGAGGTCAATGGAACAATAATGTAATGACTATTTTCTGAGGTGAAAGCACATTTTACATAACGTTGTAACTAGTTGTACAAGTACATGTCTATCTACACTACACTATCAACCAGTCACTCTCAATCATACTATAAGACCATGTAATTTACCTTCCTCCATATCAGAGTTGTCATTATCAGCCGAAACTTTGACAAATTCACAACTGGAGTTAGTCATAGGTGTGTTAGAACCGGTACCGATGTTGGAGGCTGTACCAATGCTACCAGACTGAGAGAGGCTGATCATATTCCATCCCTCGACATCATCTGTAGCTCTATCAGATCGCGCCACATCTTCTCCAATATCTTCATTTGTAGACATATCGGTTTATGAAGCTATACAGCAGTCATGGAAACACTGCAAAATAATTTAAACTGCCGAAAACAATACATATAGTGATAGCAGTATGTGGAGTATACTTTATATCATTTACTGTCAATTCATGGAAAACATACAAAATAATTCTCATTAAGTTAGAGATATAACCACATCCCACGACTGGTGGCTCGCCAAGAGCTGTTAACAACAAATCTATATCTTGAACAAATAAACATGCAAAACTATGACAGAAAAACAGGCTCATGAAATGCGGAAATCTTTCAATATAATAAACCATAGATTAGTGCTCACCATGAGATTGTGGTGCAGCAAATTCGCAAATGAACAAAGTTTTGTTTTACTTTTCGTTATAAAACGATAATAATAAATTTAAATATGTAACAGCCATATTCTACCAACTTGATATGAAAAGTATTCCCTCTAAGCTATGCAATTCCTACATTTAGTAGCTATAATAATAGTAACTGCACCAACTATTAGATAATGGTATTAGTTAAATAGCCTGTAGGACCTACATATTTAATTTCTAACAATGAATGCACAGGCCACTAAAATACATTAAGTCATGAGAATTATTGAGATTATCATTATTTTGCATAATTTTTTAATAATTATAATATAATCATAAATATAATTAATATAATTGTTGCTGCTACAGAATAAATATGAATACACATTTCAATAAATAATAATAATTATAATAAATTAAAAATAAAATAAAAAATAAACTAACTTGAAATTCACTAGCAGTCTGTAAGGGTTAAAATCATATTTCATTTACACTCGAGTAGTTCCAACCCCTTGTAACTCACAAGCATGGCATTGAGTTGGTGGCACTGATAGGGACTGGCACAAACGTAACAAAACCTAAAGTACACACTGACTGTTACGCATACTCTACTGTGATACTGTAACTAGTGAAGTTAGGAGTTAGTTCGACGTAAGCTAAGCTTCAGCTTGAGCTTGCTGCAAAGACACGTCAGCAGTAGGCCATAAGAATGAAAAGGTGTAATACTATCAGTGTAACCTACAGTAAATAGTTGAACAATGATGAAATACAAATAGACATTGGAATTACCCAGATTTGGAATCGTCGGTCAAGTCAGCACCAGAACACGAGCAGGTTATTTACAAGGTTTGTTGACTAAATAAGCTCCGCCCATCGATTTCCGCTGATAAAAGTTTTCTAAGAAATTTCTCCACTATTAATAAATTTAGGGAGACAAATCCTGTATTAGAGCCGTCTTGCCTTCTGGAGTTGTCGCATCATTGTTAACTAATCAAAATTGGTCAAACAACTTCACTTGATGCTGATTGATATTGACTGTTGTATTGTAGTAATAGTAAAGGTAGGGATGTAGGGCAATGCTTATATAACCATAGAATATAAGATAGCAGAAACAACAGATACTTCAGATTTAATAGATAAATTAGCCGATTCCACAACTTCCCAAACGATGACTAAATAAGCATTGACATAACAATATCATTACAGAAACGGCTAGAGTGTTGGTCACATAACGGTAGGTTTGAGGCATAGTGGCTACATAGGAGACCATTAGTTAGGATAGGCCTGCTCTGCTGTACATTGGCCTGGCTACATGGACTAGGCATAGTACCGGTCTGTCAGCCTCATTAACTAAAATTGTTAGTTTCACTAGGTCACCTGGTATCCACCTTTATGTCTCAGTCTCTAACTGAACGTACAACAATTGACCAAAATGGTCGGTCTGAGTGTACTTCGCACTCCTACTCTAGCAGTATTACTCCAATACAGTGCTGGCACAGTGTATAGCCAGAATGAAAGAGAGCTAACCTTAGAAAATCACCGATATCTGTGCAAACTGGTCCTGCAAAAACAGACCAATAAGTGGACAGTCACATATGTAAAGCTAATAAAAGTATTACGAGAGCCAATAAAAACAACTACAGTAATGTCACAAAGAGACAGAATATCGGAAGTTGCTGTATAACTCTTCCTTCGGTAAATGACATTGTTTTTGTTACTGTCGAGCCACTTGGCCATCCTATTTAACGGACCTCAGAAGTTCGAAACTTGTATGAGCGACAGGAGCTGGGCTCTGAGTGGAAGAGCTCACCTTCCACAACAGGAGTGCATGGTCAGTGACCACTACATCAACCTGCCACCCCAATGTGGTCACATACCCCGTCAGAATCTGGCTTCTCTTTGAAGAATCAGGGCAGAGGTGGATTTTTAACGTGCGTGTTTTTGATGTAGACACTACACGGGACCTCCTGTATTATTTATACGCCCTGATCCGAACAGGCGCAGCTAGGGTGAAAGGCTTGCTGAAGGCCTTTGCCAGAAATGACACAGCTGGGGGTTTGAACTCACAACCTCTTGGTTTGTGTGTATGTATGCCACCAACTGTGCCACCCTGACACCCTGACATTACATAGATACATGTAAAACAAGGGCCTTTAGTGACAGCCAGGTAAAATATGAACAAAAAAACCCTATGCTATAACTACTAGGAATTGACTTCTGCTACTTATACACATATATGTAAGTTAGTATGGTAGCGTCTACTTCCTAAGAATAGGCCTGCACTGTTGTTCATTAGCCTTGTTCATCAACTAATATCTAACCGAAAGCAAACATTTATCCCAAATAAAATATGAAGCTTCTGCAATATTGGAGTCGTCATATCTCAGATTAATCAATCAATAACATGCTCTGTGAGTCAGATTCTGAAAAGTTCAATTTGTTAACAGTGGTGAAGCTACTGAGCTGTGTATAAACTCTTGCACCCCCTCCCCCCCCCCCCCCCCCCCGCTAACAAAAATGAGTCATTAATAAATGATCATACCATAACCTGGAGTTGTCCTCTCTCAACTCCAAGCAGCATTTGAACTTTCTTTTCTAATTCAACTTGGCGAACCTTACATACTAGTATCATATTACATTATGTATCATATTATACTACACTATGTTATATTATATTATACTATATTATGTTATATTATATTATATTATATTATATTATATTATATTATATTATATTATATTATATTATATTATATTATATTATATTATATTATATTATATTATATTATATTATATTATATTATATTATATTATATTATATTATATTATATTATATTATATTATATTATATTATATTATATTATGTTATATTATATCATTTATTATTCTTGCCAGCGCACACTTCCCTGAACTTTTTCCAGCTATGTCCCAGGTTGGTATGTGCTTAGGTGAACAAATTACACACCATCTGGACCCAGAACGAAGCTCCATCGACCCAAGAGGAACAAACGGTCTCTGTTATAGCTCTGGCTATAGTGTAAAGTGTATGCTGTATATTATTTGTCAAGTTAGTTCTGTTTACTATATAATTTATTTTCTATGTGTGTTACCGCTCCAGTGGTGGTGAAGTCCAAAAATGTCAACTGTTACATGTAACGTTGCTCTTGTAGTTGCATACAGATTAAAACTAAAAAATAATTGAGCTTAGTCAGTAACATGGAAGATCGCTATCAAAAATAGTTATGTTCTATGTACATGTACATACATAGCGCTAAAAATATTTTAGCCCACTTTCAATCTAAACCATATGCTTGACAATCAATGCCAAGCAAGTCTCTTTATTTTAGTAGCACCCAAGTTGTGATAGTTGACTTAGAGCTCTCCTAATAAAACTTTTCCATAAGCCTAGCTCAAAGTTATCACATATTATTGGCCCACTAGTGACTACCATGTAGTGTAACAGCAGCTAAGGCTTTACTAGCATCATACACATTAGTATTACATACATAAATAACATGCACATGCTAACTCATGGTTGACTAGAATATCCTATGAAACGAAATTTAATCATGAAGTCAAGCAAACGAACAAGCAAATTGAAATTCATGTATATTTTGTTCAGGTTTTTACAAATCTTAAAAGGAAAGAAAAGGAGAATGATGGAAAAGAGCAATTATTATTATTTTTGATAAAATGATTGGGTGAGTTCATAACAGATGGGGAAATAATTCTATGTGTGAAATACATGTAGCCTTCTCTACCAAAATATGGGTTCTAATATTGCAGTCTCTTGCATACTAACAGACTCGGGCCTTTCGTTGAGTACATTTTGGGTTGATTTGCACAAAATATGATAATCACTTGTTTAGTATTTAAGACCCTACAATGTTGCTGTTTTAGAAAACAAATCGTATCACATAGCTGAAAGATTGATTATGTTCCACAGTTTATCGGAGAACTTAGGCTAAGGAATGGTGTAATGAGAGAACTTCCTTTGTAGCAATGTCATCATAAGGAAGTAAGAGTTGTAGAAGGAGAAAGCGTGCTCATGTCAACAGGAGGAGTTCTACAATCTCATCCAAACCTTGTAGATACAGAACCCAAACTATTAATCAACAAAAAGACTTAGATACCCATTAGCTGCTTATTCTTTTAGAAAACTATTATGATACATAAATATTGTTATTACGTACAAATTGTATATATTGTGTATGATGTGGTAATATATTTGGAATGTAGCCTGTGTATCAATAGCCCTTATCTGTGTTTATAGGAGTGCATAGGCTAATATATATCAACTATGTGTACATTTATAACGCATGCAGAAAATAATTCACCATTTACAGCTAGCTATAATGTGAATATGGTAACAATCGGAGGCCATGTTAATTACAAAGTGTGCCATCTGCTGTCAACCTACTTCAAAATCATCTTAACAAACAACAAGCTGTTCAGTAAATTGTTTTGGATGTATAAATATGTCTACCTGCCCTCTACTTGCCTATAGGTGTTACTTAGAGTCTATAATAAGACCTTTCACTCTCATCTGATTAGCAATATTGGCAGGTGGCCTCTTTTACACCCACTTAATATAGAATATCAAGTAATTAAATATTTAAGAACATCACTTTCATATCCTTTTGTGTAAAGAAATCTTCCCTAAGATATATCTTGTATGATCACTTTCCTACTTGAGTTGATGAGAGGCATTATCTATAAACATGTGTTTACAAACCAGCTTATAGCCAGGTCACTTTATTGTGATTCATTGCTTTGGGACCAAAAATGTTCATTTCTGAACGTTTTTCTAGTCATCACCTTCCCTTACTTTTCACCCTGAACAAGCGTAAAAACTCAGCTAAAAATGGGAAATCGATTTCATTCGCTTTGCCACTAAAGCAAGATGAAGGAAATATTGTAATTAATAATAATTTTATTTGCATTATGGAGATTTCAGAGTATTTAATATCACAGATAATACTTTAATTAATTAAGTTCACCATCATTTGCTGAGACTTTAAGTCCAGATAAGCACAATTATGCTGCCGCATTTATTTATTATTAATGAATAATGATTGTTATCACGAGTACTGCACTCAACCTGTGTGTTGGAGACGACTCCCATTTTATTTAGCAATTTCAGAATAATTATTAAATTGTCAACTTACAGAAATATGCCGAAATCTTTGTTCAAATACATTTTATGTTTAAATAATATTGTATACTCTAACTTCTGCACACTTTTGAATTGTTTTATTGCCTGTTGTCCGCGCAATAGCAGTTAGCACTGCCAATAGTTTTGGCCCTATGACAGTGTTTCACAGCTACATATTTAAATAGGAAAGTACATGCTATACTTACATGTAGACATGCTATTTACTTGTACTAGTTACTACATATATACATATATTATAATTATTGCTCCGGCTGCAAATATAAAGCAATAATGATATTTTTTCAGCTAACATTGAAAATATTTATTTAATGTTAGTTTAACACTTGGGAAAGAACAAGTTACTGCGTTACGATACTGATGCCCACTTAAATTGGGTCATAAGGTCAGCCAGCATGCTTTGCCAACATTCAAATCCCTCTCTCTAACAGGCTGTCATTTGGGGCACCTGCTCCGTACCGCATGACACACGCTGCTGCCTGCCATAACACTTCATCATCCAGTAAAAAGCTTTCAATAATATTATTGTCATTATCACATCCTAATGGCACCTTGAACAATCTCTTCACTGATATATTACGATGCATTAATATTTCAATTGTATCATTATCAGAATAAAATTAGCATCATTAAATTTGTGACACGCTTTTAAGAATTGTATCACTGCCATGCATGTGATGTATCGCCGGTATGTATCTTCCGTTGATTGTTGGAGATATTGAAAATAAATATTGTAATGTATACAAAGATGGCACACGTTAATCACCTCAAGGGTCATAGATTCACAAGTATGTTTGCACTTTTTATTATAATAAGCCTTTTTTTCTCAACTCAAGATCTTAAAAACACATTGAATAGTGACTGCATATAGAGAATTAATGAATAAAATATAAAGGCAGTGATTTATCAGAAATGGGTTCATTTGGACCACTGACTGCTGGAAGGACAGATAGCGATGGAGGGGCAACCAGAATCTGCTAGTACCTCTGAGACTGTACAGAACAAACTCATGAGCAAGTTTACAATAGATGACATTTTGCAGCATACAGAGAAACCCGTGTCTGAGAAGGAAGAAGATGATGGGAAACTAAGAAATGATGACATAGTATGTATTAAATTTTTTTCTATTATCAAGAAAGAATTTTAAAACGTTATAATGTATAAAATGGATAAAATATAGAAATCCATGTTCTGTGCAGGCGTTGACATAGTGAAAACACATAATATACATTGAACTTATTGCTAATTGTTTTACAACTTCGAAACAATATGACATAAAAATGATAAAATTATTTCTTCACAAATGAGCATGAAATGTGGAGATATAAAAGCATCCAGGTATGGATATATGCCTAAATTGATTAGGAATTATCACAAAATATGCATAATTGCACCGATGTGCTACCATAGCACTTGCTTTTTTGCTAATTTTTACCTGCATGTACATGATTTTTGTACATGAACAAACATTGTAATCTGTTCTTTCTATGTGCATGTATATACAAATGTATACACGTACATATAAATATTCTATTAGTTTAAAATAGCATTTTTATGCATTTACAATTGCTTATCTTGTATTCTAGAAGACAGTGTCTGAAGAGATTGACTCGCTGTCTAAAGAGGATATTGAGGAGGTAACTTCTTCTTCTCCCGAGCAAACAGGTAGATCTAAGGCTATACCACTTGCCACATACAGATCTGCAGTCACACATAGTGAGGATAACTCCCATGAGGATGATGATTTAATGCAAGCTGTAGAGAGAATACAGAGGCAAGCAGCCATCTCAGCAGCTGTGAATCCATGGCGGTACAGCACCAACCACCTACCACCCAGTTTACTTTTTGGTTTACAAGGTACATATACATACATGTACATGTAGTTATTGTATTCTGTACACAATATTTTCTAATTTTAGAATTACAAATTTATAGCTGTGAATTCATCTTGTTTCTATCACATACATTGTATAACGTAGGCTACATGACATGAGAAGATAACTCTTGTTGTACATGTGACAATGTGGAATGTACCTTGCTGTGGTAGTAATGTACATACTATACACATGTCTGCCTGATGAAGGGTTGTCTGAAAAACCTTTACGACTGAATAAAATTGCAAACACTGATGCGTTTGGCAACAGCTTTTGACTCACCATTGTAATATCAAAAGTTGTGGCAACACAAGTTTTGGAAGTGTTTTATCGTTACAAAGGTGAGAGAAAGCGCTTGCTGAAAATGTTCCACAACAGCACTGACTGCCAATTTGTTTACGTAGATCAGTGGTATCAAACGGTGGAGCAATTCTTTTAGACACATGTATATAATGTAATGTGTCTGCATGATATTAAAGCTCCAAGACCAGTGGGAAGACGAATCCGAAAGCCAGGAATTGATAGGAAACCCAGACAGGCATATTCGACAAAGCAGCTGGATCAACTGGAAGCAGAATTTAAGGTAGCAGATGTTGTCTAGTAGCACATGTGGAACTAGTAGATTAGCATACTGAACAGCGTGTGCAGTACATTTCCTGTGAATTGTAACATCCCTATAACTGTTCCAATACTGACACTTGGCACTGTCAAATGATTGGCACCGCAGATGGTTATGAATATTATGAGGGTAAAATAGGCTAATATCTGTGATTATGTTAGTCAAAGAGAAAGCAGAATAGAAAATATTGGAGCTAAAGCTAACAATATATGAAGTTGTAATAGTTTAGTGATGGTGGAGCAAACATTATACGATATATGTAAAAAAGTCAATTATTTTGGGAATTCTACAATCGTTGATTGCATTTGTTTCTATTGCATGCACAAAACACTGTTTGAGAAAGTTGCATATTTGTTATCTGTTGCATACTATGATGTTATTGAGGTAGTCACTCTTCATCCACCACTTGCTTTACAGAGGGACAAATATCTGAGTGTAAACAAGAGAGCCGAGTTATCTAAAGCGTTGAATCTCACTGAAACGCAGATCAAAACCTGGTTCCAAAATAGAAGGTATGTAGATACAGATATAAATATATATCACCATAGCAATGCTAAACTTAGCAGAGGAGATACAAGTCTATAAATTCATAGTATTATCTAATGAAAATAATCGTGTTTCATTCTAGAACAAAATGGAAGAAGCAAGTAGCAGCTAGATTGAAGGTAATACCAGGAGGTACTTCAATATGGCCACCAAGTTCGATCTCCACTCAAAGTGAGCCAACGTGGAACCCGTTCAACTTCCCAAACTTTCAACATCAAAGCCGAAATAACATTTTATCAGCAGCTAATATTCAATCCTTACACCAACTAGCAGCAACGTATCCGTACCATGAACTCATAGCAAACTCACATCTCATGAGAAAATAAAAGAAGAAGTCTGTTTGTTAGAAATGTTTATATTTTATTTATAGTGAAAGTCAATAGTGAAAATAACACTACATCAGTGGTATAAAAGAGTTTGCCTTGATATACAAAGTTATTGTACAGCAGTTGATAAATGTACATGTATTCAATAATTATTATTTTGTACTTTTATTTTAATATAACATATTTTTGTAGATAATCACTATATTACATGTAAGTGCAGGTGTGTGCAGATGTGTGCAGGTGTATGTTGTAACAGTAGTTAATCGCTGTTGTATTCTTATATGAACAATAAATTCGCTGATTAACGCGAGCCGGCATGAACAAAGTGTACTTAATCAAACCTTGTCCCTGCCGCAGACGTCAATCAGAGAACACGTACCGTAAGAGTACCCACAACTATCATAAAGTCAATACCACCATAATGTTAACTCGGCAGTTTCTAAACGGAGTACAGACAGCAGCTGACGCAATGATGTTATCAAATACATTACTAATAAAACTTTATATGATTGATATTTTAACACAAAATCAAGTAAAACACTATTGTAACACACTTTCGTAATACTACACTTATGTAATACAATCACATAATGCAATTACAGAATGCGCCTGCATAGGCATAATATATTTTTCAATCCAGCGTCCAGCATTAATCGAAACAGCATACTGACGGATAAAGTAAAATCTAGTAGTGCAAGTACTATTATGCAAGCAGAATGTATATGTACATGCATATGTAACAAATTGTAGGTACAATGTATTCTTTAGTAGACTCTGATGATCAGTCTGAAATAGCTTGAAAGCCAAGAAAGAGCTCATTGGCAGCTCAGCAGAAGATTATTAGTGCTGTCCAGATAACGTGAGCCAGACGAACAAACTTGAAACAAATATGGAGGTAACCCATGAACAGTTTGTTCCATCTCGCTTACGGTATCACTGCAACCAATATAGCATTCACACTCAGTCAAATCAATTATTGATAATTTTTTGTATGTAAGCAGACTGTCGAGTAAATTCAAACTATAAAAAAAGTTAAAACTTGCGAAACGTCTGAGTGATGTGATATTTCTCTTGAGAGCCATTGAAACTTTGTCGTTGTGGATCCTTCCTGTGACAGAGCTAGTACTCAAATAGATCTCACTTCTATGAATGCGCCAGTCACTAGCAGTGACTGACTGAGTGGCAGAGCATATAAACGTCTGGGTACCAGCATGTGGGTATATATACTCCTCTAATCATCTAGTAAGTGTGCCATCCGCGTGTTCTCATATTATGTTATCAGTGGTGCCACACACCAAAACCAAATAACGTTATCTCTCATTGTTAATTCTCTAGTATCAAATATTGCATTATCTGCTGCAGTTCTGAACATAATAAAAGGGAGTTAAAATAGGCTAGACAAAGAGTACTTACTAATAATCGTGTGCTCGAGTTTTACTATTGAAGTTATTTTTAAAGCAAGTCCCTGTAACAAATTGTACGCTATTTTAATCTATGCCCAATGTTCCGTAGTTTTATTTTTCATTCGTAGTTTATTTGTATCTGATCATCATATTTTAATCATCGAAAGTTTCAGAGAGTGCTGCTGATAAGCTAATGGCTGAATGGGAGGTTTAAATCATAATAGGAAATGTTGGGTAACGATAAAATCTGCACGCAGATGCAGTTTCCAAACCATATGCAAACATATACAATGTATATACATATACATTGTATAATGTAGTACAGTACAGGACTGCAGGTTGTATTCACTTCAGGATGATGGTAGAGATCTGTTCTTCACAAAACAAACTGAAGTTAGACCAGCATAAAACTCAAGACAGCTGCAAGTATATAATTCTGCTTTGTTTTCATCTGTTTCCAACTGGCTACATGTCAACATATAACTGCATACAGTATGACTGCAGTGTTGTTCAAATGCCATCAATGAGCATGAAGAAAGGAAAATCCAAGATTAGATTAATATCAGAGAAACACACAAATTAGCATGAGTATGACTGAGAGAGAATGTTACTATGTGCAAAAAACAGAACGACATTCAAGATTTAGAGAGGAGGACAGGTCTCAATGACTACATTGGCTCAGCTTTCTCTCAACTATCCTCATCACAGCATAATGCAGATGTCATTTCAAATTAAAATGATGTGTTGTTCATCAACCTCCTGTAGTCTGAGGATAATAGAATGGGTTAGCAATAAAAAATTAATAGGATACTTTGCATTGATTCGCACTAAGCAATAGTTGTCCTCCCTGACATTCAGTTTTGTATGAAGTATTGCACATGGTTTTATTATAAGTACAGGGCAACCTTGTTAATATTATTGGTTTATCCATATAATAATAGTATGGTAGAATAGAGGTCCCAAGACCTAGTACCACTCAGTCAATCATGTTGTGGAAGGTGAGCTCTTCCACTCAGGGCATGGTGCTGTATCAATTGACCAATTTCACCATGTTAGTGGATGACTATTTCATATGAATTATCAGATGATATCATGACACAATCTTCTTACCATTCTTGAATGAACATTGTTTCCTGCACGGTGCCGGGTGCCTGTACAGGGCGTGAGTTGAAGGAGAGTTGTGTTATCTGAAGATGTGTGAAAATGTACATGTGGCACAAACACGTTATCAGCTCAGCCTATTTGTAAACAGCTGATAGCTTCTAAATGGACGCTAACACATTTCACAAAGGCCAGCCGTGTTAGTTTCCTTAGCGAAACTTGTGACAAGTTCATGTTTTGTTAGAAGTAAAAATAATCATTAAATATAACAGTTTACCAATTATAAATGGGTTGTGCAGTATAACAATAATTTATGTGTTTAACCATTGAAACTCACAGGGCGAGATAATAATATCCTTCCTAGTACTATTTAATTTTTGATGCTGTAGTTGTGGAAAAATGCATACAGTGGAGGTTAGAGACAGGTGCTGTCCTGAACTTAATAGTATACAAGATACTGGGGGGGGGGTAAGCTTCAACAGAATGACTTCACTATCCGTTGGCATGTAGTATCAGCCCACCAGTGGCATTAATTAATATTCAGCTAATAACCAAAGCTGACTCCTAATTTACATGTATATATTGGAGTCGTTGCATTCAATATTAACCAATCACAACAGCGCTCCGTCATGCCAGAGAGTGAAAAGATTGCATAGGCGGACAAATGGTGGGCTGATTTGCTCTAAAATGAGGCTCTGTTGGCCGAAAAAGGGCAATCGGCCTCTCAATGTAGTTGACGCTTTTGCCTCCATTCTTTTTTTTAAAGCTGAAGAAAAGGAGGAAATGTCGTCTTTGTTGATTATTTGGTGGCCCAACCTCATTGCTCCAATCTCATTACCAGAAAGCAACTAACATGGATGTTAGGCTACTGCTATAACAGTAGAGGATAGGATGTAGTGTCCAATATTATTTTAGTATTTTGATAACCATACCCAATTATTTTAGTTAGAGGACAGGTAACTATCAACTCGGTAATGATAACATGGTCTATCAGAACTTTAAATCTTATGTATGTTCTAGTGAACCATCAAATGCAATTGAAGCAAAATTTTATAACCCAATAGTGTTTACTTAGGACACCCCTTATCATCTACAAGTATAATTGCTCATAATCATCTCAAGTATGTAGTGTAGTCATAGCCATTATCATCTACAACCAGACAATTATTAACAGTCAGTCATTTTCTGGTTGTGCAACTGCTCACATAAAATTTCCTAAACCACATGTACATGTATTTTCAAGTGAGCAGTATCTAATAATACGACTTATACTTATGTGTTGTATAGGGCATAGTCATATTATATTTCTATACACGGTATACATGTATAATATAGTTACACTCTCAATTTGTTGAGAGACACAGAGCCTATCAACTATTAATAGGTCTATGTCTACTACAATTAGCACTGGGTGGTATGCGGAAAAATGGTGTTAGAAATTCTATTTTAGCTGTGTGTAGATAATATGCATTGTGTGTGCATGTACTTGTATGTAGCAGCCTTATTTTGTGTATTGGTCTTGTGCAACTCCAACATGCGCATACCATAGTTTCAAGTTTGTGCTGGATCTGGTTGGCTTACGTATTGCATTAGCCAATAATTAGTAATTACGTATATATAATGTAGTTCATTGTAGCAAGGAGTTGCAACTCCTTGATTATTCTTTTTCAATCAGGAGTTGTCTTCGCCTTACCACTGCAAATTGTCTTATTTTGGAGTTGTATTCTCAGTTAAACAAAATACACGCAATAACCTGCGGTAGTGTAATTGTTAGAATAGCCTGCGATTCTAAATTTACGAAATAATCAGTGAAAAACAACACAGCACACGTGTTACTACAAACATTTCATAGGAATTACGATAGATCTCGCACTATTCAACCCAAGCCGAAGGAAGAAAATATTGTCATTGATATTGTTCTAAGTTCTATCTAGTCCATTGATTTGAAAAAGAAAATTTCTTTTGGAAGTGAAACCGACATCATTCCTATCAGACTAAGGTCAGATGCAGCATAATATATATTTTAGGTTAAGTGTTCAAGTTAATAACAAAGTTCCCATGGAATTAGATTACCATATAATGTAAAACAATCACATTAATGTGATACGTTTTAATTTTAGATTTGTATTATTTTTATTTTTTTTTATATTCATTAATATTGAATTATTTTTAATTTTTACAATTTTTTTAATTTTTTTTTATTTAAAATTAAAAATACAAAATTGAAATACAAGTATTTAGCCTAATACTAAACTATCACCGACTATGATTGATAAATTAATAATTTTAATTTCAATTTGTTGACAATAAATAACAATTAGCCTATAGTTAGTATATTTATTATCACACTCAATCGAATTTGAATCTAAAGAAATTAACTTGAGTTGGGGTACAAAAATTAACTAAACTGATTTTAAGTCGCAGAGGAAAGTCAAGAACGTGTTTTAGCTCATAATTTTTTATATTCATATTTATCTTTTATTATGCAGTACAAAATTTAATTAGTTGAAGTTAATTATTCTGTAAAAAAATACAACCAAAATGTAGGCTATAATAATAATAGAATGTAGGCTAATGCCGTATGCTAGATTTTTGTGACTAATTTCATTATAGTAAATTGTTAATAGAAACGAAACTGGTCTTGGCTTAGCACCTGCACAATATTAGGCCTAATGCAGGTGGAATGGCAACCCAAGCACATGAATTTCCAGAGCTTTTAACCGCTAGGCCACAGCTTCTCCCTAGGACTAGTAACATCACAAACAGTCTACAAATAGTCGTTATTTTGATCGTAATAGTCAAAGTGGCATATTTAGTTTAGACGCAGGGTAGTAACATTAGACCACACAGCAGGAAAATATTTGTTAGATATTGATGGAAAAAGGTGAATTTTTACTATGAAGTGAAGATTCTGTCATTAAGCTACTGGGAGAGCTTGCTTGTCATTGCTCAAATTACGAGCTTGTTTTAGCTTTCTCTAATTTTCAAAACCAGTTTCTAACACTAGGTTAAAATAGACCAACACGTTTTACTAGTACTTATCTGGAGACATCATGCTAAATCACTATAAGCCATGCAGAGATATATAGATATGTGTCCTGCATAGTGTGCAATAGTACACATGTTGAGTATCTACACGTGTATGTGGGCCATGACAATTTGTGATTGGTGATGTCACTGACAACATTGGAATGTGGTCTCGGTGTATAAAATATAATATGGAAATTTGTGTATAAACTCTGCAGATAACACCATTCTAATATTCATAGATACAACCGTAGCTACATTTTATACATTGCACTATGTTGTCATTCCGAATACCGAATTCGGCTCATACAACTATAAAAACAATAGCTGTATATGGTATACATATGAGCCTAATGCCATATTATCACTAACTGTCAAACTTTGCAACACGTAAGTCTATTGTATATGTTTGCAATACACTTAAAAGTTATGAGTTTCCACGTATGAAGTAAAGGGTTATGATGTAGACTGTATACAGACTGTTATAGTATAGGATTTCATTAGAGTTCTCACTGTTTCAGGCATGGTAATATGTCATGTCATGTTGCAATTGAACGCTAGTCATGTACTGTGTACTATGTACTTCGTCTTCTTTTGAACTTGTATCTATCCAAGTCATGAAAAGTAACATGTTATTTTAACAGACTGTATACTGTGTTTGTTGTTGGAATATATAATTGCAATTCGTAAGATAAAGTTTTGGTTTTTGCAGGTTCAACTCTAGACATCAAGTACCCGAATAACGTAGCATGGCCTCCAATGGTTTAGGCGTAGCTGGTCCTAAAGTTACACGTACACAGAAAGTTGCCTTGATATCGGGCATCACAGGCCAAGTGAGTTCAGTGATCTGATTTTACACATTGTAGCCTGATTTTGATTTAGTTATTATAATTCTACTAACATGTAGTATCAAGGTAATGTATAACTAATAACAATTGGAAATGAAGTATATATTTGATTTGGTAAAGCACAATTATCCAGTCTTTACCTAACACATATAAATAATGGTGTCTGCAGCTGTTACATGGTAGAGTATGCATGTATATCACCACAATTGAGTATTTAGCGTTTTAGATTAATTACTAGCACATGTTTGTTTGGTTTATATCAGCACAATTGTGGAATATGGTGTCAATGATAATATATACACAGTGTATATGCAAAAAAGGTGCTATAGCGTAATTTAATAGCAATGGAGTTGTTTATGTTCCAGGAGTTATTTTGTCAGCATATAGTTCATCGTTGCACTGGCACACCCTTTTTCCCTCTACCAGGGTCGTAGTGCCCTATACGGCCGTGCGGCCTGGCCGTCTCAACATTTGGCAATTGCCAAGTCGAAATGTAGTCAATTTAATATCGTGGTCAGATCAGTGTTTAAAGTTTCTTCCACTTTCCTATTCGCGGGGTTTACAAAATATGTAAGGATATAGTGATAATAAGTGTGCTAAACATTTTTATATCAGGAAATTCTAAATACTACCGTACTTAACTACAATTATGTAACATTTTAAATATGGAATAACTGTCAGGGGAGATAAATCCAAATTTCAAGACTATTTCCGTATACAGTATAAGAAGTATACACAGTCCATGTACTGGGTGTGTTAAAAAAATATAAACCTTGAAAATCTAAACAATTATATTGGTTTTCAATTGAGCAAACTTTTTTGGATTCCGCTATCTGTCTGCCCTACATTGTTGTCAATATATTTACTTAGGCATTCAATCTTATAGGGAGAAATAAGAAATATCTCTATGGTAGGAAAGAAATACATGCTTTCAGCTGCTTTTTGTAGATCCGTTAGCTCTACTTCATTTCATTGCATGTTTTTCATCATTGTAAAGGAGTAAAGTATTTGTAAATGTCGTTAGAGTTAAATGATTTATGTTCAGTCATAATTGTGAACAGATACAATGTGTACGTACATGTACATACATATATATGTATGAGGCTGGGTTATATTTAATGTTATTACACAGGTATATTTCATAAACCTGAACTGCTTCAAATTTGCTCTATTTTTCTGAAAAACACTCTCAGGGCGTCGGCGGCCGGAGCGCTGTCCCGGACCCCACCAGGGGGCCTAGGCGGCCCCCTGAACCCCCGGCCTCATATTTTTGCCCCACCAACATTTCTTAGGGCGCTACGGCCCTGCCCTCTACCATTATTACATGTGAATTCCAATGCATATGTTAGTATACTGATAGTTTGGGTGGGAGGGTAGATGCTATGGCATGATGTTAATGGAGTGTGAGCTGTACTACTGTATTCAACTCTGGTGATATGTTGTAGTGGGTGAGACAAAAGGCTACATCTAGCATGCTTATTGTATTCACAGGACGGCTTTTTTATTTAGAACAAACAATAGTTTCTAGTATTTGTATGCGTTTATTTCCTAAGGTGTTGGGTGTAACCTCCTTGTGCACACTTGACATTCTATCTACTGTTTCAGTTTATGTACACTACTACCCCTACCAATAGCCTGTGTACATTATATTAATGATAATTTTTTTTTATTTTTCTAGGATGGCTCCTACCTCACTGAGTTATTGCTATCCAAAGGCTATGAAGTAAGTAGGTACTCGGTCTAACAGAATATTAACCCTCTCACCATCCCTTCCTCGAATAAGCTGCCTCATGGTACCTCAGACTAATCTCTATCTTTCTATCGTTATATGAGGCTAGTGCAGTGTACGTTGTACACTCTACTGAGCATGTGCGGAGTGCTACTACTTAGCACTCTGTACTCGAGTAAAGTAAATATACTCAGGTACTTAGGGGTGATAAACTAACCGGTTATCTTCAGCCAGCTTCATCTAAAAAACATACTTGAATCCACCGACCAGCTTCTCTAGCTAACCAACTAGATATCCTGTAACTTCAGGGGCATAGTCTAAGCAGTGCAGATGTGGAGCATAGTCTAAGCAGTGCAGATGTACTGTAAATAATTTGTTTACATGATTGTATAGACTTATAACACTGTTCTATCCATGAGGTCAAAATGTATAACAAAATAACATTCAGCAAGTCAAAGGAGTTGCTGGTGTGACAATTTCTGCTATGGAGATTGTATAATCTATCTTTTTATGCATCTAACCTGTGACCACACTCTATACATGTACAAGCTACACTGTGACTATGGTACAAGTATACCAAGTAGACAGGGTGTTACACTTCTACATGTAACTGTTTATTCACAGGTTCATGGTATTATTAGACGATCTAGCTCATTTAATACTGGTAGAATAAATCATCTGTATGGTAACTCTGCCACACACTCTGGGGGATGTAAGTATCCATACCATATATTATATTAATATACCATTCTAATAACATACAGTAGTGTACCATTCCAATAATATACAGTACACTCACTACTACAGGAATTCACCGTAATAAATCCATATACATATATTTTTTATATGGTGTATTTTTAGCAAGGAATTTACATTATATACATGTATATAGAAAATGGCCAAACCCCCTAATATATGTATTTATAATTTATTAGTGTAACTACACCACAGACTCCCATCAATATTGTGGGGTGTATAAACTGTTATAACATGATTAGCATGTATATTGAGAAGGGTTGGCATGAGCTGGTTTTGAAAGCCGTGAATAATCCTTTCTGATCACTATTTATGATGTACCAGAGAATAGGGAGTCAATCGATGGTGTATTGCTAGTATAGTCTTCTAGCCGGTAAATCATTATGATACTAATAGTAAACCCATCTCATCCCTGTATGTATAAATATTCTATTTACTAGCAATGAAGCTGCACTACGGAGACTTGACTGACAGTACATGTCTAGTTAAACTCATCTCTCAGATTCAACCAGACGAGATATACAACCTCGGTGCTATGAGCCATGTGAAGGTAATTCTACATTATGTTTTATCTACATATTTATGAGATATGATACTGTATATAATATTAGTCTTTTGTCATGTGTTCACACTCTATTGGCTCTCTTGTTTATAATGCTGAAGTGTCACGTGTATTCATTAGAGCAGTGGATAAGGCATACATGTACACGTAGATAGGCTGGGAGACAATTATCATCTAAGCTAAGTGATTGAATGATGTATTCAGTGAGCACTGCTGGTGCTGAGATGAGAATATAAATGATGCAATGTGATGTTAGAAGCTTTAGGATTGTGTAATATTGTAATAAAAACTATCATATGCATCACTAGAGAGTACTTGACCAAGAGAGGTTATATATTACTGACCAACCTACCCTCTTGTTATTTACTATACCACACACACATACATATATACAAATATACGTTGTAACTGATGTGAAGGGTGGGTGACAGTAGTCTAGTACTGATATCTCTATCTCTCCTGTGTACAATATGATTTTATTGGTAAAACAAGATGGAATAATACAATGGTTTTACGAGTAGAATCGCAAGCTCCATAAACAACCCTACTTTGATAATCTAATGACTTGACGTAGCTGTATACATGTGCAATTACTGTAGTATCTGTTTTCCATTACCCAGTTTCCAACCAACATTTGTGTTTATTCTGTAGGTATCATTTGACTTGGCTGAATACACAGCTGATGTAGATGCTGTGGGTGTGCTAAGGCTACTAGATGCTATCAGAACATGTAACCTTGACAAAAAGACTAAGTTCTATCAGGCCTCTACTAGTGAAATGTATGGGAAGGTGCAGGAGATCCCCCAATCTGAGACTACTCCCTTCTACCCACGTTCTCCATATGGTAGGTGATACTCTTACACATATTCTACTCAATGTGATTCTACACATGCTGCTACATTACTGTGTACTAAAAGGTTTCTGCAGGTTTAACTAGTTTGACTGATAAAGGTAGGATAACTCTAAATGTTAACTGATTTGTTTGCATTAGACAGGCAATAAGAAAAGAGTTTAATTATTGCATGTAGCTCTTTTTATTTCGGTTGATAGTGAATTTGTGTTAAACATGATATGTTGATAGCAAGACACTCTACAAAGATAATGGAGGCTTCATTTGTTGCCACATGTGTTGAGTGGTGGCACCATCTGTAACTTCTTATTGTAACTCTAGTATTATACTCGTATATCACCGTTAGGATAAATAATTTAAGACTTGTCTTCCTATAAATAGCTCCTAATTATTCCTTCTTTCAAGGGAAGACAACTACTATAATAATAAAATTACTCTTCTGTACACGATGATATTAGATACTTTATGTGGATTATTAAAGGTGTAGCGAAGCTGTATGCATACTGGATAGTGGTCAACTACAGGGAGGCATATGGTATGTTTGCCTGTAATGGCATTCTCTTTAACCACGAGAGCCCGAGGCGTGGAGAGACATTCGTAACTAGGAAGATAACTAGAGCCGTAGCTAAGATACATCTGGGACTTCAAAGTCATGTTGAGTTGGGAAATATTGACTCAAAGAGAGACTGGGGTCACGCTAAGGACTATGTAGAGGTAGGATAACATGATGCTATTTATAGTCTGCATGCACATGTTATATAATACAGAATTTAAAAACCAAAATCATTAAAATCACTTTGTCACTAGTAGTTTAGTGAAAAGCACTTGTCTTATAAGTGTTTTTCATAGAACTACTTAGTTTTTACACATGTATTATTTTGATTTTTATCAATCACTATAATTGTCATTATTGTGTTTTTAAACTAAAATGTATATTACATACATTGTACAGTGAGTACATGTACACATAGGGCTAGTATTAGTATTGCTTTATATGCCATCTTTACATGCTACTAGCATCTTCATAAAAAACACCTGCATGTATTAACCTACTAATATTTACAAATAGGCCTATGTATTACTCTTGTGTTCTTGTATAATTCTTACACAATATAATTTGATTTAAAATAGTTATATTAAAAGATCTGGTATAGCGCTTTGTCACCTGAATGTTTTGTGAATCATTCTGTATTATACGCTGTTCTGTCCCTCAGGCTATGTGGATGATGCTTCAGCAGGATAACCCTGATGACTTTGTCATATCCACTGGAGAGACTACCAGTGTGAGACACTTTGTTGAGCTGGCATTTGCTGAGATTGGCATGGAGATTGTGTCAGTATAGACTGTATAGTATAGATATACTACCTGTATATAATCACGGAGCTTGGATGGGTTTATTCAACAAAAAGTGTTATCTTCATTGCCTCACGTGTACATCTACTATAATACATGTATATTCTCCTTGTCCAATTATATTACATGTCCACATTAATCATCTATTTGATACTCAAAACAACATATTCTGTGAATAATATTCGTAACCGGTGACGCCTCCGGGACTATTCACTCTTTTTTGGTGCTCAGAAAATTGTTTTGCACATTGCTATTGGCTGCTGACCATCAGCCTGGATTGTCACATAGCCCTACATGTAGATGTGTTAGCACTGAGCTCAATGTAGGGAACCTCCAACTACATCAGGAGGTGTGTTTGGTGGTTATCATTGATTAGATAGGTCTGGGGCAACTCCTGTTTGGTAACTCCTACCCTCATGGAATCATATACATGTATTGTATATGGATAGGAATCTGAACATCTCAGTTACTGACTGTATTGTTGGTTTTTGGAAGTTGCCCTCTCTGTCTTTTGAGGCTAGTGAGAGAGAGGGCAACTTCAAAATTTCTACTACGAACCATGACTGCAGTGCCCAGCACACTGGGTTAGCTACTGTAGGTTTAGTGTTAATACAGTTATGTATTGTTGTAGATGGGAAGGTGAAGGCTCGTCTGAGATTGGTAAAGAGAAATCTTCAGGTAAAGTGATAGTGAAGATTAACCCAATATACTACAGACCTACTGAAGTGGTGAGTCTATACATGTACAAGTACATCTATATTATACTTTTATGTACTGCAAATACATGTAGTTTATTATTGTTTATTATTATTGTTTATTTTTTTCATCCAATCTTCATAAAACGAATGTTTAGTATAAATAAAATTATAAAAAATCGATTAAAAGCAAGGGACTAGTCAGATAGTTCAAAACTAGAGTTGCGACAGCCCCGTTCCGTTGGTTTACAAGTCGCCAACGGCCTGCAAGGCCATCAGGACCCCAAGGGAATCCACCCTACAGCATGCCAAGCTCCCAAAGAAGCATAGTTGTTCTCAATCTCAACTAGAGCGGCTGAATATATGACTATAATATATATATATATTCATATTCGTATAATCGTATACATTATTGGTGTTTGTTGTTATATGCTAATAGTCAGTTTATGCACTGTCAGGCGATACTAGCGTACAATATACATATACATGTATATACACAGTCACAATGATATTGAAAATCAAAACTAAACTAATCATTAATGTAATATTCTTGAGTCTTAATTTACTTATCTAACACATAGAGATGGTAGGGCAGTATCTGGGATGTCTGGAATTATCTCCCTGTCTACTTGTCATGCATTAAAAATGGTGCATTTAGAGTTGTTCTCTTAATGTTAAATACATCATGAGCAAACAATTCCAGTTGAATTGAACCAACCACATTGTGCATACTGTAATATAGTAGATGAGTAGGCTGGTACCAAACACCATAATACTATATTAAAGTGACAGTAGGCGGGCGCAAGGATATACAATCATGTGTTCAGTCAGCATTAATTGTGAAAATTATATATCCTACAGCTCTGTTAATAATTGACTTTTTTGAATTACAAAATAATAATTCATTGTTTTACATTTTAATTCAGAAATAGATTGTCAGTAAACTGACATGTGTAATAAAACACTTTGTTTGTTATTACTTAGGGAAAACTAATATTGATCATTGATTGCAAATGCTTCATCAACAATTTTTAAGAAAGTTTTTTAAGTATTTTGTTTTATCAGCAATAAATTCAATAAGGATCATTTGCGAAACTTCAAATGCTGACAAAACACCAACTTGTGTTTTCCAACTGTTAAAAGCATGAATAGTGGTAACCATGCATCAAATAAACATTTGTTTACTTTCCTCAGATTTTCCCAGCAGTTTACTCTACAAACGCATTCATAAGCATATTATTTTATTTATCAGTTTCTGTTATTCTATGTTTATATGTAAACATACCTTTAATATACAGCTGAATGAGGCTTGTGTTTTATACTGCCTGGTGTTTGGTGGGGAGGGCAGAGATCTGATGTGTTGTTTGTATTTACTTATCACTACCAGGAATAGGCTATAAGTAGTAAGGGTAACCCTCTCCACAAACACCAGTAGATGTCTGTATTTGTTTGAGCCTGGGTTCCAACATTTCAAATGTCCATAACTATCTGTTACACCTGAACATAATATGTACATGTACATTGTAGGACTTACTGCTGGGTGATTGTACTAAGGCTAAGAAGCAGCTACAGTGGACCCCTAAATATGACATCAAGGTAATGGCTGTGAAACTCACAAGGGTGGTGTTCTATGGCTCACCACCACCATCTTCTGTAATAATAGTTGGGCACTACATGTACTTCTGTTATATAACTGTAATATACATTCTAAACTCTGCCAAACATGTAGCAATAGCACATAAAATATTATCAATATCCGTACTGTTTATTAAACAGTTTGGTGTGATTTCCTTGTTTCTATTAGCTTCAAAATGTTACAGATAAATTCGATATTTTTCTAAATTTGAATCTAAAATTTATATCTAAAAGGCTTCAATCAACTACATAATAGTGAAGACGGAAGACCAAACTTTAAACAATTGCCAATTTCTTTGTAACTGAAATGACCCAATTTATTAGGGATGTACATGTACATGTACATCTGTATCAAAAGAGTAAGACAGTGCCTTATAAAAATGCTCTTGTCTGTTATGTTTTCACACAGAAAGTTGGGAAGTCAATTTATATCCTTTCTCATGGAACACATCTAGGAAGCAGAAGAGTCTGAACTGTGGGCTGGAAATTCTCCAGCTGTTCATATTTTGACTGGATTTTCTGAACAGAGTATTTTATTCACGGAAAATGAACTTTTTAACCGAAAATATGTGTTACATGAGAGCTCATCCCACAGAACTGACCCTTATCAGGGGTCTATAAAATAGCCTTAAAATTTGTTTATCTCCACATATTATTACTGAAAAGAATAGTAATGTAACACCACAGAGCAGGTGTGTTTGTTATACCACAAAACAGTGTTTATCTAACCATTAGCTCAGCCTTAGGATAATGGTATTCTATGTGTAGACTGTGCAGAATCAAATATAACAAATATTTTATGCAGATCCATTTTACTGAGTTATTGGCAGGTTTTGTGAGTAATATTTGCATGGAAGAAGCTCTTTATTGTCTTGTGTTTTTATTGTCAGCAAGAAAATGTAAGATATCTCAGAATTTTATGCCATTATATTGGAGATGTCACACTGAAAGGTTTTTGACATCTTGACTTGCTAACCTACTAACAGTCCTAAGTGATAATCATAATGTAAACACGATTGTTTATCTTCCAACTGGAAATAAATATTTTGCAATAGTTAAGCAACAATACACAAGGTTTAAGATCGATTAACTTATTAAAATATGATTAATTGAAGATGCTGGTGAAAGAGATGGTAGCTGAGGATCTGAAGCTGATGAAGAAGAATCCAGAAGCATAGAATCAACCAACAAACCTACAAACTAGGTGTAATCTCCTGTTGAATAGATCTTCATGTGTTTATCTACCTGTTTAGTATCACAATCACATCATGGTATTACGCATTATGTATACATTTATACATTTTCACTCTGCTCACTACAGCCATTCCATCAAAGGTAGATTTATGTGCAAAATTTGAATTGCAATCCAACTGAGATGTGACTTTATATGACTTGTTGAACTGAGGTAAATGATTTTTCAGTAATTACATTATTATAGTTATTATCTACTGTATGTTATCTATTGCACTATTTGTTTAACCAATCTTTGAGTTGTAGCAATATGAATGTGTAGCATTTCTATAGCTTCTGTGATATAGGCCTTACTTCTCTTCATAATATTTATTTTAGTGAATTTTAACTTTATGTGGGAAAATTTTTATTAATTTTTTTAAATATGATCTGCTGTAGAATAATCATATTAAAGGTTTAAAACTAAATTATAGTAATCTAATAAAGATTTCTACTTTAATTAAATTTATTCCAGTGTGGTTTGAGGGGGCAGTGTTGCTGGGTGTGTAAGCAGTCCAAGAAGTATTCTAAGGGGGGTTAGGGACCCCCAACACCTTGTAATCACAGCATTCTCTTATCATTAGCTAAAGCTGCTGCTACCTAAAATATCATAAATTACATTTACACTTCATTTAACAAGTTTCAAAAATCATTTAACAAGTTGATGATTACGCTATTAACCTATTACTCCGTCAAAAAATAATTTCTAAACGGCATCCTAATATTATAGTAATGCTATACAAATATTTTTTTCCTTTATGTACATGAAATATTAGGTATCACTATTTGAATTATTAAACTAAGTACAATAATAACAACATAAACATTGTCTAGAAATAATAAATGGTGGCTTATTCACATGGTGATTATGACATGTATGTAACCTGAATTCTGCTGAGATACCAGAATGCAGGCCGTTGGTGACACATTTCTATATGAATTCTGTAATTCAAAGGAGCACTTAAAAATATTTTATATCAACATTGGTAGCTAAAACACATGATCTGCACACAGCTGCATTTATTTTGTACAAATCATTGCTTTGTATCTTTTAAAAGAGAAAAATGTATTTGACAAATATTGAATATGATATCTCTGGCAAATTAAACATGCAGCTTTACATTAGAAATAAGGCTATTTGTCATGTCACCAATTTATTGTTTGCTCTAAACTTCTCTAATTGAATAGAGAAAGAAGTGAAGAGGTGGGGATATCAACGTAGTAAGTAGACAATTAAGGCCATTAACAAGACCAAATCAGGCTTGATATATCAAAGCTATTCTATTGTGCCTTCAGGCATTGCCAAAAACACTAACCAAACAGTAAGGCACTTTTAATTTCAACAAATGTGATCAAAATGCTTACTTAGTGAGGCCGTATAAACACTTGACCATTCCTTCAAATATATGAGAATCTACACTGATCAAACCTGCTGTTATTTTACAAAAAATATTCTTTCACAAATGTATACATTAAACACTGCTGCTGAAATCTTAGAAGTAATTATTATAGTTATACACATGTGTGTGTTTAAACAACATGCATTAGTTGCCAGATAGTAACTACTTTTTTATAATCCACTGTAACAAACAGTACTACAATGTATGTTATAGGTAGAGTGATAAAAAGGGCCAAAACTGGATTTGGAATAATTAGAATTAATGTGTCTTTGTGACGGTGGGTCAATTTTTTTATATTCTGCGCTCCCATTCACATATCGTCTTGACGACACCTAAAGTAGATCTACAGACACTAGAATAGTATTTTGTTCCTAATACATTTCAATGCTTCATAGTTAAGTAATTCTTTGAAAATATTAATCATTAACTTTCGATGATTTTTTGCTGACTGAAAATTTATAAAATTTCTGTAGTCTGAGGGTGAATTAGGTGAAGAAAATATCTTATCAGGTCTCATCAATTATTTGTAAAACATTGAGCTAATCAAAGGTCAGGTTTTCTAATATCTGTGCTACTTACTGGCTAATGTGAAATTGAAATTATATCATTACATAATATACATGTACGTACTTATTCATAAATTGTTCATCAGTAATTATTTAATATACACAGCACATCTATCTGATAGTATTGAAAGAAATTCCGTTGAGAACCACTAAAAGCCAGCCAGTTTAAAGTAGCTGTTCTGTGGGTGGTTGCACTAGTCATACTTTATCAGGTCAATGTGGCTAAAACTTGACCGAGAACCAGAATTGTAGTTTACTGTAAAACAAACATGCAAAATTCAGCTACTTTATTATACAGTACAGATTTAGGTATCAGAGTGTATAGAGAAGTTAAAATAGAATGTATGATTGAAGAATGAATGGCACTAGTTAATGTAGTCTCACGCTTCAGTGTAGAATAAATACCACATAGGTGGTAGGGATTTTACCTGAAGACCGCAAAAGTTGAAAAAATGTCTGTTCACACAGTGTTAGACTAGTTTCTTGTGTCTTGGGTGGGGTAAAATTAACCTTTTGTATTAAATTTTAAATCTTCATCTGGTATTATACATGTATATACACTTATATATATGTATAGCTATATTTGGAATTTTGACATGGACCTAAGCAAAAGAGCCTTTAGCCCCAACTTTTTTGTATAATTGACTTGTGGCTGAGACACCATAGATGCCAATAGTTGCTGTCATTACATCCCATTTATTAGATAATTCTATATTTTAGATTGATCATTACAGTAAGACAAACACAATCAGTTGCTGTTACCCATGCTCATCAATATAAGCAAAGAATATCAACAAGTCAACTCCAGCAATGTTTGTTTCATCAATAATATTATGTTTACAATAAAAGGTAAGACACAAACGAGCCCAAATGCATCTCATTCTACTGTCATTTCAAATCTTAACAAAAGATCGTCTGCAAGTCGTTGTAATTACATCAACTGAAAAGTCTTGCACAGCGAACACTGTTACAATGCCAGATAAATGTGAAAATTATATTTCTATTCTGCATGTAGTTAATTACTGTAAAATGTCTATCAGCTTTGCTTATGCTTGCAGCTGATAATTGGACATTTTAATAAAAAAAAATGCAATTAATTTTTTAATCATGTAGAGAAGGGGACAACCAGTTTTAGCTCTGTATCACGTCGATCTAACTACAAATAATCAAACCATTGCACCAATGTAGGCTACAGTTGTACGTACCAATCTACATTAAACATCTACCAGCTCCTGTCATACTTATTATCGTCTGCAGACGTTCACAAATTACTAAATGCTTAGTTGGTGAAACAACTCTCAAATTCTGACTATATACAAGTACAATACATACCAGGAATACTGTTCCTGAAACAGACCAGAGCACAAATAACTCATCTCCATTGTCTGTACAAATCTATGTATGTAATAGTTCTAGACAATATACTACATGTAATATACTAATCTACTAATACATATATGGATATGGATATCAACGCTGTAGTACTCACACTGTTCAAACTGGCACTATGGAAAGACATCAATAAAACGATTAGATCTAAAAAAAGCTAGATTGCTTCAGCACTGTATTTTATCTCTTAGGAATATTATGTGAGAGCTAGAAAATATGTGAATTGGAAGATTCGGGGTATTGCTTGTATTATACCAAGAGCCAAGATACACTACAAGGTCCCTAGCTGTTCAGTAAGGGAACAGCCTGTAAAGACAAATTCGAAAGTTGAGTTATAGAGAAAAAAGTTCTTCTGTGCTTACTTGGTTCAATTCAGCACACTATGACATGTAGATGAAGTATCTTGTTTCTTATTAGAAATACATTTATAAGACTTTTTAACTGAAGTTAATTAAGGTAGGTTTTTATTATTCTAACTTATTCAACAAAGGAATGGTAGAACGGAACCAAGACCTCTTCCAGCTCTTAAAACTCTGAAGTAGAACAAGACAATAGTTCCAGATTATAATTGGTTTGTAATTTTATTGACACAAATCAATCAAAATATTATAATTTTAAGGTAAGAAGCTGAAGTATGTATTGCAATAAATAGGTGATTAAAGCCTGTTGAATTTAGCACAAGTAATTACAGTTGCCTATAGAGTTGTCAATTTTTTGGGGCTACTTGATGGTTTTTCTAGTAGTACAATTTAAAGGATGTACAGGTTAAACAGGTGGTTTTTTACACACAGCATCTGAGCTATTTCAATACACAAAACAGTATGTTGAAAAATAAATTCAGTTCAAGTAGAGCCCAATTAATTAAGACCATTAGTGCTTGTAAATATTGGTAACGTTCATTTTTTACAATTGCATGAAATATCATTGAGAGTGTCAATGTTGTGGGTATTGTAAATAAATATCATTAGTCAAACCTATTCAATTGCTTTGTTTATTGATGTTGTGACATTTTTGGCCCCTTTTAAGAGAAACAAACATAATTTGTTGACAATCTTAAGTGCCGTGTTGTGTCAAAAATATTGACTATTTCTTATTACAAAACCTGTGTGTTGTCTTTTTAGTCAGCTCTCGGATATGAACAAAAGACGATCGTTTATCAAAAGCAATTAGTGTTGTCAGCTATGTATGGTGCATAATAATGAGCATGTATTAAATAAACATCTAACATTGCTCAGAACATGTCATTCAAAAAGTCAAATATTAGGAAGAAAACGCAGCAATGCTCTCAACGCTGGAAATGTTATACAGAAGCTGTCAAAATAAATCTGCCACGAGTCAATACATTTTACTTTACCAATATACGTGTGTATCAAACAGACCAAAGGCAAACAATATTGTTATTACAAGATCTATTATGCAAAACTAAACCTATAATTTACAATAAAACAATAGAGTCAGCACATTTAGATACATGTACATTTATGTACTAAAACCTATTAATTCAATATAATTCTATATCATATGCTTGCAGAGACAACATTATTTTAAATAATATATTATATGTATATATATTGACATTTCAACTCAAAAAATATAGTAACAAGATATCAGTTATGGCATCAAAATGAATGGAAAAGATTTATGCAGGTTCACAAAAGACTTGATTGGCCACCAGTAAAGTTTGCTAGACTATGAGGCATAAATGGAGACATCATTGGGAGGAATCCTAGAGACGGCCTTGGATTGGCAGCAGGGATAACAGTAGAGTTTCTGCTGGCGAGGTGATTTAATAAAAATGGATTATACATTGGGCCTGGAAACCCAGGCATGCCCATAACACTTGGGCTATGAAAGTCTGCAATCTTTGGTGGTGGACTAGGTATAGAATCAAATATACTATTCGACGTTTTCTGCTTCTTAGCCTGTGGGGAACATGGTTCCTCGTGGCGGGTTATATTGTCACTACTATTCATTATATTGTCTATTGTAAATGCACTTCTTTTTCTACTAACTGTGGGTGATGGTAGACTGGGTACAGGTGACTTTGGGTGTAGAAGTGGCTGCTGCTGTTGATGCATGTCTGTAGGTTTCTCAGAGTTTGGTTTAGTCGATGTAGTTGAGGGGGGTGTAGCGGAATCCGTCTCTCTTAGTTCAATTGGATCTCCTGTACTGTATGCTGCAAAAATAAAATGAACACATTAAAATTTTATAATAGTTATTGCAACTATATTCTACAAGATGAAAGAAAATCTCAAAGCTAGTACATAATTATTTTGACTCTATCATAACAATAATGCGCTTGTAAAATGAACAAACAGAGAAGTGTTATATGCTGTCTTCTTTACTAAACGATTATGTCACCCACAGCCACATGCTAAATATTTTAGGAACTATGCATATTATGCATTTTACTAAATAACTTAATTTTCATTTTGGCGTCTTTTGATATTTGCCGAATCTCGCACATGTAGCAAACACTGTATTTTAAATGAAACTTACTTGTTATATCATCAGAGATTTCATGGTCTTCTATAAATGAACCGGCATCATCGCTCTCAGCTTCCTCACTGCCGCCAGCCTTGCTCCTCCTCTTTCTACGTCTGTAGTTTCCGTTCTCAAACATATCCTCGCACTTGGGGTCAAGAGTCCAGTAGTTTCCTTTACCGGGTTTTCCTTTTTCTCTGGCCACCTTCATGAAGCAATCGTTGAGACTAAGGTTGTGGCGGATAGAGTTTTGCCAGCCCTGCTTATTCTCATGATAATATGGAAATCTATCCATGATAAACTGGTAGATGCCATTTAAAGTTATTTTTCTGTCTGGCGCGCTTTTAACCGCCATTGCAATGAGAGCTATGTAGCTGTACGGCGGTTTTTGAGGTTGCTCTCTTTGTTTCATGTCTGCAAGCACCTGCAGAGCGTATCGGTTGTATTCAAACATGTACGGATTATAAGCTGACATAACTGCAGACGCCGAAGGAAAAGCTGGAAATCTCAAGTCAGAGCCAACTAGTGCTGCTGGTGAAGTCATGGTTACAGTTGGATAGAATATACAGAAATGAGTTTGTATCTAAGTAATGGAGTAATTTATAGGAGGTGCTCGACCACCTTCTGTTTGTTGTTATTTTAGCAGACAGATTAGACCAATAACATGCAACATAAAGAACGGATAAGCACGCATTGTTTGAACGAGTCAGCTACCGCTTACAGACAGCCAATCAGCTTCAACCAATAAAGTGTTCAGTTTCAAAAGACCAATAGCGGAGGAAAACATATACCAATGTGTCATTCAATTCAAACCAACAAACATAATAAAAGCAATTGATCTTCCATGTTTATACAACCATACATTGAAACTGGCTAACAGTATCAAAAAGCAAACAAATTATCATCTTCTTTACAAGAAGGCTTTTAAACTTTCTTTAGACTTATTTTAGATTCATGCAAAATTCAGGAAAACGGATAATGAATGGGATATGGTTACAAGTATATTAGATAAGGATATTGGAAATTAAGATACGTTTACATTTTACACAGCATATGACACGCAAAATAAGGTGTAGAGGAAGCTTTCTCACATATCTAGTTTACAAATCCTTTATCTATTGATTAAAATACATTAAATTACAATCATTGAAAGGAAAAAGTTGATAGAATAATGGTGAATGATGTTTTTCTTGTATTGATTGAGCAGGAGGTTGTATAAAAATGTGTTGAATTAATATTTACATACTATTATGTATTTAAGAAGGCCATTAAGCTGTTAACACCTCTCTTTATCATGATTTCATTGCAACCAACACTTACGAGTATCTTAATAAATTATGTATACATTTTGACAGCATCAAGTTTGGTTTTATCAAAGAGATTTGTGGAAATACAAGATGTAGAGAGACACTAGAACATCCGGATTATAGCTGCTACAGCAATTTATTGAATAGTTATTTTTACACACCATCGGGTGTCAATATAAAAATAAGATATTGTTATATCCTACTGTATCATTATTATACAAACACACTGCCTGCTATAAAATATATCAGCTGCTTCCATTTTATAGCCTATAAACCATGTTAGAATTCCAAAGTACGTCTCGGTACACTAATAGCCCCTCGTTAAGAGAAAATATATGAATTCATTGCTAAACGTCAAGTTTTGAGAAGTTGATGTATACACAATGTAAGTAGAGGTTAGATGTGTGAATAAGTACCATCGAAAGGAAGAGTCCTAGAGCCTGCAGTTCACACCTGCCCCCACTATCCTATCCAACAGTCAATGCAGCACGCGTCTTTTGCATACTCTTAAAATCACAATGGGCATGTTGCCTCTTTTCAGACACATGTGGATAAAAAAATTTATCTAAACATGTTTACAATTATTTTGACAACTGCTTTCACTAGAATCAATGACAAAGAAGTTAAAATCAGTAGCTTGCCTAGCTAATTATTGCTCACTAGCAGTTTCAGTGAATGTTATTTGATTTCTAATTAGAGCACATTAGCAGCTCTTCATTGTAATGAAATACAATGATACAACAGTGTAGCATGTTTTTTCATACAGTACTAAATTGAATAGTATTCTAGCTGTATATTATTATAACCATTGTTATGATAGGTTGATGAGATGTAATTGCTTGACATTTGATTCCCTGCAGTTTTTTGTTAAAGTTTATAATGTTTACATGTATTCACACTTGTATGTGTGTTTGGTATGCATTAGTCTTATGACAGGTGTGGACTATGGGATGCCATTATTTGTATCAACAATCATATATACCATCAGCTAATTTCCTCACAATTATGATATTTTACTTAGCTCAGCTCTTTAACTCAAGAATAAATAGCCTAGGGCATTAAGTGAGTTTGCAACACTAACTGATTTTATTGCTCTAAACAATTTATACCCCTTATGGAAATATTTGAAGTCATGCAAAGGTATAATATATGGAAATATATATACATGCATTAGAATGATAAAACAAGACAGTGTTAGTATAGAATTTAAACACAATATATATTTGCATGGGATAAAAAAGAAAATAATATCTGTATAATATTAAGTTAGCACCTATTATGGTTATATACTGTATATTTATTTATATTATACATACATTACACCGCAATAACAATATATTATTTCTGTTAGTATTTACTGCAATATTATATAGAAAAAATATCATAATATTATAAAATAACAGTTTATTGTTAGTATAATTTTATTCTGAGTATAGAAACACGTTCGGGTACCACTGATGTACATTCGCAAGTAATTTGGCAACAACAAGTATATAGACTTTTGAATAAACTGGAAAATTAAAATACAAAACCGATTTTCAGTCAACTATTTATTATCGGAGATGAATTAGTTTATTCAGTATCCAAGTTCTGGATCTGACCAGGATAAGCTATCCACACCTTCGTTTAGTTCAACCTGAATCAATGTAGAGGAAAATAAAAAATAGCAAAGACGACACAAGAGAGAGAAATAAGATAAAATATAACTGTGACAGTAGCTTGATTAGAGTTACAGATTGTAACTCTTCATTATATAAATATTTATAATATAAATTAGTACGAGTTATAGAACACGATGGAATTACAGAACAGATGTGAAAGCATTACATGCACACAGATGCAGGGGCTATATGAAAGTTTAGAAACAAAGATGAAAGAGAAAGGAAACGGGTTTAAATTTCACAAGACAACTTTTTAACAGAAAATTTCAAGTTAAATTCAAATTTGCAATTGAAAGAAAACTCTTTGTGTATTAAGCTAACAAAATAATATTACAATATTAAAAAATGTGTTTGTTCCCTGCGAATTATTAGGAATAGTTGTGATGTTGAATCTAATGCTTTGTATATCTTATACACATACACACTATTAGTAACCACATGCGACGGGGAAATCGATGCTACGTATATGTTTGAATTAGCTCGAGAAAAATACAGTTTCAACTTTCATACAATTGTGTAACAAATTTACAAAAAAAATTCAGGCAAAGCATGTTTGCTAATGTATGTAAATATTTAGGTGAATACAATAATTATTATTACATTAAGATCACTGCTTTGTGTTTCAGAGATCAATATTTCCAATGCACTGTATATAGTTTCTCCCTTTATATCATTCCCATATCTCAGCGCACTTAATATTATGTAGCTTAATTTACCGACATGAATACAGACATAAAATTTCTACGAATACATGACGTGTTTACTGACCTACCGAATCACTCTAGAACAGATAACATGCTGACATGAAAAGTTTGTATTTTAGTAAATTTTTAAACATAACCTACATGTATTGCAAACAAATAATTTGTTAAAAAGTTGCTCTTTCTTCAAGCTTATTAAAAGAATTAATGAGATCTACAGATATTACTATTCTTGAGGCGTGTAGAAAATATTATATACATGTACATGTATAGCACATAGTATGCTCTGTACCACCACTGTCATTGGTACTGCTACTATAACCAGTACTAATACTACAACTGCCTGCATGTGGCTTGTCACTACTCATTTTACTGACCGACATCAGATCATCTTCACTAGCTACCATGATGTCTAGAGTATCCACCTCTATACAATGATGTCTAGAGTACCCACCTCTATACAATGATGTCTAGAGTACCCACCTCTATACAAGGATGTCTAGAGTACCCACCTCTATACAATGATGTCTAGAGTACCCACCTCTATACAATGATGTCTAGAGTACCCACCTCACTACTGTGTTCCAAACTGTCTCCCACGTAGCTCTCATCCATAGCGTTGAGATCTGACCTCTTCTCTGCTTTCTCCATCCCCTCCTTAGCTCTCTTGTTCCCAGGATCTAAACTAAGATCAGACAAACCCTTTTTCATATAAAACCAAAATTTACTAATCATATGTGTGGAACCAAGGCTAATAAATGCACTGCACTGATGTCCGATGCATAAATAAGCAGTCAGTTTTTTATAACCACTGTTATATAGAATTCAATAAACAAATAGAAGTAAGGACCCCATAACTGTATCTACTGAAATTATAACATAACAAAATAATTGGCATGGCTGTAAAGTGCATGTGAATTATTATAGAAATGAGAGGAAGTAAGAAACTGTACTTAGATTCCATTTTGTTTATTTTGAATTAAAAGAATCATGATTGGGTGGGTATGAATAAACATGTCATACTACAATGTCATACGTACAATGTATAATGTACATGTTTGTAGTAAAAGGTGTAGACATATTAATACACATAGTCATTAGTGAGTAAGCACAGTAAACACTAAACAGTGTATTACTCTATATTCTCTATTATATACATAGTACCACTCTATAGTTGACTGATTCATACAACATGTATATTCAATATTTTTGCTGTTAAGTAAAACATGCCATTTAGCCTAGGTTTCATGCTTGTCAATAGGTTGTGTAGCATGGTACTTGGAACACAGGCTATAATATACTACAACATACATGTAATATACAGTACAGTAGAAGCTATATGTAGGACAGTGAGAGGGATTGAACTAATTTATGGAAAAATGAACTTCAGAAGAACTACAACATTGCAGATACACTTACTCTAAGGCTATATTGTAGTGATTTACTTACTCTAAGGCTATACTATAGTGATTTACTTACTCTAAGGCTATACTGTAGTGATTTACTTACTCTAAGGCTATATTGTAGTGATTTACTTACTCTAAGGCTATACTGTAGTGATGCATTGCTTTGGCTCTATCTCCCACAACAGAGAGTGAATCTGCCAGAAGCTGGTGCAGCTTGGATGTACTGTTGTCTTTCAGGCAATTTTCTAAACTGTTGAATATCATAATACAACCTCCATAACATACAACTATCAAACACACACATAATAACACATAGTATTACATTATTTACACATTTCATGTTTTTGCATCGTGTTTCCCCTCAATCCAACCCAACTCTAACTATAACCATAATATTGTCCTTAATGAAAGAATAATTCAAGTTTACAATAATTCATATTTCCAAACATATACTTGGTACATGTGTATAGCTTTACACCATAACATGTGTACTTACATGTGTATAGCTTTACGCCATGACATGTGTACTTACATGTGTATAGCTTTACACCATAACATGTGTACTTACATGTGTATAGCTTTACACCATAACATGTGTATTACATGTGTATAGCTTTACGTCATGACATGTGTACTTACATGTGTATAGCTTTACGTCATGACATGTGTACTTACATGTGTATAGCTTTACGTCATAGCATGTGTACTTACATGTGTATAGCTTTACGTCATAACATGTGTACTTCCATGTGTATAGCTTTATGTCATGTCATGTGTACTTACATGTGTATAGCTTTACGTCATAACATGTGTACTTACATGTGTATAGCTTTACCTCATGACGTGTGTACTTACATGTGTATAGCTTTACGTCATAACATGTGTACTTACATGTGTATAGCTTTACATCATGACATGTGTACTTACATGTGTATAGCTTTACATCATGACGTGTGTACTTACATGTGTATAGCTTTACATCATAACATGTGTACTTACATGTGTATAGCTTTACGGTGTTTATCTTGTTTAGAAATTATATCAACTAGAGTGTACACAGGGTATACAAAGCTAGGGTCTGCCTGGATAGATTTCTCTAGGTACATCTTTGCCTGAAACATGGGGGGATAATCATCATACGATAAAAAATATACAATGTATGTAAATGTATTAACAACAACTTTATTTTACTCGTACATGTATATATACCACACCTTGGCTTGCTGTTTCTGGTTGCCCCGTGCTAATGCCTCACCATACATCTACAAGAGTAATTAGTGTCAATATATACATTGTATGAATAATTCACTGCACATTAGATAACACATACACATTAGTGAGTGATTAGTGGAGAAGGTAGAATTCTCTCAAGGCTTATATCGAACCCAATAGTAGGTATAGAATATTTAACAGAATACAGCATCACTATTGGCTCATGGAAAATATGAAGATGTACAAATGGTGGTCCAATAGTTTAACCCAAGATCGGCATTTATCTCCCTACCTTGTCATGTGCACATAACATACAAAACATAATGATTTAGTTTGCAGACTTGGTCTGAGGTTGCTTCCTCCATGTTAGCCTGTGGCCCACATATTCTACAGATACTATACTTACGTATAGAGTACTAGGAGTGTTTCCAATATATTTTAGGGCTATGTTTGCCACTGCAACAGCATCCTTTATGTTGAGTGTCCTCACAGCCGTCTTCAGAGATTCTGTTAAACATAACGACAATCTGGAATGTTCTAGAGGGTTGTATGTAAAAATCTCAGTTTACTATTTGCTGGAATAAACAAATGCATGCAGTATACAGGCTATAAATGTTTACAACATATAAAGAATGCAAGACAAGGATATAGAACATTGTTACTTGTGACATTGTAATGTCGAACCTTTGTAAGCTTCTAGACGAGTTGGACAGTAGCGGAGGGCCTCCCTAAAACACTTGTTTGAGACTGCCAACTTGTTTTGTAGCCTCAGAGAAATCCCTTTCACAATGTGTGCTGTGTAGGATTTAGGTTCTAGGGCTAACGCCTGTAAAATATTTAACAAGGCTTACATTCATATAACTGGCTACGGTATATTCAAGTTATACGAAGTAACAGGGGTAGGCGACTCCCATTGAGATAAAGGTGGATAAGTAATAACTATCGTTAGTGTACCAGTCACCTACTTATGTGAACCTATAATTAGGTCAACTCATGTCAATGCGTACAAACTCAAGTTGGGATAGGTGTGAACATATGGAGTGTGAACATATGATCTACCTTATCAATGAGGTTAATAGCATCTGTGTGGTCATTGGTTAGAATACTGTGGGCACTATTAACTATCCACGGTTCAGGATGATGGGCTCCAGCATTAGCTAATCGTGTGCATAGTCTGTAATACACAGTGTTTACACAGAAGTTTACAGAACTGCATTAGAGGCAGTAGAATAGTTTATACACCAGGTACGACCTCTAGCATACTATACAATATGAATTGGAGTGTGTCAGAGAAAACTAACTAAGCTAGCAGTAGATCAAACAAGTATTAAAACAGTATAATTTGTAGATATAGACCTTTTCCGTGATCCGTGAATGAATTGGCTACTCACGTGTAATTTGCCTAATGTTTTCTTATTTATTACATTTCTGGTAGTATTTTGCATTTCTTCATTTTTCACGTTTTATATTGGCCTACACTATATTGTGAATACATAATAATAAGAGTGATGTCATAATTCCAAGCAGGTAACTGGGAACCAATGGTAAGTACATACATGTAGATTGTAACCATGGTAACTGCGTAACTATGGTAACTATGTAAGCATGGCAACTGAGTAAGCATGGTAATTGTAACCATGGTAACTATGTAACCCACCTTGATAGGGCTGGCTGGTCCCTGCTGTCTAGTAGAAGGTATGCTAGCTTATCTGTATTCCTTATAATCAATGGATTACCATCAAAAAGCTGTGAAAGAATTATGACAGCATATGAGATAGGAACAGTAGAAGTATATGTACCTCTATGCTGACACAGAAAAAAGCTCAGTGGAATAAATACTAAGCTAGTCATGTACATCTATTGTATCTAGTAATTAGGTGTATGACACACATCTGAGTTGAATATGATAATATATATATATCCATATATCGAAGGCCAATAACCTGTGCAGACTGCACAGAATGATAATTCTTTGAGATGCTCTTTACTGATTAGAAATCACACACAATTCTGGTACACACCTACATGTATTATGTAAAGACTGTTAAATATAGTTGCTAAATAATTAAAAATGTTCTATATATCAAATTGTCCCTCAATGTAGAAATAGTACACTTTGTTATTATTTTTGTTGTTCATAAAAATATAATTTGTATTTTTATATCTAGATTATTAATGAGTGGTTACCAGCTCCAAAATCAATACAATTTCTGATTTCCAACGAATTCGATTAGACTACCATTCTGTTTACACTCGTTGGTGTCCTTGAGAATCCTCCCCTTAATATCATGTAATGCAGGTAATATTTTTGATAATAATATTACCATCCCAATAAAATTAATTTATTTTTGCTATAACTTCATGCCAACAATCCAATGGCTTCACATAAACTTGTAAATATAAAATTCATTTTTATTGGCCAGAAATTGTCAAGTTAGACTTACAGTGATTGGCAGTAGTTTGTTGTGAAGCCATTCTTATACATAAAAATATCAACAATCTACCAGAGGACAGAATGGCTGAGTGGCAATGTGCTTGCACTTTGGTAAGTGGTGCAATGGGTGTCGAGTTCGAACCCCTCCCACGGCCCACTCAGCCAGAAGTTCTTTTTTCCATTTTTAACCAACCCATTACCTCAATACACTATTATTTATTACTTCAATTTAAAACGCTGCATTTTCTTCATTTTTCATTTATTTATGCAAACATTGGGAACCTTTTAAAGAGAATTATGCTAATATTTCTTAAAAAAAATCAACTCCAAAATCACAGAAATGACGGTATAAACCACTGGAAGACAGGTCTACATTCTATCGGCTAGTCTAGTTATTCCACCGAAATATAGTAAAAACGAATATTGAATAATGTACAAAGTATGTTACCAACCTGTTGCCACTGAAGTTTAGCCTGTGCATATTGTCCGTACATAAAGTAAATATCGGCTTTAGTATTCAAAACATCTGTGTTCCTAGGACACACCTAAACATGCACCAAATCATGAGGCACCAAATTAATATCATCATTGTAATTTACAGCATATGCAACATAATTATATATACTATGGGCCAATATGGTGAGATATTCCATACAGTGTTGCTAGACAACTAATAAAATAATTTGATGCAATTTCCATCTCTTACCGAACCTAAGAACATGCTAAAATATCTAGCAAAGTAAAGTTGAAACATATTTTAGCACCTGACCTTGTCAAATTTCTGTATTTTACTCAAAGCTGTCATCCAATCAGCATCAACCATGTGTTGCTGAATGTTGATCCATCCAACCAGCCTGATGAGTAAGAAAGATTTTTAAATGTAACATAGAGAACAAGTGAAGCTCTAAGGCTACCTATTACTAATATATAGATGTAGTTGTATATTATATATTTACATAATGGGATCCTTTGAGGGCCCAACCTACCATTCTTCATCATTAACAGACTGGAGTGTGTTGAGCATTAGTGTAGCTATATTTAGTCTCTGCACTCCTAGACTCATAAGATTTCTAGCAGCTTCTATTGAGAGAGGGCAACTCCTGTGTTAAAAATAACATACAGTGTACATATACATTGGTGAACAAAACATTGATCACAATAAGGAGTTGTCATCTCCCAATATTATTTTACAGCAGAATTTCAGAGAGGGCAACTTCCAATTATGGTCATGATTGTATCATTCCTGTCAAATCAACCACTTGAAGTAAATAAACATGGAAATACTTACTACTGATTAAATATTCATAATTTGTAAGCTGATAGAGTGTGTATAACCATGTGTTGAGGCAAAAGATGAGGGAAAGATGTATTTTCCAAATGGAAGCCAAGTTTAAATATGTTTAGATGTAGCTTTTACTTTGCTTCTAGTAGATTGAAGTTAATCAGAGCTGGATAGCGACAAGAGCACAAGAGGTAATCTCTCGGAGATATTTTAATAAAAATTCTAAGGCAGTAAAATTTGCCAGGAAATTTACTAGTAAGGTAAACAAGCCCCATTTCCATTATAACCAAATTGAACTGCATGTCGATCAATGAGATTACACTTTGAATGAGAATTAAGTATGTAGTTATTAGAGTTATCCTCTCTCTATAATGCCATTAAAGTGAGAGGAAATAACTCCAAAGATACAATATAACTTATGTGGCAGGTAGGAGAGACCGTAATGTGTGTATAGATTTCCTCAGGGAAATAGATTGTTTTACTTCTGATAGCTGGCAATGGAAATAAACGACAAAACTATATACCCAATTAAAGTTATGTCTCACATTATATGAACACATGACTTACATGTAGTACACCCACACTGTACATGTACCTCTGTACACCTAGACTGTCATCATATTGTAATATGCCTACTTACCTAAGCACCTCCTTATATGAAGTTATAGCTGATCTATCCATACCCTCCTCTCTATATAGATTACCTAAAGCCATATTTATACCTATACTTCTATCCTTGGTTGGTAGAGCTTCCAGCTGACAAAGTATACATACATGTATTATTATACCATTCAACTAATTCATACTCAACCTACACTCCAGTAAAACATAATAAAACAATTTAGAGTTGTACTGATGCAGATGTATACCTGTAAAACCTTCCTATATCTGCATAAAGTATTTAGCATAATATAATAATGATGGTCATGTTAAAATTATTCATAAATTAATTGGTTCAACATAGAAGATAGTGTGCTAGAAGATACCACACTTCACACCTATGAATCTATAGACCAGCTGGTACAAAGAGTAAACCTACAACTGCACTGTGCACCAATATCCATTTGGAGAACAAGATTAATAGATTGAATTATAAGAGATAAATAGCTACCACAGAAATGGCTGCCTTTGGCTGTTTCAATTCAAGATGTACTTTATACAGTTTATATCTGACAGAAGTTTCACTGGCCAGCTCCTGCAAACAGTACACATAGCATATGCATTTGGAACACTGGTGTGGTTTTTATTATATGCATATAAGATATCGCACAGTAACAGAAATAAAAGCCTACTGTTGTTATTGTGATTAAACATGCTGCAGCTGTCACGCACACACTTGTTCTCACACTCATGTTGTAACTAACTATTTTAATCAGAATTTTCTATAACAAGGCGATGGCTGTCAGGGCAGATCTTGGTTAACTTCTTTTACATGTATAGTCGAATAGAAATATAACATCCGAAAAATCCGACACAACACTATTGGACTTACCACATTAGTAGTCGCTCTCTCACTGCTTTCACTTGGTCGTCTGAAAGTGCGCCTCAGGCCTAGTGCATCCTTATAATGACGCTGGAAGATGAAATACATAAGACAGTTATATAGAAAATAAAATGTACTTTGTAATAAAAAAGTTTGTTGATTGCTGAGAGATATGACTGCACCAGAGGCGGAGGTCTCAGGAGGTGAAATAAGTTTCAATCTCTATTTGGTAATGTTTATATATAGTCTATATAATACATTACTTCTACATACATCTCAGTAAAAGCACGGGGTTAACTACATACCTCTGCTCTAGCATAGTCTCTAGATTCATACCAAGCATCAGCATAGTAAACATTCAGCTGGTATATGTGGAAGGGAGTCAGCGATGTTATGCTGCATTCACTGCTAAAAGATGAGTTTGCGTGGCGCGACAATACCAAACTCACCTGAAAAAATAAAATACTATCAGCGGTTTTCATTAACATCATAGATTTTTTTATATTAATGCATCTACATGAATGCATAGAAAGTTGAAATTAACATAATTCTGCATATTGCCATTGGTAATATTAATGTTAAACAATCAAATTTGCAGAAAATCCTCAATTTTATATACGCACTATTGTGCATGTATACTCATAGGACTATGGTGCATGTAGGCCTATGTATTAAATAATACATGTATGTAACGTATTATATTGTGCATGAATGTATGTACCAATTAGAATAATGTTTTTACCACTATTTTTAGATCATCGAACAAGTTTTCTGAATGCAACTTCTTTATTTCTTCGTAGACTCTGGCCATGATTACTCAGCTGGAAAAAGGCTAAAGTAAAGAATCCACCAATAGAATAGGCTACTGAAAACATATCCAATTAAACCAGTACACCAGAAAAAGGCACCTTAGCAAGCCTTGCTGATTGTCCACATGACACAATAGATTAGTCTATAAGATGAAGAAAGATCAAATTAATAAGAAAATATAAGAATAGTTAATTGTTACTTATTAATTTCAATAATTTGATAATACTAAATTACATTATTACTAAATATAAAATCGATTTAAATATAATATAATAATAATAAAATATACAACATTTGATTTTGATTTTAATAAAATAAAATCAGAAGGACACTGCCCACTTCCCAGCGACACTAACACTGAATCTACATAAACCCCTATATAACATTATAATATCACTATAACATGGACATAGCCTACATAGAACTCTGCTTGAACGCTGAACCACAATTATCATTTTGTGCTGAACCTACCGTTTCAGACCGAATTAGCAATGAGCAAAAATAGTGAAAAGTTGGTAGCCTGTGAAATTATATCGCTATTAGAACCCGAGCTGATTAGTGTCAAGTCTCTATAGAGTAAGTTTAAGTATTCGGAAAACAAGTTAATAATCTGAGGCTATATAAAGAAAATGCTGAAGTAGCGTTTCAAAGAAATACCAATTTATTTTGCTGAACTACAATATAATTGGGTGTCATTGTTACATTTAGCGAATAGTATTCAATTAAACATATTCAATCTAGCTTATCTGTCTGTTCTGTCTGTACTTCCTTACATCGCAAAAAATGATGTTATTTGTATTGAATTAAAATTATTCCCACTAAAACTGTTCTTTGTACGTAAAACAGTTTATAGATTTTTGTCTGTCACATGACCTTTTAAACGACCACATTAGGAAAATTAGAGTAAAAATGATTGTGCTCTTCAATATGAATGCTTTCATACATTATGTAATATTTTTTGGTTGGCACAAATTTAAAATTAGAATAAGAATTATTATTTTGACCAAAGGTTGAAGTAATTTGTTAATTAGCAATTCGGAAAACCTGTGGAAGTGTTTCAAACAAAACAGTAGGCTCATATAGCCTAACATCTGAAATTGAAACAAATTTAACTTTTAGTTCATGTATTGTAATGCGTTTGATTGCATTTTATGTATGGTAAATGTGATCGACTGAAGGATCAAAAATAAAAACATGACTTGTGACAAAAGAGTTAAAAAATCTGCTTATCCCTGCGCTGTTATGATATCATGTTGGCCCTATTTATATGTTATGTATATTTCTAGATACACCATGAGTCCGTCTGTTGGAACAATCATTGCAGCTTCAGCCAGCGCTGGAATAGTTGCTGGTTGGTTTCTCAGAACTTTCTTTCGGTCAGCACCAATTCGTGGTGTTATTCGATCACGAACAAGCAGTTTGGCAAGTAGTGATGTGGAGGAAAGTGACGAGGTGCTAATGATATGCTTTACATTACTCATTTGTCTGAAGTTGTATTTGATTAACATTGTTGGTTTGAGAGATTCAGCTCAAAGTTCTAAGTTTTGTAGACTTCTCAATAAGTAGCGCATATCATTCAACAGTAGATTTTAAAATTAATAAATCATAAGTAATTTTTTATTTGTGAAATATTTTTAGGAAATTTCATTTGCTAATGATGGTGAATATAAAATGGTCATTGTTATTAGAAATGACCTGAAAATGGGCAAAGGAAAGATAGCCGCTCAGGTTTGTACTGTCTTCGAATTTCTATGTTTATATATTGTGAGCGTACTAAAATTTTACTAATACATGCATGCTACATGGTTGAGAATTAGTATTTCCTTGACTATGATGGTGATTGTTTCAGTCATGCCATGCTGCATGTTCAGTTGTAAAAAAGTTGGCCAAAAGGGACCCAGATCTGCTGTACCAGTGGGAGTGGTGTGGCCAACCTAAGATAGTAACCAAAGTCGATAGTGAGGAAGCCCTGTAAGTGTTACATTTTAACCTAAATAGTATCTTACTGTAATATATTACATAATTCTAATATTCCCATAAACTGTTATACAGCTGGTCACCCAAGGCGTATTACGGTATGTGTAATGTGTATTTGGTATTACATGTGTCTACACATTATAATATACTCAGTTATCTTACAAAAATCTAGTGTAGTGGTAGGCACTGGGTGTATTACTCAAAAGTCACAATATCACACGTTCATTGAGTGGATTCAAGTCGAACAATTTTCTTTCTCATTTTTAATAAGTTTTTTGGCAAAGACTTGTTCACGCTATAAAAACTGTAATTGGTTTACTTTTGTACTGCAGATAAAATTAGTGGAAATTCACAACAAGTGCACAATCATCGCTAGTCTTTTAGTTGATGAGTTTTGTTTCAAGTAAGATAACCACACCCTCCATGTGGACATATTTTGCTTACAGTGGAGTATCAAATGAATATAGTTGAACTGGTTGGGTAATCCTTACAATGTACATTCCTTCCGTAGTTTGGAGTTATCTAAGCATGCTAGCTCAATAGGACTACCTCATCAGGTAATACGGGATGCTGGAAGAACACAGATAGCACCAGGTTCCTTGACAGCACTCGCTGTTGGTCCAGGTAAACTATTTACATGCGTATACGTACAATTATTTCTGTATTCATGTAGCAATGGGGTTGCAGACAAATTCTTTTACAGCTTCGCCATACATCTGCAACTTTTTACCATAATTTGTGAGTGGGTGTGAATGTGCATTGAAAGGCTTAATACTGGACACAAGGGAACATATTGTTCCTTTCCAATAACTTTGAAAGAAAAAGTAGGAGACTTGATCCCAATAATATGCATCTAGTCTAGTAAATTACCCTCATTCATTGTTTTAGGAGCTCTGACAAATGCCACTACTTGCTCTGCCATAAAATGTACTTGTGCTACTCTTCTACCGCTACTCCATAAATGCATCTGCTGTATATTTTGCAGCACCCAATGAACTGGTCAATCAGGTAACTGGAAAGTTGAAGTTATTGTAGGACAGCTAATATCCTCTTCCCATGAGTGTAGCATTCAATCCTGTACATAGTTCTACTCGGATCACTACAGAATTCTATATGAATTTTTTATTTATGTTTATTTACACATTTTTGTTGTTGCTTCAAGCCAGAATAAATAAGCAAACAAATAAAAAACGACGATCAGCATTCTATATTAAGAGTAAATTTTAGTACAATAGAAACAGTTTAACTTGACAGATATGGAGCCGTAGTATATTAATACTTGGCAGTTAGCATAGACACAAGTAAACTACATTATGGCTTGGCAGGAAATCAACTAGAGTTCATGTTCATGCATATTATACTCAATATCCACACTGTGTTACTCAATTCACTCATGTAAAACATAGTTCAGTTCCAGGCATCAGTTGGTGAATTCGGTAAAGAATAAAATAGTTTCTCACAGCTAATTTTTAGTAGCTGGTACATCTGCTGCTGCCTGACCTGAGAACATGGTAGGAATGCTGTTTCCAAAGTAGACCTTGGTATTGCTAGCTATAGCTTGAACACGCATGTATTCCAAATACTCTGGAGTAAATCTCAACTACAATACAATAATATCACTTGTGTAAACTCCGCCATCATGAATCTACTGACTGACAACTTCTCAATAGAACGAAATCACATTTGTCTTAGGTGATCTTGAAACACTACTTCCTAAATGCTATCCTATTATCCATTTGTATGTGGAGTTACTACCACCTGTATATGGGGGAGCAACTCCACATATAAAGGTTTCATATTCAGTATACTGTACATGGTTTGATAATCTTTTCTCCAGTTAGTAAAATAGACTATATATGAGGCATGCCGTTAATCATATATACATGTAGTAGTGCAGTAGAACTCACTCTGTTAGATTCAGCTTCCTTTGATGACTTGTAGAACTCGGCATCTGTCTTTGCCTTCTCTTTGGCAAGATGGGCTTGATCTACATGTATGATAATAGTAAGTAATATAATACGTAACATTGTAATGGATGTACAGCTGCAACAGATGCACATCTATTTGTTTATTCCGAAGAAGGAATATTAGATCTAATGGAATGGCTAACAAGAAGACACAACTCCTACTCAGGAGTAAAGACTGTGCTCACATAGATAGATGTACTTGTACATGCAATACAAACACCACACTATACCTTCAATCTCTGATATCTTTTTCTGTGCTTCTTTCTGTTCTATATTCTGCATCCAGGTAATCTTAGCTACTTGTTGCTGTTTCTCGGCCTCTGTTATAATAAGTGATTAGTAAGAGAGTATTCGAACACTGATTACCTCAGTATATTTACCAAAAACAAACTAGTCCAGAATATCTACGAATAATCAACTACATGTAGGTCAGTATGCTTCTCAGCACTAAGTTTGGTCAGTATGTCTAACAATAATAAACTAGGTTATCATATCTACCAATAATAAACTAGGTCAGTATATCTACCAATAATAAACTAGGTTATCATATCTACCAATAATAAACTACATGTAGGTCATTATATCTACCAATAATGGCTCTCTTCCTCTCAGTCTCAGCCTCTTTCTCAATAACCTTCTGCCTCTGCACAGCTATGAGCAGCTTTGTCTTCTCCTGTTCCCTGGAAAAATATTAAACTATAACTATTATTGATCAACCAGGAGCTAACAAAAGGATTCAGTTCACTTTATATTCCATTCAAACTGTATGTAAAATAAATGAACAACAGTCCTTTATATGATACTCAAACTATAATATAAAAGACGCAGTCCTTTGTACTATATTCAATAGAATGCTACATGAACACAAACCTTATCTATACATATCCAACTAGTACATGTACATGTAGCCAATTCTTTCTAAGACATCGTACATAAATATCATCAACCATATAGCACATTCTATATTAATAATACCCTTCCATGTATAAATTCATAATAGCTACTAGAGACAACAAGCCATAGGTCGTCATTCCAACATACATGTACATGCACATATCACAATTATAAACTATAACACAAAAATACAAAACCATAAATAATCAAACTGTAGTGAAACTTTAGATTTCCAACGATGATCTCAGTCTATATACAGTTAGAGGTTTTCATAGCCAATAGGAAGCTTACATTTCCTCATAGTTCTTCCTGATAGTTTCGGGTATCTTAGGCTTAGTAACTCTCACAGCCTGAACTACTAGTCCAGGAGCCAGCTTGTCCAGATCCTCCTGGAGGGCTAGCTTAAGATTCTCATCAATCTGATCTACAAAGATATAGATAGTCGCATTGAACGAGTTTATACTATGGAGTATAATACGCACATTGTTTGTAGTTGGAAACACCAAAACATTCAGAACCCCATGATCGGACAGCAATTGGAGCCTTTGGAAAGATAAAATACAATACTACAGAACTGCAACTATTTGATTCACTATTAAATATAATTTGTCATTTATTTATAGTTGCTCAAAAGAAATACTGAGCTTGAACTAGAGATATGTCGAAGTTAGTACTGAAAACACAGATGTTTCTGTCAACAACCCTAACCATTGTCACATAGGTCTCCACTCTAAGCAACATGTAATGATGTAAGATACACACTTACCGAAGAGATCAATATAAACTTCCTGTAGGGTGTGTACGCTGCAGAACTGATTGAGTTCGTGGTGTATCTTGTTGTATATAAGAGTCTTATCATAGTCAGCAGTGTAGTTCTTAACAATGTCATAGGCAGCTGACGTCTGCAATATGTTTACTACTTCCACTCGGTCAAAGTATATCATTACACCTCCACTAAAACCAAAGCAAAACACAACTAGCTAGTGATGATAATAATGTTCCACACGCCAAAACAGCAAATGCTTGCTATGATAAAATAGGTGACTTTTATTCAAAACACACACCAGATTTGCTGCCACTTGAATATTGAGAGAGAAAATGGAAATGTTGGGACCCATCTACACATACACATCTATACATTGCAAATCAAATAAGCTACATGTACATATACATTTTACACTGAAGATGAGCTACTAGAACACAATATTAGACTGTGGTATCTGAGATGCATTGGTGACACCAAAACAGTAGACTGTATAGGCCTACATATCGAGTGATTACAATAAGCATACACTTCATCTGCGCAGTAGAAATTTGCTGTGTAAGAAATGCTTTGAAAAGATATTTAGTGTATTCGCGACAAAAATTTTAGGCACAGGCCAACTTGCTCAAGAACATCCCGACCAGCTTTCAGCATGGTGTTGCATACACATCGGCCAGAGCACAAACACAAACACACAAAACCCTTATTTCCGTGTGAGAAATCAAGGTGCGCCAATGAGCTGGGGTTGGCTTCCTCTGGCCAAACAAAATGCTAAGTCGATAACCCTTTCAGCTTAGGCAGAGCGGCATCTTGGGATTTTTACTTGTGATTAAAGTCAGGCCAAGAGGTCACAAAGACACTAATTGCAGTTCAAACAAACCTTGTTCCACATGGCACATTTTTTACTTCATCTGTTTGTAGAGTTGTCTGCACACTACGGAATATCGTAACAAATGGCATCATTAAGTGATATCCTGGACCATTGGTAGATGTCAGCAAAGCACCTCCCTAAGAAATATCACAGTATATGAAGACTACCTTGAGGGTTATATAGCCGTTTGTATCCCAGCATGATTTGCTTAAATGTACACGAGTCATAACAATATTATAAAGGAGGAATCTGTTATATACAAACCCAAGATCTCAAAAATTATATAAATAGAAGGATCTTATTCACCAGCACAGCACAGAAATATAACTACTTACTCTGTAATAGACACCAACATGACCTGCAAAAAATATAAAGATGTGAAATATTCCTTTCACAACATATTGCACAGAAATGGTAATTCTTTTGGAGCAAATACATCACAGACTTAGCATTTATATTGAAATCCATCACCAGCGTACAAACTGTAAATACAACCAGTACCTTCTGAACTATAGGCTTATTTGGCCAAAATAAAATCACATAATACGATGTAGAATTATGATCTACCATTATTGAATAGTTTCAGTAGAAGTGTAAGCGCTAGCCTCTATCAGTAAGCTAGTAATTTCCCTTACCCTCCTCAATCCTATGGATTGCATTGTGTATTCCAAATGCTGCCAGACCCATCACAATGAAGGGCATCAGCTCAGTTAATGTGGCCATGACAAAGTTGAGGTTGATTCTGCAATACAACACTATACATTTAACATTAATTGTGCAGCACAGGTAAATCTTGCATAATTTAATTAAGTATAGGCTTTGATTATTTTCAATATGTAAAACTATACATAGAATTTAGAATAAATCAATCCATAGGCTTTAGAACAATTTATCAATAGTCTGATAATATTTTCAAGACAGCTGGAACAATTAATATGCATGCAGATTTGTCGATCACAGCAACCCTCATGTCATGCATGCAGGCAGACAGAAAACTAGAATATCAATATGAATATATAAAAAGTACATGTATATTTCATTCAAAAGTGAATATATATAACAATGATTGTAGAAGCCTGAATAAGTAAAATGTGACCCATTAACTAATTATTAAATTTCTTTATATGTAAACAGCTGAATTAAGGTTTGAATGAACCGATATGATCATAACAACAATTTTATAGAAAAAAAAACTAAACATAATAATTATCAATGATAATATAATGCAATCCATTATCCAACCTTAATTTATAAGACAATCAAAGTGGCAGTCAATAATAATCATTCATATTGATATTCAATTATCATATTTTATTTATATTACTATTAATTATAATAATAATGATCCAATAGATACAGGTTCTTAATGAAATTCATCAATTAGTTTTAGTCAAAGATTCGACTCTCATTCAACGTGACCATCAACTTCCATCACGGTGACTCATGATGATGATAATCATAATGATGAGTTTAAAATCTTGAATTTTTAAATCAATGGGAACTTGAATGGAAATAGCAAACAGCATGTAAATACACGACAGCGTAAAACTTTTTCAAATATTTTTTACATAAAAAATATCTAACGAAGCAATATGTTAGCCTACAATTTGATCTGCATGTAATATCAAATATACAGTATTAATTTTAGTACCTTTGCCTTCGAGTTTCACTTCGCAATTTCTTTTCTCCGACCGGAACAAAGAGGCCACTCGATATTAGCACTTGATCAACTGCCTATTAAATTCGGCCTTTTCACTCAATTCAATCTGGTATTCAAGCGAATACATTACTTTAGAATTTTATTACAGTCGCAGAGGCTACAAATAAACGATCATTATATTTGCAACTTTATTCTTCTATACACTTTTTTCATTGGTCAATGCTATTTGTTTACAGTTGCAACCAATCAATAGTAATGTTACAATTTGGTAAAACTCGTGTGCAATTCAGATTTGCTGTGGAATTTTACGATTACTTTTCTAGAGTATCATTTTTGTTTACTGCATTACTTGGTAATTATGTAAACAAATAAAACTTTAGTGTTATAATTTTAAAGAAGATCATTCAGACTGAGTAATGGAATATTACCCTTAGTAAATATTACGTGTATATTATGTTATACCCCAATATACAAATCAGGAGTGCAATATGATGCAAATAATTACAGGCCTATCTCACTAACTAGTATTCCATGCAAACTACTGGAGCACATAATTCTTGGGGACCTCCTTGAGAAAATAGATGGTTTTCTACATAACCGCCAACATGGCTTTCGAAAAGGCCTTTCTTGTGAAACCCAGCTTTGCGCCACCATGCACAACATTCTTAGCGCAACAGACAAAAATCACAGTGTTCACGCAGCTGTGCTTGATTTCAGGAAGGCATTTGACAGAGTACCTCATGCCCTACTTATCGAGAAACTGTTTAGTATTGATAACCTAGATGATTACATAAAGCGATGGATTATGGATATATGATTTCTTGTTAGGAAGGACCCAATGTGTAATCCTCAATGGCAAAACATCAGATAAACTACCAGTTACCTCCGGCGTACCCCAGGGCTCGGTCCTCGGCCCTGTATTGTTCCTTATTTTCATAAATGATCTCCCAAAAGAAGTGGACTGTGAAGTCGCACTATTTGCTGATGACACACTAATGTACCAAGCTATCACTTGCCATGAGGACACCTTGAGATTCTAGAAAAACCTGGAAGCATTGAGCGCCTGGGCTGTTAGATGGGGAATGGACTTCAACATAAAAAAGAGTAAAATTATTCAGTTCAACAACAAGGGCCTCTCCCCAAGCTACTCACTTGATGGGCAGTTACTAGACACTGTTGACGAAGTCCGATATCTGGGGGTCCTAATCCAAGCTGACATGAAATTTACCGCACACATTCAGAGGAAAGTTATAACCGCAAAATAACAACTGGGAATGGTGAAGAGGGTACTTTTCTGGGCTCCCAAGAAGGCTAAATTACAAGCTTACAAAGCGCTTTGCCTCCCACATCTGGAGTATGCAGCGGCTGCTTGGGATCCTTGTTGCAAACAAGAAATCTCCAGTATTGAGCTGCTGCAGGACCAAGCGGTGAGATTCATTGCAAATATTAAGGGGAGGTTTGGTGTAGAAGAAGCGAAAACCAAACTTGGTCTGGTTCCACTGCTTAAGAGAAGAAAAGACCAAAGCGTGAATCTTCTGATGCGCATCCTCTTGAAGGAAGAGCACCACCCTTCTCTGTCAGCCTCCTACGATAACATCATCAACAAGCCACTCACCACAATGGCCACCAGATCCCAGGCTCGTGGGCTCCCTGCCACATTCCGTACAAACGGCTCGTTATTCCACAATAGCTTTCTGCCGCGAACCATTCGAGATCTTAAGGGAGAAAAATAATTCTGCAACATACACTGCCAACAATGCCAATGCATAAAAACAGGGCCGTCACAGAACCTGTGCTGAGGTCACTACAGCATAAAAATTGACACTTAATCATATTTAGCAAAAGCTAACACAAATTTTAATACTACAGTTTACTCAAATGAGGCACGTCCCTTCCACTCGCCCTAGTGGTCTAACGTGATGACTACTCTAAGTATGCTAAGTAAGTACTCTGTTCCTAAGGAAACTGACTCAATCTTACCCCCTCTTCTTCTTTAGCACAAACTTGTACTCAGGCTTGAAGCAATGGCTATGCCTCATCTGTTTACAGATAATGGCTAGTTTTGCTGTGGTCAGGTTTCATGCGATATTAGCATTTATATGACATGAGTATTATAGTAATAGTTCGTTGTTTCGCTTTCATTTCACATCGAAAGAAAGCTGCCATCTTAAGCTGTAGATTTGGCATATGAGTAGTATTAACTCAAGGCAGTGCCAATCAGGCAGACGCTGACTGTGGTACTAATACCAGTCTAGTCGCTATGGGGAAGACGACTGGTACTCATGACCAAGCTGAGGTAGGCCTATGTGCTGACTACCAAAGGGTAGGCGCTGACATCAGCAGGAAGAGTGAAGGACGGTGTTCCCAACTAGCCTACATGTAGGGCATGACCGTTTAATGCATGGGTCGTCTACCAAAGGGTATAAACTGGCATCACCCTGCGTAGCAAATGCAGCACCAATTACGCATTTGGAATAATGACAACCTTGAGAAACCCTAAGACTGGCCTTGCACCCAGGTTAATACAAAAAGGTTGTGATTTATACCGTTAACATTGGACAGTAGAGGACTTCATATATAGTAAAAGATGTTACCTTATTGAAGCCCACGATCAACTGAAAAATATAACGAAATGGGTCTCTTTTTATAGTAGATTGGCCCTGCCCCAGTACGGAGGTTGAGTGCGGGTGGACTCGTACCTGAATAAGCCTGAGTTACAAGAATGTTTGTAAAAGGGTATAATATTGTGCTAATACAAGAATGCAATATATCGAAACAGTGTAAAAATGTACAGTATCGAAACAATACAAGAATATAAGAATGCATGTCAAGACGGCACTGCTATAAATATTGATTAGGTTCTGCCGAACATGTAGAATTATAATTTATGGTTATTTATAGCTCTAGTGGTATTTGGTGGCACCACAATCATGTGACACTCTCCATTAGACAGAACGCAGAAAGCAAGCTGTCTGCTGGTTTTGTGGGATTTGTGTAGATCGTCCATTTCTAACTCGCTGAGCATCGTAGATATACTGATTCTGCCTTTCCAACCACATATGAAACTTAACCTAATGCCTTGTCCTTTGAACATAGAACATTCGGTTGATACTTAGCATGTGTAGACTTCAGATTTTATTAGAGCACCCTTGGTTTTTTCGGCTTGTTTCGGGCGATTTTTCAGATATCCTGATTTTTACCCACTACAGTGGCATTATTAAAAAACTGAGGTCATGACACCATGGTGACAATTCTACCACACCTTATAGATTAGAATAGGAAGAGTCAGCCAAAAATAAGCCATTCACTTCATTTTTTATTTTGAATAAAAAGACTTTAAATCCACAAATTTAATTAGCACAAAAATCTATAATTTATGTAGCTTTGTGGATAATTTTCATTCAAAATATTTACAGCTAAATTCTGTTCAGGGATTGTAGGCAAATTTGTCCTAGTTTTTTGTGTTCGCTCCTTGGCAAGTAGGCTGCTTTGGGAGTTAGGCAAAAACGCTAATGAATCATATTGCCTATGACCATTTTGGGAATATGAAGGCTCAGTCAGCACTGATTAGGATTTCATCTTATGACGAGCAGTATCTCATGATCTGTCTGAACTAGACCAGAGATCAGTTAAAAGAACTGTCAAGATCAATTGGTACTAACAGTAACTAATGCTACAATCATAATGGCACATATATAAATATTAAACCAACTACGCTATCCAAATAATACAACACTCTACTGTGCTATTTATACAGTGTACTTATTCTGCACAACTGAATTACCAATGAACTCTGATATATGAATATACCATTTCAAACTTGCCATCCCGCAAGAGATGCACACTCTCCCTGCCAAGTGGGCTAGTAGAATGAAGAGCTTTATGTAAGCTCAGTCATTGATGAGATGTACATCTGTCAACGCAAAGTTGAGGTCGTGGAAACAGTGATACGGTGATGATTCAAAGTTATAATTATATATTTTTATATTTTAGTCAGATTTATTATGATCAAGCCTCCACTCTTTCAAAACAATATATTGTCATACAATTTATTTTTTAGATTCAATCAGAGTTCCTTTCTTCGTCATGTCTTCAACAACGGCAGAATTCCGTGCCAAAATGATTGAAAGGCTTACATTAGGAGTATCACAGTCACTAGGTATGATAAACAAGCCGTCTAGTTCTTTAAATAATATACCTTGTCATGTATATATAACAAGCTGATTGTATATAACCTTTTACTAAACAATTGACTGGTACTCATAGAATATACAGTTACGTGTCTCTAGACCAGGGATGCCCAAATGTGTCCCTAAGGGACACAGTGTCCCTTTGCATGGATTTTGGTGTCCCTTCATCACTTCTCAAATTTTACATGCAAACATGTGTTTTTGTGGCTGAGCAGTGAAAGCAATTGCACCGCTCAAGTTAAACTCAAAAATAATGTACATCATAATGTTAAAAAATCCCCAAATTCGGAAATCCCAAAGTATTTTTAGCTGACACAGAAGTAGATTTCTGTCAACGAGTTAAAAGCTACAAAAAATTGATGGGCTGGTTGACCTTATCACATTGTCAAGAGCTGAAAAGTAAAGTGAAAAGAGCAGCTACCCCAATTTATCTAAAATTGCTGTCAAACTGATAACACTCTTTGGTAGCACATTATTGTGTGAGAGCTTGTTCAGTCAAGAACAAAAGTCAGACAAAACTGACTGACAAACATACCAAGCAGCTACTAAAAGAGACATTCTATGCAGGCTATACATATATGTTACACTTGTGAATACAATAATTATTAGTGAGTAACATGGAATTGTCCTTTCTCTTGCAACATTCACACTGTCTCTTTTAGTAGCTGCCTAGTATGCTTGTCAGTCAGTTTAGTCTGACTTTTGTTCTTGACTGAACAAACTCTCACACAATAATGTGCTACCAAAGAGTGTCATCAGTTTGACAGCAATTCATTACAATTTTCATTTAATTTGCTCAAGGCCAAATATGAATATCGAATATTTTCGCCACGTTCTACCACATTTTGCCAGCATGACCACTTTATTTCCTCCATGTGTGCTAAGGCAGGCAATTGTTGTTATATCTGTCTCCTACATGCAAATGACATTATAACAGCAACCCAATTTGAAATTTTCGTATACAGACAAAAGTGAGGAATGGAGCCGATAAAGGTTTTGCCTGCCAATCAGAAGTCAGTGTGGTTAATAGCTAAACGTAAAAGATTAAACACCCTTGATATTTAGCAAACAGGGCATTTTGCGTTCAATTTTGTGATGCCCTGTCGCTCCACCATCATTTGGCAGCTAATAACAGTGCACAATTCACTAATCTGTTTCTACCTTGATTCTGTTTTCGTGTACTTCAAACGCAGATGATTAATTGCTGTTATACTTTGGTTAAAACACAACCAATAAATTTGCGTGTTAAAACTGTAAAATAACTTGTTTTGTATCATAATCAAACTGCCCATTTAATAACCTCAATAAATGCAGCAACAAAATCTAAGTGTCCCTTGCTATGGTACGCTTTTAGAATTTGTCCCTTTCCACCAAAAAGTTTGGGCATCCCTGCTCTAGACAGATGTATATTATACATGTATACATTCTGCTACTTTATGAAGGTAAACGGCAGGGAATATGTGATGTGGTAATTGACCAGAAGGGTCCAGCAGATATGGCTGCAGTCAATAACTGGGAGACCGTAAGTATGACAATCATTTTATGTCATAAAGTAAACTTTACATTTAATCATTTTCTGTGAAAAGATTTATATGAGATGGTTTTACTTCTGCTGTATTTTACATCTATGGTCTCACTAGGTAGTCTTATTACATGTACATGCATTCTGACTTCTGCCAAACCAGATGTTATAACTTCATTATTGTGATCTTCTACAGACTCATTGCTGTAACTTACCATCTGACATTAGATATTTCTATCTCACAACTAATGGTTTCCTACTGACATGGAAAGTTAAATTAAAAGGTTAGTATAGCATTTCATACAATTTCCATTTTATTGTGAGATAGTGTAGTCATTGGTATTGGGGTTTAAAATCATTTTTATATTAATGTTAATTATATTAATTGTTCTTTTGGGCATCAACTGTTTTGTATTGTATACATAATACAAAGTGGTTAGAGAGGTATTTCATAAGTCTACATGCAACTAAACTCAATAGTATGTTGTTTATACTTGTTTTATTAGTGCTGCTGATAAATATTTCTTCTATAATATAAAACTGAAATGGTAGCATTATAGTATTTACATATGGGTACTTTTAGGTATTGTTAACTCATTTCTCTAATTAAACACGGAATAATATGGTTCCTAATTGACAGATGAGTTGTTACCAGTGGGACGGATGGAAATCAACCCCATAACTAGACTAGATAAAATTGCGGGATACTCAACTAATAGTCAAGATGGAAAGACCGGAAGTTGCTCTCTCTTTGACATTGACCTCTCTGAAGATGAAGACCCAAGTATGAATATAACCCACAGGCTATGTAGAAATATACAATAGATCTCATGTATATAGTGGTGGTGTTTTCCTCCTAGAGTTTTCACTCACTGTTGTCAGGAGTGTTAGTTTGATGTAGGGAGAGATGCTGGTACTAAGTCGACTGCAATCCTTTTGGATGTGTTCTCAGTTTTACACTCATAGTTTGAGCAGGGAATGAGTGTAAAGTCTACTATGTGTATTTATCATGACATATATATTAATATAATATATTAATATATTGACTAACATTCTATATGTACATCGGGTAGCCTTCCTTTTAACGGTCTTGCTCTTCGTTTGTTGCAGACGGAGTCTATCCTCACTTTGATAGCAGAAGTCGTATATTTGAGTTGGATCCCTGTCATAATTTAGGGAAGGTCTGCCTTGTCTTTCGCAATACTAAGCAAGGTATACCAAGGCTATCATTATATAATATTGACATACATGTAGTAAATTCAGAGTATCAACAATCATTGTAATAATACAGTGTATGTTGTTTGAAGTTATCTTTCCTTTTCTTTATCTAAAAGAAATAAAAGGATAGGAAAGATGTTTCTATTAGTATAATAGTATATGCATACTGGTTATACACGTATATACCTAATGCTTATTTTGTTAGTTCATACCGCATTTGAATGTTTCATATCAAGTTTTTTTTAAATATGTAAAAAAAAGGAAAGATTTAATAATTTTACCACTTTGACAGCTGTACTTCATTCCACTAAACACAGAGTAATGTCTGCTTATTCTAACAAGACTTATGACTTTCATTGTAGGAGTTCCAGCTAAGCAGGCAGACTACTGGTTTCTGGACAAGGCATTGAGATGGCATTTTATAACCAAAGACTTTTCATCTTACTTTAGAATAATGATCTCTAACCTCGGTCTCCCTCAATGGCAGTATTTATATTCAGACGTGGGAGTTAGCCCCGCTGTGCAGGTAAGCTTGTAGGTGATTGGTCAGTTACTTCGCTCATGTATCAGTGTATGGTTTAATATAGCCTTGATAGGTAAATGACTGGTAGATTACAATGCTCCAATGCTTTACCATAATTAGACGTACAAAGTAAGACATGCGTCGGCAGTAGAAATAATTGGGATAGTTTATGTATTTGGTGTAATTATGATTTTATGCAACTATACAATTATGTAACTTTTATGCTCGTATATCAGGTTCTGCTTCGAAACTCAAACAGTTGATTATATTAGCTAGTTTCATTGAGCTGGTCATTTACTGACCAACAAAGTCACATGATCTCCTAGCAGTAAGCTTTTCATCCCAGGTTTTATTTACCATTTACCATGTTGCAGCTCAAGGACATCCCTTAAGTTTTTATTTATTTTCCATCTATAAGATTTCATTTTCTATTAACGCGTTACGCTGGAATTATGTAATTATGAGAAAGGTATGGCTTGATGATTCTCCAAACTTCTTATGTGCATAAGTCAACCCGGTCAATGTTCATCCTATTATTCTCAGTGAAGATATCGAGTAATGTAATTTCTTCTATTGATGTGCTCTATTATGTATAGCAAATTATTTTACCGGATCCTGGATATTGGATATTAGTTTCGATTAGACAAGGTTATTATTTAAAATGTCATCACATCCTAAATATTCAACCAAGTTGGACCTGCATCCTGTAAAGGTTGTTTGTATATCAACTAAAGATTGACACTCCATAACATCTTTACCGAGCTTGCAATTTGACCACAAGAACGTTATTCCACGTTCTTGTTTACTATTTAATATTCAGTCAATATCTGTTGAAGTGCAGTGGTTTAGCTTGTCTCCTCTCCCCTGTTTCACCTTTCTTCTCAGTTGACTCCTTGTACAGTATATGCATTCATCGGATAATTGATTTAAGAGTTAGGGGGGATCATTTAGTCACTGTATTTGTATTGTTTTATGAGAATAGCAGTGGTATAGCTTGTACGCTCCACTTAGAATTGAATCAGAATCAGAGAAAGATATCCCTGGTGCTGACGCTGCCAACGCTAAAGATACTGTTGCAAACCAAGTGGACTTCAACAGAGTTTTTAAAGGAAAAGAGAAAAAGTATGTTATACAATTATATGTACGTTACCTTTGTGTGTCATTTCAACTAATTAGCAGCAATACAAGTACATGAATTGTTTTTCTGATGCCTTCGAATGTAAACCGTATTAATTTTGAGATCTTTTGTATCCTTTTAGAAAACCCGCTGGAAATGCAGGTCTTTCCCAAGCAGCCTCCAAGAGAAAGGCGGGGTCACCCCAACCCAACAAGTAAGCTCTTAGTCTTGCAGCCTATACTATATGAGACACTGCAATACAATTACGGTGTGTTTAAGTACGTTCATGCACTTCTTGGTGCCCCACCGAGATCTTGTTGGCCTATTTACATTGAACCAATGTTGCCAAGAACTGTGAAAGAACATCCTGTGTCATAGCCTGACCATATCACCAGCATTTTTTGACATTCTGAAAGTAGATTTAAAATGTTTCTTTAAAGCTTACTTCAAATAAAGAGAAACAACAAATATGAAATTCAAAGTCTAAAATCTTATTGACTGATGGGCCACCAAGACACCAAAAAAGTTGTCTCTCAAGTTACTTTCTTGGTGGGCATCGATGCATGGGCAATGGCTACACACTGATTTTAAAAATGACCTGGTGAGATCAGTTTTAACCAGATTCACCTAACTGAAAAATGGTCTCCAAGATCTTGGTGGGGCACCAAAATAGGCGCTTAAACATGCCTTTAGCGTTGGTCTGTCTCTCGTTCTGACTGGCTGGCTGGCTGGCTGGCTGGCTGGCTGGCTGGCTGGCTGGCTGGCTGGCTGGCTGGCTGGCTGGCTGGCTGGCTGGCTGGCTGGCTGGCTGGCTGGCTGGCTGGCTGACTGTATGTACGTATATCCGTCCTTCTGTCCGTCTGTCTCTCTCATCTATGCTGCTGCTTTAGTACCTATTGGCGTGCTAGTAAAAGAGTGGAGAAGTGCAATAATTACTATGTATGTGCATTTCAGAAGTCAGCAAGCTCTAAGAGGTTCAGCTTCAGCGGCTTTGATGAAGTCGGCCACTAGTCCATTTTACAGATGAACAGCCAACATTCTCTGCTGATGCACTTTGGTTCTGTGATGCTGTCAGGTATCCCTTGAGCTATCTATTGGACACAGGCAGGTTGGACTAGCCAGTGTGTTTCCTGACCAAACAATCATTATTTTTGTACAATCCTTGATTCATATATATTCATAATACTTGCCTTCTGTTTGATATTTTAAACTTCTACATTTTTGTATAAATTTGATCTCTACTAAAACCTCATCCGTCCAAATTATAAGCAGTGTAATGAGAAAAATTGTTATACGTGTGTCTTTATTATCTGATACCTGTGGGTATGCCATTGTTTTGAATTGACATTTTCAATGTAAATTGAAAAGTGGTACCATTTACCACATTATCATGTTTTATCATTTTAATAATACTTTTAGTTTCTCCCTAAACACTATGTCTGTGTGATACTATTGAACATCTTGGAATAATCTATGGCATGCTGATCAGCTGGTAGACTAAACTAATAAAAAATTAAACAAAGTTCCAAAGACAATCAGATAACTGTTATATACTGTTTGCAATTCCAGCAAACTAACATAGCAGCACTAATTTGGAGTTGTGCTCTATTACTTCAGTGTTATAAAAGTACTCCATTATCTAGAGTTGTAGTTTTGTACTATCTACCATATTTTTAAAAAGAAGATATTAAAAGATATTATAGGCTTGTATCTGATAATAAAAACGCCATCAATATTATTTATTGCACAAGTAATATGTGAAGATTAGCCCTGTAATGAGTCTCTACTGTAGGATGTAGTGATCTGTTCAAAAAGGATACTGTAGGCCAATCATTCATGATGTAATAATAATATCATACAGCTGCAATAAGAACTGGTCAGTTTTGAAACTTTGGCTGGAAGACTCGACTCCGAAATACTTCATCAAGTAAATTCCATTTCCAGCATGACATGTTCAATAATACTGTACACACTTCTTGTCAATCATGTTTTGTAGAATTGTTAGCACGTCTAGGAATATATTTCAACCCTAGGCTAAGGTATAGCTGTTTATACAGTCATATTACACTTACATGTTCAACAGTAGAACATGTAAGTAGAATATCATTACAGCAGCGCAATATAACTACGATGACATATATACATGTAACTGCAATACTACACCTACACATACAGTGTCCATAATATACATCATATTATAACATATACATTTATGATGTATATGATCAGTCTATATTATATCAAGGTGATCTACCAATCATGTTTCACTTGAGATGACACACATTGCCTGCATTGATAGGTAGAGTAGAACTGATACACCCAACATTTTTCCAGTGATAGATTTTGAGATATAATTTATATGCATACCTTTACGAATAGCATAACATACATGCAGCTAATACTTTTATGTTATTCAATTTTATACAAATGAAAGGGGTGGAATGATATACCCAGTCTTTGACGGATTACTTCCCAGTTTTCATAGCCTGTGAGCACAAATCGATTGGCAGATGCCGACAGGTTCCTGTATGCAGTGAAGATTCTACTCTAGCTGCCCAACCTCTCTTGCCTAGACAAAGTGTTATTGTTACTTTTAGTATAATAATCATAATAACTTATTGTAACAAAGATATTCTAAGTAGGCCTATACCTTACATGCATATTACACTCCACCCATTCGCTCTACACAGTATATATACACGTATGGAAACCCCAGTCCTATCCTGCAGTGTCAAAATATGACCAAACATGGATATACTGCATAATATATGATGATCCTATGGATATATTACATTACATGTATTACATTTCCATAGACCATTCATCTTGTTAGTATGTTAGACTTTGTGGAATATTATAGTAGAAGCATTTGTCACCACAGAAGTATATGTTTGTCGTAGGATATTAGCTAGAGCTTTTACTATTATTGTATAACTCTGGTATAACACAACTTCAACCATTATGCTTAGTTTGGTTTTCCGTGAAGTGAAGTGAATATGTTATAATGAGAGAGGACAACTCCATGCATACATATTTATACACACAGTACATTGCACAATTCTGTTAAGTAGATTAATTCTATAGATAGAATAGTGATATTCAGACGAACGACTGGCAGCCATTTTGCAACAAGTTTGTTTACACAAGTATTTGGTTCTGTAACTGGGCTGTGGGTCGCTTTATGAATATGTACATGTACACGTATATGTAACATAGAGCCATAGTATGCGTGTTGAAAGAAGGACTGGCAGTGAGTCTTTCAAACAACTATGACGCAATGTCGACGTAAAATGTTAATACTGCAAATCTACACGTTCATACTTTCCTACTGGTTTCTTTTAGCAAAACTTGCTGAACAGGAGTCCAAAATCCAGGTGAAATATAACCTACATGTACATGCATGTGAAACACTGTGTATAGAACTACACACTGACTTGTGGAAGTTCAGCAGCCGAGATTACTGATAGTTGTATTACATTGCATTATTAAAACATTAAAAGGGTCTAAAATAACTTCCTTAACTTCTCAATGACTAATTCTATGACACACAACATTGGACCAGCTGCGCTGCCCATTAGACCTTGTTATTTTAGAACTGAAGAAATAACATACTGTATACTATAATACAGCTAGATTACAATGCGCTCTAATTACACTCTTTTCTGCACAATTTAATTTAACAACTTCAGTGATTCCTTATAGTCACTCTCAGTTCCTGTTTGCTACAACAATCATCCATCTACATAATATAATACGTGATACGTAATAGCTATACATCAACACTTGGGTGAATCATATTATACAGTGGTTATAATATACATGTATTATGCACAATATACTTTAGCCTATAGACTATTAGTTGCATACTCATTTGACGCATGAGGTGCGAGACTCCCTCATTGCTGAGAAAATAGATTGCATTATTCTAGTTGTGGTAAAGCATGCATGTATGACACATATGCCTACAGTCCATAGTACAGTACAAACTACTGTTCATATAAGTAAGCAAATATTACACATATATCATTATTATATTATAATGAATATAATATAATAATGGTGGTACATTATATGGTTCTCAAATCTATTACCACATACATGTGAAACTGACTGACAAATACTATACATTACAAACACTTGTGGTATCAGGTACCAAGCCATGAGTGTAATACAGTACTACAATGTATCATGGTATTCATGTGATGTATGTACTATGTATGCTATAAAATATCATACATGCTATAACTGTAATATATTTTATCTACACGTACACAGAAGTGTACACAGATTGTATGGTAGATAAATTGCATTATTGACTGTAGTTGGTATTGAGCGTGCCACTTTCTTACAACGAATTTAGGACTTATCTACCCAACATGATTGAGCAAGTAAAAGATGGCTTTTGGGCCTAGCAGTAGTATTTATATAAATTGAAAATAACAACGATGGCAATATTATACTTACACAATGTATATATTTACCAATTTGTAAACTTAATAAATTAGTAAAACAAATTGTTGACAATCTGTTGTTAGTGTGTTTAATTTAGCATTCAATGGGCTCAAGGGAGTGGGGCGTGTGCTGGTAAATTGTATATTTAAAAATATTTCAATCTACAACACAATCAAGGAGGGTGGGGTATCATCCCACCCTCCCTGATACAACAATGTTATGTGGTATGAATTGGAAAGGTCAGTAAATAATGTTGTACTCATTAGAATAATAGTGAGGGTGTATTCAACAAAGTGCTTTATACACTCTGGGCCTTGGCAGTTTGACTTTCTACACTATTGTACATGCAGCAGCAAAGCAGCTCATGGCTGACTGATGTATTATATGTGCATATCTGACATTAACATCATTACACTGAATACTTTCTGAAGATGATATTATATAACTGTTAAACAGGTATGCTGTTGTAGGTAATATTAGTGTGAATTCCTACAGCAGCATAAATGAGTTGTTATATTATGAGTTGCCTTTTGAGATTTTCATCATTCATCAATCCATCAAGAAGGAAAATTACCTTCGGAGTCAAAGAGGGCATGGAGGGCAGTCAGTAGTGATTGATTGAATATAATCAGCTCCAAGTCGTTTTGATTACTTTGTTTGCTGTCCCACCAAGTCCTCTCTAAGATTAACCTAGATATAACTCTAGTTGGATATTTGACTTACATCACCGGAAACTGGAACTATTCTATATCGACATCTGGACAAATCTAGCAGTTAAAATTAGTAGAACATTTCCTTTAAAACACAAATTAATGGTTTGAATAAAATTGTAAACTATTGGGGTAAAAGTCATACAGCATGCAGCATCCCTGTGCGATATGACAGCTGATCGATGATCAAACATGAAGAAAGGACACAATATTTTTGACAAATTCCATAGTACATCTAAGTAGTTCTCACAAGGGCAGATAACTTCAGCATACTAATGTACACCCTGCATATCAACATGTAGACCTACTACAGGATGTGCTACTTGGTTGCTATCTGTCTCAATTAACATGCATTAGAAAGCTAGAGAAACATGATAGCATGTTATTTAGCAAGAAATATGTTACCATAGTTACGCCACAACCATAGTATGCCATGCAAACCTTTCAGTGACTATAAAATGGTAACTACTAGCAATGCTACTGATGGAAGAAGTGGTACATGTATCCATGGGCATTGAGCCCTATAAACTACACGACTGTACTAGCTATATTCTGGCTACATCAGATTTAAGATTGTACATATATTTATTGTAGAAAAATAAATTGTTTGATGCTACCTACATAAATATATCATATAAAAGTTATTGTGTATAAAATGATAGGCCTACCAAGATTTTTTGCAAACAAAATATAAATTTTAAAAGCTTTCAATGTTATGACCATCTAACAGTCTAGGATTTAGGCTACCACAAGCAGCTATACCTAGTGTATGGCTATTAGATTGAATGGCCAACTAGTTGAGCTTGTAGCAAGGATGATTGGATTCATTAAAATCAGGTTAATACATATTTTCAGCCATATTGTATAAATCACTATCTGAACCTTTTGATATATTTCATGCTTCCTGCCAAAAGAGAGTTATAAATATATTCATACAGAGTTAGCAGTCGAATGATTAATCAGTTTGAGTCAAGGACTAGTCACCTATTGAGAATGCAATTTCCAACATTATACTCTGCTGATATGAATATAATATGAATATAATTTGTAATATCAGCTACCAGCTGGTGCCCTAGCAGGCTGTGATATGAAGCACTGATGGATATAAATATTCAATATCTTTCATTAACCAGACAGGGTTTTATCTCTCAACACTAGCACTTACCGCTCCTTATTACTTACTAATAATATGTACATTATGCTTGCAATAGTAATAGAACATAATAATGAGGTAATAATAGATAGGCTCTATACTGCTGCCTGAAGGAAATGCTGCCTTATTCTATAGCATCATTATTAGTTGATAAATAGTAATGATTCATGTCAGTTTGAGCTACTGGTTTGTACGAAAACTCATCGTCTGACTCCAAACCATCATCTGATAGGTGATCGGTTCCGACCATCTGACTCTCAGTGTCAGAGTTCTCCTTTAACTCGTGTAGATCGAGTATACTTTTTGTAATATCCTCATAGTTGTCATCATCTAGCATACCCATAGCTATATATTGTCTAGACGCTGCACTCTCAGCATTTGGTAGAGTGTTTAGTATATTAGAGAATTTGTTTGTATTTGAGCACCAAGTGGAAGAGTCAGAATTGGAAAGATCCAAGTTTTCTGTTGATTGTAACATGAGTTCGTTAATCCCAACATCGAGGAAGTAATCCTCGTCAAACGGATCATTATCCGTTTCAGTACCGCTCGTATCACCTTCATAGTCATCACCGCTGTCATAGTCACCTTTGTGCTCTGACGTACTTCGGTTAGTTTCGTTATTGTCACTAATATTGGATGTGATGGATTCACTCAGAGCTCTCGCTGCTTGATCATTCGTCAAGTCTATCCCCGAGTCACTTTTGGTATCTGGTGAGCTAGACTTGCATGGTTTAGGATCTGATTCCTTTGGCTCGAAGAAAGACAGCACTATATTTGAACCTCTTATCTATAAAGAGAAGAGGGAAATAGTATTTAACTGATAGCAGATACCATACTCCACCCACATAACACTGATTTAGTCATAAGGATAGTTTTGAAAATATAAAGAGAGAGGACAACTTTTAAACAAAATTACGACTATATACCCCAGATGTATTATAATACAAACATCTGTACATTATATACATACATTATGACATTATATCTATGGTACAAACCAAAGCTGACTGTATCAATAGCAGTTTACATTATTGACAAGCTAATGCTATTTTAGTATATTGATAGTTTGGTGAGAGTTTGATCAAACAAGTGGCTGAGCAATGAGATTAGAATTGATAGTACCTATTGGTTGCACGCTGATTGTCAACAAAATGTCTGCTAAATGCTAGGTTACTGCTCTCATAAGAGTAAGGTATGAAAACTTTTATTCATACTTCTCAGCTACTATTAAATAAATAGTTCAGCAGTAAGAGTCAGTTACTACTCTAGTGAGAGTCACTACTCAAATGAGAGTTGGGATTACTAAACATATTTCACAAGGGTAGTACTAGTACATAGTATAATCATTAAAACTGAGGGGGTGGGGTGGGTGACCAAAGCAACTTATCTCTCTGAATAGGATATAACATACATGTACATGTAGTTTCAGTTTAGCACATTTATGACTATGGAATACAAAATAATCTACCTCTAAATTAAACTCAACAGACAAATGACTATTAGTACACAAATCTAGTACACTCCTAAATGATGCCACGCAAGGAATAATGAAGGATGTTATATAATTTTTGTCCTATATTATTCACCCCTTGACTATAATCTCTCAGTATTTTTATATCTGCAATAATATTATATTTAATCCTCTACTGCCGATAGGAACTGGTATATTGATAAAGCTGGGATTTATGTGATTATACCATTAAATGTTACAGAAAGTTGACTTTATTAGTTGATATCTTCTAAACAGGTAGGTAGCTAGGTTAATCTCAGTAAGTATGTGTTTTATCTCTCTGCTTGGAAGGGAACTTGGAAGAGCTGCATCTTTCCTCTTACTCTGTTTAGTTATACCACGGACCTCATTAAACCATCAAATGTGTGAAATGACATTACCTAACTTTGTGCTTTAAACTGCTATTTGAAAACTGGCTCTGTACCCAAACCGCCGTATCGGAACAGACCAGGTGAATGCTGTTAGAACCTTCACACAACAATCTACTCCATGGGTAGTTTCAGAAAAATGGATATACAAGATCCCTCGGAGACTAGTGGATGTACATGTATATCCCGGTGTGTATAAACTAGTGGAGAGAATAATGTCTATCTCACTAACCCTTTCAGGTTGCCTGAGTAGATTGACCAGGTAGATGTCTAGCATTTGTTCCCTTGATTCAGCCAGACCTCTCTTATCTTTAGCAAATAGGTTGGTCATGTTGTCCTTTAGGGCTGTAACAAATATACAATCACTAAGATAGATAGCATACCTACATAGTGCATGCTAGATGCAGTATTTACATGTAGGCCTACATGTACATTGATGTAAGTGGATATATATTAGGTAAATAATGTAAGTTCATATACAGTTACATCCAAGGAGACATCTTGATTAGTTCAAGTGTTCTTGACAAGCCCTTGATTGATGGTACCAATATTACTTCTGATTATTTTTGTAAACATCCTATCAATTCTCCTTCCACTAATAAATAACCTCTGCTCTGCCTTTTCAAGCTAATCAACAAAAACAGTTCCCTTGCTGTTTCCATGTTTCTAAAGTTTATCTTTTGCAATCCTCTATGAACAAGTAGGAATTAAAAAATAGCCAGACATGTCCAGACATTCTCAGACTCCATTCAAATGAAAAATTATAGGATAATCTGGTAGATTTCATTATGTTGAATCTAGTGTATATCATGTTCAATATCGTGCATGATTGTATGGTTTGTATACTGACAAGTATAATTATTACAAATCATATTTTGGTGTCAGTTACACACAAACAAAGAGCCTGATAAGAGTTTTGCCACTGGTGTTTTACATCAAGTAGCATTCAAACTACAACCTTCATTTGAACAGTTGGTCCTAACTAGTTGTGGTATTATATATATACACTGTATATATAGCGAACCCACTATTTAATTCAATCATGCTGACTTAATTAATTACTTAATTTAGTCTCGAGTACTTTAGTTAATAAAATCAAAAAGTTTTAGCTAAAGACAGTGTCTTATCCTAAACCCAAGAGATAAGAGAAGTAAATTAGAGAACTAATTTGGTGGTCTCTATTTAGGTCAAGTACCTGCACTGTGCAAAATCTCACTGCAGATCAAAACTTGAAGTTTCCATACTTTTGGACTAAGCTCGGTTCATTTAAATCTAACATACTTCAGCAAATAAGGGGGTTATATACAGAACATCCACAATAATTACTTGAACTATGTGCAATCATACGACTGTTTTACTATTCATGTACATGTCGATTCGGCTAGTTCTGGTCCTAACGCTGAACATAACAAGAATCAAACTCTTCTGCCAACTTCTCAACATTTGCCCTCTGCCCGTATTCTGTTTAGTTTGTGTAGGAAGTTATGTAGGAATGATTGAACACAAATAATCAAGGTATATCGGCTTAGACCTTAGATGAACCTATCAATGCGTCTGCATCTACGCGAAAACATTCCACAAAACTATCCACTTAGACACCATTCACCTCCTCAATATCTATGTACCTGACGTCAGCACTAAACATTTGTTTCTATTAGCTGCAATATATTACAGTAAACTTTGAGTAAACTATATATGATTCTTGTATGAATTATTCTTGATTGTTGAATATTGATGATAGCTGTTTATACTGTTCCAAATATCAAATAAATATTTTACTAGTTGTCTAGAAGCAGTCAAGTTAGATGTGCTTACTGATCATGGTACCCTCATTTATCAGTTCAATGATATCTCAGGTCTGGACATGTCATATGCATGTGATTCTGGCAAAATCATCTCCTAGAGTTCAAGTTAATGTGACCTTTGTAACATCTATGATTAGTCAATACCAAGATGGCTACAGAACAAAACTTACTACTGTAACCAAACTGGTCATAGAATTACATATACTAGCATGATTGCTAGCATTGACTTACTTGTTTGTAAACGTAGCTTAGATTTAATGGCGTGCTTCAGTTCAGGAAAGAGTTTTACGAGATTCGTATGGAAGCTGTGGAATTCACCGTACGTCCTTTTTATTGACATACTTCTGTCATCTGACCATTCCAAGTCAATAATGAAGGCGTAGTCATTCTGTCCTTTTACTTTAGCAAAGCCAGTGCACCTCGCGGATAGTAGAGCAATGTTACTCACTGATAATGAGCAGCATGTATCGCTGGCGGCCATCTTGAATATAATATCCTATCTTCAGATCTCAGTTTCAAGATTCATCTAAAATAAGTAATTATGATCAATTGTGATGAAGATTTCAAATGTCCCATAGGCCTGCCTCCAAAAGCCTTGAACATGAAATCCCATAATCTGTAGAATGTTCCAGAGAAATAGGCCTACCATAACTCATTTCATCATATATCCTCTGTTTATCCATCAACTGACCGAGTTTCGAAACATATTTTGTCTGACCAAATACATTTTATACGTTTCTTGCAAAACACTGGCCAAGTAAAGGTTGCTGGATTAGCAAAAATGTTAATCAATTAAAATGCTAACAGAAACAAGATATCTGCATGTAGGTGTACATGTATATTGTTTATGCAGTGATTCTACTTCAGGTCGTCTGCTACTTTGTGGCCTTCCACTATTTATATTACTTGGATGTGATTAGCAAAAATATTTACATTAATCATTGAATATGACCACAGCAGCAGCAGAGCCAGTACTGTTAGGTGTTTCCTGTTTCTATAGCACAGTGACTCAATATAACTTGTTAAATAAAAGGTTTTATTAGAAACTGGCACAAGTAAATTCTATGGAAACTTGGCAAAGTAGGCAGCAGAACTAAAGATCTGAATTGGCTATAATTGGCATGCCGATGGCTGTAGGATATATAGCGGTGACACATGGCAACTAATAGAGGGGCACATGAGAGCACTTGTCAACTACTACATATTTCTACTTTGAAAATATATATCTGTAACTGGAATTAATGGAAGTTAATATAATCTCTGTAGCACAACCACTTTCTGATCCGTTATTGTGTAATTGGCTGATATCTAGATTTGAGAATGCACTGGCTACCATTATTTTAGTCATCATTCACAAGGCTGTGGAATGTAGATTTTACAATAATAATACCTTATCAAAACAAGCTGATAACATCTGACCATTATGGAAATTAAATACAGCATGACATTGTTAAACGACACTATAGGTTCTACCCACTTATCCCAATTTATAAACCTAGTATGACTCCAGTTAGGGCCACTGGACAACAATTGGATATGTGATTAGTTATATTAGCTCTTATTATATTTCTATAATACATGTCATATTTATTCATTTCAAACCCCTATAGCTACTAAGTTTGCACCTGTTACATCAAGTAGAGGTAATTTCACACTCCACATAATCATGTTACCTTATAATAACTGGCTCCTACATCATCTCCTATGGCAATGCTGTCAATTATAAAATCTCTAGTAGATAGCACCTGGGGTACCTGCTGCCTGGTGTCAGAGGATGTCAGAGGATTATTTTAGTACTGCTGCCAAGGCTTATACTGACTTCTACAAAATATAAAGTATCATTACATAATAACAGCGTGATTATAACTTACAAAGTCAAATACTATGGCTTATCCAGATCAGCAGCCATAGTATACTCTGACTAGTTATACTAGGTAGTTGAATGTGGCTAGCCTGAGAATTAGGTAAGCAGGTTATGTTGGTATTCATTACAATACTGCATTCTTTCTACCTGGTAACCAATTACCTTACTGTTATAATAATATTATTATTCTTATATCAACATGGAGAGTAGAAATAATCTACAGATAATAATGATGATTGCATAAAAGTGGTTTGAATGACAGGCACAGGAATGTACTTGTCTCTATACACATTTTACTAGTAAACTAGACAGTAGACTAAATGCTAGCTAGTACAAGTATAACAATAGATATACTGTGTGCTGACTGGGAGGCAGCAAATGTTCAATGTCAGTTTAAGTGCATTGCAAAGCTAGTATTATCAAAATGCAATTAGTAGTTAGGAAGCTGGTTGATGTAACATGGGTCTGTGTTCTGCGCAGTATATCATTATGATTATACAATAAAGGCCTATTCATTCGTCAATATACATTACTTATCACTTTCAGTGTGTGTGTGTGTAGCATCCAGACAGCAGCAGCAGCAGCCCATGAAATTATTTATTATGTAATATGATTACTTATTAGATAGGGCAGCATGACGGTAAAATAATAATGATTACTATTTCATTTTCAAGAAGATACGGATTATAGATGCCTGTATAACATGCATATACAAGTATCTTCTTCTCTTGGCTAAACCAACTAACCATAGCTGACCTAGTGCAGACACCACGCCACCCTTCTCCTTGACAACTTGAACAGGTGCTTGTGAGTGCTGGCACCAACCAAATGACACACTACCCCTATTGACCCTTACAACTTGAACTTGGTATACTGGGCATAAATAATACATAATGTATAATATGTACATGTCCAACCATAATATTTACATTACTTCGAATATATTATGTCCAAGTATATTATGGGTACAATGTGGGCTACATACTGCTTGCACTAGTAGCTTAGTAACTTGGCATTGGTAACTAGCTACCTGGTGGAAAATTTTAGTGGATAATGAATATCCTAGACATAACTCCAGCCAGCAATTATAGTGCACTCTGTCTGTTCTAATGTACAGTTTGTACATGTAGGCTACTCCCAACTTTAAAATAATTTCCCAGCAGGAACTTGTAGGTCTACTTGGGAATGTGTCACAATTATTTTCTGGGAAACTCAATGTGTAGTTGTACATAGTACGGTAGTAGACCTACGATATAGATCTACATTGCAAAGTTTCGTAGTTACATGTAGGTAGGGGGGAGGGGGGAGAATGACAATACACAGCCATGAAGCACACAATTTACAACACACAATCCCTGTCGTACAGTTCCTAAAACTGACATGCACCATGCAGCATGTCCTCAGTGGGCATACACATTTTGAATTAGAATAAGAAACCTGATTGATTTAATGAAACCAGACCTACCTTGCTTATTATCTCTAGCTTGAGATGTGTGTTCCAATTGGTTTCCTTTCCAGCAATAGATCTCCCTTTTTATATAATGTGTATTACATGTACTGAGAAGTGCTTCCAAATCAGAATAAGATATCCCAGTGAATGTTGGAGAAAAGGAAATTCCAGATTAACTATTTGTGTTCAGTAGATGGTATAAATAACTTGTTTATAGACATGTAGTTGGTATTCAACTGGATAAGCTACCGAGATTAGTTACTAATGACTTGCTATGTCAGAATCCCTTAGCAGAGAGACGGGGAACTAAAATCATTTGTCGGAGCCTGTCAGAGTAGGCATGACTACTGAGTAATGCAATGTATTATCTGACCTCTCATGAATGCATCACTGATCTCAATAATGCTATGCTATGCTGTATGCACCAATGGAATGTCCTGATAGATCTGCATTATTACTTTATGGAGTTGTCTACTTAAATTAAGTCAAGAAAGGATAACTCCATAGAATCCCAATTTGACATCTCATATCTATAGAATAGGATTTTGCACCATAATTATAGTGATATTTATACTATTAGCTGTGCTACAATTTGTATTTTCAACAGTTTTATAATAAAATTGAGCATCAATAACTTAATTTATCAAAAGTTACCAGCAGTAATACATGTAGTTCCAATTGCCATGGACTCCCTTTATATAATTATGTATATTATACTAGAAACTAAACTTGAGCTTAGAATACAATGAATGTAGATAATGTAGGTATCTGTAGATCAGCATTGTACTACATGTACTATGTACTATCTCATTCCGACTACTGCCAACAACAGAGTGTGTGTAGTTGTGTTCTTTCATCAGTCTCAGAGAGAGCACAACTCCTTATATAGTACATTTGATTGAATTCTTCTAAATTAGTACAATTAAAAGAATATATTTAATCTAGTCTGACTCTGGAGTTACATGTACATTGTAATTGTTATGATACAATTTGAATCATCTTCTACATGTACATCAGGCAGCCTTGGCCTTAGGCATCATCATGCTAGATGGGGACATTGGTGCTCGTTGGCCTAAAGGTTAGGTTACTAATAAGGCTGAAGGTGTACCTGGTGCCCAGTATAAACTGTCTAGTATCATGCAAGTGACTTCACTTATACTTCACCGGATGCTATGCTAAAGGTAGAGACAAGGTGGACACATAGGAAAACATTGAAGGGTAAGTGTTTTGGTGGTAAGGGCCGAATACTATGGCTATGATAAACGCAGTGGGCAAATGTGAAGTGGTACAATGAGTCAATCAGCAAATCATAAGATGACTTATTTCACTGCGAGCCAACCTACAGCTCAATGTTTACTAAAGTGCATGAACTGCTTCGAAACTTGCACAAACACAGCTCTGTCTTACAAGCGTTGGACCCTGAGTTATTCACGAGCGTTACACTTGCCCAATATCGCTCTCATATGTTTTGAGTTGTCCTACAATGTATGCTATGGTCATCACATAAGAGCAATGAAAGATTTGTAGTAGGTTTTCAGTCAATATCCAATGTGATAGATGTCATGAAGGGATGTGTTTTCTACATGGCAAAATGATTACGTAGCACAGGATGCCCTTCCTAGTACCACCAATGACCTTTACATCAATAGAATCTGAATCTCCCACATAAAGCCCCGAGCTCTAACCGTTAGGCCGCGGCTGCTCCAGGTAACACATACTATGGAATAAAACGAAAAATAAAAGGAAGTCATTTCCTATAAGCTATAACAAAGTTTGTAGCAGAATGAAGCGTAACTCTTTCACAACCTATAATCTTAGATATACATTTTTAGTTCCATATAAACAACATGTCTAAATATAAAAGGCCTGAAATTAATATGGTAGCAATGAAATATTTTAATTCACCTGCTTCAAGTTAATTATTTTCTTTAAGAAATAGATTTCTATTGGGTATTCACATCGTCAATATTGAGCTATACATTTGTGTTATGCTTATGGCTATACATAACATTATGCTGTATTGAATTCATAACTTACTAGTTATTAACAAAACATTCATCAGTTATAGTAGTGTCATTTGACCCTTGGCTTACTGTTTTACATCTATTAATATATACGGCAGCACTTTATTATTTATTTATAATTGTTATTAGATGACTGCTGTGTAGGAATTTTATTACATGTGTGTTACCATAACATTATTGAGTTATAGCTAATTGATACCAGGTATGTAGTAAGAGCTCTGAGTTGCTGCCTGACCTCTGATTACCTGATTGGCAGCGTGAGGTGAACGGTCACACACAGACATCCTCCTCTCTCTTCTGGCTTCTTATCTGTGGAGGTGTTGCTATGGCGGAGATGGCTACTCTAGTTTATATTCTGGTATTTCATCTTCTTCCACACATTACAGGTTAGTGAGCCTATATTATATAATTGTGTAAATTGCAGGGCCTGATATATGATAAATTACATGTGAATTCGAAAAAATCAGGTAGAAAATTCCAACTGCATAAATTTTCAGCGTAAAACCTCCCGGAGATCGATTAGCCTACTTATGTGAATTTGTAATGCTGTATTGCTAGATGTAGAATTAAATTTAATGTACAATATACAACAATATAAAAACCTTTTTATTAAATCTTGGACTTTTTACAAAGTTTACTTGACCACAAACTATTTTGCAATCGATGCACCAAACGCTGGAGTGAAAAATTAGTTGAACTATATTCAGGTATGAAACAGCTTGACCACTATTTCCTCTATACGGTTATTACAGTTATGATCTAAGACTTGTACATATTTAACCCTATATCCTACCTAGATAGACAGTATCATGAAAAACACAATACTCGTACTTGTGTCAAACTGTTGAGCTCATAGTCAGCGCCACATGCATGTACATGTACCAAGAACATACATGTAGTTGATAATCTAGCCTTGGTCCTTCCAACATCCAGCAATAGTATTTCTACAGATAGTCAAATGCACAAGCAGGGTTTATGTGCACATGTTAGCCTACACATACATGTGCATGTGCATGTACATGTACATGTACATGTACATGTACAACCCTATATAATACTCAATTGCGATGTTAAAATGGAGTATAAATCTTCAAAATAATTTGTTATTGTTATGCTGCAGATTCCTATTTCTGGATACATACATTTGTTTACTATTTTCTAGAAATATTGATACAGTAATTAATATTAGGTATAGTGTGAAATCATACACGGTAGATAGTGCAGGGCTACTTACTCTGACTAATCCTGTAATACAGTTTAGACCGTTACAGTAACCTCAGTAATAATCTTGGGAAATTACATAATTTCTCTTTTGAAACTGACCCTTTATGCAGTGCATTATTTAGTCTGTAATAGACGCCGTACAATACATAATAGTTGTTATAACAGTTCATTCAGTATCCTAACTACTAAAACCCTATCTACTGTAATTCCATAAGGAATTCAGACTGTATTACCTCATTATTATTATTATTTTGTGTTATTAGTCCTAATTCTGAACAAAGCGGTTTGATAGGTACATATCTCAAAGAGTTATTGTAATCATATGTGAACTTGGTTTCACTGTTTGGCTGACAGAGTTTTTACCCACACTATCTTTCAGGCTAATTAGTTACAGACAATAACGTATTACTGTATAATAATTGTCATTGACCTGAGATTGCTGTTAGCCTGGTGTTGTGTGTTGGAGTAGGATGCCAGCTTTTCAAATGCTGAGTGAACCACATGGGCTAGCTGCTAGTCTCAAGTTCTGTAGCCTAACCATGACTTTCAATTCCTTAGAACCCAGGCTGAACAGGAAACGCACCAAAATAATCTAGGGTAATTACGTAGGAGCGAATTGGGTTCCATCGTCTTTCTCGTGACTCAGGAAAGTGATTGAACCAACACAAGGTTGATATGCATTTCAGCTCTTCAATACAGAACTGATGCATAGGAGGCAGAAAATAATGCTCGACTGAAATACTTTAGCATGCTTACATCTTGATGCATAATAATATTTATCATGAAGATAGAGCTGCGTTTATTGTTTGACACTAATTGGTATACTGCTGACTAGTATTATACACACATTTGTATACTATTTTACATACGTTCCTAGAACCTACATGTAGGTCTATTTTATCTTTTACTAAAGTACGGTAATTTAAGAGAAATGACATTTATATTATTGCATTGCATGCTTCTATGTAGAATAAAATTGCTTTATATACATAACATATGGAATTGAATGCGCAGTATGATAAACAAATATAAAGTGATCAACTGCGAACATTTACAAATTTCCTGTAATACAGTCAGAATAAAATTTATGCTCATGTTTTTTTATATTTTAGAAGGGTCAGACGAGGGTACCGGAGTCGTCCCTATTACCAGAATCATGCAGTCCACCACAGAGGCACCTGTGAGTCTATTGTGTTATATTATCATGTGGGTGTAGAATTTTGATACAGAGGCGAGGAATCAAACCTTCTAAGCCAAGGAATGCTCTGCACTGGGGCTTACAGTTTTGGGTCACAAGTCTGGGGTTTAAAATCATGACTTTTATCTGCTTAGAGGTCAATGATGTTAGGCTTGTAGTCACTGTCTATGGCATCTTGATATAAACTTTGACCCAATAGAATTTGCAAACAATGCAGAAACACAAATGTTCTCAAAAAAGGTTACTCTCAAAAATGCTATCAAATATTCATGCTGAAATTGATTTTGAGTTTGTAAATCTACAAATGGGTTTAGTAGATTAGTGCTGCTAATTCAATTACAGTTGGACCTTTTTACTCTATGATCCATCCATTAGTGCAATGCATTCATCTGTTACTATTAACAATCAGGCCTGGTTAAAACAATAGCTACTCACTTGACAACTCAGCATGGCTAGAACTTGTGAGGTTTTACATTTCTAAGATGTTGCAAGGGTATACATTTAAACATATTATTATACATTTTAGAATGTGTTCCTTTGTTGAATATCATATTATGTAATTAAAATGCAGTTTTTCAAACACATTAAAGCGTTTGAGAACTGAACAAGTGTTATACATCATTGAAATGCTCAAAAACAGCATTTTTCAATGAAATTATGGAGTTGTCATTCCAAATGAGCCTTTAGTTAAGGAGTTGGGGGTGCCAAGGGTCTCCAAAGGTCTCTAGGGATTTGTTGCCTCTACCACATTTTTAGACCCTAGGTGAAAACCAGGCCTGTTATAGGGGCATTACTGTAAGCTGATATTGTTGAGCAAAAACACTGTGGTGAAAAGGGTTTTTGACTAATTACTTTAGCTGCCTTGGAATTTCAGTAGTGAGGCACAGCATAGGTACTTATGTTGACAAGGCCTACTAGCTATACTACAATGTAAGAGTGTAGGTGGTCATCAATCATCACTGTGTCACAGTGATTTATCAGAGCCTGTAATTTATGTATGTGCTATGCTCTACATGCCTATTCTAATCACTCTGTGCTTTGAGAATGGCTATTTATTGTTACATGTATTAATTAGCCACACAGGACTTGGGTAAGAATGTGAACTTGTTACAAGCAATCACATGCAAACTTTTATTTCAACTACCACTGTATTCCTTATTTGTACATCACTGTGGTCTGTGTGTATGATCTTGATATAGCCAGAGTTTTCCATAGGCATACAAGCCAAAGGAATACAATAGTAATCCATTATATAAATATGGTGACTGGTAGCTCAAACTACCAGCCTACCATCATGATAACACTATTCATCAGATAGGGTACAGACCATAGGGAAGAGGATTTAGGCAATTATTATTTAAAACACCCAAGTCAAACTTGAGTAGTCATCAGTATTAATTCTCATGCATTGGGCAATGTGAAAGACAACTTGAATGAAATTGGACTGCAGTAGCACACTACAATGTAAATTATCTTTGACACTTGACACAACATACATGTTCAGAATACAAAAATGTATAGCAATTCTTATTAGTGTGTGGGTTCAGGGGGGGGGGGAACACCTATCTAAAGCATGAATTTGCGGCTGTTCGAAACATGACGTTTTGAAACTGAATAGTTCAACACTGGACAGTTCAAAACCTCTAACCCCAAATACCAGATTTCACTTCATTTTTTTTTAAATATTATTCTTTACTTGAATAATTAAAATTAATGATCTGTGAGTGTGTTCCTCTTAATGCAATCTACACAGTTTTGAACTGTCCTGTTTCGAACTGACCGGTTGTGAAACGTCCTGTTTCGGACTGTCTTTTTCGAAATGTCCCTTTACTCTAAAGCACATGGGGGTTATACAATTTGAAATTCATCCACACCACACTGTTGTAATTTTTGACTTCATAATGCCTACATAGTTATATCTATCAATGTGTAGTACAGTCAGTAGTCACAATAATAAGACCTGTGTTCCCTCTTACACTGTTTGTGAACTAAAGCTGTGGCCTAGGCTATGGGCTGACCACCCAACAACAATTAAGGATCTAATGCTATAAAAATTCCTCTACTATTGCACCTAACAGCACAGTTGACAGCCATCAGGCTATGGAACACTTTAGTGTCCACTGCATGTGCAAGTATATCCCATTATTTATACAATGTAAAATACAATACATTTGTAAATGAATACATCCATGTACACCTAATAAATAATTATATGTTACAATCTGTAAATATTTGTAAGTGTTAATAAATGCTAATGTGCAGTGTTATAAACTAATAATAAATGATAATGTTAATACCATCATCTAGTTTACAAGAATTTTCATAATAACATTTAACTACCTAAAGCTACCAAGCTTTCATCTTTTTGAACATTTACTCATAATAAAGCAAGGTTATTAGGAATTAGAGGTGGCTATTCAACAAGTGTCAGTACAACCCACTATGACACAAAATCCAATGTACATTTACATGTATATGTACATAGAAATATAGACTAGTGCCTACATGTGCCACCTGATATTGTTAATGTATTATTAGAGTTACAAACGGTGAGCTATGCACATGTAAGTAGGCACATTTGTGCATTGTATAAATATGCAACAACAGGACACTGTGTAGAGGAAGGTTTTGCGAATAATATTAATAACTTGTAGTGACTGGAAATACAGTGATAGTGCATACAGTTGTCATTCTACATGTGCATATACTGTATTGTAGTCTGTCTAGTCGCTATACTTGAGCATAGCATGCAGCAGAGCCATTGAGTATGGCTCTGGCATGCAGTAGGAAGAGGAGACAGTGGTAGGGCATATCATATCTATTCTACTTAGGCTAATTGGTGTTTGTAGCCTATGCTGTATTCAAAGTTCATAGGTCATTCAACATAGGATGACAGAATTTTGATTAATGGGTTTATCATTAATTACTGTAATACCCCTATTTTTGCAACAAAGTTTTGAGTTTTTGTTGTGGGCATAACTTCAAGTTACAAAATTAATATATGTATTCTTTTAGTTTGAACTGTGAAAATGCATTTTACTGAATTGACAACTCCAACATTTGAGCAAGTTCGCCTGATTTTTAGCTTTCTGTTGATATACAGCACTTGTTCAGTTCTCAAACGCTTTAAAAATGTTCTAGTTATACAAAACAACTTGCGAAATCTATAGTATATGCACAATTGTACTCAAGACTGCCATTATAGCTAGAACTGGCTACTTGAGAGGTGTAGAAATGTTATATTTGAACTGAGCGCAAAATACTGATCTGGAAAGATGTGTTTTTATGATTGTGGGCCCCACCTCAATGGCTAGAATGACTATTTTATTTTTGCATGAAAGGGTGAGGTTGCTTCTGTAGTAATGTAGTAACTGTGTGTTGTATTATATCATTGTGATACTAAAATTATTGGTCTTGCAGATTGACATGCTAGCCTTGTGATAAATGCACTGTCAGTAGACTTTACAAACATGTATTAGCTATTTATAGAAAAAGTGCTTCTTGTAATCAATTGGTTTGATTCTAACTATGAATGTTGGAATCACTGTTGCACCGACATTGATTGTAGCTAAGAAAGCAGGAAGCGGGTTGGCGATTATAGTTAGCATCAAACAGAGCCAATCTCTTGGTATAAAAATAATATAAATCAACCACTGTTCATCTTGCACATAGGCATACGTATGTGTTATGTCTAATGAAACCATGATATACATGTATATACCAGTATACTATTTACTATTATAACAATTCTTTCATTTTCAAGTACAAATTTTCCTTAGAAAAACCTTAGTAAGCCCAGCCTACCCTTATTCTCAATTAAAACTTATTTTTTCTGTTGTTTGCAAAAACTTTGGTCAAAAAGGTTTTTTAGTTATTTTTTAGAATGTTGTTGTCATCATTTACAACTGTAGTTCAGCTGCCTGTACACATATCTGTGTTGTTTTAGGTGCCGGTCGTCCCTGATATCGTATTGACGCTGGCTGTTATCGGTGGTTGTGCTCTTCTAGGGCTTGGTATAGCAAAGTTATCTGATGTTATATATGATAGACATATTAAGAAAAACTATAAGAGTAAGCAAGAAGTCACAGACCAAGCCTTACGACAACTTCGTGCCAGGTAATCACGTTGTTAAAGTATTTTGTTTCAGTATACAGACATTAATTCAATATCAATGCTTAGTATATTATGCATGTATGTGTAGCCTAGCAAATTTATGTTATTAATAACAAGTATGTTATAGGATTAGCCAGTCACAATTGTTTTCATTTGTGATATATGTAATATAATATCGATTGAATATTGGTCTGGTCAAGAGCCTACTAAAGCACAGGAAACTTAAAGCCACAACATAGAACACACGTCATTTCATACATGTTTATTGTTTATTATACAATGGAGTAATTTTCACATTGAACAATATCAATTGTACAAAATTTTCCTGACCCTCCATCAATAGATATGAATTTAAAAAGAACATGCATTTTTGAAAGAACAAATTTGTTTTAATTTGCCATGAGGCATTGCAGCCAAATATAGTGTGGCAATGTGGGAGAGTCATTATTTGTTGGGTAAACAGCGCACTCGAGGTTACAGCAAAATTCAACGCATACCAGGCTGCAACAAAAGTTACAATATTTTAATATAACATTTCAACATTTTGCTGTAGCACAAATATTATGTACCCACCATCAAAATTTAAGTTAGTTTATATATTGGTTAACAGAATTAGTTTACATAATTACCATATATTTGCAGCTCATTCAACATTATCACCGTTTATGATAATTATAATTAAAGCTGACTTTATGAATTAATTTCAATGATTCACCGCATCCTGTGAGGTTACTGTTCGATCCAGGCATGCTTGCTCTTACGAGGAAGGTGGAATTTTGTGCTTTTTTTGGCCATAGCCAGGATTCTTCAGCGAACTCTAGATGGAGAGTTTATACATGTATATGATGTCACCCAATCGCCCCGTCCACAAACAAAGGCTACATCAATTTGTACAACATTGCGTCCAACAGGTTGTCTCCTGAAGTTAATGCCAATAGATTAGAATTAGACTACATAGACTGTTTTTCCTGCATTCAATATTTTAATAATTGCATGCAACTTGTTTGTCTTTTTTCACTAGCAAAGGCTATAAGAAAATTTGACTGTTTAGCTTCAAATTATGATTCAGCTAAATCTCAGTAATAAAATTGCATCTCGATTTTTGGTCACACTAGCCAGTCATTTAGATGCAAATACTGAAATCTTTTTGCAAAAGAGTACACAATTCCTAGATACTTACAACATGCTTTTAGTTTATAAATAAATAATTTCCTGACCTTACTTATAGAATGCTAGAATATATGACGCATGCTTTCATGTTAATTGTAAGTCCTAAATACATGACTGTTAATAAGGCAATGGATAGGCTATAATCTATAACACAGTTGATGAACAAGTAGGTCTACTATAGTCTACAGCATACACTATTTGCACCACAAGATACAAAATATTATATTACTTTTACTTTAGCCATTTGTTCTAGGGAGCTAGCAGGTAGACCTTGATCAGACTACATGAAATTTACAGTACTGTTAGGTTGTACAAGCATATAACTCTTATATGCCAAGAGTTTTTATTCTAACACAAGTGCAGAATAATATAACATATTGACTTGCATGGGGGTTGATTTGCATCATCGTAGAACAGTGTTGATGGAACTTAGTTCATGAGTTTAGTCACACTGGAAAATTTCATCTACATACATGTACATGTATTCTGGCTACATGCAGTGTAGAGTGCACTGTAGCCTACAGTATGTATAGTTACATATACAAATTGTATAATGTACCTTTATCTATAAATAGCTTACTATTGGGTCTTAGAGGCCTAATCTGTGCTATTGAGATCTTTCCCTTGAGGCACGCCAAAAGGGATAACATGCTTTATAACATGTGTCATGTTCTAATAATATACTGTATATTTTACTATACAGATATAGTGCTTATGCTATGTGTATGTAAAAGTACATAATGGTAGTGTGTGTTTACAGGATAGCAATTATGAGAATGAAGCCAGATCCCAAGATTCCTGAATTGAAATCTGCCAAAAGAGCTGCCACGGTTTGGATGAGCAGAACAGCCGGTAAAAAAAAGGATGTAGACGCCAAAGATCCCAATATAACCAATGAGGTCAGATTAGACTGCATTTCAGATCATATCCATGTCTTGTGTTAAAGAGTTTATAATGTTCATGTGCACAAGCTCATCCAGTTAGAAAACCCTGGAGACATGGGCTCTTATAACCTATTGGTTGTAATGAGAAGATGTACTCTCTTTGTTTAAGAGAGAGGACAACTTCTAAGTCTAATGTATACTGTACTGTGTTCTAAAAATCCAAGTATGGACTACCGACTATGGTGTATATATGTACATGTATATACATTGTGCATGCATTGTACAGTGTACATATAGCACACGTTCTGTGCAGTAATCTTATAACACTTATATAATGCATAGTAAAACAGTCTTTCTATTAGCATGGCAGTTGTTAAATTGATACACAAAAATTGTTTCTAATTTCTATTCAAATATAACGATGCGTACTGTTTCACCTTCCTGATAGCATATGCAATGTAAATAAATTTTACTGTATGATGTATCTAAGGCTTTGGAGAATGTTAAAACTTTTGTTTAGCCCAGGAGAATACAATTGACTATACTACCTGAGTTCATATGCTGAGTTCTGCCATCTCATTGGCAGCTAGGGTATGAAACTGTGTCCGTACAGGTGTATACATGATTTTATATGCTTTATATCATCAGATAGCTAGATGTGTACATGCATGTATTATATATTAGCTCTGTGTTGTAGCTTTGATACCATATCATTTGTATATATGCTCTGCTTCAGTGTTGTACTTACAGTTTATGCACTTTATTTATTTGCATTATTTTGGAAATCAACAGTGAATCAAAACATACATGTGTTATGTTCAAACCTCTCAGTTTATCATCATAGTCTCACCACTACTGGAAGTGTGTATAATAAATATGAAATTCCTTGCAAAAAGAAAGACCAAAAGTATGACATTTGTGTCAGTCGTTCAGCAGAATTCATAATCATAACCATGTGAGGTTGGAGAGCTCTCTAAATTTTTGCTAAAAAATAGTACCGCATACAAGTAGTTTACTGAATGTACATGTATATAAATTGCCATGCATATTTACTTTAAAGTTAAAATATATGTTTTATGCAGATTGGAAAAACCCATGTGCCAGGAATTAGCATTAAGATAGATGACCATCATGAGGCCGAACCGAGTAAAGCAGGGGAAGTGAAAGACCCGGTCACAGCATTTGAAGAAGACAACTCCCGGAAAGACAGCGTAGTTGTGTCTCACACTTACAAAAAACATCCATTGGAGACCATTACAGTGAAAGCTAAGTTAGGGGGTCCTCTACCTCCAGTAGCTATACATGACCAACCACACCTCAACAAGTATCACTATCCAGTTTAGTAGACTTTAAGATGAACATAATGCTATGTTGCACTAGTACAGGTAGTTCTAAATAGATAAATTGATCATATTTAGTTTTGGTAAAATTACATTTTACAGATCATGCATTGTGGAAATCATATAAAGAGAGTTCAGTATTTTTCATGTGAGATAGTAAAGACATCTTATGAATTCTGAAATAAAAAAGCATGTGGTTGTAAAATAATTCAAGATTGAATTGGATCGTACATGCATATTCTGGTGACCTTTTATTTTGCATCCACTAAGTAAGTATTCACTATTTGGTAATTAATTTTAAAATGTTATTGTGTGGTAAATTTTATGCGATAAATAAAACTCATGTAATAGTCTAAGACGACGAATAGTAGTCTAAAAGCTTGGTTACACCAGAGGGTGACAGTTTCAGCAGGCGGATTTCATTGTTCATCAGCCTGGCTTCATTGGTGAAGTGTAGTACTTACCTACCAGTGTCCTTAATTAATATTCAGACAATAGCCACAACTGATTTTCTATATATTCTATAATTGCAACAATGTAATAATGAGATCCACTGCAATAATCTACTGCAGTGGATCTCTATACCACAAAATCATATTCGATTTGACTATTTAAATTCTTTCCAACTGTGATACTGTAACTGTTCGATTTTATGTATAATTTATGGCACTTTATCTTATAGTGTGATACAGTCAGCCTGTTATTTGTAAATGCATAAATCTTATACAATACAGATTGGTAGATTTAATGGATACACAACAATTTTAAAAGTCTAATATCAACTACATGTCAGTTTTTTGTAACTCATAGTGCGCAATGCTAGAATGTATAGAGAGAGGATAATTCCAAAATTGCTCGTCGACTAAGTAAAGGTGCATTTAGTAGTTTTACTTTACCCGCCAGTGGGCCTCATGATCAACTGACATCAAGTTTACTATGGTACACCCTGCTACTGCATTGTCCAGTTAGAACCTTCATCAGTGAATAATCGACACAGCAGTGAACAATTTTTTATAATCTGTTACATTATGTTGTATTGAAAGATCTTTCTAGAAGAACTACAATGATTGATTGATAATAAGTGTAGACCCATTTTATTTATTTTTGCGATGATGTTTCAATAAAACTCCTGCTTTATTTTCCTCTGACGATGATATTGCTAAATAATAATGTATAAAATTTGAATAGGATGGGCTATGTGGCTATGGGCATGACTATAACATACTTCACTCATTTTATGTTACTGAACAGATATTTTAAAGGTTGGGGTATTTTTGTTGTAAATAACCTGATTCCATAACCACAATTGTGAAATTAGAAACAATCTCTGTCTGGAGTTATATCCAAGGCACAGTGGATAGGCACATTGACCACTGCACCCACTTGGCTCCCTTAGAATTTAGAATACCAAAATATGATACATGTATGTATATTTATGATGATGATAAGAAATTTATATCTTAGCAAACATGCCATGCACATGCAGACATTGCGATATGGGTACATTCAAATAACCCCAGACAACCGCTCTAATTTCAGAATCAGAATCATGTAATTGTAAAAATGAGTTTTATTTGGTTTATGCTCTGAAATGAGTGAAGGAATGTAGTAATGGAAATCTGACTTGCTACTCTCGTTTGTGTGTTTAAGGCCCATCACTAATTGAGAACTGGTCAAGAGGTGATCTCTCATTACAAGTCATGTAGAATTGTATGGATTGAAGTTTACAAGAGTTGTGTTCTCATCATTTTACTTTTATAAAGTTATCGGCAAACTGACCGTGCAATGACGATTTGTAAATTATTACCACCATAAACAGTAGTTTAAGTTATTACATAATTTTTCAATATATTATTTAATTAAAAATTTTCAAATAAATATTATTTTAAAATATTTAGTTGTCGAAGTTGTGTAGTGTTTAAAATAATACACTCATTCGATTTCCGTCTTTTTTATGGAATTGATTTTTATATTCATATTCGGTATTGTAGTTTCTGATTTGTCCAGGGTTATTCAACAGTTTGTGTTTTGTGTATTGTTAATGGATTTATCTACCATTAGAGGTGTGAGATGAGTTATCAACAGCTACAGTATCATCAAGGTTTCTCGCCGAACTTAACCTCTGTATCAAACGAAATACGCCAAGAAATTCAAAGATTTGAAAGCGTTCATCCCAGCATCTATGCCATTTATGACCTGATTGAAGGCATTGCAGATTTAAATTTACAAGGGCAGATTAGAGATCATGTGGTTAGCATTGAAGGTGAGGATTTCAACATACTAAATAGCAAATTGCTAACTAGTAGTTTTTGTTCACTTCCTGAAATTTAGTTTGGCCTACGCTACTGTTTAATGTTCCCGTTACTGTAACTGTAGTGTTTTCATTTTTATTTCATTATTTCAATTAAATTTGTTTGATTTTTTACGCAAAGACCTGAGTTATTCTACATAGCCTATAAACTGCAGGCATATGAAAATAAAAAATTAATGATTGTTTTATTTTGTCAGAATTTAAATTTTCTTTTGTCTGTTTACCCAACACTACACCAAATTGTAAGTAATAGTAATTAGAATGAAGTCAAGGATTTTGTGGAGTAGGTTTGGCTTAATAAGGAATTGATAATATTGAATCATAGTGTCTATTTTTGGAACTGATTATCTATGGCAATGCCATGTGGTCACTAACTAACTACTAACAGTTTAAACTCCAAATTCAAGTATTACTTATTGTAATTATTACACCTTCTCTTTTATTAATCAGCAAATTTAATTAAAAATCAGAAGTTAGTGTTACATTGAAATGAAATATTTTGATGTGAATAAAATAGGTCGACTAAACTTAAAACAATATATAGTCAAAAGGATAAACATTCACGTGCGCATATGCAAGAGCCTAATGTACTTTGAGAGGATTTCATTGTAATCATGTTGACAAGTTACCCAGTAGGTATGCACTATATTAATTGTGCTGGATAGATGGCAGTTTGTAGCTGACACAATATTAAGAGTATTAGACGTATGCTAGTTTGTATTAATTTTTGACGCTTATAGTATGGTATTCCAAAACCCTGAATATTAGTTGCAGCATTGTAGTAGGGACAATTTACTAGCTTTTATATATAAAATTATATCAGTAATACGACATCTTCTGCTTGTAGGCCCATTAGCAAATGCAATTATTATTGCGAAAGATGCATGTTACTAGCGTCAAATAGAGATGTTTTCTGTTGCTCTATAACATAATTGCAACAACTATTACAAACTTATGTGAAATTCTGTTTCCTTCCTCTTCTAAAAACTAGGATAGACTATTTGGCTTTCTCAAATGATTTTAAACCAAAATTCATATTAAATGCACATCCTAATGAAAGGAATTATTTCACTCTCCATAATTGTGTGTTTTCTATCACTTGAATTCATTTCCATCAAGTCGACTGTTAGATATATTACCTACAGTACATGTATATCACCAGGAGATTCCAACCCTCCAAGACACTTTACATGTAATTATGTTAGCCGCATTATAGTACTTGTAGTTACAGCAAGAATTTGATATAAGTGGGAGTGTATATCCTCAGGGTCAAGTGTAATGGTAACAGTGGTTCTATGTGATTACCTACATTGTCTGTTAAACATGCATATTATATGGTCATAGACACACAAGTGGCTCCATCTCATAACTTTAGAAGTTGAATGTAATTACACTTATAGTTGATCTGCTTGAGTTGACTTGGTCCACTTCCAGATAAGTATGGCATGGAAATTATGAAACATGGAACTACAACTATTTTCCTCTGCTCTTGTGTTAGATAGACAATATCTATATACAGACTAGTGAGACATGTTGCATTCCCTTTGGGATTTTGATATTAGATTTAGATTTCCTTGTGTAGTTCACAAGTACTGCCCTAATTGCATATGTAACTATATATTCTCTGTAATTAAATTAGAGAAATGTTGCTCAAGTCTACTAGTGTATGAGCATGTCCAAAGCCTAGTTGTTGTGCTATCAATAATTGATTGGTGTTCAGTGGATATCATTGATTACTGAGTGGAAGTAATCTACTCTACTCTACAATCCATAGCAACATGTACAGTAGAATAGTAGCCTAATAGTGTGCAAGTCAGCAAAGCATATCAGATGTACAAGTCAGCAAGGCATATCAGATGTACAAGTGGAATGAAGCAGGCTAAATGAATCAAGCTGACTATTTATAGCTTCATCATGATATTCCTCTTTTGTCTTACTTCTAATTAGAGTTTTGCGTTACGAAGATATAGATATCTGATACACAGCGTAAATATACAAGCTATTTAGTTCAGTATGCTCTATAGGTTCACATTATACATACGTAAATTATAACAGGATTAAAACACACTATCGAGGCTGCAGTAAAATAATATTTAAAACATTGATCTCTAGCTCTTTAGTTCCCATTTATGTATGATTATGTTTTACATTATACTAGGAGGTCAATGTTATGATTAGATTACAGATTATAATTGGGATTAATTAGAACTAGGAGTTATATTGGCAATCTGCATATAAACTGTATTACTACTAGTCATGTGTGAAATCATAATAGACTGGGTAAAGTTAATGTACTGTGGAATTGAAGCTAATAGCTAATTAACATAACTTAATTCAATAGCAAAACAAAGCGAGTTATTGTAAATGTACACTCTGTCAAGCCCACATTTCAATACATTTTACAAACAGATCCTGGATTATAATGTGTATAGAATAGATTCATAAGTTAGTATTTGACTCTATTCTTGTATGTCTAGTCAACAGAGTGCAGTCTATCATGCTTCATTGATATATCTACTGATTTGTATCATCAATGTTGTAATATCTATATATACTTATATTACATATTATACATCCATATTATCATATACACACTGGCAATAACAATAGAGATTTTTTGAATTTCTAAGAAGTTATATAAAGATGAAACAATTTAGGTAGATAAGAATCACAGATGAATTTAACCCAAACTCCTGCTTTCAATTTGCATAGTGACATAGGAGAAGTAAGTCTAGGCGTCTTGAGTTCAGCCATATTGTCACATCACGTAGTGCTCACTAATAGTCTTACAGTGTGTAGTGGCAGCAGTAGTGGCAGCAGTATGTTAACTCAATTTAAATCTAAACTTAGAAGAAGTGTTTCTGTCAATTTTGGATCGATTTTAAATTTAAATTCGAATGTTGCTGAGTCGCCTGCTGCCAGCTCATCCAGGAGATGGCGGAGAAGGAAGAGTTTATCTAAGACGAAAGGTAGAGTAGCTTAGTGTAGCCTACAGTGTAGAGTGCCTGCAGAGATTGGGGGGGGGGGAGTGTATCAGTATTGGAGATTCAATGTTGTAAATATTTCAATGTACATACTGAACAGGAAATAATAGTGGTAATTATTTCATATTGCAGAATAGTGAACCTAGAACTAAGCTTGCTAATGTTTTATATGGTGTACAGCTAAAATGCATGTGCATGTAGAAACAATGTATTATACAATTGTGTAGATAGTAGATACAGTACATACATGTATGTACAAGTATGTGGCCTACAGTTTCTGTAATATGTTTAGGTCTAGTAACTATCTAACTTTATATTGATGCACGAACATACGATTTATTTCATGACGAATGTCATTCACCAATACGATATTAGTAGTATAAAATTCTAATGTACACTACAACAATGCACTTGTATACAGTGTTGGATCTCATAACTACACATACACACATTAGGACTACTACTTTACATAGTATGTACTGTTGGCCTGTGTATGAACTGCCCTTCAAAGGGATTAAAGTATTAATATTATAATAACGGTTTTTTTCCAATTAGATGATAATCATTTATACAGGGTAATATTATATTGCAAATAGGGAGTGAGTGAATCACAGCCCATTACTAGCATAATATGTTCTTAAAGGTTTAATGACTACGTTGTGAGGAATTGTATAATGTTACTAGTGACAACCTAACAATATATTAATTAGTACTTAAATGGTTTTGTTATGGATTTCTTTAATTTTGTAGATTCGTTTGTGAATAGCCAGGAATGGACGACATCAAGAGCAGTACCTGATCTGAAATTGGTTAGTTGATTTTATAAGTGGGTGGGGCATACAGTACAACTGATTACCTACCTACAATATAATACAGTTTTAGACACCCTACTTGTACTGTGTAGGCCTACACTGTTAGTAGATGCCACAATCTACCAGCCCTCTGGGGTAGCATTAACCAGAGCCATTGAGAGATGGCTCAATAGCTCTGGCACTAACTACCACTTGTATTATTATGCTGGTATATATTATATTTCTGATGACTACTGACTGATATTACATCTTGTGACAGTGGTATTACCAGTTGACACTGGAGACTTATTTTATTCTGTAGCTTGAGTTCTAAGCTTTCCAAAAGGATGGATGTGTAATGCATAGGTTTCTGATTAGTTATGGAACTTAGTCTAGTTCTGTGGTTAAACAAGCACACATCCTGTGGTAGAACTAGGAACACAAGCTGTCCTTCAATTTGGCATTACACAATATACTTGTACATGCATGTCTCCAACTATTCGTTATATTTTAATAATATATTCAACAAGGAGGAAGGTCTTGGCAAGCCTAAAAATTTCAATCCACTGGGTCATGATGATTTATATAATAATTAATTGCACAAATACTATGCATGGCTAAATAGAGTAGATTCTACTGATTGTAATACATGAAATTACTTCATATTCCTTTGAGAATGACATACGAAACTATAGAACTACATTTGTAACGATTTCAAAATACTAAGCTACATGTATTATACTTCAGTTGTTAGTACATGTCACCATTCATCTAGATAGGCCCATGTTATAATACTTACACTTACATTGTATGTTGTTATCAGACATCTACATGTAGTATCTACTTTATCTATCTCAAATTTCCCATACATTGTAAATAAAACAATAAATATTGTTATCTTAGTGAACAATTCATAAAAATAATATCGCCATGTACCTGTATTTACTATCATGGTATTATACAAGGCTTATGTAATATATATTTTATAGGGTATAGTGGGCTATGTGAACAGCGGCAAGTCTGCACTAGTACACAGATACCTAACTGGTTCCTACATGCAAGAGGAATCCCCTGAAGGTACGTCTCAAGTTTATATACACACATACCTCATACAGTGTGGTGTAGTGTGTACTACCTGTAGACTATATAGTGTACATCACAGAATAATGTGTGTATGTACCTCTAGTATAAGTATACGGCATACGCTGTGATATTCTCCCAAGGATGTGAATCTACAATGGGTTCTTACTTTCTCTTAGTTTGGATAAAATAACTGTGAAGTTAGACCTCCTGTTCTCTATCTCTGTCATGTGCCACATGGTTCTCTGTACGCTAGTCTGTATAGGAGACTACAATGGAGGACACACAGTAGATCTAACATCCTGTTACCAGACCAACCAATGTTCAGTATTTAATGAGTCTGGGGTGTCTTATATCAAGAGATGACAAGATAATTAACTTAGAACCTCTGTTTCCATGAGTCATAATATGTAATTATTATTATATTATTATTAGTAAATAGTAGTAGTATAGGTATTTTACTTGGAGCTGAATTTTAGCTCCTCGTTCACTGAACCTTCAGTGGTGTGGTAGTAATTCTACGGTGTGGTGCATGGTGTAGAATACAACATGTAACTACAGATTGTGTAAACTGTATGTGTCTATGTACTGGCAAGCTTCCTGTAATTATAGTTATTAATCAGAAGGCATTCAGTCATTCCAATCAACTTCTCTGCTAATATTACTAAATGTTGTAAGACTTTATAGCTGGCCTACTTGGCTAAAGTCAATAGTTGTACAATATTCAATCAATCATCTTGCTATATGACTTAGTGTTATGGGTAATGTATATAATACACAGGATTAGCTTCTATTTAATACAGTTACCATCTGTATGCCTACTGACATAGCATATGTTATCTTGTTACTTTTCTACATACATATATGATGGTGCCAGCTACTTCAAACCATCTTTGTAATATCAAGTACTTCATGGTGCTTTTGACTACTAGCTATCCACTGACTACTAGCTGCTGACTACTAACTACTCACTACTATCTGCTGACTACTAGTTATCCACTGACTACTAGTTATCCACTGACTACTAGCTGCTGACTACTATCTACGGACTACTAGCTACTGACTACTATCTGCTGACTACTAGCTGCTGACTACTATCTGCTGACTACTAGCTGCTGACTACTATCTGCTGACTACTAGCTGCTACTAACTCTGACTTATATTTGTGTTATTCTTGTGTATTCCAGGTGGAAGGTTCAAGAAGGAAATACAGATCGATGGACAGAGTTATCTCCTCCTTATCAGGGATGAAGGTGGTGTTCCAGAGGCCCAGGTAGGTTCATTCGGTATAATATGCATAGCCTACTCACTCCAGAAATAAGGCAGCTATAGTCTCTGGACTGCACTGCACCATTTCCAATCCCTATGGTAAATGAGTGGATAGGGAGGGAGGGTTCCCCACAATACAGGTAACGTGGTGAGGCGTCGACTGAGGTGGCACAGCGGAACACCCTCCCTAACACTACTGGTAACCCTGCTCGGCCTTGAGTCATGAACCCCTTGGGCTATGTATCCAGTACACTAACCCCCTCTCTATCCCATCAAGTTACTAGCTGTTACTACATGTAGCTGTTTGCATGTAGACACCCTTCAAATAACATTCAAATTTTCCATAGTGCATTCTATTGGTATGCAGACACCCTTCAAATAACATTCAAATTTTCCATAGTGCATTCTATTGGTTCAGCAAGTTGTGAAACCTCCTATTAATAGTCTATTTGTGTTACATATCCATAGCCCGGTCTGTGTATGGTATAGGCATACCTGTATATGTGAATGTAATACGATAGTCTATCTATTAGACATCCCTCTCTATACTGTACTATGTATAGTTTCAGTTCACCAACTGGGTAGATGTGGTTATATTCGTGTACGACATCCCTCTCTATACTATACTATGTATGATTTCAGTTCACCAACTGGGTGGATGTGGTTATATTCGTGTTCAGCGTAGAGAATGAGTTGAGTTTCAATGCTGTACTCAGCTACTACAACAAGATGTGTCACTACAGAGACATGGCTCAGATGCCTATCATCCTAGTCGGCACCCAAGATGCCATCGACAGGTACTGTTGTGCTGCTACTAGTTTAGCCTTCCTCCTACACATTTCCATTCATCACTGGAAGTAGTCTAAAGGATTTTATGCTCTTATGATAATATTTGTTCTGTTGAACCACCATTATACAGTAAGAATGCTGACCCTCCAATGACCCATCAATTGAATAGCTTACCAAACAAGTGGGTAGCATGTATTCTATTGTTTCTCATATGTGATTAGAAATGAGGTGACTTAACTTACTGCATACTTGCATACTCTTATCACTAATCTGGCTAATCCAGAGATAATCTCTGTGTGTCCTTGTAACTTATAGCGAATCTCATCCGAGGCTAATAGACGAGTCAAGAGTTAAACAGCTAGAGGCAGAACTTGGTGCTAGGTGCAGATATTACGAGACGTGTGCCACCTACGGACTCAACGTCGAGCTCGTCTTCCAGGAAGGTATGCTACATTACCTTGACTTATATGATTAGTGCTCTATTATGTAAGGTGTGCAGTGAATAGCCCACTGACCACAGAGGGTCAAGGTCACTAGTGATGTCATGAAGGCTGTCAGTCTGTGCTGCTTCCTCTCTACTGTGTGCTGCTTGCATTGCCGGAGTAATTCCTCACTGCCTTCACATTTACCGATTGGCTGCAGCATAGCTAGCACTTAGATATTTGTGGTTTGATGTTTTGTCACAAGCTTGCTTATCGTCTAGTAGCTCCAGTAGTTGAGTATCACAGCTGTTTGGGTATATTATACGTGTACATAGCTGTTTGTGAATTTATAGATATGTTAGTCCAGCAGATAAGATGTGGGTATATCCTGTTATTATAAGCTGTGTGTTTACGTAGACACTGTACACCTTGTAGTAGAGATATACACGTACACCAGCGTCATTGTTAATGTAACTTCTGTGGAGTATCAGTATTTATCTCGTCATTCATTACTTCCTTCCTTTATGAAATTTACATCCTACTTTGTGTTATATTTTGGGCAGATCACTTTTATTTCATATGCTATACTATGCCTAAAGAAGCACCTAATCTATACCAAACTCTTTTCAATCAATATCCGCTGGTAGTATGTGATATATGACTTGGTGTACATGTATAACAGTAAGTAATATGTACATGTGTATACATGTGTATTATACATGTGCAGTGATGTGTATGTTTATGGTCCCCCAGGCACCTGTTATCTATGAATAATCTGTAGATTGAGTCACTTCTATTAACATAGTCTGAGTAAGTAAAGGATGTATACTATACCATGTAGTTTACCTGTCACTAAAACACTCCAGGAAAGTTACCTGCATCTTTTCTGAACACTGCAAAAGCACGAGTTCCACTGTAGCTTCTGGGTGTGGTTACAGCTGCATACCAGCATAGGTTCTGCCGTAATTTTACTCAGAGTAACCTGTGGTCTGTGGTCCTTGTATTGGGACATCATCTCTGGTCATTCATTGTCCAGTCAGTGCAGGTGGTCAGTCACTGTCCAGTCAGTGCAGGCCTGGCATCAGTATTGTTATGCTGTGATCTATTCCCTCATGACTCATACCTTGGCCCAGCTCCATGTTACCATATTCTACAAAAATTCTAGAAAACTATTCAAGACTTTGTTAGGAGGCTATCAAGATATTATAGCCTTAAATCCTTGCAGGTGGTAGTCACGGATTGAGGGTCCTAGTGACATAGTTCTGTCTGTTATGTGCAGGTGTACACTATTAATACTTCGTTTAGTGATTTATCTTATTATTTAGTCCAGCCATGAATCACAGAATGAATCCGGCCTTGTTAATTACAAAACTATGTAATTATTTTATACACAGTATATTATTATATGGGTGTAGGCAGATGAAGATATTACATGGCCTTGTTGTTTTTCTAATGTTAATGTTTTACCTAATATCATTAGCAGTGCATGGGATCTTATTCAGTAATTAAACCCAATGACTAGAGCTTATCAACTACAGGTATGCCTACATCAAGTAGGCAGATATGTAATGGACAAAGTATTGTTACTTGCAGCCTGCCAGAGAGCTATACAAGAGAGGGCTAGGATGGCCTATGCTATGGTAGGAAGGGCTAATGGTACGGCCCACAGATCCCATGCATCTAGCAATGGGTCTGCTGGTCCATATGCTAATCCAAGAATGCTGTTCCAACCTCCATCAAGTGGAGCATCACGACCCATGGAGTCGACAACTCCTAAATACAACAGATCTGATATTTCACCGGACCCACACAGTTCACCCGCCGTGAGTAACTGGCTACTAAGTTACTAGATTCATTTCGCACAGTACACACAGTACACACGGTACACACTGATATGTGACATTCCCCATGTTGATATCCTTTACCATATTATGATCACATGATATATATGTGTATATATAATGTATGGAGCTATGCACTGTCAGTATATTATTATAGATGATGAGGGAGCATGGTATGAGTGGTATGCATCGGCAGCACGACAGGCAGCAGCGAGCAGGAAGTTCGAGCAGTAACTATGGTAACAGTACTAACTCTGGAGGTCGTATGCAGCAGCAGCACCCTCAGCATTCTCCAGCCATATCACAGCATATGCCACACCCTGCTCACCCTTCACAGTTACCTCTGCACAGCAGGAGCTCAGTCAACTCTCACACAACTACGGGCTCTACGTCTTCCTCCCTCAACCAGCCGTCTCCTCAGGACAGAGGCTATACCTTCACTGAACCAGAGGTGAGTGTAGAACTAAAGGCTATGACTTGTATGCTAGCATGTTGTAACTGTCTGTACATCTGTCTGTCATGTTTTATGCTGCAAAGCTTACTGTTTCTCTTATGGTGGTCTGTATTCTTCACTTTATGCATGTTGGCATGCCCACATCTCCTTATGGCTGACAAAATCGCTGCCCCAGTGTGCAAATGACCTATCTGGGCAGTTTTTCATTTTCTGCTAGAGCACTTTCAAGTTTGTGGTGCTAATTGTTCTTTATAGGCACATGTCCATTTGCATTCTCAGTTTGAACAGGAAGTAATTATGCGATCATCACCAAATTTTCAGAACATGGTCTTGGGACATGTAGAACACCAAATCAACCAAAAAAAAAATCAATTTTTTTGTTCCAGCCAGATAGGTCATTTTCATACTGGGACAGCGAAATAGCAATGTGTAGCAGCTCACCGTGACAAAAGCATGTACAGTCTGTGATGCCTCAATACTAGTGGAGTTTTATGCTCGTTGCATCAGAAAGTTTCACCTTGCGTATCAACTGACTGATATTTATCCAATCAGAGTTGTACTGTTACAACCGATCTATTATAGTGTGGCTGCATGAACCTATTGAAAAATAACGTCCGCTACAGCTACGCCGTTATCCCATAATGCAATTAGTTGTATATATTCTATATGATTAGTTGATTATACTTGTAATTGTATGTACTATATGTTGTTGCCGCCAGACACCTGTACATATGTACATGTTTACAGGCTACCAACTCTCCAGAGGCAGCTATTGCTGTGAGCGTGCCGGAACTTACTCCCGTATTAAAACGTAAAAACAAAAAAATAAGTTCCGCCTCGCTCAAAAAATCCAATTCATTTCATGTAAGTGTTGACAGCTGCAGTTGCTGAGGATGAGTGTGCTTTGTTTTACAAGTCACATGACTGGCTGACGACACTTAGGTCACTACAATCTACCAGCTAGTTAAACAATTTCTTTACTTAGTAATTGTGCGGCCCAACCTTGACCTTCCTTGGAAGCATAAAGTCCTTTTTCCGCTAATATCTGCTAAACTAGTTCCGATTCTCCTTTCTGGTAATAAGTTCTAATTGGACCATCCTTTCCTAACTCAATTCTTAGTTTTACCAGCGAATGATTGAGCCAAACCTTTCCTCTTATAGTTTAATTGCTTGCAGTCTTTAACTCTAACCAGTTGTAATAATAACTGTAACTTTAACATTGCTCTGGTAGTAAACTACACAGTGTAAGTAGGAAAAGAAAAGTTTAATCTTTTAAGGGGCCAAGTGAATATCACATCAGTACTTGCATGAAACATTGGGAAGCCTATGGTGTTCTTTATAAAAGTAAAAAGGTATATTATAATGGTTTGAGTCTCACGCTTGTGCTTGCTATCAAACATACAGGTAATATTACAACTATATTGTGATACTGGTTGTACACCTATTTTTTGGAGTCGTTCACTCCATTAATATTAAAAATATTTCTCAACATTCCTGAAATTTCTAGCGTGTTGCTAGACATACAAGTACAGTACATGCAAGCTGATCCATATATTATGTGCACGTGTGTACTTGTAGTCTATATCAATTTTTTGCAGCTAAAGCCATGTGAATCCTGGTGAACAATTTTCCCCAACAACAACTACACCCTCCCTTATATTATTACATGTTTGTGGTGGGATTTTATAATTTTTTACGTACCGTCATATTTTCTGGTAGTCACGCCTACACCATCTTTACCAATAGTGATGAATAGTAATTGAGATATTTCACTGTGTGTGGTGAAAGGTCCAATTCAATGGAATATAATGGATAAAAATTATGCTAAATAAATTGAGAGTGTCATAATTAATAATTTCTAGCTCTATTGTGACTACACACAACTTCCTTTTGATAAACGACATGCACTTTCATTGGTGGCTAATATGGAATATGCATGCGTGTGCTCCTTTTTTCAAAGTTTGTATTATTTTCGTGTGAGTGTATATGTGGCCGTCATGCTGTGTATGATATATACTCTCTTACTGTGTGTGTCTTATGCAGGGGGTAGTTGACAAGAAGACAACTCCAAATAGTACTCCTGTTCTAAATAGAAAGAATACAAAGAAGCAGATGGCCAGTGTGAGTGCATAGTATACTACAATCAAATGTTGGACTGCATTGCAGTTGGTGTCCATGCTATCTCCACTTGTATCATAGCTTTAAATGTTGTGCTGCTTTTTATTTATTTGCATGGTGCTGCTACTGCTAATTCAGTCTTTCTATCGGTTATCATCATGTACATGTGTATGCTTAGACTAAATGACAATTGACTGTCCTACTATTTTTAACTAGCAGCGCCTTGTGCCAAGCAGTGGTATGTTTTGGAGTTGCCCTCTCTCTCTTTTAAAATAGTAAAGAGAGGATAACTGTGAAATAGCCACAACTTGTTTCATTTTTGTGGGTATCACGTCTAGTTAGGCAATACGGCTTGACTACACGATCATAGATCTCTCCTAAATCTTTACATACACAGCACACGTTACCACAACCCGTGCTAGGCCTGTGATATTTTTGTTCTTCAAATAAATATTTGCGTATGAGAAATTCTAACTGCACCTTCAGGAGTGTAGAACATTAGCATTGAATAATATCAGTTGTAGTAAGGCGAGAAGTCAGTAAAATATCTCTTTTACGGCAATATCGAGTGTTGGTCAACCTGTCATTGCAGAACTGTGTGACTCATTTCATAGAGTGCGGCTTTGCGTTGGCATGTAACTTGCATTACGCAATGGGATCATGTGGCCAAGCCTATACCTCACTGAGCATTAATTGTTAAGGCAATGCACATGCGCATCGAGTATACTAGGTTTAATGCGCATTTACCAGAGGCATAGGGAATGGAATGACAGCTCTTAATTTCCTGTTCACTGCCCAGAATTGATCAACTTTTCGATGCTGTTATTTCTTTTTTCATGTGCTGGAAAAATGTTGATATAACTGAATAATAATAAGGGGTGGCAATATGTATCACTTTTCTACAAGGGATTTTGTGGGTGCAGGCAGAGGAGACTGGAGTTGTCTTACCTTGCCTGATGCTGCTGTAATACATAAACACTAATTACTACCCTGCTGCTGATGCTGCTGCCTGTAACCATTTAACAGTCTACTAGTAATGTAGAACTATTGCTGTAATAAAACTAAACTTTTAGATCCCGGTGTTAGTAAGTGTAACTGGTACTGGTACTGACTGCACAGACAGTCTGAGTGTGGGTTATAGTAGTACTGCTTGTGATAGCGGTACTGATAGCTTCATCCCTCCTGCAAGCACTCCAAGTCGGTCTAGAAAATCACGCAGACGGTCTAACCTTCTGTTTATCCATGTAAGTTATCGGTACCCATTCCCTAGTTACAGGGTGACTCTTGATCTCATCTTGTAATTAAGATATACATGTAATTAAAGGTGTCTTCATGACTTACATTCTGTCAATTATTGTGCAGAGTCTAGTGTGTCTCGTAACTAACGTGTCCCATAACTAATGTGTCCCATAACGTTGGTTGATATTCGTAGAAATCTGGGGAATTTCAATTGTAATTTTGACCAGTTGAAGACACCTTAAATACATGACCTATCACTGTGGCACTGGCTGCTAAATCCCTAACTCAGCGTCTAAACTGTACTGTAGGTGGTGTACTATCTGCATGTTGATTGGTGTTATCTAACGGCCAGCTGCTATTGTATCTTTGTGTTGTAACGTCACGTTTGAAGTGTGTGTGTGGTCTGTCTATTAACTACGTGTAGGAGGTATACATGCACATAACTCCCAACTTGCTACACATACGTGTACATGCTGTGTGTCTAATCCCATAACTTTCTGCTTAATAATATGATAAACTGTCGTAGTATATACATGACGTGTACACTTTGTTGAGTATGATACAATGCAGGTCTACATATATAACATGTGTATAATATATAATATATATATATATATTAGGGGGTTTGGCCTTTTTCTATATATTGTGTAATGTATTTTTTAGCAAGGAATATATCTTTGAGCAGTCAGAGACTTGTTTCAAATCCATGAAAATACCAGTCCCTGACTGGGGTTTGAACCCGGGGCCTCTACGGCACCTAATCGCTTAGCACAGTGAACAGAACATGCTACCACTACACCAGCTAAGCGATTAGGTGCCGTAGAGGCCCCGGGTTCAAACTCCAGTCAGGGACTGGTATTTTCATGGATTTGAAACAAGTCTCTGACAGCTCAAAGATAAATTCCTTGTTAAAAAATACATTACACAATATGTATGTATGATTTACCTGGGCTATAATATCACTTGTATTATGTATAGCCAAGGAAGGAAGAAGGTAAAGTGGATGAGCTAGGCTCTGGCAGAAGGATACCTCTCAAACAGGCGAGTTCTTTCAGCATCTACAATTCTTATATACAATCCAATTCATGTGCTCAACACTTCCTATAGTGCAACTTGGGAACAGACATTTTGAAGTTGTCTTCTCTGTTGTTCCGGCAGAGAGAAAGAGAGGATAACTTTGAAAACTAAGCTTGCCATAGATCATTTTAATGCATATTATTTACTTAGGCCTACATTTAAATTCTTTAGGGTTATCTATACAAAAAGGGAAGTAAAGGGATAACAAAGGACTGGAAGAAGAAATATGTTGTGCTTACGGCTGGGAAGCTGATCTACCACCCAAACATACATGTAAGTACAGGTTGGGGTTCACAGGCTACAGACTATAATACCAGTGATGTGTAAATGGACTCACAGTTATACCTATATGCAATACATCATGTGTTCCACATATGACACTATTTTATACCCTGGTTATGTGTCAATACAACTTGATAAAAATGAATATATTACATGTGCACTATTGGATTATTAAAATCTAGTGCAACAAGATGATATAGTGTGATCACATGACAGGTCTATCTAACTACAATAGGTATTCTACATGTACTATTGTATCACCTGTCATGTCATTCTGTCATGTCATTCTGTCATATCGTGTTGTCATATCATGGTGTCATATCCATGCTGTCATATCCAGGATTACATGGGAGACAACCACGGGAAAGAGATAAATCTCATGCAGACGACAGTGAAGATACCAGGTCAGCACAAGCCAAGGTTAAACACTCAGCTCAGTAACGGCAGCTCAAACGACCCTTCAGGTACTTAAACCATGATGGAATTGACTAATATTATAGTATAGGAGGCGGATGTATGTATTGGTATATTTAGTGTAGGAGGTGAATCGTATATACTATGGTGTGTGTGAATCTAGTGTGATATATACTTAGGGAGTAATGATTTGGTTATGTTTACAGGTGGTGATGGTAACAGTAACTCTAACAAAATATCACCACGTGATTACTCTTCACTAGTACCTGGTAAGTTTATCTCTCTATCTGCATTACACTAATTAGTAGTGTGACACTGACAAACGACCTTCACCTGAAACTGATAATACTTCTCTCAGCTGTTGATTCCTGTCTCCTATAAATCAATGGATTAGACCCTACAGCATTAAAATGTATATACATTGTAGATGTACTACCATAATATACTGTATTAGTTACTGCAAATCACCCATTTCTCTTTTTTTCTCTATTTTCACTGCTTTCAATGTGTGGCGAGAGAATGAAATCGCTGATATATAAATGGTAAGATGGCATGATTTTAGCTAGCTCACTGTTTGTAGTTCTTTCTCTATTAGATCTATTAATTACTCTAGTCTAGTCTTGCTCTATGCTCTTCCTACTCTGAATAAGGGATGAGCCACACTCCGCCCCATCTTGGATATGTTAGCTGCATGTACATTGTATGTAGATACGCATGCTTGTGGTACCAAACCTCTTTTCCTTCATCATATGGCGGGAGTTCAATTAATACTGTACTTTGCTATCTTTGTAGCTATTCCAGTTATTCTACATGTATCTCAGCTGTTGTATGCAATAGTGTTTGTAGTTGCTCTATGTACTTGTTTTGTTTATTTATGAACCAGTGGCCATGATAGTTTAGAATTGAGATTTGTTTGACCCAATTCAGTGTTTCAAATTTGATAGTACTTATCCTACATGTACCTCTAAACTGTATACCTGACAAAATAATGTGCCACGTTCAATAACTTATACAGCGATTTTGGAATTGTCTGCTTTGCCCAGAATTTCCGGCAGGAAAAGACAACTCCAACTATAATATACCTCTCATTATGCATCGTTACCACCGTTATTAGAAATTGTTTCCCCTTGTTATTATTCTTGAATAGAGTGGATAACTCCCCAATTTCACTAATAGGATATATGACTATCGTGCTTTTATAAGACATGTTTTTGTAGTCAGGCACATTGACATACACAGCTGTTTATTAAATTTAAATATTATGTTTTACGTATATTTCAGTTTATGATGGTGGTGATGTTGTAACTTCAGTGGCTGGTGTAACGGCAGCCAAGATAGATTCTAACACACCTCACACCAGAAGAAAGCACCGGAGAGCCAAGAGTGGCTCAAAGATAGAGACCAACGGAGATGGCAATGGTAATTAATATACATTAATACACATTGTACAAACGATCGCTTGGTATTATAGACACGTGTCAAGTGTGCCTGTAGAGGTTACATCAGATGGATAGACTAATTAATACACACCATCATTCTTTTCTTACATTGAAAAATACTACGCTGTTTTGGATGCCCTTGGTTGCGTACAGGTGCTTTGTATTTAGAGAAGACAACTTCTCCTGCATCAGGTTTGCACAGAGTCAAAGTTATCTTAGTTTTTGCTCAGTTCTCCATGCACAAACTAAATATTGTTACTTTCTAAGAGAAGACAACTGCCATGTTGCTATATTAGGATTGTACATGTAGTTATGTCCGATCAGGGAGGGTTAGAGTGATTTGAGTCGTCTGTGTGGCCCATTCTAACTTTCTTATTTCCATATATGATAATATAGTATTCTCATGTCTCCACTCTACAGCATCGTTTCTTTCTTTGTGAAGTGAAGAAGTGATGGCAACCTTAGATCATTGTTTGTGAATGAGTGGTTATCTTATTTACCTGAGTTTGCAATATATTATAGTGTATGCAGGAAGGTGGCCCTGTCTCCTTCCCCTCCCTCCCCTCTCTCTACCCTCCTCTCTCTCCACCCTCTCCACAACTTCTACTAGCCAGACCAGCTTATAGTGTAGATGCTTACTGCATGTAGAAGGCCTCATTCTGTATGTTGGGTTGTTTATAACTGCAACACAATTGCTAATCAACGTAAGAAATGAAATTAAGAGTACAGGCATTGAAGGCTTCCTTTAATCAATAATTCAGCGTTATGCATATCAACAATCATTAGTTTATGATGCAAGCTAAATTTAGCATTTAGTACAGCGTATTCTAAGTATAGCTGAAGTTATGTATAAGATATTACCCAGCATATATATTTATCTGTCTTACAAGAGGTAGCCGGTGTTTACTCTCTGGCATATTAATGTAGATACTGGTAATAAATGTCAGACTGATGTGTGTGTGTGTTGTGCAATGTTGCATCTTCATATAAATACAAATGTACATGATTGTACAGTGTATGAATAATAATGCACATTGAACAATGCCATAATATCAGGTATGCAGCAGTGATAGCATTGCATAGCTGGCTCCTAGATACTCCCTCCCCCTTGTTTATGACTCTGCTAGGCACTATTGGGCTGCAATATAGCCTAGTTCTGCCCAGTCAGTAGGTAGGGCAGTATGTACTCTTCGGCAGATGCCTCAAGGGCCTTATACAGTCACAAACATTATAGTGACAAGATGGGCTTTTTTAACTGTTGTTAACTTACTGCATTTGCATTTGTCCCCAACCTCATTGCTTCAATAACAACTCCAGAGAAACGAAAACACAAGCCCCATCTTTTGACAACAGTGCAAACTATCCCACTCAAATGGCTGAGCAAAGTACATCTTTATTGAAACTTCTTGTTGTGATTTGGTGGCAGTGTAATTGTAAACTGAAGTGTTCCTTCCCCATCACCAGTGGTGATGACATGCATGTCTAGCCTACTCTACTGTATAACAATGGCAGTGTTTGTATACAGTATATTGTTTATAAGTGTATATATACTGTATATATAGGGTAGAACAGAGTACATGGTCATGTGTATAATGTCTTATCTAACTATGGTTAGTACAGAGTTGCAGTCTTAACAGCAGGATGCAATCAATAAACCGCGAGTTGATAAGTAGCTGGCTCAGCTAATATCATTATATCACTATAATTGGTGGCTTACTCCCTCTCCTCCCTCTCTCTCTCCAGTCTATTATTACACTGACAACAACAACAACCTTGGTCTCTCACACCAACACAGCATGTACCAGACAAGAGACATTTGGTAAATGCCAGTTGTTATAGTTAGTAACTGGTTGTCAAGTTTTGTATTTAGCAACAGGTCGTTTTCTTTCGTAATTTTGGGTTACAAAGCTAGTACTTATGAAGTCAAATTTGTGAAGTCACCAATTTTCCAGCACTGTTTCATGTTATTATTGCTTGCAGATTCAGATGGATACGAGTTTACAGTTGTCTCCCTTGATAACAAACAGTGGCAGTTCGAAGCTCACACACAGGAGGTATGACCTGCCCAAAGTTCTCGTATTAGAATGGTGTAATTTGGGCTCAGAATCATAACATTATAAATAATTATTACAGACAACTGCAGTGTATATACTGCAGTACTATATACAATATATAATAATGTTGTTGTCCAGAGGTATAATTTCTGCTGATCTGATTCATGACTATGACAACTGACTGACAGAATGACTGTGTAATCTCTCTCTTAGATCTTACAGTTGAATGGCATTGTTATTGTTTACTACCTTTCAACAGGTATTCCATTCTTCTCACACTGATTCATAGTGGGATCCAGTCAGCAAATATTTACCTCTATGACTATACTTACTTGTGATATTCTGATACACTGCTTTGTGTACTGAAGTTTCAGACATTGCAAAATATTATGATTTTGGGAGCCAATGTAACCTAATCCTTTACTCACTCATTTGTAACTGTGTTGGTAGGAAAGGGATACTTGGGTTTCCAGCATAGAAAAACAAATACTGTCTAGTTTGCAAGGCAATGACACTAGAAAGGTGAGTTGGCCAATCAGAGTAAACCATGTTTAGTTATTGACCAATGAAATACTGCCATCTGTTTCAGTATAATGTGCAGGAAAAGGACAGAGGACATGATGTTGCACTACCATCTGCCTTTGGCTATCTTTTGATTTACCATACTAGAAAACAATAACTATAACAGTACTAATAGTAGATATTATGATAGTAATTGCATATTTTTTATTTCATTCATAAATCCAAATGAACCCACAAGTGTTTTGTTACCAGTAATATTATTGTATGAGTCATAACTGGCTAGTGCTGTGTGTAGTAGTGGCAGCATCTGCCAGCACCATGTAAACAGATTGTACTAACCAGTTCCTGAGGGACTGACCCACTAAGCAGTGCTGAAGCTAAGCCCTGTTCATAGCAAGTACATATACATTCAAATAGTTGATAACACAGCATTGCTTAACCACAAACAAGCAATCAATTTATATAGCTGACCTCAAAAGGGGGCTTGTTAGGCCCTATTAGCCATAATGATCTAACCGCAATGTAACTAACACAAGGCTTGAAGCTGTCTCATATTGTTAGCTGCAATAAAAGCTTTTATTGTTCTGTTGAGAGGCAGAAATGTCAATTATTCTACTGGGCTGAGTGTTGCTATTGCTTGCAGAATGGGCTAGCTGATTAGACTAGCTACCAGCATGTGAATGGTGAAGGTTTCAGACCAGCAGTACATCAAAGTTACTAAATAGCCAACTATTGATATAGCAAATAATAGTGATGAATGGGGAGCTCTTCATACACAAGTGATAAGTGGACAAGGTGGACAGTGGGCAGTAATAAGCCTCTGTAACGCTACTGGACATGTTATAGTCTAGTTACTTAGCACAGAGCTGTTACTTTGATATAATATTATAATAATCCTGTCATTTCAGTGATATCAAAGCTTATTATAACACTAGACCGATACATAATGGTGAGTCCATAGCCAGGCTCCACCTATGCTATTCTCAAGTTTACAATTCCAGGTTAGAGTATGATGGCTAAGCACTAGTTTTATAGTTACACAAAAGTAACTAGAAGCTTCACCACACTACATAAAACCCTTACCACCATATGTCACCTACTCCACTGTTACAACGCTTTTGTTTTGTTTAAGAAATAATGGTGGATTAGTCTCCAAAACAGGTGATAAACTGGACAATAGCAATAACAGCTCCAGTGCTCTCCAACCTGTAGGAGGGAATAATTTCAAACTTCCCATGATAAGTGTATGTATTGTGCTTCTTTCATGAAAAACCATGCATACATGACTTGTAGTACACATAGTGTGTACCACTTTAGCATGGGGTGAGGTGAAGTGAAGGTTTTATCTTCAGCTTGAACCAAATTAAGTCATACCATGATAACAGTCAGAATTCCATGTAGGTAAAATTTATAATGTGGTTACATTCTTTAAAAATATCCCAGTACATCATAGTCAGCTATTAGCACAGTTATGATTATACATGTAGAACATGAAGGAAGGTGTGTTTAATCATGTGTAAATGATATCAACCAGTAATAATTTAAACCTGTAAGGGTGACTCCGAGAAACATGAAATATAGTTCTAAAGTATTATTTCTGGAAGAATACTCCAACAGTATCCACAGTATAATAATATATTATCAGCCTCCACTCTACCTGCCTATTGAGATAATACCAGTGTTTGATAATATAACCAGATGGCAGGCACTATCCTCTGTAACATTACTTGGGTCTCCAACCCATCCATACTGAACACAGCAGCTATTCTAGAACAGGACTGCTCTGTGAAACCCTCCTGTTTATGCATCCTCAATTGTGGTACTTATTTCTGTTCCAAGTCTACAATAGAATATTATTGGTTTGAATTACACCTGAGTTTGAATTGTAAGATCACTTCACTATATAGTGCTCAGCAGGGTCCAAGGCTAATAATTAGAACTAACCAAGTTTTTGAATTATCCGAGGCTGAATTAAGCAAGTTCCACTGTATATACATGTATATGCTGGTAGTGTCTGTCTGTTCATACCATTCAGTAGACTAGTGCTTATCTAATCTCTTATGAACCTAGGTCTGCTGGTAGACTTCAGTTATCTGCCTCTCTTTCAAGTTGGGAATCCATCCAAACTGTCAGTTGGCTGAACTGTGTTATACTTGTACACTGTGTATTCACTAGCCCTATGTGAACATGTTGATGCATGGGATTACATGTACTGTAGAATTCAGTGGTTAGTGGTACAGTGTACACATTACTTGCTGTCAATGAGGGCAACCTCTATGCTGTGTATACAGCACTTCCGAGTTGTTTTCTGTTACAATGTTTATTCTGCTTACTATTTTAGTCAAGCCAAGATCCAAATGCAGTGCAAGCTATTAGGAATATGCCTGGTAACAATATATGCAGTGACTGTGGCACCCCCAGTGAGTGTTAGAATCCTGCAGTGCTCCTACCTTATAGTATTATATTAGATATAATATAACCCATTAGTCTGTATGACCTCCATTATGTTACAATATTAATTGTGGCTAAGTGTTGGAGGACAGAGATTGTAAATCAGGAGATTAGTTATTTATGGATATTTAATTCACTGTACAAAGTACATACTCAGCTCTATTTACTTGAATAGGCCCTTATGTCTTATTGTTACTCTATTGAATATCGTAGACCCAGCTTGGGCCAGCCTTAACCTCGGTTCCCTCATATGTATGGAGTGTTCAGGGATTCACAGGAACTTGGGTACCCACCATTCTAGAGTCAGATCCCTGGAATTAGATGAATGGCCGTAAGTATGACTCACAGTAAACATACCACTACTGCACTGATGTCTAACATCAATCCCCCAACACATTCACCATCTCTAGATATACTCTAACTATAGATACAATATACACACATTATTACATCTAGTATGTCCAACCAGAATTCATCTCCCTAGGCTATATGACAATGTTAGGGAGATCCTGCACACCCTTATATTTGGTGATGGGTGCTGCTGGCTCAGCTATGTTGATGCTGCAATCCAAACAGCTATGACATCACTGATATCATATTATAAACCCATTACACCCAGTTATGTGGTTTACATATTCCCCCTACTCATCAGAATTATTAATTCTTGTATCCATATTTAATTAATGCATTATTTATAGTGTTTTGACCATTATAGATGTTATTAATGTTTGATATAATGTTTGTATGTTGAATAATGTTGGTGGTATGATGGGTTTGTTTGTGCATTGTCAGGTCCATACAGTATATAAATCATACCCCCAATAGTTCTGTGGTTTGTGGTATGGACAAACACTTGATTATAACTTTCCCCTCTTTGATCATTTCTGGTTCAGCTCTAATTAGTGAATAACTAAGCACATACTTGAGCATAGAGTAGGCCCAGTTGGCTAGGTGTACTGTTTCACCATTTTACCTTTATTCTCTACCTGGTTACTAGGACTGATCTCAAGTGATTGTTTCAGAAAATATAATTATGACAAAGATGTTCAAGTGCTGTGTTATTCATTGTTAGTCAACTGTAAGTATTGTATTCTGGCAGGCCTGACTTGACTGCAGTGATGCTGGCCATTGGGAACCAGAGAAGCAATGGTGTATGGGAGGCCAGAGCCCCCAGAGCTCATAAACCTAGTCCAAACAGCAGCAGGTAAAGTTAGCTCACAGTAAATAGCGATAGCGATTTAGTATGGGGTAAGGTGTGGGATGTTGGTACCTTAGAGAGGTGTGTGTAGTAGGATCAGAGGTGTGTATGGAATGTTGTTGCTGTCAGATTATGGGGAAGTGATAGCAGGTGAGCACAATGAAAAGAGTGTCCCCACCCCCCTTCTCTCCATCCCAACAAAACACACCCATACCCTCACCCCAGAGGGAAAGGGTAAGTGGGGTTGTATGGTCACCCCTGGCATGTCCCTGGTGTATTCTTGATTCATTAACTCAGCAGAGTAATAAGCAGTAGCTAATTCATTGTTTTGACACTTGTGCACCTATCAGGTAGTGTCACACTCTGTCAGCCTACCTCTATACAGTACAATATATACCTGTATATTATGTACCTGCCTGCCTCTATACCTGCCTGGCTGCAGCACTGAAAGCTAATCTGCTTGTAATGAATTATGTGGTTTTCCTTTTGTTGAATGAGAAGAAAAACAGCCACAAGAAAATATAATCCACTTGTGTACTTGATTATCACACAGCAAACCTTTGCATACACATTGTACATATACACTGTACATATACATTGTACATATATGTTTTATACTACGGCATGCATGTACATATGGCAGATTACAGTGTATGTGAACTCAATTGGTGACTTGTTGTATTATGTTAGTTTATTGGATTATGGTTTGCGTGAATAGTTAGATATATGTACTCCTTTGATATTATGTTCCCTTCTCTCTACCTCAAAGTGATGAGCTTGTGGCTTTACCTTCCACCCCTTCAGAATGGGACCAAGAGGGCCCCTTTCAGCCATGTTGAATAGCTGTTTGTATTAATGATATTATACACAGGGGCAGTACTGTTATAATATAACAACAATAATATAGCTAGAGTACGCTATGCTGACAGTTGCCTAGTGACATTTGGCTGGGGATAGCAAATGCTGTTTTCCCTGTAATATACTGTAATCATTACATAGCAGATGTTGTGGTTTTTAGCTCATTGATTTTTTTCTTGAAAAACAATGCTATTAGCAATGAACTCGCTTGACCAGTTTGTGTTATTATGTACTTGTTATGTCTGGGAAACTAGCCTTGTGTAAGCATCAGTTAGTAGCAGCAGTTATAGCAGCAGCAGGGGCTTGTACACAGGGTAGATAGAGGTACACAACACATAGTATTGTTATGTGTAACAATAACACTAGTATTGTCTCAACACACTATCCCTTTACTAGCTCATGTAATTGTCCTAAGCCCATTTCTGTTTGTCAACAAGAATATCTACAGCAATCCTCCTTCCCTCAGTCTGTCAGCTACCTCTAAATATGATTGAAATGGAAACGCTCATTCTCCACCTTATTCTTGATGTAAGACAATCAAATTGAATCCGAAATTTTCAGTTGTAAGCCAACATCTGCCTTTAACTAAAATCAAAGGCACTCATAAACATAACACTGGGCACTAATTTTAGTTAGCATACAATTACAGCTGGATGTATACTCTACCATGTGTCTATACTCTACCATGTGTCTATATACTCTACCATGTGTCTATACTCTACCATGTGTCTATACTCTACCGTGTGTCTATATACTCTACCATGTGTCTGTACTCTACCATGTGTCTATACTCTACCGTGTGTCTATACTCTACCATGTGTCTGTACTCTACCATGTGTCTGTACTCTACCATGTGTCTGTACTCTACCATGTGTTTATACTCTACCGTGTGTCTATATACTCTACCGTGTGTCTATACTCTACCATGTGTCTATACTCTACCATGTGTTTATACTCTACCGTGTGTCTATATACTCTACCATGTGTCTATACTCTACCATGTGTCTATATACTCTACCATGTGTCTATACTCTACCGTGTGTCTATATACTCTACCATGTGTCTATACTCTACCGTGTGTCTATATACTCTACCGTGTTTCTATACTCTACCATGTGTCTGTACTCTACCGTGTGTCTATACTCTACCATGTGTCTATGCTTTCAGGGAGGAGAAGGAGCTATGGATCCGTGCCAAGTATGAACAGAAAGAGTATTTACCAGAGAAACCCAACAGAAATGCACCACTAAACCATGTAAGATTTTAGTATTGTTGTTACTTGTGATGGTAGTAGCTCTAGTGATAAATGTAGCAAGTAACAGGTTTAGCATCTAATATTTTGGGATCATTAAACTAAAATAACTAAAAATAGTTTGGAGTTTGTGCATAGCAATTAGTTCAGCAGTGAGCAGACCATTTCTATGTAGATATCCGTGTTACTCCTATAATTAGTGTCTACTATTATACACACACTAGACAGGCTTGCATGTACTACTATAATAGAAGTGGAGGTACCAGTACTAGACCCCATGTAACTGTACTAATGTCACAATTGGAATAGTACACACTCCCATCACTGCACTTGTGCAGTGTAGCATCCTAGGTGCTCTGATGCATCAATGTGTGCTTACTGTTCTACTCTACAACCATATCTATTCATACATGTACATAATATTCACATAAATAATTAATTTATTTTTGAATAAAATCCATGGACAAATCTAATATTATGTCCTGCCTCCTGGCTGGCTGACTGACATGGCATATCTGATTGTTATACACAATCCCCACTATTGAATTTGATACAACTAGATGCATGAATTGTGGTCTGTGTGTAAAGAAATTTATTAATTTATAATTTATCCCTAGGGTTGGAGTGTATGGCCATGTTGTTGTTTATTATCATGTTTGTGTGTGAGTATTTGAGTACAAGGCAGGGCAGCTGGATGGGTTATTATACTGCATTATGAAGCTTCCCAACAAAAACTAAACAAAAAGTAACTAGAGTTGGGCCTGTGGTTTGTAATGGGGAATAGTTGTTATGAGTAGAATGTAAACTGACAATGGATAATGCCTTTTGTAATCTGTGGCCACGGAAAATCCTAAGTAAACCGCAAGATCTGCAGGTAAAGAAAGGCAGCTCATTTGATTAAATCAACTGACTATTCTAGTTGACTGTTGGTGTTGGTGTCAATTCAGCTATACGAGATGGCTGTGGCCTCCAACAAAACAAGTCCTAACCACTGGCATAACCACAATTTAGATAACTAATACCAAGCAGGGGTAAGGTGCAATGGCCTGCATTGTCTTCTACAATGACTCTACAAATATATTATTACTATGATTATATTTGGGTAAAGTGTTTGTCTACTTATCTAGGCTATGTAGTATTACTCCCACCCCTTTTCACAGGTACACAACATGTAATTACATTTCATCACAGTTCCATATACTTACATGATATATAAATATAGCCTATACAGGAATAATTATATGTTATGTAAAAGGTATGTTCTGTACACTTCAAGTGTTTTTTATATAGTTTACATATTCACAAGTAATAATAATACCTATGATGATTACAGATGCTGATAGATGCTATAGCCAGACAAGATACTGTACAGGTGATCAGAATGCTAGCCAGTTGTACACCAGATGATGTCAGCTCTCCCTACTCTATGACAGATAGGCGTACAGCACTGCATATAGCAGCTCAACAAGGCAATGCTATATGCTTACAGCTACTACTCTGGGTATGTGTGTCTCAGCATTATGTTATTGTTTAGCTGTGTTCTCTCTCAGTATTACAAGGTTATTCAGACATCCAACCCACCCTTGTTCTATTAATAATTTATATTGGTTTTCCAACAGTATGGAGCGGATGTGAAGAGGGTTGATATGGAAGGAAGAACAGCTCTGTGGTATGCTAAAAAAGTCGGATCCAAAGATTGTGCCACCATCTTGCAGAGCAATGGCTGTAGCGAAGGAGCTACGTTACCACGGTTACGCAGGGGTAGCCTTAGAAATGATGCGCTGCCATTAGATAAACACAAGGATAGGGCATCCCTAAACTCCCTCCACTAACCTCCCCACGTAGCTTAGGATTTTACTGCACTCTACTAGCTAGAACTGTATAGTTTCACTAATTTATTTTGCATAACAAAAGTTTCCCTTGACATGATGAAATTGATATTCTGTACATAACTGAGAGAACTTGGGAACTCATTGTAGTAGTAAACAAACCAGTCATTATTTGAGAATAACTAGTTGATGCTTTCTATCTGGTCATATACATTGTATACATAGTGTTATGAATGTACCTCTGTTGTGTTATCAGTAGCTTTTTTAATACATTATTTTTATATTTTAAAATCTCAACTGCAAAACATTAGACAATCAAAAAGGTATGCTGCTCATTGTAAAGTTATAGTATACCCTTTGACCTAACAGCTTACATAAATGCGTATGTATTGCAGTCAGTGTAATATCACTAAATTTGTTTCTTTATGAAATTTGTAGAATTTTAGATCTTGTACAAAAAACCCTGGAATATTATTGCATCAGCATAATGTCTTTTTTATCAGTACATGTTTTTTGCAAATATATACAATATTATTGTATTACCCAGTCTTCACTTGTTATTACTAATAATTATCATATTTACATAAATGCATAAGGAACTAAACATCAGTATTTGAAGCATTTGAAATGCAATTTTATTCTCATTTTAATAATCAACAACAATATAACTAACATAGAAACTACATGCGTGTAATATAGAACTACAGCATGAGAACTAATAGTTATGGCTAGCATTTATAATTACCACAGTAATGTAACAATGCTAGATATTTAGATGGATAGATAGGTGGACTACACACAAGACAACAACCACAGTCAGGAAGATAACTTACATAATAACTAGCTAATAATACCTTTGGTAGTTTGAATATTAAATGTAAAAACAATTCAAATATTTGTAAAGAAAGAATAGCAGACAGGATATCATAATTTAAAATAATATTGGTAAAAGGTTATGCAATCCAGTTTGTAAAATACATGTATTACCATTTCATGCAATAATATAACAAATGCGCGTGACCAGTCTTAACAATAATTCGCAAATAGCAACTTGTTAATTTAACTAATATCATAAATTATTGTTTTTAGTATACTTTTGAGGTAGGATTGCATAAATTGTCACGAGTTTAGAGACTTTGAAATACTGTTTTACAACTGCACCGGCAGAATATATAATAATTGGGCTAAAATACCCTTCGCCTTCACCAAGTGTAGTCTAGTTACTTCATAACATAATTAATAGTATGGTTATTTTATAATAGATAGCAAATGGTCAAGTTACTTTGTAACAGAGCGAATAGAGTGGTTACTTCATAACTGATATCGAATAGTCTAGTTACTTCATAACAGAGCGATTAGTCTAGTTACTTCATAACAGATATCGAATAGTATATCAAATAGTATACCGGTAGTTACTTCATAATAGGTAGCGAATCGTCTAGCTACTTTATAAGAGTGCGAATAATATGGCTACCTCATAATAGATAATGAATAATATGGTTACTTCATAATAAGATATCGAATAATATGGTTACTTCATAAGTGAGAGTGAATAATTAGATCATAAGATAAAGTGAATAATTAGATAATGTCACACAGTTTTTCATTATTGGCAATAGTTAAGAATAGTTTACCACCAGTAAAGTTGAGTTGTGGGGCCCTTTATGTCCTTCGCCTTTTTTGAATTAACATCTTCAGTGAGATTGCTTCCTCTCGCAAAGTCGCTGCTTGGGCCCGTAGTATAGCATTTTCCTTCTCAAGAAAGTTTGCTCGAATAGCTATGTCGTCTTCCCTTGCTTTACGCGCATCCCTAGATTTCTTGGCCGCTTGATTGTTTCTGGTCCTTCTGTCATAATACTTCTGGTCCTTTAGGTCAGCTGGTATTGGTTTCTTCTCGCTCCTTGGCCGCTTTTGATTCTGTGCGGCGGCAATAGCTCTAGCAACAGTTGGACTTGTTCCTACAAAAACGCACTCACACATGAGCCTTACAGTAGGCTAGACATAACACTACATGCATGTATATATAGCATATTTTGAATTTTACCAAAATGTTGATGCAAATAGCTAAACCGAAAAAATACTTGAATCAAAAATGAAAGAGGTTTATGAAGGATGGAAAACTTGCATTCAGGTTTGCAATGGATAAAGCAGACTACAAACTGACTAGATAAACAAAATCAGAACAATTTGAACACCACTAATCAAACAGCCAACATCTACTCACTAGCAACAACTAACTTAGAACTATTTACTTGAACCTCTTCTGCAACCAGAACTGAAATGATATCTAAGAGAACCTCACAGAGAAACCGGATTGAAATTTACGTACCATTCGCCCACATTCCGAGTACATCTATAGGCAGTGTGTTAACTGGTGGAGGTACAGTTGCAGACGTGGTAGTGGCTGTAGGTATATTTAAGTTATGTAGAAAGTGAGGAGGAATCATTGAAGGCATAGGTAGCATAAACTGTGTTGGATCCATTGTGAAATTACGATAGTTTGAACGGATTTGTTGATTGTAGAATATAGTCCAGGAAAATGTTATATGTCTATGAAATGGCAAAAATCACCTTGAAGTCTAAAGTTGATGTAATAATAACTACTATTCTATAATATCAATAAATTAAATATGGGTAAAAATGGCACCATGGAGAGATTATAGTCCTGACTAAAAGAATGAAGTTTATTTTGAGATCCAGAGTCGATATCACTCGGGCGCCAACCTTTCTTTTCGAGACTAGGAAGAGTTGATTGGAATACGAATGATGGACATCTACAGCTTAGATAATAGATACTTCTGTAATGGATAATTACACTGCCAGCGCGGTGTAGGAATGGACGACTCGGTGATGTAGAATGATGATATAATTTGGCGGTTGAGAGTATAGAATTGCAGCACCAGTGAATCTTGACTTTTCTTGGTGTATGATATGTAGAGGTTGAGATTATCAGTTGTATAGGAATGACTGTAGCACCAGAGTGTTAGTGATTTAAGCTCCTGTCACAACATATGGCTGCCGAGGTTCTCACCGTGCTGGTGACTGATGATCACAAATATGTAGTACAGTTCAGCTGAGCAACTCGAAGAAGAATGATCTGAGATATTGTGTAACGACAAATTCTCAACAAGAAATGAAGCTACTCCAAAGGAAAAGCTAACAAAAACAATCCAACCAAGTCAATAATGTCTAACCACAATTGTTATAAATCAATGGAATAACCCTGTGTTAGAAGTAGTTATGAATTGGCCGTAATAAAAAACACTGGTCTACTGGCATCAGATGAATGTAATGCTACAGTGAACACCCCATTATTTCTGTAAGAAAAAACCATTCAAGATAAACACTGATATGATGAGAGCTTTAAAAGTAATATCACAGATAGACAGACTGTAAATGGTGACAAACCAATGAATGAGAAAAAATGCAAAAAGAAGACATTTTTACAACAATTAACTATGAATTTTGAATGCAATGTGCTTTATACATAATGGGAACTCTGAATTAGGTAATGTTTGGTAACCGACATTGGTAATATTATACTGTATGACTCAATAAGTTCAACTAATTTTCACCATTCACTTATGCTGTAAAAGACTTTTACTAAAAGTCTCTGGCTGCTAGCTAATTATACAACACTGTAGTTTTTTGCAATTTTGGTACAATTAACAGCATCTATTATTGGGCATTCAGGATTTGACTGTACATTTTTTTCAAAGATCAGCGTTGAGTCTGCAAGCATCAGTAACAAACACTTTGTGGTTTTGGGGCCCTTTGGGGTATTGAGATAACCAATCATGTAAGCAGGTCATTGAGGTCGCCATGACGCTAATAAAATAGTGGGGGCCTGCAATACCTAGTAAACAAGGTGTCAGTGGGGCCTGATAATTATAGTCAATAATGGAGGCCATTTTTTCCTGTATAGAGCTTTCATTCATACTTTGCCAAAATAATCTTTTCATTGAAACACTACAAATATGCTACAAAATTTAATAAAACTTTAGATTGCAAAATTTTGAAGGTGATGATACCAGACTAATTATTATAATAATTATACAAAGTGTATCTAGTCTAAATATCTAATTCAAAAATTAAAGACTTTGAAGTTTTCTCAAAACAAATGAAACAGTATGAAATTTTTCATAAAAACATTTATTTCAAAAGCTGTAAAATTTTAGCGGAAATTGTATATTTTGTTGTTATCAAGATTTTATCAAGTTTTGTTCTTAGCAACAGATTGGTTGATGCATATAACTAAACATGTGTGTATTATTCCTTTGTCGCCTCCATGCTGTACTTCTGGCTGCAGAATCCTTTGTTGTGGTTTATTAACCTTAAGCATAAAACCACATTTATTGAGGCAGTCTGACTTAGAACAAATAAAGCTCACACATTGGTTATATCACTAGAAGAAAGACATTCTGTGGTTACTTTATTAACTAGCATAATGGCTATATAACAATTTAGGAAATTGATGTCCATGAGAGTTTTATATGAACGGCTCACTAAAAGCAGTATCAAGTACTTTAATTTGCATTGTTTTATAGAATATAATTAAGTATAATAATGTGATTAAGGTGAAAGATATCTAGTTATGGGCAATGTTTGATCTTTCCTCTAGAACGTGTAGACAGTAGAAGTAAAAGAAAAGTTGTTACGATCATTATAATTATGGTCCTAACAACTTTTCCTCTACATCTAATTTGTACATTATTCATAATATAAATGAAACTACACTGATAATTGCAGTAGTTGTATACAGTAGCAGCCTGGATTCCAAGTCCTTAGAAAGGACGGCTAGACATGAAACTCGGGCACACATTCATGGCTCATTTTTGTGAGTTGAACCTTGTCTGGAAGATGGAAAGACTGTTTGAAAGATGATATGGCAACAGCAGGACTGGTAGAAGAAGACGCACAAGACAGGGTTAAATGGAGGAAACTGATCCGCAATGGCACCTGGTGGGAAAAGCCAGAAGAAGAAGAACCTTCAGTTTGAGATTGTTTGCACATAATGTATTGGAAAGAAAGATGTCGCCTAATTTCAGAGACTCTTTCCCAACTCCAAAAGAGATCACCAACTAAATAAGAGTGTCCAAGAACCATAACTAGACTTTCTGGAGCTATGGGGAGAGAACAGAACTTGTCTTGATATGACATATAAAACATAGACCAGATAGCTTAACTGAGTGCAGTAAAAGCCATGTGGCTTGCAAAAAGCTATTTGTGGGAAAGCTTTTTTAAAAGCTGGTCACATTGCTGAAGGAGAGCTCTTTGGGAGAAGAAGAAACAGGTATGCACCTACATCAATCTCACAAAATCTTATACCAGTAGGCCATTTTTTTTCAAAAAGCTCTTACTACAAAGATTTAAAATTCAAACTATGTGTATCTGCGTGTAGGTGCAATACCAATTCTATAACAGCAGAACCAGCCAATAAACCAGAATTAACCAAGAGAACACAACTTGTTGTTAGACCAATGGGCAGCACAGTAATAACACAATGGAAGTAACAATGAATGAAATCTTGAACACAAAGTTACACTGTCAAGCTTAAGTAGGCTGTTCTGAGATAATATCTAGTAAAATAATGTGTATTTCATACCTTGCTGTTGGTAGTATGGGTCTGGTGAACCAGGTGCTGTCATAATCACATAAGCTGACGTATCCACAGTAGGCTGCATGTATGCCACAGGTTGAATTTCGTTGCCAATTTGTTGCATGAACACACCGGGGTGCAAATCCTTATCGATGTTCGGTGCGAGTCGTATGGTCATTACCTCTTCCATAGTTACATTATCTGGCAATATGATAGGGGAGGATATATCAAAAGCATCATTTATCCACTGCATCTTTTGTGAAAGGGTAATCTCGGGAGATGGCGGCTCTGAGTAATTGGGCTTTTCAGCATTCACATGGTCCAACTCTTTGGATGACAAATGGCCATGAAATGGGTTTTCTAATTCATCTACCTCCATCTCGTCTGACTGCAACGTGAATACACCAGAAGCAGAGTTTGGATTAACACATTGCTCTAGATTGTTCCCATCCTGATGCAGTTCGGTGTTATTGTCACTGGCAAAATATTGTCCAGAGCTAACCGCATATGGTCCAGAATTGTTTACCTGCTGATGATGTGCAGTAGCCTCATTGTTGACGACATAATATCTAGAATCGTTTACCTGCTGATGATATTCGCCATTGTTGCTGCTGATGACATAGTGACCAAAATTGTTTGCCTGCTGTTGATATTCTGCACCATTATTATTAACTTGCTGATAATATTCTGTAGCATTGTTGCCAACGAGGTAGTGCCCAGAATTGTTTCCATGGTGATGAAATTCAGCAGCATTGTTGCTAACGACATAATGCCCAGAACTGTTTACCTGCTGCTCGTACTGGGTGGCGTTATTGTTGACAACATGATGTCCAGAATGATTTACCTGCTGCTCGTACTGGGTGGCGTTATTGTTGACAACATGATGTCCAGAATTATTTACCTGCTGCTCGTACTGGGTGGCGTTATTGTTAACAACATGATGTCCAGAATTATTTACCTGCTGCTCGTACTGGGTGGCGTTATTGTTAACAACATGATGTCCAGAGTTATTTACCTGCTGATAATATTCGGTAGCATTGCCGGCAATGGGATATTGCCCAGTACTGTTTAGCTGTTGAAGAAGCTCGGTAGAATTGTTGCTAACGACATAATGCTCTGAACACTCCGATTGTTGGAAAGATGGAGACCCGTCTATACCATGCTGTGCTGGAGGGCTTAGGAGAGGGCTGCTGTTGTGCGCATTATCGTTTCCATCTGCAAGTAGCTGAAGAATTGGATCATCCGAACAAATTAACAGCTCGGTAGATTCAGCTTGGTCTTTCAGGATATAGCCGTAGTCGAGCATGTCCCCACCATGACTTGCTCCTGCAAAACATGTTGAGTTGCATTTATGTCGCTTTCCCATATTTTCGATTTTGTTTTATGCCGAGTAGCAAATACAAGACAAAAAGAAAATTATTTGTCCAACCAATGATCCAAATAAACTGCTAAAAGTTATTTACTAGATGCTGAGACATTGAAAATTACAATAGATAGCAAATCAAGATTATCAAGGGCCTAGATTTTCCTAGATGCAGAATGGGTAGAAATGAGCTGATAACTCCAGAATTACAACATTCCTTAAAATTGCATATTGTAGGATTTCACACCCTTTAAAAATCATGAGACAATTTACATCTAGGCCAGTCAAGATATGTGCAGTCAAGGTAAATTAAGTTGAGCTGAACCATAAAGGACAAGTAGTACATGTAAAACATTGTTTCTGCCTGCACACGTCTCTATGATATGCCACTTTTTGTTTCACATTTATTCATGCCACATTCAACAGAGTTCCTAGTCAGAGACCATTTATCATTGCAGCTTAACTTAGTACGATAAATCTAATAACTCAGTATTGGCGTATTGCTAATATCATGCAAGAAATGTGAAACATTGCAAAGCTGCAAAATTCCTAAACTATGACAAAACAGATCGCATGTACAAAAATGTGCTTCCAAATAGCCAAACTGCTGGAACATCATGGGAACCTAATTTTTGTTTTGGTCAGTCAAAGCTGTATAGCTCAAACTGCAGGACATAGCACCACACAGATTATCAAAATATATGCAAAAATAAGTTGATACATGTACAAATGAAAAAACCGTTTTTGTTGCAACACTTATTTTCAATTCTTGAAATTAACATTTCTAGCACTTCTAAGAAAATTAAATAGCAAAGAAATGCATGATATGAGTGTATTACCTGTTGAAAAATATCTCCATGAAAGCACCTCCAAAGCTGACTAACTGCCAGTACTCTACTGAACAGGCTATGTAATATCTTATAATATGTATTATTAGTACCTATACTATTATGTAAGGGACTAGTTGACATTGACCCATTGCAGAACAATAATTCCAACTACACTATATGAATATTATTATGAAAAGTTATGTAATCAGAGTGCAACATACTTTGAATCAAGATGGCGTAATCCTGACATAGACAACCTCATTAAGACTATTACATAACCCTACTTACCATGACCTGGCTGTGCAAAGTTGGGAGCACCGTTTTGTTCACTCAGCATTTCGAGCTTCTCCAAGTTATCCAGCCATTTGGGATCATGATTCTCTATGAAATCTGTAATTCCCTGGCAACCTGTGAAACTACTGGCGATCATGATTGAGGGTAAATGGCCTCAACCCAGTAGAAGATTGTACTTATACTTCCATGTAACATTGCGCAATAGTGACCGATGGTCAGTATAAACGATGAAAGGGGTGGACCCAAAAGCAAACTATCAATGTGCTTGGTTATATGACCTTAACTGTACAAAATGCTACAATAAAATAGTACAATATAACGATGGGCCCACCCCTAAATTTCAATATTCTGTACATTTGTTTTATCAAATAAACAAATAAGAATCTGTAGAAACTATTACGTAATAGAATAGCCCATTATGCATTATGGTGGGCGTGTCTAGTGACATGTACTCTTGTATGGTTAGACAATTTATTGGTCAGACAGTTGTACTAATAGGCTGAACTATGGCTGAACTAAAAGTACTAATACTACACAGATGCATGCTTAGGAGGCGTGAATGACTGTCCAAGATCAGCCATTGGCTACAAAAGGAAATAATACAAACTGGATGTGAAGATGTTCCAGACTCAATGTAAATTTTGCAGTAACCTAAATATGAGGTTGTAATATTGCATACAAGTAAAATACAAAAGCTAGATAGAGAGACAAAAATAATTTTGCTACTTCACAGCATATTTCAACAAACAAAATATGTTAAAAATCAAACACACGCCCTCCTGCATTACATAGTCATCATCTTTACAATATTATTTATACAATACATTATAATTATCTGGGACACTATGGCAGGAACAGCTGTAAATATTATAGCCTAGCAAATGCAATACATGTAGATCCAAACTTTATGTCAAAATTCACAATACTAAACCCAGATAGTGTATTTATTCACTAATCATTACATAAAATATAAGGCAAGACTAATTAGGAAAGATACATAACATATACGTGTGCATACATGTGTTATAGGCCTACATATTCAAATGCCATTTTTGCAACATAAGTTGAGAAGGATGGTGTTGACTATGAGTTGAGCTAAAATGCTGACACCCATCATACTTACATGTACCTAATTAGGGCAATAGCGTGTTTTATATAAGAAACATGGTGATAGCATTCACCATTCTCAGAGGAAAAAGTGTTTTAGAACGTTCAGAAAGTTGAGATGCTGACATGATTTTAAATGCTGAGTAGTGGAATATTAAAAACCGAAAAATCAAACAAATTCTGAAGCATGTAAGCACAGTGTTTTGCTCAGGTTGAATTATGACGTATATTTGTAAAAAGGGTACATTTTATTTACATTGTATATCTATGATCTACATTCAAGTAGTATCATTTGCAAGCACACTGTATCTATATGTATATTTTCTACCTAGGCCTGCAACGAGGTGAGTTAGGTTGACTGCCCTTACCCCAAACCCCAACCACAAACAAGGAACTAAGGCTATCCAAATTTCTCCACTACTGCACCTAATTGTGAAGCACAGTATTCCTACAATTTTGTCCTACCTATTATCAAGAATTGAAATAAAACTGAGATTTCAGCAAGCATTATTTGTCTCGATATACATAACATGTAAGCATAATATACAGTATAGGCCATAGAAACAAAATTAAGAAGGCAAACGGGAATCGATTTAATAATTGTTATATACTTAGGATATAATAGCAAGTGCAGACTTGAGACTAAAATGGATGCAAGTGAAATAGGCCTATAAATGCAGTGCTATAAAGGGAGCATTTTTCAACTGTCAACAAAAACTAAATATATAGTAAAAGATAATTTGCTAAAAGAGCTTCGTGAAATCCGACAGTTCAAATATTTTTGAACAAGCTCTCGAGATTCAAGGCACTCCCTCACAAAGCTACCACTAATAATATTCCTAAACAGTATGTAGACCCCAGAGAGTCTACATACTTAACCAAAAAACAGCTGACTGCTCCTGTCTCTTACAGGACATCACATTTCACATTTTATTTTGTGCAAAAAAGTATAGCAATACATGTGATTTTTTAAAATGGCCCATAGTTTGGGCGCTCCTGATCTAGTTTATGACCACTGTGATAGCACCTTTTGGACAAGATGAGTGAATGGTGTACAAAAGCAACAAAGTAAACCGAAGAAGTTTAAGAGTTTAATGTGATATAGTAACATACAACATGCAATGTGTGGCATAAATTGCAGCATCTAGTCCCATCATGTTCTCTGACCTAATGTCCTCTTAGTAACCAACTGGGTAGTTGGAGTTGTTATCTCCTGTTACGACACCAAATGCTTAGCATACAGAATAATATCATTGCTGGTGTTGCAGATGATGTTTTGCTAGTTTATTATCAATAACCTGACGGTGGAGGAATGGTAAATCAAAATTGAAGTATAAGCCTACTAGTCCAGACTCTCATTTGTACTATTCTCCATGCAGCATATTATATTCAATAACCTACTATACACAAGCCTTTTCAGTAGCAGAAGAAATATCAATATCGTTACTATTTAAGTGGAAAATTTGGTCTGAACACAAGTCTAAGAAATTATCATAGTTAGTAAAGCAATAAGTAGGTGGTAGTAATATTAGTTTGAAATATTGTTAGGGTGAAAAGCAATGGAAAAAAAGGATGTATTTTGTAATTTGAGCTTTGAGGCATGTTGGAACAGAAGTTGAGGCATACTGGAAACTACTGGAGTAGTATAGTCAGTGCAGATCTACACAGACACCCGGCCCTTTCCGCGTCGTATTAGCCCTAGATCCAAAAACTCCCCGGGCGGACGACCACCCCACCCGTCCTCTCGCCCCTCCTCTCCCCTAAACCTCACTCTATGTGCAAAGCCCTAGAACCTACTCCCCCCCATCGCGGGTGGGGTTTCAAAAACCTCATCGGCTGTTCCGCGGAACCCAGTCTAAAGAGCAAACCCCTCGCCCCGTCCCACGGCTCGGGCGAGGGGGCGCGCGCGTACGCGCGCGCCCCCCCGCCCCGCGAACCCCACCCGTCCTCCCTCCACCCGTCCCCGCCCCTCCCCACCCCTCCCCACCCCAAACCCCTCCGCCTCGCCCTCCGCCTCGCGGCGGTTCTCGTTCGCGAGTCCAGCCGTGGTCCCACGCCGCCCTCCCCCCGCCCATCCCCCGCCCCTCCCCCGCCCTCCCGCCCCAACGACCCGTCGCGACCCTCGCGGGCGGACCGTCGGCTGGAGTAGGGTGAAGCGAAGGAAAATACGGGTTAGAGTAATGATAGGCTACACCCGTGCGGAGTGCCCGTGCAGAGTTTACGACGCTGACTATACTACTATAAAAAACTTACCGAGTGGTGGTGGTGGTGCTTCCGGATGATTTCTTCGCCGGGGACTGTTGAGACTGAACTGGTCGGGGTGACACCGCACTCGCGCGCTCCTCCGTTCGAGCGCCCCCGGACCTTCGATGAAAGACTCGCGTCTTAACCCTCATTTTCCCCGGACCCTCCCCTAGGGGAATCGCCCGTCCCCGTGACGAGCGGCGAGAGAAAGTGAAGGCGGTGGCTCTTCCGCGCTTCAAACCGTAGACTTCGCGAGGAGGTTAGCCGACGACATCATCGCTCGGAGGGGTAGAAATAGAAATAGATAAACGGGATAGATGGATGCTTGTCTTCTCATCGCCATCGTCATCATCATCATCATCATCATCATCATCATCATCATCATCATCATCATCATCATCATCATCATCCTACAAATAGACCCGCCTCTACGATGATGTCGTTGACTCGCCACCAATTTCTTTGACCACCGCGTCCACTTTCCCCCGGGTAGCAAACTCCGATAGGGAGAGAGCGCATCGTGCGCGTGCGATGTCACCCCCCACCTACGAATGAAGACAATAGAAGAAATGTGAACTGATAAGGGGTGAGTATGAGCGGAAGCTGCGCTAGTATCGTCTACCCCTTTGGTTTGGAGAGGTAAATGGTTTTTAATGTATTAGCTAGTGTTTTATTGCTCGGTTTTAAGGCTACAACCGGTAAACCCTCCGTTTTGAGGACGGAGACCCCTTACAATAGAGAGTGAATGTGAAAAAAATTATACGGGTATATGTACAAGGGTTATGATGCACTGTTCGTTTACTCTCCAATTTATCGAATGAAGTAGTCTCATCTCCGAGAAATCAGTACTAGCATTCTATAGGACTCGTACTCACCCCGTCTTCTGCAACCTTCCGCTTACCATAGAAGTAGGTGAGTCCGGTCTTTAGCTGGGTGTAGCTATACGTTTGGTTTCCTCTTCTGATAAAACCCCGATTGTCCCCTCTCACCGACTCCCCTGTCCTGAGCACGGAGAGGAACTTCTCTTTGGTTAGGGCGTTTCCTCTTTTGTTTAGTCCTTTGCTGCTATACTTGCTATCACCATCAGCGGACCAGCAAAAGTATGTTTTTGAGTTGAGCGCGATGACCCCCTCTCCCCGAAACTCCTCCTTAAACAGGCCGGGGGTTCGTGTTTCGTATCGTTGCACCTTCTCACAACATTCCCTCATCTCCCACTCTTGACCAAGCACCTTGGTCGTGATAAAGTCTTCCTTGTGCCTATCGCAGAAGGGTCTGGGAAACCATCTACCATATTCTCTGTAGAACTCTTCTTTTTTATCTTTTCGGATGACCTCATCTATACTACGAGCACTCAGAGCCATGTAAGCGCTATCCGTGTCCATTTCTACGTACTCAAAGTCCTCTCTGCTGACGAATCTGTGAAAATAAAACGGACGGGTTGTAGGGGGGGGGGGGGGGTTGGGGTTGACACCAAAGAATAAATAGAGAAGGATTTGATAAAATCTTTGTATAGTCTAGTTCTACTTACCTATCCATAAAGTCGTAGTAGAATTCTAGCATTCTCAACTTGGCTCTCTGGAGGATAACGAATCCTACGACAGATGGAACATCCATTCGAATCTAAAAGAAAGAAAGAGAGAGAGAGAGTTTACCCTACCACTCAGAAAAAGTTTCGTCAAATCAAGAATCAAAATAAAAAAAAAAAAAGATTGTCAACACTTGCCTTTTTCTTGTGAAGCTCTATCTCAAAGTAGTTTTCATCAACTTCGTTTAGACTAGAAAAGTGCCTACTCCTCACTTTGACAGCCGCCTCCTCTACTGTCTCCACATACTTGACAGTCTTATGTTTCTCTTTATTTGTTATGGTCTTTCCGTAGGCTGAATTCCCAACGAGCTTGCTGGTGCTGGCCAAGAGGGCCAGGTCGGGGTTCACATCCCCACCTCTTCTTGCGTCTGAGACCGAAGAACCAAAGTCTTTGTAGATGGCTCGTGGGATAAAGTGAACAAACTGATAGATCCTGGTAATTATCAAACCTTGATCTAGATACCATCTAGCCAGATCGGAGAGTAGTGTGATTCGCTCGCCAAAAAGACTCCCCACGAGCATTCGCTGAGGTCTCTTCAAGAATCCGTTCTGTTCGGCAAAAGCGCGCATGTGTTCGCTAAGGTGTTCTCTTCCCACGTTTATATTCTTGAAAATAGGTGCCATCTCAGAGAACTTCGCTTTTAGCTCTTCGGGTACGGAAATGTCACACTCCACTAAACCATAGTACTCTCCACTACGAATGTTATTGATTATCTTATCGAGGTTGACGTAACCCCTCTCCGGATAGAGAGAAGAAAAGAAGATGGCGAGAAATGTCCTAACTTCTACATCCGAACGAACTCGCGCTTCCCACTCACACTGCCGAGTGGTGATGAGCTTATAGCCTAGAGCCTTGATGTAATCTTCTTTCCTTGCAGTGTCCACCCGGAGCTCTTCATTCGTCATGTTTCTGACACCTTTTCCGTTCCCTCCTAGCTCGCACTCGTGCCCATGCCAGTAGCAACCGTGGAATTGGTACACCGTCCGACTCTGTTCGCTATAACCATCCACTGGTAGGTTGTGACAGCCTATCCTCATTTCTCCTCCATTCTGTTGGTGAAGGATGACCTCTCCTCTCTTCCACGATTGGAACTCTAACCAACCATGCGCCACTTTGCTGAACTTTTTAATAGGTTCTAGAGCAAAGCCTCGGCTCTCTAGCCTCCGCCTGGGATAACCCGTAGGCATATTCCCCATCATACAGTATAGGTAGAGGGCGTTGGCATCAACTCCCAGAATGGACCTACAGGGTTTTGCGGATGTGCCATACATCTTCTCTCGAATAGAGGTCACTCCAACTTCATGATGTCTGTGAAAGATAATGCTTGGCCCTCCCACGAGGTTATCGCGAAGAGTATGGTACAGACTTTTGCTCTCCTCATCGAACAGACATATGGGTTGCGAGTTGCAAAGTTCGTCTCGGAGAGACATTAACCTATGCAGCGGAAGAGCGGCTTGTGGAGGAGAGTAGCCATAAGGTCGGGCCTCCACCTCCATAAACAACCATCTGATAGCCAAGCCTGGAAGCGAGATTGCGGATTTCAACATGTCAATACCCTTTTGTCGATAGATAGAGCTCTGACGTGCAATGGCCTCGATGAATGGGGCCACATCGAGGTTGTTGTACCAGATGAGAAAATCCCTGAACGTTTCCATGTTCTCTCTTTCCCACACGACCTGACAGTGGTGATAATCTTGCTCGCTCAATTCTTGCTGAGTCAGCGAGTTGAAAAAACTCTCTCGGGGAGGGAGTCCATAATAATCCAACCTTCTCAGGGAATCTACCCAGTCGTAAGGAAAGAATCCCTTACTCTCTGACACGCCAAATGCCTTCAAGTATTTGGAGTAGTTGAATCCCGGTGCGATAAAGTTGCATATGTCAAGGAACCTAAAACGTCTACTCTCCACGCAGGACATACTGTTAACACGCTTAACGATGAAGACAAAATCTTCTCCCTCCTCCTCTTGTAGAGAGCGAAGCAAAGGTCCCTTTAGTATATTTAGGTCATACTTTTGTGAGTTGAAACCAACCACCGGAACGCTGGAGATGTGCTGTTCTAACTCTCTTTCTAATCCGGAGAGACCGGACTTCACCCTGTAAGTCGAGACGTTAGAGAACTTTTCGTCAGCAAAGGCTTCTTCTCTATCCGCCCGATCCGCAAGGAAAGTAGAGAGTCGCTTGCGTACATCCCGGAATCTTTCTCCGAACAAATCTCCTGCCACGTCAGCAATCTTTGCTATGTAGTGGACGAATTGACGAATGCACTTCGTTCCATCCTTGCTGTCGACACTCCTCACAAAGCACTTGGCCTGCTCAAACCCCGGGACGTTAGAACATACAGATATGCTCAGTAACTCGTGTCTTGCACTAAAAGTCATTGTGGAGGTGTTAGTTTGTAGGTTGTCTTTTGGCATGAAGCATTCAATATCATAGGTGATATAGTAGGGGTAGTATAAGAGGTCGGGGTTCACCACCTCTATTCCCGCCACTCGCTTGAGTTTTGTGAATATGGTTGGCGGGGGTCCAAACGTTCCACCAGGGAAAACAAACACCGATGCTTCCTCTGGCGAGCACTTATGTCGCCGTAGGCTGGACAAACGTGTGAAAGCGCCATCGCACAACTTGCAGGTGAAACATCTGGCAAACAAATCAACATTCTTTATCCAGCTGAAGTGGTTTTCGTACATGTTGACAAAGAGTTTACGGGCTTTGTTTCGTGCCCCAGATGACCAAACTATCGGAGCTACCCCCTCATCAGTTAGGCAGAAGACTATTATAGATATGTCAAAATGATCTTCCAAGGCCAGCAGATCACTCGCGCCCACCCCGGGAAAGTCTGACAAAGTTGATGAGGGTGGGGAAGAAGATCTAGATTGTCTCATGTATTGTTTAAACAAGCGATGTGTTGTGGTCTGAGAGGGGCGATGACAGCAACATCCCTTCTTTGGGTCGCAGTTACAGTCATACATCATGGCCAAACATCTAAAGAAACACAATTTGTCTGGGTAGGGACGGGCACCTCCTCTGGACCAAAAGTCTACATCTAGTGCTATCACATGTCGGTTGTTAAGTATGTAGTCTGGGAGTTTGCTCACTACACCACCCACCTTGCCAATCTCTAGGAGTTTATAGATGTAGAATGTCAAATTTGCAATGTGACGTAAAACCCAAGCGGTGTTCGGTCTCCTTTGTGCTGACCTCTCTCTCAAGTCGAGCTCCTGCACAGATTCGCAAAACTCTCTCATCTCATTCTCTGCTCTGATCAGTCTTGGCTTGGGGAAGAACGCGGCATTGTTGCTTGATGAGTGAAAGTAGCGCAACTCTCCACTGGTCTTATGCTCGAGGATGACTCCAGCGCTACAGTTAATCTTCACAGTACAAGGTACTCTCTTCCACATCGCTCTCAATTTAGTCCACACCTCTTCATCTCCTTCATCTTCACATTCCCCTCTCCACACTCGAACGTTGAGAATGTCTTCTACAGGACGAGAGTGTATTGTGGACCTGATCGAGCTCCAATAGCGGGCTAGTAGCACCCCCATCTCATCCCCCTCTTCAGCTGTTGGAGGTTTGGACCAGAAAACATCATCAAACTTCTCTGCATCCCCCTCATCTTTTTCCGCCTTGGCCTCGCTATGAAATCGTCTCATGTGATGACCTAGCTTTCTCCTCCCATCAAAACATCCGCCACAAACCGGGCACTTGTGTGGGTGAGCCTGTGCATGCATTCTCTTCGTGTGCCTGTCTAGAGAAAACGCTGTTTTGAGAACCAGACCGCATAGTTGACAAGTGTGCTCGGCCTGACGAGAGCTCTCCCCCCCCTATAAAAATACAAAATAGTAGGGTGTAAGTTATTCTTTTACCTCATACTACTATTAGCAATCCACAATTGTTACCAACTACCTCATTTAGCACTAACCTTTTTTACTTGTTGACATCTCTGATCAGGTGCTGACTAGTAGGTAAGTGTCTCTGTTTAGTCTCCCTATAAAAAATATATAGTAGTAGGGTGTAAGTTAATTTTTTTTGTTTTTGGCTCAATAGCGTTATATACAATAGACACTTCACAATTGCTGCCGATTACCCTATTTAGCACTAACCTTATGTTGTACTTGTTGACATCTCTGATCAGGTGCTGACTAGTAGGTAGCTGTCTCTGTTTACTCTCACTCTGTTGACTAGAGGCTGATTGTTCATACTGCTAGAGTGAGAAACTCATACCTTAAATAGTAGTATTCAGTGGGCGGAGTCTAACCATTTCCCCACCCTTGGCAATACCACCCCGATGTGAATCCGAAGCCTCCCGATGTGATTCCGAAGCTTCCCGATGCATCCCGATGTGATTCCGAAGCTTCCCGATGCATCCCGATGTGAATCCGAAGCTTCCCGATGCATCCCGATGTGATTCCGAAGCCTCCCGATGCATCCCGATGTGATTCCGAAGCTTCCCGATGCATCCCGATGTGAATCCGAAGCTTCCCGATGCATCCCGATGTGATTCCGAAGCTTCCCGATGCATCCCGATGTGAATCCGAAGCTTCCCGATGCATCCCGATGCATCCCGATGTGATTCCGAAGCCTCCCGATGCATCCCGATGCACCCCGATGTGAATTGACACATCGGGACACATCGGGATGCATCGGGAAGCTTCGGAATCACATCGGGATGCATCGGGAAGCTTCGGAATCACATCGGGATGCATCGGGAAGCTTCGGATTCACATCGGGATGCATCGGGAAGCTTCGGAATCACATCGGGATGCATCGGGAAGCTTCGGAATCACATCGGGATGCATCGGGAAGCTTCGGAATCACATCGGGATGCATCGGGAAGCTTCGGATTCACATCGGGATGCATCGGGAAGCTTCGGAATCACATCGGGATGCATCGGGAAGCTTCGGATTCACATCGGGATGCATCGGGAAGCTTCGGAATCACATCGGGATGCATCGGGAAGCTTCGGATTCACATCGGGATGCATCGGGAGGCTTCGGATTCACATCGGGATGCATCGGGAGGCTTCGGATTCACATCGGGGTGCATCGGGACACATTGGGATTGGATAATAAAAAGGGAGGAGTCAAGAAATGAGCAGATGTATAAAGGGAGAGTGGGATCACAGTCTCAGCATTCAAAGTTCAGCACATCACTACTGTACAGGAACACTACTACAATAGTACATTATCAATGGATACTGACAACATAGTCCAGAACCAAGAAGAGTTATTTGCGGGCTTAACGGACTCACAAATGGATGGAATTATTGAAGAAGAAGAGTGCAGTCAGAAGAGGAAAGAAGAGGTGGATGCGTTAAAAGAGGCACGGAAGAAGGGGAAAATAATAGGAGTGGGGAGTCTTGCCCGAAAGGATCTTTCTAACATGGCGGACTCTCCGTCCTCCCCGGAGCGGGCCTCGGATAGGGGCGAGACCACAACAACCAAGAAGAGGAAGAACCCAAAAGGAGATGAAATCTGTGCTAAGAAAAAAAAGAAACCCCAGGCGATTGTAATATCAGATGATGATGATGATGGCCACGGAGCCGATACGGCTACGGAAGAAATGGATGGTGGTGAGACGACGAAGGGAAAAAAAGCTACCAAGTCCCCTTGCAAGGGGAAGAAAAAGAGCGGGGGACTAAGCCTGGAGAAAGCTCGTGCAGTGGCGGCAACCCTAATGTAAGTAGCCCTATTCGTATATCTATAAATTACCGTACTATCTTTCTCCCGTTTAACCACTTTGTCGGATCTATATACACCACTTTCATTATTGTAGGAGCATGGGAGCGGAGAAGAGGAGCTCTCTGCAGACGACGGTGAAGCTGTCGGAGCTAGAGCCAGGAACTGTGCTAGAAGTGAGTGGAGGTTCGGTGGTTGAAACGGCATTCGGAAAAGCATTCTTAGCCAGGGCAAGCTATGTGGATGACAAGGGGATGAGACATTGCATCAGCTTTCACACCAACATTCGTCACGCCATGCCCAAGCTAGCGGATGTCAAAGAAGAGGAGCTAAAGGACCTTACCCTTCCACCTAGGATCATGGTGTACTTGGGACAGCAGGAGACCGCTAAAGGACAAAACACATTCAACCGTATCGAGAGCGTGTGCTCCCTGCCAGGAGCAGCCATGAAAAAGCTGGCCGGTGACTTGAGAAAGAAGACCTTGGTCCAGTTGGAAGAATTTTTTCGAGTGCAAACGCTATCTTCCTTCCCCGTTGGTTCTGTGCTGGTGGTGACCGCGCTCCGACCCACATACGTCCCAAGATGCGGTGATGGTGATAATGCGAGCAACTCCATTGCCACCTACGAGTGCCGGATTGGAAACGAAGAAAAAAAGGGAGAAGTCTTCCTTCCGGGACGTCTGGCAGTTTCGATGAAAGAGCTCCTCCCCTCCGTGATGGTGTACAAGGGACAGAAGACTTCCAAGAGCGGGAGAACATTCTACGATTGTGCCATTCTAGACTCCATCCTCGGCGAGCGTCTCCTCCCCGCCACTGCACAGTTTTGAGGCAAAAACTTTTGTCATTCACACTCATTCGTGTCTACTTATCAATTGATTTTATATTATTACTCTCAAACTCGTGTATCGTTAGCCTTACTCATATTTTTCATAGTCGTATATCGGTTTTTATCGATTGATTTTATATTATTACTCTCAAACGTATTGAAAATTAAAACAAACTCGTGTATCATTACCCTTACTCATATTTTTCATAGTCGTATATCAAGTTTTTTATCGCTTGATTTTATATTATTACTCTCAAACGAATTGAAAATTAAAACAAACTCGCGTATCATTACCCTTACTCATATTTTTCGTAGTCACATATCAAGTTTTTTATCGATTGATTTTATATTATTACTCTCAAACGCATTGAAAATTAAAACAAACTCGTGTATCATTACCCTGACTCATATTTTCATAGTCGTATATCATCTATTCTAGAATACATCACACACCATTACTCTAACCCGTATTTTCCTTCGCTTCACCCTACTCCAGCCGACGGTCCGCCCGCGAGGGTCGCGACGGGTCGTTGGGGCGGGAGGGCGGGGGAGGGGCGGGGGATGGGCGGGGGGAGGGCGGCGTGGGACCACGGCTGGACTCGCGAACGAGAACCGCCGCGAGGCGGAGGGCGAGGCGGAGGGGTTTGGGGTGGGGAGGGGTGGGGAGGGGCGGGGACGGGTGGAGGGAGGACGGGTGGGGTTCGCGGGGCGGGGGGGCGCGCGCGTACGCGCGCGCCCCCTCGCCCGAGCCGTGGGACGGGGCGAGGGGTTTGCTCTTTAGACTGGGTTCCGCGGAACAGCCGATGAGGTTTTTGAAACCCCACCCGCGATGGGGGGGAGTAGGTTCTAGGGCTTTGCACATAGAGTGAGGTTTAGGGGAGAGGAGGGGCGAGAGGACGGGTGGGGTGGTCGTCCGCCCGGGGAGTTTTTGGATCTAGGGCTAATACGACGCGGAAAGGGCCGGGTGTCTGTGTAGATCTGCACTGACTATACTACTTACTGGCACTGTTAACAAGGAATTGTCACCTAAGTTGAACAAGATAGACTGCATGGAAACTGAACAAAAATTGCTTCAGCTTTTCAACCTTTTCTATTATGAAGTAAAATTCACAATCGTAAATATGTACATGTAATTCTCAACAGTAAATAATTATGTATGATCAAATTAATATGTACATTATTTTTCTCTGATGATGATGCTTGGATAAGCATAAAACTATTAGGAATAAAATCAAAACTTTCAGAATGCTGTCTTGCTACATGTACATTACGTGTATTTATCATAAAATTACTAGCTCACACCAATATCTTACATTATGTGCATATTTATATATGAAGAGGGGGGGGGGGTCCCAGAGAGTGCCCAGGGCCCCAGCTATAACTCAGGTCCTACACTACCTTTACCCACTTAAGAGCATCAGCTGTTGGCATTGGATTTATAAATGCATTATAAACAAGATTATCACACCTTAGCTGTAGTGGCAGGTAGGTGTTACCTGCAAGGTGTTGGCAACAGATGGTGTAACAATAATCAATGTTGAAGTTTCAAGATTTGAAGCCAACATAGAGTTGGTTGTTTGGACTTATTTGTCTGACAAGATAAGTGCAGTTGTCTAGGGTGGTAGTGAGATTAGAAGTTAAATTTACTCATTTAAAAGGACATTATTTGTAAAACTGCATATACATGTATGTACTTCAGAGCTAAAGATGATTAAACAATATTGGTTTATACTTTTGTGTTTATTGAGCAATGTGGGAAATTTGATTATTGTTTGTTCTGGCCCCCTGGGTATGCTCTAAGTGACATACAAACATCCACAAATTTGTACTTGTATATTTCCATTCTCATATGCAAACCAGTTGCATAGTATTACAGTTGAATATAAAATGACAATATATAACACAAATTTTATACATTTGAATAGAAAATGTAGTGCGTGTGATATAGGCCTAGCAGCCAGAAAGTGCTAAATATGGAAGAATACTAGTATACAGTGTTCGAATTGTGGTTATACGGGAGTATACGGCGTGTACCCACCTCAATTTTGGTGGGTACACTCTCAGCAGGCGTGTACCCTCATGGTAATTGACTAGTTTTGCTGAAGACACGGCAGTTTTCGCAATCGAAATAGGTTTACTGGTTGCTGAGTGACTGCTGATCGTAAAATTTCCCTCTAATCTAGCGATCGTTTGATTGATGATAGCGTGTTAAGTCAATCCCGAAATGTCAAAGTAAGTTTATAGTAGCTAGGACCAGCAACTTGCACACAAATAAATCCTTCTGCTTTACTGACAAAGTTAGTCATTGTGTCAATGGTTTCATAGGACTTGAATATGGGTTCCACTTTCTTTAGTATTTTCAGCTTTCCGAATGCGTTTGCAGAGCCATGAAAACTTTTTGATAAGGACAGTGGCCAAACAGTTGAATCTAAAAGTTTTTTTTAGCTCTAAACCTAAATCTCAAAAGTAAATTGTTGTACTCTATTGGAATTTGACGTTTGACTGAGTGATGAATATCCGAGATAGTTGTATTTTTCTTACTTTGCTAATAAAATATAAAATACAAAAATTAAAAATAAATATTAATTTAATATCATATATGATCATCCATGATGTTGTATATAACAATAACATAAATATTCGTATTTGTTAGATTATCACTAGAGAAAGAATCTGCATTCAATAATATAGCATATAAATAATAAATCAAACATTATATTAATTATATAAAAAAATAAATAATATAATATAATTATTTATTATAGTGATTATTATAAATAATAGAATTAGAAGTGAATCAATAAAATTAGATAATCAAATGGTAATCATATCATAATGATAACCATAATTATTTATATTTTTATTAATTTTTATATGAAATAAATTATTTTGATAATAATTGTTGTAGCAATACGCCTACATCAAGTATAAATAAATATATTGCTTTCTGGATTGTCACAAGAACAAGAGTCGATATTCAATAAATAAAAATTAAAATATAGAATAGAAATAAATCGTTTTTAATAGAACAGGGAATTAGATAATTAATTTATATTTAATGATCATTATTGTATCGAATATTTAATGTAAATAATATAGCAATTGTTGTATTGTTTTATATAAATTATTTTAATCTAACGTTGATATTTTTATTCTAGAATAGGTAGGGATACTATTTGTTTTTGCACATAGTATAAGTATTGAATTTCAACAGTTGTAGGTATTGCTCTACTATTGCAAACTACTTCCAAGTTTAGTAAGTGAGGCAAAGAGTGAGGTTATGACAAATTGAAATTCACAGAGAGCTAAGAAGAATCCTGTCACTGTTTAGTCTATATGGTACTAGTAGAAACTATGTATTTGGATTGAGCTTGGTTTCACTGGTTGACTGCAATTAAAGTAATCGTTTTGTTTGTATTCTCTATTTTTGTTGTATATAGGTGATTCATTGCTTTCAGAAGTCCACAAAAGACCACAGGTAATGAAGTTGTATGCTGCCTATTAGTGTACTTGCATGCTGCATATTAGTGTACTTGCATGCTGTCTATTAGTGTACTTGAATGCTGCCTAGTAACCTACATGCATGATAGTTTGTCGAGTATTTTAGGTAGCTGAATAGTCTTTTTAGGCAATACTATATTTTTAGTTTACATTGAATTTACTGTCAGTATGATTTGATGTTTCTTGCTAAGGTTATATTCGGCCATGGATTTAACTTTGAGGCCAGTTTTTACTAGTGCTGCCAATTTATAAAACATTTAGCATTTTTGGAAGATGTTGTCACAAGTGGTGAGGATACTTGGAATACAGTGTTTAGTGATCCAAAGGAAGCTGGTGAGGAATTTAATTTTGCAGAAATAATACCCTAATTTATATTTTTCATATCTACTGCTCGCTGGTGAAGCTGTCTTTTTCTAACATTGCTGTACTGGTGTTGTGGCAATGTCTTCTGTTCACTTTTCTAGGTGATTAGGCACTGTAGAGACCATTGGTTCAAACCCCAGTCAGGGCCTGGTGTTTTCATGGATTTGATGCAAGACCTGACAGCTCCCACAGATAAATTCCTTAAATTAACAAAATTATAATAATATTAGAGAAAACCCAGTTAGTAGTACATGTATATATCCTAGATAAATTGGTGAAACTCCTTTACACAGGTATGTATGTTTTATAGGCTTCAACCTTTTCCTTATAGCTGTTGTTCAAATAACATTACTGGTGTTATATATTAAAGTCTACAGGTAGGTTGTGACAAGGGAAATACATGTATTTTATTGTATAATACTTTTGTTCATTATAATTTTGTTGATAAACTTCAACTCCTTCCCTTCTCTAATGTTGATGTCAATGTCATAGCTGTTTTGTTGAATTACTATAGTTTTCATACTGTTGCAGTTACATGCTGTTGTTGTTTGTGTTTATATACTTTTGACAAAATATACAACTGTAAAATGTTGTAGTTCAGCATTTTGTAATAAATAAAGAAGTTGTTTTCTCTTTGACTACATGTACTTTTATTACAGTGAAAGAAAGATAAGGGGAGTTGTCGTGGTTTAAATAATGTAAATCTATTCATTCTTACAATCAATGCAGCAGTAATACAAAGTTGAAGGACACAAAGCACACTCAGTAGTTTAAAATATAAGGAATGGTCTACATTGGTACCATGTCAAGAGGTAAAGGAGCTATCAACCATAATTAGAAATTGTCCTCTCTTGTTTTGTCTTGCTGAAATGGGAGAACAACTTCTAATTATGATCTGCAGCTTCTGAGTGACCAATGCACCCTTTAGGAAAGGTCCTAAGATTGCAGGTAGGAACCGTGTACCCACCTCATTTGTTCCACTTCGAACACTGCTAGTATATACAGTATAAATAAGGACATGGTAAACAGTTTGTCTAGGCCTACATGTATGTTGAACGCCAAATACAAGCTTATAAAAACATTAGCTAGATGCATTCACAATAAAAAATTTACTAACTACCAAATGGTGGTTTATCAACCTTCAATTGGACCAGGATATTAAAGACAATAAAAGGCATAAATTACAGGGAATTAAATAAAAATATTAATGCAAGTAGAATATGCAGTTCCTCTCAGACTAGAAAATGGCCTAAATATTCTCTCACATGTTATCAACTAGGGAGGACGAGGTTACAGACGTCAGGATTTTTTGAAGTGTTGCGGAGCCCCTGAGAATGTATACTTGAGTCTGTAGGCTTCAGCAGTAAGCTCTCCTATATCCTCATCTCCCCAGTTCTTGGTGGGTAAGTTTTGTAATAATGTCATCAGACCCTGGGATAATAATGAGTATAATTACATGTTCACACCTGGCAAGCTGTGGAAAGCTGTGATTGTCCGGTAGGGTCCAGAAAATTGCTCTGCAGGATCATAAGTATCACCATGCCACTGCACTGGTAGTGGTAACAACTATATGATATACAACAGCTAAATAATGGATAGTGACTGTAACATGCACACAAGTCTGATGTCTCATACTGCAGTTCGTCACTGACCTGGAAATCCTGTTCTACTTTGAGCTGTTTAGAGAATTTGGTGAGGAATGCAGCACAGACATATAGGTGGTAATCTGCAAAACCCTCCGGCTCAGCCTGTAACAGAATACACAGGACAGGTAGGCCACGGCCTGCTGACATATTCAACAGGTTTAGAGCATCATAATTTTTTGATTTTGAAGTTATGAATTTTGGTGAACAGCAGTCAGTGCTGAATCTGACAGAATACCATAATATTGTAGATGGGTTGAGTATAATAGGCAATATACACTGTATGGACATAAATGCAAAAAAATGGGACACAAATAATTTAGAGGAGATGGTCAACTAAGTACAAAATATAAATTAAAAAGACCGCAGAACATTATTCTACTTTGCAGAGTCAGACTTGAAACATATTCCTGAATTTTTCATAAATTCTAATCTTTTCACTTGCTAATTCAAGGCCTACTTTGGAGTGCTAAAACCCACCAGGTATGTGTCCCATAGTCTTATGGTACATCTAAGGGGAAGCTCTCTCATGAGTAAGTTATTCATCCATCTGAATGCAAATTGTAGAAATTCTATACCTTGATTCTCGATATGTGTGTGTAGTTCAGCTGATGGATAGAGAAAGAGAAAGATTAAAACTCACGTATTGTATTTAATTAAACCAATATAATGCTAGGTGAGCCAAATATGGCAGCTGTTGTTGGGCTTTTCAATTCACCAACCCAAGCTACTTACGCTGAATAGACCTTTCATTTCACCAGTTTTCAATAAGCATATTTATCTGTCAGATGGTCTTCTTATAAACCCTAACAACAATTATTTTCAAACACACGCTATTTAATGGTACATAATTACGTGTGAATCAAGCAATATAAATGGTAATCTTAGGTAATCTTCCGTAGCACACAAGTACATAATACAAATTATTTTCACAAACTTCATTAACCTGGAGACTCAAGCCCAACAACTCTTTGTTCAACTTTAGAAAATAATAATAATAAACAGGCACTCCAAGGCGCCCCAAATAATAGGTTGGTATGTTGGTGACAGATTGTACAATAATATCAGATGTGACTGCCTCTGGTCAAGTCAACTTCAATAATAGATTTTCAGGAGAAGGTTTTAAATACTTTATTCATGTGCTAAGGTCTTTTCATCACCTAGTAATTCTCACAAATAGTTGAGAGATTTTAAATATGATTTACTTTGGAATCGGCAAATTAAACATATAAAATCCGTTAAACCGTTTAGGTTTAGATATAGCCGCCTATACAAAGCAAGCATTGACTCCTATACCTGACTACCTTGACTTACTAACACAACCTTTCATCCAGAGACTGTATGTCTTATGGCTAGAAATTCAATGGAGGTCCACTACTGCAATCATTGTCAATTTTTCTGCATTTTTGGACAATAAACATTGTAGCAAGTGCTGCATACTACATACATGTACATGTACTATATGCACATTGCCATTTGAGAGCCTGCTATCTTGGAGATCAGGGTCCAAATTTAATTTGTAGATAAAATTCATAACATCCTAAAACCAATCTTAGAGAAATTTGATAACATAATCTCCAGTAAACCCACTTCTATTAATAATGAAAGTTGTATATTATTTTCACCATACAAGATTACAGGAAATATTCTTTCCTATAATCTTATGCCAGTTTTGCAACTGTATTTCTATTCTATCCCAATGAGGATGTTTGGCACAGTGAGGAAACTCATGAATTTATTAACTGTTAGAAAGCTGTTGATAGTTCATTCCTGTTTTTAATTAGGTAAACTTCATTTGTTTTGAACGAATGTTGTGATGAAAATCAGTTTAATTTTTTTAAAATATGAGTTGAAAGTTGAATTTTTTGATTGCACCAACAATGAGTAACTTGATTAGTAAAAATGTGACCCACACAGCCAAGGTGTGAGGAATACACATAGCATAATTATACTTACAGTCTATCCTCAGAGTGAGCTCCTTCAAAGCAGAAACTTTCATCTGTATTCCGGGTTGAGCAAAGGTGTAGTTGTCTTGAATTCCATCTAACAACTTTGACATACACCAGAAACTATCAGCTTCTATCATATCCAAATCATCTTTAGATAGTACTGTTATGTCGATGTCATCTGACTCTACATCTGCAATTTATATACATATCCAGGCATGTTCAATTAACCCTTTGAAGACCGATTCTGGTACATAGCCATGGGCAGATAGCCAGAAAAACTGAAAAAAAAAACAATGAATCTTTCCAATAGTTACCTGTCGAGCATAAACATTATACAGGGTGGGCAACCAAAATTTGTAAAAATAGTCAAAAAATATAAAAATGAGCCGAACGTGTTTAGGGAAATTTTTTCGGTACGGTTGCTGAATAATGACTGTAAAACTGGCATGGTAAAATTCTCTGTACCCTTGTTCTTGTACCCAATTGCATAAACCTATCAAATAGTAAGATGTATTATTATATTTTTATCAGTTAGCTATAGGTGAACTACCAGGCCTAGTTTGATTAGATTGATGAAATGTACCCGACTTTCTATCGACATATTATATTCTATTACGTTGTGAGACCAACTTTCATACATTTAGCAGTTTCATACATTCAGTTTCGTACTTCTGAGGTCCATTAAATAGGATGAGACAGTAACCAGAAAAGAAGTTTGGGACCTAAAAGATGACAACTCCTTAGAAATGTAAACAATGCTTAGAGGCCTAAGCTAAGCCAAATAGACTATTTATTGGCTGGATTAAAAGCATAGCAAATAAATGAGTCCAGCTTCCACAAAATGCTAGTTGTGCAGCGTTATAGCTATAATTGATCTAAAACACTCTCAAAGCTAACAGCTAAGGCTTTCAGATGATACTAATGTATCAGTAGTGGCCTGGACAAGGCTACGAGTCACCAAACGAGTCACCAAACGTTCACTTGATTATAATGACCAAACTGTTTATTAGCTGAATGATTAATTGAGTGTACCTTGTAAACTAAAAAAAAGCAATGAAATATACCGGGTAACGGTGGAACAAATAAGGTGGGTACACAGTGCCTGCAATCTTACACATTAGTATTGTATAGCTAAGAAATTAGTGAATTACTAAAACTAAAAAAAATCTTGCTCTAGGTGAGATTGAGCTCTACCACTACGCTATCAGGTCCACAATGACTGTATGGGGAAAACTAGCTATTAAAATGAGGATACACACCTGCTAGCCGTAAACCATTACAATTTTATACTCCCAACACTAACAATGTAATAGGTGAATGTGAAGAATACAATATGTGGATATAGGAAAAGGAAGCAACGAGCAACTTTTTTTGATAAATGCACCAAAAATAGCCATTGATTTTACTACCTGAGTTTTTTTTAATAAGACAATCCTTAAATTACTGTACATTGGCGTTTCACAACAGCTTATTACCTTATTACCGATTTTGGTAAAAATGGGCTTGAGAAGAGCATAACATTTTTAATTTACGTTTTAAGCCATTTTTTTTAAATTAACAGCCCCACCAAAAATATATTTTAGTTCAACGACCACTAAGGTATACAGGGTGTTGGTAAAATGCGCTAGGTTCTTGGATTAAATAATAAACAGTATGCGTTTTGGAAAAATTAATAAAACAGCAGTCTATTTACTCAGTCGTTATACTTACTTGTCTATACTGGATGTGATGTATGGTGTGATGTATTTGACTACGACATTTGTGAGAAAAAATCCTATTGTAACAATTTATCACCTAGTAACAACTAAGAACAATTATTTTATAATAATAAAGCATTATTATAATTTAATTTAATTAAAATATTTTCAAGTTTGATTGATTATAACAAGCCAATATGAACAAAATTATTTTTTCGCATGTGAACATTGACAAGCATGTGAACATTGACAATGGTCTTGCTTTTATTCTATGGAAACTAGCCCGCAGAATGACTTGAAACCAGTTGATCTTTCTTATATATACACCGATAACCTTAACCTAACGAAAGATAACGGAAAATAACGAAACAAAAACAAATCGGAGAATAACTAACTAACATGCAACGAACGAACGTGAATTATAAGGATTGAAAGAAGCATAACGTGGTGTGGTGGTGTGGGCGTGGTGTGTGTTCCATGAGTGTGGTGTGTGTTCCATGAGTGTGGTGTGTGTTCCATGTGTGTGGTGTGTGTTCCATGTGTGTGGTGTGTGTTCCATGTGTGTGGTGTGTGTTCCATGTGTGTGGTGTGTGTTCCACGACACACCGCACACTCGCCCACACATGTGGGTGAATTTTGAAACTGAATCGTACCTAACTGCTAGAAAACAAAACTAAAAATTGAATGATACCTAAACACTTGAAGTTTCCTATTTTAAGGTCGATGAGCTGGTATAGTGGTAATGGTGACTTGGGTGGGATCAGTAGAGGCCTTGGGTTTAAACCCCAGTCAGGGAAAGATATTTTTATGGACAAGTCTCTGACTTGCAAAAAAAATATCATCCATGTTTGCAAATTTGGTGATGAGGGTTCCTAGTATGGTGAGTAACTTTTATGAAGTAGCTTCTCTATTTATTAAAAATAATTAAAAAACAAGCGATTATCCTCTTATGTGTGAACATATTTCTAGGTAATATTTAATTTGAAAAATTAAATTTTAATTCATGTTCACCAAATTTTCCAAATTGTACATACACTACATTACATAATAGGTAAAGGAAAATATCCCATTGTAGCGTACCTGCATCTAGAAATTCTGTCAGAAAAACTACAAAGAATGGTGTAACCAGGTCGTTGATACCCTGTACATAGCCACTGGCTGGATGTCTAATGGCCCATATGTACAATATCCGTTCAAATATCTACAACATACCACATCAAGCAATACAGTCTTACAGCAGAGTACACATCACTGATCAACAGCATGCAGGAATTACTCACTCGTGTATATGTCAGAGTTGGTGATAACTCAGATACAAATTATTATACATAATATGTTGTCTAATTATTTACATAATTATTTTTACAACCTACACGTACTTCTATATAGTTTGTAACAGATTCATCTACCAACCCAACTGTTTGAATATCACATCAAACTGAACCCAGGTATAACCTATTCGTATCGATAATGGTAGAATGATTTCGACACAATTAATATGGAAATTGTGGGAGATACTACCTCCTGTACCAAAGTTGTCTGGAATAGTGGTATAAGTGGATTCATTCGAGGAACATCTATATGTATCTGTCGGAATATTTCCTGATACTGAGCTTCATGCCTAGTGCCAAAGTACTGCTCTAGAAAACCAAAATACTCCTTCCTCTTCCTCTCCAAAGTTGGTCCCCTGCGGTCAAGTGCCACGGGGAGGTAACCCTGAAAATACACATTTGTTACTAAAGATAATTTGTACAAAGCTACATTTTTCGCAGACAAACTCCAAACATACAGTAACCACAATTCATACTACACTAAAAAATTACGTACAGAGAGGAACTTCCAACTGATTGGCCGACAGCTAGCTGGTATCCCCGACCAGCTCATAGTCCGGAGCTCTTCTACAAAATAAAACAAAACCTGCAGTTACACACTCTATTATAAGTTTAATGAAGTAGCTTCGGCACTGTAAAATAAGTCAAAGGTTTGTAGTAGCGGAATACAGGCTATCAAAATCAAACAGTAAATACTTACAAAACTAGGCCTATAATCCAAAACAAGGCCAACAGAGCAGACAACTCCAAAAATGACTTTTAGTGACAAAATGTTTTCTCAGATATGCACATATACATTGTACATACATTGTACTTATACATAAACATTATAGTTTATAGAATGACTTCAAAGAGTGTTACGGCATTCAATACGATCAAACAAAGTGGTCAACGGTGGGGGTTTAATAGAAGCTCTCCATATATAGAAACTCTCCATATATCATACCATTGTATGTTCCTTCAGCCATTGTATTTTACTACATATTGCAGTCGAGACAAAAAGGCACTCTCTAGTAAAAACATACATTCATAACAGCCCTCTCATGAAGGGCAGCTGGCGAAAAATATTCAATGAATGGACAACGGTCGATAATTAATAATAGATGCACAATGGATATATTCACCAGAGTGTCCAGTACATGATTTTGGAGTTGCGATCTTACGTTACCTGCAAAATTAGGAGTTACATTCGCGGATGTCAGTTTTAACACCCATCACGAAATCCCGCTAATGTACAATGTAGGTCATCCACCATGAAATGATTGCAATTTAGCAATTAAACTAATGAGCCTCAATATTTTAATATTAATCTGATGATTTCTAGTCTTTTTATTAATAACTTTTGGTTGAACTACAAATAACAACTAGAATTATCCTGTATTCACTGAAATTAGCACAAAATAAGCACGTAGTCAGCTAAGTGAGCTAAGATATAACTACTTTCATGGAAAATTCTAGTTTTACACACAATGGCCACAGAACACTTAACCTTGTCAAAGATAGTAGAAAGAAGAAATAGTTCATTTTGGTCAAAAACGGCCCATCTCCTGCCCACCTACATAGTACCGAGCAGAAAAGGAGCTATGCAACCTTATGCTGCACTATGCCATATGATTGGAGTGCCTTGGCTTTGGCCGAAACTATCCATCTTTCACTCCACTATCTTTGAAATTATGCTGCATCCAGTGATATTTGTTATTATATGTCAATAATAAGATATAGATGTAGGCTACCTAGCACATTCTTGGGAGGTGAGGCTATGAGTGTCTCAAACTTCTTCTCCTTAGCAAGTTCTCGCTGTGATTGAGCAGCTGAAATTGATCTCTTCATCTTTGGGACTCCATTCTTCTGGTGTTTTGTAGCTGGAGGGTTTGGTTCACCAGAAGCTCTAACCTCTGACACTGTGAATATAACATTGTATGTGCTAATATGATTCATTAGATAATGTTAGGTTCAACTGCTAACAAAATAAAGTAAACAAATACAAATATTACAATCCGAATGAAACATGTAATGCCAACAGTTGATGATACAATAAATCCTACCAGATGGATAACACAGAATAGATAGGTAATACAAAAATGCTAAGAAGGACGAGGTATTGAATTAACTCAATATACTGATAATTAGTTTAGTTACAAAGTTGTTCTCTCTTTCAAATGTTTTTAGAAATAGATTCAAGAGAGAACAACTTCTAATTATAACCAACAGACTGCGAGTTTTCAATGACAGAGCTAGCGTGTTGACACACTGCTCATCCATACCTTTAGGGTTTGGGGACTTTCCAGTGCTTTGTGTGGTGGTGGTAGACATACTATGTTTGTCTATGATATCTGTAACAGTTGACTGAATATATTTCTCATCCAGTTTGAGCCGGACTAACAGATCATCATCACCGTCGTCCCAAGCGTCCAGTGTACTTTCTTCATACTGCTGAAATGATGACTTGTCGTGGAAGACCCCAGCACTTTTACCAGACTTTTTCGGCGTTTTTGACATGCTAAAAGGTTTAATGAATAAAATATACATGGAGAAACCATTTATCTGGATTGCATATTATTGCCTAACAGGAGAGGGCATGCACTAACCGTTTAGTAAAACTAGTTCAGTTCATGTCATATAATATGTTACTTGGCAACTCGCAATTAAAATCCTAGGGTAATCTTCTAATGCATTTAAAAATAACTGTTAGGGATATGTTAACCATTTTTAACTTGCTTTTGGCAGCTATAGCCCACGTATTCTACATTGCTAGCCAGCCCATGAGTCGATTACATACTCTATATTGCTTAACTGAAGCTGAGAGGGTTCCCCAGAATTGTCTATTGTCCCAAATCCACTAGTTACCAGTGACTGAAGTGTTTCTTCAACTTTCTGGACGCTACAAGAAAATGAAATTGCAAACCTAAACAAGACTTGGCTGACAACGATACGATGCCTTGGACAATATGGATATCAATAAAACACAGGCTATAGGCCGAATGGGGCATGACCCTGATAACTCATCCTCTTTCAAAAATAGGTAGCAGCAGTTTACTGCCTAATTTATCTGGTGCTTTGGCAGGGAATTTTATTATCAAATTGTGTATATTACCACACTAATTATTGTTATTGTGTATATTACCACACTAATTATTGTTATTACAACTAAGGTGGAAATGATTTTAAGAGTTTAGTCACTTTAACTTTGATCAGGTTACAGGCTTAAAACAGGCTAGTTATTATATTATTATATATTATTAGAGCTTGAGGCTGCTAATCACTATCAGTGAATATTATTTAATATGAGTTATTGGATCTCAAAAGTCAAGTGTATACTTGTTCTCCTACCAATTAATAAATATATGAACACAGTAAAAGCAAAATTAGCTTTAATTTATCAATACTAGTTCTACTCTACCCTACCTTCCAGGTAATGGCTTTGTGTTTGGCCTCCAAAGGCTTGTGCTTGAATTGCAATTTTTGCTGGCAGTACCTTCATGTACAGTATCCAAGTCTGTGACAGAAGCAACAGTGATACTACTATGACTAGCAAACTTATCAAGATGAGTGTATTTAGGTTGGGTAACTGCAAGATTTAGTTTTTTCCCAGGCACACACAAATTTTGTTCAAAATTCGAGTTGTCAATAGAACCGACAGTATTCATGGACATACTCCGTAGTAATTAGATGTAGTACTAAACGTTGACGCTGGCGATAAAACTTCATTTGCACCAAAAATACCTATGAACTGAAATCATTTCCATTTTTAGGAAGTCTCACAACCAGTAAAAAAACTCAGTGCTTTTAGTGTCTTTGCGACTTAAATTTCAGGGACAGGCCAGCTTGCTAAACATTTACCGACACACATCGGTCACAGAGTCGCGAATACACCGGCCTGGGCCAAAAGCAAAATTCTTATTACCGTGCGAAAACACCCGTGCGCCAATGAGATAGGGAATGGCTTTCTCCGACCTAGGCCGAACGGGCGCCTTTGAAGTTATATTTGAGGGCCAGGTCGGTCCAGGAGGTCGGAAAGTCACTATCCTCTGCCCACCTCAACATCCGGATGGCGGGAGGGATCTCTTTCCTACGTTGCACCCGTATATAGTTTTTTTTTAATTTTAGAGATATTTAATATAGTCAGTATTGGTTCTAATAAACATAACTTTATTTTTGCTAAATTAAAGTATTATCGTTAGATTCAGAAATCAAATATTGAAGTATAATATTTTGTTGATAAAACATTGCCGCAATAAAGCATCATAACATCCTGCAGTATTACAAAAAATGGATTCTGGATTGTGAAACCTAAATGTTAACACAAAGCCCGATTCAAAGGGAATATTTGGGAATTCACGATTAAATGTTTTAGTTCAATCTAGTATTGGTGAACATCTGTGTCTGTATGTACTTTTACGTTTTATTTAATCGTTGAGTGTCTAAATTATTTCAGAGTACAGTGTCTGTCTCTATAGTCTATTTGTGTTACCTTTCCTTTGCTACTTAAACTTTAACTTACTTTTAATCAAATCTTAATTAATCTAATCTTCTTACATTCTTACCCTGTTGAACATGCTTTCTTTAAAAAAAGACATTGACTTAAGCGAGGCAAAAAGAGTCGATACTTACATACCACATATTACCATCAACTCAATTCCTTGCATTTAGATTTAGTCTAAATGTTGATGTACGAAATCAAAATAAGTTGCTATTAACAAACATGAAACATGAGAAATATGTTTTGTAAGTCGAGGTGTCAACTTTTTTTTGCCTCGTTTCACAGCGTTTGATGTTTGATAACTTACTCATTAAATTATTTATAATTATGGTTTTCATGATCAGGATTCTGTTATCACTATGATTGTGACAGTGCGATTATTATTATTAATTATCATTACTATATTAATATTATTATAATATTATTGTTTAGGGTTATGATAATAATGACTATACTTTTTCTTTAGCTTGATTGTATGTCTGATGCTACTGCAGTTGAATTACCAGTAGGGTAGTACTACTAAAATGAAAATAGATTATATTACCATAGGATGCTATGTACTCTTTCTCTTTGAAATATATGACAATTTCCTCATGATTACTTTAAAAATTCTTCTTCAGTTCACTATAAGAAACGTGCACTTTATAGCGTATAGGCTGTATAAGCCTATAATAGGCTAATACATCATACTCATCATCATTGTCATGACTAATATTGCTGCATCAGTGGTTTGTTATGTGATCACTTGAGTTGGTAGGTTAACATGAATTATTACTAATTATAACGGAATTAAATTTTAATGATGATTCTCATATTATTTTTATTGCTGTGGTTATTATCACCATAAGCAATCATTCTAAAAAGCAATGTAGCTAGTTAAATGTGCGCTTATAACTGAAAGACTTGACATTATGCTAAATTGTAAATTGTATTATTAGTATTATGATATTTTTATGAATTCACGTTAAAAGTAGTAAGTGAAGAAAACAATGCAATATTACGCTTATAAACTGAAGTAAAAATTATAGGAACAACTGTAGTGATTTTCCCTTTTTTCTTCATTTGTGGTTCACTTCTGGGAGGTGAATCCAGCTCAAGTCAAATAAAGTTGTAGTCATATGTAAATATCTACAAACCAAGTGGGAAGCATTTGCTGGCAGCTGAGAGGTCAGCCAAAATCGAAATATCTGCTAGGAGTAGAAGGTTTTTTATTTGAGAAAACATATTCTGATATATTTTTTTAATTTTTTATCTGAAAGTCACAAAATTTTACTCATTTTGAATGTTATATATGCAATATTGAACAGCCGATGCTGTAGTAGATTTTAATGATTATATGCACTTGCGCCACTTAAATAAGCTAATTACTTTTGAGAACAGAGCTAGTTAGATAGCACATAAACAGGTTCCATTTTACTGGTAGATCCTTCTAATGCTGTGCTAATCGTGAACTGTAAGGGCTGTGATGAATTGACGGATTATACCTTGACATATGCTATAGAACCATAGGGACTGTACAATATAGCTTCCTGCTAAATCTAAGATGATAATGATGTAGGCCTGCACATTTATTAGTGTTGTTGCGACCCAAATTTCAGGCACAGGCCAACTTGCTAAAAAACTTTCCTAACCAATTCTATCACAGGGTCGTGAACACACCGACCTGGGCCAAAAGCAAAATCCCCCTTTTTGTGCGAAAAACCCAGGTGTGCCGATGGGCTAGGGATGGTTTTCTCCACCCAAGCAAGATCCCAGGTCAATAGCCAGACGGCTATCTTTGGATTTTTATTTGCGTTCCAGGTCGGTCCAACAAGTCGCGAAGATACTAGATATCTAAACACCTACACCTATACACCTGTATTATTACATGTAGGTCTATTAAATACATGTATTTATTTGGAGAGCTGACTTCAGAGAGAATCTAATCATACAACAATGTGATGATTCTTTCTTTTGCTGCTATAAGCATATATTTGTATAGTTGGTGCTATAGCTTTGCTCACTAAGTGAACCCATAAACTTAAACCACGGAATCTCCTTGTGTATTTACCTATTTGATAGCTATGGAGAACATGAGATTGATAAATGAAAGGCTTTATTTTATTTCTGAGCAGAGTATCTGGAGTGTAGAAGCTCGTACCTGATCTAAAATGGCACCAGATTCAGAGAGAGGCTCTAGATGTGAAGTTAACTTAGAAGAAGTACTGACCATTGCTAACAAACCATTCAATGTCAAGTTGAATGATAAACATATGTCTTGGAATTACAAAAAGAAACAACCATTTAGTAACAAGGAAAAGAAAAGCTGGACATGCAGTGAGTACCTACAAGTAGTGGCCTATTACACTGTATAATAGATGTATATAGATGAAGAATGTGGTGATTAAGCTATAGAACAATGTGGTTAAAGAACTACTAGAAACAATAGGCTTACTGCAGGCTGTAGAGTTACAGGATGTAGCAGCTGATTCAGCATATAATTACTAGAGATGTTATTATTATTACTAGTTGGAGATATTTATGCTTCTTCAGTAGTACAGAGTTATCATAATTATAATTACATACATGACTGTGTGTTTATTATAACTGATTGGAATAACTAGCAGGTTGTCAAGGAGTGACCTATGATGACCAGTTGCTAATGATAGATGACCAGTGCTGTCTTACTAAACTAATCCAGCTAGTTTTTGCAGATAGCGATGACCTTGTGATAGGTTTACACACCTATTCTACCACAAGTGTTAATAGGCCTACTAGTGTAATCTAGGGAAACAATGTTTGGTTCTTTATTTGTGTGTTTGATTATTAATATGAGTATAGTTAATACATATGCATATAATATACAAGTACGTGTATATACTTTTAGAGAACAAGGTTCCAATAGAAGAAATAGTTGCAGTAGAGTATGTAGAAAGGGAGGTAAAACCAACTGATAGGGGGGATATTGAGATGGTATCAGTCAATGCTACTACATTCAGGCTGCATATCATAAAGAGGGTACCTAAACACATGTGGAAAATCAAAGCTGTGGAGTTGCACTGCTCCAGTAGTGCACAGTGTGCACTTTGGGTAGATACTATCAGGTCACTGCTAGAGAAATGTAAGTAACTAAGATATATAATAAAGTTCAAGGTCAAGTGTTTTGGTTTCATGCCATGTAAATAGGTGTAAATTCTAAAGTGTGAGCATGCCTTGGTTTGTTTATATGTCAAACTAACCATTGGAGTGGAGTGATTTCTTATCTTGATATCAGTGTAACAGGTAGCTCTATGGGAATCAACATGGGGGTTTATGGAAAGGGAAATTGGCAATATGTCAAGTATGCAGTTGATACAATATACACTGGGTTTACAATATGCATAGCTGAACTTGTTGGCATAAGTATTGGAGTTGCTTTTCAACTCAAGTTCTCTATGGCAAATACTCTTTGCATAATTATGACATAAAGGTCAACAAATGGCTTAATAGTTTAGTTTATAGTACATTCCATATTACCACCTACTACACTTGGCAAGCCTGACCCTAGCAGTGCTGCTACTCGTACTTTGGCAAACAGCCAGAAGTCAGCAGCAGCAACATGATTGCAATATTGCGTTTTGTTTGGTGACTATTGAGAGCAATGCCAGAAGTTAGGCTAAGTATGCACAATGCACTGTGTTACAAACTGAATAGGTTTATACTATGTACAGTGTCAATAATATTGTGATTTTTCTGATTTGCCTTCATGTATTGTAGTAACTTACTGACTTGTACCATGTCTGGTACAATAGAAATATCACTCTCTGCTAGACCTACTAGCCTACATTGTATTAGTAATACTGTACTAAATATCCCTGATTCAGAATGGTGGAAGTGTCAGTGTTCCCTCTATGCAATTACTTCTTCCACTTTTCCACTCTGATAGTATAGGAACACTTTGGGCGTTCACCATAGCCCACTAAAACCCTTAGTATGTTGGAAGTATTAGAATAACCACAATATTATGCATTTACAGACGCTAGCAGACCAAAGTCATTACTAGTCTTTATTAACCCTTATGGAGGGAAGAAAAAGGCCAAGAAGATATTTGATGACAAAGTAGCTGCCATCTTTGATTTGGCTGGTATTACTAGTCATGTGATCAGTGAGTAAATTATTAGTTGGTAACTGGACACTTCACAACTGAGCTTGGGCTTATGTAGTTGTTAAACATGCAGTTGTGAACTCTCCCTTTGCTCATGTATGTGATACTTGGTTGTGTCCCTTCACTCTACCACAGGTAACATTATACAGTGTTTGTGTTACAGTTACAGAGAGGGCGGACCATGCTAAAGATTACATACAGTCACATGACCTCAATAGATATGATGGGTGAGTCTAGTTTTTCCTTTCTACACTTAATCTACCTGTATATGTATATAATGAAGTCTACAATACATTTAGGGCCTACCACAACTGGTCAGTGGTAGATGGAAACCGATGTTTCGCAACTGTATGTGTTTGGGCATGCAGTGTGGTATATTTACCAAACTTAAATTTTCCAATTGTCAGATGGTCACTTTGTTAGCTACTATTAGTACCTGTTTGTGTAGTGGGCATATGGATAATGCAACATGTATAAATTATATTATAACTTGTGTGGACTAGTGCCTAGTTCATCATAATACAGTCTTTGTATTTCAATCCAAAGATTGTTTGTTTTGAAACATGCATGAATGCTTACTAATCTACTCCAGTCTCTCTCTATGTTATAGTAATGTTGTTATTTCATACTGTAACCCCCAAGCTATTCAAGGTTTTATGCAATAAATTTAATAACAGTTTGCAAAGTACTATTGGTACCATATAAGCTAATTTTCCATGTTTATGACTGCATATTAAGTATCCCACAGGGACTTCTATCAATGTCAATATACAATGTGTGCGCAATAGACATGCATGTACCGCAGGTAGAAATATCAGCTAGTAAAGTCTATACACGTATATCATGTATGCCTAGTCTCTCTTTTTCAGGAGGAGACAATTTCATAGTCAGAACTTCGTAGACTTGCACTTTTTATTTTACTGTAGAATCTTATTTACTGATATCATTTGAACATTTGAACTATATTATCGTTGTTTTATCGAGTGTTCATGTGTATATAAATGTCACAAATTGTTGTAGTATTGTATGCGTTGGTGGGGATGGTATGTTTGCTGAGCTACTGAATGGGGTGATTCGTCTTCATAATGCAAGAGTCGGTGTAAATCTGGATGACTGTAATGCCAGGTTGAGTCAACCACCTCTTAGGATAGGAGTTATTCCTGCAGGTAGAATACATGATATATATTGATATTATACCTGCATGTACATGTACATGGGCATGTGTGTACCTAACAGGCTATTTAATTATGTTATATTGCATTGACTTACTGCACTCATAAAGTTAACTCCTCTATGATTTACTGACTACTAGAAGATTGATGGACATGTAATCAGAAATGGAAAGCAGGTGTTAATGTTAACAACCGGACATCTATTAGCTAATAACTTTAAATACACACTACATAAGTTGTACATAGCCTACATTACACGGTACTGTAGTATCTGAATTCTAGACAGAATATGGCGATCATCCGTTGTTTTATTGAACTAGTTGTTGTTTCTCGGCATACAGTCCGGAGAGATTGGATGCTAGCAAGTGCTGCGGTAATAAAATTTTGTATCAGCACACATGCTGTGAGCATTTTGTTTCTTCAATGGTCAATAGATGCTGAAGATGTTCTTGTTGCAGTGGTCTACTGTTTCATTTGTAGAGAGTGACAATTAGTAGGGGATAGATACAAGTACTTTGCTATAACTAATACACTGTATTATAGGGTCTACTGACACCGTGGCCTACTGCACAACTGGTATTAATGATGTTGTCACCTCAGCACTGCATATTGTCGTTGGTGATAGTATGTCCATAGACGTCTGCTCTGTAAGGCACGGTTTCACAGGCAAACTGATACGATTCTGTGTGTCTATGTTGGGGTACGGATTCTATGGTGATGTGCTGAAAGATAGTGAGGCACTTAGGTGGATGGGCCCTGTGCGGTTAGTGTTAATTATATTCATGTACAATGTATATATACCATCATATATTACAATAGTTATACATGTACATAGCTGTGTCCAACGCATTATGTAATGATCATGTTAGTGGGAGTTATCTCCCCTGACCTGAAGCACGCGCGTTACCCTGCTTTTGAAATGTAGACAAAGTATTTATTTCTGCATGTAGAATTCACAGTAGTTCACTGTAATACTTTTAACCATTTTTACATACCAAACACAAAAACCAAACATTGTGACTATAATAGTGTGTATTTTTGTAGATATGACTACAGTGGGTTTAGAACTCTTTTAAAGAATCGTTCTTACGATGCGGTGGTCAACTATTTGCCATCCCAATTACTTCAAAATGATCATCATCCTGGGCTAGAAGATGGTCTACGGTGCTACTCAGGGTGAGTTACTGATTTTACGCCGTATTACTATGTAGTATCCACTATGTGTGCCACAGCGTTGTACTAAATAGCTTAGGTAAACCAGTGCAGTAGCACATGGGCAGATATACGAGTATAGCTGATATTGCCAACTGCTATATTCATATTTTCCTTGAAGACATGAGTGTGTACTCTATACTGCTGGTTAGCATTACAGATCAATACAGCAGTAGCACATGGTTGTGCTACACCTGAGTAGTCTACTCAACTACCGCTGCTCTACTTGTAGATGTGATGTATGTAAGTCAGCATCTCTCTTAGATCTCAATGGATCAGTTAATCTAGATAAATCATCAGTAGGTGATGCTGACTCTAGCTTTGCTGCCGCTGCTGCTACCACTGCAGGTATGTCTTCGGTCCCTACGCTATCTGACTGTTTACCTCACCAGGTGCTATCTATATTCAGTGATACATGGTAACACTAGTTCCATGGGGAGGTACAAAGTACTATTTATTGATAAGTGAAGAATCATATCAATATTCTTTGAAGTAGTTCATCTTGAATAAAATTTATAACATTTTACTTCTTATTAGAGCAATTAGGAGTGTGAAATAGCTTTACTACACCCTCTTTGGGCACTTGAACGATTTAAAGTACAATGGTGCCTCAGTGTTCGTAATAAAATAATTTATATAATAACGAGCGAATTCGAAAGACAATGGCCTCCTTTTTCTTCTTTCTCTGTGTTGGTGATCTAGTAACAACATAACATAAGCCTATTATTGTGTTCTTATAATCAGAGATGGACTATGATGACGCGTCACTTATGGAGCAGAGTATTGTGGGTAGTATGACCGACATCAGCATTGCCAGTAGACCAGTTAGCTCTCTCAGTGGTGTCTCTCCAGAAACCTGGCAGTCCGTGTCTGGCAAGTTTATAGGTGGGTGACTATGTGGTTTAGTATGAGGTGGGTGACTATGTGGTTTAGTATGAGGTGGGTGACTCTGTGGTTTAGTGGGTAACCAGTGGATGGATTGGCAGGTGAATGAGTGATGTAATGAGTGTGTGACAGGATGATTTTGCAAGTGTGCCTAGCTCCCATTTATTGCAGTAACAATTTATGTTTCTGTTAGAGACTATTCTAGATTGGCATAGAAAATTTTCCATGATATGGTAATACTAGATATGATAATCTGTTTGTGCTACTCCTTGAGTATCATGATTAATTTCAGGTGTGAATGCGCTAACCATTAGCTGCCGCTGTGCTACTGTACCAGAGGGAGTGTCTCCAGCTTGTCACCTCGGTGATGGTTCCACCGATCTAGTCCTAGTGTACGATGCCTCCAGATTTGACTACCTCCGCCATCTCATAAGAATCACTACTAAGACCTCTAGTCAAGTAAGTTAGTGTTTTTATATCGCCATCAATGATTGGCAGGTACATTGCTAGCTCATCACTTAGCAGTCAAATAGTGAAGCAAAGTGCACATGGCACAGTTGATTATTAGAGATAATGATTTTCATATACAGTGTGTGTTGACATAATCAACATAATATACAAAGGTGTAGCTTGTGCTTGCTTGTTGTCATAAAATGCTAATAGGTTTATCATATAAGGTGTTGTCTATTTTCTTTTAGTTTGATTTTGGGTTTGTTGACGTGATGAGAGTAAAAGCGTTCAAGGTGAGAGTGCCAACCCAGAGTACAAATTCAACACATGGTGTACAGGCCTCCGCCTCCTTCCACCGTCTAGACAGTGACGAGAGAGCCGCTCCACAGGTCAGCAGCTGGAACTGCGACGGAGAGATTATAGAAGAACCGAATATAGACGTCAGGTACTTTATCAACTTGTAGTATAAGTACATGTAGATACAGAAGTTTTATCTGTACGAAGCACTATAAACACTAGATGTTTCATGGTAAAAATTACTATGATATAGAGAACTCTGAAGTAAGCAGCTATTCTGCTGAACAGTAAAAGAGTATGTAGCGCATAGTCATGTGATATTTCATTGGCTGACCTTGAATAACCTAGAAATAGTCACGGCATCTCAATATCCCAACAGTTGAATGATACTCGACTTCTGCATACAGTGGTTCCTGTGGTTGTGATCCTTATTGTGGAACAATTCTACTAATCTGTATGGAGCCTTTAAATTTATATGTGAGGCGTTATAACTCATGTGACTAACACTATCACTGCATTACAGTATCACTGTATTACAGTGCCACTGTATTACAGTATCACTGTATTACAGTGCCACTGTATTCAGTCCGTTATTAATTGATATACATATTTGCTGAGTGTGCAACGAGCCACAATGTTGATAGGTGAGGCCAGATAAACACAGTTTTCGACTAACCTCTGAAGTACCTGCATTATTACTTACCCATATTTCATTAAAGTTGGCTTGTTATGGAGTATTGTTTGTCACTCTTATGGAATGCTGCTGATTTATTCTTTGCAGAGTGCATTGTCAACTGGTGAAGCTGTTTGCTAGGGGCATTGAAAGCTACTCATCTAAGGTGGAGCAGTGTGCATCTAGTTGCATCTCATGTGCTGGAATACTGTGAAGTGCTGAGGAAATTTGTTATTATGTGCTATTACACAAGTCATCATAACTACATAAAACCTATCCTACCTTATCTTAAACATAATATAAAATTATATATATATATGTTCATTAGTTAAAGTATTTTTGCCTATGAAAGGTTGGGTAATTTAACATCATATAATAATACTAAATATTACTTACGACAGGACGTCAACTTTTATGTTAAAATATTGAGAAATTAATAAAGATCAATATTTCGGTTTACTATAATATATTTAAAGCGATTTTGGCAATATTAGCCCAACATCCAACTTGTACCATTCTTTGTGCTCCTTAGTAATATTCTATTAGGCCAATATTTTATATAGTTGACTGCCAGTATTAATATACTACAATGCTACTTGTAATACATGATTAGGTGCCCGGTATAAGCAGTATTCTGTTGGCCATGTATCTCCTCTAGTGTTACATATACCAGTGTTATATAACATTATGTCTATTACAATTAGCTGTAACAGAGTTCTGCCCTGTATCTTTCACTGAAAGAACATTTCATTAGCTTTTTGTGTTCATTTTTTTCCTGGCACTAATTTATAGATGACAAATATTTATTATAGATAGCCTGAGGTGTTGGCTAAGGAGTTGTTATAGTTTATTTAGACTAACCATGTTTTGGGAGACTGTGTACTGCATCATGTGAATTATTTGAAGGCCAGTCTTTCATCAACTGAATATTTTTTCATCTTACAAGGTTGGCAATAAGATATGCTATTATTAGTCATTAATTTGTGCAATGATACATAGAATATAATTATATAGACTTACGTTTTATTACTTTGTTTAGCTAAGCTGCCACTGTGTTACTTAGGAAATATCTAAATATATTTTTGCTATGATTTCTCTTAATATGCTGTGCATTGTCTTGTTGATTGCCATTTTACAACATGTTCTTGTGACTCAGCTAATCAGCTGGACTCTTCCTTGGTTGAGAATTTGGGTCCCTCACGGTTTCCTACAGCAATGCGTTTATTAACATATATTATATATTTTTCACATGGTAACTAAAATAAACCAAATTTTAATCTGAAGCAAATTATTATTCGTGGACTTTTGTATTTTTAAGTATTATGGCAATAATGTATCAATAATGTCTGAAAAGTGTAGTTGTGAAAAAGGAGGAGACAACTTTATATATAACTATTAATTCCCACCTGTTTACAGCTTAATTTTTGGTAAATTTGTGTTAAATTATGGAGCTGAATAGAATGCTACCATCCAGCATTGTAGCTGGATAGACTTCAAATAATTTTGTAGGTGAGTTGGAGTAATTGTCAACAATTAATTAGCCACAATGTGTGTGTGTGCTGTTACCACATGTACACCTAGATGTATATTTCATGCATGGTAATACTGTCGAAGCTTAGGTTCAAAAGAGTATTGCCTAGAATTGATCTCTCTACTTTCTAGATTAGTGGTTAGGATTGATTTCTAAACTACACCTATCCATCACACTAATGGTGTAAAATTAAAATATTACCTGACCTAAAAACTGTCATTGTTGCAAAACCATGAATACATAGGCCAACTGTTATATACAGTACATGTACAATATTACACATACACTGCAGTATGCAGTATGCATTTTTAAATTTAGAAAACTACTGTCATTTTGTATAATAATATACATCTTTACATGTACATGTAGAAATCTTTTTCACAAAGGAGTTGTTCAATGTTGTGTACATGCACTAGTTGGGACTACTCCGGGAGTTGCTTTCTCGTGAAGCTTTGTTCTTAAAACATGGCTCTTGTTACTATCGCGCCGTTAGGAAATAAAACGATAGGATAGCGGATGACAAGATACTATGGTATATAGCCCAAAGCCTAGATTCCGCAATAGTTTTTTCCTATTTGGTTTTTCCTAGAGGTTAATAGTATACTGTAATATATTGTTGTAAAACGTCGTTAGAGCATAGTCTATAATAAAAAAACTGCTATCGGTAGAACTTTCCTGCAAGCGGTTATTGGTTAATTGCAGTAATACCGTATATCATTGGTTTACTTAAAACCCCAACACTCCAACCATAAATCTGATAGGCTTTGCTTTTACGAAACTTGGACCGATTAGAAAGTCCTCATCCTCATTCTATTGATAATTCTATATTAATCTAATAATATAATAATTATAATATTAGTTTATTTTAATTTTTAACAACTTTTTGCTAAAAAGTTTTTAGAGAACTGTTATGTAAAATGTACAGTTGTGAATCTTAAGTTGTGTAACCATCATGTTGATTTTTATAATGTTAATATTCTATAACTTAAATGACTTGACTGTTACTGTATTATAATTATTATTCTATTGAATTGTTATTGTATTGTAATTGTTTTGTTTTGTCTAACCCAAACCCATTTAATTTTCATTTTGATTTTAATGATTTTATAATAATATAATAGTGATTATAATATAAAATAATATAATAATAATTATAATAAAATATATGAATGGGAATATCAATATGAATATGGATATGTAATGTATGAAGTAATATAAAAATAATTAACTAATAGCAATAGGGCCAGGCTTGCTACATGCATTATGATTATCTCAGATGAGATTTGTTTTTTTTACGGATATGTGTTATCATCTTTTTTTTGCGTTGTAGCCCTTTGCACAACCGTAGGCCTTACTTGAGCAGTTCTATGCCTTCATATAATAAACAAACTAGAAAGAAACAAATTGTAATTCAGTCTTAAAAGAGTCTAGATGACTTTCCCTCGAAGATAGATGGATTTATATTTATTATATTATTGTAAATCGTAATAATTTTTTCAATCAAAATATTGATATGACTATATCTCATTTTATTTGTAATATTAAATTGTATTTTCATTTTCATCGTATTGTTTTATATAAAATAAAAATAATGTAATTTACCAGTTTTATGCTTTATCTAAATATTCTATTAGGATTTCCACGTTTTATGCATGAGGTACAGTCTCAGTGGCATGGGAATGATTTCAATTAAATAATGAACTGCAATGACCATAGATTCGGGTTATAGCTTTTCTTACCCCTTGCTTGTAATATAGGCTTTGTATATGTTGGTATTGTATACATGTAATATATATTGTTTATCGTATATATATAATTATTATGTATATTTTGTATGTAATAATTATATATAGATATATATACATTGTATATAATATAAAGTTGCATCAATGGCAAAAGTGCTCGATAAAACATGGTTAGAGCTAAATTATTACAATGAAACCAAAGTGTCCAAAACTATTTTATTACTAAGAGTTTCGTATTGAAAAACGCTCATCAGATAAAATGTTTTGAAGTGGTACAGCTTATTATACATGTATTATATATATATGTGGTGCAGCTATTGGCTATACGCATTAATTACAGATTAGTAATATGCTGGTGGTCAAGCTGTATTTTGTAGTAGGAATTTGTAGACATGCAAGCAAACACTCTATTTTTATAAGTTCTAATTTATGGTTAAGTTGTATCAAAGAGTGTTCTGTAAGTGTAACTTCATTGGTATTCAAAGATAAACCAAGATAAATCCAATCTCACTAGTCATATGCTTACTTACTACTGACCTAGAGACTGGTCACAGTGATATGCCTCATAATTCCTAGCTCTGACCAGTAGTCCAACCACATAGTAAACATCAATATTAATTATGTAGGCCTGAGCTGATGTAGAACTAGAAAGTGAAATGTAGGTAACATCTTTTTGTAGCTGGAATTCAGTGAAAAAATGAGGTTTCTATTTTATCGCTTAAAAGTGCTGTTGTTCAAATGGTGCTACAGACTGGTGCAATGTAAATATTGAGCAGAACTTAGCATGGCCATTGTTTGAAGGGCTCCAAATTATTCAGTGATTGTTGATGCTAATGTTAACTTGGCATTGGGTTACACACTACCATATGTATAGACAGTATGCTGCACGAGTAGTATGATATAGTAGTGATACATACTATATACAGCCCTATATATTATACTATATGCAAACAAATATCTCTCTGTAGTTGTGGTATCATGTGTGCTGATCAAACAGTATGAATCAGTGAATTAGTCACCACGATGAATTCCATGACTCTTGATCTTCAACCCGAGACATTCCATTCACCTTCATCTTCAGGTATAATAATTTCTATTGCTATATATTGCATGATGTAGTACATATAACGTGATTTTACCGTATACAGGCAGATAAATACTGCATTGTGTGTGTGCGTGTGTGTCATACTTCGCAGTTTCGGAAGTGAATTAATCCTAGTTTCTTAGCACGGGGAATTAAAATTATGTACCTGTATGTATCAGTGTCTGGTTATCCTCAATTTTTCATTGCAAACATGTCATTAATTTCGTACTCTAATATTAACATAATATAATAATATTCTATTTTAGTACTGGATTTTACGTCAGATCAAATCTATAGCCTTTCGAGTCCGTCCAATGAACGCTCACGGAAACCGGTAAATAATAATTTAACAGACTACATGTTTTAGTATGATGTGTTAATGTATATATAGGCTATTTCACAATTGTGTGCTTCATTGTGTTTTGCTCCACCTTTGCATGTGGGGATATTTAGCTACGAGAATTTACTACAGTTGGTTGAGTGAATGTTGTAAATTTTCTATGACATTATATACGTTCTATATGCTGAAAACAGTTAAAACCATTAATGTTCACAATTTCATTGTCTCTGACTTGTTTACTCCACAGATTCTCAACAGTGTCGAAGAATTAATTGAAGAGACAAATCGTAGCATAGACAATTCATCGGAGTCATCTCCCAACTTACTTTCCGTTGGTTCTAATATAGACAGTTATAGTAACTCACACATCACACTCATACCCCCACCTCTGCAGGGTGACGGTACCACACACACTCTTCTACAAGATGAACACGATGGTGAGGAATCTAATGACATCCAATCTACCAATGCACCGGTTTCCACCCAACAACAGAATGAGAAAGAAAAGATGCTGCTACAACAGCCTCTGCAGCAGCAAACTCCACAGCTGCCCCATGTTATGCCTACTATACCCATAACTATGGATAACAATATGATTCTACTACCATCACCGCAGGTACTGCTTTGCTATGTTGAATAGTCCTGTACTTCTCTGCAGAGCACTGTTGACTTTCCTTGTTGACCTTTATAGAGTTCAAGTTCAAGTTCAAAAGTTAAGATGCATGTGTTACTGTTCAATATATAGTCAGGTGCTGTTTGTAGCCTGTGTCTATACAAATCTTATACAGCCATTTTCTGTTCCCCCAGATGAACTATACCGGGCTCCAGCTGACAGAAGAAGATCTGCAACAGATTAATCAGCAGCTGCAGCAGAGTCTACTCCCCGCTACTACCGCAGCTCACCCTTGTGTCTTCCTTGGACCCATTGGTCCTAACCTACCAGCCCAACAGTTCATAGTACCAGCACCACCCCAGGTGAACCTTTATACTCTTTACTAGGGATATTTACATACTATGTAGATATTCATTTTATACGAGCAAGTACTTCTATCAAGATACTCTCCCAAGGCTACTTCTAATGGTCTCTTGGTCAAATAGTGTCATCAGTTTAGCACAAGTCATCTCATAGATTGGATAAAACTGTGATGGTCTTTGACTGTTGATTTGTTAAAAATAAATAGTGCCTCGTTGAATACAAGGTACCAGAAACTGTTGGCATCTTATATATTTTGGTACTATAATAGTTATCATTGAACCTTGGGAGAGTATAATGGATTGGCAGTGATTGTCCTTGATAGCATATTATGTGCTATCTGTGCATTGGCCCTTCTAAGAGAGCAATGCATCACCAGCACTGCATAGTTAGAGTTGATGTTACTCCATATTTGGGCGAATTCTACTCCAATTGAGAGTATCAATCACTAGTGAATAAAAATCTAGATAACAATGACATGTGGTTAGTGGAAAAGAGATCACAACTCCAAACCTTTAACACATTACTCATAAGGGTGGACAGTGTTGGGACAGTTACTGGTTCATCGAAGGTTGTGACTATTTCATCATTAACCTTATGATAATAATACTATTGAGTTGGGTATAGAGTTTTACACACCGCTAGATATGAATATAACATTATTTTATTACATTGTATCAGACCACTAGTAATAGGATATACAGTATAGTGTACGAGTACATGTACACTATTGTCTCGGTACATTTGCAAGAATGCTGTATGATGATGGCAGTGTGTAATGGATATAGATCATCACTGGCAGAGATCGATTACACTGGGGATGCTGTTTGTAGGGTTACTGTACATCTCAAGGAGTTATGATACCAACACTACATCCTATGACATCTGTCCCCTTACAGTCAACACCTATCAATACACAAGACCAGACCTCACAGTATCCTACATTAGTCAATGCCAGCAAACCTACCTCTACATTAACCAAGGTTACTCCTGCAGTGCAGTATATCAAACTACATCCTAAGGTAGGTTGCTTATCCACTACCAGGGGAAAATAACTCCAAAATTTGATGATGTGTACATTATACATGTGTGTTATCATGAGGAGACAACTTTCATTCTATTGTTAGTGCTAAAGGAAAATTAACAAAATGAGTTATTGTTATTAGTCAAGCATTGGTAAGTATAGTAAGCGTGAAATGTTAATATATAGAGCAACCTAATGTATTAACATTACACATATACATTACACATATACATTACACATGTACATTACACATATACATTACACATATACATTACACATATACATTACACATGTACATCACACATGTACATTACACATGTACATTACACATTCGTGTTATTTCACTGTGATGTCCACTTCTTTATTAGCAGTCAGAAGACAACATCGTTGATTTGGATGATCTGCAAAAGTTTGCTAAATACTTCAAGCAAAGAAGAGTTGAACTTGGTGAGAACGTTTGTTTGTACATTTAATATCTACACATTGTGTGCATGGAGCTTGCTGCACTGAGCGTCAAAGCTGTGGATTTCCAACAACTACTTGTAGACTATGATTTTTCTAGTCATGATGAGTTTTTTAGTAATCTCTTTTAATGCAATCCACAATTTGACTTGAGCTTACTCTTTGCAGGGAGAGGGAATTTACCTAGTTGGGGGAGGGGTGTTACCTAGTTGGGGGTGCTACCTAAATAGATGTGGGTTTCTCCAGGGTTATGCATCCACTTCCTTCCAGTTTCACCACTCTAACTAAATGCATAGTTATCTCCCCTGTCACTAAACTTGACTGAGGAAATAAATAGTGCGCCGATAGCACTTCTAGCTCTACATGTATCTACTATGTATGCAATGATCTATATTACTTGGTTTTAGGTTTCACTCAGGGTGATGTTGGTCTTGCTCTGGGTAAATGCTATCCTAATGACTTTAGTCAAACGACAATCTCTAGATTTGAGGCTTCGAATCTCAGTCCACAAAATATGCGCAAGTTGAAACCTCTTTTGCAACGATGGCTGGAGAATCAGGAACATTCTGGAGTAATTCATCTGATATCAAATACATTTTGTGAAAAGACTTCTCCTGAACCTGCTTCACCTGATGCAAAGAAGAGAAAAAAACGAACAACTATAGAAGATAATATCAAAGATGCATTAGAAATACGTTTTCAAACGAATCCTAAACCTAACGCCAATGAATTAAGTAAGATAGCCAACGAACATGACATAGACCGTGAAGTTGTTAGGGTATGGTTCTGTAATAGACGGCAGAGGGAAAAGAGATTGCCTAAGGTTGTGCAGTCTGTCATTGTTAATAGTACTAGTATGTATAACTATCAGCCTGTAGTTCATGCTAGTCCAGCTGCTGTACCAGTCAGTTATAGTCAAACCACTCTAACCCTCAATAGTCAAGGAGAGGCGGATGTTAATACGAAATCTAACACAAATGCTTCAGTCAGAAAGTCAACATATGCAGAAAAGTGTACAGAGGATGCTGAATCTCATGCTGCACTCAGTGCTGCCATGGCTAGCCCACAAGGTGCTGTCTTGCATGGTTTTGTTCAACCTTTAGTGTTAAAAAACACCAATATTTGCAATTAGATTTACTATATTATAATCTCCAATCTTGCTCAGTGTGGCAATTAGTAGAGTGGTTGTAGAAACTACAGTAGTTAAAAGTAACCTTCCCGTAATAGTCTATGCACCCTCCTCTGTTACTAACAAATCCCTATAAACTGTCAGCCCCAGCAGTTGTTAAGACATAGTGTTTACTATATTTATAAATCTTATATTTTGTTAAGTAATATTGTTAGCTGTGACATACAATGACATAAATACAAACTTTTGATACATATCTACAATGTATTATTTAGCCTATCACTGTTTCTGTATTACATGCATGCAAACACACATAGGCCAACTGTTGAAATATGGATGCTATTTTGGAACCTTAAAACCAGTAATATTGTATTAAAAAATTACATTTAGTGGAATTTATGTACAATAAACATTTAATATTTTACAATATTGACAATAATGCTAACCACTGGGTTAACACAAAATATCTGATTGTAGTTAAAACTAAATAATATTAAACAAATATAATATTAATAATTTCTGTTATATCTTTCATGCTGGCTATAACTACCCCTAGGTCTCCCCCTTCCCTGGAATCCACCACCATAGCCCCCTCCTCTTGGTGGTGGTCTACGATATGCACCACCCCTACCTCTCTCATAACCTCTACCTCTCCTGCTATCTCTATAATCATAGTCATCATGCCATCTTGGTCTATCATCATACATTTCTTCTCTGTTCCCATCTTCCCTCCTGTAAGACTCCTGTACTCGAGGGTCCCTGGGGCGATATGGCTGATCTTGTACCAGAGTGTCTCTGTAACCATGAGGCTGCTCTGACCAGGTTGGAGCTCTTGGATCAATATCGGGGTTACTGTAGCTACCACGAGCCATCAGTGCCTGCGGAGATGGGTCTGCTGATGGCCTGCGACCTTCTGCTGGTGGCGGCAAATATGACCTGTGGGTTGAGACTTCCTCTCCTGATAGTCTATGTGTAGGTTGACCTCTATTTTTATTTGCTTGTAACGAAAATGATATCTTTGGTCTGTCTGAAGACGCTTGGGTATTGGAGTCCATCTGCCATCCACCAGGGGGCAGAGGTGGTGATAGCATAGTTGAACTGGCGGATCCAGCTGATGCAGGACTTCTTTGGTCCACATAATGGTGTGATCTGGACTGGACTAAAGATTCTGGTAGTGTCTTGCCACTCATAATATCTGATATATTCTTAGGCAGAGGTGGTGGCAATGTAGGAGGCTGAACTGAGCTTGGTGGTTTAGGAGCGGGTGGCAGCGGAGGTTGTGCTGCCAGCAATGCTTTCTTTCTCTCTAGCTCTAATCTTTGCATCTCCACCTGTTCTGTGAGTTGCTTGAGTGCAAGCTGCTGAGCTGTCAACTCCGAGTCCTAGAACCATCAATATAAACAACATGACATGACAATATTCCAGCAACTGTACACCCTTCCCCTTTTAGACCTACAAATACTGGCTGAGGTGTACCCATGCCATCAAACTAGATAAACCAAGTAAAATAGCAAGCTAGTAATCATACCTTTGGCAGCTTAATTAGGGGCGAGGTGGATTTTATTGCTGGTGCCGTAGGGTCGTAAGCATCATCAGATGAGGGATCATACGGTTCGGAGGCGGGGTCATATGGTTCAGAGGTGGGGTCATAGGGTTCAGAGGTGGGGTCATAGGGTTCCGCATCTGGTTTGCCATTTCCAATTTCTTCACTTGATTCCTCCATGTCTTCCTGGCCAGGAGAATATGGAGCAGCTCCTGGAAAAAAACACTATGAATCAACATATCAACTAACACCCGTCATACCTTGCTGAGCAACATCAGCAAGTGGTGCAGTATGTCTGGCCAATGATTGGTGTTGGTGTACATTTTTATGCTATAAATCTACTGAAATTCCTACAGATCAACCTTGGACTTTGGATGCTCATTCAAGCTCCAAAAGTGGGAAGTCCCTATTACACCATTCTAATATGTATCAGAACGCCCCTATTAATTAAAGGCATAAGACTTAGCAGCATCATGTTACTAACGGTCTGAAGCTACAGGAACCTAAGCTACAGGAGAAAATGAGATGCATACCAGGAGCATCCTCTGCATTGAGCGTGCCGGCATCTGCTAGGCTGTAGGCAGACACGATGGGATCATATGGCTCATCCTCTTGAGTACCCATGTCTTCGTGTCCTGCGTCTTTAGAGGCTGGTGCTGACAGACTGACTAACGGTCGAGTAGGGTCATACTCTTCTACAGCTGTAACACATCAGTATGATGTATAATACTTATACCATAGTGTGATAGTGTAATACTAATACAGCGGTGTGATAGTGTAATACTAATACCATAGTGTGATAGTGTAATACTAATACCATAGTGTGATAGTGTAATACTAATACCATAGTGTGATAGAGTAATACAGTAGTATGACTGCAATACTAAAACAGTAGTGCGATAGTGTAATACACCTGTATAATACAGTGTGATAGGGTAACATAATAACATAAACAACACTATGTATACCATCTCATGAATAGTAGTGTCATTGGCCTCTCATCATCTTAGAACTGTTTCCGCTAATCTAAACTTCCACAGTGTGGAGTTCTTTCGTCAGAAAAAAAATTATTTCAAAGTAATTTATTAGTTGTGAGTTGTTATTCCTTTCCCCATCTTATTGAAAAGACAACTCCAACGCTCATAGATAATTTTTGATTTTAGGGAAATGGTATCCAGATTGTCATTAGTCAACTTATTTCCAAGCAAGACTAATGGTTAGCTGTATACAAAGTTTTGAAAAAGATAACTTAGGTATAAAATAGAATTGAATGGTAGTTGAAAGCCTAAATAAAAAGCCTGCAAAATCTAATTAGTAGAAATCAGTAAAAATTTTATCTTCTAAAAGCCTTCTCTTCCTAAATCACAATGGAAGTCAACTCTTGCACCTCTAAGTTGGGAATTTCAGAGAACACATTCTGTAGAATTATTTATGTTACTGCAATAGCTCTCCTGATATCAACAACAGCAGACATTTCAACTGACCGTCAGTATTGGGTAGCGCAGGTTCTGCTGGTTTAGGAGTGGTCAGTGGGGAGGGTGTCTCTGGCTCCGCTGGAACAATTTCATCCAAACCTGGAGGTTCATAAGGCTCTTCTGCATCACTTGCCTTTGACTTCTTCAGCTCTTGGGAAGTTGGTGGCTTCTTAGACTTGATTCTCACGACTAAGCCCACCAACATGTTGGGGCGGTTGTCATCCGCTAATACTAAATGAACAAAATACAAGTGGCTAAGTGCTGTTGTAATAATAGCAACATGGTACAGCAGACAAAATCATATGCCACCAAATTCCGTTAAAAGTAAGTATTTAATGGAGAGAGGACCGTTCCACCCGTTCATTGATGTCTGCAGTTCGCAATAATGTAAGCTCATATGCCTATATTATACATGTACATACATGTATATGTATTCATGTAGCTTACCTTTGTGACGGTAGGGTTTAAGTGCAGAGGGCAGTGATTCATGACTAGGTAGAGGTATAATGTACATATCCTTAATTGTACTAGCACCATTACCAACCACCCCAAACCTCTTCTTCTCCGACAGGTACTTGAAGTAGTCCTTATATCCCACCTTCTCCTCCTCATTAACGGCTGAGAATCTCACAAGTATCACTTCCTGAAAAGATTGAACACGCCACATCTATTAGTTCTGTCAAGGTCAAAGAGGACCCAGGGTGTAGATAACTCCGAACAAAATGAGTCAGTTAGGAATATTCCTGATTAATATAGTCAGCTATACACTTAGCACTTTGAGCTACATTATTTGTGAAATAATGATATCAGTTGTATACATGTGACAGCAGTATGCATTAGACCGCTAGCCATTCAATACCCGCTGTTGGCAGGTTACCGTGTATTAGGGTAAAGTCCCTACCTGCTACATCCCAGTGTTTACAGATGTAGTGGTCATAGCACAATATTAATTCTCTACCATCCATCTCCAGGATATGAGAGAGTGGCTGGGCCAATAAATAGTGTAGTTATCTCCACTTACCCTGCTAGTGGTGTGCTTCAGCTGATTAATGTATTCCCAGACCTGAGATGGATGAATCCGGCCAACTATTTGTAGAGCATCAGGCAAATCCTACAAATCAGGAAAATAGAAACAATCAGTCAGCTCTGTTAACAGACAGGTCGACAAGCCTAAATTTCGTTTAGATTGCATTTTTATCCAGAATTGTTTAGACTTGCACACTGTATATGTACACTACAACTACAAACACACCTATTCCTTTAGGAACATAATGAATATACATGTAGTTGCTCCTTGTATACTGCCTCCAACCAGCATAATATATTATACAAATCCACTTACAGTTTTGAGGTAATCAGAATTTCCGTGCACACCGTGGGCAGTTGTGAAGAACTTGCAAACTTCTGGTACGTCTATAAAACCTTTCCAAGCAGAGGGTGGGTGCTTCTTTTTAGACGTTATGATTGGAGTAGGTGAAGAAAGGTCATTGGTTGGAGAGTAAGGAGACTGAACCGTGGAAGATGGCTCCTGTTTAGGTGAACTATCAAACTTGACACGAGACTTGGCTACTTCCTCTTCCTCTTTATGCCGTCTCTTTCGTTTTTCTAAACGCTCGGCAATAATTCTATCCTCTTCCTTATAGATCTCTATGTCCTTCTCCAGGTCTTTGAGTTCGGCGTTCACCACCTACAGTAGGTACCATGAGGGCATCAATATACAGTTTTAAGTGATTCAGCAAGGACTGAGGTTATTGTTAACTCACTTTACAATAGGAGATAATAAAACTTCTTATCAAGAATATTATTAACATTTTTGACATAAAAGACTGAATGCTACCAGTGACCATGTCTTGTTTTTCTCTCTGATTTGTCTAGACTTGTTTTAATCAACACCAGTTGAACACATCATATATACACTTCCACCAGTATCCAGTTAATTGGCTACCTACTGTGCACATAGCCCACTGGTACACATCATACAAGTATTATAACAGAAGGAGCTACTGTATCTACCTTATCAATCTCCTCTATGCTGCTCTCCCTCTGTCTGGGTATACTACGGGAACTGTTCACTTTGAGTTTCTTACTGTTGTGTCTACCAATATCTGCCCCAGTAGGAGCTGCCTGCTTACCAGTACATATCTTACAGTTAGAGTCAAAGAGATGAGCATCATGCTGTGAGGTTGTATCTGCAGAGCCCAGTATGGACGACAGAAGGTCTGAGGACTGATCAGAGCTTAGAGTCACACCTTCCTGTAAAGTCATAGATAGCTTAGGAACATACATGTACATGTACATGGCCCCGAGTTCAAACCCCAGTCAGGGACTGGTATTTTCATAGATTTGAAACAAGTCTCTGACTGCTCATAAATAAATTCCTTGCTGAAAAATACATCATACATGTACATGTATGGAGTCAAGTCTACAACTATTAATACATGTACATGTATATCATTGAGATGAATGTGAATCTATAAGTACATCATATTTAAGTAGGCCTACAACACTTTTAGAAGAACTATAAAGGAGGGCTATGGGTGTTATTACGGCCAGTGTGTGTAACCATTTGCAGTCAGTACTTCAGTACTAGCATGATGTAATGAATGGACTCACTGTACTAAGACATATACACTAGCATGAGGAAATAATTGGACTCACTGTACTACTTCTACCGGTACTGGGGTTTCTGTCAGCCATGTCATAATCCTTGACACTTTCCTCTAGTTTCACATCCATGTCTTTATAAGTCTCCTGTTCCACCTCTATTTCACCCTTATGTGTTATCTTACGCAGTGTTGGTTTCATAGCAGCTTTCCTCTCTTCATCTGCTTTTATCTTCTCCAGTTCCTACCAACAGAGTAACTATGTACATCATAGCAGCAAAACAAAAGCAGCACCCACTCCCCATAGTGTATAGGCTGCAAGGTTACATGTAGGTTAATTCTTAGTTAGGTATATAACAACCTAAAACTCTGGTGACCTAAATTAGTAGATTGCACTACAGCAGTGCTCTTCCTACAGGAATACAGCGTGAGCCACGGCCAATACAACTCGGCTCAAATGAGTGTAGTAAATAAACCAATGTACAGACCTAGGAGAGCTATGATGCTGTCTACAACATAATGTACGTATGGAGGTGAGTATAACCAGACTTACAGACTGCATTTCCTTTTCCCTCCACTGGTGCAGCTCCTTAGATGCCATCTCATCTGGTGTCATCCTCACTAACTTGGACGGTTTCAGTTTCTTTCTCAATATCTTTCTAAACAGACCCTACAATTAGACAATACGACCATTTTATGCCAATTCATCAACCAAGATCACACATGTAGCCCGATTAGTTGAAATGGAGTAGTGTGGATTAAATTCATAGCAATTCGGAGTATAGAAGTTAATATTTCTCATCCCCAGCACTAGGCAATGGCTAGGCACACTGTATATTAGAGTAAGATTGATACACACGCCACAATATATATGTATTGACAGACATGTTACATGTTACATCAAGTGACTAGTGCTCACTGTACACTAGACAAGCACATAATAGTAAGGGTGCAAGTGCAAATGTCTTACCTTGTTTTTCTTATCCTTAACATTGAATATAAGACTTCGATATTTGGACTTGTATTTGTTATTAGTATCGCCATAGTACCTGTGTAGTTCGTGCTCTATTGATGAGACAATGGTTTTTATCTCGTCCTCCGAAGGCTTATCATCAGAAATTTCTGTCACCCTAACCGATCATGTAAAAGAATTTCATTAGTAAAGATAAACAGAAAATGCTGAGAGTAAGAGAGTGCCAAGATGACTGAATGACATGTACGGCCTGCCAGTTGTTCATCAACAATTACATGTACAGGTGCATCAGTGAAAGCCTTCAACGACAGTTTCAGTACAAGTGTTTGACGGCAACGTCACCAGAAACATCATATACAGTTAAGCAGAGATACCCATTTGTTCAAATACAACGAAAGAGAGCTAAGCAACCTTTCGGTAAATTCAAGTAGAAAATAATTTACCAGACAATGAAAGCAAGACGTCACCAGTTAGAGAGGAGCATACAATGAGACAGGACAGCTGTGTCCATTACTACATGTACCGTATATGACTGAGCGCTCACCTCTCCATGAGTATATCAGTTAAAGACTTCCTAACATTAGCTCTAATAGTAGCCGTGTCTGGACCTGATGGTTTCTTAACCTGTGCACCAGACTCTTCCTCTTTGGAGGTTGACCCCTTTCTGTGAGCAGATTTGTCATCTGTTGCAGAAATAAACAGAATGAAGTTGAATCAAAGTTACCCATAGCCGAGTCCCTATACCAACACTGTATAATTCCTAAAGGAGAATACCTAGCACTACACAACAGACAAACATAATATCCATAAGTTATCCATTAGATGCAAAGTTGTTCTCTCTTTTCTTTCTTTGTTTACCAACAGGGGGGTCACAATCTCTCCACGTCCACTATTAAAAATTAGTCTTACATACATGCAGTTGAATTCCTCATAATTACCCGATTACTATGAACCTCTACAGGAAGATCAGTTCCTATGCTGATACCAACTAACCTGTGGATATCAGTTTGCTCTTCTGTTTACCATAGAACGCTGTGCTGGACACGTGTCCAGTTTGCTGACCGGGCCGGAGCACCTCAAAGGTAGGATGTTTGGTTAGCCAGGCAACAAGGTTGGCAGCATTGGGTGCATGTGCACCAGTGACCAGCCTGCCTGTGTGCCTCTCCATCACCACTATATCCGGGGTAAACTTCCCAGTCTGAAATCATCATTACATGGATTATATTTACAATAAATAGGATGCATGCACAGCTATCAACACTGCACCGTAATAAGCACAGATAAGCAGTAATGTTATCTTATAATGTAGACTGGCTACTACATGTAGATTAGTGGTCACTATTACATGTGCATATACATGTATCTATTGTATAGTAATGCTAGGTTTACACGTGTAGCACATGTATTATACTTGTATAATATACTCACATCCTGTTTAGCTCCCATAGTCTTGGACTTCTCCTTAGAGATAATCTTGAGTGACTCCTTGGAATGTCTGATGATACAGTTGAGAGAGCAGTAGATCTTGTTATCTTCTGCCCAGTTCTCACAGCCTGAGCCTATACAGTGCTGCCTTGGAGTATTGGCCTGCAAGCATTATTATACTACCTGCATCTAACTGTCCTCAGACTATATAAGCAACAAGAGTGAACACTGTGGACTATATATTCTACAATCATATTATAATATATACCTATAGTCATGTACTTACCCATATAATATATACCTATAGTCATGTACTTACCCATATAATATATACCTATAGTCATGTACTTACCCATATAATATATACCTATAGTCATGTAATTACCCATATAATTATATACCTATAGCCATGTACATGTACTTACCCATATAATTATACACCTATTAAGAGCCATGTACATGACTTGTACTTACCCATATAATACATACCTATAGTCATGTACTTACCCATATAATTATATACCTATTATAGCCATGTACATATACTTACCCATATAATATATACCTATAGTCATGTACTTACCCATATAATTATATACCTATTATAGCCATGTACATGTACCTACCCATATAATATATACCTATAGTCATGTAATTACCCATATAATTATACACCTATAGCCATGTACTTACCCATATAATTATATACCTATTATAGCCATGTACATATACTTACCCATATAATATATACCTATAGTCATGTACTTACCCATATAATTATATACCTATTATAGCCATGTACATATACTTACCCATATAATATATACCTATAGTCATGTACTTACCCATATAATTATATACCTATTATAGCCATGTACATATACTTACCCATATAATATATACCTAAAGTCATGTACATGTACTTACCCATATAATTATATACCTATAGTCATGTACATGTACTTACCCATATAATTATATACCTATAGTCATGTACATGTACTTACCCTGAACTTTCCAAATCGTTTCTTCTTATCAGATGAGGTGGAAGAATCTTTCTTGCGTATTTCTCCTTTAACTGGAGAGACTTTCTTAGACGTTTCCTAGCAACAGATAAACACAAACTACTGCTACCCTTTAGTGGATGCATTCTAGAATAGAGTGAAGTACTGTCTTAACCCATCCATATTAAATTAAATGCATGTAAGTAAAGTGCCTACAGTTACAGCATTAGAGCATCATTTAATATCATAAACCAACCTCAGTTTTTGTTGTACTAGTCTTGCTCTGAGCTTTACTAGATGTATTTCCTGTCTCTGAGGAAGCAAGTGTTGTGCCAGCAGTCTGGTGTGGCTCATGCGGAGAGGTAGATGTGACTACAGGTGTAACTGTTAGGTTCTTCACACCACCTAGTCTCTCCAGTATCTCCTTCTCTATATACAGTATATATACAGTATACATGTGTATATAACTTGTATCTATCATGTGTGCGTGTGTAGACAAATCCATGTGTGTATGCATATAATCTAGTACCAGGGATACACATTGAATTGAATTTCAACTACAGAGTTGCAAGTTTATGAAATCTGAACTTTCCCACCAAGAAGAGGAATGGGTATATACTGCTGTACTGAACACACTAACTACTAACTGACTACTAAACTAGAAGCTAAATATAATCATGTAATTAACAGCTACAGCTAAAGCCTATAGACTGCTATCCTACAACATGCATGGGTATAATATTCAGCTTTAGCGTACCTTTACACTGTGAACATATGTACTCTTCATTTTGTGTTTCCATCTGCTGTCCTCGTTTCCTGGATATACCTACACAGTCTCCATGATACCACTCTTCACATCGGTCACAGCATATCATAAACCTGCAAAAAAAAACAGCAGGTGAGTGCATACTACGACAGTACTCAGTATATTGTACATGAGTAACAACATCAAGCATGGCGTGTGTCATGTTATCTTAGCAACCCGATATACATGCAGAACTAATTGTAGCTTCTCCCAGCGACCACCATAAATAATTAACATAACCTGTGAATAGCACTAATAGGCAAAGTAGCATATATACACATAATATAGAATAATATAACATAATATACAGTATGCAAGGGTAGTACCTGTTGTCATGTGGCTTACGACACACACACCAAAGTCTATCAGGGTCATCCTCTTCCAGCCATTCGTCGTCATCATCTGGAAGGTCAGACTCACTGGAGGACGTTTCACCTCCGGATACCTCTGTTATATATGCAGTATATACACTGTATATATGTACATGTATATGTAGCCTACACTGTAAGCATGTTATAGAATATGCAGTATAGAAATACATTGTGTACATGTATATAATAGCAACCTCTATTACCAGGTACATGTAATATAAATATATTTTATCATCTCTTGCTGTACTAGATCACACACAAGTGAAGCTATAAAAGGTTGAACACGGCAAACAAATATATCTCAATAGTTACCATCAGCAGGAAGTGATTTTGGTTTCTCTCTACGCCGTTTCTTAGTGTTAACAGGTTCGTCGGGTTTGAACAAATCATCTGCGGCAGCAGAAAGCCTTCTGTAATCAAATAAGAAGTATACTAATAAATCTCATCTGCCAACTCTAATATTGAAGATCACAAAAATACTACTAGGCCTACATGTATATGGCAGTATATAACACAGCACACCTTTTTAACTCCTGGGATTTCCGTTTAATTCGCTGACCATCCTTCTCTCCGCCCTCAGATTTTCTGTCAATCACCCGAATTTTTCCAGGTATCCAACCACTTCCATCCGGTGACTTGACAGCGGACTCCTGTGCTTCTTGTTTAGCCTCTTGACCTGAAGTCTTTTTGGGAGATTTCATTTTACCTTCTGGTTTGGTAGACATTTTCTACAGTATCCAACATGTGATACGGTAAAAATTGAAAAATATCATATAACTAAATCATTCATGTCTTATGGTAATTTGACATATGACTAGACGAGTAAAGGATGACATTACATTTCACCCTTATATTTATAGAATATTTAGACTGAGCATTCCATGTGAGAAATGCATAAGAATAAATCCAGGCTAGGACTAGAGCAATTTATACCAAGGTACGCACTTACATGACTTGTTTGCCTTTGACCACCAGAAGGTTTAGCAGAAGATTTCTTATCAGGCAATGACTTTGGTTTGACTGTCAAAGATTTGCCTTTACTTGCTGTAGAAGATTTTGTGCCTTCACTAAGTTTGGTGGGAGATTTGGCTGGAGCAGGCTTTGTAGCATTAGCTTTAGTAGGAGTAGCTTTAGATCTCTTGGAATGAGGTTGCATATCACAGTCACTGGCTGCCTTCTTAGTTGTTGTCTCTGCAGAACTTTCTTCTTTCTTCGCTGCTTTAAGTTCTTCTAACAATTCTTTTTCTTGTCTAATATTTTCCTCTCTGATTTTATCAGCGAGTGCTCTACGTTCCAAGTCTGTTACTCTTTCAGAGCGCCTTCTGTATAATAAACAGCGCAGCAAATAATTCTTTTGCTTTAGCCCTTGGATGGTGATCAAAGGTCATAAAATTCTATGTTATGGAAAAGAACTACATGTAGCGCTATAAACTCTGTCTAGAGGATGTTTGCATCAATAACAAATCAACTGGCCCTAACAAAATCTAACATAATTCACATACCTTGGTACAACTTCTTCAGCAGGATGTGAGGCAGCAGTTGAAGGTATGGGGTTTAACTCTTCAGAGTTATCTACCTCCGATGTTAGAGACTCCGCGACTACAATGGGATCTGCTTGCAAACTCTCCTAAAGAAATAAAAGTTGTGTATATATGACGGATTATTTGTCAGTATATAAGACTGTAATGGAAGTTGATGTGATGCAAAATGATTGATCGAGAAAACTGCTGCAGATAAACAAAGTGTTTGCACCCACTGTATATTTGTTCGACTGCTAGTAACATCACTATTGACCAATAATAGATTAGTATTTACCTCAATAACTTCATCATCTATGGCCATATCATTCATTTCATTTCCACCAGGTTGTTCTGACAGCAGCTGTAAGCCTTCCTCCGACGACAAGACTGATTCAAGCTGCTTAATATGTTCATCAGTGAATGTAATATTGTCAGCGTCAGCTGGACACCACTGATCAGCCTCTGGATTAGTGGCCAACTGAGTTGCCAACGCCGCAATTTCAGCTGCTGCAGCAGCATCATCCACATTCTCACTTGGGTATTCCTTTGGTTCAGCAGTTTCAGAAGCAACAGCTTTATTGTTAACAGCAATCGGCTCAATAATCAAATCATTTTCAATCTTGGAGCTTTTTTCTAAAGCCTCACAAGTATCACTTGTCTCAGCAGCTCCTGTGGTATCATTTTCTACTGCCATTGGTTCACTGGCAGGTAAACTATCACTGTTGTCATTATCAGCAACACTCTCCTTAGTAGAATCATCAATGTTGCTAGTCTTGCCGGGAATTTGGTCGTGGTCATCCAATGAAACTACTGTACTGAGTGGAGTAGCTTGTTTAGATTTGTTGGAAGGTGGTCGGCCACGCCCCCTACCACGGCCTCTACCTCTGGTTGGTGCTTTAGAAACCTCGGTCTGAGCCGGTGTGCTTACATCTTTTGCCGGGGATGAATTATTACCCCTACCTCTGCCACGGCCTCTTCCGCGAACCCCGATAGCTGATTTACTTGCCGAAACATTCTTTGCACTGCTAGGAGATGCAGAGCGTAGATTTGCAGGAGAAGATGACCTCAGACTGATACTTAGAGCAGCAGCAGGTGAGACGGATCTACCTCCAGATCGAGTAGATCTAGCAGGTGATGCGTTAGCTATTTCAGAGGCTTTCTGTTGACTCCTTGTTGCACGAGTCGTCATATTCAACAACCTGAAAGAAAATAAGAAAGTGCAATTACTAACATGTCCTTAACATAAAGACCTTCGTGTGCTACAATATGTCCATGAGGAAGAGGCCCATTTGCAAAAAATCCATATTAAAATAAATTATATTATTTCAAGAATTAGTAGGTCCATTGGAGAATTTCAGTTTTGCATGGTTCCAAAAATTTATTCCCGTCTAGAAATTGATGATTAATGTATGCATACTTTTTTGACTCAGAGGTGCAGGCCTAGTTATAAAAAAAGACCACAGATAACGACATCTTCATTTTCAAAACCAGCAATTAGAATTAACAAGGTAGATCTGTGATGTCTGATACTAAGGCAGCACCTTGATGTTATAAATGCAGGCCTATATATTTTACAGGTTCTAAGCCTAAGTTTCACGAAAAGATGATATAATACCGCATGAACAAAGTAGTTCTTGCCTAAGACAGTGAGTGATCTGTATGTGCAAAGATTATTGAACTGAAGTTTTTCTACATAGAATCACATCATGTGTTTGGGGGAAAATGTTATTAATCTTTCAGGTTGAATGATGTTATGTGAAATTAAAAATAGAGTAGGTCATGAAATTCCATGATAATCTTGAGAACAATAATCAAGTTTAGTAATGCAGTACCTAACAACAATTGAATTCACAGTTGAGTCTTGTGACTGAACGTCTCTTACAAAGCCACACAATGAAATACTGACACTGGTCACAGTCACAGTGATTCAATGCTCACACTGAGTGACTGCCTCCGATACAGCGAGTATCACATGGCCACTGACTGCCATTCGAGTCAATCATATCGTGTTGATTCAATCTAAATGGAGATACCTATCTTAAACTAATCAGTCCAATGCATCACTACATCTATATTATTATACACTTATAGATTATATTGAATATACAATTATTCCAAGTCTCATATCCACCATCATACTGACATTGTGATAGATGGGAAATAAGCCATTTGTGAATAAATTGGATATTGTGTATACATATCTTATTGCCAGTACCTTAGGCCTTATCTATATTTTCATAGCGGTACAGATAGTGTTGTCTGGGGCTGTCATATTTCTAGTGTAAATAGAGCAATGCTGTTAGATGTAGATCAGCTACATCATTACTCTCCTTGACAATTTATTACAGCACACATTATTTTAAGCTTACCTAAAACCTGGAGTGATCACTGAACTTATAGGCCTACTCACCTTAACCTACTGTTGTTGAACAGGCACTACCTTCGCCTGCTTAGGCTACTAATCAAATAATTAGTTGGCACTTACTGTTGGAGAAAGGGCTTGTCAGTATGGCACGAGAAATAATCACCAGGAAGGACAAGGTAACGGTGCTTACTGGTAGCTGCATCCGTTTATGATTGTTGCACCTGCACATCCAAAACAATATTCGCATTCACATTTTGATTGTTATAAAGGTAATAAATACATTATGCTTATGATTATATAAATATCATTTTAATTTTTATTTAATAGGCCTAAATATAAGATAATAACTAATTAATAAAGTATAATTATAATAACATAATTATTCTTATTATTGTATTTAAATAATAATAGCCATAGGGCCATATAAAAAACTTTTTAATCTAATTTATTAGCTTACAACAATAATAATTGCTTATATAATAATCATCTAATAGGATTATAGTATTATCATTTACTCACTTATTTAGTAAACAAGTTAGTTGTTGGCCCTATTAGTAGCCTAAGTAAAACTCAAACTGCTCAGTACAAAACTAAAACTAGCCAGTAGATTAGGCCTATTGAGGCAACTGACTACTCTAATTAAACCTATTCACTATTTTTATTTTATAGCAATTTACTGTTCTGTACATATAATAAAGCAGCACCATTTTTGATTTTATCACTATGAGGACTATGACTATGACTATCACTATTGAGTTTGGCTATACCACCAACCAATGATTATATTACAATAACTATAAGATGAATAATATTAATAAGCTTTCCACAGTTGGCCTACTACGTACTCGGTACTACGTGTTCAATTCAGTCAGGTCGTCGGCTGCCAAAGTGCTAGTGTGAATCTCTGTGTGAGTGTCTCTCGGGTATGATCGCCCTTTATCTTATGATCTGATGCTTTGTTTATTTATATCAAGATGGTGAAAAGCAGCTATCGCTAACAAATGTTCACAGACACTGAATACATGCTCCCTAAAATTCCCTAGAGAAATCTTCAATCGATCATAATATTGCCATCAATGCTTTTTTTCAATTTAATAGTAATAAATAGCGTTGGTAAAAATTAAAACAAGTTGAAGTTGCAAAATCGAGCCAGAACGCATGAACTTTATCCGGTTTTTTTGCCGTGACAAAAGTCTCATTAACTATCAGTCGAGGTTATATCAGCAAAAGTTCAAACTCACATGTCTGATTAACAATTTCAAAAATTGTTATATATTAAAACTTTTGACCAAAAAATAGTTTGCTGTTTTTATTCAAATTTTACAAATTGTAATTTTCGATACACTATAGTTGCTGAATAGCTATAGTGTATGGTGTTACAACAGGGTAGACAACTTCAAAAAACCATTTGCAACCGTGCACTTGTGGGCCCAGGCCAGGACACTTATAAACAGACTTGTGCAGTTGTGCTTGTGCAGTTGTGCTTGTGCAGTTGTGCTTGTGCAGTTGTGCTTGTGCAGTTGTGCTTGTGCAGTTGTGCTTGTGCAGTTGTGCATTGTGCCAATGCCAATCAGATAAATATTAATTACTATAGTAAAACCATTGAAACTCCTTCCAACTATCTGATCTAGATGGGTACGACAACCCTTGGTGAAACATTGACAATAATAAATTGATATGGACGCAGCACATATAAACACCCAATCCCAGATAGCACATAATAATAATACTCGAGTCTTCTATCAGGTCAAACATGGGGCTGTCACTTCTACAAATACATGTACATTGCGACACATGTATTTGTGATCAGCCATGCTGAGCTACATGTATGTATAAATTGTGTAAAAACTGAAACATTTATTTAGTTTAGTATGAAATAAAAGACAAAACAGTAGTATTGGCAAAGTAATTCATCTTTGATTGAAGAGTTGTTCCCACCGCACATGCTAGTGACTAAGTAATCGAGTAGCACAATTTATTCTGTAACAAGCATACATAAATGCAGCAATTTAAGTCTCTTCTTACTCCTTGATCCGCCCATATCTAACATAAAACCTAACAGCTAAACATATCACAGACCGACTATGCAATACAGAAAAAAGAGCTCCCAAACAAAATACCTACATTAACAACACTAAATTGCCATTCCTTTACAACTTGTAGTCTTCGACTAGTTAGTCTACATGGCTCTGGTCTACACTATAGTAGCTCACAAAACTTCTCCTACATATATATATATATATATTAATTAATAATTATATATATTACAATGACTTCTACATATATATCACACATCAGTTTTACAATCCTACATTCAGCTTTCCCACCCTGTACCACTGCACAGATTCATATTTAGGTCTACCCAGTAGCTACTGCCACAACAATCTTAAATTAACAGTTATTGAAATCATTTAACACATTTTGATATTTTTAATAATAACAATAATAATATCCGTGGCGCCAGACACAATTCTTTAATGTGGCTGCCCAATAGCAGAGCTAGTCAAGGGGCCACCACGGCTCCTAGAGCTGGATATTATTATAGTCCGATATGGCACAGAGGGAAAACCTTCTTCGGGGCGAAAACCTTCAGGTCATTGGCGGGACTCGAACCCACGTTCTTGCAGATAACTTGCATCATTGCTGCAAGACCAGATATTTTATAAATCATCTAATATAAACTATTAATACTTCTTCCCCTCACCACTTGATCTACCATTGACAAAAATATAACGCTGTATCATGTGGGCAGTTACTGTGATGCAACGATGAGCTGCGTGAACCCAGGGCACTGACTCTAAGTCTCATTAAACCAAACCAAGTTATTGTCCAATTTATGGAAATTTTAATGTATGTGCATTACCGCAGAAATAGTATCATCAACAAATTGACTTATCAGTAAAATATTGTAATGGTTTCTGTGATTTGGTGCGGTCGTCCTTGGACGACTATCGACCCAGAAATGAAGTGCCTATGAGTTGTAATAGGACTTCGCATTGCATGAAAGATCGAGCGGTCTCAGTAGCCCAAAAACTACCAAAGACGACCCATCTGGTCCCAAGTCTGACCTTCAGACTATACGTTGAAAGAGAGTGATCCGACCTAGTAGGCGGTTCGCTAAGCGAATGACCTGACAAAAGGAAGTGAAAGTCTCTGTATCAAGTATAGATGTGTCTTTATTGAAAGCCAAGTGAAGACTGAGACAATGAACAGTAAAACAGTGCCCTTTATATAGTATAAGGACTTCCGGCCGACCACACGTCGGGAAAAGACGACGTGTGATCGTCCGGAAGTTGCGCAACAAGATGGCCGCCGGAAGCCCGACGGCCGACCCAAAATAGGTCGGGTTCTACAAAAGTTGCTTATAATGGTCCAATTCATGTACAAAATGAATATCAATGGATTCTGAGAGGTCGGGCCTCTGTACATGGGTATAAAAGGCATTAAAAGACATAGTTATAATCATGCAACTATATACAATAACATATAGTAAAGTACAAGCAGATATATACATGTATATGCACACAATAATGAGTGTCAGATGTAAGATACGATTTGGCGTACCATTACAATATTTGGACACTGAAGATACAACTAAAATTTAGACCCTTGTAACTAAGTCAACAAACCCTGTGCTTGCTATATCTTGTTAAAATTGGAAGAAAGTCATAGTATAGCCTTCTTTCTAGAATAACCAGCTGAAATTGAACTAAATGACCACAATTTCCTAGATCATAATAATTGGCTTATGGCAGTGTTAGAAATCGGATAATAATATATCCACCTCTAAACATGAATGGATACACTGCTATACAGATGTAATGTACCTTCCTCATCTTTTTCCACTGCTAACACTGGCCTAGGGGTTAAAGATGTTCTGTGGTGTATAATAAACAATGACACCAATATTTGTATGTCTATAGAGTGGGTAGAATTAACTGCTGCAACCCAAGTTAGGCTAACATAAATATATTAATGCTATATTTATTTCAACAATGAAAAAGGTGAACAGGATTAACACATTTTTAAAAGATAAAAATGTATTAGAGCAAGGAGCATAAAGTCAATTTCATAGAATCATTGTTAATCAATTAGTGAATTTAAATAACTATTAGATTAAAATTATTTAAGTGTACGGTGCAAACCATACATACGCTATAATCATTGCTGGCATATTATATTTTACATAGTTGCTAAAAATTAAAATGGTTTAAATTTTGATAAAATATGTACAATACTTATAAATCAAACACAATATCTCTATGCACCTGTAATATTCTACATGTATGTATACGTTGTATATATATTTATATATACAATATAATTATATTATATAAATATATATTATAAATATATAATTATAAATATATTTATAATTATATATTATATAAATATATAATTATAAATATATTATATATAATATATATATTATATATTTATATATGGTAACAATTTTAAAACGATTATGGCATTATATGGTATATATACAATAATCTAATTATATATGATTCCAAATACATGGTGTCAAAAATATATAAGGAAATGAAAACTATAAATTAAAGTAGTTCATTTAGATATATGTAAATAAATAGGGTTGATTGACATAGCTGAGTATTAAGGAAGTTAGTCAGTGGGGAAGGGAAGAAGTTGAGCTCATGAATCTGTTTCAGTTAACGTGATGTCATGGAGTGAGCCAGGACACTCCTTAAAGTCTACTACATACATCGACTCATGCAGGAAGTGCTTCACCAAACTATCATCTATCTTGACTAGCATGCTGAAATAACCATACGATAAATTTAGTTAGCATATAATGGTAATCGTAATATCATTTAGCTAAGGTCTGGTATACTTATGTACATGTATATACAAAAATATCTTCCACTGTGAATATTATGCTCTATCTAACAGTATTAAAAGCAGACGATTTTAAAGGCTGGGTCACACTACAACCGGTTTTTCCAACATCACGGTGAAATTGAACACATGTGCGCTGGAAACAAAAGCGTTTGAAGACAGTATATTAAGCTTTTGCCACTAATGCAAACGTATTCATTTCCAGTCTTGCAATTTCAGGGATGTCACACCAAACTTTGTCCAAAACAGCAGCCATGTGACCTAGCTTGAAAGTAAATAGGCAATGCATTAAGTATTCTTGATAGTCTTATTTTCAGTTTTTTTGCAACGAAGGTCTACATTAGGGTCACCTAATACGAGATGAAAATGGAGTTAGGTGCAAAAGTGGAAAAATCTGAGATGGCCTCTCCTTTGCCAAGCAGAAGAAGTTGTCTTCTCTATATTTTTATTGGTTGACCAAAAAGGAACTAAGGTTATCTAAATTTATCTGCTACTGCATCTAACAGTGAAAATGATCTCGGATAGCAGCAGTAATGAGAGCTGAACTACTCACCCTCTACTGGTGCGTTTATATAACATTCTGATGTCAGTAACCTGTTCATACTTCTCCATTATCTACAATTCACCAACACCCAGTCAATACAAAATACATCTACGTGTAAATCTATAAATATATAACGTATTAAAAAATGACTGCAACTACATGTACATGTACACTAGACTGTGTCCATATAAAACTGTTATAAGTACTTGTAGCACTTACAGCATCTGCTAATGCCCGAGTAGAAGGGGCCGTCAAGTGAAGAGCTGTGAAGGCCACATCCTGAATCTCTCTTACATATATACAGGCTAAAATTATAGTCAAAACATCATGTGAGAATACAAATTGGTGAAATTCAAAGTCCACATTTCACATTTCAAAATTAAATTAAAACTGGTCCCATTTGGTTGTATTTCCATGTCCAAGGTATTATCATACTGATTGTATTCTGTAATTTAACAGCACAACTGCTCTGAATCAATGTACACTGTACAACTGCACTACTTACTGTGAGAACTATTGTGGAGTCGTATTCTCTTGGGAGCTGGAGAATACATGAAATCTGTGTCCATGAGGCTACAATAATAATTATACATAAGAGATGAACTGCAATGAAATTCTGAGGTAAAAAACTGCATACAACATCTGATAACCCAGTAGCAGTTGAGACAGTTAGCACAATACCAGCTACATGACATCATGTTAGATTCCAGCTCTCTTATAACTTACAAATGACACTGTTGTAGGGGGTGGATGGCAGACCACACATTGTATTATTGCAAGATACAAGAATAGACAACTCTAACACACACGCAACATAACGGATATTTACTATAGAAAATAGATTTTGGGTCTGCCCACACTCCTTTACTGATTAATTTAGAAACCATAATTCATTTGTGTTCTGTGTCACCTTATTTCAATAATAATTTAAGCAACATGTTGTTATGATCGACTACAGGTGTATTTGGAGGGTATTATAGTTCCAGTAGATACCTGGATATTCCAGCATCAGAGAAGACATTTTCCCCTGTAAATGGATCCTCGCAGAGATCTGAAGTTGTTGGCACCTTGTAGATAAATGCATCAGTATGCAAATCCTCCATTGAATAAAACATGGTTGTTGACTCTATGGGATGGAATTGTTCAGAGATCAGCTTTGTACCTGGTAATGAAAACATAAGTCAAGGGTTTAACTTGGAAGAATAAATATGAGATGCCCTAATATTTAGATGTTAGATAACAAAGATTCTAGTCATAAATACTTTGAATAAAATCTGGATATCTAATTTGAAATGATCAATGCCATAAGATTACTGGATAAGATTAAGTAACATTACTCAGTGGCTTCAACATTACTATATAATAATAAAATATGTGTGTGGGTTGTAGTAAGTTGAATAGGGCTCCAGTTGAATAAAAAATAATGATGACACAATAATGTTGACACTAGTAGACATGATGGGACCAAAGATTATCGTAATCAGACGATGAAATAGTTAACTGACATTTTTATTTTCCATGTGGGCTACTCGGCGACGTAGCCATGGTTAGTAGGAATACAATATATACACCATCCTAAATTGTTTGAGAAGAAACTACAGTATTATACAATGCTCTATAGTGAACTAATGCAGGACTTACCTGAAGAGTCTGATGGTTTAGCAGCCTTTTCCTTCCTCTTCTCCTCATCCCTTGCTTTCCTCTCCGCTCCCTGTATACATTGCATGTGACACTTCAGTTAGACTTCATCGATTACCAATAACATCACATGCACTATGCATATAATAATATCAAACACTTTTTCACAAACTGCCTGCTAACCAGTTGTCATCTCTTGTATTTGGCTTACTGAACAACCACTGCGTTTAGCTTAAAATCATTCCTGGTTCCTAAATCTGCCATTGCTTGATGATTGCTACTCCCGCCTGGGCATATAGAGACTATTTTATGTCCATTGTAAGGTATAACAACTCCGACTACACTGTGCAGGTGAAGCATTACTATTATTTAGTGAGGTGACTTAGATAATACATTGAATAATGGAAAATTTTACATTTTCTTATTAGCTAACCACAGCAGGTAGATTATAGAACCAGAAATCTATTGAAAACGCCAGTTGAACATTGTATATTATTATTTGACCTAATATGTTGGCACATTGAGGTTTCTAAAGATGATGCTGAGTATATTCCAGTAGACTGACCTTCTCACAGAAGATTTTGATTTGAGCGTAAGCTCTGTGTATTGGGTTCTTGCCATCAGAGTATATGCTATCATATGTATCTATCTGTATGTGAAGTGGAAGCCCTTTCACCCCTTTCTGGCTGCTGAAGTCTGTACTTAGACAGTGGACAGCGAGCTGAGCCTGAGAAATACCAACAGAGAGAGATGTGTGAATACCAGACTACTTATCTCCGAGTCATGAAAAATATTTATTCTTGGTGAATACATAGCCAATAAATATTCTCATTCACAACCCCAAAGCCAAAATGTGTTATAGACCAGTACTAACAGGCTTTGGTTTTACCACATTTTGTTGTGAAAGGAGATATGGACAAGCCAACAATTTTCGAAATACACTACTTGCATATCAGAGATGAACAGTCTTATATGAAACCTGAATATTGTATTACACACCGCATAATATGTACTGTAGCTACATATACACATACACGCTGCATAGTAATACATACACACCACATAGTATATACATGTACATTGTACATACACAATATATAGTAATACATACACACCACATAGTATATACATGTACATTGTACATACACAATATATAGTATACATACACACTACATTTAATTGTATATACAATGTAGTATACACACTACACAGTATATACGCACTGTACACTACTTAGTATATACACGATGCATAGTACGAGTCTACACACTACACATCACTATATATGTGTACATTCGTATGTCCAATTATACCTGTACTGGTTCATGGGTATCCCAAGCAAAGGTTAAAGAATTTATGCCGTCATATTCCAAAGTGTTATCAATAATCCCAGTGGAGTTCTTCAAATCTAAAATTAAACAACAGTAACACTAATTATATAAATCCATATGTACAGTAGTGACATCCCGTGAAATATACTTCAATTCTGCTCAGTTAACTTATTAAGTGATGAAGTGCAGAATAAAACACCTCAACAAGATATGTGAAGAAGCACATTTAATTTCATGTGTTTCATCATCCTGTACATATTCCCTGATTTGATAAGCTGATTTACTAACCTATATCAAGACCTCTAGCTTCTGCTATATTTGGTTGGTGAGTATGCCAAAACTGCCAATATTTGCCAGCAGTATCACTAGAGTTGTCCTCCCTGAATCGCAGGATAATTACAGACTAAAACAACAATAAGCCAATCAGTTACTTTCTTAGTGAGTTCATTTATCTCCATTTCAAGTTCTACTGTAAAGGTCAACTTCTACAGCTCCCAATGTAAAAGTTGTTTACTTGATATAATTATTATACAAGTATAAACTGCGCTGCTATAATATTTTATGTGGAACATAAAAAACTCTTCTAGTAATCAGTATTTGTGTTAATATGCTAATATTGTGCTAATAGCATAATCAGCACATGATATTAGCAAATAATGTGCTAATAACATTTTAGCACATATTAGCATATTTGAAAATAGTAGCATGTATATATGCGTAGAGTAATATATGAACCATGGAACCACAACTTTCCCAAAACTGCCCACTCAATGATAATCATGTGTCACCAGATTTTGGTAGATTGAAGTTGCCTTGCCTTGTGTCTGATGTAAGTCATTCCAATGACTGCATAACAATTCAAGACAGTGCAACATGGTTTTTGCAGTTAATTCATCGTACAAGCAGAGTAGTCTTTCTTCCTAATGAGCAAAATTTTTTCAGCGAATCGGCAAATGATAAATATCAAATATGATTAAATGTTTAATACAGCTCTTGGGTTGAAGTTAAGACAACTCCAAATTAATGAGGCAATTCAGACTGAAGTGGATCAGTCTTGGCAAAGTCGTTGCCATAGAATAAACTCTCAGCAAAATTGCATATAAATAATATATTTGAGTAATATGACTGCATATCAGCCCTAAAACATCCGTTATATAGACCCTGGAGGATATGCTCGCTGTTCATAGTTATGGTAACATTACACTCACCTTGACATAGGAGCTTCTAAGTTTATCAGCCGGGAGAGTATTCCTCATATCTAGCTTGTAATACTGTCCTACAAACAGAAGGAGTCACATGACACTAAATAATAGTCTACTATTTCAGTCGAGTATATCTTACAGTTGTACTTGGGCTCCATGTACCCAACTCATGCTTACGGGTACATTGTGTGTGTAATGGAAATACTTGCATTAGCCCAATTGCATCCGTCTGCTACATTTAGCACAAAGGTCTACTTTCGAAATTGATAAAAACGTGCCCAAAAGATCTGCGGCTTCATTTTTCTATTTGTATTTTTCAAAGTTTTCCTACCATAATTCACCAGAATTAAATTATTAAACAACATGGGAAATACATCTGCAGCATGTCATTTGTCACTACAAAATCAAATAAAATTAATGCTTCTGAAACAGTGTAATTGCAAGCATGCGTACCTTTGTTCAAGTAGGTCATCCTATCATCTTCCAACTTAGCACCACAGGAAGTCGAGGCATCGAGAGTGATAATGTAACCAGTCTCATCATTTTCTCTATAAATACAGGATAATTAATACAGAAACTTAGAACTGTGAAGATAGTTACATAGGGAATGCCTGAGATTTACATGTACATGTATGTCAATATGGATCAGGCTGCTGAAATGAATTTAGCTAATACAAATACATTTAGTATCATCGGCTTTACATGATTGAGCCACGCACACTACGCATGATTCTGGAACTTACATTGTGAACCAATCCAATTTCTACTTGAATAAAATATTATTTCAGACTCAATGAAATACAGCTGGTAATTTGTTAGAAACAAGCCAGTATACCTTTTGACACAGCTATATGGTGGTGAAGTGTTATTGCTGCTTTGCTTATTACAACTGAGTCGTGATTGGCCAAGTGCAGACTTCCTTCGTCTCTTTATGCTGTTTGAGTCTGTGGATGGAGAAGTTGGATTACTGCAGTTGCTTACCTGTAATCACAAGATTGCAATCATGTCTTACTTTAAAAGAAATGTATATACATACATATTATATAGATACACAATGTGGAAATATCGAGGGTTGTTATTTGGTAAATGGTTCACATATAACTACAGTAACATAAGGAAGGATATAACAAATATAACGAGAGAAGTCTCCAAGAAATATATATGTTTACCTCACTCTCAGACGAACAGGGCACCATCTCCTGAGCAGTTTCACCAAACCCACTGTCTGGAGACTTTAGATGTATGGCAGTTATATGCTTCTTGGGGTAGGTTGAGTTAGTGCGGTGAGGTATGTTTGATATTTCACATGCTTTTTGTACCGTATCATTTGATTGGTCATCACATGATATTGCATAGTCTGTTTGCTTATATAACACCTGATCAGAAGTCATACAATGAGACTGGTCCATATCATTGGTAGTTTGTGGTAAAGCAGGTTTTTCAGCCATTTTGGGTTCGCTTTTCACAGTGGCACATGTTAATAAGCTTTCAGTCTTGGGATGATTGCTAGCGAGAGGTTGCATGGTATTGTCAGTACTAACATTGGGCGTAACCAGTGACGCACCATTCTGAACGTTACAAGACACCGGGATCTGAGGCTGCATCATTTGTATAGGGCCATGGGGATAGTACATTGGTTGGGGATTAGTCATCCTTACATTATCTGGACAAATCATTCGCTGACCCATACTGTACTGAAAGAACGGAGCTGGACCCCACTGCATGCCCATCGGAGCATATGGCTGGGCGTGTGGGCGATAAGGAATGGGTTGGGTGAAACAGATATTTCCGTTGTTCAAAATAACTGGTTGTATCCGCACTGGCCCAGCGGTGCTGGTTTGTACCACCATTGGCGACATAAATCGAGGCATCACCGGGTACGTCATCGCTGTGTCATTTTGATTCACTGCATGTGCACAGTTTTGACCGATCACTGGCTGCATTGGTAATTGCTGAAACGGATGGTGTATAGGGAGAGAGTGTTGTGGCATATAAAGGTTTGAGGGTATTTCACTGACAGGTGTAGACGTGCTGGTGAAGTGATCAGTGGATGCGGTGTCTGTTACCGGGAGTGCATATGCCTGAGAATCCTGCATGTTGTTCATATTCGACTCTGCAATCGTTTCTGCTGCCATTGGGATGTCCTGTTCACACTCCTAAACACATTCAGTAAAATACAATGATAATAGCACAGGATCATAAGTATGACCTACTAAAATGTACGTAGATCACTGGAATCATATGCATGTACATATGTACAAGTACATATGGTACCTACATGCAAGTCATGTATAGTTAGCGTTACACACAAAAACTGTGCTCCAAAATGCAAAGGATAGATATCCTGTAACACAGGATTATATTCATTACCTTGGTTACTCCAAACATTCTACTTCAACTTAGTGAATTCGAATCTGTGCCAAAAACAATGTTACCACCATTTGTAGCATGGAGGATGACAGTTACAATCATTAAAACTTTTGCCGTGATGAGCTGGTAACAGGAAATAAAGGTACATTTACATGTTACGTACCACTTTCAGTTTATTACTAGTATCTGCTGGTGTTGTGCTACTTTGGGTAGACTGCAAGTCATTGTTGTTGCAGTCATTCTCTAAAGTAACGCGTTCAGAACTGTCTAAATATTGCCCTATGATCTCTTCAGTGTCGGTATTGACATCCCCGGTGTGACTGCTTTCACTCGTCTCTTCCATTAGTTGATGTAGTATATTATTGTCTATTACATTTAGTGCCTCGTTTAACATGTTATCCTAAAATATATATGTATTACACAATATCCATACATCAGTGTAAACTAAACAACAATACAAACGCAATGTACATGAACCTGCGAGTACATGCACATGTATATCGACATGTAAATGTGTGCAGTGTTAGGCCAGAAGTGTTCAATTATCAAAATTTTTAAAATCAGTAAAAAAAACATTTTGTGTTTAGGAATGTTTCAACCCACAGCAAGTTGTCAATTTGAAGATAAAATGTTGATATGGTAGGAGTTGCAGCAGAAACAACAAACTAATTAGTCAAGCTTCTATTCACATACGCCAATTTAGAGTTACATTTCTAGCAAAAGCTGGTCTGTTAGCGGGTTTGGCCAGTTTTTTTATATTTTATGATATATTTCTAACCAATCACTAGAATCACTCTAAATTATGAGTGACACCAAAAACATTAGAACCGTAATGACTCGGTGCCACTCACTTCGTCACAGACAACACTATTGTCATCAAAATCCATTTTGGAGATATGTTCACTGTCAGCAGCTGGTGTTTGTGAGACGGCCTCCACTGCAAGCTCGTCTACCATTGGACCAAATGCATCCTAAAAGTTAAAGGAAATATATCCAGGTTACTAAGACCAACAGAAGACAGCTAAATCATTTACGAATCCGGGTTCTACTTCAGATAAAAGAACAAGATGATGTCAAGTCAATTCTACAACAATTTAAGGCGCAGAGTTGCTACAGGACAATATGACTTTCTCTAAGATGGTGTATGTGTGGGCACTGACCATATACTCAGTTAAAGTTGATTTGGAACTTAGGCTACAATATCTAAAATCATCACTCCATATTTAACCTGTAAAACTTTCTGATACTAGAGTTATTTGTGTAGCCTAGCACGCCAGTCTGCAAATTCTTTTCACAAGTTGATTGTCAAAGTTTTAAAAGAATGCTTTTCATCTCAGTTTCCAAAGAGTAGTAATAATAATTTACACCTTTGAAAAACACATACTGTACTGTATGCAAATGTAAAATAGTTCCAGAATATAGGCCTACATATCTACAGTATGCCGTGTATTCCAAGAGGAAAGATTCCAAAACGAAACACGCTTTGAGTGGAAGTTTAGTAACAAGTGTTGTTATGTAATGCACTGTTGTAAAATATGTTGAATGAACACCTACATGTACCTTGCATTTGCATGACAGAAAATTTCCTACAGCCATACCAAGTAAATTTCCAACTTTGAAAGCTATGAAGGATGTGCTACAGAATAACTAGTACAGCAACGTCTTGTACGGCAAGTGAAAAAAGATTGTGGGCGATACTTTTTATCAAATCATACATATTGTAGCCATACTTGTACGCTATATAACACCAAGTGTACTTGTCACACTCGTTGTATTACAGCTCCTGACTGAATATATACATGTATATAGTCCTACTTTAGTTAGACACTATTATTACTAGTCTGTCTCTTCCCGATTTTAAAAGACCAGTTTATTTAATTTTAAACGCAAATTGTAATGTCCCAACCCAGACATGTCAAGCTAATCGCCTACATTGTTTGACTAAGCAATAAAATCGGTCAAACATGCAAAAATCTCCGCCGCATTTCCTATGTTTAAATAACTAAAATATTTTCTAACAAAAGTCACTGTGAGGATAAAATAAACATATCCATGTACATTATATACATAGTACATATATTATATAATAATATATTGTGTTTAATAATACAGGAATTACAATAGCATTGCTGAGTTAGTCATGCATACGCTGACCACTGATCGCTGATAGGTGATTAGTATGAAGTATCTCACCTGATTGTCAGCAGAGACACTCATCTTAACTGGAGCAAGTAAAGATGATTCACTGCTTAGTATATCCTCACAATCTGTAAGCTCTCTACTTCCACAATCCTCACTACTACAACACAATACACTAATGTAACAATCCACAGCCATATTCACAACAAGTTCACATTAGATCTGCGGAATATCAAATTTTCACGTACAAATGAGGCAGGAGTCAGGAAAGTAAGCCTACTGTGACATCGGGACTCAATTTTTGCGTTCAATTAGATTTTGTTGCATCATCTGGTAGAAACATGAGAAATGCCGATTCCATGCATGCCCTTACATTTTCCGATCCCAAAGTTTGCATAAATATCCAATGTATTATTTTTATAAATAATTACTCAAGTATATGTATATATAGATTATATATTAAGTTTTTAATATATTAACATAGTTTATTAGTGATTTTTTACTAAAAAGGTTCTTTTTCAAACAGTAATCAAACAGGCATCTGAAAGTTTGCTGAGACATATTTTGCATAAGCCCCAAGTAGAAAACAGTAGCAATTGAAAATATTTCTCGTGAAAAAAGTTTTAGTGAGACACACACAGGCAATGGTTTATTTACATTAAATGTATAATGAAAGTACATATTCCAAAGAGATGAGATATGGGATGACGTGAGCTACTACTATCGATTTACACAGCTATTTATAGAAGGTGATAAGGCATGATAGTACCATAATGAAAGTGGATCGACGGTTGTAGGCGTAAAATGAATCAAAGATAACACATAATACTAATCCTGTGCCACCTGACTATACTTCTACTAGACATGTAGACAACATTGTAGGTGTATTTTAGTACACTTGTTTTAATTACTATCCTATTTTATGCCACTAATATAGAATTATGACCATGATATGATTTTTGAAACAAATCTCTGTTTAAAATTATTGGCACAAAATTTCTCAAGCTATGGCCACATTTCAATTGGACTAATGTCTTTGCTAACACAGATTGCTGACACACAACACTTTCAAGCACTAGCCAAGGCTGCCGCGACAAAAATTGGCCAAGTAAGCTTCAAGCAGCAGCCTTTTTCAGTTTATCCAAGCAACAATTGCTATAAGCCTATTAATGATCTAAGGTGTTGAGAGAATATGCATAACAACAACTCCAATCTTATTTTATAATAATTGCTAAGAGGTGATACACTACATCCATGTAGGCCGTAGCTGTAAAATATAGTTGTGATTTGAAATAATAAACAACAACAAAGCGAACAATGCTGTCACATGTCAATTCTCAGTAGTTACACAGACCTGGACAATTGTTCACCATGCCGGTCTCTCCCAAAGAATGCCTCTTTTTAAAGAGATCATATAGCATATTATTACTTCAATCATGCAGGTATGATACTTTACTATTGCAGAACAAAATACCTTTGACACCTACTCAAGATTCACTTGATAATTGACAATGACATTTTGAACGAAGTAACAAAGTGTTAACTAGCCTGGAGCGCTGTAGTACTCAATACTCTACATATCTATGATGTAATACAGTCTAGTTTGTGATTAAAAGTTGTCTTCTATCTGCTCGCTTTGCAAACAATCACTGTGGTTGATAGAAATAGTTTTGCTAAATTTTATAAAATTCTTCCTTTCACTAAAAACTGCTATTTTGGATTAAAGGCATCACACAAATATTGAGCTCTCCTATATTCTTGACAAAAAAAGAGTAATTTTCAAAACTAGCATTCACTGACAAATGTTTGTAAAGAATTAGTCTATAGCTCCGAAAAAATATTTTTAGGGGTTGGAAGCTAGTAGTCTGTCACGCACACTGGAAGCAATGAGGAGATAACTTCCTAATTCAACCAGTAGCTGAAGAAGGCCCACAGTTAACTCACTGCCAAACAGCACCACTAGACACTGGAGTGTTAGCCAGCCTACACTCCAACCTCTTACATAGTATCATCTTTCAAAGTAGCATTAAAAGTGAAATAGGACATTTGGGACTCTCAGTGTAACTTAATCCAGTGTTATCCAATACTGCGGTTTCCACATTGTTTGAACAACAAATGAGGGCTTAGTGGGTGAATATGATAACATCTATGTGACATAGGGCCCACAATCCACTCCCCAAATAGTCTATACTATTTCTACTATGGATAATGTTTATGATGGTATTGAGTTACATACATATTAGGCCTATAACAGATATGGGTATAGTTAGGTATTTGTTTGCTGCAAACCATTTTTGCAAATTTAGTAAATAGAGAGTGTTTGAGAATGATTGTGAAGTCGAGGATAAATAAAGTGATTTCATGATATGGGTGAGAGCCGGCCATAGTAGTATGGTATAGACACACTCATAGTCATAAGCCATATATGCATATAATGTACAGTAACATTGTAAACCTAACAAAACAATGCACAATTCATGCTGTAGGGTGTAAACCTGGTAAAATGAAAGAGGGATGAATCACTCATTAAGTAATAAGGTACACATAAAATATATGTAGGGCTACACTTGTATTAGTAATGAATTTGAAAAACTAATTTACACCTGATACAGTTTCTACAAGAAGAGAATGGAGTTTCACAGAATCAAATACTCGTCTAGTTCCTTTGATCTTAATGAGGGAGATTCAACATTTGGGTGAGGAGCATCCAATTTTGGTATGAAATTAAGGAATGAAATAGCAGAGTCGTCTGTAAAACCAGGGATACTTGACATGCAGGCAGCATGGTTATTGAAACCATACAAACCACCTTAGAACATAATCAGCTACTCAAGTACCACATCAGTTGCATCATCACAGTAATATACAGCTACTGTTATTTTAAAATAACACTTTTATACCATTCATTGTCGTTGGAGTCGTCTTCACTGCATTTATCAATGGCAGGCAGGCTTTTATATTCATGTAGTAGAGCCTTAGCATCATCGTTGTTATGGAAACTGGAGTTGAGGGGATGACCAAAGAACCCATCAATGTCTTGAGGGACTTCATCGTCGTCAATTACAGCTTGTTGAACCATATTCCTGAAATAGCCTTTACTTATCAGCTAGTGATAGTAAGTATAAACATGCTGATAATATATATTATGTATAATTTGCACTTGCAGACATCTGAAAGTCTAGTAAATTCAATATCAAGACGTTTAATCCAAAGTCCAACGTTATTAAGTCAGTTGAACAAACTCATTAAGTGACTGTTAATTCTGGTCCATTAGTTATTGACAATGACTGAGTGTAAACTATTCCCAACTTTACAACATACTTCAATTCATTATAATAAACTTTGTCACCAGTCAATAATCGACCCAGACTTCAATTCAACATTATATAATATATAAATTGGGGTTTATGAATAGAAATTATACTACTAAAATAGTTTACTAGTACAACGCTAATTGAAAAGCTACAATTACCTATTATCCAAGAAATTGCCGATCATAAATGATAAACAAAAGTGTATTTTTACACCCATGTAGCAAATGAACTGTAAGTTTTCTTATTCTAATAAAGGCGAGCAGGTGTAAAAACCAAGACACATGAACATACATATCATTATGTTTATAATTCAGGTAGCCGTCTATTATTCTTGCAACGGCTATAATATTATCACAAATGCTTGAATAACATGTAGAATTCCTACCCACCTTTCTCCCCATAAACTGCCGAAATCAGGAAAGTACAGGAAAATATGTTAATTGAATTTGCAAACAGCAACTTCGAACTCCTGTTCTAAAATTAAACAATATAGTAAATTACTAAGGTAGACTTAACCAGCCTGAGCTCACACTATATATGTGTACAAGTTGAGACTGATATAAAATTCCTAAGAGGCAGTTAGATATATGACCTAGAGTCCTAGACTAACCTATAATACTAATAATAGTGATTATTCAGGTATGTCGTGTCTTTTTATATTTACCCACTCAGTAGAACAGAATAGAATAGACGATAAGGCATAAACAAATCTCGGCTACTACAAACTACTGCATTACGCCGGCTGCACTGTGCGTTGTATGACTGTGTTAATGAACTAAATAATGCAAATCCTTTCTAGGTTCAGCTGTGGATGGTTTGCTATGCAATTCAAAGTAAGATAAAGCTCATTGAGATAAATCTAAGAGTGGAGCTCGAGTAAACCTAGAGACATGTCAGAGCATAAGTGTGAAGCTATTTAAGTTGGCATCTGTTATGTGCACTAAATAATGTTAGAGCCTCGACTCTAGTCATACATAGAATAATGCTTTTATGCTTATGCCTCGCAAACTTTCGTATTGTAAGGAATTAAAAGGACGTGATAGATATTTTTATAAACAAATTGTTAACTTCACTATATCTATTGACCCACTTTGTATTATACAGCCTTATATAAGATATTATTGACACTAAAGAACAATATGAAAATGGGCTAGAATCTCAAATTCCTATCTGCAGTCTCCTGGTTGAGTTGGATCAACAATTGACTACAGATGAGCCAGAAACAAAGGTGGAAATGGGAACACTTGGTGTATTCTTCATCCTGTCACAGGCATGTCCAGTGCTATTCGACTAAAAGTAGCATAGGTTCCAAGTATGTTTAAAGGATCGAGGGGCTCACTACCCATTGACTCTAGAACTCGGGCCAGCTCTGCAGTCAATCACTAACATCCCAATATCCATGTTCCTCTATTGAATATCTTGGAAACTATGTTAACCCCAGAATTAAGATTACTAAAACGTGGAAGCCATGGCCATCCACAGTGAAGAAAGAAGTACACTATACCCCTTGGACATTATCCAGATCGAAGTTCAGGTTCATATTTTGACCTTTATCATGTTCAGTAATCACAAGCTAAACTTGAGTCCAGCAGGAGTTACCAAAAATATGTATTAGTGACATTAATTGCCTATATCCTCTGTAGTCTATACATCCTACAATCTAGTAGTTAGTTTTAGCCAGGATACGAGTTCAAATTCACGATACAAACATTTTTAACTAAGCTGTTCAAGAATCGTAACCATGATAACATTCCGAATAATGGCCATATTGTATCACAGAAACAGGACTGAATTGGATGTGCATCATCATATATTTTCCAACAGAGAAGAAACTTATATCTACTGTCCCTTAGCAAAATGTATAACAATGACAGACCAAGTGTGAAGGCATCTCTCTTAAAGGACAACAGACCTGTAGTTATACAATGGGATATCAATGATGAAGCCGGCAATTTTGATAAGAGTCGAAGTACCAAAGGAACTAACTTAGCCATTGAGTCCCCTCCCAATGCAACTCTAATACAGATGAAAATATAAGCTAGGATTATGGAATTATAGTTGGTGATAAGGAAAGACAGCTTTACGGATTTGGGTTAGATACAAATCGTCACATATCTACACCATATGCAAACAAGGGAGAAACTTCATTCTGAATTCGTGACTAGCTGTACAAAAGTCACCAACTCAACTGCATGCGAAAGAAGTCATTTCCAAATAGAACAATGTCCATTGTTGCCGATTGGTTATAATGCATGACTTGTCCGCCAGCAACATAGTGAACCAGAAAGGATAATATTCCAAGCAGACTTGTAATAAAAAATACAGAATATCAGATATGTGTGTATGATTGTCTTTTTTGTCTCTGAGACACTGGTGTATATCAAGTTTAACAGATTGTTTCAGCCAAAGCTTGTAGGCCTATGAATGACAAGAATAACACACCTTCCGCAACAGGAACTTGGGCAACCGATTAACAGGTAAGCCACTACACCATTATGTCAATTGTAAATTGAATAGAAACTTATAACCTACATGCACATGGGTTAAATAAACATCAAACTAATTAAATTTTTGAGTGGCTACACTAAATCATCAGCAGTCAGATATTTAAAACAACAACTAAAACTTCATAAAATAGTTTAAATGATTATTATCACTTACGACCTTGCCGCTTTACTAGGGCATGGCCATGAAAGCTCCATCCCTTTGGCACCAATGCAATGCAACTGTTTTCACACAGGAAACAATATTATCTGCATGTGATAAACATAGCCAGACCAATCAGTTTATTTGCAATTAAGGTAGAAATGACTTAAAGACGTTACCTCTGTATAGCTATTCTAAATTTGGTTAGTTTACCGGCTTATCGAAGGCTTAATTTTTAGTTTTAGGCTATAATTCTGTGTAAATTACTTAGCGGGAAGTCTACTTGTGTCAGAGTTATTTAATCTTAACAGCCAACCATTCTTCTTCAAACTTTTAATGTAAACAACTGGTTCATCACAGTGCGTGGAAATAAGCTAGCTGCTAGTAATAGGTCACATGAAAGATTGCCATTCTCCATTAACATGTTAACGTGTTAATGTTGAAGTTTTCAACAGTGCTATTTCTTACATATTTAGACTCTGTGTTTATTATTTATTTGAATGAAGCAGGGGAATAGAAATACTAAATAAACTAATAATCAATCAACAAACTCAATTTAATTTGCATTTGATAAATACTGAAGCTCCAAATAAAAATAATAAACAATTAAATGGGGCCTAACAATAGTATTTTTTGAATATTATAGCTTAATAGCAGAAATAATAAAAATGCATTAATAGTAATCACTATTCATAATAAAATATTTAATTAATATACACACGTAGCGTGTAACTTGTCCTTATTACTAAAGTTACAGTGAGAGTGTAGTAAGTAATAGAAATTAATACGTGTAATTGAAAATCATTTAAGTTCGGTTTTTAGGAAGGTGTTGAATTGAATTAACCCTTTCAGTCCCCTCATTTGATGTCAAAGAATACAATTCACGTACGTTTTATATGACACCATGGAATGAAAATCATTGAGAACAGAAAGAAACGAAAGGAATAGCGTAGCTAAGCCGATCTGGCTTCGTGGTCACTAAGAAATATTAAGAGTTTAAATTACCTGAACTCTAATTAACGGCCTTGTTTACCAAAGTTACATAACATGCCTGAAGCCATTAAATTAGATTAAAATTAACAAAATGAATTTTTTAACTATCATGATCTCATGCTTCCATTTTTTCAATTGACCAACGCCCAAAATGACATTCTGAACCCATTTGCAGCATAGATACAGAGTGGATTACTTGATCACCTCTTTCTTCCTTCTGTCAATCATTGGCGTTAATGTAGATAGTTTCTTAGTGGTCAATTACAAGTCCCGAAAATAATTCGGTAGTACTAGTGTAATACCGATTTAAAAACGGTCGCATCTAGCTTGCTAAATAATTGGGGAATTCCAAGTACCCTCGATCAATGATAATATTGTATATTATCATTGCCCTCGATGGCTTGCTGCCATACTTATCTAGGATTCCTGCTGTAAACAGTTTTGCAACAATAATTGGTTATCAATGACAACTATGTTGCGCTTGACATTAGCCCACAATCAAATTTCCGAACGAATCTAACACTTTACAGTGTCAAATAGATTAGAATACCCCATCTGTCCATATTGATCGAGTAATGAGTTTAGCACACTAGTATTTGTTTTATTGCAATTTAATATGCACTTACTGCTTCGTCTACATGTAGAATAAACTTTTGCTAATAATAGACCAGAACTTTTCTTTCTACTCACTACCTCAAGCAATACCCCTACAGCAGGTACTTCAAAGCTTCTACTCTTAGGTTGGGTTAGACACAAGACTAGTGTCTTTTTTGTTAATCACTCTGGAATTCTCTTCTACACTTCGCCACTAACTAGTATTTTTTTTTATTTTCATCTGCACTCTCTATACCAGATTGTAATATGGAACTGAGAATTCCATGATACTACATGCACACATTTATAGTGAAAATATGCAGTAGACTAGTAAAGTTCAAGAGCAAAATATTTATTGTCATTAGCAATACTCATTTCTACACAAAACTAAACTAACTGCTTGTTTACCAAACCTCATATAATGCCAGAAAACTAATAAAATTATATGAGTATAATTTAAGGACGGAAATACTGTAAAACCTTGGCAGTAAAAAATAATGAGTAATTTAAAAACAAGCTTACATGAGTATAACAGGAATAGAATTTGGACAGATTTGTCTACCTAATAATTAATAATTCACCCTTAAATACAAGTGTTTGCATAATTTATAATATTTAATACCACGCAGACAAACTTTTAATTGTTTAAACGAGCAAATAGTAGCAATACTATCATAAAAGTGGTAAATAATTTGTAAATAATATTTTTGCTCAGGACTGTCATTGTTCATTCTAGAAGATGATCAAAAGAGGGAACGAGAGAATTGGAGTCAGACACCTTATTTTTCCTTTCTCGAGATCGAGATCTGCGTTCTGCTAATGCAGATTTGGAGTACCGCTTTTTCCTGTAAGAAATTCATTATTTCAAAAAAATATAGAATTTTGAAACCTATCATTTTATCAAGGCCCTCTATGCAATACATCTGAACCCTATCAATATCATAATTATCGGGTAGCATGTTTTCCATGTATGATACTGATATCACATTAACTACTGATTAAAAACCCCTCCAGGCTTATCAAAATTTCCAAATGATTCGATAATATTGTTGTTCGAGCCCATTTTGCAAAAGTTTTTAACGGTTTTCACTAAAATACATGTATATGGAGGACAACTGGCCAATTACCAACAAAGCACAATGAGTAATTTAAAAATTATTAAAGTGAATAATGCATAGAAGAACATACTTACCTCTGTGTATCTGTGAGGTTATCATCAATACTGGCATCACTTTCAGTACCTGACAGGAATTTCAGCTGCCCGTTGTCCACAACTGCTGTAGTTGTTCGCTGCAATATATACATTGTATATGAATATGATGAATTGAATAGTTTAGGTTTGAGACCTTTCTAAAAATAAAGAATGGATTTATCAATTTGTTCTATTTTTACTGCTAAAACCATATTCCTAACGGGTAGATTAAATCAAGTAACAGATAATACCATACATTTTAATTATTCTAACTACTAACATACCTTAGCAGGTTTATTCAGGGCACCATCTCCTGTAAAAAACAAAGAGTGACACATTACATGTACATTGCATAGTAGCATTATAATGATACACATGTTTTGCAAAATAATAGATACATTCATATGTCGAGATTATAATATTTGCTGACAAGTTAGAAATATGACATGTACCTAAAGAGAAAAGAGAACAAACTAAGTTGTAATTAAATTACATTTACCATATTAAAATGCAATAGCTGGCAATATGAAGTTTTCAACTGCATAATAGGTTAAATATTAGCTAAAAACTAATTGGACATGATAATATAACATGACCAGTTATAATATAAAAAGTTCCCTGCCGAACAAAGGCGAAGCAATAGCGCTTAAACCATTGGGTTATCCATGAAAATGATCGATAAACATACAAATAGTTTACTGCAAAGTTTTCCCAATTATTAAATAGGGTATCAAAAACTACCCAAATAAAAAACATGATGTTTATTCAGTTACTTACCATCATCTAAACACTCCACATAGTTAGAAGGGACGAATCCCTGAGCCCCCGTATTCTTAAGAATTCCCATCCACCAATGCTCTGTGTCTTTATGATATATAGAGATAATGTCATTTTTACAGAATGTCAATTCATCTGAACGCTGTGCTAAGTAATCATACAGAGCTATCACCTGTAATATATTTATGGAAACAATCATACAGAGCTATCACTTGTAATACATTTATGGAAACAATCATACAGAGCTATCACCTGTAATACAAATGGAAACAATCATACAGAGCTATCACATGTAATACAAATGGAAACAATCATACAGAGCTATCACATGTAATACAATAATACAAATTTAGACAGTCATACAGAGCCATTATAAGACATTGTGACGGGGTACTAGAGTACATGTAATAACACATAATCATCCCCCTTACCTCACCAATAGGCTGCATCTCATCGGCACCTTGTAAGGTGAAGTTACCTTTGGGATTGTTCTTAGAGGGCTAAAACATAGTAAATAGTAATACAAAATTAAAAAAAAACTTTGGTTTCATACCCCTCAACATAATGTCGTTATCAGTCGAGAATATATCAAGAGGATATGATTTGGATTTTGAACAAGAAAGTACCAGTTGTAATTATAAAGTAGATTTATATTGCACCAATGTTCAAATGATACTTCTCATCTTTTCTCTATACAATAGACATGTAAATAATAGAAATCATATCCATGGTTGAATCTAAGACAGTAAATATTATCTCTCATCCTTAAAATAGAGTGAGAGGAAGTTGGAGGAGCTTACCATAGACATGTTGAGAGTCATACGCTGTTTATCACTCTTCGCACCAACTAAAATTCGCAACAATGTTTTTGCACGATTAACATTGTAGAACATTATAAACATTTACCACTATATAATCATTAAATTATATATGAATAATTGAATAATAATAGTGATTGATCATGATTATACTTGTATATGCTTGAGTGTATGAGAAACATATTACATGTATGTATGTTACCATTTCTATTCATAATTCTAATCAACCGGAGGAATTAGAAATATTGGTTGACATCTAGCAGTGAACCGTGCACAATGTGGTACATGGAACATATACATTATGTTATACATGCATATGCACATTGTATATCCATTGTACATGTACATAATATTATACAGATACTATGTAGGCCTAGTGGTAAAGGGACATTTCGAAAAAGACAGTTCGAAACAGGACGTTTCACAACTGGATAGTTCAAAACAGCACAGCTCGAAACTGTGTGGATTACATTTTTAGAAGAACACAACTTGCAGATAATTAATTTTAATTAATTAATTAAATAAAGAAAATAATATCAAAAATAAAAATCTAGTTGAAATAGTTGAATAGTTGAAATCTGGTGGTTGGGGTTTGGGGTTAGGCGTTTCGAACTGTCTTTTTCAAACAGTCGCACATTCAGGCCTAGTATGTACACAGAATCATGTATACACTTGCACATAGCACAATGGTTTGCTTACTTGAACTAAAGCCTGGCCTCCATCCTGGACTTTTCTTCATATATTCCATTTGAGAACTGAGGTGGTTCCTCATAGCCTCTGTTCCACCACTCTGCCGAGCATGAGGAGACATAATAGTAGGACCAAGGCTCTATATAACAACAATACAGCATAAGCCAAATATATAAATAGGGACAGCAGACAGATAACCTATTACGATTTATAGCACATGTACTTAATTTTCATATGTGAATAGCATCTGAGGGTTATTAGCCTCCTGTACAGAGATATAATATTGTAACTTATATTCCCTCTCATCATTCTGTACATGTATGCACTAGATATATATTATATAAAATACATAAAATACTATGAATACAAAATAGTCACAATATTTGTTTAACACAATAGCAATCAGAGGAATTTGTAGCATAATCAGACTGTTATTTTATGCTTTATATTTGAAAGATTATCAAACTACTCAAGTCTATCTGCAGTGTTGCTAAAGTAAATTTAGATATGGAAATCACAACATTACACAAAGGGATAAAAGCCTAGGAGTTGATATACACACATAGGTTGGGTCACTTGTGTTGACTTAATTACCTTTTCAGCACCCTCAGGCTAAAGGTGGAAGAAAGAAGCAGTATTCATTAATGAAAGTTTAAACAGTTACAGTATGTAATGTAAAGTCAAAAATCAAGTCAAGTTATAAATAACCTGCATTCCAATCAATATTATTATTATTATAGTTTTAGTATAATTTGTAGAGTGTAGAACCATGGACTCTTCTAGTATGATGCCCACTGCTATTTATTACATCCATGTGAAAAATAGAGTAGTAGGAAAGAAAACTCCCAGCAACCTAACAAACCAGGGATAGAAGTTGCTTACAAAGTAAGACAAAGTAAAGACAAATTCCTTGCTAAAAACACAATATATACAAAGTAATGTATATATGGATTCTTGTGGTGTGTGCATCTAAGCCTTACCGTTGATTTGGAGAAACTACGGTCGAAGGTTGAGCCCCAATCTCCTGTAGAGCTCCATGTACCAGTCATACCAACTGTGTTTGGAGGTTGTAGCGTAGAGGTCATTGCGGTGCCGTCAGGATGTCGCTCTCTTTGTCTCTCTAAACCAGACTTAAACTCCTAAAACATAGACAATTGATTACGGATATTTCACTCAAAAATATATGTACATCTAGTTTAGAACACAGACAATATTTACATGCTTGGAAGTACATAGTCAAGGTGAATGATAATAGTTTATTAAAAATATAGAAGATATACTTGTGTAATGTATCTTTGACAACCAAAACATACTATATACAGTTGGGTAGGTCAAACTCCAGTGATAGTTTTTACTTGTACGTAACTGGCAGCTATGGCTCAGGTATGTATGATATACATTATATGTCACGTATACAGGTTATGGTGATATCTGCTAAAACCTCGGGTTAGTTCACCCACAACTGTGCTCATCATTCATCATGATAGTTAATCACAATAACAGTGCAGAGGTTAGAGAATAATACACAACTATTAAACTGGTAAATAAAGTCTCGGAGTTCACCTGTTCAAACCTACCAATCGTTACAATACTACGAGCATATCACCTACCTTCTCCGTTTTCTCCTACAATATTAACATTCATATACCACCATTAACAAAATTCTTATTATAGAAAATGATGTTAAAAAGAAAACCACCAGTTGGTAACCAACACTGTACAGGTATTATCTAAACTCTAGTGCACTAATCGATGCTTGGTCCTAAGGTAATGACTGTACAGATCAATGTGATAATGAAGTATTACCATAACAGTCTCCAGTTTCTTCATTGCTCTCTGCTTCTTCGTCTCTATTAGTAGAGACATATCCTGTTTAGGTTTCTGAGCTACCTCATCCTCTGCGGTAGGGAGGCTGTAACATTCATATAAAATAGCTTGGTGACTTTGTCACATAGTAATAATAAGTTTATGACTCTACTAACATGATTTGAAGTTCTACACTGAATGTGCATAGGCTATGCTGTGATTCTCAATGAAAATGAAACTATCTACAGCATCATATTACCAGCAGAGGTTGAACAGAACGTAACAAAACATTAAAAATCACAATAAATGCAGAACTTTTGAATAAGCGAACAGCTGTTATTGCCTGTGGTGGTATTTAGTAAGACAGAATGAAGCCTTAATCCTCTTGGATAAGTCAGATACTTTAGGAGGCAATTTGTTAACATATTTCATCAGCTCGTAATCGAGGTATTCCGTGATACGATCACCAATAGAAGGACGACTCTTGTATTCGTCCGAAATACTATAATATACTATTACTTGTCAAGTAGAGACAGGTTAGGATTAATATAATATGCAAAGTAGTAGTAGTCGAAATTGTGACTTTTTAATACAGATAAATAAATAACATAAGATGTGTTCATAAATCTTCCAAGCATGACGGACAATAGCTAGCTTGGTACATTACAAAACATCATATAACTGGAAAATAAGTAAGACGAAATGGATAATAAGGGAAATATTTACATATAAATATGTACAATGTGTATGTGCTAGTTACCTGTTGACTTTCTCCAAGGCACTATGAGATTTATTAATCAGAGTATAGTAATTCTTTGCATCTTTGTCAGCCCAGTTGTATTCATACTTAAAGACTTGTACTTTGTGATTGTCGCCACGTGAGCTAAATGCTACGATGTGATCTAAGGGATGAAACTTGACATCATTAACTGTTTGAGCATAGTTGAGATCTGTATACACAGCAACCTGTCAATCGGAAAAATATAGAGAATAAAAGCATAATGGGAACACATTTCAGAGCATTGTAGTTTTTACTGGATAGAATAATTATTTTTAGTATGATGGTTGTTTTTATACGTATATACTTGTGTATATTACTAGGTTAATTTACCTATAAATTATATGAATGCATGACTCACTGGTTATATCACAAATACATATATATATATATTAAGATTTCTTGAAACTTAGAGAATTTACTCAAGTTGTTAGTTTTTGAGAATTTTCTTCTCTTAGCCAGAAATGATGGGGAGGATAACTCTGACTTGTAATCGACACAAGTGAACAAATTCATTTTAATCTAACTGCCGAGTCTTTTGATTTAGGACACCAAGGGAACACTCCACCCCCACCCTTGCATTGTCTGAAGTAAAATTCCTAAAATACAATATGAAAAATAATATTGTAGAAATCTGACATCTGTAACTACAATTTTATAAGTCTAAATTCCTAATAGAACTTGTAATGTAATCTGACCTGATCACCAGTTTCAGTGTTCCAGACATAAGCACACCCATCTTCACTGCCGCTAAGCACGAATGTACCGCACACAGTGACATCACTGTGAACTATTTCCCTGAAGTTGAGAGCACCAACGTATCTCTGGGTGATAGACATCATTCTCAAGTCCAACATCCTGATTGTATTGTCTTTAGTCTGCACTAGCAATCGTCTTCCATTGGGGTGTAAGGAAATGTAGCTGATGGTCTGATCCTATAAAATAAGTGAATCACTACAGATGTGTCACATAGCTTTGGTTGAAGAGGAAATGTGCATATCTTGATTACTGTTTGCCTCTACATGCACACAAATGACGTGACCATGTAGAGAGAGTTGGGAATGAAAAAATTAATACGTGTGTACACATAGTAAGAGTACATTATGTAATGGCACACACTAATAGCCAAGTCTAAGTGTAATTTTCAAGTCACTTTGTTGGCAATATGTATAGCTATGAGATTACCTTGAACTCTTCATTCTCTATAGGAGAATTCAGATTCCATTCCCTGGAAACACCTGTGAACATTCATATGACAGATAAGTACAACTTCTTCACCTTGATAACAAAATCATTGTGCATGCATTGTGCATCTATATTTAATATATAGAGTAACTGCGCACAAACATCCTAATTGAATGATGATACCATGACAACCAACATAAACAATGTTTACCTTTCTTAGTCGCCTTCTCAGTTACAAACACATTCCACATGTTGATAATACCACCACTGTCGGCTGAGAACAGTTTTGTACCTTCTTCATCAAAGCACAAGCTATTGACGTAGTATCTGTGCATGTCTAGTTCCTGTTTTAATTCAGCTGAAGCAGATGGATGACCCATAGTAATGTTCTTGTAAGAGATTCAACTATTTATTAGATGTTACATGATATTGGATGCTAACTAGGGATATTTATTAAAATTGACAGCCAGGAGTTCACTCAAAACAACACAGATTTTCAGTGGCATAATTATTGAAGAAAACACAACAGCACTGTCAATGCCACAGTTAGGGTTTAGGTATATGCATGTATTCACAAGCAAATTATTCATAGAATTATTACACTAATGGCATCATAACTCACCCTGTGCATCAGTACCATCTGTGTGCCAGACCCGTATTACGTTGTCATAGCTACCAGTTACAATCACTTTACTCACTCTTGGATGAAACTTGGCACAGTAGACAAATGTAGGGTGAGGCAACATCTTCAGACACTTCTGTGAGTTTACGTCCCAAACTCTATGTGTATACACCATCATAAAACTACATTGATATACACTATATACAGCGTATCAACATAGGAAACATGAATGGTCTGGCGCGATATATCATATTAACTAACTACAAACTCTCATGGGCATATATATTGGTGACAGCAGTATATTTTAGGGAAGTAGAGTCCTGCAATTGTCAGTGTGTAGATGAGTCAGATCTATTACCTTGCTGTACCATCTGAAGACGCAGACAGAAGATATTTGTCAGCTCTGGACCAGCAGACCTCATAGATATTGTTGTAGTGGCCAGGAAGGGTGGCTTTGAGGTGGCCCCCTGGTATCTCATACACCAGTATAGGATTAGAGGACTTGTCATGACACCCACAGGCTAAATATCTGAAATATACATGGCTTCATTGAGATCACTCACTGGTACACTTGCCACCATCTACTATTTTCATTGCATATAATAGTCAGCCGGTTCTTTGTACATACATAGCCACCTGAGAGTCAGCATCATATTACATGCACGTATGTATACTGTATATGTTTAGTTCCAGTTGTTACAATCAAGTATCATATATATGTACATATCATCTTGGTAACTTGAGGCCCATAGAGGATAAGCAAACAAGGCAGAGAGGATTTAGCCACTGACCTGCCATCATTGGAGAAGCTGATAACCAGGCAGCCCATCTTGCCAGCTGGTAGGTTGAGGAGTGGGGTGTTGGGTAGCTTACACATCTGACCCGGTAACCTACTCCAGTTAGATGGGACGTCTTCTGTAGTATCTCTACAATAATTAATATAACATAATTATAACACTAATAGATGGTTAACACCGAGTAAAATATATTGCACCATTCCAATGTCATAACTGTTAATACCATATACTACTCCATGCAGTGGTTGCATAGAGAACATAACATAGACCAGATAATATGAACTGTTATTTCTCAGTAAACTGCTATTATCAATATCACAATCAGTGAAGTTGGAATAACCCTTGGTTGACACTGAACAGCTACCTTTGACTTACAATCTTGGGCAGCTATAAAAATATTCCAATTACTGGAGATGTGTAAATGACAAGAGAAATGCCCAATCACATACATGTAGACATGAAAAAAGCATGCAGAGGAAAGAAAACGGTAAGGGTTCATACAAAGGAACAATAAAATACAAAACAAAATACAAGCATCAACACCATAATCAGTAACTATTAAATCATTACAATTTATTGGAAGTATTTCTTCTAGACTTGCTGATTCTCCTTCTATAAAATGTAAATATAGTTAGCTGTTACGCTATTTATATGTACTATTTTGACCAGATGTTATCTCGGAACATGTGAAAATCAAATCTATAATATAGGAGTATTACATTAGAGTTATCCTCTCTTTATGTCGAATAAAGAAAGAGAGGGCAATTTCAAAGCACAAAAATTTCATTGATCGTGATTGGGAGCTATAGCAGAATTGGCCATCTAAATAATGTGCATACTAAATGAGAAGTAACTAAAGTAATATATATGGAAGTGCATAATACAGAATTATGAAGCATGTGGAATATTACACCACATCTTACAAAATATACTCAATGCAGAGTTTCTATTTGTTGGTCAGCGCATATTCACAAATTTTCACACATACTCGCTGGAATTACTCAATGATCATAATGCATATGCATGCTTGTAAAATTAAAAACAAACACACAATATTTGAAACTTACTTGACGTTAGACCTAGATAACGCCTCCTGCACTTGCTTCAAGGTCATAGTTCCACGCTCCTCCTGAGTTGGGAACATGGACCTGGAGGCTGGCTCCACAACATCTGGCGGTAGCACAGATCTGATGGTTACATACAGGGACGAGGGGTAGCTCCGCCTAACACAGTCCTTCCAATACTGGTACACGGGCACCCTGTCTGTACCGACTCGAGACCGGGGTACCTCATATAGTTGCAGACGTAGTTGTTTATCTACGTTCAACTTCCCATTGGCTCCTCTTAACTACAGATTCACATTTTCAAGAAATTATTAGCATGTACAATATGAATGAAATTGACACAAGCATCTGTGCCACAAGTATGTGCCATTAGTATCAGTAGCTGTAAGGCAGATCGTTCAAATTATCTACAAGATTGGCTCAAGATTACCGACCACCATTTATCACTTCATTTGAGAATAAGTATGTATTTATATTAATGAAATGGGTTAGTGTTCACAAGAATGGGTAATACATAGATGAGCATTACGTAGTGTAAGACACTACCTTAAGGAAAGCCCACGCCTCCTTGTGCCATCCCTCATCTCCCTTCACTAGAGTTTGATTGTTCTGATTCCTTGAAGCACGGTTCATGCTAACAAAGTCTAGCACCTGGAGAATGAACAAGTAGCCTTTGTTAGTATATAAAAATTATGTATGTACATGTACCATACAGTGTTCATGGCAGTGATATTTTAAACTTTATACATGCGCAATATATAACCCAAAACTAACCAACGCATGCTTGTACCCACGGCCAGTTTTATGAGGAGTTTTCTGTGTAGCTTTCCACCTACAATTTCTAAAATATTACACTAACTTCTGCATCCTAAGAGAACTAGACAACTCAAAAACACTTTCTAAATTCATACCAATTACCAGCCAATCGCATGGACGCTGAGAGCTTTTCTTCTGATACCCTTTTTTGCAGTTCCCAAAGCCGACTCTGCTTGTATTATTGTATTATTGTTTATTGGTAAAGAGATAGGAGAACTTTGAGAAGGTTTCCCTCACCTCAAAGAATACCATCACATTAGGTCTCTCTTGCAGTAAATAGTTGAAATTCTCATTGAATATAAGCATCTCATCCCACCAAGGCACCATGGTTCTCATCTGCTTGTAATCAAATGATTGAGTCATAATCGGCAGGATAAAATCTGGAGTCTCATCTCGGTTTTTAGTTTCGTAGAAAGAGGTCACTGGTCTGTCCCTATACAATACCAAAATATACAATAGTTTTTATTCCTTTCCCCTGCTTTCACAGAAACGCAGAGAGTAAGAAAATATAACTCTAAATTATAACCTTACGCTATGCACATTTGCTTTACATGAAGACTCCATGTATAATAAAGATATACTCTCATATATCAAAGTGGGGCCTACAGCCATGAAGAGATTTCATCAGAAGGGTAGGTACAATAAATTTTAATCTAATTGAGTTTATCAGTGTCATTGTCAACAGCTTGCTGAAACCGAAACTGTTCACTTACTAATAAATTCAATAAAATAAAAATTAGCACACCAACATGTTACAGAATAAATAAATCCGTTCAAATTTTAAATAACTAAGAGAAAATAAATTTATAACAAATACGCTCATTTTTTTCACAGTTCATGACAAAATTGCACTTATGTATACTGTACTTTTTCACCACATACACAATGGTAATACATAGCTTATACCTCCTACACGTATATGCACCATATTACAACATGTATAGAGATAATAGCAATAAAACACAAGCACTGTACACATGCAATGACGTAAAATGTCCCCCTTCCCATATAAAGAGTCCTTGAGTTCAGACACTGATAAAATACATGGAATATTGCAACGTCTATTATTGCTATTTTCCAATAACAACAGATAACGCATCATCTATCATGAATCATAAAAGGTTAACTTGATCGACAGATGCTTAGAAACTCTCAATGTAAATGCTAAAGAAGAGGGGTTTAAACACACACTGTTCCCAAGGTATGATGAAATAAATCAAACAATAAAATTAGTCAACATTCTGCTTTTCCTTGACAAAGTAATAGGGATATCAGGTGAAATACACTTAGAAGGTTATGCTTTAATTCAGTTTTCTACATGATGAATCAATAAAGACTACAAGTAGTAGGCCTACGAGTTAATTGCAGTACTCACTTGTCCTGCTTGACGAGATGTTGTCCGGTATCTATATCAATAATGTGCACTCTCACCAGAGGATGTTGCAGCAGAAAGTTAGTTCTTAGTTTGTCAGCTTTGTGAACAATAACTCCAGCTACCTTATTATCATCTGTGTAGTGTATCATTTCTACAGGCTCTGCAGGAGTTGTCTCCACCGGTTCCACTTCTTCCGTCTGCTCTTTATCTATATAATTGCTCTCACATTGTTTCAACTGCTCTTCAAGTGTAGAGTCAATTTACGTAGTTTTATTAAAGCTATTTTGAATTCTAGCTAATACTAATTTACACATGTAATTGATCTATTTACTGACCTTTCTTGCCTCGCCGTGACTTTTTACTTTTCTGAGGTGAAACATTTTCCTGCTCTTCTATGAATGTAGTTTCAGCTTCCTTAAAAATAGATTTAGTAGACAACACCAATTATCAACACCTTAGTTCACAAGAAAGCAGGAAATAAAAACGAAAGATAATATTTATTTACACTGTAAGTACCTCATCTTCCTTCAGCTTCTTTTTTGTCTTCTTTGGTTTTTTAACCTTTCCTTTAGTGGAAAGTTCATCTATCGTCATAGGGGCATCAGGAGAGACGCCCCTACTTGGTGATCCAGTATCATAGGCCACATTATCACTACCCTCCAGTGGGGCCCGGGATGAACTATTTTTAACTAAAAAGGATGATAACAACCATACAAGGAAATATGTTTATCACCCTGAAATATCAAGTGGACACGCCATGTACTCAATATGATTATTGGTATAACTATTAATTTAATCAAACTAATACAGAAATAAACTTACTGATAACTAGACTCTCGACAACATATTCTATATCTTACGTCAGACTAGCATAATAACCAAACCAACTATGTAATATCATATTTATGGACAACTTACGTTTTCTCTGCCTATCTCTCCTCCTGTTACTTTTTTCTTTGCTCTCATCAGGGTCATAAGTATTACGCTTCTTCATCTCCTCATCTGTCTCTTTCTGGAAATCACTGGAATTTCTTAGGTTCTCAAGCTAAAAGAAAATTTAGATTGATGATTACTTGCAATAATCTTATGCCACTGGAAATAGTATGACAACACACAGTCAATGTTAGTCACACAAATGCTAAGGCACAATTTCGATCTACTTATTGGTGAAAAAACATTTAAAAAATGCTCGAAGTCCAGTATTTAAAACACCAAGAGTGAAAGCAATAAAATAAATGATAAATCATACCAACACTTCCTCTCCTTCTCTCTGCTTTCTACTTTTCCCTTTCTTAGGTGATGATTTTCTGTCCCTATCAAATATTATACATTTAGAAATTTTTGAGATCAGATAAACATGAACTCTTGCCTTATAACTGCACAAAGAAGGTATGTCTTGCTCATATACAGTATAATCTATTGATGAGAGATTAAAAATAAATTGAAGTATCCAACAAAGAATTTTTTGCGGTAGGATAACACATTTTCTTCACTAAAATCACATGGCAACATTGGTTATCAAACTTATACCAATTTATTGCTTCAAATTCTTGTGCTGAAATCCTTACAAATTATAGTATTGTAGTCTGGTAAAATTGAGATCGAGTCATCTAAGAACTAAAAATACCAAGTAAATCACATATAATTTCAGCTTACAGGCATTACTATGCTTAAACATAATATACACATATTCAGCACGTACATGCAGAGTAAATGTTGTACTTGCCTTGCCATGTTGGCTTGAGCTTGTTCCAAATATAAATCAAACGTAGCCTTAGTCGATTTCTTGATGCTGTTGGTAGCTATTAAACAAGATAAATTACTAATCTTATCCAAAGGAAAAAACTGACGCTAACAGCTTGTGACAGAATGACACCTGATTATCAGTGCCTGTCCTAATAGACCCTACACTGTCTGACAATGATCCTTATATTGCTACATACATGTAGTTATCTAAACAATACTGACATAGCTATAAATATGTTTAATATAATATAGTGTATAAATCGTAGCTTGTAGACTGCACATATGCGTGCTATTAGTCATATACGTTTGAAGTGAATATTCATAATAACATACAGAAAAAGCCAACATAGCATGTTTTGTACCTACCAATAATATTCTCTTGTGGATCAGACAACAGTTCCTCCTTCTCTTTACTTGGTGATTTCTTCTTCTTAGGTTTTCTCTTTTGACCTTCATAAAGCACAACAAATGAATGTAATAAAGGTGTGTCCTCTCTAGCATACGCCCTCACTCTGACAGCAAAGCACAATATAAATATCTCATATACATTCACTATACATTTTAAAGCTTAATAAAATTTCATTGTTAAAAATACAGTGCTTACATTAAATTTACATTTTGATTTTACATGTATTATTATTCTATGTAGTATTAGTATATCAGCCAAAGTTTATTTTAATTTATATACATAGACAGAGAGGCGATGCCAGTGCTGTTATCATTTGAGTACTGGTAAAGAGAAAAGATAAGAGACATATAATTTCTCCTCATAGCTTGAACTCTTACTTTTTAACACTCGTCGTTTACAAGGCAATAGAATAGTTATAGTAATAATAAAAATAAAATCACTTAAATGTAAAAATCAAAATTGAACAAGAGTTATGGTTTAGTTAGCAATAAGCATCATTTTAACTAGAGTTGCAGTTTGCTGTGTTCTTTACCCGTGATCTTAACATTTGGTTCATTTTCCTCCATAATGATTGAGGGTTGGCACCCACAAAGGTATCCTCAATATCTTGTTAAACAAAGGTGGCTCCAGAAACCTCACTTTAAATCCACATCAAAATTCCCAACAAAATATTGCGAAGGCCCGCAGTGAATCCCAGTTGCGCACTTTATTGGTCTCACAGTTGGTACTTGGTTTAGCCTTTGCGCCCCGCTTAGAATCTATGTATGTATAAAAAGTGCCTGGAGTTGCGTTGTAATTTCACGGAACGTTTAATTGTGCTTATTAGATTTTAACCATAACCTCTTAGTAACCACAGCAACGATTTAACACGCCTTTCTATACCCCTTTGCATAGCACCTGTGCCTCTGTATTACTGTAGTTCAGAGACCTGTGCTTCCACAATCCACTTATACATGTATTGGTGGACATTTCCCCCCAAATTTTTGTCCGTGTAATCATAAGTTAATAAGATGCTTGTTTATCGATATTTGCAACCCAGTGACAGAGAATTATTATCTGTAAAAAAAGCAATGCATATGCAATCCACACTACTGTACTTCAATATGAAATAGCATGGCTGTGTACATTGTAAATGTACATGTACATGTACATACACATGTAGCAAAGTTTGTATTTACTTACAACTTCCAAGGTGCATCATTGATTTTGTAAAATAGAGAATGGGAATAACAAAACTGTAAGTAAAGCACATCATTCAGCAGTAAAAAAATCCCATTCCACAAATTATTATTGGTGAGGCAGGTGGAGTGTATTAAATATTATTATATAACATGATATCTTTGTAAGACTTGATAGATGATTATAAACAATACCTTTTTTTAATTTATTATATTAATTATTTTGAGCATAACTTCAAAATGAAAAACTCATACCGAAGTACTAAAATATAGAAGCCGGAAATTGTAATAGTTATACATTATCTATCTTTGATCAACGAAAAAAATATTGCAGCAGTATGTAAGTAATAAAAAGGAAAATACTATGTAGTAATATGCACACAATTAGTATACAGTCACACTTATGTAAACCTATGCAACACATAAAACTGTATAAGAAAAGCAAAGGCTATCATTAATACGCATGAATAATTATACCCAACACCATTTTTAACATTGTCGCTGTCACCTTTGCCTTTGTCCTCTGTATCTGTGCAGTACTTGTACGCTTCAGAATTTACAATGTTTGTATTACATAGGTTCCCTTCACTGCAGCAACACTGACAGCCCACTTCTGTCTTGTCACATGAAACTTTGGAGTCACATTTAATGGTATCATCAACTGCGGTACATCCAGCAGTTTCCGTGCTGTCACTGACGAAAATCTATAAATAAAATTAAATAAAAGTGTAAAATTTTGGCTTCTATTACTAATAGTATAATGTTTACATGTTTTTCACAATTAAATAACCAAATAAACAAAATAATATTACAAACATACATAACAAACATCTTCCCGTTGGCATGTGGTATGTTTCGATGTATCTTTTATGCATCCTTTTCCTGAGCACTGCATACATTCCTACAACAATGTACTTAGAAGTTAGATGAATAAATAATAAATGGGCAAATAAATTTGGAAGATGTTTGTAATATGCACATAGTCATGTGTCAGCTGATTTTATAATGTGTGAAGAAAGCAGCACCAATTATGGAGAATACTATTACAAGCATGTAGTTTGTCATCTCCAGAGCTAATATTGCATTTTATATTCTTACCTTTACAGGTGATGTGATGGATTTAGTGGTTGTTACTGTTGGTGTCTTTGTCATAGTTGGGGAATCACTGGTGACATTACCCTCAACTGTTACTGGAGAGGATATTGGATTATCCTCACTAACAGTGTTAGTTTCTGTAGAGGTTGTTGGATCCTCGTCAGTAACAGTGTTAGTTGCTGTAAAGGTTGTTGGATTCTCGTCAGTAACAGTGTTCATGGATGTCAAATGACTTGCTGACGTAGTCTCCTGCGTAGTACTCGTCAATTCCATCGTCACAGTATCTGTGGTAGTCTCAACAGTAGATGTTTCCATAAGGTTGGCTGGCAAGTTGCCATGAGTTAACTGGCAGCACACCATCGCTACAACACCAGCAGTGGAGTGAGTATTTATGCCATATATTACAAACATTATGGTCTATGGCTATTGTACCCACAATACCAAAAATTAGAAATTAAGCAAACCTACAAGTATTTCACTTGTAACCATGTGAGTTCTAGCAGACTTCTCTAGAAACATTAGAAGGTTGGTAAACATGAACATGCATTGTATAGAACCTGGTTTTGAAGTGTGTGCAATTGTACATCACATCAATTCATATGCGACCAATAGGATGTATGAGTTAGTTACCATGGAGCAGCAGCATTAGGTTTCCAGGCATGGTCATGGAAGCTAGCAGTGACCTGTAGCAGTGTCCACACAGAGATGAAATTGTGGTATGACTGATGGTTACTTCATGATATATACACGTAATATTCTGGCTTCCAAGTGCCCTTCATCCTACGACTCACCAGTCTATCATCCCATTCAAGAGTCATAAAACTGCCTAGTTATTACATGCACTTGTTGATAAAAAGATGAGTCTAGCTTTTCAGGTCTTCACTGTTTCAAGTTGTAAGCCTCATATAAGTACACGTATGCTCAATCTTGTACATGTATGTCTACTTTGTACCAAATATAAGATTTACAAGACTATCCTGCTTACATACAATTTTAAGAGTGATATTGCTGGTTAGTGAGTTGCATGTTACTTTATTACATATTAAAATATTACGTTAATAAATAGAAACTAAAATTAGTCTATAAACAGTGAGATAGGCAGACAGAATGGGAACACAAAAAGCATAATAAAATGCAAATTCTACGATACCAGAATATAATATTATATTCTAGTATAATTCACTTACTAAAACCAAATAAATAGTGATGACTGAGGAAAGATAATATTCAAACAAAGATAAAATAAATTTAAACAGCAAGATTAGAGATTACTATTTCATTATGCCGCATGCTGTTAATGTCAAACTATAACATTGTTAGAAGACAGATCATACAATTCAATATAGATCATATTGGACATTCAAAATGACATAAAAAACTCATTTTTAAACAGTATAAAATGCATAGCTGAATAATAATACAGTTTCATTAACCTGGGCCAACTCAGTCACTAGACCCTACTATATTAAATATGGAATGTGCAAGTCTTCCACACGATATGTAAAAATTAATATTTTGTAGTTATCCTCTCCTACACAGAGAGAGGATAACTTCAAGGTATATTATTCTCTAGACTTTCCATTGAGCCAAGTTTACCTTATTACTTTCTGTCACTAAAATAGTTTAAACTTACTCAAGTTTAATATAAATAAGATAATAAATAGGTGAACCTGTTCTTGTTACATAATAAATTGCTGAGAAGAATATAAAAGATGTAATGTAGTTAATGAATCTACGTAACAATTGATGGCAGAAGGTTAGACAACGGAGGAGAATCATTATTTTAGTATAGAACGAAATCGATGTAAAATAATATCACAAGGTTTTCCAGAGAATGGTGTCACAACTCCAACTGCTTATTAAGCTAGTATATTTTTCTGAATAGGAGATCAAAGTTTTAACCTAACTGCTAGATTTATTGTAGTGTTTTTCCTTTTAGCTCTTTTGTGATGAAAATATTGGACCTAGTTTACCTAGATAGTAATTAAAGTGAGCCATAGTCGCTAGGAGGCCATGCTCATTGAGAGGCCCACTGCTTTTATCATATGTAATGGTCTCATTCTTCAATGTCTTCATTTGACCTCCAACAGCATCTAGTAAGGCGTTACCTGCACAGATATCCCACTTCTTGATGAGAGTTACATGAGCGTATACATCAGCCTTACCTCTGATAACCTCAACAGCCTTGAACCCAGCACCTCCTGCTGCCACCACTTTACCTACCAACACACAATACACTGACCATTGGTAGACAATAAAAACCTTAATGTATCGTAAATTATTGCCTGTTGGTGACACTATTGGTGGGTCACAATACTTGTCTCCCTCTACATATAATAGCTTCAAGAAGTCGTCATGACAGCATAACTCTTGCTTGTATCTAGTACATATGTATGCATCTACTCAAACTCTCATCAGTACTAAAAATACTCTTGCTATAAAGCAACAAGACACAGTAAATCGTCGTGATCTGGGCATACTTGGAAATAAAGACAAGCGATTTTGATTTTCTTACCGACATTTAATAAAACTTCCTTTGAGAATTTCCAAAAAAATTGTAAACTAATGGAATAAATAAAAACAGAATTATGAACCACAACCCAATTTCACTCAAATGTAACTACTGAGAGAATGAGTACAAAGATCTCATGGGTCACCGATATACATGTACTATAGAAATGTATTTTAAAGCCATATTATCTCTTTTGAAAATTGGTTCAGACAGTTCGATAGGTTGTAATTTTAGGATTAAAATAATAATACTGTTCATCTTAGATGTTAACATATTTATAATGTCAGCTTCTAAAACCTCGGAAAGTTGTTGGAAAAAATGTCTAGTGACTGAATGAAATCACTAGAATTCTCTTGAATAATTCACCAGAGTAGAATTATGAATTGATTGTTCTACTGAATGTGGATAACCATAAGACAGACTTGCGAGATTCCCACCTCAGTGAGCATTTTGAGGACAATCCTGTAATATTTTAAACCATACCTGTAACTACCTCTAGCTACATCAGCTGTCACTTAGACACACAGCTCTATGTATATTAAACTTACCGCCACCAAATGCCTGCTTCACCACTTCTTGACCTTTGCCAGCATGTGAGCGAGATATGATAACAGTAGGATCCGTTGGTTTGCCAGCCAAGTCCTTCTTTGCTTGCATATTGTTGGATATGCCTTTTCCTACCCAAGCCCACACTACAGAACACATGGGATAGTATCAAAGTAGTTGAGGAAATAAATATTATACAGAAACCTAAGTTCAGCAGAAGTATATCATATTATCCACAAGTTATTGTAAGCCAACACATGAAGGAGCTCATATAAGAGTAATGAGACTATAATATGTGTAGCAGTACTCACTTGTCTCTCTCTCGTATTCCTCAGATTTCTCAGTCCTGTGAACAACACCTATGATTGGTTTACCTTTCACAGCTACACATACCATCACTGTCACATACTGATCCAAGTCCTCTGCAATCCATATTATACATGTATATAATGTACATAACATTATGTAAAGTTACTATTTTGTAGTTATCCTCTCCTACACAGCGAGAGAATAACTTCAAGGTATATATTCCATTGAGCCATTGTTTCAAATTGATGTAAAATAATAATATAACGAGGTTTCCCAGAGAATGGTGTCACAACTCCAACTGTATATTAAATGTTTAGTTGTTTACACCGTGCAACTCAGTAATGCACTTTAGACTGTAAGTACAGTTACCTAAGAAGACAAAAACCTATTTGGAGCTTCAGAGTCTGAAAAAATAATTTCAGGAAAGCTATCACGCAAGTAGATTGGACGTATTCGACTAGTTTACACAATCACAAGCAGATGACCTTAGACCCTCTCACTCCAACAATGATGATATTCACAAACAACAGAACTCATGAGATCCATAAATTCTACACTCCACACAGGTCTGTTCCCAGCTGTCTACGATGAGAACTAACCTGTATACTCTTGGGTGGCATCCAGAGGGTCTACCCATATAGTGAGATCACCTACATTAACCATTTCATCAGGCATTGTTGCTACTTCTGGCCTTTTTGTGTTAGCCTTGGTGGCATCTGGTGCATCTGGGAGATTGCTGTGCTCCTCTGACACTATCTGTATATACAATTCAATTGTAGTTCCAGTAGCGTTGGGGAGAAATAAAGACAATTACCCTGTTTGAAGGAATTAATCCCAAAGGAAACGGTAAGTCACCTCACCAATCTGCAGTCACATGCTGCCAAGTCACACAGCTTGAAGTATACCACCAACTCATTTAGTCAGTTGTAAAGTGCTAAAGCTATGGAGTGAACATCGAAATTCCTACGTAACTTAACCCGAAAACTTCTTCCTACATCACATAATATTTTAAAGGAAGACATACTAGGCATTATAGCCACACTTATGACACATTGGGCATTGGCTACAGCTTAAAAAACTATAAAGTATAAACATAACCATTCTTATGTTATACACACCCTGTATGCTATACTGGGAAAGGTTTTATGAAATCCAGATATAATAGCTCTGTGTGACTGCATATCTCCATCTGTCTTCATTTCCTTAGCACCTTCCTTTGTCTGTCCTTTACTCTGAGCATTCAACTTGTGGTTCTTTTTCACTTCAACCGTTTTTTGACCTCCTCGTTCTGCAAGATCTATACTGGCTGATAGAAGTTCCTTCAAATTCACCTTCAAAATAATGTCTATTAAGATATGGAGCATTGTACATGTGTTTTACAAAAACAGTTATTATTTTAGAACCAATTTTTTACACATACCTATGGAAAATAAGAGATAAGTATTGAGCTTGGCACTTTTAGGCAGTTATGATAGGCAGTGTTTGGTACCAAGTGATAGGTATCTATGCTGCTATGTGTTTGCATAAATTAATTTGCAAGAATACAAGTATTACGGCAGCAGGAGCTGATCTATACTAACAGTACTCCATTGAAATACATACAGTGTAGCCATTATTGTATGGCTGTAAAGCTGGAAACACACGAAAGCGGTTTTTATAAACTGTTTTGTTAGCAAGCGCCGATCGCTAGAGCCTTGATACACAAACTGGGTGAGTGCAGTAGAGCAGAACGATTTGACAACTAACAAATCATATTTCAGCCGTTATTCACTGCACGACAACCCAAGTGTGCATGTTCATTAAATTTGTTCAACTGCAAATCGCCTCAACACTTCTGTTGACATAGCTCGAGTGTTTTGAAAGCGTTTGAACCTGGGCAAAATGCGAGCGGTAAATTCGCTTGAAAACGTTCCTGTGTTTCCAGTTTGACTGTCATGGTTAGATTACATTATGCCGAACAGTGAGCAATGGAGCATTACCATAGAATGTCCCATCTAGTGTTTATACTATGTCTATGATGTATACCTGAGAAGATTGAACTCCAGAAGTCCTATGGTGATAGAACACCACCATTATGAATACGACAACAGTTAAAGTAACACCCAGTGTCACATAGTTTATCTTCACAGAGTTCATCATGATCTGCAACAAACATTTAGTTCGATTCAGCCCTTTGTCAATTACAGGCAATATCACCACTACGGTAAGATTAATACCACACCCTGACATGCTAATAGTTTATTATTTACCACAATATGACTACGTATAATCAACATAGACTGTTTATGGCTTGCAGAGGACACTGGATGACCTCTTTACAGTCTAAACATCTGATAATGTTTCTGTACCACACCCAGAGCACCTGAAGAATTAGCAATTAGAAATGATTAACATTCACAAATAAAACTTTAGGCACGCCTGTATTATTGGACCCCCTCAATGGATGCAACACAATGGGAGATGTAATAGACACACAGATGCATATGAGCAAACTGAATATATAATACAATAATCACAATTTGAAAATATCATAGTAGTACCCTAATACAATGTTGCAACAGATAAGGGATAGAACAAAACCATGTTTCTACATGTAAATTATTTTGATTGGCCGAGCTTCTTACAATATCCAACACCAACCGGGCAGGAGATTTTTGCATTTTATTACTTTGTGAACTGGCAAACTTTCTTTCTGCCTTAGAATGAAACAAATAGACGTAACCCTCCCCCACAACAATGTTTTTTTGCAAACTGTCAGCACTTGGATGTCGGGATACGAACTATTCAGCAACATGACTGGTCACATTGGCTACTGCTTTGCTCGATTGTTAAGTATGAGTGATAATGATAAAACCGAGAGAACAATTTAGGCCTAATTGTCATAGGTCAATTGGCCACTACACTACGCCTATGCAACCATTAGCTCGCCTCAGCCCACATGCATTAAGTAATTTAAGATCAGTTTAACGTCCAAAAATATACATAGGCAAGGTTTTCTGGAAGGCTGATCAATACAAAGGTTGTTCCTACCAATAAAATGTGTCAAAACATATTGGCAAAATAATATGCTATTGCGTGACAATTAGTATTAACATGCTCGCAAAAAAGACACGCAATTAGTTGTGTAGCCCAACTAGTAACCTGTCCATGTCTACAGGTCTAATGATTCCTTCATAAAATGATAATAAAAAAATTTGTAATACTGTGATATATCTCAGCATCCTCATTTCTGTGGAACTGAGTAAGTCCATTATGTCTAGTGTGAGTGAACATATCTCATTACCTTACAGCAGAGCTGTAAAGAGTCCCAAAAGTCATGAGTCTGGAGTCTACAAGAGTCGGCACCCCAAGAGTCAGTACGAGTCTCAAGTCCAACACTGATTTCAAGAGTCGAGTCACAAGTCACATAAAATCAATGGCAAGTCGTTCAAGTCTTTGTATTTCAAGTCACAATTCACAGGAAGTCGGTGTACCAAGAGTCTGGAGTCTGAAAAATTGCTCGAGCTAGGTCGAGTCAAGTCTTGACAAGCAGAGAGTCACAAATATTCGTATGCCATGTCCTAAATCTTCCTAATCCCAACCAGCCCAAGTATCAGAAAAAGTGCTAATCATGTGTATAGGTATATAAATTTCACACAGGCATAGATGTATGTATGTAGCATGTGCCTACATGAATTTTTTAATCCTGAATACTAATGTAATGAAAGGTCCAAATGTCAAGGTGAGAGAAGTCTTATTTTAAACAAAAGAATGTTTGGTGAAGTAGTCTATGGCTGAACTGGAGCACAACACATGACTAGATGGAGTTACAAAGCTATTATGAATATGACAAAATAATACACCATATGAATAGAACAAATATGTAATATGTTACAGAAAGAACACTTTACAACGAGATACTGAATAATGCAATAGAACGTGTTTGGAAAGCAAATACTGTCTATATATTATGAAATGACTGGTGCAGTTTATCTATTACAGGCTTCTAAATATACCTGTACGTATAATACTAATACATATCCTTGTTACATTTTAACCATTTGTGGTGCTCAGGCCTCTCCAGAGGCTTGCTCCCTAGCAGCCAAAAGTGCTCCTGCCTCTATAGAGGCTTTCATACAAGGTGTCTAACTAAACAATATTAGCAAGGTTTCACCAACCATATCCAAACTATTTTTCACCTAATTGAATTATGAATATAATTACAATATTACTGTTTGAATTGAAAGAACTCTGTATTGTTATTTGCTTAGCAAAAAAGATGAAACAGTATCGTATGATAAATAAATAAGCTAAGCAAAGATCTCAGCAACCTTAGCTAGGTAGCTTATCTTTATTTTAGATTATTGAGGTAGCTAGCTAGCTAATTAGGTTATTGCAAAAATTATAGAAATAGTAGTATGTACACAGGCCTACCGAAATTTGGCTGGATTGGCATTTTTTTGATTTGAAACAAAAACCAAAAAATGCCAATCAAGCCAAATTTCGGTAGTTTTTCGGTAGGCCTGTGAGTATGTTGTAGTAGTAACAGTAGATTAGATAAAATAAAAAGCTTTATCTTCCAGGCTTGGTGTTTCGAGTGATTGTGAGAAACCACTACTGCTACTATTAACTAATATTAATAGCCGTACTGTAGTAGTAGCAGTTTAATATGTTAGAAAAGCTAACAAGTACATTTGTATAGTTTCCCAGGCTAAACTGAAGCCTTTGAGAAAATATGATAAATATCACATAAACATACATTAAGAGGGCCATACTTATGCGCCCTGACGCTTACAATAGCATATTAATGGCTAAGTAAATATAACGACCCAATGCGTATATATTTATAACAGCGACTTCCTTTTTATTTTTTGCAAAATAAATTTTTCTTGCACAAATAAAAGACCGAGTCTATAGCACTGCAGGTAAATTCAAGTCAATTTATGGTTCAGTTGAGTAGAGCAGAGTCTTCTTATTAAGTTCTGATAGAGTCAGAGTCAATGAGAGTCTTTTCAGGTAAGAATAAGGGCAAGTCAATGAGAGTCCTACAATTTAGCAATTCAGCACAATTCTCTCAAAACTCATGGAGAGTCTGACTCGAGTCAGACTCGTACTCGACTCCCAAACTCGAGTCACAGGGAGCCTTTTACAGCTCTGCCTTACAGCATGGTTGGCCTGATGCAAACCTTATACACAAGCATTTTTAACCTAGTTGGAACCTTAATACATCTGTTCCATGCCTTGTCTCTTCTTCACTTCTACTCTGCATCCTCCATCCTGAGGTATTGTCGTTTCAAGGTATTTGACCAATGTTGCCCAAGTTCAGAGTATGCGTCTCAGTCATATTCTTCTTAGTTTAATACTTGCACAGTCTCCAGCTAGTGCCAAGTTCTCAGTTTTAGTCCTACTCAGTTTACTGCACCCTGAGGTAGTCCCAACTTTATTTGGTGTTCGTTATTTTTCCAACCAGTGTTGCAACTTTGTTCTTACAATCTGTATGGATATCTGGTAGGATATGGACATATGCCTTCGAGACTGATCCCTTCTTGAACCGGTGTTACATTAGACTTCTAAGCACCGTATCACAAGCTTTCTCTCACTCAATAAATACTAGATGTAAACTCCTATTAAACTCCCTGAATTTCTCCTGTAGAATACGCAGGCACAACATTGGTTGGGTTATGAACTTGCCTTTCTGGAAGCTACTCTATACAACCTCTCTCAGCCTTCACTCAATCATCCATTCCCCTAGTTTGAGTGAGTGGCTGTCGCTGGTGTAGTTAAGAGGGCCTCCCTTCTGCTTGTACAAAGGCCACATTATCTCCCTGAACCTCTGCTAGCATTGATTGCATCCATTCTACTCCTATCTCTCTAGCTGCGCCTTTATCTCTTCTGCTGTTACTGGCGGTATTTGCCCTTTTGGTTTCTCTGTATTCTCTCAGCCCTTTATTGTAGCTTTTGGTATCCAATAGATTTCAAAATGTTGCTATGATCATATCTTGATATCATCGCCCTCTGTAAACACCTTGTCCTTCTGATCTTTCATAAAGACTAGACTATCAATATCTTTAGTTCTCCTCTTTCCCATTTCACCAATTTTCAAATACTTTTTGGTCTGTTCGTTTCTAAGTCCTCATATAATTCTGGTTATCCCTTCCCCTTTGCATCTATTACATTATGGTTCGCTTCCTTCTTTGCTTTCCTGTATGTCTCAAGGTATTCCTTTGATTTTGCTGTTTGCTAACATTGAAATGTGGAATTTTTCCTTACTGTTTTCTCTGCGACATCCGGATCCCAAAACAACGACTCCTTCTCCAGGTATTTTCCTCCTCGAGACTCTCCGAGTCCCTCTCTGGCCATCCCTACGTATCTCTTTCCATTGTCTTTTGTAAGTGTCCTCCACCTGATGCTCCTAACTTTTCCTCTTGCTTTCTTCTAGAGGTGAAGTATTAAATGGTCACACCGAGAGCCAGTGCTGAGTCGCCACTGACTTTCCTGCTGTTAGGTGCAGTAGTGGAGAAATTTGGATAGCCTTAGTTCCTTGTTTGTGGTTTGGGGTAAGGGCGATCAACCAGCAAAATATAGAGAAGACAACTTCTCCTGCTTCATTTTTGGCGAAGAACAAAGGGTATCTCAAATTTCTCCACTTCTGCACCTAACTCCTTTCCTGATGTGACCTTACAATTTTTCAACATGATATTCAGTTGTTCCTTTCTCATCTTGCTGTTACAGTAACTCCAACTGCCACAGACTAAACTTCATATTTAATTTTATTTTATAACTAACTAAGTATTTAAGATTTATATTTTAATTTTAAAAAAACACACTTACACTAGAAAGAAAAGAATTTATTATTTAATAAGAATAAATAACAAAAATATGGAGGTCATTTCTGCTTTGAATCGATGGACAATGAGATAAAGCGTATTCTTAACTACTAGCGGTTCACTAATACAACAAACAAAGAGTTGACAGCTACACTAGACCACAAAGTTGCACAATAACATTGTAGCACTTTGCGTTAGACTAGCTACTATGTTGGCATCTACATATGACTCGGTGGAGGATTACTCGGTTCAGTAAATAGAACGCCCAAAGGTGTACGAAACCAAGTGACTCTTTTAGTTAAAACTCCGCAAATAGAAATAGAAACTTAGTACACCACATAACTATCAGTAATATGACATTACTTCTGTACTCAAAACTTTAATAGTCTATACAAATTAATATAACTGCTAAAATGTAGTTAAACATTTCTATATGTAAATAGATGTTAATCTTAGTATTATTTGCCTCCTCACGATGCGGATGGATTCAAACATTTTCCTTTTGCGAGCATGTGGCCGTCCATCTTTCTTTTACTGTTGGATTTGGTCTAGGTAGGTTGGACGCAGTGTTAATTTTCTAATTTCATGAACTGATAGCCTGAAGTTCATGTTGAAATGTTGGAGATGCTCTGGCTGTAAATAGTTCACTCAAAACTAGATAGATAGGCAACTAATCGTTTAGTTTTACTATTTTTTTTACTTGTGATCAACTACTGCAACTAGCTAAGCTAGCTCCCCACGAAGATAGATCAGATGCAGTGCTAGTGTACGTCATGTCACATGTGTAACTTGCTCACTGGCTGATCTTTTCAGATTTGGTAGAAGATGCCGCGATTAAAGACAGTCCACTCCAAAACTTCAGCCACGCCAAGGCGTCCCTTTGAGAAGGAACGTCTCGATCAGGAATTGAAAATCATTGGAGAGTATGGTTTAAAAAACAAGAGAGAAGTTTGGCGTGTAAAGCTTGTGCTTGCCAAGATCCGAAAAGCTGCTCGAACACTATTGACCCTTGAAGAGAAAGACCCAAAAAGGCTTTTGGAAGGTAAATATATCTATGGTTAGAAATAGATTAAAACTTGAAGTGATTTTACACGGTGACAGTCACAAGACAATTTGCACACGTTGCTTTCGGTACAACTATTTTTGTGCTGCATTTTAGGTAATGCGCTCCTACGTCGATTGGTCAGAATCGGTGTGCTAGATGAGAGCAAGATGAAATTGGATTACGTCCTTGGTCTGAAAATTGAAGATTTCTTGGAGAGACGTCTACAAACTCAAGTCTTTAAGCTTGGGCTTGCAAAGAGTATTCATCATGCTCGAGTTTTGATCAGACAGCGTCACATTCGGTGAGAGGTTGCCACATGTGTGACAAGTAGTGAACCGATGGAGAGGTTAAAGATTCAGCCAGGTCAATTTTGTCGCATTTATGCGCAATATACCTGGTAGTGATCATGCCACTCGATTTCCATGAACATTGAGGTATTGTGTGGATTATGGGTGGTGTCAACGGATGACCGGTTTATATTGAGATTTGTATCTGCTGCATCTGTTTTACCAATTAATAATTTCACACATGGTTTTTTTTTGTAGAGTGCGTAAGCAGCTGGTAAATATTCCATCTTATGTTGTCCGTCTGGACTCCCAGAAGCATATTGACTTCTCCTTGAAATCACCATATGGTGGTGGCAGACCAGGTAAGGATGTAACTGGCATTTTTTAATTGTCCTTTTTCATCCAATCAATTTGATTATTCCCTTCTCATGTAATGTGATGCCTATTCAATTAGTGGAGTTTCACTAATGGTTGTGCTCTTGTAGGACGTGTAAAGAGGAAAAAGATGAGAAGAGCAGCTGGTGGTGATGGCGGTGGAGACGATGAAGACTCTGATTAATTGTCTTCGCCTAATTGTAACATTGTTCTGTTTGTAATTATTTTGCCTAAAATAAACTGAACACTGTTTCCCCCCCAAGACAATTTCAACTGCTTGTTTTGCTCTGTGTAGTATTGGTGTTTAACATTGCTTGAGCATTTTCTGAAATGCTATGGAGCAAGGTATTCTCATAAACATCCAATCTAATTTTGTATCATTGGTGTACTTGGTTTGTGATTTGAAAGGAACAGCTCAAGTGAGAATATTAATGTGCTAAATTATTCCTGAGCAAACATTTCGGTGGTGGGTTAAAAGTTGCCAAACCACTTTCCTGGACCTATTGGTAATTAGCTCTAGCTAGAAGTCTAATATTTACACTTGGGGTACAACCGTGGAGTTATAGGTACTACCGGTGAACACCTGTAAGCTATAATAGTGTTGTTCTCGATCTGTTGGGAAATGGGCTGAGAGAAGGCAACTTTGATGGGTGCGCATGTTGAAGAAAATGTGGCCAGTGTACGCACAGAGTTATCTTCTCCCTAACTCTGGGAGAGTACACGTCAAGGTGGTAAACCTACAGAGAAGATAACTCTATGGGTAAAACACCATCTTTTATAAGAGACCCTTCCAGTGTGACTGTACAGCTGGGTTGAGGGTTATTTGCACCTTTGCTGGTTAAAACACATTTTCTGCAAAGAAAATGACCGCATAATGCATATCTTAATGTTCAGTAACTTGTGGTGTGAAATTTCTTTCAAAAATTACCTGCACTTTCTGTAAGAAAATGACCGCATAATGCATATCTTAATGTTCAGTAACTTGTGGTGTGAAATTTCTTTCAAAAATTACCTGCACTTTCTGCAACGTCTAAGGGGGCCTAAGCAGCTTATAGTGCTAGGCGCTTTAATCGTCCCTATTGAGAAGTTGTGTTTTCTTTCCAACAAAAAGGAGACTACTTCATCATTGGTCTGTTGTAGGCCGACACCCTATACTATAGAGCCTATAGGGTGCATGTATGTCCTTGAAATTACACATGTTTACAACATTCTATAAAGATTCATGTTACCAGTGTGGGAGTCATGTCTGAGAATAATTTATGAAGAATTCAGGGGTTTTATAAACTTCTGATTAGTAGATGGTGATAAACATAGTATACTACATGACTGTACATATTATGACAGCTTTGGAAGCATATTACCTTACAAGTAAGTACATGACTAGTAGATACCCCTGAAGAAACCCGTGTACAAAAGCAGATTTTATAATAATTATATTCATACTAAGTTGCATTATTATAGTTATAGCTAGGTCTATAGTATTTATTATTTAAATAACAGGCTTGGATTAATACAATGTGTTAAGAAGTTTCAATTAGTATTCCTTAGTTACCCATTATTACACGTGGCCAATCATTGTAAGCTTTGCTACATTATAATGTACATACAGCTTATTCACTGTATATCATTCTACATGTATTTCTATTAAAGTATTAGGTTGATTGATTCTGAGCCTTAGTAACTGCACATAAGAATATCGTAAGTTTTACTCATAATAATTTTAACCAAATAAAATTATCAGTTTTCTGATACTGCAGTGTTTGATGGTGAGTATTTTTATTTTATGTTACTATAGTAAAATATATAGAGTATTGGTATGATTTTGGTAGGAGTTACACAACATCTTTTAGCACTTGCATGCTTCTAATATAACAGTCGCAATGCATGACTTGCTATAGTATATATTTTATTTTTGTTGTACATACATTATACAGTGCATAATATTACTATTATATAACATGTAGTTTACATATTATTACGTACAATGTAGATGCATACAAATGACTGTTGTACAACACCAGTAGGTTATCACTATGATGTGCATTTTAGGATAAAAATGTTGGCTGTACGTTTAGCTCCCATCAAACAACAGGATAACTTGGCTCCAGATCATGGTGCTAAAATGGAACTGACCACAACTAGCAAAGTAACTATTTCATTTATTTGTTTCTCTGTACTATTATAATAGATGTTCGGCAGGCTAGTGCTCCCAGTCTCAATTCTGACCCTTTTCATTACATGTGTATTATTATTAATGATCAATTCTTGCAATAATATACATGTACACTTATGATACTTGTATATGTCATCAGTTAGTAAATAACGTAATTGAATGTAACACTGTTCATAAAATGGAGTTTACCCCAACATAGCACACTAAAATTTCTCAGTTGTGAAGGCTATTTGTGAAGCATCTTTGTCCCAATACCAACTAGTTGTATGTCACATGTTACACGTTACATAGGAGGCATACCAAGGGTTACGGGCTACACCAGCAGCACCAATCAGGCCTGCCAACAGATCACGTGGTCATGGAGCCTTTCAGGGCACCACAGAAAACAGGGACTCATTCACAGAGAAACCTATAGAGCATGTTAAAGGTAGAATTAGATTTGTGTCTACTGTATCATGTGCTAATATCACCATCATAACTTTGATTTTCAGGGTCTAGTCTACTACCTGTGGTCAGCTTACTTTTACTAAGTTGAACAAGCTACATGCACATGTAAATCACCATTTCATACAAGCTAATCATGTTTTCTCTACGCATTAGAAATTATTCAGTTTGAACAATATGCATATTTAATAGTAGTGTTTGTTGCAGTATGGCCTAGTCATACATATATGTCAGCACTTCTAGTCAGCTAAGAATACATTGATTGTTTTAGCAACTTGGGTTTGTTATCAGCAAGTAGTACTGTACATGTACATGCATAGTGTGTATGGTCCAGTTATTGGGTACTTGTTTTATCCGACAGAAGATAAGACTGTACTTTGTAATTTGCATTGTACTTGTTTTTAAAGTTATCCTCCCTTACTAATACTTGTGGAGGAAGTATTGTAATAATATGATCTTGTCATCCAAACTTCCTTTCCAAATTTTAGCCAGAGGTTGAATGGAAAGGCATACACTTCATATATGAATATTAGGTTCAGTTTTCATGCTCCAAGAAATGCTTGTCATAATATTTACATTGTTTACAGAAACAAAGCACATGTCAATACTATTGGCATCTAATCACATCACATAATCTGGTGTTGTTTTAGCGTTTAGACTCAAGGACAATAACATTATGAGTGGATCATTTGAAGGCAGCAGTGGATACTCTAATGACTTTGTAAAGAGGCCTGTTGTAAAGACAAAGAGGTAACCAATGAAAACAAACTGATATTGTAGAACATTATTGTGTATTATTTTACTGTTTAATTGTTTCAGCTGCCTTCATGTAATCAATCCAGTCCCACTACATGCAGCTAGTCAGAGATTGTGTAAATATGTATTAATTTGTAATTATGTAGTCTACCTCTACATGACTCTATAACATAAAATATGGTGTATCCTACCAGTGGACTGTAAATTTTTACCAGCCAGAGTTACAATCTGATTGAGGGATGTCATCTAAACTCTTATTGGTTGTAACTACACTATTAAATGAACGTAATTTATTACAGAAAGTATCATTATTTTTATTAGCCACTGGAATTTTATAGCAACTAATACTGTAAGCTGCTGTTGGGTAGAGTCTTAGTGAAAAAATGTTTATCACAGGGTTTTATATATCTTCCTCTCCACTACTATCTTTGGCCACTGGAAAATTTGTTAAAGGACATATTTTGAGGTTTTTCATATTACCCATATTGGTAATTTATCTACGAGTAGATATATGTGTAGAATAGGATGTTACAATACATGTTAAAATGCTTTTTGTCTTGCATTTGCCATTAAAAGATATGGTGCTCAAGGACACTCTGTTGAGAGCACATTCTCGTGAGAGAATGCATTGTGAGACACCCACATAGAGCAGCTGCCACTATTACAACCACTCGTAATCTAGAGGTCATAGTTAGGAGTTGTCCTCTCTTTGGAACAGTAATTGAGAGAGGACAACTTCTGGTTATGATTAGCTTGTAAGTGCCAAGGGTCAGTCCTAGTTACCCAATGCACAGTGCATATTATTATTACAAAATATCTTTTACTGGGGCTGCTAAACATTTTAGCAATTAGCACACAGTCACACTACCAAAAATAGTTATATAGTAACTTATTGTTTTTAGATAGCATGACAAAATAATCAAATCACACTCTGTACAGCCATTTTGCCCAGTATTTATATAAAATTATCATTATGATCCTCAACATTGACCAGTTTTAACAAAAAATGTGTAGCGTTCTCAACAATATATAGTTCAAAAAAGGACACTCGATAAAAATATAATATTGGTCTATCAACCCGCCCAGCTATCACAAAATCATACAGTTTTAGATTTCTATTTACAAAACAGAAAACATCTATAATCAAATCTTCATTATGTTATTATTGCTATTGTATTGTTAAAGTTTCTATTTTTTAGTTTTGCCCCGTCGTACGAGTACAGGAAGCCGTCAGCCAAGTTCAGCACAGAAACAACAAATAAGAATGATTTCGTAGCATACAAAGACGTGAGGAAGCTACCATACTCCACTGTAAACAAACAGGACCACTGGCATGAGGTACAGAGAGCTGGAGTAGCCACAGCTAATGCAGAGAGTACATACAGGGTATGAGTCTCATTATATACCCATAGTTATATGAGATATGTTATGTGTACGTTGGCCATGTTCCCCTTTATTGGACATGTCTATCATTTAGACATACTAATGCTGGTCATAAAAAAATCTGTTGTGAATTTGATCATTTGGAAATTTAAATTTTGTTTCAGGGAATGTTTCCTTTGACTTAAATTTTCAGTTGTTATTGCTATAAAACACCAAATATTCCTAGCGGACCAAGTAGAGTTTACTATGGTATTGTGACTATTTGCTAAATGGCACTTGGTAAAGAGGTTGGGGGATAACTCCCACTCAATCCATAAGTGCAGTTGGTCAGACAGACAGTGTGTACACAACTCCTAATACTCACAATTATACAAACTGTGGTCTATGTGCCCAATTACTGTGTTGCTAAATAAAAAACATTTAGTAGTTCCATTGAGAGAGGAAGTACTTAGAGCATCTTCTCCCCAAACTCAGCATATCTCATATTAGTAACAGACCCACAAGTATTACCTACACATGACAATATACGTGATAGATCATGCAGGTATTCATGTCATTCAGTCAATAGTCAACACTAACAATGTACATTCTTGGTGGGCAATTAAAGTTCACTTTCACTTTTACATTAACTGCCTCTGCTTTCCTTATTATGTTACAAGTGTAGGTACATATGCACTCATGAAGTGCTAGCTAGCTAATCAACTATGTTGTCATGGCAATAGCATTGTATCATTCATCACTGGATTATCACTACCCTCACATGATACCATTCTATCCCAAAAATGTGTGTTTATGATGATTTCTAGTAGAATATTTTATGTGGAAGATGTAAGCTACATTGGACTGTCCAAGTGATGCCAAAGTCCATCTATCTGGTCAATAAAAATCACCAGCAATGTTGGTGACCTCTCATGTCAAAATCAACCTAAATGGTTTATTTTGACACTTTGTGTTATTAGTATCGCCAGATAAAACAACTTTCCCTATTTAAGAAATATTTTAAATTTTAGAGCTAGAACGATAGTAAAATAGGTATGCTCACAAAATTAGACCCATATTCCAGGACGCCCAAAAAGGTGGTTGTAAGAAAATGACAATTAAAAACATGAAAGCATAGGAAGACACTGAATGCTGTTTATAAACTAATTGATATCACCAGTCAATTTCTCAGCATTGACTTGTTTTTTACTGCAAATAGTAAATACAGAGTTTAGGTTGGTTTTCACTTGAGAGGTCAATTTGTTTCTATCAGAAAAAAACACTGTTTCCATTGTAAAAAAAACTTCTATACCCAATGTACAGTACATGTAGCTACTATACCCAATGTACAGTACATGTAGCTACTATACACAATGTACAGTACATGTAACTACTACACCCAATGTACAGTACATGTAGCTACTATACACAATGTACAGTACATGTAACTACTACACCCAATGTACAGTACATGTAGCTACTATACACAATGTACAGTACATGTAGCTACTATGATAAGTTATGTTTGATGAGTAGAAAGCTACTAATTCAGAGAAACAGTTTGAAAAATTCACCAGGGTATGTACAATTGTAACAATATAGTGCTATAAAACCTTACATAGCAGCCTGTCACCACTGCTCTTCCGGTGGTGGATTATCATAATTTATGTTAGTGGCTGCAACCAAGGACAATCTTCATGCAAATCGTTACATCTATCTACTACTAATGGTTGATGACATCACAACTAGATGGCTAGATAGTATCATAACACAGTTCCATGATGATATGATTTGATTGTCCTATTATATTGTTATGTGCACACAACTAATTACAGTATAATAATCATGAAAATGTACTTAGATATTGAGTGGGTACACTATCTACACCACAGATTGAATAAATACATGTATGTACAATCACCATGTACCTAACCTAACCTACTCTGTAATAATGCTACATCATTATCCCTGTCACTAGTGAATCTGTTATTACCTGTTATTCATTTACAGTATTGTTTTGACAACTAGTATATGCTATGGGGAGATAAATACAAATCCAGTGCTTATATAAGTCAAAATTTATGTGGGCCGCAATTCTAATCTGGTGGCAGATTAATGGAGCCTGGTTTGAAAGATTACATCACTGTTCTAAAATTTCATTTGAAAACGGATGTTCTGCAAAAGCAAAATCAACATTTTGGATGGTACCTTTGCCAAAAAGTGGTTAGCAGTTGTATGTGACAGGTGTTTGCACATGTATCTCCGGTTATATAACTAGTTAGATTCCATTAACTCTGTTATCATTTGATTAGGGTATCTTCAGATCACTACCAGGGTTGGAGGGAATGACATTGGCAAGGTTTATATTTTATCTGCTGGTCCATATGTACTAGAGCGATGACTTGAATGCACATGTACAAACTTTTGATTGCTTGTTACTTGCAGCATGACTTTCCAGATGGTAACCTTACTGGTGACAGGGTGAGTTTTGAGCCAAGAGTGTCAACTTTGAAATTGGGCAAGGAAAACGTTGAGCTATCAACAAATTATAATGATGATTTCACATGCAAGGAGTTGAGTAAGCCCAAGTCCTATGCCCCACTGCCCACGTTCATCAAACCAGGTGTGAAAATGGACAGCTCTACAGAAGCCCAAGAGAGATTTACAGGTAAATATTTGGTGACTCTGTAACCAATTACATTACACAAGTGTTATCAGCAGAGCTCATAGTAAAAATATACTAGTAATACATACTGGAGAGACCATACCTATGTCAGTTCACTGCCAATGGGTAGGGAATCCCTATTTCCACTCATACTGGCCTGGACCCATGAAGGGTTGGGTGACTATAATTCATCGTAATGACTGGTCACTTTCAGGTGTTTTCCAACCGCCTCCCAGAAGCTTTCGACCTATTTATGAGATAAACCCCAACAAACCACCGATGGATACGACCACAAACTACACTGATTCCTTCAAACAGTTCCAGTTTGTGAGTAACCTTCAAATGCAAGATACAGCTGGTGCCCTCCCTGATATCACTACCTCGAGGAAGACAAGTTCTGTGAAGAAACCACAGAGCCCAGTAAAGAAACTATCCACATAGTCCTACCTGTGACTGTACGTTATTAAATAAACTGATGCATTTAGATGTTGTATATGAATGTAGGTGGTGACGACTGCATAGACCTAGAAATCCTCTCCTTTACAGAAGGCATGAACCAAATGGAGTTATATAGTTTATTCACAAGTTATTATGTTATAATAGATCAATTGTATGACCACTCTATCATCAATATTGAACCTTTCATGGTTGTATTTAAGTTGAAAGAATTATTATACTTTTTGTACCACATTGTTTGTGTAAATGATGTTGGCGTTATTGTGACAATAGAGTTGATGACCAGTCTAATTTGGCTTTTTGCTCCTTAAAAAAGGAGGACTTAATGTTTTACAACTAAGCTTGGATTAATAGAAAATTCTGCTTCATCTTTATTCATTAGCGCAACTAATTAATGGTGATAGCCTACATTATAATTATATTGATAGAAATGTACTTGTCATAAGCTAGCTTACAATAGTTTGAACTGATGTTTAGCCACCACCATAGATAATTTTATACAAAGAAAACAGCTTTAATAAGTGTTGCAATTTATAAGATTGTTATGACCTTTCATTTTTTGTATTGCACACAGAATTCAGGTCTCACAGTTCTTGCATTCCTAGTGGGTAGGCTGTGGGAGTTGTGTACCCTGTTCTTGCATTTCTACTACTGGATAGGCTGGTTTGTTCATAGAATGCTTCACTGCAAGAGGTAGAAAGATTGGGGCGGAGCTTAGTGTGTACTTGACCTTCAAAAATACAGTCAGGATAGAATATATATAAATGTGTGACATTGACCATAAAATGGTAATGTTATTATAAATGTTGGAGGTAGAGGTTAGATAACCACTATTCTAGTTGCACCGATCACTGCCGCCAGAACTACCATTCAGCAGAAATGAGTCGAGCAAAGAGAGTGCTTTCCTTGCCTACATTAATTAAAAAGAGGCACAGAAGTGCTTTGGCTGTTAACACAGGGGAAATTGGAATACAGACATGGGATGATCTAAAGGGACCTCGATCTCTGCCTATTGTCGGTACAGCTCATGTATTTATCACTAATCCAAAGCAAATTCATCACACTTTGGTGAGTATTTTATTCAACTCCGTTCCATCATGTAAATTTTGTATAATTGTCTTTTTAGTTGAATTAATTTCATGAGCTAACAACGATACCTTTATACAAAGGCAAGATTTTGTTTATGAGAGCTCCTGGTACATGTAACACCTACTATGAAAAGCTAATAGTTACCAATGATATTTGAGAGGTGAACATGTTGTATAAGAAGCTATTACCATATGTTCAGTTCTGAACTGCCATTAACTAAATGTTCTTTATGACCCCATAATGCTTAGTGGTTGAATTTTTGAGTAGACCTAGTTTTTATAGCTCGCCATGAAAGTGATGCAAACCATAGTAGCTCTAATAGTGACCCATAATCATGGAAATACCTCCCTTTGAGGTTGTACAGGGTTGGTTTTTAGTGCTTTCCCAGAAAGTAATTACAATTCTCAAATACATTGCTGATTTACTATAGTATGGAATGTTTCCAATTTGATTAAAGCATCACTTTTATACAACTGATTATTCCCAGCGTAGCATAGGTGACCTTGAACTATTTTCCTAGTGCCAACTGCTACATGGGTTCATAGGTGTCATATGTAAATCCTCTAGCTAAGTGTATGTATGCAGCAGGATTACATTCCACATTATCAGAATTACATTCTGTTGTAGGAAAACTTGGTGGAGCAGTATGGAAAAGTAGTCAAACTGAGATTTGGCCCAAAGAGATCATTTGGAGTTGCTTGCCCACAGCTAATGGAAGAGATTGTGCGCAAGGAGGACCCTGTGCCGACCAGGGATTCCCCCCCAGCTTGGTCAGAGTATTTGAAGCTTCAGAATGCATCTGGCGGCCTCCTAACCTCGTAAATATTATAATATATACTTACATGTAGGCCTACTTACTAATAATACTGCGATAATGTGGTCATACAGGAAACAGTTCTGATCCAAACTAGAAACACTGCACTATTCCTTCCGAAAAAATAATTGATGGTCAAGATGTAAAGTTCATTGCCTCAATTTTATATTTACATTGTAGATGAGAATTCAGGCCTATAATATTTTAAAATTATTGTGTAATATTAACAGCCTATCCATTATTTTACAACAAGCAATGCAATAGGCTGTTATAGTTTTTATGCTGCTGCTATTACATTTTTTAGCTGTTATTGGTCCAGCCCAGGTGTTGCAGTCTTTGAACTGCATACCCTGGCATGCCCTAACTCAGTCAGACGTTGACCTTGCTACTCTGGTCATTGACTGACTGACTGGGCTTTATCTTTCAGTGAGCTGTAGCTACAGTCAGTGTATATATGTCACTCTATCCACATTCACTATTGTTTGATATACAAAATTGAGTTTGTCTGCACTGCAGCTGCTGCTATCTGCTTTGGCAGCGTGCCAAATTTGTTTCTTCAGTACTTATACTGATATTAGTAGTACTGTGGGGTAGTCAATAAATAGGTGTATGCCAGCCCCACTAGAGTGGGGGAAAAGTGCTTACTAGTACATAGTACTCACTGACGATGAATATGTTGTTGATACTGGTAGTTGGATGGCAGACCAGTGTCCAACTCCTTGGTCACTGTATGCCAACTATTGAGTGCACAGTGCGCCAGTACCCTGGGTGTTGAAATGTATTCAGTGGCACTTAGATGCCAACTGTGGTCAAATTTTTTTGAACATCATACATTCCATTTCTCTAGCATTTAGTATCATAACAGGCATCTACAATAATAACAACAACAATAAATAAGCCATATAGCAAGGTCATTCTTGTTAATATATTGTTAGAATTTATCATTATATTTTATCATACTATGGCTTTATGACTTTTACCAAATTTTGTGTTATTCTAATTTCAAGTTGATAATATTGGCTACTATATTGGCTCTTTGCAAATAGTTCACTTGTCCACAAACATTTATGGGGCAAAAATCCTGGCTGTGCATATTGAACAAAACATCTCTGCTAGATTGTAAAATTGATAGAATATTGCTGGAGGTTTTTTCTAGTACTAATATAACCTCATATAACTGCACTTTTGTGTGTTCAAGCGAATGTGTTATTATAGAATTTTTTTAATTACAAACTTGAAAATTCTCCACTTACCAATTTTGGCCTTTTTGTGCAGCTCCAAATTCATTCTTTCACACTACTCATTAAATTTTAGCCTGAGATATTTGGACAAAATATCATGTTACTCTGCAATAGCACAATTATAATGTAATATCAGCCACATTCCCAGACACTGGAAGAATTTACAATTTACTATAATATTGGCAAAACGCCAACTAAAAACCTTGCTTTTGCTTACATCACAAATGACATCAGCAGTACTATTAAAAAACTTATTGACTTTAATAATTTTGAAGGACGAATAAGTATTATAGGGCCGACGTGTGTACCTGTAGCAGCTGGAAGCCAAAATGTGAGAAGTAGTCAATATGTTGTTCTTTTGCTTTCAGCACAATGATGCTTGACCGAAGTTCTGCCAAAATAATAAGCTGTGCATGCACCCATACAAAATTGGCACACAATAAAGTTATTTTTAATCAGATAGATAGTGAGATGACACGCTGCTGCAGCTGGAGAAGTTAGTGCTTGTGTACTAGCAATTTTGTTTGACCTTTCAAACTCTAGCACCCAAAATCACAAATTTGTAACTCCGGTACATATGCACTCAGCGTTCAAGTCACGCTCATACAAATAATGGGTATCTGATTCAGAAATAATTTGAGACTGTTTATCAGCCAGACATAGATATCTCTTATCAAGACCAATGTTTACATTCTCCTTATAGCAGTGGCTGTGACTATCACCATGAATATAGCACATGGTACATGTACTGTAGGTGTGACTATCACCATGATTATAGCACATGGTACATGTACTTTAGGTGTGAACCTGTAGGCTATGTAGCATGTACTGCATTTCTTAGAATATTAGCAATGATATTCCAAACAGCTGCATTAATCATCAGTTCCAGAATGCTTTGCTACTACTAGTTTTGCTTTGCTAAAAACCCTGAATGAGCCATTTACTTATCGGTTATTTGAGTTTACCATTATTGTATTGACTTTTTTCAATGTGTAGACAAGGGGAAGACTGGGCAAGAAAGAGAAAAGCTGTGAGGTCACTTATGCTGAAACCATTTGCTATGCAGACCCATGTACCCATGGTTACGGCTGTTCATGAAGACATGTGCAAATACGTGAGAATCAAGAGAGACAACTACAACTTCATTGACAACCTCTCTTTCCATCTATATAAACACTCGTTTGAAGGTAACAAAATGACATAATATATGTATATTTTATCTGCAGAAAACAATAGTACGTAACACATAGTACCACTTCATCAAGCCATTCATATACCGGAATTGATTCAGGTATCCTGGGGGTGGGGTGTTGTCATAGCAACAGCTCATTAGTAAATCCCACACTGTACCATCAGGTGGTCATGAGAATATGCCATCGAGTGGAGTATGGTGGGACTGTGATTGAATAGTATAATAAATTGAGCATGAAGTGGAGCCTGTACACTGGTGGGGGATAATTCCATTCCTGCTAAACTAGTAACAAGTAACAAAGGATGGCATTTGTGACAGCAAACCAGGTTTAGTCTACTGCGATATTGATAGTATACATATATGGATGTGTAAAATAAATAAAAACGTATAGTGTACATAGTTGATATATAATATTGAATTTGCCACCCAATGTGAGTTGTTCATACTTTGAAACAGCTTGGCTTTTGACTTTTGACTTCTTTGGATTTACCAGGCACTGGGTTAGAAACTAAAGTCATTATATTTGTAGTATTTCTGAGAAATTCACACACAAGTTACTGCACAGGCGTATAGTATCTCTAAATATACTTCCACTGTACTTTGTTCTTCAATTACAGTGATTGTCTCAGTATTGTATGGAGAAAGAGCCAACTGCCTTCGTGCTCAAGATGACAAACAAGCCTCCGAGTTTATAGGAGCCATATCTGAGATCCTCAATGCATGCTACAATTCTCTCATGGTATCGTCAGAGTTTCAGAGCAAGTACAACACAAAAACATGGCAAAGACACCATAATGCTTGGGATATCGCTGTCAAATCAAGTAGGTTGTATTTTTATAGTAAGCATTCTAAAGTAGCTTCTGTAATTTCCAATGATTTACACTCACACCACACTCTAGTATGATTTCACGGTGTTATATTCTCTTTCTAACATTGTTTGATTATTTTGAAAAGAAATTAGCAGAGTACAAAACAAAACATTTTTCTAACTAATCAAGGAACGGTTTGTTTTTGTTTTTCTACCTGTGAGGGAAGGGAGGGAAGGGGGCACCTGTCTACCTGTAACCTGGAGGGAAGGGTGCACCTGTTGCAGATTCCAGGGACTAGCTGAACCTCATTCACCTCTATGACATCACGTCTGCACAGGCAGATATTGTAAACATAACAGTAACTAAATGACATCATTAAACTGCCACACTAATCATTTCTTTGTCCAAAAAACATAACGGAGTAAACTACTATTTCCTACGAGAAGAGTAATTAAATACACAAACACTTTCCCCTCAGACCGATGAGACCCACATAGTAATAAGAATCACAGACATGACTGGAAATATCCCTGGTTCATTCTATGTCAGAGACAGGGCTGTTTTTCCAATATAGTAGTAAGTACTGCCTTACCCATTCTATGGGTTAACTTGAGCCATTCATTTTGCTTTTGGCTTGGATCCAATTTTATTATAACACGCACCATTCAATAGTGGGCTCAGGGCCAAAAATATTTATTATTCATTCATTGTGCATCGTGATACTATACAAAAAAACGTGATATGTGTGTGTAGGTAGCAGGTACATATGCACTAGCAATTGTATAATACATGCATATATAAATAGACATGAATTATCGTATATTATTATCTATAACATTAGATACTTGAAATACTCCTTCAAATAGATTTTATAATGGATAGAACTCATTACCAGAGATATGAGATAAATATAACACCAGACAACATTATACTACCATACATTGGAAACGAATAAATTGTACTTTATTACTAAGTCAAGCCAATAAATTCAGTACATAATGCGAATACCTCAGTCAGTCTCACTGCATTTAAAGGTATGTCATGGCAGTTGCAATATACATCTATATGAGTGTAACACTATCATGATTATTTTATGTTTCCAGCAAAGATCAGTGTATTTTGTGACTGACTCCGCGTTTTGGGTTTATAAAATAATTGCATCTAAAGTAAAAACATTTTTGTTCACATGTTAATATTGTTGTACTGAAGTTGTCCTCTCCTCTTTATGAAAGAAGGAAAGACAACTTCAACATATATAGATTTTACAATAACAATGTTAATTTGTAATGTAATATCAAGTCCCTATCCAGGCCCTAAGTTCTAATAAACATTAGTCCAGGGTCACCTCATAGTGAATTCAAACAAAGAGCAGATAGAAACCTAACCATACTTTATTTATCTATTTAGACAGGTATTTCACAGAGAAAATGTTTGAAAACATTTTGGCTGGTGAAGCAAGTAGCACACCGATGGCCCTTTCCCTATTGAACAGTTCCAAGCTGAGCAATGGTGACATAGAGTTTATGTTGCTTGAGTTTCTCTTTGGTGGAATAGATACGGTAAGGGCCTTAGCCACACCCTCCCCTCTCCCTAGCGATGCCAGAATGACTATTAAGGAAAGACAACTCTAAGTTGTAAACCTAATTTAATGAACTGCAAGGGTATAAGCACCACATGTACATGCATGCACATGTACATACATTAGATATAACATGTACATGACTGTAGTATATACATGCACTCTCTTATATACCTACCTTCATGATTATACAGGGTTTACTGGACAATAATGTTATTGTTAGTATTGGTTGGCTGATGCCATCACTGGGTACATTGTATTATTTATTATACTAGTACTAAAACCATACAAGTCATTGGGAGTTGTGATGCAATACCAATGTGTGAAATAATAATTTATAGCCTGCCAATATTTAGTTTTTAATAATTTGCAAAGTAAGATGTAGACTTGCATGTTTATTTTATTAGAATGGGAATATCCATAGTCAATGAGTATAAAGTATATACAATGTATTATGGACATTGTCCATAGTGACATGTAGCCTATTATAGAAGCACAAGCTACGCTTATTATTTAATATAATATAATAATATATTATTTACATGTGTGTGTATAAAATTGGATATCACTGTTCAAATGTTCCACTGTTTCACTTAATACACATTACATTCTAGACTTCCAACACTTTCGGGTTCTTATTATACTTGCTGGCGGCTCACCCTGAGAAACAGGAAAAGCTAAGAGCCGAGTTTGACGAGGCGTCTAAGACTAAAGACATGTCAGATGTGGGTACATTGCAGAGCTTGAGATATTTGAACTGTTGCATCAAGGAAGCACTGCGTCTGTTCCCTGCTCTGTTTATAAATGGCCGAACTGTGACACATGACTTCATCTCACAGACTGAGAGCATAGAATTCAGAGCTGGTGTAAGTATACACAACTACACATTCTCATACAGTAGCTCCATTAGTAATCTAGTTTTCATTTCCTAGAGACATCAACATGGCCACAAATATACTGTGCATATACTACATATACTGTTACAATGTATCACATGTATAGGTACTTGCATATTAGGCCCTACATGTACAGGGGCGTATTTTAAGGGGCGGCAGGGAGGCACTGCCGCCCCTGTTGCCAAAATAAAGTGGCCTAAAAACACTACTTTTGAAAATTTGACACTTTTTCCCTTAATATTTGCTTCATTTCCGGTTTGCAACCGAAGCGTTATCACTCTAGTTATAACTCTATGGCGTTATCACTCTACTTATAACTCTATGGTGTTGCGTCGTAACAATAACCAGTAATCTTGGATTAATCACTACATTGCAAGTGGCACACAAAGGGGTCCATAAAACTGTGTGCTCTGCTAAAAGACTCTATGGCTATGCCAAGGTTAAAAACTTGCGGTCTTGTGAATGAATGAATGAATAAATGTTTTTTATGAATAGTTATTTATACCAAGGAAAAAGTAATAAATGCAAAAGTAAAAGTGGTGAACAGTTGAATCAGGTGAATCAATTTGTAAGTCACTGTTATCCATGAGGTGGTTCCCTGTCACTGACTACGAGCAGGTGCATGAAATTTAATTCCAATATTTATATTATTTTCTTTTGGCTTCTTTCAAAAATATTTATGATAATGATTCATTCTTTTAATAATTATAATTAGAAGTGTTTGCATTCATTTTAGTTATTCATTCCAGCCACTCCACTGACAGCTACTACTCTACTGCTACATTCACTACTACCAACTAAATATGTATTGTAAAAAAAATACTAATTTAAAAATATAATAATAAATATAACAATAATGAAATATTTTAATTTTAAATTTATATATAATATAATTATACTATTAATATTATCTTAGCTTTGCTAGGCTGCCACACTTTTTTTGCAAAGATATTTATTTTAAATGCATTTTATTTAAAATAATTAATTTATAATGACAATAGTTGTTGATCACCTATTAAAATTTGAAAATTTTAATTTATAAAATACACTTGCGCCTATGGACTCTTTGTAAAAAGATACAATCATGCAGTATTGTAGTTATTATAAAATTCTACTAGCTAGTAATAGTACTGTAACACTTTCGCTCTTGTTGCAAGTAGTAGTAACTGTATTAAGCAGAAGTAGTAATGAGTACTTGTTGTAGTGATGCTAGAACTAGCATGCTGCTATGTCTAATTTTTGCACTTCAGAGAGTCAGAGCTGAAAATTTTCCGCTGCGCATGCATTTGCGGGGGGTGCCCGCACCCCACCCCCGCACCCCCCCTCCCACCCAACTTTCTGCCTCCCCACTCAATTTTTCTAACCTACGCCCCTGATGTACATGTATATAATTATGTGTAGCACATAATATTGTACATTTGAAACAATATTGACTAAGCAAAAATAATTTTAATTAGGAAAGATATGTTCACAAGTTCACAAAGTTGCATTATGCCCAGTATTCATAGTCTACTAGTCTAATAGTCGAACAATAATTCTGGAACTATATGAGAGTTGTGTTCTCCTTTTGTAGTAATTATTTAACAAAACACTCGTTGTTGTCCTCTCTCTTGCCTAAAGAGAAGACAACTTATGATTCAAGTTGTTTTTTACATCACTCAACTTTTTTTTAGGATAATATAATGTTTTTCCACTACTGCATGGGCAGAGACAAAGATTTATGGCACGATAGTGATCAGTTCATACCAGAAAGGTTTGACAGAGAATCTACAAGTTCTGATTCACCCTCAAGGCAGCTTGTCTCCATTCCATTTGGGTTTGGAACACGTGGGTGTATAGGTAGGTGAATATATTTGGTATAATGAAACAATATTATATTTCGACATGATATTATGGACATTCCATGTATCAACAGTTTATGAAAATGAAATAAACTGCTAGAAGTGGTCCAGATACAACTTTACTGTAGGTAATGTGATCAATGAGCAAGTCTTATTTTTTGAATTATAAAAGTACATGGTGTAGTTTGTGTTTATCAATATTATTTGCATGCATATGCATGTTTTATTGCCAGCTCTTTCAATTGGAATTATGAGATATATACAGTTTGTTCTACATGAATCTGCAGTATGTAGTATCAAGACCAATCACAATTGACTAGTATATATATGTAAATATAGTTATATAAATATAATATTGTTATGTGCTCAATTTATTTTTCTATAGGCAAGCGCATCGCCGAGATGTCCTTGAGCCTTGGTATGATAAAGGTAAGTACAATTCATCTTTAGATAAACGTGGGACAGTCGAGTCCAACCACAGTTGAGTACCACTGCATTCTAACACCCTTTGGTACAGCTGCAGTCTAAAAAGCTAAAAACTAAGTATAGGTAATAACATGCTGGGTGAAAGATTGAAACTACGTCTATATTGGAATAGCGAGGAATGGGACTTGCCTAACACTAAATAGAACCTACATGTATGTCTCAAGAGTGTCAATATTTACAAACAAATAGTCTTTTGAAGTTGTCCTCTCTCCCTTCAAATATTTTGAAGGGAAGACAACTCTAATACTATGCCTGTACCTCGTCCAGAATCCATGTCACTTGTAATTTTTTTTGCTGTGTAATTTTAAACTCAAATTTACATTTGTGTAGCTTTTAAAGATATTAATACACGAGTTTTGTTGCTAACATATTTTAATATTAAAATATCGTTAGAGATTGTTGTGTGATGGCATAGTTAGATGAGTCATTCAGTTATGTGCTAATTACAGCTAATTAGCTACAGATAATTGATGATACACTGATGTCTGCAGAATGTTAGCTTGTGTACCCACTTGTCTGGCTTGAACTACCCATACATATTGAGCACTGATTGATTCCTGTGGAACTAAGCTAGTAGAATGATAAAAATGTGCAAAAAACTTTACATTTTTCTATTTTTACTAAATGATTTGAGAAGCACATCAACGTAATTAGCTATTAATAAATATTATTATGTTTTTATAGTTTCTCAACCAGTTTAACCTGACGATAGACAAGAGACATGAATTCAAACCTGTTACCAGAGCTCTTCTCACTCCTGGACTCCAAATTCCCATAAGATTCAACGATCGGCAATAAACCGCTTTAGTTATCAGGATTTAATTGAAATATACTTCATTTATATTTACTAAGCTTTTTTATATTTATATCTAATTTATATGGATACTATTGTTATTTTGTATCTAATGGTTTATTTAATGTATATTCTGTGAGAAAAGTATATTTGTTTCGATTTTATCACTTTAGTGGCATTTAATGTGTTACTGTCTGATAGGTTTACTGTTATACAGAGTGATAATGCTTAATTGTGTTGATATGACAATAATGGTGATAATTTAACAATATTGTAATATAATATCAATAAAATACTTGTCTTAAGATGTAGCTTCGCTTAACATGTCTCCCAATTAAAATCATTTTTTATACTTTGATAATTGAAGCATGAATGTATATACTAAAATTTTATTAAACTTGTTGGTCCTTTAGTTTACTTTATATACTTATAAATGCACTAGTAAAGTAGCTGTATATACACATTTACATGTATTTTATGATGGTACAGTTATATTATGTTATTGGGCTATCAATAAACGTGGCAAATATGTACATGAACAGCCTGTGATGATAATTATTGCGTTGGACATGAAATGGTAATTTATTGAGATTGAATATTACAATGGCAGTGAGATGGCAGTGTGCAGATTAATAAAATTATCAAACTTTGAACAAGGATTGTTAGCTGTGGACCAGAGCCTATTATCCCTTTTTGCTACTGTACCTTTAGTGGTCATATTGTAATGCATACACACAATAACATCTACTTGCACACCTACTACAATGATGTATACTAGATCACATACATATAACAATATTATTATTATTGAAAGCAAAAAAGTGGTTCATCAATTTTTTCTAGCATTATCAATTCAGAACAATGATAAATGAATAGTTGACATGGGATTATTATATATAAGTATTACCAGGATGATTAATGGTAGCTGGTATTCAATTACTACGAGCTGAACTCGAGGGAAAGAGAAGTGTTAGAACCAATCACAGCGCTCCTTGTACATTATACCATTACCAACCTTACCAATGGTAAAGGGTGTGGCAACCGTGAGATATAAATACAAAATGAAGGTCTACACAAGTTCATTTGACAATAAATCAGTGAAGGATTGAAGGTAGCCACTGAATATACAGGTTCTACCTTATAATACGCATCTGATTCAGGATTACTATAACAACATTAAACACTATACACATCTACTAATATTGGAAATCTTATCTCTTTGCAAGGTAAATATATTGTGACTTCAACTTAAAAGAAGCAGATATTTATTATTGGTTAAGATCTACTTGCACTAATATTGCGGATTGAAGGTTTTTGTTTGAGGCAATATCTATACCCTTTCAAATGAAATATCTAGTGTCATTCAACTCTTACATTACTCATGGTAATTTCTTGTACTTTACAGGACCAAAGTAAATACATACACAACATGGACGGTGGAATTTATCCAGAACACTTGGTCAACCAAATGAACTCACAGAAGCAAATTATGGATCAATTTTATCACAACGACAAGCTAGCCAGCCCATCAGGTACACACATGTATATTCTAAACTTGTAATGTAACAGCAGCTCTTTTGCTATGGTCATTAAGACCTGAACATTTCTTTAGGTTTAGATCTAATGTGCTAAGATTCAAAAAGCACATTTAGTGCTCATCCTTATGCTTGCTTATAAATATGTAAACTAAAGATATAACATGACAAACCAGGTTTTAATCACTTTATTGTTGATCAATTTGAGGAATGATACTATTTTCTCAGATGAAGATTTTCATCACACTATTGCTAATTAATAAGGGAAACGAAACTATTTTCTGCTATAACGGAGGAAAAGGATTTTAATCAATATTATTATTGTAGTTAAACATGGGAAAAGCAGCTTGGAAATGCTGAGACTATCTTGTGAACAATTACAAGCTAAGACACCTGCTTCAATACGAAACGTCCCAGAGCAAAAAACTGGTAAGTCGTACAACTAAAAATAATGTTGAACTGTCAGTATCATAGAAATAATCTTTAATCTGTCATGAATAAAATATTATTACCTCATTACCGAAACATGATCAAAACAAAAATAGTCAATGACCACGCACTTTTTCAAAAGAAATAACCAAAAGTTAGAGCTAGTAAAACTAGACCTAAAATACTTGTACCAAAATAGTTGGCAACTGTATAAAGTGGTAGGTAGAGCATTTGATCAAGGCAAGAGGTTAGCACTTGGGTTAAAGCGTCAAAGTCATTCGCATCAATCCTGGTATTGTTAATGGATGAAAAACTGAATAGATTCAACAATAACCCAAAACATGATTGATGTTACAGTTGAGACAATAACGAGTGCATATGACAAGATGTCCGAGATTGATGCATTCAACATACTCAAGAAAAAGATCCTCAAAGGTGAGAACATTTTACCTTTTCTATTTTGAAGGCCTATGTCATGCCAATTATTAATGTGAACAAAGCATTGAGTACCACCAATCCGATAATGATATAATTCATGGGCCCACTTCAATCAGGATTGCTTGGCAGAATTCATAGAGCTCAAGTGTAATGAGAAAAAAATGTTGAGTATCATTTTTCAACAATTGCATAACTTCATAAATTCTCAGTCAAGCAAATGCTAACGGTGCCCTATTCAATATTGCAGATACAACCCATTGCCACCTTTGGATGTTCCTATTTGACATTCTACTAGACTCAAACAAATCCAATGTGGCTACCTGGGAAGACCAGAAAGGAATGTTCAGAATTCGAGACCCGACTAAGCTAGCCGAAATGTGGGGAGAAAAACGAAATCGCACTAATATGACATATGAGAAGCTATCAAGATCTCTTCGTCACTATTACGAAAAGAAGATTTTACGCAAGGTACCCAAAAGAAAGTACACTTACAAATTTAATTCCCGGGAGATTTTGAAGTCTTACGAAGTTCAACCATTCTACCGCAGATCGACTAGTAACAGCCAAGCCCAAAGAAATGCTGCTGCACAAGCAAGTCAAGCTCAGATGGCGGTCTATCAAGCTAGACCTTCAAGTGGTCAATGCAGTCCATACACACCAGTCACTCCAAGCCCATCTTACCAGCAACACCATGGTGGCTTCAACTGGAATCCCGTACAACCATTTCCACAAAGTTGGTCAATGGGCATGGACTCCCCTCAGATGTGCCACCAGCAACCATCTCCTGCATATCAAGTACCAACATCGATGAGTGCAGCAGGAAAGCAATGGTCACAACCGATGCAGTTTGGATTTCAGTGTAGACCAGCTGAGCAACCAATGGTGCAGTCTCCAATGGCAGTGCCTACGCCAACCATCACACACTCACAGACATACAACACAGGGATGATGCAATCTAGCCCAACCAACAGTACTGGACAAAGCTATCAGGACAGCGGCTCTTTCATGAATGACCTACAAGCAAGTGCTAGTCCATCTTCCCTACCAGATATCAAACCAAACCTCAATCATCTCATGGACAACATGGATACCATAATAGGCAAACCTAAGATGGGTACGTCTCGTGCCAACTCCCTACCAAACACCACAGACTCGACCCCTACATACAGTGCAGCTTATAATGCCTTATACAACCAAAACAACTCTAATTCCACACAAATTAGCCAAAGTCGCTGCCGTTCGCATTCTGTTAACAGTTATGAAAGCAGCAGCCCTGACAGTTACTATAGCAATGATGTGATGTTTAATGATATAATGGAAAGTCTAGTAATGGAGGCTTTTTAAAATAGTGATATTTATATAACAATATTATAAATTATATTATGTTAACGAAACAGTGTTGTTGATTTTGTTTATTTTGTTTCTTGTTTAAATTCTATTTGTTATATATTTTACTTTGGAAAGAGATAGGACTGTTAAATTGTCTCTGTTTTACAATTATTTATTTTTGTTGACTAATATAAAATACAAATTTACAATATATATATCAAACAAGGAATATTACTTCATTATAAATTAAACAGTTTAATTTGAATCAAACAATATTATGTAATTACAAAGTTCGTTTATCAACTCATCAGTCAAAATGTACAACAAGTGACTACAATAATATTATTATTATATTGTGAAATTAGTCTTCAGTAACTGAAATGATTCCTTGAGTTGGATAAGGTCACCGCTGCTTGTTGAATAAATTAAGAACCTGGAAATACAAGATACAAAGATTAACGTAACATGATAAATATATCAAAAATTCAAATAGGAAATTAAAATCAGTTTAAAACTCGAGTTCACATTAGTACACACTTTGATTATATAACACCAAGTGCTACGAGGCTGTCAATCAGGTTCAAAACTACTGGCAACTAGATCTATAGATACGATAATTTCCATACAAGTCATAAGTATTACTATACTGATAATATCTAGCGTTTTGAAAAGAATTTAAAAGCACGATTTCAAACAGAAATTAGTAATGATTGAGAAATTATATCCTATTAATTGGAATACTAATGATATATGCATTTTCTTAAAACAAGACAAACGTTCCTTAGCTCAAATGAGGGTGTGATGTTCTTACTTTGATGCGGAGTCTCAAAAAGTAAAATAAATATGATTATTGTTATAGCATAGTAACAATTGCATAATTGTAAGATATTAATGGCCAAAGTATTGTCTTGTTCTTTTGGTTTTCAAAATAATGCACACTAATGCTAATTTATGACGCTACGATGAAAATATTTATATGCATTTTATAGTAATTAATACACAGTATTTAGGGTCCCCCAAAGAGAACAGTTTTTAAGGATAAAATTCTCTCAGAAGAAGAAGTGTAAAGGAATAAAGAGATTAATGAGAGAGCATTCCACCAACAATGTTTATTCATCTTTATCTGATTTTAGATGCAACATTCACCTTGTTAATTGACTATTGTTTATAGACAGTGCAGACTTAAGATGAAGATGCAGGAAGATATGCAAGGTGATGCCGAGACATTGTGGAGTCTGAGTAAGGTTTGTGAGTTAGTAAGAGGCAGTTGAGATGTGAACACTTCTCATCTGTAGTCGTCTACCATCACACATTAGCAGCCTCAGTTGACTGCTCAACCCTTGATAAACATATCAAGAAATAAACTGCAATTGCTCAGACATTTAATCCACTGAACGGTGTGAACAACCTGGTGTGTGATATTAAATCTAGATGAATCTAGAATCTAGATGAATATGAGTTTTTCTATCAGGTGCCATTCTTAATATGACCTCTGATAAAATGCATTCAAATCAGGTAGGCTTGTACTACCAACTGTTTATACCGAATGTGATAAACCGGAAAGAGGCTAAACCTACCAAATGGTTCAAACGCTTCCAACAAAGTATTCTAAAATTAGCCTCATAATTTATTGCAAGGCCTAGTAACATATTCATGCCGAGATCATGAAACATTGAGTATTTTAAAACCGTATTTTTAACAATATTTTAGTTTTTTACCATCAAAAGCAAATGTTTTAATTGTTATATTTGTGATGGCCATCTTGGCACATAGGATCGCGCAGGTGATACCACACTACCCACATGTGTGTATTACTACCATTTCTGGCAACAGCTCTTATTGCATACTGTCATCCAGAGGGGAGGCAGAAAGGGAAAAGAAAGATGGAGGGAGAAGGATAGATGTTAAATGCCTACTCATACAGAAGGTATGTATGACACCAAGATATCGTACAGAAGTAGCAGCCTCAATGTCTACTATATTCTGAGTGGGATACAACATTAAAGTGCCATCAAATGAACTGGTAAGCAGCAGTAGATACATATATACAGTCATCTAGTCTAGTTGTGAGGAGAGTGGTATGACAGGCCCTCCATCTCATAACAGCCTCTCATTGAATAAAACTTGAAATTAACATTATAAGTATGTACAGCGTATAATATAGAGATGTAGTTACCAGGGTTGTGTAATACCTCAATAACCTAATATAAATTTACTACTGATGATGTTTTATACAACTATTTTTACAATCATTGAAAAGGGCCACATAGTTCAGTGACGCTACAGGTAATTAAATAAATTTATAGAGGAAATTATAATCCAGACGATAGCACTTGGTACCATATGGAAATATTTCTCGGGGAGAAAATATATATACTGTAGGTTGGCAACAATGGTCAGTATATATGATAATTTTGACAGTTCACCTTTGAAGAATAGAATAACAATTAAAGAGTGGCTACAACTATTAGAATAGGATGGGATATAAAGGGATTTAGATTATGACTTTCACAAAACCCAAGAAGTTCTCGGTACATATTGAGCCAAGCTAAGATGCTAAATAACCCAAAAATATTGAGGAAGTTCTTGTCAAGCTGCCTTTTCAGAGTTTGAAAGTTTCGAAGGCACATTACAAATCAGTAGTCCACAAAAAAAGTTTGCCTACGGAGATGTTGAAATATCATTGAGGTCCAATTCTTACAATATTATATTCATTATATGTATAAGGCTTTTCAATTATATTATTCTAGCAACGTTTTAAAAAAATGTACGGGGAAAAGTGCAAATTTTTGGCCCACTCTACATCATACCTATTTCGACACAATAGTACCAGATGTTTTCAAACAAGCAATTTCAATCCAGTTCCATGCAATATCCACAGGTTTAATCTCCAAAAATTTGATCGGAAAAAATTGGCAAGGTACTGACTGTGAGCTCGAAATCAATCAGAAATGGCAGTAATGGTAAGCTACTTGAAATACTTAGCAAGAATTAAACATCTAAAACATGGACCCAGAAATTTCATTCAATAGCAATCAGAATGTGATCAAAGTGGTCCAATTTTTCACTATATACATGTATATATATACATGTAATGTCACGCCTAGATTGTGCAATATTCAAATATGGTCAACAACCTTAAAATGTGTTGTTTCTGGGAATTATTTTACAGGGCCACAGGCCAGAAATTATGCAACTGTTTTCCCTTTGATGTACATGCAGCTGGAATTCAGGTGGATTTAGGTATTTAAAACGTGTCAGCTGGTAACTACATAACATGTAGTTATTTTTTACCATTCCAGGCAGAATATTGAAAGATGGAAAATCTTAAGAATTAGACCGTATTTACTTATTTGGTAACGGGTCTATAAGAAGTTTGATGTGAGAGACGATGGTAGAGCAGATGTGGATACACAAGTACCTTGATACTAAAGTGTGTAGGACTAACTGATGGAAGGTTGTTCCCTTGGAGAATAACATTGATATAGTTCTAAAACGTACCATATTGATAGAATACAATATAAAACTTATATACGAAACAGGGTCCGTTGTAGATAATTTTTAAACTCTAAGGCGATTACATAGATGTGTCAATTGTCAATTAAAGAAAAAAATTCAACTTTTAATTTTAATCCGACTAGCAGCTAATGATCCATGAGACTCAGGGGCAGCATTTTAACTAATCTCTTATACCCAGCCCTAACATTAAGTATTAGATATATGGTGTACGTGCAGTATAACATAGTGTATGCAGTGTAGATACCACTGCACATAGTGTGTACAAGCATGTATACAAACCTTGTCCTTGTTGAGGACTAGAACAGTAACAAGTATAACAACAACCAAAGCCAACAGGCTGCTCTCCTTCACTTCATATTCCATCTTGGTTCTAGTCTAAAGGTAGAGATACATAAAGATATTCACTAAGATGAAGAAGAGATTGACGGTATGCAAAGTCCACTTGATGATACAATATTACGTTGTGTAAAAGTAAATCTCTTGATGGCACAATTGATTAAATTCACATTTCTTTTTGAAGATTAAAACTTCAATTAGTGCCATAACTCATAATCCTTGTGTGTGTGTGTGAGCGGATAGATCAAGTGATAAAAGTGAAATGTGCTAACTGCTATAATTGTAACAACAAATCTCCAGTCGACAGAAAGCCTACAAATTCATAAAAATAGCAAAATAACATCTTAAAAAAGAATTCTTTTATATTGCACAGAACATATAAATTCCTGATGCAGGGAGACATGGCTGTCGGGCCACCTGAGTAGCAGTCCCAAAATCAAACATTAAAGACAAACCCAGCAATTAAGAATATTTCAAAGGCATGATTGTTGAGTCATTACCATAGTAAACTTTTGGTCTCAAGAAAAGATTTAAATACTTGTTACGTTAGCTACGGTACTATTGTCAGTTTTCTACAGAGGTATGTATAAATGACTAGGTGGGATAGGGTAATAGAGGGATTCAATTCTTTATTCGTTATGTAATGCTGTTGAACATTACTCAAATATTGCACGAATGACAGAAGTTGAGCCCGAGTGAAAACGCATTCCCCCACCCCAATAGTTCACCAGTAAATCACAGCATACTCCCCCCCCTTATGCTAGAGGGTTTGGAGACCAGAGCCCAGGCTACTATATATTATATTCTAGCACATATAATGTGGTAGGTACTAATCGATTACACCCCCTTACCTTAGGATCGAACTGTAGAGTTAGGGCTATAGAAGACTCATCCGCTACAAACACCTTTTCAGTAATTTCATAATCGTAGACCGCCTTAGACAGTGTGGACTCTAAATACACTTTGTATTTCTATAAAACATACAGCATAGTCATGATAGACATCAAGCATACACTCAGTGTTATTTGTTGTAGCGTTCAATGGGACAAACTGTGATCACGATAGAAGGATGGGGACACTAGAGATGAAGTTACCAGCTGTGGGTATGTGGAGAGTATAGGTAAACTAGAGAGAGAGAGAGAGAGAGGGAGAAATATTGCTGAGTTGTTGATACATTCCATATCTAGATGGTGTTACAAAGTAGAAGACAGCAGTGACAGGTGTGTGCTATGTGATCCCTTCATAGGATTTACAGCAGATATAAGATGTCATACTGGGAACATCCGACTAATGTCATATACTTACCTTAAGTGGGAGAGAGAATATATAGGGATACAAGTGTGACTATATTGTAAGGAAAGAGATGATCCACTTAGAGATTAGTATCTAAGCTTCAACTGCTTAGAGGATATACATTAGACATGAGAACGGCAGTACTGGGCCAACCTTGTAATCCTAGCAATAGATAGATATTGTCAGCACATGTTGGTAAGCATAGAATCCTAAAGGCACACACTTGGGCATGTTGTAACTCACAATAATATACAAACTATCACATCATAGAAAACCAGCTAATCTACTCCGAGTAGCATGTTATAGCCTTTACCACAGGCTCAGACAGAGAGTCCAATTTGTTGGGGAACAGGAAGAATAACGGGTTCTGAGGCTAGGATAGCTGCTGAGGGACAGTGGTAGTCTGCATAATTTCATCACTGCTGAAATCAGTAAAGATAAGCCCAACTGATGACAACATACAGCTGCAATACTCTTGCAAACAGTGCAGTTCAAGCCTTGGATAAGAATCTTATAGGAAATAGATACATTTCTTGATATGACTAGGTTTTATGTGTGAAATCAGCAATGTCATTATACACATTGACCAGTTAGTATGTTATGAGAAAAGTATATAAAACTTATCTTTGCTGTAAAGTGATGCTAGGTTGGCTCAGCATGACGAGATATAAAACTACACTATGGGAAACAAGATACAACCGCCAGCATACAGCCTGCCAACCCCCACAAACATCCCAGAATACAATGCACGAGAATCCAAAAGACTGCTATTATAATATACATGACACCTGCAGCTACTCTATGGGGACACTTGGCTCAAGGGTTATCAGTAACATGTCTGTGTTGACAGGCCGTGTAGTGGGCCGTGTAGTGGGCCGTGTAGTGGGCCACCTTCAGAGTAGTGAGTAGTAGTAACAACAGGCATCCATGACACGAGGCATCCATGACATGAGGCATCCATGACACGAGGCTAGGCGTGTGATTCTCCACACTTCTACTCACCCAACAGACTTACATGTGCAGGTAATTAATTCATAACTACAAGACCTGTAGCTGAAAGAGAAACTCAGATCACCTACAGGGTAGGTACAGGGTAGATACAGGGTAGGTACAGGGTAGGTACAAGGTAGATACATGGTAGGTACAGGGTAGGTACATGGTAGGTACAGGGTAGGTACAGGGTAGGTACAGGGTAGGTACAGGGTAGATACAGGGTAGGTACAGGGTAGATACAGGGTAGGTACAGGGTAGGTACAGGGTAGATACAGGGTATGATACAGGGTAGGAGCAAGGTAAATATAGGGTACAGTAGAATTGAGGATGAAGGTAGACTGGTAGGCAGGGAGATACTTGCAGAAGAATGGAGTATGACGCAATAGAGGGCGAGGCGGGTGAAACCGGAACCACTGTTCATTATATGGTTATTCAGCCAAATATTGAAACATGTGAAATAAAAAGTTCATTCAAATGAATTCGTTTTGATGCCAAGTTAAGCTTCGTTTGAATGAGTAGACGAACTGGAGCGTAACGTCAGGTCATATTTTAAAGACATAAATATAATTTACATGTACATAAATAATGTTATATAATATACATGTATACTATAATTATAATATATGCACATTATATTTAGATAATCTGATATAAATAAGGTGTTTATGCATTGTATGAACTCTATAGGCTGAGAACTATAATCATCATTAAAGCAGCAGATATGAATTACCGTTGAGTCCATTGGTAGGCTGCTGAGGAAAGAGACTTTACTATTCCCAGGAGTGATGGATTGTAGAGTCGCATCTGCATCATCTTTCTTCAGAACAATCTAGAACATAGCAGCAGTTAACAGCATCTCTATATGATAACTGTTACCATTGGACACATACAGGTAGACCTATTAGTGTCTTCGCCGACCTAACTTTCAGGCACAGACCAACCTGCTAGAGAATTCCTCAACCCACTCCCAACACACTGACCTGGGCCTAGGAAATCCTTATTTTGGTGAGAGAAACGGAGGTGTGCCAATGAGCTGGCGATGGTTTTCTCCGGCCAAGTAAAATCTCAGGTAATTAGCCTTTTCGGTCGAGGCCGAGCAGTCATCTTGGAATTTTTGTTCACAACCCAGAGATTGCAAAGGCAATATATGATAACATGTAGTTATAGCAATAGTTGAGCACAGGAACAACACGGTGTAAATTCACAAAATATAACAAAGTTCTATTTGATAGACACCAGTGATTCTCGTACCTTGAGTGTGGAGAGAAACTGCCGATGTGTCTTGATGAACACCGTCACGGCAGTCATTCTAGAACTTTCCACAACTGTGAACCTTCCAACATTCATGTCTACAGGCTTCATCTGGTTAAACAAAGTAAAATATTGAGAGTATAATGGGTGCATAATAATAATTGTTTGAGGCGATAGCTCAGCATCTGTAGACCATAAAGAATGTTATATACATGAGTAGCTATACCACTAGAAAAGGACACACTTGAGTAAGTACACCACTGCAGCAGGACACACTTAAAATATGTCACGTGTCCATGTGGAACCCACAAAATTAGAAGTCTTCAGATCATAACAAACTGAAAAGGGAAACTGGGAATATTTATGAGTAGTATTAGCATATTTATCACTAAATACCACATGTAACCTATTGCAGATTGTGTGCTGAATTTTTATTGTTAATTTACATTAATTTATAAACCAATAATATGATTTCTATTATACTAATTAGATATGGTAAGAAAGGACCATGGTACCAGTAAAGCAGGAATGTTAGCTGATAGCTATTACTACTATCGAACGAGAGTTGAGGACACAGGAAGTGAGTCTAGCTGACCATTAAACATATTTGGAAAGTACTAATTTCACAGGAAATTATCTTTATACCAAAGCTTAAAATTTATGATAATGATAACAATAAAGTGATTTTATTAAAATGTGTAGAAACAGTTGAGTTGAGAGGGCATGGGTGACCAGGATTAGGAGGTGTAACCACCAAACTAATCAGTTAGCCTTGCGGCTGGTTTGAAAAGTGAAAATATTAATATTCATTTGTTAATTTATAATCTTAATCTCATGAGTCATCGCATAATATCAGTATAAATTACATGCACTAAATATTTTGTGAACATCAATATAATATAATAATTAATATACATAATGCATCACATGGACATTTATATGCATATAGCCGATAATAATAGTAAGCAGTGGATTCTTTAGCTGACTTTGATAAAATGCTTCCAGGCACATTTTTCAGCGAAAATATCAATAATTTTATGATGAAGAATAATTGATTTAATTTACAATATAAATAGTATCACTACAAATAAATGCCTTTCAACTGTTGACGGAAACCACTTTGACCAAAAAGATTTTGGTAGGAAACATGTAGAATGGTTGCATGGACAAAGACTACATGTAGGTCTAACCTACGTCCACAATAGTTCATGTAAGTATAATGTCAACATTATATTGACAGGCATCACTTATATGAACATGGGGGGGGGGGGGGGGGTAATAGTGATAGGCAAGTATATAAACATAACCCTTACATCTGCTATTGTAAAGCTCTCTGGAGATGCTCTGTATACTAAGTCATTGTCTTCTTTGGCTAGTACGTTCACACTCACTTTATAAGTACAACCAGGCTGAAATGAGTTATGAGATTGCCATTACTGACACACATGTTAACATACATGTACATGCACATGTGGGTATATCTACTGCAAACCTGTAATTATAAATGACACATTTAAAAATGTTAACCTTCGTTAAAAGATTTTGATAAGGTTTAAAATTAACTAATAGCCTATATTATGCCAAATTAAATAAATAATGACAATTTAATTTGGTGCACAGTATACTGGTGGCCATGATGATTGTAGCCAGTTTACGTTTGTGGTTGGTATGAACGAGCACGATCAACGCCCAAGTGCCTAGAATTCATTACCATTTACCTGTCTTGCATTGACATATACTATCCATATATCACTTCATGTTAATGAAACAATCGACTATGGAATTTATCTATTATAGTGTCATCATGCATATTCGATACAGAAAAGCACCACAAATTCGTTGTTAATTTGGCATAATCATAAAATAATGACTATATTATGCAAATATATATTGCATTAATTGGTTTAATTTAAAAACGTCAAATCAGACATTATAAATGAAAAAAACAGAAGTTAATAGCTAGATTCCAAACAGTCCAGCATTAAGTTGAGGAGGCTTATACGAAGCCTCCGCTATTACAATGGAGAATTTAATACATCAGAGCTATGCTATGTACATATATTATACAGCATATGTGTGTAAATGACACAATTAACTTTATTAATGTATTTTTTGTCTAGGAATTGATGGGTTAAGGAAAGGAAGTTATTACTTTGTGAAATATGCTAGCTATTGTATATAAACCTATAATAATCATTAAAACAATAGCACGTTCCATTATATCACACGTGCTTAATACTGTGACATACCAACCTTGAGACCCCTGACACGGAAATAGCCATTGGGTTCTGTTTGACTGGTCTCCTCTGTGTTTATACAATCCACTCCTTTCAACCCCTCGGCTCTTACAACAACTGGATGGCTCACTGGCTTACCGTTTAGGTTAACCACATCCCCTGTACAGCTAAAACAGACACAAAAATATCACCAACCACATAAATAATTGCATCAGTCGGAGGTTCTAGAATACAACATACACAAATCAAGTGACTACATGACATTTACAGCCAACCACATAAGTTACATTTTTTTAAGACATACAGTCAACTAGAAGGAGATATTTAGAGAAACGTAAAGATTGATTATATAATAGTATTCATGTAACATTAGCTGGTGTGAATGTCTATAAATCATGTTAACTAATTTTAATACATGTTTCATTTAATCGATTTATATTCAAATAAATTGACTTCTTAATTACAACACTTCTGTCAAAATTCCATAGGATTAGCGTAACAGTCTACAAACCATATTACAGACTATAAAAAGAAAATGCCTTGCATAACATGATATTCATGTAAGTAATATTATAAATAATGTAAATGTGTCTATTATTTTATCCATGCAGATAGATATTACTAGATTATGGTAGACCTTATGCATATGACACTGGTACTGCTTATATTACCATAATTATATATCTATACATTGACTGAGCCGAAATATTTTGTCTCTTTAAAATATGATGAAAAATTAAAATCGCATATGATGAGATACCAACAGAATATAAATTTACCCTTAATGTAAAATGCCTCCCACACCACTGTTTTAGTTAAAATTACTAGCATTCCACTTCACCAACATCTATTCTAGAGCCCCAAATACTAATTCAGCTGTGAAACATCCGGATCTGAAATGTCAGCTGCCATGCAGTAGAGAGGGGGGGATATTTTGCTGTTCCAAAATTAGAGAATGAATATATTGCATAGAATTATATTTCTAGCCAACTTTAATGTCATGTTATTCTTCTGGAGTTGACTACTTACTTTGTGCATTCAGATTATAAACACAGCTACTATGCTTTCAACTTTTCATTTCAAGTGAATCACATGATGGCTGACACCATCCAGTCCTGTTAAAGTCATGGCTGTTACATCATTCCATATTATATAATTATGATATTTCCTAAATCAGTTGATCAAATTTATCAATATATCGATTCAACATCTCCACACTTGACTTGAGCCTGTTTTTCTTTGTACTGAGCGTAACATAAGATTTTAACATTAGATTTAGATTATACCAGAAGTGCGTATGCTCTCCAAATGAGACCAAAGGCATGTTTGAATTTATATTCACTTTATCTACCACCATATCACCTCAAAAAACCTTTCATGTGAAACAATTGGCAGCCAGGAGCATTCTCTTGAAAGCATTAATAATCACTGCTTTTGTAGTTAAAATATTACATAATTTAAAATATTTCAGATTTAAAAAGAATACGACTTAAAACAAGACTTATATTTAGTTTATATTATCAGGATGATCAACGTATGATTTATACGCACCTATAAATTGATTGTGTGTTTGATGTACAGTATGCTCGACTATATACAAATTAGTATTACATTGTCCATCATAGCAATGACCATCACTAAAAACACAGTTGTTAGAGGTAAAAGGAGTGTGCTGTGTGCTACTAAGTAGGCCAGGTATGAAAATGAGAAAATGTAAAAAAAATGACTTGAGGCAGTTAGCAGGATGATATTAGAGCCCAGAGAAGTCTGGAATACTGGGGCTGCACAACAGCGGTTGGTAGTAAGATGTTTCACAACTGATTTAGAAATAGGGATTAATTTTACAATTGTAATTTGAAACCAGATCTGCATTCACACAGTTCTCCATATCTCAACAAGACACTTCTATAATACACAGTCTTTGACTATGAGGATAGAGCAATTCAGTCATACGCAAGCAGTCAACTGAAATTGGTAGTAGTAGATATTGTTAAAAATTATATTAATATTATATTAGCCAGTATAAATGATTACATAATTAAAATGTTTCGAGTTACTTGATAATGACATTATTGGTGTGAAAATTATCGCCTAGAGATGCACTATTGTCTGCATTCATCACTGATAGTACATCATAAATTAAGTTATGCTTTACCACAACTTTTCTTAATTAAAATAATTACAATAAAATAATTTGTTTTTTAGTGGTGAACAAATACTATCACTTGTACTGAGCAAGTTACAAGCCTGAAATTAGCAGGTAATTAGGTTTCATTTCTCATTGACTATTCGAGTTAGTCTTCAATCAAGAATATCAATAGATGTGGATTCTTAATAAAGATGTGATGCAAAGATGATCCTACAACTAGAGAGACAATTAATTAAGACATGATTGCTGATGATTTTTTCCAGTTGAGTGATCGATATGATAAAAAAGAGTAACATGAGTTCTTTTATTTCAGAAGAAAGAAAACAGATAAGAACCAAGTTGAGATATCTTGACTTGATTGTGATCTTTCATGATAGTATGTATTATGGAATGAGAGAAGATATGAGATTAGTAGATATACACCAGAACATACTTATTTGCAAATACCATAGATTAAAGACAGTCTCATCTTTTGGATCATCAATAAACTCATAGTAGCAATACGTTTTATTTGTTACACTTGATTTGTAAGATGAAGTGTTTCAAAGTGTTCACAGGCCACTGAATGCCTTAGAAATGTCAAGTTGCAGAGTGTGATGGGAGACGGCGAGATTCCAATAACCTTTGCATGGATAATATTCACAATTGAATCATTCACCAACGTAGCCAGACGTAACCATTGAAAATCCAGACTAGGATGTTATGATTTACCATTTCGAAATAATTATTAATTTCACATAATCAATTGATATAACTTGATATTTTTTTTAAGATTATTCATTTTCCAACGATTCTACAACACCCCAACTTGCCACTAATCCTTATAAATTGACGTGTCAACTTCACCAATTCTGAACACTAAATAAATTTTCAAATTACCAGTAGTAGCTCTATAATATGGGCGTGCTGGTTGTGTGGTTGCTCTTCACCAGTGGTGCAAGCCACATTATTTAGAGACCAGTTTGACCTTAATTATTGATTATGTGCATACTGTGCAGTACTTTACAAGCAGAGAAGGCCATTTACTTCATATGCTATCACTTTAAGAACTGTGGCATGTTATTTGGCAGACTGTATACCAGCCAGCTGTGCCAGAAGTTAAATGTTATAGAAGAGGGCTGTTTGGTTGAGAAATTAGATTAAATAAACAGATATAGTTTTCCCAGCACCGCCAAAATCAACGAGTGAATTATCTTTGATCTAAAAAGCAGCATTACTTTCAGTTCAACAATTTATTTAGTTGTCAACATTCAACCTGCAATTCTTGACTGGTTTAAATGAGCACAATTTTCAACAATTTAGTCAAGCCACGTTTGAAATTGATCTAGTCTAAAATTAGCGGCATGACACTTCAAATTTTTACCTTAGCTGAAAGCATTTGTTTTAACTTTCTATGAATCAGGTAGAACGTTTAGCGGTGAATGATCTGTGGAAGGTATGCAGAAGATAACAACCTGCCAACCCATTTAGAGAGACATGATACTGTACTACAGTGAGGTTATGAGAGTTCGGATAGTCGATAGACGTAAATAAGATTTTTTAAATTTAAAAAACTTGATCATTTTCAAAAGTCTTAAATGGAACCCTATGCCTTCAGCAAATCATCTAGACCTCACCTGAATGGCTACTCTTAAAGCGAAAGTGCTGCTGGTGTGTATCAAACAAGCGCTCACGAGATCCTCTATGGCCACCTGACGTTATAGAGCGAAATAGTGTTTGAGCATGCTAGGTATATAAATAGGATTATTTAGTGTTGGGCCTCTGAAACCCTGGTTCACCCATCAGTCATCAATGGCTCTTTTTTCACGCCTGTGTATGAATAAATTTTCGTGTAACAGCAGGCCTGAACACATTAATATTCCATATAAAGCATGATCAAACCCCATTAGATTGGTAAATTGTAGATTATTCTCACGGTTTAGGTCCTTGACAGAATGAAGATCTGTTGTACATTATAATTGAATACATTAATTGTTTTGGTACCTTCTATTATGGTATCCTTAGACTTGTCTATATGAAGTCTATGATTAGAAGAATTAGTCTTCATATCCAACTCTATATTGAGAGGCCTAATTACTATTGTCTATATAGCAGGGTTAGGAAATGTTGGTGGGGAGTGAGAAGAGAGAGGAGTGTGAGACAATGTGAGTGAAATTATGCAAGAACTTAAAAACGATCATTTAGGTTTTTCAATCTAACGGCCTTGATTACATGTAGTATTGGAGTAGAAAGGAAAAACTGCTTCGTTTATTTTCTAGAACTTAAGATATGTTTGAGTTTTGATGCTAAAATGGTGTTTTATCATCAGATTGCCTCACCTATAAGCTACACGGTTACCAACTACTTGGACCTCTTCAGTCATACCTTCCTTGACCTCTACTTGCAGAGATGCAGGAGAGAACTCGTATTCTTTGAGAATAGCCTTCAGGTAATACAGCCCAGGGCTCTAAAATAATAATACAAGGTTCCGGGTCTGAATGTACTGCGCTGCAGGGTTGGTGGTATTTATATACTCAGGTAATCCCTTTAATAGATAATATTCCTACATAAATACTAACTGAACATAAAAATAGAGAGCTATGACAGAGATTCAATAAAGTAGATTTATTGCTACAAGTAACATGTTTAGTGGAATAGATACACCACAACTCTGTTAAGTATCATTAGGTCATGTTATTTAGGTCTACAATAAATATTCTGAAGTGGTATATGTCATTTAAATCACATTACGGACAAATTAGTAAATTGCTTAAAACCATAAATTAATCATATAATTACTGCAGAGCTGCTGAGAGGTTAACACATTAGTCTGAATTTAAAGAAGGTCACATGATAAGACATGGCATACCAATCCAATAAATGAGAAGAACCCATTCTCGTCTGTACGGTTGTTACTCTTGTAGGAGTTGCCACTGAGAGAGAGGATGACTCCTGGTAGGTTAACCCCATTGTTTCCTTTAATCTAAACACAACAGAGAGAAAAACAAAACAATACATTATGGTACCAAATCTATTAGATTAAATAAGAAGGCACTTAATTAGGAGTAATTTGCTTTATAAATGATGCCAATTAGCGTGCACTTGAGGGCTAGATGAATAATGATGCACTTCATCTCATTATTATTCATTACTGAGAACAGTGAACTTACAGTCACTTAGTATTTAGAAGAGGGCAACTGTTTTGTTTCTTCATAATCCCCATGACACTTATTCATCTGTCGCCACTCTATCTTCATGTTTCAATTGATATTATGGAGAAAGTCCCATAGTTTGTGGGAGCTCAAGATAATGGATAACTAGTAATACTATTTTTGTGTAGATCAGTACCAATCTCCAAATCTTCACATGCAATTCTGATTTGTTTGGAGCAGCATATTTTTACAACATTAAAAACCAGCAAAATTTAGACTAAATATAAAAATTCAGTAACAGTTGAATAGTGATTTCCGATTCACCGTGCATTATAAAGCGTGGAACAATCTGAGCTGTCATTGTAAAAACGGTGAAATTTGTTCAGAAAAGTGAAGAATATACAGGGGCATCGACACTCTTTTAAGTGGTAATCCCAGACATTAGAAATTTGTACTTCCCTTCATAGATAAATCAGTTACTCGGACTCATGAGCACCGATTGCATCTATCTATATTAGGGTGCATTGTAGATAGGCTAATCTATTTGAAACAATGACAATTATTTGATACCTGGTATGTTACCAGGTTTACATCTGATCTTTCATGAGGTTGATATCTGGCATGTTATGAGGATATCCTGATGTATTTCTAACACAATGAACACGGATAATCCCTGCAATAATGTGAACTTCAATTGTCGCCTCTATGGAATGGGCAGCATCCGCTCAGAAGACATTATAAATTACTATATAATCTTTGCAGCATAAGATAAGCCTAAACATAATAAATAAGAATTTCAATATACACTCTTGCCATGACTAGCAAAATGCAAGTTGGACAAAAAATGAGAAAAAGTGAAATGATTGGAAGCAAACCTACATGGAAAAAATGGAATAATTGTAAACAAATTTATTAATGCTAAATGATAAGTATATGCAAAGCCTTTAGAAAAGATGAACGTACAACTCTGTACCATGGCGCGCACCTCATTCAAGCAATTGATGGAGATTCCATCTCGTCCTGTCAAATTGCATGACTAATATTGTAGAAACCATTCGTTAATAAAAACTTGGTTAAAATCATTACTACGCACACTAACTGTGTTGACAGTGGCAGATCTACTGCGGATTAGTGGTCTGTATTTCAGACGCGGTCTATGAATAAAATTAGCACCTTAATTGTCAGTAAAATATTCATTGTGTGGCTGGCGAGATGTTTTGTAGCATGGAGATATTGGCCTGAGTGAACATTATCACAACTCATCTGTTTATTATTCTGATGTAACTAATTAATGGAGACCAAAATGGTCAGTAAGATGTTCCATTTGAATATCCAAAAGCATTCTAAACTATGTTTTGCACAAAAAACACAAACAATTATTTTCGTGACAGCTCTGCAGAAATTAATTGATAAAATTAACATAATGTGCACATTGTGGTGCACTGTTTTGAAATAGAAGCCCAAGTAAGGATTTGCTTTGGATTGCAATCAGCAAACAGAACAGTCACCTTTATTGGACAGGCAGATAGTTTGATATTTTCAATCAACAAAACAAGGTAAGGTGAGCCATGTACACATGTTAATGAGGTGATAATTTGCCACCTTTTGAACTTTGGTACCATACACAAACTGGAGCTGAACTATGGTGACAGAACACATTCGCGAAGGATTCCCAGCAGCTCAGCGAACATCTGCCAATGACCACACCCCCACACTGCCCATACTCATCCTCTCCAAACTCCTTGCAAACTTGTTTTTAAAATAATACTTGGAAATATTCTCACCTAATTATTCCAATAAGATTTTAAATAAAAACATGTCTTTAAGCTATTTCCTTTGAACGCCAATCTGATGCCGATGGATTGGCCTATAATTGGCTAGTGCAGGTACACTGGATACACTGAAAGCAGGGGGGGGGGGGGGTATCTAACAGACCTGTACTGATATAGATGTGTTTATATTTTGCACATTTACGCTATATTTGCAGATCTACCTTTAGCGGTGTTTAATTTATCCAGCCTGGTACGCAGCAAATGGCGACCCACCCAATCACCATTCTTACAAGGTTACACACTACCCCAATAATATAACATTTTCCAAAACCAGGCTAATATTGGAAAGCCTCACATTAGTAAACCTTTGAAAAGCTATTGGGTTTTAGTTGCGCCTCATCCTACCCAATAAAATATGCAAAAGTGGCTAAAAATGCATACACTATGTAATGTTACAAGACCATCATTATTTGATTGTTGGTACATTGTGTCATTTTTGCAAGCTATGTGGAAATTGAGTAGCTCACAGTATGTTGTGAGGCTGTATAGCTTGGGATGCGCTACAACTATCACTTTCCTGTTATGAGAGGTGCCTCAACTCGGCTTCATACATATTTGCACACAGATTTGCACATAGGCATGACGCTACATTAGCTTATGATAACGTACTGCTAACACATACTTGTATGTGTAATGCATATACATTTTTCAAACCTACCAATTATCTTCTTGTAGATAACGCAACAATTATAGAAGCTTGATTAACTGGCGATTAATGACAAAATCCGATATTTCGTTTTTCCCCTCAAAATAATCAGGGAAGTAATATTTTTTCAAAAATGCACCCTCTTCCATTATACGGTTTCCCCATTTAGATAAGTTAAGGAAAGATTCCGTTAGTGCAGAAGTCACTCTGCTGCTACGAGATATTTTGGCAAGTAGAACGGATCTAATCGAACAACTAATTGGGTACTTTCCAGCCGTTTGCCAAGGTTTATGTAAGGATTCACATGACTCAACTTACATGAACTGACACTTCTGCCAGTTTAAATGCTTTAAAATTAAATGGGTTGTTGTCTTCCTTGGCCAGCACATATCCCGGTTTCTCCGCTGTGACCACGTATCCATCATTGTCAGGGAGAGGTCCAAACCTACAAAGTCACAATGATTAGTAGTTATAATATAGAAATATGCAGGGGCTAGATTTCCGCTACCTTGCTATAAACACCTACATGATAATAGAAATCAAGGGTATCTTGTAAGATATTATTTATAAATTAAACTTGGCACATGTCTTTTACAAAGTCTGATGTCATCAGCTGGACGATCCAATTTTTGAAAATTGACAAAACAAGATGTCAGTAAAGAGTTTCAATACAGAAACTATTTACTTCCATTGGAGTTAACACGAGGTCACATGCTAGCATTTGCAAGAAGGCTAACATGATACCCGATTTTGTGTGCACTTGCAATTTATTTGAGAACTTTTGTATTCACTCTAAATTGTGCCATTTCCAGACTAAGCTCCGGTACCGTTAATATAATAATTATTAGTGGTGCTATAAAGAATTTGCATGTACATAGAATTATGTCAAATTAGATTAAAATTTTAAAGTCAAAATGTATTACTTTTTGTTAATCACAAAGATATGGCACAGTCGTTATAACTTTACAGTCTGATTTTAGGATGCTGCATTTTGTAAACCCTTGCAAAAGACTTGACTGGTGAAAGTTGCTATTTTATTCATGACTAATGTTACATTAGTTCTAGTAATTGCAACATGAATATGGAAAATATATTAATAGAACATCAATTTTAATAACAACATTTTATATACAAAATATTTAATAGGCCCTACCATTTGCATCCTTGAATGACAGAGTGAATAAATTTTGTAAAAAAACTGGTGTCAGGAATTAATATGCATTAGATTTGTACATCGCTCCAGTGCCACTTGCTATGGAAGAAAACTAGACAAGTAATAAATTCATCAGTAGTTTTACCAATTTGTGGCCTACATGCATATCAAAAAATAGCTCTGTATATTAGAAATTGACACTGTCATGATATTTTGTTGATAAAAGTTAATTTTGACAAAATATTTTGTAATTAGGATACTAATAGATAGGCCCCTTGGCAAAAACAGATCTGGTACAACCTCAGAATCATAACAATCACATTTGGATTGATAAGAAAAACTGTCACCGATCTTTTTCCCCCAACATCTGCCAACATCCATGTGTACATGATGTTGTGCTTCCCAAAATTACCACCAGTGCTCCACCATTCAATAAAGGTTGAATTTTTAGTATTTCTGCACACTACCTATGCTGAACTCAGTGGGGAGGAAAATGCCCATTTCTACATGGGCTTTTTTCACTAACCACTAACCACCTAGAAATCAGCTGCCATAAATGTTCAATGCAATTAGAATGTTCATCCATATCAACTTGCTCGGCCTCATTCATGATTTATTAGACTTCTAATTTTACCATCAAATTACGAGCCCACTAATGTCTAAGGCAAGGGCCACTTAAGATTATCCATGTTAATTTCTACTTATTAACCAGTGGTAAGTTAAACTGGATGACTAACATTTACAAAATAAGTATAATATAAGGATTAGTTTACTCTGTGACTCAGTGACCCACGATTAGAATAGGGGATTTTTATTATTACTTGCATGACTATTTGCATACCTTAGACAAGCCATATTGTTGCAAAATACACAAAGGGAATCGATTTCCCTTCCCTCAGACTGCTTGCAGCAATGTCACCATCTAATCTTTAAAAGGGTAATTTTCCTACTAGAAGTGGATTTACATCCCAACAAAAGAGCATAATAGTTCAGCTGTAGTATTTTTACAAATTTCGAATGTGTGTATAGCATGAAAATATGAAAAGCTGTTATTGGGCAGTCAGGTTCTAATTCAATTTAATGGTGTATTTTCCACAAGTTAGTTAAATCCCCAACGGTATGTGTCACTAGATATAATGCAGTAAGATAGTTTTCATTTAAATTATAAAATAATCAAAACGATCAGTCTTCATTATGACTGTATAAAGTATAACTAAACAGATTGACACATATTTACATAATAATGTTATACATAATGTATATATTAATAATAATAATATCCTTTTGCATCATGTAGATGCAGAAAGTGAGTTGATCATTTCATCAGTGGTAGTAGTAGCAAGAGGAATGTAAAGATTAGCTACAATGCAATTCCTTGCAGCAGAAGAACCATCCTTGAGACTCAATGTTTAGGGAGCGGCATTTAATTGTTTGGCAATGGAAACAATATGGACAATGGCATACAAAGTTCAACATTGCAACATATAACTTATCACTAAATTTGGACAGCTGCAGAGATGGTAGGCCAAAAATGCCTACTTAGCAAACCTTGCAAAAATTTTTGTGTGTTGACTACCTCTCACTCCCACCACATGGGTAGCGGGCACACATGCTGACAATCCTATATATAGGTTCTTAGATAACATGTGCCAGTATGCTTTTTTATTTATACGTGACCCTGAGGTTTACACTTCCCAGTAAATTAGAATAGAAACTACCCTGGCATGCTATAAGTTAGGCTGGTTGCAGAAATGAGAATAGTAGTATGTTGGGGGTGGGTAGGGAGTCCGCCTTGCCACATCATTGACATATTGCTAACCAACATAGAGATGTTAATTTTTAAAGTAATGTAATTTGTTTTACTTGCTGTCATTGTATGAATACACAATTCAAGGCGCTAGCATGCCAAATTATTGTTACCATTGCCAAGTTGATACCATGGGGACCATAATAATAATAATATCAATAATAATGATGATATTGAAGTTGGAAAGTCCACATGCATTTCCAGTGTAGCCTACTATTATAATATTATATTAGGATAATCCCTACGACGAAGCTACTTCAGGTTTGCTGAAGATCAGGATGCATAAATTATCATTATCTACATGTATATGCATAGTACTGTATATCCTGGCAATACTTGGTCAAGAGCCATTATATGGTTGGAGGACAAAGATATCTTGTGGAACATTCAAAGCATCAGCTAAGTGGGGGAGAAAAAGGGGCAAACATAGAAAACACTCAAGTTGTAAAGCATAGTGCTCACATCATAAATGAGAATAAGCAATGGGAGCTGTGAACAAACCAATCTCGAGTTTTTTTAATGTAAAATATTTAAATCATAGTAATTAATATTAATTGCATTACAATAATATAATTGGGTATTCTTCTAAATAGAGTGTAGGGTGACGACAATGGCAAGCTGAATTAGCCGAGTCACGATGACACACAGTAGGTATACAGCATGGAAATTTAGCAAAACAAAAATTAATGTCCAATCACAAACTTGTTAATAGTCAATAGTCATCAAATCCCCTAATGACAGTATATATTATATTCTTGATGTTCAAAGCTGTGGGGTGGGGTTAGACCGCAGTTCCTCAAGACTGTACCACCAACTACAGGGATACTGCATCTGTTGTTGTCTAATTGCATCAGGGTACCAGCATGCAACGCCCAAGTTTATACTTATGAAGCTTTAAGAACAATTTAGGTCTATATTATTATAATATAGACTACGTGTTTTCTCCAACGCATCAAACTTTTGCTGAAAAGAGTATTTTAAAGCAAAGTTCTTTGGAAACCAAATAATACAAATATTACTCCTCTGCTTGATATCTTTCGACAAATTCCAAGCCTTATGGTTTTCATATAAGTCGAGAGAGACATTGGGCAAGTCTAATACCTCCCATTGTAGATTAGACAAGGTAATGGGCGTTCAATATACAGAACAGCGGCTGTCAAAACTTGACTTAAAATATCTTGAACTAGACCTCACCATATCACACTGGCCTTTCAATCATCACAAGGTTGTTGGTGACTGAACAACAAGCAGAAATTGTTGACCATTTTGCCCTTTTGGCCATGGTGTAGAAATCATTTTATTAGAGTAGCAAACAAAATAATATTTCCGCCAAATGGATTAAAAAAAGTTTCTTTCACCTATTTCCTTTCCCTAAGCTTTCTTAATTTCCAGACTTTGAATACTGAAATCCCAGATTGCCCGTTCATTTGTGCACAATGCATATAGCACATGTGTAACTGTTGGTTGGAGCACATTGTCGTGTAGACTTCACCTGACCAACTGCAAGCGCATAATTTATCTGGGTTTCTGACTGAGAACTATACTCCCTTGACATACCCAAAAACTGCGGTGGGCCTACCAATGATCTCCATTATGATTAAGATAAAAATACCTTCCAGATATTATCTACATGTATGTAATACAGGCTATCCTAACTCTACCTGTTGCAGAGTAATTGTTGAAGTTTTGAGTTTAAACAATTACCCTTGAAGTCCTCTATATATTTCCACTCAAAAAATCATATATAGATATTCCCAATTCCTTACACATGTATGTACCATGGGTCTTGCGCAGTGGTGTAGAAAAACATTAGCAGTTGGTGATTGATCCCATTGCCATGCCACTAGATGCTCTAAGTCTGTCACATGCATTTGACTGAATGAACCAAGTCCTACATCAAGCCCTTATATGAAATGATGGGATGAAAACAGTCAAGTTTACCCGCTTTTAGTTTCAAACCATGAAAGCAAAACACTCATAGTAGAAAAGGACACGTCAATGTTTTGCACTTTGTTGGGAACACCAACTATATTATCTCGAGTCCGAGTCGGTAGTAAAAGCAGATCCATTTTAAAATTTCAGTTAATAGTTGGTGGCATTCGGAGAAGTACAAGGCTCCTAATACCCATGGATGTCACATTTAGTATTGGGGAGTAAGTGAAGCTCTTGTGCATTCATTATCATTAACAAGGTTGTAATTTTCAAATTCATTTTACAACGTATTTACTGTTTGAAGTCTGAAATAGCGTCCAAAATTTTACTTGGAATTTTAAAAAAGAATTTTACTCAATTATTCAATAATCATGTATAATGAAGCTACAAGACACTTTACTAGGCAGACATATTTATATTTAATGGAAATATTTTAAAGGTACATGAACGCACTGAAATGCGTGTCACTGCATTTGCCAGCTTTCTGACAAAGTGCAGGTTGTGTCAGCATAATGAGTTTGCCTGAGGACAATTCCCACAACTGGATCTCACCGAGAGAAGTTCCAGCATTAAAATTGTCCAATGAATTGGGAAGGAGATATCAGTCTTATATTTTACTTGTAGCCAAGTAATTCAACCATTTACATGCAGGCTAAATCGAGTTTTAATATAAAAATAATGAGCAAATTCTCTTTGCGGACTTAGCAAATTGCTAACAATGGTTAGGGGTAATTGATGTTCCAAAATACATTAGTTCATGATAAAATGGTGTGCAAGTTGTACGCTTACACGATAACCCACATCTTCAGACGGATGGCATATCCTCATGTAAATGTTACCCAATATTTTACCTATATCTGCCGTGTTTGTCTGTAGGTAAAGAATCCAAATAGTTTCCACTGGCTTCAGTTAGCTGTATGTTCAACCCAGCCATTGCTGGTGTAACCTGACCTTCGACAAATCTGCCTCTGTATGCTTGCATCTCTACCACAGCTGATGGGCACAGATCTACATTTACAACACACACGTACGTGTGTACAGTAGAGCTCAGTATATAAATGTATGGGCTACTTACACAATTATACACTAAGAGCACAAAAGCTAAAGCATACACTAAAACTTGTTTGATTCCACAATTAAAATAAAATTGCTTTTTACGAAATAAAAACCGATGGACAGGGACACAAGAATAAGTATCGAGATGACAGAAGAGAAACAAGGGTCAAGATGATATGAGCGACCACTGCAATCAATGATGTTCAACTAGCGACTTGAGGATACAAGGAAGATTACTATACTACAGGGAGAGTATTGATCAATACACCATCAAAAAACCAGAATCTCTTTGCTATCTACCTCCAGGCGAAATATGGTCCAGGGATTTCCGATCTGCCGTGTCCCTCTTAATAGCAGTGTATTATTCCAACAGGATGTGAGGATAAGGATGTGTTTAAATATACATTCAGATAAGCTTTCATTTATATAATCTCTCTCATTGATATAACTGGTGATGTGTGATGATATTTTTTTGATTGCCAACAGCATTTTCAGCTATAAATGGCAAATAATATTGATATTAATGGTAATATAATATATATATTATTCTTTGCATAATTTGGTAAGCTTATCATAAGTTGTGAACTATAGCAAGACTCACTCTGTAATCATAGATTACTACAGAAATAGAATGAAGGAGCCTGCAGCTGCCAGTAGTTTTGAACTGGTAATAATAGTACTATTTCTGGACCAGAGTTTCTATGGAAGTGATAAACACAACCGTAACATAATTCTAAGATAAATAAATTGATCCTGGTGATTCTGAAGAGGCAATTTTCCAAAGACTTCTATTGTAGTTTGTAAAAACACCATGGCCAGCGTCTGATTTGTAAAATTACAAAATAGACTGATCCACAATTATCTACCCTTCATTCGTTTCTCTGTTGGACTCCATTGAATTGAGATGTGTGAATGAATCTGTTAAAATAGATGTAGATAGGAGTAATAATATTGAGTGGCTTCACGACTTAAATCTCAGCCCCACTCCTGTTTGGCTACATGGCTGCATGGCTACCTTGACAAATTTAGTAATTTGGTCGAAGGGGTCGTGAAAACACCTATCATTGTGACTCTAAAAGACTGGTCATTTAGCTACATCAAATGGAATTATTGATTTACTGATACAACTTTCAATTAACTAGTGGCTGGAAACATTTCTAATGTAGGCAGAAGGACAGAAGGATATAACTCTGTTTTGTGTTTATAATACAATGCAGAATTATTTGTTTTGATATCATGTAGAATTACTTATATTTGATTGTATAACGTGAAACAATCTTCAACTTCCGGAACATCAATACTACATGTACGAGCAACAAGGGTGAGCGAATTACTGCTTCACTATTAGCGTGTGTATAATATCATCATCATTTGCAATTATTTGGATTTAGTGTCATATGATTCTCAATCTGAATATAAAGTGAATATTCATTATCAGCTTATAGTGGCATGTTGGTTACTCAGCATATTTGTCGGCCTCATTATGATACTACTGTTAAATCTGAACATCTTTATATAATTCTAATGCTTATGCAGCAATATTCTTTTCAGCATCATATAAAAGTTGTGACATCCTTCTGTGATGATCATGAATGTTTTATTAGAATATCTGCTAATTCATGATTGTCAACTGGAGAACCCAGAAAAGCGTTGCTACATGTATTTTGAGTCTGCCATTGGTAAAATTTAATGAGTCAAAATTCTTGAGGTTTTGATAGTTTTACTAGATCATTATATTATAGGAACTCCAAAATTAGTTGGCTGATGTACGTTATTTACACCTGCTTTTCACACCCACTAGTTTAGTTGAAGCAGTTAAAATCATTCAATTGACTGCAGAACATTCAATGAATCAGTGATAAATGTTAATTTATAATTACTTGATATAACAATTTTAAAAGTTGACTATCTTAATTCTATAGCTTGATTATGGAATACTACAAGAATAACCTGCTTAGACATAATTGTCAGTTAATCTCTAATAGGTAATGTGCATTGTATATTAGCAGTTCAGCCCTAAGTGATTGGATAAACGCCAAAGAAGTGTCATCAGGCCCGATCATCACAAGACTATGCACATGTACAACTTTCATAACCATTACACTACAACAAGTCATTAATGCATTTTTTGTTTAGCGAAAGCGTCAGTTACTATCAGCATGGTTATTTTAGCAATGGTTCACATGTGCAAACCATCCTTCACCTCAGTCATAGGCGTAATATCTGTCTTATTTATATCTGCTAATTATAATATTATTATTAAATAAGAACAACATCTATGAATTTCAATTCTGTCAAATTAAATAATGTACCCAGAGTGGTTTCCACTTTGTTTGTAAAAGCAACAAAACTGGAGATCATGAATATTAAGAATAATTCAGATTTTATACTTGTAAAGTACTTGAATTCTTTTAAAACAATATCAAAGGAATAATACTACTTTTTTATAATAACAATGTATTTACTTACACATTAATTGGTTAGGACTTAAGATTTGGTAAGCCACTGTGGTACATTATATAATATAGGAAACTATACAATCTTCCATTATGTAACAAGTATTACAATTAAGCTTTTATTTCAGTGATTTATATGTATATTATACATTGTTAATCTTGTACCCCAGTATTTACTACCCATACAAAATGCATTATTTAAATCTAAAAGGTGTGGTGGGTGATAACCCAAGTCTTGGAGGGATTTGCATATGTAATCTATAAGATTAGCTGCAAGTTGTATGGATAGAGAAATAATAGGTTTGATTATGAGTATATAACAAGCATTAGGTGGTCTAATTAATGCTTCTAATTTGTTTTGCACTAAATTTACTTTAGTTCTGCTGAAAAATTACCAACAAATAAATAATTATAGATGGCATATCAACTGCAAGAATAGCTAGTCATAGGCTACACTGCGGGTTTTCATTAATGAAATGCATTGCATCACGTTATACCGTGCTAGAACTGGATTTGACAATCTCACTAAGAAATCAGCATTTTGAAACCTTGAATTGTTCGGTCAACCACCCTCAAAATGTCATTTACAAACTGTCCCATTACCTTCTTACATGGTAGATGTTCATGATTTCTGTCTTTTGATGTCTTACAACTTAAATACATGTATATTTGCTGTGAATATACATCATATACATGTATATTTCTAAGGAATTCAACTACAGTGTACATATATATGACTGAATAGAATATTATGATGTTAGCTGTGTTTATTATAATTATGTATACGTGCTCAAATAGAATGACAACTCCCCATTAAATAAAGACATCAATCATATCATGGTATTAGTCATTATGTAGTTATCATACTGCATTGTTCATAGAAACACATAAATTTTATAACCTATTGTTCAAGCAATTCAGTTACAGCGTGTTCTTGGTATTCACTATTATTAAAATATTACATCAAACAGATTAACATGTGTAATCTATTTTTTGGCAAATTCTATTATTCTCTTCCAATTATAATATGGATTACTTTCTGCCACAGTATTATTAATATCGAGGTGAAAGATGTTCAATGATTGGTTTATTGCAAAAGCAAGTTAGTTAGTAGTAATGATTCAATCAATAATATGTCATAATGGCGTCTCGACTGCTGGGCTCCATGATTTATAATCCCACTGTGTATCATTGGCAGCCTTATTATGGGATAAAATACTAATCTAGGGGAAAGTGAAATGGGGGGACACATGCATTTTATTATATGTAGGCCTACATGTATTATGCTGTTTATAAAGTGACATCCCACATGTTAGACACACCTGAGTTGGTTTCCAAAAGATTTTACTTGATTTTAAACACGTTTAAGCTTCCAATTGCCTCTTCGCAAGACAGCAAGATATCAAATTCTTCGGTAACAATCTTCCGCCAGTGTAAATACCTAGCTAGGCACAGCTTGACAATAACGATCTTGCATAATATCAGTATTAGGGCAACCACCAAAGTCACACTGGAAAATCAAACCCAGACCAAGCTGTGTACTTATGAGTCAGATAGCATAGCATAAGAGTCGGCAAACCAACCGTAGAATATATAAACTATACAGTGAACAGCACAAAATGATTCCTCTATGATTTTCTACATCAAGTTGATCCCCATTCAAACAAATTTCAGGATATGAACCGAGACAAGCTTAGACAACTTAGACGTAAACAGCAAAAACTGCAGAGACATTGAGGTAACACTTGAAGAGTAACAACAACTGGAACAGACACTTTGACGAGAACAAGCACCAAGAATGGAATCCATCTATATCCTAGTAAGACTCAAAGCTTGAGAATCGGTACAGACCAATTTGACAGTCATTAGCAGCAATTGATTCAAAAAGCTTGTTACAAGAGACAGACCAATTTAATACTCCGCACTTGAAAATCGAAAAGATAATACATTTACATGATTAAACACTTTAATTCCTGCCAAAACATTCTTGAATCAAATGTTTTCTCTAAAATTATATGAAAGTGAGAGCTAACCAAATACCTGCTGCTCAATACTCAACAATCAAGTCACTGGACAATCCCAGGACATTGTAAACCTGCAAGACTACAGAACTGAAAGATAGGAAACCAAAGAGCCAGAAGTATGCAGAGCTATTCCCATAAAGGCCAATGGCTGTTGTTGTCTATCAAATGCTGCATTTCATAAGGAGCCCAATCTATTCTAGAGGAAATAGTTGTAACATATTTCACACACTTCATCTCTATTTGTATGCCTCTTAAATAGACGACATAGTGTGTGAAATTTGTTGGCTGCTGATGAGTGAATGAAGAGAGGTCGGTGGCTGGTACGGTGCGTGTATGATGTTACAAATCTACATATTGCACCCTCCATAACCAGTGGCGCTACAACTCTAATTATTGAAATCAAATGAAATTGATTGGTTTGCACCACACCATTAACATAATAATATACTAAACATCAAAAATATGAAATAATAGATATTTTTAGTGCCTATGCCATATATTATTAACCTGGATTGATGGATGCTGTGTATGTTTTCTGCTGAAAGAGCACAAGAGCCGAGCTGAGAGAAGCAGTGATGGTACTACCAGCAGCCACATCTAGCTCTCTCTCCACTGAACTTAGGTGTTTACCATCTTGCTCCTTGGTCTGTGGCATATTTACTAAAAGCTCACCATCATCAGACCTGCATAACAATAACAAGTCAAATGGTTGTCACATCCCAGTAGTTTTAATTCAGCAATATATGATTATAAATCACACCAAGATACTGATTTATCTTCATTGTTGTGACAGAGAGACAGTCAAAGTAGTTTTACATAACATAACATAATGTCGAGTCAATAGAATAGCCTTGATTGCAATACTTTTTGAGGTCTGATACACAACCGAAAGTAAAAAGTTTTCTGCAATCAAAATAACAGTTATAATACCTCTAGCATGACGCCATGATTGGCTTGTTATGTCGAGTATAATGTATTATTCATATGACAAAATTACAATTTCACATCTAGGGTATGAAGAATTAACCTCTATGAATATTCTAAAACATTTTATCTCCATTTAGAATTCAGATATACTTGAAATAGCATATGCTTTGTAAGAGTGATATGTATTGGCTGTGAAGGTGAAAGTTGAATGATACCATGGATAAAAGATAGAAATAGCTAGTAGAATTGCTAATGGAATGGATGTTGCATATTAATTTACATAAATAGAAAATTTTTGAGGGGTAGTTCATAGCAACATAACAAAGATTAAGAGCCATAACAATTAAAAAAAACAAAATCCTCACCGGCGTAGTATGTTTTGGTCTACAAGCAAGTAAACCTACTGCAATCATATCTAAAAGTGAAACAGTATAATAGTGTCGTCTACCAATAAAAACAAGTAGAGTTGGACTGACAGGGTTTAGAAACTTATTAATAACTATCTGTAGCAGGCTTATTGGCACTAATGGGCTTTAATATGAGTTATTACATATTTTAGATATATTTAGGTCACATAAATCTCGTTTGCAATAAATATTAATACTTTATGGTGAAAATAATTAAAAATTACACACAATAATATTTATTGGAGATTACAGATTTTCAATAACTAAAGGCACTCAAGACTAAATTCATGAAGCTTTCTTGGGAAATATGCAAACTTGAAGTGTTTTATTCATGCTTTAGCTTACATTTACAGAGCTAACGAGACAAGTGTACTGTCGCTAGCTACTGCAGTGCACCGTGTAAGAAATAGACAAGTGTACTGTCACTAGCTACTGCAGTGCACCATGTAGGAATTTTATTATCACAGCACAACACTTCACCTTTATTCAAAACAAAGAGTTGTCTTGCAACAATACCCAAAGCTGTGCTGTTGAAACAGGCAGCACAGCTTGATTAGCCCAATCTTCGTACTATTCCACAGGAATGACAGTTCTACAAGTCCACTGTGCTCTAATTTCAGAGGGCTTCTGGCTTGTTTATTGCAATCATTTAAATTTTTGATATCAAAGTTGATCTCCCCTCAAGAGTAATACAGCTGCCATATTTATTTAATTAAACAGTGAGGATAATAGAGTGGACAACTTCCAATGAACGTCAGTGAATAGACATTTGCCCCTTGGTTTAGCCAGGATAAATTCTGCCCATATCGTTCTGCTCTAGAATGAAGAGCTGATAGGTTTGAAAGGGTTTGGCTATAGCTTGTAGTTCAGATGCATTTTCTAGTCAAACTGATTATCTTTGGTATTTCAGATAGCCTCAGCACCACCACAAACAACTTAACTTGATTAGAAATACATTTATTGATTGATTATTATTGGGCAATCAACACCAACTCTGCTACAGACTACATGCCTGCATTTTGGTAATATTTTCCATATGCAAATCCTGATTAAGCGTTTTTTAAATAGGTCGAGTCAGTTATATGGATTAATTGTTAGCAAGAACTGGAGAGTTCTGGAGAGTTGGGGAGACAGTCGTACAGATACTGAAGTAGCAGGACTGTTTGTGAGGTTACCAGCAGCATGTTGAAGTAGCGTAGGAGAGCAATCAAATTTAATGTTACAATTATACAATTAATTACGTGTTTGGACTTGAAGTTTTAAGAAATTATGTATGCATTAAAATTTGTAATAGATAATTATAGAATGCTTATGATGATGGTCTCTACTTGTCAATAGTGAGTGATACAGTTGTATAAGTAATGGGGTAAGGCTCAGTTCAAGCTGTAGCTAATAATGGATACATACAATAGTCTGACTCTAATCCTAATAGATAGCCTTGCCAGCTAGCCAAGTATATGGTATGGAATGTTTCAGTTAGTAATGGGATTCAAGACCTACCTACCACAGTATAATATACTCAGATAAATAATTTATTAAATTCAATGACTGAAACTACCCATGCAGAGTCACATTTCCTGAAAGGTTCCTCCACATACTATTTATGTAGAAAGTAATTTTATTTTTAATGGACAAGCTCTGTTGAGCCTTTCACCAGTCGGTTAATTTTTTGAACTATTTCCAGTCTGCATATTTATTGAATGCAAGTCACTAACCAGCTAACTTATTGATGATGTTGCAATGCATCAGCATCAGCAAATAACCAGGCAAGCGGTCGAGTATAATTCTCACTATCTCTGTGTGTCGTATAGGCAGCCAATAGTCTCCAAAATATCAGCATAAACATTTAATGTGAACAATCAGATTAATGGGAACATATAAGTCTGCAGAGTTAGTGTCATGGAAATCATAGTTTTGCTCAGCAGAGCAGTAAACCCAAGCACCATTTGAATAAAACAACACACACCATATCATAACGTCTTTCTTAGAACCCACCTCAATCCCTGGAAAGATAAACTACATTGATAATTTTGGCAGAGGATTGATTTTAAGAATGATAGTAACTGTTGAATATAGCTGTATGCTGATACCTGTAGCAGTGTCATTAATATAATTGTATAACCAAACTTTTGACTAATTTGATTTTAAATTACTCCTCATTTGTCATTATTTGCAAGGATCAGGTATTCGTATTATACCAGTAGGTAATACACATCTATTGCAGGTGCATTTTAAGACACCAAGACTATTATCATTAGCATAGAACAAATGTGAATGTGCATAATCCAGCTGATTTGGTAGGACTACATTATTTGCATATATTAAATTTATAAGAAATGTCATCCAAGACTTCGTTATTCCATTAAATCGGTATCTTACCTACAGTTCCTTTCACACCTTGTACCCATAACATACTGTAAACTAATTATTCACATTTGGAGTCGTGTTACCCTGTAATCCATAATCTCATACTTGGGACCAAAGTAGCTTTCTACACAAGGTAAATAAGCCTGCCGTGTACGATGACAATACCAATACTCTAGCAATAGTGTAATTACAGTAGTATTGTCATCGTACACGGCAGGCTTATTTACCTTGTGTAGAAAGCTACTTTGGTCATTTGTAAACAGTAACCTAGTTAGAGAACTTTAATATGCATACACTGGGAAAAGGCTTCAGTTGGATAAAAGGTATCAATTTATGTCTTATTTAAAAATGTACTATGCAGATAGCAGAACAAGGGAAATCTGCCATTGATCAGTTTAGATGCTCCTCAATTGATGGAACTTTCAAAAAGAATAAACACCAAATTGAATTTGACATTGAAACTGAGTCTACTCTATTCCTATGCAAAGCACCTGTTCTAAGTACAAGTACCTGCCAAGTAACAAGTCACCAGGTTTATTTCTGGTAAGCAGATGCTAAATGCAATCCCTCCCACACTCAACCCCACACCTCAAGCAGAGCTTTACTCAGTGCCATTTCATAACTCAAAGGAAATGATGATAGATAAATACAGAAATCAATAATTCTGTGGGCAGTTGGGTAAGTTTCAGGTAGGCTTTCCTGGTTAATTCAATAGCCCTAATTTATATCTCTGAACTATGTCATTGACTTCTACATTGTTATGCTTGTTAAAACTAATGCAATATTTATAACCAGTATGAGATCAAATCTATGGTTAACGCTGGGTGAGGGAGAGGTGATGAAATGCAGAAGCTAGAGACCTAGTGGGCCCGAGTAGGGACTATCGAAATTAGGACAGCATTTTCCACAGCACGGAAGAATAAACGGCCATTGAACGATATTTATTCCGTTTATTCAGTTTGGTTGATTGTGGTTGGTTGATCATTTGATATACATTGCACATGTTACTCGAGCCAGTGTCATAGAATTCTATGGTTATTATGCATAAATGTTTTAGAGTGGGGGCAATAAAAACAAAAAACAGAGATTTGACTCAAGTAAAAACGTAATATTTTATACTGTGAGAATCCGATTATTATGCAATCATGGCTAAAGGATGTAGCTTACACTAAGTCAAAATTTTCCAAATTCTCTCAAAGTTACGAAGATACAGCTTTCTCTTTGCGTCTCCCACCATTACAATCCGCACAACTGGAGTTGTAACAGTTGCCAACATTGTATTTTTTACCAGCTATATTAAGAACATGTGCAAATAACAGCTCTGTATAGCAATACAAGGACGGCCAAGGTTATGATACAGAAGATGCCTCTTAACGCCCCCACTACTTGATAAGAATTTCAAAATGGCCTTCAAACTTATGACCTTGACCCATACAGTGTAATAAACACAAAAGAGTAAGTCGTATGTATGCCTGTAGCATAGACCTAGTACCTATTTTCATGTCGGAGACTATTGTGTAGACTATCACCCAGTGAAGTAAACTGTTGACCAATGCGTAGATGCTATATAATGGCTATTACCCAGTGAAGTAAACTGTTGACCAATGCGTAGATGCTATATAATGGCTATCACCCAGTGAAGTAAACTGTTGACCAATGCGTAGATGCTATATAATGGCTATCACCTAGTGAAGTAAACTGTTGACCAATGTGTAGATGCTATATAATGGCTATCACCCAGTGAAGTAAACTGTTGACCAATGTGTAGATGCTATATAATGGCTATCACCTAGTGAAGTAAACTGTTGACCAATACGTAGATGCTATATAATGGCTATCACCCAGTGAAGTAAACTGTTGATTGTATGTCTTCCAACAGTATAAACAGTAACAACCATTTATCTCTATTGGTTAGTGATTAACATTTAAATTTTAATTTTGTGGGGCTTCATGTAGACTGAATTAAGTATAATTATAGTCGATAATTAGTGTCTGCGGTGTGATGCTAATCACCAGACCTATAGCCCCGTCTCGCAGCCTCTTTATCACCTTAATATAGCAAATAGAATGTGTGGAGGTTTGCACATGAAAGGTTCAGCTTTGCTGACTAGGAGAGTAAGCATATCTGCTGCTAAGCTTAAAACAAAAAACTGGTTTTAACTTTGACTACAACCTAGAATATTTTAATGCCAGGGAATGATTTATATTATCTCAACAGCCAAAAAGCAAAAAATATGTTAATTAGTCAAAAAGCAAAATTTTTACAAAACAAGTCAACCAATTCTCGGGCGTTTGGAAATTCGAAATTTTCATTCTATGATTCAAACACCTAAAACAAACAATCAGTCATTCCATGCTGTTTACAGTAAGAAAGTTTGGTCCGAACATCTGTGCTATTGGTATGATGACTAAGGGATGAGTAAGCTTGTGTATGTGTAAGGTATGAGTGAATGATGGAATGAGTGGAGGTATTTAACTGTCAAACAGTAAGATTGACACTTTAAGGTGTTAAACACACAACTGAAGTTATAACTACTTGTCATCTAGATGATGTGGAGGTGGTGAGCGTTACGTTACGTATTCTATACTTCAGAGTCATCTACATAATAGTTACATAAAACTCTGAATCATGCATCAACTCTTAATGACTGACCTGAGTTTGACTGTAACATCTGAAACGGGCTGCTCGCTTGTCAGTTTCAATATAACTTTGTATCTCACAGCACGCATCTCTATTCTAGAGTTGGCAGAGGCTCTGAAATTAACAGTTGCACATTAGCTAAATTTAGAAATATATTGCTGAGTGGTATAATTTCAGTGCTTGATACAGTTTTTTAAGTTCAACACATTTCACTGTCAAGCAAACAATGTACTTATGCATAAAATCATGACATTAATTCGATTAATGTGTTATACTTACAGCACATAAATTAATTTAATGGATAATCTTTCAAAGGGAACAATTAATTCACTCAGGTATAAATCTAATGCACCAGTTATGCTAATCTAATCAAAGCCAAATTTCCTATCAACTCATTATCTATTTTTTAAAAAAAGATATTTTTTGTTTTCGAAAATGATATGGTCTAGACAGAAATAAAAAACTTTTATGGGTGCTGCAACTTATTCCATATTCATAATTTCATACGTGTCGAAGACATATGAAGATTTGTCAAACACATGGCATGACACAGGAGTTATCTCAAACTGTCCAGTTGAGGGCAGGCATATTTCATTAGTCCCCTTCATTACATCAAACTTTCCCTCTTCGGCTTTCACTTGGCTCTTCTTGTCTTTCGGAATCTTCTTAGAGAAACGCTAGAAACATACCAGGAGAAACAACAGTCAAAAACGGAGCAGAACACTTTAAACCACATTTGATTGTGCATAACATTTTGTTTATCATCATCTACAAAATGAGGCGATCACGGAACAAGATTAATACTCTCTAAACAAGCAATTGTGTGGGGCAAGAGATTAGAGTTAAGCAGTAAATGGTAGTGAAAGGTATTCCATTCACAGACTGTATATTATAGGGATTAACAGTCTATAAGATTACCGCAATATCCCTAATACTATGTTAAAATCATTTCATTGAAGCTAAGGAATGCAAGTGTGGACAACCAGGGGATTTACACGCTTTTGTGGCGGTGAAAAGTTCACCAAAAGTCGTTGCAGCAAGCCGATACGCTGAACGTGATCAAGGATTAAAATGGAATAAAGACAAACAGGTAGCTCAGCAATATTGCGCCATGTGCTCTAATATGACATGCAAAGACAAGATTAGCAACATTTCCTAAACTGCAATGCATGCTCAGGAAACAACTGGCGCACTGTCAACGTAAATAGAACTGAATAAATATATCTACGAATAAGATTAGAGACTAACTGTTGACACTAGAGAGGATTATAACGAGTAACTGGTGAATGAACAGGATCAGAGATTTGGCAACAGATAACTTAACGATACAGACGAATTCATTGGTGCTGAGTGGAATAAAATAGGCATGTATTATCTACCAACCCCCCAATGTGGTTATTTTTCGACTCAGCAGTCTGTGATAAACATATTAAATAATAATTTACCATCATATATTTGTAATATTTATAGAGGTTTAGCCCTCGTGTCCATAAGTTGGTACGTCAAGATGCATACGCCAGCACAATTAATACGGATTATCAAGTTGAGAGCTGTGATTTGCTGTCGGCATTTGAAAGTGTTTATCAGAAATAAAGTTGGGACAAATTAGAAACCTATAGAATCGATAAATAATTAATGTTAATCCTTGTCTACGCCTACACGTCAAAATACACAAAGTCAACAGTGACTGTGTAGAATGGGGTTTGACAATAATTGCTTGTCCTAAAACCAAAGTATGCATATCATACTACACTAAATATCCATATCTTGTTATGATTTCAGCTAGATCTGGGCCTAAGACTAGTGGGGTTGTGTGAATACATTTTGGTAAAAGAACGACATGTAATATGAGGTGTCTGTATTAACAGACTGGAGTAAAGATTATGCGGCAGGCTGTAATTATTTTAAAACGCTGATTTAATGATTATTTGTTACATAATTTCCTGAAATATGTATTAATTATTCCATGTCTAGTCACATTAGTGAGCTAAAAGTTTCAAGTTGTTTCACAAAGGTTACTTTTTAACTGGCGATAGAATATGTATCAGGGTGCGTGATCCGCCATACCTGCATAACGTGACACTCAGATTAAAATGTAAATTAAAAAACTATTTTCTATTATACTAGGTGTTGTTACTCAGTATTATGAATGCTGAGGGGTGTTGCTATATGTTGTTGTTGTGGTTGATCGCAATTGTGCATTATTGGCACGTATTGGTGAACAACACGTGTCACATGCAAGCAGATCCAGCGACCTTGCTATCACTTCACACGTTATGACTGAAGAACATCATCGGATGATATATTGAATTCATGCAGATGCGCAGCCAGTCTTTGGCTATGAGACTGTTACCTAACATCTGGTGTGAGCTACAGAGATTAACAGCATCACTTGATCAACTCCAGTAAAATGATGTTAGCAAAGAGGTCCTAAAGCAAAGCAATTAAGTAACATCTAACAAGTAGTATTGACAATACTGTCAGTTAGATGTCAGTAGCTACACCAATAACAATATGGTAATTTTGCTCAACTTGAGCATAACTCTACTAATCAATTCTGGTTTGCAAATCTTTCCAAGACATTCATTTATCTTTCTAGCCACTGCTGGTAAGACGAGCATAACATCTATAATTATCAGCCACAGTTTGGCTAATAATATAATTACCCATAGTGACTTAGCAGTTTTATCACCGCTTGACACCACCAGAGTAAAAGAATTCTAAAAGGACTGGCAGGTAAACAACATTAATCTTAGTCAAAAAAATTGAATTCATTGAATTAGCATATTATAAATAAATTGACATTAATTTCACGATTTGCTGTGATAGTCAACAGTGTGTTTAAGCATAATTATGCCGAAAACGCCCAACCAATTATTACGATATTCGGTTTGTAATCAGTAATTTAGTCAGTCGGCCGGAGACTACTTCAATACCTTGACTTCTGCAGCAATGTCGCAACGTTTCTTTTTAATCTCTTGAGACGCGCTGGCCGTTTCACCAAGTGGTACCACTCTTTCCACAAGACATGATATAATAATTAGAGTTTTCAACCACCAATTGTGACAAGTTCACCTAAGTAAGTTGTGCATTAGAAATTGACACTGATTAAGACTGGGTGTACTGTACCAGCTGCACAATCAAGGTCTATGAATACTGCAGACTTGAAGAAGAGCTAGGGGGTCTGTTATGGTCAAAAGAAATCTCAATAGCTGATAGCTCTCAACAGCTGGAGAGAGCTGTTGAGAATATGAAGGAGAGATGGCTGGAGAGGAAGAGGTACTTGTGTGTTATCACTGAACAGCTGCCAACACATGTATGTCCATGAAGAGTGGAGCTATAGAAGAGTACTTACCTGTATATACTTTACACATAGTATACGTATGTCGAGGTACGCATGACAAGTGAGAGAAGTTTGAGCGTCAAGAAAGAAGGGATACAATACTTTAGTGTTTAATATAAGTGTTGGTGTAGGCTTAGTGAGATGGGCCAAGTTACTGGGAATCATTTACACCTACTTACAATACTCATAGTGTTGGATGACTCTACTATTGCCCCATATCCTTTCTGCTTCAAAACAATATGACTAACGTCTGATTGAGCAACTACAACTGGTTTGGAGTTGTCAACCCAACACCATGTTGACCTCACAGCAGATATACTGTACTCTCCTGGTATGACTCCTTGGAACACAAAGGCAGCAGTAGTCTTTGTTGTGGTCACCTGTAAACACCACGCAGTATAATAATATAGCAATCACTTGTATATCTATCTGCCGTGATGCATGTACTTAAATGGAGGTGGTGGATTCATATCAGTTAGGGTAGAATTTGTATTATTATCTAATTAAATAAACCAGCCTGTAGCTACTTGATGGTGATTCAATATTGAATTGAAAAATAAAAAATCCTGAAGCCAAAAGCAATCAGTGGTGACAAACTGTCATTCATGTCAGTATATAATCCTGCGTCATGTCATTGCATACAAAAAATTATAATATTCTATGATTAAGAAAAAATGGCTTATTCATAGTCGCCATTATTTGCCATTGACTTTAAGGATAATTAAAATATTTGACGATTGTTAATTAAAATGGCAAATTATTTATAACTATCAGTAATTACCTATCATCGAGTAAATAACAATAATGATATAATTTGATGAGTGAATCATTCCCGACATGCACGGACCCCTCACCGAGAGGCACAGACCATCTTAACCTATATAAAATATGTCTACAGCTGCTCCAATTAATATTCATCACAATTGACTTCATTAATATTGAATGACTGACCGCAAAAATTCAACGAGTTAAAATTTCAAGAACCAATGCCAAAGTTTTACCATTAATTAAATTCAACTACGATGAGTTGCTTTATGCTCATTGTTGCCTACACAAAATAAGAGATGATAGAGAAGGCTCCTTGAGCTGCCGATATTTAATGAGTTTTGACGGGATTATTGCACCGTCATCATTCACTAGATTCTATGTGATCAACTTCCAAATGTGGAATTAATTTCAGACTAAAATATAACACTTGAACCAGAAATGCAAATTTTTCTGCAACCAATTAACAGGTTTTGATACTGTTGCCAAAAGTTGAAAAACAATAACCTTGTGTGTATGTAATGCAGCTTATGGGTGTTAAGACTGATTTATGTACATTTAGTCTGACTATAATTATGATGATTCATTGCGTAACCATCTAACATTTTCCTCATATCCATAATATCATGTGTATGTCTATGAACAAGTCTAGGAACACAGTATACACTTATATATGGACATGTTCTATGTACCTAAACATGTATATGAACATGTTTTATGTACCTATACATGTATATGAACATGTTTTATGTACATATATACATGTATATCGACATGTTCCATTCCATGTACCTATACATGTATATGAACATGTTCTTTGTAGCTGTGCTACTACCATTGAGTATTTAATTCTATTGAAATCATTCTTCTCATATTAACCATCACTACAGGCAGAAGTAGATGAAGCCTAAATGCTGGACTTTCCACCAGGTACCCACCAACCAACCATGGTGTCATCTCCACCCCCTCCCCCCACCCCTTAGTGGCCTCTAACAGTGAAATACAAATCATCTCATTACATTTTTCACATTAAAAAACAGTCAAGCGTTATGCTTCTCGTTCTTTGATGGATGAAGTTCTGCTAAGCCCATAACTTCCCCAGAAAAAAATGATACTTTTATCATATTGCTTGTGTAGGTTGGTGATAGTATAAATAGCGCACCTACACGTACAACTATTATTCCAGACACTTAACACAAACATGCATACTAAATATCCATGGTGAGCAAGAGCTGAACTCTTTTATCCTACACAAAAAGATGCCATCAATCTAGCATTTATAAAACTTAACATCAGATGTTACAAGGGATTATTTGATTTTTATTGACAAGGCTTAACTACTTGCATAATTGATTAGGGAATACAGTTGCTGATTATAACATCCAAGTTTAAGCCTGGCAGTCACATTTACATGATTGTCAACTCCTATTGCCAAAAACATATCAGTCAAAATAATTAAATAAAATATCAGCATATTTGAACTTTTAAATAATGATATTTTTACCTGATGTGGCCAACAACTATCACTGATATAAATAAGATGTTTTCTGAAAACATTGGGATTTTGTGCTAACTAAAAATCTCTGTGATTCCACGAAGAGTTAAAAGGTATTCCTTTGTTATGAGGATATACACGCTATGCCCTAAAACTGGGCGCTCTGTGGTAAGAGAAATATTCTACTTGATTAGTGCTAGGCATAGCTCATCCACCGTTTTTTAACTCAGAGATGGTGAGTTGGATAATTGAGGAACCAATGATGGCTGAGCTGCAAGATAGGTGGTAACCTTCCAAACGTGCTTCCTCATATTTTTTGTTGACTTTCGATTGCAGAACTTTTTTTGGACATATTTAATTCAGTAAATTATTCATGTACACCTACACTAAGCTACGGTGTACATGATGTGCATCTGCAATGCCAGTGAAGTGTTCAGTAGCAAGAGCTACTACATTACCTACAGTACATTATATTATACTACAGGAACACGTGACTAACATGCTGCGATCTACATGTGAGTTCACCTGAGTAAACAGTATTATTATACCTTCTGTTCATGTATGATGCTATTGTCTGTGTTACTTCTCAATACCACATCTATATCTCCACAGGCAGAGAGACACATAACTTCACCAGAGACCACGGCTTTGAACTGGGAGAATTTAACAACGTCACTAGAGACTGGGCTATCAGAGACCGTAACTTTCATAGATGTTGGGGTTACGGTCAGGGCTGGAGTGAGATCCTGGACCTGGGGCTAAAATTGAGATGAAACTCAATATTAAACATAGTATTAAATACATATTACCTGAATCAACAAATACCAGTCTATGAATTTTAAATTAGGTTCGGTAAATATAGCAGGAAACGACCACCACATTTTCTGAAAAAATTGTACAAATTATGAAATACAAAAAAACTCAAACACCAATATAACCTACGTACATAGCCTATATGTTGCTTAGCTTCTGACCAAATTGGTTATTAATTAATTAATTAGCTATCTATGTGCATGACATGAGCGACCTCAGATGTATCATCATAATTATAATAAAGTAATGAAAGCAGACAAGAAGGTGTAGAGATGATCCCACTGATCAGTTAACCCAGGGGCCAGTCAGGTACACATCCTATGCAAGGATAACAGACTCAGCACAATGGAGCCATGTAGTGAACCAGAATAAGATTATCCTTGGATTTGGGATCATCTTCAGGACCACACATGACCTAATCAAATCCTGTTATAACTCCATCACTCGACTTGATTAGGGGGAGCCAACCATCACTTGTTAGAATGAACCATACTTTAGAGTATAAATACGAGTCCCACGACTACACCTGTCAAACCTTAGAGATGAATCGATATTTGGTTCAAAAAATTAGTAGCAAGGAGATGAGCAAATGAATACATCTATAAAGTTAATAACAAGGTGCAACAACTCCAAAGTAGAGTAACATAATCGACCGCTCAGAGAATAACTGAGAGAGTGATCGTAGTTTAACATAATAGCTGGTGAATAGCTAGACTTAGTAGATATAGTACCGTATATACTTACTGTAAGGGTATAAGTGGATATAGTACAGTATATACTTACTGTAAGGGTATATGTAGATATAGTACAGTATATACTTACTGTAAGGGTATATGTAGATATAGTACAGTATATACTTACTGTAAGGGTACAAGTTGATATAGTACCGTATATACTTACTGTAAGGGTAGAAGTTGATATAGTACCGTATATACTTACTGTAAGGGTATAAGTAGATATAGTACAGTATATACTTACTGTAAGGGTATAAGTAGATATAGTGCAGTATATACTTACTGTAAGGGTATAAGTTCCAGGTTTAACAGGGACACAGAACATCCCATCAACCCCAGCTGTTGCTCTGTATACTTGGTTTGAATCTGTTACATCTGTTACAGATACAGAGATACCAGAACTCTTTTCATCCAGAGAGATCTGTCCACAAAGGTCAAAGCTGGAAACAAAACATCGCATTGTATTGAGCACACATATAGTATAATGTACACAAGTAGTGGGAAACTAGCCAATAGTACTTATTAACAGAATATAGTACAAGCTTAGCATATTATGAATTATCTTCTCTTCAACCCATAAGGTTAATGGACAGACAACTCCAAAATAGGCAACAGTGTGGGTAAAATATATGTACATGTACATGACTGTGTAGTGAGCCACTTCTATTTATCCAGTAACAATATGATTGGACATACATGTACATGTAACTACACAGTACATGTAACTACACAAGTGTACATGTAACTACACAGTACATATAACTACACAGTACATGTAACTATACAGTACATGTAACTACACAGGTGTACATGTAACTACACAGGTGTACAATCATGTAACTACACCGGTGTACATGTAACTACACAGGTGTACAATCATGTAACTACACAGGTGTACATGTAACTACACAGGTGTACAATCATGTAACTACACAGGTGTACATGTAACTACACAGGTGTACAATCATGTAACTACACAGGTGTACATGTAACTACACAGGTGTACATGTAACTACACAGATGTACATGTAACTACACAGTATATGCACATGTAACTACACAGTATATGTAACTACACAGTATATGCAACTACACAGTATATGCACATGTAACTACAGTTTGGAGGAGGTGACATATTTGCCAACCTGTTGGGGGTTATGAGAGGCAACAGAGGTTCACTTGGTAACATTTCAACCTTTACAGCATCAAAGTAAACTGAGGGTGCCTTCACATTCACAGTGTAGGTTCCCGACTTCATTCCATCTATAGCATATGATCCATGGCTATCCGTTTTGGCTACTTCCTTTCCATCAATGCTGACCACTGCACCACTTATACCTTTTCCCTGCACACACATACATGTACATCTACATGTATATACAATATATAGACATGGAGACATGGCACAAGTCCTGCATCAAAATAAAACAAACACTAATAAATAGTATCGATATAATACCATTGGCCTGAATCGAAACAACCAAACATACCTACATATCTACATGTACATGTACATATCTACATGTACATGTACATATCTACATGTACATGTACATGTAGATATGTACATGTACATGTACATATCTACATGTACATGTACATGTAGATATGTACATGTACATGTAGATATGTACATGTACATGTAGATATGTACATGTACATGTAGATATGTACATGTACATGTAGATATGTACATGTACATGTAGATATGTACATGTACATGTAGATATGTACATGTACATGTAGATATGTACATGTACATGTAGATATGTACATGTACATGTAGATATGTACATGTACATGTAGATATGTACATGTACATGTAGATATGTACATGTACATGTAGATATGTACATGTACATAGGAGTATGAGATAGGAGTATGAGGTGGCTCAGTGGGTTAGAGCGCCTGCCCCGAGGCACGAAAGTGCTAAGGTTCAGGGTTCGAATCCCGCTGATGCCTACTGACTACTGGGTCTTTGTACCACAGGTGTGCTCTGACCTGCCTACAAACTGAGAGCTAAAAACTTGGCGCAGCCATTGCAGCCTTATATGTGTACCATCAATTTTATCGTCAGTGCCTGTCACTGAGTGATACTGTATGGTAATTTCAACCCATTTTTTTTACATGTACATTATACATGTATACATACTACATGTACATTATACATGTATACTACATGTACATCATACATGTATACTACTCAATGCATGTAAATAATATGAGTATGTATATATAACAGTACATGAAGTCCTTACCTTAGAACTATACTTTACTTGTCCACTGACACCAAACCCAGATACAGTAAATGATGTCTGCAATGATATAATACATCATAGCATATATACTGCATAATATGAACTGTAGAAAGACTAGAAAAATGATTAAACTTGTTCTGCTATAATATGACCATAGCCCACACACACAATAAGTCAGTTCTGTTGAAAAGAATAATTGGCAAAGAAGAACGAAGGTGGAATTGACTGATAAATACAGAGTCCTATACCAAGTATGTGACCACCAAACCCGATATGTACGCTATATGTATATACATGTATATAGTGTACATCACTGACCTGGATGTGGAGATTAGCATGTGCTACTTCAATAGACAGCTGGTTTGGGCTCACATCAAACACTGCTTTCTCTCCTCTATGGAATGGGACCTAAAATATTCCCAGATAAACATGTTTCACATATACTGGTACTTCATGGTTTATAGAGTGAGAGAGTAATGGCGTTAGCACTAGCACAACTATAATCTATTCCACAATAAATATTCCTTGATATATATAAGAGCAGCCGTGGCCGAGTGGTTAGAATGCTGCACTTTCATGCTGAAGGTTCCAGGTTCGAATCCCGGTCAAGGTGGTGTTAGGAAGAGCATCCAGCCACAATTGCTCCTGTGCCTCATATAAAAGTCCTTGGGGGTCATGCAAGCCAACATGGTTTCAAGGCAACTTCTCTACTCCTGCCAAAAAAAGGCCATACCATCTGGGCCTTTGTCACAGGGAGTTGGCTAGCACTGGCACCTGGCAGTGCAAGCTGCGAGGGGCTGGTCACGCCAAGGAGTATAAGCCTGGTGAGTTATATATAGAATGTATGTTATACACAAGTAAACATTATAAGATACATACTATTCTAGCCACAGTAGAGTTCTAGACAAATAACTCCACTCTTAACCTTGAGCGATAGAACATTTCAAGACAATATATGAGGGAATAACAGTTGTAAAGTCAGCTGATGCTGACATAACTAAGCATACACATGGTGGTGATTCATTAGATGACAGACCCAGTGGCTAGTACTTACTATCTTATACTTGCCAACTGGCACAGAGTTGAATCTAAACTTGCCAGACTCATCAGAGCTAACATAGCAGATGGCTCCCTTCTGGCTGTAGTTAGGTGGGCTACCAGCAGTACAGCCTTTGATATCTACCTTCTACGAGCAATAGCAATATCAAGGTACTAAATACATGTACATTGTAGCATTGCATTCGCCTATTACAGGGCATATTATAGAGTAGTACCATCAGAACTTTAACCTCTATGTACTTACTGGAAATAGATAGATGTAGAAATGCATGTAACATAAATAATGTATGTGGCAGGACATCTGTCATATACGTGTACTTGCACATACAAAGTACACCTGTCAAGCCCCTCCCATTTAGCAGGAGACTCCCCATTTCATCCCAAAAGTTGGTATCCTACCCCACAAGACCAGATACTGACTTACTCTCCTGTCCAGTAGAGGAGCTTGGCAGGTATTATACAGAGTGGATGAACACTATACACATCTACTTGCACTTACATGTATGCTATACACTCGTACATGTACTTGCATGTAGCATGTGTTGACATCAACACAATAGATAAAAGGAATATTATACACACAGCTTTAGTTCACATAAAAGCGGTGGAAGGAAAGACCAGACACCTCTCTAAAATAACATGCTAGCCCCACCTACCGTGCTAACCCCACCCACTGTGCTAACCCCACCCACTGTGCTAGCCCCACCCACCTTGCCAGCCTCACCAACCATGCGTGTTAGTCACATTCTGAACTAGCGGCATGGCAGGATATCCTAACATTGTGGAGCTATCAAACCTCTTCTACATAACACACAACGAATGCTCATCATTCAAAAACCGGTTCGCCGCTATGGCTAAAGCCCTAATGATCTTTACAATCAAGCCTGATTAAGCAAAGATATGACACAGAGAGACCATTAGCAGTAGGCAGAACCACAGGAATGTAACGCTATTATGGAGTGCCTGATCTTTCCTTACATCACTATTGGTTTATATATGTGTGCATGTGCCATGACACTTGCAGACCAACATTGATGTCCAAATTAATTCAGACAGTTCTTCTAATGAAAATCTGGAGTCCACCAATTACCTCTTCTTAGGTAGAGTTTACATACCTGGTCAGTCAGTGACTGTATGATAAATGATACACCCTTAGCAGGTTGACCTTCATTGGATATGCTACCGGATACTGAGTAACCGTGGATAACAGGAGAGTCCTTAGCCTCAACTACATCATCTTTAACATCGACCGTCACCTCTGACTACAGTTTGTAATTATGTGCGTATAAAACAAACATAGCAATATTGACAGACACTAATACAATGCTACAGTTTTTCCAGTTGAGAATACTCTTTTCAAAGGCACTGTTCAACACGCTATACACTATACAATGGTAGATGGATGCCTGTGGAGTCAAAATTATTGACTGTTATAAATTCCATATTAATTTGCAAGCATGATTTGAAGAGAAATATATGATATTTTAGGATTCAGTTTTAATTGTGTGTGTGTGTATAATACAAATATAAAAATATTTACAGCTCATCACAAATAGCTCTTAGCTTGATCAATACGAACCTCATTGTTCTGCCTTATACAGGTACTAATACAATGCTACAGAGTTTCACTCATTGAGAATACTCTAATTGTATGGATTTATCTTCTCTTTTCAGAGGTACTGTTCAACACTTTATGCATTAAGTAATGGCAGATGGATGTTCGTGGAGTAAAAATGATCAACTGCTACAAATTTCATATTAATTTGCAAGCATGATTTGAAGGGAAATGTATGATATTTTATGATTCTGTACCATGATACTACCACTCACCTTTGAAAATAGGAACTCGGGATGAACAGCTTTTACTACATATTGACCCGCCAGGACATTGTTGAAGGAGTACCTGCAATTCATAAAAACAAAAACCTGTCACCGATCATTAAAATACAAGTCATATGTACCGGTTACTGTTTAGTAACACAACTAAATAACTGATTAGCACACTTACTTGCCAGACACAGTTTTAGTGGTCTGTAGCTCTTTGCCATCTTTTGCTATCAACTTGACCTCCACATTTGAAGGTCCTTCTTGACTACCTCCACTAACAACCTGCAACATGACGTACAAATTATTTATGCTTGCTCTAAAAAACTATCCTCTACCACTTTTTCTTTCTGCCAGGAATTATTGATTCAATTGGGAATTAGGACAGCTTTAGCAAACTTGTCTGATAATCATTTCGGAAGATATATCAAAGAAATAGAAATAGGTACCAAATACTCATTTGGAATCATTTTCAACCCGGCCATGATTATTAATTATAATCAATCTATGCTTCAAAATGGGTGAAAGCAAATGTAGATTTTAACATAGTCCACATCAAAACATATATTATTGCCTCTACCCAGATAAAAACCAAGACACTGAGCAGAAATCAACATGCAGGTCATTTTATAATGTAGGCCTATTGTGATGGGTGTGTACTATGTACACGCTTGTCAATTGCTTGCACACTTAGTGGCACAAAACCTACCTGGCCTGATATCTGAAACCCAGTAAATACAAAGTTCACATCTTCATTCCGTTCACAGGCATCTAAGTCTAAGTTGACAGGATTGCTTGGTTCTACAACAATTAGAGGAAACCATGCCATTATACAGCATTTCATAAGCTTACTGCATCTAGTCACTACGTCTAACTTTCTCACCTCAACGCCGTCCTGCCATTAAGTGAAATAATCAGCACAACTTACGAAAGTTCCAGCCTTCCTTTGGCTGTATTTGTATTTGATATTCCCCTTTCTCATAAACGGGTATCATATAATAGCCATTGGGTGCAGGTTCACTGGTGTACTTTACTGAGCCATAGCTAGTAAGCAGTTTCACCTAACAAAATGAGAGAAGAGAATGTAACCTATAGCCTACATAGCAGGCTTCCACTAGTCATATAAATGTTATATTTGATAGAGTACAGGGTAAACAGAAAGGCATAGCCTATTATACATTTGTATGTTTTACTGATGATGATGATGACAGGACAATCAAATAATAAAAACGTGTTTCTGGCAAATATTTATTATCAAACAAATTGTATGCATATAATAAGTACACTATAATAGTTTATTATATAGATCTATACCAGAGTATGCAATGTACATTGTTATATAGGGCCTGTATGTTGGTAATAATAATACAGGAATGAAGTAGGCTACAAGACAAGTTTTAAAATTTTTTACAAATATTTAGCCTACGCTGTCAGTGCTGTTAGTTGCCATTTGACAACTATGTAATTCAAGTGGAATAGGCCACATAACCCCAACAGGACCACTCATGCCCATATGTCAGCAAAGTTTTAATTGAGCTATGACAAACATCTATGCTAGATTTTGAAACTTAACTTAAGAGATAGATGTTAATTAATGTAACTTTACTTTAAGCTAAAGCTAGCTGAATACTGCTGCTGATATAGGCATATAGCCTGCTAGCACAAAAGAAAATTCTTTTACTGCGATTATAACACTGTTTTCATGGTGATTAGGGTAAAATGTAACTCAGTAAAGTAGGAAGGCTATCCGTTACGGACAGTTAGAATAATTATAATAAGTCTAAGAATCAGAATGAGAATCCGTGCCTCATCTAGTCGACTAGTGGTCGATCCAAATCAATAACCTGTTGGTTCAACTTCAAATAAGGTAAAAAGTAGAAGACTACTAAGTATAGTAAGTTCAGTTGAGTTGTATTCCAACTTTTATCTACTTTTCAAGTCTTAAGTTTTGACAGCACAATTACGAATTAGAACAGAATTACAAACAAACCACTAACCTTTATCTGTGTTAAATCCAATGGTACATCAGCTTTAATGAACCCACCACAACCTATTATATCTTGACCGAAACAAAAGGTTATTATGCTAAGAATTTCTATAAATAATAGATATGAGTAAGATACTCGGGAGATATAAATCGACATTTTAATTGGATGACACTCTGATTTTTATCCTCCAAAGAAATTTTTTCTTCTTTAAAAGCCACCAGCTTCGTCCTTGACCTAATTAGCATGAGTAAGCGCGGTTACGGCATATAGTTAATACAAGTTTTATTTTTAGAAACATATAATTTATATTAATTAACTATAGTTTTAAAGTATTTTATTTTTACAAAATAATGCTTAAATAGCAGATTAAACTAATTTTTTTAAAAAAGGATTAAACTGCGCAGTGTTATACTGTTTAATTTTTCTTTGAAAAACTCGAAGTCCTCCAGTAGAAGTGGAACACAACTCCAGAATACGCTTATACCAATTCAAAATGATCTACAAAGTACATTGTACATTATTACTTTTACCATGTTTTAAAAATAAAGTATATAAATACATCAGGACCAGGTACATTATTTAATTTCATACATGCACCTGTGCTATGCACACACCATTTGCTACAGAACAAGGGTATATAATAGTACAGTGTGTTTAGTAATTTACCAAGTCATATAATCCCAACCAAGAAAAGTATCGAAAGCTATAGTATTATTCTATAGTAAATTCACTTGCCCTGTGATGGATCAGTTTAACCAGCTAACATCTAGCAGCAGTAGATCAAATTGAAGACTACACATATTCCCATAACATTCGGACAGTAAAATTACAATATATTGTAATGTTTTTGTGGGTGTTCGTATGGTTGAGGGACGACCTACTTGCACAAGTGAAGAGCCTATGAGTGGTGCTAGGCGTTCGTCATTACATGAAAGATCGGCAGGTAGTTGTATTTATAATGTTAACCAAGACGACCGATGTGGTCCCGACTCCCGAGTCAATGCTTGTTGCTATAGGCCTACTTGAGAAAGAGTATGTTCAGTCCTAGTAGGCTGTTCGGGCATCAAGGTCGAAGACCTTATCAGCTGGAACTAACCTGTACTATGAGAGAAGACTCTGTATAAGTAGGATAGAAGTGTCTTTATTGAGATCCAAGCATCAACTGAGACAATAACAGTAAAAACCATTGGCTTTATATAGTATTCTAACTTCTGGAAAATAGCTCCGGTAAAAGGCCGACGTAGCGTTGTCTAGAAATCGCATAACAAAATGGCGGCCGGAAGCCCGAGGGCCAACCTGAAGTAGGTCGGTCATAACAAAAGTTGCTTAAAAACATGTAAATCATGTGCAAAATCAATTACAGCTATTTCTGAGAGGTTGGCCCCAGTTACATAGGTATAAAAAGGGTATAATGCTCAGTAATGCACATAATAGGTATAAGATATGTTTCTGCACGGGCTAGTCAACATACATAAATAAGGTATGAATTGTTCATGACAATGCAATGCTGTACGAGTAGCTATGTCTATAGAGTTACGTTTACCACTACAATATAATATGCATGTGTAGTTGTACATGTATTGTAGATGCAGGGCATTCTGACAAGTAAACTGAGCTAAAAATCAAGAGGTTTTCATCAGTGTACTTTCCAAAAACTCTGATATTGGCAGAATTGGCAGAATATCACCAATGAAGCACATTTTTCCAAATTATATGAAGTTTACCAAATTACAATATTGTCAATTACAGCACACTTTTCTAAAATACTTATTGTGGTATATTGTTTTAATCAGTTCAACCTAGACTAAGTTGCATGATCGAAAAATAATGCTGCCTACTGGTCATCTCTTCTCTACCAAAGTATTGTCTAAAAATTGGTGGGGTAAATTGTGTGAAGAATACATATCAGAAACAATATACTTCCAACTCTACATGAGCAGACAACATCAAAATGTGGAGAATGCAACATATTATCAGAAACAATATATTCCCCAATTCTACAGGAGCAGACAACATCAAAATGTGGAGAATACAGCATATTACCAGAAACAATATATTATCCTAAACTTTACGAGAGCAGGCAACTTCAAAGAACTGTTATCATGACACAGTACAATAACCCACACACAGCTGCAGTGTTATCCCTAGCTGGCCCAATCATTTAGAGCTCCCTACGACAACTTGATGGAATTGACTACGACACATTACTATTAACCAATCATAATTAGTTATTTCTTTCAGTAATAATTATTGTATTATAATATAGACTTTTGTCCTGGTATAAATACCAGATACATGAAGTTTTTAAATGAGTGGGATTTAGGTTTTCTTATTAAGTAGTAGTATTCTTTGTTCGTATTTTCTATATAATCAGTCTTGATACCTTAGTCTATTTGGCAGTAAGATTAGTGTTCAAAGGTAATTACAGTTGTTTTTAATGGCAGTAGTGTTCTTTAAAATACTAAGTGCATATGAGTCTAGAGTAATAATCGGATTTGAGATTAGATATTAGATAGGGTTATCATGAGAATAACGTGGATATGAATTGTATTAATTATAATCTTGTATTGTCTCACTTTCGTATTATATAGTGATTGTATTAGCGTTTTCTAAAGTGTCTTGAATAATTAAAGGAAGTAATATTGAAGATATCCGTCAACTCGTTTGTTCATGAATAATAAGGAATGATTGATATATTCATGAACCACGCATATACATAGTATCTTGATTCACCGTATAATTGGATAATTAGGGATAATAGTTGGTTTCCAAATTTAGATTGCATATACATATATCTTTATAATTAATTATTATCGTCGTCGTATACTTGCACAATATTTAGGCTGGTCAGGTTGACAAATTGCATAAGGGCCTAATTGTTGTCTCCTCGTTCGGTCGACAAATATTCTGCCTTAATTCTCGGACCTCCTGATGGAACCCACTCAATATAAGTTCTGAACATAGCTTTAAGATATAATATTAATTAAAAGTATTCCAAGAGGCCCGGTAGCCTCACCCCTCACAATTGGCAGAAGATGACTTACTCGGAGGTGCAGCCAATTAGCTACACCATCAATGCTTAGAAACTGCTATAAAAATTGGCTAAAGACAGGGACCAGTTTGAGGGCTTGCCCCACTAATATTGAGCAAAAATGATTATGGAGAAACCAACTGTTCTGACCACACTGCCTATGCACATAATAGATATGTTTACAATTACAAAGAAACGCCATGGATATTTGGAACGCTGTGAATTTGCTGCAGAAACCAGTGTTCAGGGCTTACTAATGATAGTTGACATTTTACTTGGATTATTTTTGTAATATGACAGTACCAGTAGTGGATTGCACTATCTGGACCGTAGGGCAAGGTGGGGGTGTGACACTCTGCGCGATTCTCCTAGATAGTATCAGTTGCCTTATAGAGCTAGTTACAACTGCAACAAGCTGTATAATTACCTTATGTGCAACAATTAACTATCGTAGAGAATCTGTTCACAAGCGTACGAATCACGACTCGCACTATGCCCTACGAACCACAACCTAAAAAGCCCTACCTATTATGCTTGCTAAATGTCTGGGTGCACAATTTGTTGTATTAATGCATTTCTCCCTTTAAAAAGTTTAAAACATTATAATAGACGTGTAATAGTAAATAAAACTTATAATTATAATGCTAAAAAGAAGTAGAATTTTAAATAATACAATCAATTTTGCCTAATATTTAAGAATACTTTTATGAAATAGAGTTTAAAGCGGAAGTGACGTATTCTAAAACCATATAATGCTAGCCTTATGTCCGTATTGTGAAAAACACTGCGTGCGTGGGGACAATGATGCCGCTTGTAATGATAGAACATATTTACGTTTCATTGATGCTATAACAAATAATTGTAGTTGGGGTTGTGGTCTCTCGCCGACAATAGCAGAGTGGGAAGACAACAACGTGTAAGCTTTACAAAAACATCATTGCCTTTCCTATTTTCAGTGACTCTCCTGCCCTAATAGAAATGAAATAAAAATTAAAATATTATGCAACTGATTGAAATGGGGTCTGCGATGAAATTTCCTGCAACAGGCAAGAGCAGTCAGCTGTTTGTTGTTGAAGTGTGTGTGACTCTCTGTGACTATATTAAATCAGTGTAGGTGTATGGATGCTCTCTCAACCAACTTCTTCCCATGATTTTCAATTTATTTTCAAAGGGCGCTCTTTGTAAGCACAGTATATGGGGGCCTGTTGCACTTGCATGTATTTTCAACACTTAGTATGCACTTGTTTTATATGCACAGCATCTACAAACTGTCTAATCCACTCGTCTGCCCTTTTAATTCCTTTCCAAGTCTATACATTATATGCTTATATCGAGACAAGGAATGGTAGGCTCAACTCTTTCTGGTGCCTTTGGAAATCTCAGTTTTTTCCAATTCTTGGTAACAAGTATGATGACAATTTTTTAAACATTGTCTAGGCCTAAGCAAAAATACAGACATAGGCTTACACGATAAAGGCCTGCGTGTTGTACTACTACTTTATCACAGAGCATAGATGCACACAGTATAATTACAGGGGCGGATCCAGGGGTGGTGCAAGTGGTGCATTTGCACCACTGAAAATTTCAGAAAAAAAAATTTTTTTTTGATTTTTTTTTTTTGTTTTGTTGATTATTTTTGCTAATTATTCAAATGTGTGTGTGTCAACCTAGCACAAAAATATATTTTTGTAACACATAGGGGTTCAAAAACATGTGATATGTTATCATATTTCTTGATCCATGTAAATATTCCAACTATTTTTGCCATTTAAAAGTCGGAGTTGAATGAGCACCATTGTCAAAATTAATCTTAGTCACAAAAAACTTTTTATTTATTCTAGATAAAAAGACAAATATTTTTATTCATTTTGCTTATATAATTATACTTTTCATTGAACAAATATATTATTTATTATCATTTAATGTTTTGCTTTAACACAAAACAATTATAGGTTAGTTACTACTATACAACCTAACTCAACTTGCCACCAACTCATTTAACTGAATGAACTGAACTGGCTCTTAGGTCCTCCTGGACTCACAGATGCCAGGATTTTGCTTGGCAGCCGGGGCGCTGCCCCGGACCCCGTTGGGAGGCTTACAGCGCCCCCAAACCCCCAGCTGAAAGAGACGCTGCAATGCAGTGTGACAGGGCACAAAGCGCACTGCGCATGAAAACTAAGTTTTACCTTAAGAAAAGCCCCAACTATCAATTTTGCACCACCCTTACTCCATTCCTGGATCCGCCACTGGATTATATTGTGCACTGTTAGCATTGCTGTGTACACTATCGGCTGTATATTTTTTACTTGTATATACTCTTCATATTTCAATTTAAAATTAAAAGAGTACAGGAGAAATGCTGTAATTACATGCTTTGGTATTGTTTAATTTCCCCTACTTTCAATATAATTACTATTTTCAACACCTTGAAATTCCCTAAAGATTGCTTCAAAACAATAACTAAACATGTGTACTTTACATTACTAAAATAACAAAGCTTTGTAGAACACACAGATTTTAGAAATCAGTTTTGACAGTTTGACAGCTAGTACAAGCATTCGCAAGCTAGCTCACTGTACTTCCATGTTTTCATTAGTAACTCTTTTACTGCTAGTTGTTTCACATAAAAATTCCCCAGATTTGAGGGATAAATGGCTATTAGCCAAATGACGGCTCAAATTATGTATTCATGTTGAGATTTATATTTTATGGCAGCATCCAGGATTTCCTCTACTGTTCTAGAAAAATTATTGTAAAATATCCAAGTAGCTTTCAACCCTTCTTCATATTATCATATAAAATCCCCCAATAATTGTCCCAACATGACAAACTGATATAAGCCAAAAATAGTGAAAGCTGACCAATGGTTGCCTATAAGCAACAACCTTCACCCTTCTATGTCTGAAGCTTCTCATCGCGTCGTAGCTCATTAGGCATCATATCTATTTTGATATACCAGTCTAACTGTGTCTAATAGCTGATAGAGTCAGCTGAAAAACTAGACAACTAGTACAACATCTTCATTCAAATACATCAGGAAACTTGCTCTTGAAAATTGTGAAATGTATTTATTGAGTGTATCCTAAACATACATAAATAAGCCTGCATTGGCTTGTTGTACAATAAAATAGAATATCTATTATATCTACATTGTACTGCACATGCATTAGTTCTGTATTATAATGTAACATAAAGCGGATTGAAAAGGAGTACAATAATGCATTGCTTTAGAGATCATTGAGCAATTATCAGTAATGGGAGAACAACTCCTCATATTCATCTTCCTAACTGTAGGTTTGTGCCATGGAATAAAAGCCCTTGTACTTCTCTCCAGCCTTAGGACCACCACATGGTATGTTAGATACTGGTACTACAGCAATAAACATGCATCCAATTAGCAAAACAGTGAGATCAAACAAGCTCGATGGTTGAATACAAGGATATAATGAATATGTGATATTGTAATGGTACAGGACATTTGTATACGACTCCAACTACCGGATAAAGCTCCACCGCACCCTAAGTGCCTAGTAGTTGTTACAGCACTACTCATCTGACACTCACACTCTTGTAATTAGCTGTTCGTATACTTATATTCAATTGCATTGCATGTTAAACCATTAATTACTGTCTATATAGTGTCTCCATGTGTTTATACTCACTACTTATTCATGTATTGTTCTACTATATAATTGTATATAACTACATGATTATTACTAAGTCTTTTAATGCCTTTTATACCCATGTACAGAGGCCCGACCTCTCAGAATCCATTGATATTCATTTTGTACACGAATTGGACCATTTTAAGCAGCTTTTGTAGAACCCGACCTATTTTGGGTCGGCCGTCGGGCTTCCGGCGGCCATCTTGTTGCGCAACTTCCGGACGACCACACGTCGTCTTTTCCCGACGTCACGTCGGCCGGAAGTCCTTATACTATATAAAGAGCACTGTTTTACTGTTCATTGTCTCAGTCTTCACTTGGCTTTCAATAAAGACACATCTATACTTGATACAGAGACTTTCACTTCCTTTTGCCAGGTCATTCTCTTTGCGAACTGCCTACTAGGTCGGATCACTCTCTTTCATTGTATAGTCTGAAGGTCGGACTTGAGATCAGATGGGTCGTCTTTGGTAGTATTTGGGCTACTGAGACCGCTCGATCTTTCATGTAATGCGAAGTCCTATTACCACTCATAGGCACTTCATTTCTGGGTCGATAGTCGTCCAAGGACGACCGCACCAAAACACAGAAACCATTACAATATTATATCTATGATTGAATATGGCAAATCAATATTACAGTCCACCTACTGCACTGCTAATTTCTATTATATTAGTGTATCAAAATGCTGTATTGAACACTGAGCAATTACGATAATTTTCTTGATAATGCTACTACTTGGTCACACGGTCTACTACTTTGTCACACTACCAGCATTATAATGATATGATGACATCTTGCGATCATTTCAAAACCCTCTCCATGTGAAAAGGGAGAAAATACAAACAAACACATGTTTATATTGTTTGAATTTTTCCCCCTTTTCATGAGTGGCTAACTGAATTGTGCGGGTCAGACTTACATGGTTGAGGAACATTTGAGCTGTACCACCTACTAGCACTTGTGGGCACCTGTGGCTGGTTGCTCTTTATTGGCATAAAGAGCTGATTTGGTAAACTGTCTCTATTTGGGTGACATTTGTGCGACAATCTATTAAAAGTTGGGCGTTCTGATAGAGGCGTCCCACTCCATGGCTTTTCATGGTTTATTGCCCAGTCGTCATAGAGAGTTACAGCACCTAAAATAAATATAAACTAATTTTCAAACTTTGGAAATCTTATCTAATGATAATATTATCAGGAGCTGCTCACAAACTACATGTACATGTATTGGATTAGCATATAAAGGTCATCACAAAGGTTATATGTCTTTACTGGATGCAATCTACAATATCTTGTAATCAAAGAAAAGTGTGCCTCTATAAAACCCACAATATTGATATGCGACACCACACTTATAGCAGAATCGTTTACGTTCCTAATAATGTAATGATAATTATTCTATCATTATTTTAAAATGAGTCTTTTAAAAAGAGTTACAGGTGAGACGAGTAAAGATATTGGTTTGGTGTATTACCATCTATCCACATGAGTCTTCCTGGACCATAGCCAATCGCTTCCTTTGTATGCCTCCAGGTCCCTCCCATACAGCCTTCCCTCCCTTTAGGAGCACCTGGATGGGGGTATCTGTATGCTGTTTTGGTCGCAAGGTCATTGTAGCTTTCCTCAAACTCTTCACTGTCGGGTAGATCATCTGTGCTCTGCTGCAAGGAATGAATATCATGCACAACTGTTTACATGCGGCAGAAACTCGTTTTTAGAAGTTCAGAAGGAATGAATGATAAATTTGTTTTAAATTTTTTATTAATTTTCAATTTTGAAATCAACGACAATCCATGTGCTTGTATTTGGAAAAGAAAGACGAACCGCAGATGAATGCTCTACACAACGTATTATAAAAGATACAATTTTTAAAAAGAAAAAGATGAAGACTGAACTATCAGTGAAAATATATCACAGATTTGTACTAATAACACAATGCCAATTCTAGTAACAAAGCCAATATTATTTGTGGAACGTAGTCTCGCTTGCCTGCCAATTCAAATAGCTACACAAATAACATGAAACTTATGTACTATTTTATTTGTTGAATCAAATGTTGAAATGAAAACTATTTGCTCAGAAACTTATTATACAAGAAAAGCAGATGTTTTATAACATGCCTGCCATGCGTCACAATCATATGCCCATGTATAATAAATATATATTGATTGGGAATTTGGCCTGTTCTTTCATTTCCAACTATATTCGCTAGGCCAGTGCACTAACAGTGTTATTCTGTATTGTATGAAGTTCAAAGCATTCATTGATTATTATTGGTGCGACGACTTCGTAGTCACAAGATCAATAGGGCAATAGGCTAATGTGAGAAATGTACTATACATATATCACATGTGTAGCATCGACATGTACTGCATGTCCCTGTATAGCATCTACATGTACTATATGCTACATGTATAACATCTACATGTACATGTACTATATGCTACGTGTATAACATCTGCATGTGCTGTATATCACGTGTATAGTATCTAAACATGTACTATATACATCACCCATATAGTATTTAAATGTAGGCTACCGTACATGTGTTAGTATATAACAATGTAAACAGCATTCATGTTTACCTTCATATTTTTCTCATATTAAAATGTTGTACTGTTTAGCAACTGATAACATACATTGTACATGTAGGTTTACAAAGTAAATCATACATGCACATGCACATGCATATGTATTATCTTATAATAAAATAATGTATGGCTAAAAGAGCACCTGCTGCCTAGTGGTTAGGGTTCGGAATTTTCATGTGGGAGATCCACGTTCAATTTCTATGAAGGTTATTGATGGTGTTAGAAAGGGCTTCTAAACTTAAAAACGTGCCTGTGCTACTTTGGCCATGCTGAAAACATCACTGTGAAGACACCCCTCCCAACTACTCAACTTGAAAAATACTTTAGCTTACCTGGGAATCAGCAGAAGTGAAACCCAGACTGCATAGACTATTATAAAATTCATTAATACCACTGAACAACAGAAACAGGGCATAACTACTACCTACTTGTTTAGCCCTCCTGGTCCTCCATTGCGTCTCAGTCATTAAGGAGGGTAAGGTACTTCCTGAAGACACCCTTTGTCTTCTACACAGCAATGTACCTGAACTAAATTACAAGTGAGAGACATGACTTGTTACAGCCCATAAGGTACACTACAAACAGCATAGTATCTAATAGCATAACATTTAAAATTTTGCAACGAATTGTTTTCAATGGATACTTACAGTCTGCAAAACTGATTGGACCACGATTACAGATATACAGATATATTGCATGTATGTCTCCATTAGAACAAGCTATACTTACTGTGGCCTATAATAAGCCAGGGAGTTCTGTTTGTGTGGTGGAGTTGCTATTGGGTGCACGACCTTTGCCATATCACCGTAATTACCCGCTCTCGCATTGTCCTCTAGACTCACAGGTCTGTGTAAAGTTGGTAGATCATATCTTGGTAACTCCATATCTCAATCTAGCTGTATCCTAATCAATGTTGATGCAGCCACAGCTAAATATAGCCGAGACAAAACTTGATATTTGCACACGCAGCTAATTAAAATTTACAAGGCAGTATATTCACCAGCTTTAGAGTATCAAGTTTGCAGAGCATAGCAACAGTGATCTTCAGCCTTCACTCAAGTGTAGTATCAACGACCAGTGGATTAGTTCTCCCAGCAATGGATTTTTCTGCTTGGTTTGGTCATTCAAAGAAGTTTATTGTATACCACTTAGGCTAATCAATGGATACTTCACATTAGAATTTCATAAAATCTTTAAAACAATATTTTAGTATTGATGTTGAACTCTATTGAAGTTATTCTAACTTTTCTCAATCCAATACATTTATGTAAATGTAGTCTATAAGCAATTTACTTTAGTGTTTATTCACAACAGAGCTGTATATAAACAGTGTTTAATTGGCATATAATATATCAATCAATCTAAATCGATGACAGCAATACAATATAAGCACGACATGTACCAAGGCCTCAGAGAAGTCTGAATAAGCTCTTGTAGAACCATTTGCTGCATGCTGTCATTAGAGGTGTCACATAGGTATCAGGCACATTGCACTACATGCGTGTAGTCTGACATTAAAGGTCACACCATTGCAAATCATGGCGAAACCGAAAAATTCCAACTTTAAATGCACCTTCATTTAAAGTCAAGATAATTAGTCAAGGGAATAATGTCGTAAGGTAATAAGTTTATAAAGAATCTATATCACATGGAATCTTGACCACTGACCAGCTTGGCATCGGACCACTAGCTGCCTAACTCATTACAACAATGCATACATCTGTGCTCTAGCATGCAACCCACACTTTGAGCTTTCAAGGTAGGATAACTCCTTGGTTACCATAAATTTATATAAAGCTACACATACCTCCGATTGAACAACTTTTGAATTTTTGCAAACTTGATTGCATGTACAGTGTCTGCTGGACAGTGAAAACTTTGGCTATGCTACAAAAATATATAGTAGAAAAGTTAGTTTTTTATCTGCGTGATTTTGTGTCACAGGAACTTTGTAGACTAAACAGTCATCGTGGTTTGCTTACTGTACTAGTATTATTTGACAAAATTATACTATTGTTTGCATAATGCTTGTCAATATTCATGTAGTACTTTTATTATGGCATAAGTATAACATAGAGAGCAGTATCATGTATGCATGCACATAAACTTTTAGTGTAGCATTATTTTACCAACAGCTGCTGCACGCGACCGACGCAGAAATTAGTATTTTTTACTCTAAGTTAGCCAAGTGCCATAAAGGCACTCTTTGCTGCTTGAATAGGTAGTTTTTTGCCCCTTCCAATGACCGTTAGGTACATTTTTCTTGTCATTTGATTGGTTTATTACACTGACGTTTATTGTACGTGGTAGTTGTTATTAGATTTTTGGATTACTGTAATATAATATAAAGATCCATATGCTCACATCATTATTGTAATGTCTGTGGAAAACCATCCACATTAGTTGAAACTCTATGAAGAGACATATGCATATACACACTGGAAAACGACCAAATATTTAGATGAAAGGTTCAATAGAGTTGATAGATTAAAAACCCATGTGCAAGTTGGCTATAATGTGTGACTTTTTTCTGCAGTGTTAGCTGTGTTGAAGTTGTCTGTCCACGGTGTAGCATTATAGAGATAGCAACTCCCAAGTCTTCAATAACACCAAGGGAACGTACATAATATAATAGTGACGGTACAGTCATATAAAATACAAGCCAATGTAATACATAATCAAGTTATATTTGTGTTTCACAGAAATAAGTTGATATTCCCTTTCATGTAAGGCTATCTAAAGGTGAAACTACAATAATAAGTCAACTTAGTTTTAGAAACATCGCTAGTACTAACTATCCAGTGTATTTTATTATGCCTTAAATCTCACAGGAGTTTGCTCGGTATAGTTGCTTAAAATTTTCTTATTTTAAAATGATGATGATAATTATAATAATAATAATATCACTCAAGTAAGAATCTGTTGCTTGCAATAAGCACTAGCTACTGCTTAATGTAATGTACAAATCATGGAAATAGGCTGCAAGTACAAGTCCATATGCATTGCATTTCAAAATTGTAATCAAAGTAATCTATGCGAGAAATTAAGCTAAATTTTTACCAACTTAAAAGTTTGTGTAACTTAGTTGAATAAAAATTTGTCTGCACCTTATACATCCATCATCAGATCTACATGTATTAGAGAAAAGAGCACTTGAGTTTATGTGTCAAAATATACGCTACGTCGGTTGGCCTTGTAGTAATCTGCTGACTCATTAGCAGTAGTCTCGCTTGTAAACAGGTCTGATTCACTAGCCGCCTTCATCGGATAGTGGGAGCTAAATATGGCATTCTTTGCTGGTAGTCTCCCGGACAGCTGATCAATTGTAGTTTCAGAAGGTTTAGCTTCATTGATAGGAGCCACACGTCGTACTGGTTGCAGCTCATTGCTTTCGTCGTACATGTACAGTACACCAGAAAACGTTTTCATGTCTTTAACCTTTTTACCATTTTTGTCATAGTAGACATGTGTGGGCTTAGAGAGATGGCGATTCTTTAATGAAGCGGGTAAATGTTTGAGTATAGTTTCATAGTACTTGTTATTCTGGGAAGATGTTGGAGGTAACAGTAGAGCAATCAAGTACACCACTGTAAAAAAGTGAATGTCGGTGGTAATATAATATGCGTACAATATTATAGTTTGTTATATATATACAGTAATATAATAATACAATAATAATAATATAATATATGCATACAATATTATATATTATTTTGAGTAAATATATGCTTGAACTAATTCAAATAACACCAGTTTCAAAGGTCAAGTTTAGCACTCATAAACTACCATTCATACTAAGGAGTTGTTCTCTCTCAACTGAGAGAGGACAACTTCTTATTGCAATCAGTATCCTATGGGGCCCATTGGTAGTTTTTGGTGATGAAATTTATTTGTGAGCAGCCCAGGGTTTGGTCTCACAATGTATATCGTGGTAATCAGATCGATAAAAATACATGGTTTATAATCTATTACTAAATTTGCCCAAATGTACACAATCATGTAAATAGGCATGATATGAATAATGATGTTATTAGAAGATTTATGCACTTATGTATTATGGTGTTACTGCATTATTGTATTATAGTATTATTGTGTTATTGTATTATACTGTTATTAGTATCATAGTACTATTTTGTTATTTTATTAAATAGTACTATTGTATTATTAGTATTATAGTATTATTGTATTATAGTATTATTGCTGACTTACAGTATATGAACCATACAGAAATTATGTCAACCCAGAAACCTGCCCAATTTGGCTGCCAATCCGTAATATTTCCAGGTCTAAAATAAGACAGTAAATCAAATAATGACACAGTAATGTGTTATTATACACCATACTGGTAAATTCAGATGCTACATTGTATGTTCAAGTTATCAATATTATTCATGATGAGACAATACTTGGTAGGAGTAATTAATTATTCTTGTTAAAAATTCTTAATAAAAATTTAAGTAGTTTGACAATGAATTCAGCACTGTTACAATAATTTAATTACATGTGCATGTATATCCTACACCAATGTTTTTACTTACTCGAACCAGTGCGTGAGAGTCATCATCACAAAGAGGATAGAACAGGCAAACTGGAAATGGAGAAATCCGTAACTATATGCAGTCTGCTTTACTTCATTATAAGCAACTCCTTGACCAGCATCGTAAACAAGAGGGCTACAGCAGTAATCTTCAAACTTCTCCTTGCTAAATTCCTAGAGTTTTACAAAAGTTATAAAATATCTATATAATTTGAAAGTCCACCATAAATAATAACACAAGTTCTGAAAGCAATATATAATTATGTATATTATACAATAAGTTAATTATGTTCTAATATGCTCAGTTGATGCTTTGCACATGTTTACACAATGTATGTAATAGTATGTATACTAGACTATTGTAACTTGCAACATGTTTTTTGAAACCAAATGATTGGCAGAGAATAGATGACTCCTGCCACTGCAATTGTATTTTATTAGAAAGCAAATATATACATGTTATAAGACCTAACCATCTTGTTCTTTTATCTGGTTATCTGGCAGAGATAAAACATCTTGTTTCAATCATTCATATATACTATTGCAGTTCTACATTGTAAACACATACAAAGTGCATAATTATGATATACACTGCTATTTGATGCCACATTTTTTACAATTAATATGACCACATTTGAAATTCAACTAAATATTGAATGTTATTCTACTCTCTCAACCTACCTGGTCACTTTCTATCTTGATGTTATGTAGAGCCAGTGCATCCGTATAGCGGACCTCCGAGGCAGGTCCAGCTTCCAGTGGAAGAGATCTAGCAGCCGAAGATAATCTATATCTGGCAGCGGTCTCGGCTTGTCTAGATGTATGCTGAACACTGCAATCAGTAGAGGAACTTGATTATTGAACACACCTGATTAGAGTAAGGTAAGAGACTGCTATTATCTATCTGCGCCCATGCAACGCTATATACATGTATGTAATCACATATTGTATTACATAACCTGTGATAACAAATGACCATGTTAGTTTTTTGGTCAACCCTCATACAAGGGAACATGAATTAACATTCACGTCTATATGTTGGGTTGGGGTTTAGGGTAAGAGCAGACAACTTACAAGATGAAGAGAAGACAACTCCCCTGTAGCAAAGATTCGCAAAGTATTCGCTACATTGCAACATGTACGACGTCTCTTATTACGTATTTTGTGCAAAGAAACACTTCAAGGAAAATGCAACAAAACACGATATTGCATGACTCTATTTCAGCAAAAAGAATCATATGACGTTACATTAGAGACAGTGTGCTCGACAATGTCATAATAAATAGAAAGTTCAACAAGCAAAGAGGGAAATAAAAACAACTCAAAAATTTCTCAACCTACTTTTAATTTATTATACTGATCAGTTTAGTGAGCTACGATAAACTGTGGTATATAAATATATTACCTTTTGTAGAGAGCAATGAATAAGTAGTAAAAGAGTCCAGCATATTGCAATCTTTTACCCCACTCGTTAGCTGTAGCATTAGATGCCAGTTGGTAAGTGATGCATTTAACTTCTGAAAAGGTTGTATTACTAGCTCCAACCTGTAATGCAGAAGTGGCTGTATTATTGGTAGGCAGGGAGTATGCTGCTCCCACTGCATCTCGAAGAACATTCACTGAAAATAGAAAAGAAGCAAAGTTCAATGTCTTTGCAACCTATTGGACCGACATGAGTCGCAAATAATAATTCAACGATGGCCGTCTGACCTAAGGCCAAAGGGTTATTGACCTGGGATTTTGCTTGGTCGGAGGAATTAAACCATACCCTAGCTCATCAACATTGAAGTGAGTATTTTGCATTTGGACCAGGCCGATGTGTTCATGACTCTGTGACGGATGTGGGTCGGAAGACTTTTTAACAAGTTGGCCTGTGCCTGAAACTTAGGTCGTGAAGACACTAATTATATCTTAGATAATTCACTTTAAAATACTGGTCAAACTTACCGTTAAATGGACCATCGGGTCTGCTGTGTAGTGCGCTCCAAGTTCTGTACATGATATATGATATGATGAAACTGCTCTGGTAAAGGTCAGCATTCTGACTTCCTGTAATGAAGTTATTGAATATTCATGGTGTGTATTAGTAATGTATGCTGCTAGCCTGGGCACCAAGTGTCACCACGACACTTCCACCGTTCTGAACTAAACTCTACTTACTGGTTGGTTAAGACTAATAGGCCTGAGGCCCAGGTAGTTGTGAAGAAAAAACGAGAACCTAACGGGACTGACCTCGAATAAGTGCTGGTACTGCTGTTAATACAATAAGCAGACAGCAGCAGCCTGTATGCGCTAGAGAGATGACCTTGTTTGAGAGGCACCCGGAATAGTAGTGGATGACCACATAGCTGAGGGCAGCTGATATCCCAAGCAGAATTATAGTGGCTGACCAAATCAACAGGTGCCACTTCTTGTTCTTTTCCGCTTTTCTCAAACTGTTAAACACCAATAAAAATAATACATTATTATACAAAGTGAAGCTGCTACAACTGCTATAGATTTCTTGTGAACATTTTTCGCAAGTAAATTGCAGTTGTTGATATGTTGCTAAGGAAACCATAATGTCAACTATCGCGTTTTAAAAAATAATGCAATAGATTTTCTAATATTATAATCTAATATACTAGGCTTACAGTTTGGCATTGGAGTCAATGGTAACTTGGCACATGAAGAATATATTTACTGTGATATAAAAACATCCTCCGACGAGACCAACGTATCTCATAACTAAAATTGTAAAAGCACAACAATTACAATATTGTCAGTTTAATCTAAATATTTATCAGCTAAGACAGCAAGTAAAATATATGAGAAATTATGCTGGACAATTGTTACAGTACAATAATTTATTTATAAATTGAAAAATAGCTGAATATGAAAGTGTTTTTACCTGTTGCAATAGGAGAAAAATCTTTCCCATGTATGTACAGGAATAAATATCCATCTATGGCAAGCAGGAATAACCACTTCCAAAGCCAGAATCTGTTAAAAATTGTTAGCAATAATTACTAGTATTATGACTTGTGCCACAAAGGGGCCCATTTCTAACCTGTATGTGTGCCTAAAGTACCAGAAGTGATGTAGCTCTTTATAAGTCAGGATTTCAATGGTGTAAATTAGCCAAGCAGAAAAGCTTACTAAGCAGTCTTATATACATGTAGTTGTTATAGACTGTAGTTCTTTGAAATCACGTCTTAGCTTAGATGTGACTCCTCAAATATGAATGGCAATATTTTGAAAGATCAATCTTGGTAAGACTTGAAAATCTTTGTACAGCAAAAAGTTTTGTGATGAAAAGTAGTAAACAAAGCACTTTTATTTTATGTCATTATCCTAATTACATTTTGATAACCATCCAGTTATTATCATCAGGAAAATACAACTACAATTTTTCTGAAAAAAATGCGTGTAAAATGGCCAAGCATTGTATCTTACTAGCTTGATACACCAGACTTCAGATTACTGATAACTGAGCACTCAAAACTATATCGTGGCATCATGATAGTAACTAGGTGAATGAGCAAAGTCATCCTTGCCTTGTCATAGTGTGACAGATAGTACTGTTGGCATTTATTAGATAGTGAAGTTATCCTCCCCTGAGGACAACTTTTAGTTTATAGCCCATGAGAACCCATGAACAAATTACAAATAATGCCATAGCATTCATTACAGTTGATAGGTGAAAATACTCACCCATTGTGAATAGCACCTGGTAAACCTCTACTGTGTTTTGCAAAGCTAGTGAGAGGTATTAGAAGGAGATGGAGGCAAAGTTGACCTGCACATAACTTGTATACCCCTGTGTATTGACCAAAAAACTCTGAACAGCTGCGTGTAATGGAATACTGCTTGCAGACAGTGTTGAGAAAGGCTATCTGTAAAATTAATGCATCGTAAAATGTAACACATGATATCTTCACTGCGTATCCCTTCAGCACAGTACAGTTCGACGTGGTACATAATGCCAATATACCAATTACCAGTTTACATTACATGTGTATAAGAGATCTACATAATAAATAACAAATGCGACATACTCTGTTCATAGAAATTTATATGAAAAAATGCTCAACTCAATTGCTTGGAGGTAGTTTTGACTCTCATGAATTCTATAGAGATAAAGTGGTAGAAGTTATCACATCTTAGATGAATCTAACAGTTTATTAATAGAATGGGCATTAGACAGCTTACCTCCTGAATGAGGAACCGTGGTATTTCAGGGATGAGGCTACACACAGACACAGCTATTGTGAATATGAACATGGTTAGGTACATGAACCTGGTGGCTGTGGATTCCTTAATCCTCGGAAGAAACCCACAAAGACAGTGACATGGAGCTCCCCAGCAGAGGCAGCATATCTACAAGTGAGTTATGTTTATTCTTTATGCAGATCATTGTTCACGAGTAGTTCGGCAGATTACATGATTGTATAACGAGCGTCATTCATCAGTGATACTGGGCAGTGGTACTTGGCAGTGGTACTGGACAGTGATACTGGGCAGTGGTACTGGGCAGTGGTACTGGGCAGTGGTACTGGACAGTGATAGTGGGCAGTGGTACTGGGTAGTGATAGTGGGCAGTGATAGTGGGCAGTGATAGTAGGCAGTGGTACTGGGCAGTGATAGTGGGCAGTGATAGTGGGCAGTGGGCATAGCGCAATTAACCTCATATAGTTCTGGTAATATACATGTAATAACTGCCAGTTTCAAAATATCCACAATTACATGTACCATATAATTATGTTATAATACTCGCACAGTATTACATTCTACAAAATTACCAGTCCACAGATTGGGTTAGAGATTTCACATCTGTTCACTGGATTCACTGTGCTTAGACTTGGATGAAATGACTTTACATTTTTTGGTGGCTGTAGAAAAGATAAAAACATTGTTATTCATTGTTTATTTGTTATTTTTAACATACATTACATGGTAAACTAGAGTTGTATTAACAACACAATGGAATTATATAACATTTTTCGTTATATATTGAGAACTGCAAAACATATCCTGTGCATTTGAATGTTGTTTGACACATCTACACCTTTTATGTAGGCTTTACAATCATTATCATACTAATAGAAAACAATCCAAATATACAAATACATAATGTATAAATGGAATGTACAGTAGACTATTAAGAGAATAAACTAATGCAACTTCACATCAAGTGAGAGAATGTAAAGCAATCATACCATGGTGGAGGGTCTTGTATCAAGGAGGGTGCATTTTTTTAACAATGGTTGAATGTTTTGTAAGAATGTTAGACAAAAATGTTTTATTCCTATTGTGTTACTAGTTCTGGTTTTAAAATAATATCCTCTATAGTTATTATTGACGCATAAAAATGATGTTACTGTTACTGTTACTGTTATATACAGCAAACCTCCTACCAGTGCCAAAATTCTTAGTATAGCCCTATTATATTATAGTTATTATAATACTGAAGTTGCCTAACAAACATCATAATTACATATATAAAAAAATAGCCAAACCTCCTAACAATACTGAAGGTGTTATCGACACTACTCTGATCTACGCACACAGTCTGGTTAGTTTTGCTGGAGGGTCTGAGAGTAGGTTCGAGTGTTCCTCTTGTACATAAAAATATCATGGCTGTGACCCTAATCTAGATGCTTCTGTAAAAGCTTCGGCTAAGAGACTCCTAGTTAAAAGGTGTGTCTTTATTGAGCTCTCAGGGACAAATGAACTACATTACATAAAGAATTGTCTCAGCTATTATATAAAAAGTACTTCCGGCCTTTAATACACGTATAATGAGATATAAAAAGTGTACAAGTAGGCATCGGTAGAGACGACTAGGGTTCAGTAGTCAGCCCCTAGGTTGGGTGCTAAAGAAAATGTAGGTATTTGATGCACTACAACAATTATACATTAATAGAAATGAAACAGCATGTCCACTTGGCCTTTGGCGTACTACATTGACTTGAAACAAACATGCAGAATGATTTGTATACACAGTCATATAAACACAGAATATCATAATAGTCTGGGATCATCAAAATACTATAGCAAAAATGCATTCATAATGAAGCTGTAAATGAAGCTATAATGATTAATGAAGCTATAAAAGCTTATAATGGTATGTTCCATGAGTCCATGTAAAATAAATAATTATAGTGCCCACCAATAATAAATAGTCTACAATTGGATGTGCATGCATACTCATGTACATGTAAGTCTCCCTACATAACATTCATGTATCAGGGGCGTAACTTTTGAAAAATTTTTGGGGTGGCTAGAAGTCGGGTGCTTATGCAGGCCATCGGCCTGCCCGAGCGCGAGAGCGGGGTGGGTGCGGGAGGGGCGCAGCGCCCTCCCGCAAGGGGGGTCCGGGGGTCTCCCCCGGAATAAAATTAGAAAATTACTACCTAGATATGCAATTTCGGGACGTTTAAGGTGTAAAATTACTGTTCAAAATAATTGGATATTATATATGTATAGTCAAGTAAATCAAAGTAGCACAAGACAGATGAAATTTTTCACGCTGTGATACATTAAACTGAGCTTTTCATAAACAGATATAGAATAAGTTTGAGCGCCGAAAAAATATAGGCTAAATTGGTTCTCCAAGTAATTATTCCTTACTACTAAAGCTTCACTAGAAATTAGACCTATATTATCTCAACTAGGCCACCTTAAGCACACTAGATCTGACATTACTAGTACTGACTAGTCTACTTAAACTCCTGACCAGGATACTATCATGATACAAAATAAAAATACAGAAACAAAAAAAATAATAAACGGGTAACACTAGCACCAAAAGATTTTGCGTTTTTCTTCTCCAGAAAAAATATTTTTTCCTACACTGACAAGAAAAAGAATAGAATCAATTAATTAAATAATACAATATATATTATTATTATAATTCATTATATTAATAATTATTATTGGTGGCTACATGAGTGAGGTTTTGATATTATTAAAAATAGATATTAATAAAATATAATAATAATAAATTAATATTTATATAATAATTATATAAATATTAATTAATATAAAAATATAATATTAATTTATTATTATTATATTTTATTAATATCGATTTTTAACAATATCAAAACCCCACTCATGTAGCCACCAAATCCAGCAATAAGCTTTGCTCACATACATGCTAACAATCTACTTGGAAGCCTATACAATGTTCATCTTTTTATTGGAGGACGGAGGTTGTAAAGAAGCAGTTATAACTTAAAACGTAGCAACAAGTTATTTGGTCTGTACGGAAAATTCCAAGTTATGTAGCTTGAGATTAAAGTAATTCATGGAGCCGGTTTGGTTTTATATTCAATATAGTCAACATATTATGCAACTGTAATTATAAGTAGCTACAAACCTTGGGCTAATCACCCTGATTGTAAATAATGATTGGCTATTTCTAGTAATCCAATGATTTGATTGGTCTGTCAAAAAGTAGCGTGTCGCATAAACTATATTCTATACTACATCCTTAGAAATACGTAGTGAGGAAAACTTTACCGCGGCCATAGGAGAAGATAACTCTATGGCCGCCGTAGAATTGATACCCCTGAATTCAAAAACACCATTTTTGGGCCACTTTATTTTGAAATTTAGGGGCGGCCATGCCGCTCTGCCGCCCCTAAAGTTACGGCCCTGCTGTATATTAGAAAATGGGTTTTCGGTGGATGAAATAATCTCCCATTAATATTATTACCTGTTATCTTTTCTCTAAAGAGAGAAGATAACTCTATACAAGACTGACCAGCAGAAAGGCAAGTTCAGCTTATGGGGACTCATAAGCCATTGATTATAAATTAGAAGTTGTCCTCTCTCAATTGAGAGAGGGCAACTTCTAATCAGTACCAATAGCTTGTGAGTGCCCATGGTTCAGCTGCATAACATAAAGCATGCATGCCAACTATTCTAAGCTGTACTCTGCTATCAGCTTGCATACATCAGTTGTTTATTTCCACCAGGAAATATTTCTACCATTTTCCCTTACCCACCTGACATGTATATACATGTAGATTTATATAGATAAAGAATTTAAAAAATAAGACGTACATTTTAAGCTAGCTTTTAATGCTGGTCTCTTTTATTGCTTATTACATGTACATGTATGTTGCTACTTGCAGAGTGAGGTTTAAAACAATGGCAAAAGTAATGAAAACTGCAAGCTCAGACAATTTTACAAAAACTGTAACTGAGCCCTATTTCCTGTTTTTATGCTTTTCATTGCTGAGTATGGGCACCAAATGTTGTGTAGATTACACATACAACAATTAATGGTTTTGTCACTTAGATGGATCATCGGTCAAGGAATCAGCAGTCAGGTATAGAGTAATTTATAAAATATTTTTGTGAAATCTTCATTTATTGCATTTTTCTAAGGCAACACTTCTGACAAAGTTGGTATGATCATAAGTCAAAGCGGTAGGCCCTAATGATGGCTCATAGTGCTGCCCATACAATAAGTGGGCAGCTGTAGTTTATGAACCGTAGAGATGAGGTCACAATAGAATAGGCTGCTGTTAGGATTGGCAGCATAAAAAGTCTGTTGCTGTTTCAAACAACAGTTTTGCACCATTTCCAGTCGCAGCCTCTTCGAATTGTTTGACTGGTATCAATTTTCCATTTTCATCATACACATACAGTTCATCTTTCTTGTATGCCTTTGGATTGCCTATACGGATCCCTAAGCGGGTATAGTACTGTTCTGGTACAGCTCTAGTGGCTGGTTGGCGACCTGTACAGTTCATATAAGTTTGAAGGTATTTATTAGCTTCGTCTTTCTTTGTTGGCTTCAACCATGTTGCAAAGTAGAGCACTGTAAGTAAAATTTAATCACCAAATGGGAGCTATCTGACCACATAAGGAAAACACAATATCACATCACACAGTAATCTATAGCACTATTAATAGGACATAGGTTGTGAACTTCGACAGACCGACTCTTTTGTCCATTGTCCATTGACATGGCTCCATGGGCAAGGCGTAGTACCCATAGTACCAGCCCACCTTTGATCTCAATTAACCAAAGCTTACTTTGAATAAATTATATAATTTAAGTCGTTGTGTCTGATATTGACGAGTTATCATACCGCTCTATGGGATAAAGCCAACATGCTGGTCTTCGCATAGGCCAATGTTTTGCTCTCCAATGAGACTCTGTTGGACAAAAATGAAAAAATGGCCTCTAGTGTAGCCGGGTCTTTGTGAACAAGGATGCCACCATCGTGTTATAGGTGCATGGATATGTATGTTAATACATGTAGGTGCTCACCAAATATTAGCCAGACACTAAGTATATCAATCCAGAAAGCTGCCCAATTTGGTTTCCACTCCACCACAGAACCAGGGCTAAGATACAACAAATGATCATTATAGCAACTGTTCGAAAATTTCAGTTAGAAACAGGATGTTCCGAAAGTTTTCTAACCCCAAACCCCAACCACAGAAGAATGTTTTTGGAACGTCTTGTTTTTAACTTTACCTTTTATTATAACAGTAATATTCATACTTTGACAAGTTTGTCTGTAAAAATTTGAAGAATACAACTTCCTATTATGTATGATCAATAGCTTACGAGTTAGCTATTAACTAACAACATAATTATTACATGGTATATCTAAGGGGTGGCCATGACATGAATAGATGATATTTAGATTGCACTAAAACTTACTCAAACCACCGGGTCAGCTCCATCATAATAAACAAGATTGAGCAAGTGAACTGAAAATGCAGAAACCAGTATCTGTATGTAGTTTGATACTTTTCATTATACTTCACCTTCTGTCCTGCATTAGTTATATCAGGCTTGCAGTCAAAATACCCATCCTAAAATGACAAAGTAGAAAATAATACAAATTAGTAATTATTCTAAAACAAAAAGCTTCTTTTTCAGAATAGAGGCAACGAGACCAGTAGCTGTATAATTCACGTATTCTGGGATTCATGTTGTTGAAGAAAATATATGTTCGCCATCTGGTATATCCTTCATGTAAGACACCCACGAAAATATAACTAGCCATATACTACAATAGCTTGTATAACATAGAATACTGTTATAATTATTATAGTAGCATAATTTGGAGTTATCTACCTTCTGGTAGATAAGTGTTTGATTTAGATGCTTACTATACCCGTCATCTTCAGTTTATATTTGCAGTAATGCCGTGTAAATGTACTCACACAGCATCGACTTCTGGGAGCTGGAGTCATTAGTTTTCCTTGATACACAGAACTATATACTCTAGTCACCTGCTGACTTCTCTGCCTTAGTGGACGCCTGGTTGAATAATAACTAGAGGCGCTGTCGTAATATGCTGGCTGCTGCTTACTCTCCCCATCTATAGATATTTGTTGGAAGCTAAAATATTACAATGTATATTTCACAAAGTTATGCAATTATACAATACTCTATTACTATTACACCATGTGGTTATTGTTTGCAAAATTTACAATGCACAGTTAAATACATTTGACACTATCCTCTAGTCATCATAATAAAAAAGGTTTTCCACTAATGCATAAACTACCATTATTTTGCATAACAAAAATCTGGCTAAAATTGGACGACTATATCGTTAAGATCATATTTGTTGTGAATATTGCCATTTGCATCATCAATTCTTTTAAAGTAAGCAGAGCCGAAACTGAAACTGAATTGAATTAATGTGTTCAAAAATAATTGAAAATTAATGCTACCTTTTGTAGATGGCAACAAACAAGTAGTATATCAATCCAGCGTATTGAAACCCAACACCTAGTTGAGCTACTCTGCTGTGAATCTCCTTGTTAATGGTGATGCACTGGAACTCGGGCTCAACAGATGGTGAAGTTAAGTTGTTGCTACCAAAAGCTGTAGTCATATTGCTTGTCAGTTGAATGCCAGACGAGATCACGTTACTTAGAATTGTCACTGTAAAATAGCAAGATACTGGAGAGTGGAGATGCCAATGGACATGAACCAACAATAATATTCAGATGTGGTAAGTATTTAATATTCTCATTCCAAACCTCTCCATGTCTCTTCTGCTACTGCTGGTAAATGCACCAATTTGCCACTAATATCGTATATTCGCAACATAATTTTCAACTTTACATTGATGTTAGTAGTAGTAAGTTACGCATTGTATTAGTAAAGATATCTATAACCACTAAATATCTAATACTCTATTTTCTACTAGTCTACTATTCCAATAACGGTGTTGTTGAGCATCCAGTTACGAACTGTTATAGTTACCAACAATCAACTACTGTTATGCTGACTAAAAATATAATGCAATTGGCAAGTCCTGTAGTAACTGTTATGCAATATACTGTCAACAAACCATTGAAATCTTCATTTGGCCGCGAATGTAGTGCACTCCAGGTTCCATACATGATGTAGGAAACTACAACACTACTCTGCAGCAGGTCTCCATTTGGGTTACCTTGAAATTGCAATTTAGTAGTGTGTTAAACTACCATCATCGGATCATCCAATGATAATCAGTGTCAATCATCAGCATTATTTGTCACCCAAAACTTTTATTTTTATTTTCTTTGACTTTTCTTACTTTTCTTAGCCCTCTCATTACCACATTATTATTTGCAAAAACTACAGCTTCTTAATTTGTGGTAAATTTTCTTAAACTCAAGTAAACTAGTTTACATTATGAGGCTACACAGAGAGCACACACTATAGAGTAGACAGTAGATTATTACCTTTATATATTGATGGTATGGCTGTTATAACAATAATTACGAAGCACCCCAGTGTGTGGGCAATAATAATGAGTCTGTTAACCATACATCCAGAGTAAAAGGCGTATATTATGTAACACACCAACACACTGATAGTCAACATCACCACAGTTATGATCCATATCCCTATGTACCATTTCTTGTCTACATCTGCTTTGCGGAAGCTAGAAATAGAGAAATGGAGAATTTTCAGTAAACGTCATATACTGTATAGTAGATACCTACAATAGATAAAGTAGATAGAAATATATAAATATATTATATAATATTCTAGATGCGTGAAGAAGTTAAATCCACAACTGCTTTTTCAGGTTTATCACCTATATTCGCACATTCCATGCTTTTAACAATGCAGAAATTTGTAGTCTAGTTTATCATAAACCTGTTCATGCATTTACTCTTTGGGTAGTGGACATTTCAGATGCAGATTCAGAGAAAAATGCCTAACTTGTCCATTGCATTATTACAGATTATAATGTTTAAACATTATAATCTGTAACAATGCAGTGGACAATTTAGGCATTTTTCTCCCCCCCCCCCAAAAAAAATAAAACGTTGGTTCAAAAAATTTGTCTACTACCAGAAACTATACAGTCATGTAAGGTGTATGTTATGTTTACCATTTCGATGATAAGCATTGTAGCTAGCATGTGTAGTGACAGCATTGCTAGATACGCAACTACATAATATAAGGTATTGTTAGCATACAATTATAACATTATGGCAATGGTCTACTATAGTTTATACTGATACTCTCCTTTACTTTATACTGAACCTTGCCACGAGCCTGGTCGGCCCTTACAACCATGGGCACTAATAAACTGTTGATCATAATTAGAAATTGTTCTCTCCCGATTTATCTTAGAGGAAGATAAATTGGGAGAGGGCAACTTCTAATTATGATCAGTAGCTTATTATTATTATAGGCTTACAACCCAGCTTGGGGGTTTTCCCTTCAACTGAAATGAATTTTTACAGCACTACAAATAGGACATGGACTGGACATGAACTACTCAACTAGTCATGAACTGTAAGCCAACTTTACTTACAGCTTAGAATTAACCTCGATGGTTACTTGACACATGAAGAAGATATTCACGGTTATATACAGGAAACCTCCTACCAGTCCCAGAATTCTTAGCACTGCAAAGTTACTGGAATTAATATCATTCTGACACAATTTTCTATACAGCATATACATGTACATGTGGGCTATGTGACATAGTGGGCTATGCAGAGGTTATATGCTGGTGCTGCAGAATGTGCTAAGATAATGTATGCTGGTGTTACAAAGTATTCACTGTATTGTATTTACTTATAGCAATTGGTGCAAAGTGTTCTTCATGGACATATAGTAGCAAAACAACATCCACAGTTATAATCAGAGCCCATTTCCAAAACCAGTATCTGTAAATAGAAGTTAAAATTTAGCAAAAGATATAAATTGGCAAATTAAAACGTTTGAAAGAATCTTCTTTACTCCATGCCAAGCTGATGCTCAGGAAAACACCAGTGCTAGTACTTACATATACAGTGGAACACCCAAAAGCATTTCCACCAATCATTTTTATATGACTAATTAAGCCCCAACGTAGAAATTTATCAATGAACAAAACCTAAGCAAAAATGGTGACAACGAAATGTGCATGTTTGTTACATGTTGTACTACAGTACGAATACATTAATTGGCAAGCTTTTTACACTACAATTAGACATCAAGTAGGAAGCAGCTAGATTTGTTCAAAAATGAATTCCCCTGTACCACACTGATTATGAGAAAGTACAGTCATGTACTTATTATACAGTTCAATGATACACAAAATTTTGCACCCTGATCTACTTATGCTGTGTTGGCAATAGCATAGATACATTATCAGTGTGATTGGTTATAGGAAAGTTATCCTCTCTCTCTTATTTCTTCCCCCCCCCCCCCCCCTCAGTTGCTGTCAGGCAAAAGCCAATGCTAATATAACATTTGGATGAGAAGAGAGGGAAGTGATGACAATTTTCTTAGAATTTTTAGTCCAATAGAACGGATTGAATAGAACTTGCCCATTGTGAAGAGACCCAGAGAATGTAGTGCTATTAGAGGAACATAGTGTGATTGGTATCAGTAGTACATGCATCAATAGCTGCCCTGAGCACATCTTGTACACGGCTGTAAATTTTCCGAAGAACTCGGTGCAATCATAACCTTCTGCTATGGAGTATTTATAGCATGTGCTATTGAGGAAAGATGACTAAAATATAATACAATAAATATAATATACAATTGAAGACATAGTAAGTTCGAAGTTGTCTGCTTTTTTAACAAAGAAAGGACAACTCCCACACTATACACCATTGAAACCACCAAGGGACATGTACATGCGTGTGTGCATGATAACAATAAATGTCTATCAATAGTCAGTGACCAAAATCAGAATCAACTAAATTCTATCTATTTGGTTCAATGTCTACTACATCATGAAGGAAACTGCTATAAACTCACAGCCTGTATGATTTGAGCTGGTATCTCGGGGATGAGGCTGAAGACAGACATAATAATTGTGAAGATGAACATCATTAAATACATGAGCCTTGTAGTTGTAGACTCCTTTACAGGAGGAAAGCAGCCACAGCAACAGTGACAAGGAGCTGCACAGAACAGACAGCAAAACTACAAAATAATAACACTGCATAATATACAGCATAATATTATACACAGTGGTATTTTTTACACTGACAATTGCTTAATTTTAGTGACATGAAACCATTGGCTGTGTGGTAAATTTTAACCAGTTTAACCATTGATTAGTTTATGAACTGCCAGTTAGCTTCACAGATATAGGTTATTAAAATATTTTGGAGACCTAAATCACACAGCAAAAGTGAAAATGTATGTTTGGAGCTTGGAAACAGATAATAAAACTCTGCTCTCAGTCAAACAACAATTTAGTACATAACCAATATTGTTGTCCATAAAGCTGTAAACTGAGGCAAATTTCACAACCTTTACCTGAGCATAAATTGAGTTAGTTACAAGGAGTTGGCCTTCAACTGTTCTTTCTGCGGGATGTATAAAACTAGCATCTGCATCTACTTTCCTAAGACTACCAGCTTTCATTCTATGGCTCATCATTCTCTAGTCCACACTTTTCTATTTTAATTCTCTTTACTTGTGCAGTTTTATACAGTTTTGTTGGAATATTGCTGATATGGCTTGATAGCATTTGACCTCTTTGGCTCTCAACACATTTGAACAATGGTGAAAATCTGTCTGCTTTGTCTGTAAAAAATGCATTTTTTAAATACCAAAGTCTATACAAAACAATGCTTATAGTAGCAATATACAATATACAGGTTATGTGGTTTACATTAGTTGTACAAAATTTCCACATACCAGGCAGGAGATTGTAAGCTGGTGATGATAACTCCAATTTTAACTATGCATTCTAACTCCTTGACTTTAACCAACAGCTTAGGACACCGTGCAGTGAAGCCAGTTGACAGTCACTGATATATCAGCTCTTTCATAATTATTTGCTCTCTTTTACTTTATGTATGTTTCACACAGGATACTTTGAATTTCAATTTGATGAAATTTTATTTAGGAAACACTGGCTATGCAGGTAGGTAGAACAGGTGATGATAATTGCAAACATAAAATATACTAATTACTGTGAACATACACTGGATAGCATTTACAGGCTGTAAAAATAAAATTTGAGAAAATAGTATGTATTTTACAATAGTAACAACCAGAGAGGATCTCTACCAGAGGAATATTAGCTATGATTGATTAGACACCAGCACAATATTGGAAAAACTTGAAAAATAAATAGTTTACTTTCCTGAAATAGAAATTGCTACAGAAATAACATATGACACAAGTTATTTAAAATTTGACTGGATAATAGTTCAACCTACATCAATAGAACAGTTCCAACAAGGACAAGAAAATGTATAAGCTTCCACCAGGATACCCTGTAAAAACTATCAAGTGTGGCTATCTTTCCTGGGTCGAACTCTACCACCATGCCTCTGTTCCGTGTCCAGGAATCCTTTCACTGCTGATCCTACACCATTCAGATCCAAGAGGAAGGTGTCATGTCCGTACACAGAATCCAACTCATAGAACGTGACTCTCTCATTACCGGCAGCACGGCATACAGCGGCCAGCTGCTTCTGCTGCCATATTGGAAACAGAATATCGGTAGTGACTCCCAAGACCATAACTGGACACCTGATCTTAGAGAAAGCAGCATCTAGACTACCGTGGTCTTCGCCGATGTCAAACAAATCCATAGCCTTAGAGATGTAGATAAGCGAGTTTGGGTCATACATGGTGCAAAACATCTCACCTGTAATAATGACATTACATTGAACATAATAATTTATGTAGATATTTAGATCCAAGGCTTTTCATTTCTGCTCTACTATTATTCCACTAAATAACGGCAATTGCATTTGTTTCAAATGTACAACGCGTAATGCGGTGCAGTAGAATTCACACTTTATACCTTGGTAGTCTAGATAGCTCTCAATAAGGAATGTAGGACAGAGAGCGGGTGCCTCATCTTCATCTATTCTCTTCCTGGCAAATCTCTCGCTCCACTCTGGTCCCGACCTGTAGGTCATGGTGGCCAGCTCACGCGCCATTTTCATTCCATTACGAGGATATGATTTACCATAGTAGTGCCCTGGTACAGACAACACAACCATTGTTGATATCACCATGGATACCAACATCCGTATAATGTGTATAAACTAACTTGCTGCACTCAATTGGTAACATTTTAAATAGGTCAAATGCCTCAAATTGCTGGTTTGTTTACAAACAAATCGTTTAAGACAATGACACGGAAGACTGGATCATCTATCATGCATGTATGTAATTATAAACCATACCATTCTGCCACAGAGGGTCTGTCATAATGCTCTTTCTCTGAAGGTATCGCATAGCAATAGAAGTAGGGTGAGAGAGAGCGCAGGAGGAGATGGAGACCATGCGCCCCACCCTATCTGGGTATTCCACAGCAGAAGTAAGGCTACACATACCACCTGTGTAACAATATTATTTATGTGTGGATTTTCTGTCTACTCCTTATGATATAGAAATCATTTCTCTCAAAGTATGCTGTGCAAAGAAAAGTGAGTCAGTGCAAACAGAGATCATAACATTTGAAAATATAACCCTGCTAACCTTGAAATACTCCACTTCAGTGTAAACTCATGCTACTTACTACTCAATCTTTGCATTGAGATTAAAGTGGGAAGAAATCCAACTTGTCAATTTAAATATTGGTTAGTTAGATATAAGAGTTTATAACAGTATGGACCTAGCACATTGGTACACATAAGCCTAAATCAAAATAAGGGTACTATTAAAAGCATTACTGACATGATGCACATTTTACATTCATAAATTATATAACAATTTAATCTATTTCATCTTACTGTACGTTGCAATTGGGAATTCCTTAGAACGATAAAAGTGATTTGGTATGAAGGGGTCTGTCTGTTCATACCTCTCCGGAATATTCCTTACACAATATAATATACAATAGCAATGGTGGGCTAGAGCAAGGTAGTGAATAGCCATCAAATTATTGATTAAAATTAACAAAGTGTATCTACAATACAGATATGTACAATACATCACTAGATATCCTGTATTATAATGAGCTATAATAAGCCTTTAGTTGCAGCCCTAGATAAGGCTTTGAATTGAATAAGGTCATAGTAGTTGCACGTAGTGTGTGCATGATCACATTAACATAGGCCTAAATCCACCCTCTGACAAGCCAATTGTATGATACTCAATCAGTACAATTTCTAAATTTTTCCACTCAACTGAATTTCTCGTGGGTTAATTTCCATTATTTGGAGCTTTGCAGCTGTTTCAATGTCATACAGTATAGTTCAAATGGTGCAAAAAGTGGTGTAGTTATAGGGTATACAATCATGTAACAGTCCTTGGATGTAGCATAAACTGCATTGTGTGTATATTTACATGCATGCTTATTCAGCAACTTCTGTGTACTGCTAGTGCAGTAGTAGTAGTAGTAGTAGTAGTAGTAGTAGTAGTAGTAGTAGTAGTAGTAGTAGTAGTAGTAGTAGTAGTAGTAGTAGTAGTAGTAGTAGTAGTAGTAGTAGTAGTAGTAGTAGTAGTAGTAGTAGTAGTAGTAGTAGCATTTTCTATAGCAGAGCAGTTGTATATAGCTACAAAAATGATATGCAAGGTGATTGTAGGAACACACTAAGTTTACACACCTAGAGAGGAGCCAACTGTAGCGTATGCCTTTTCAATGCCGAGGTAATCCAGTAAGAGAAACTGGGCATCCACCATATCCTTTACAGAGAGGAGAGGGAATGTGGTACCATATGGTTCACCAGTCACTGGGTTTATGGATGACGGACCAGTAGATCCTACAATACAGTGTAATATTCAAGACTAACAAATACAATGAACAAAGTTTAGTAGAGATAACAAAGAATTCATGCACCCAAGTACAGGCACTATTTAGTCTATAATTATAATGTGTTATGCTGTGTTATTACAAAAATATAATAATACAATCTATGGATCTATAATTAACAAGAGATTGCAACATAATGACAATATTATAACAAGATAAATAGTTACCATAGCAACCTCCCAGAGTGTTGGTACATATAACAAAGTATTTGTTTGTATCAACTGCACAACCTGCAAAAATCGGTGAAAAGGTTCATATATGTACAGTACAACCAAAACTGATACAGTTCATACAATGCAGGATCTACAGACTCCAAGCACATGACCATAGGTGTGATGGGTCTCATGATACTGTACTGATTACATAATAGCATTATACAGCCATTGCATAATAGAAGGAGGTTTTAGCAGAGTCATTGTGGAAACTGAAGCAAACAACTAATGGATTTCCAGAATGAACTGGCTATTAGCATGACTTGCAAAATTATGCTCTACTAATTTACTACAATATTATTGCTACTAGTTTTGTTATCTGTACATGCACTAAAATACCACAACACAACAAGACTGTTATGCACACCTGCACCTCCTACTCCATATCACTGGATTGATAACATAAAACCAGTTTATTACAACTTCATACTGAATTTATGCTGACTCAGAGTGAGACTCACCTGGCCCTATAAACTTTTCCCACCAGCCAGGTTTCTTGTTATCAGCATGGCTTTTAGCATGAGAACTGGCCGACAAGCCAGCAGTAAGAAGAATAGCATTTGATTTATCCTCGTTCAGCTGACCCCACGTTTCATAGGCAATGTCAAGACCAGGTAGGATGCCACCATTATGTTTGAAACGAAATGGCTGGTCGGAAATAAACGTCTTGTAACCAGATACAACTTGGTGATACTCGGGCTCGGGTCCCTTGGATGGATTCTTCATTAAACATGGAAACTCTTCTTTTAAACCATTAAAACAACTCACAGGCTCTGGTTCATCAACAAGAACATTAGCTTGACTGTCGGATGCAACAGTTAGCTGTGGGTTACTTTTTTGTGGGGACCGAGAGGTTGAAGACAGTGTCCTCGCCTGTGGAAAAAGCATTTTAGTCGAAGAGCTATTCTTCGCTTTTAGAGCATTGTTAGATGTACCAGTGCTCACAGGAGCTTTGAAAATCACACTCGACGATTGATGATGTAACTGTTTGCAGATGCCTTCCTTCCCACTGTCCATAAATCTCCCTGAAATCATCCTTACGCAGGACGTAGCGCTGTTTGAAATTAGTTTTCGTCTCATTCTGAAATAATGTGTCTACAACACTATGGTAGTCTGCAGTGATACAATATAATACTTAGTTGACCTTGCCTTCACAATCCAACATCTGCAAGAAAAAATGGCTTATTGATAATGCAATGTTCTATATAGTCTCACAGTGGTTAATAAAATCAGGGCAGCAATACACTGCCCCCGAAATGGAGAGGCAGCGTATCCCTGCATCTTTTAGCATGACTGCCTCTATGGTCTCCCACATACACACCCACCCTCTCCGCTTCCCCATTTAGGCCTAGACCTATATTTTCTGCCTAAATATACCAATTTCTATATCGATTCAATTAAAAAAATATCAATGAAATCACAAATTAATATTTATAAATACATCACTATATATCCTAATCATCTTCGGTAATTAACATGGGCTATATAACCACAAGCACATAATTTACCTAGTAAACAAAAATAATATAGAGCAGTTATTATTATTTACATAAACTATAATGTTATTGCACTGCAGAGTGACAGTTGAGCATAAAATAATGATTTAATTACAATTACAACAATGATAATGACCACCTTAACCATAACGTAATCATATCTCTTTTACCTGCAACTAAGCTCCTATAATCTACTGTCACTGTGTAGGTCTACTTACTGTTAATTCTTAATGTCTATCTGCTATCAGTCTATTATATTTTATTGTTGGCTCTCGTCAATAATAATGCTCACCCCCCCCCCCTTCCTTTTTCTTGTTTCTCTTATTTATTTATTCTCTCCTATACGTTGTACATAATATATAATTATTTGTGTGGTCAACAAGTTGCTTTTAACAAATTTAATCTGTAAACTTTTAGAAAATCCCAATACATGTAAATGTAAATATTATAAATTATATCATTACCATCATTATTATGGCGTATCTCCATTTTAATTTATAATAATATTTTATATAATATCAATATTAATATAATTATTAGAAAATAATCATAATTATATTTTTATAATTAATAATTGGAGTAATAGAATTAAAATTCAGGTAAATTCCGATTTAAATTAAAATAAATAAGAGTCACCAAGTCTTTGAACAGTTGGAGTCAGCCAGCTTTGGTCTCGTCAGGAAAAGAGTTGGAAACAACTTTACAAGGGCATAACATTATAGCCTACTTACAAGTTTTATGCAACTGGATCAAGCGGAGTTTCAGCAGATAACTACTAACTGGGTTGTTGAAGCAACGCCGGCGTCACTCACCCGAGCTAATCTTCTGAGCAAATGAAGAATGAAATGAACTTGCTTTTTCTACGTTCCTTTTAACCAAATACTTGCTCAGGTTCACACTGGGAAATACCAATGTATTCGGGCGCTAAAAATGTCGTCCCGGATCTAAATCTTACCTACAGAACTATGGCTTTTGATGCACGTAAAATATATTAGACATCTTTGATTGTGCAAGAATATGCTTTTGGCTAGTAAAATATTGACTTGGACTAGTTTTAAATATAAATCATTTATTGTTATTTTGATTTTTGTTATAAACAAAACATTTCACAACTCTATGATCTTTTTTGATCTTACACTTTTTTTCTGGCAGCCCATTTTTTCACACCAGTCAATACCGGTGTCAAACCCAGTTTTCATTGTTGGTTGTCGTTGTAACTCATGCAAGTTAAGTTACTAGTTACAGTAATTAATATAATGATAATCATGTAGTCTTACTAGTGTAAGTGTTAGTGTAGGCCAAATCAAGTGAGTAAGGAGTCAAGTGAAAAAATGCAAATAAAATACTGATACTTCAAAAGACCTTTCATATTTTATTTGAATAAAAAAATGATCAATTAGTTCGATTTTGTTTTATGTGAATTGAATGAAATTACATTGGGCACTGAATTGGTAATACTTAATCTTATACTCTTACGATACTGTTGTGGATTTTTTCCTGGGAGCAATGTGGCCGTGGTTTCAAACCGCCAATGTCCGGCGTTTCGCCTAGCATGTGTCTGAAGCTGCTGCCATCTCTGCAATTTCAAAAAGGAAGCTTCGGCGACCGCAAATGTAGCGGCAATTAGCTCACACACACACATGGCTGAACAGTTCCATCACATTCTCCCCACCACAACGAGCCATGGGTTCCTCAGCATACCACTGTTGCTACCAGTGTTGTGAATTTTTTGGAAGCAATGTAGTCTCGAACCGCCAGTCTCCTGCACTGCACCTAGCATGTGTTTGAAGCCGCTACCATCACGGCAACCCCAAAAACAGAAAGTTTCAATGACCACATGTATAGCGTAAATCAGCCCACACACACAGCTGCACATGCCATTCTTTTTTTGGGGTTGCCACGGTGGTTGTGATGGTAGCGGCTTCGGTTACACGATAGTGGCAGTGCTGGAGGTTGGCGGATTGAGACCATATTGTCCAGCAGCTTCAACGTTTAACTTGATGAACAATTGTCCACTGTACTCGTAACACCAATTGGGATTTTGTTTACCTGCAGTTTGTTTGGATGCCTTTTTTGAACTTTCCATATTGATAGTTATAAGGTATCTTATAATATGTTCTTATTCCATGTTGATTATTTACAGATTCTGCAACTAATTTGGTTTCACTCCTATTTATGTTGAAACTATAGTTGTAAAGATCATAAAAAGGTTAGATCAGGTTATGGCTACTGGTGGGCGGAAGAAAGATGACAACACGATGGAGGTAATTGATTTTGTCGAAAGTTCTCTCACCTTGCCGGTGTCCCGTCACTATATTTCCTATTCTTTTATTTCAATGAGTGATAGTTTTGGGGATGAAAACTGAACTGGATGCTTGGTATGTAATTTTATGCTGTGGAAAGACTATCACATTAGTAACAATGACTATAATTTGCAGTAGCATTGTGCTATGTTGTTAGCGCATCATATTGATGGGGTCAAAAGTTCAACTTGAAAAATTCTTGAGCGACTGTAGCTACTGACTTCAGCTACTGACTTCAGCTGGCTGTGATAGTCTGTCCACAGCACGGGTATTAACGACAATGCCCATGTGTACCATGCCATCCATTTTACATGGTAGGCCTACTGTTAGCTTGTGCTGTCAGACATTGTTTTGCACAATGCAGGCCTTTTATGTAGCTTTGCTGCCCTAAAGCTTATGGTCTACACGTATTTGTAGTGCTAGTACCTAATAAGATTAGACAATAACTAATATGTTCATATAACTGTTGATGATCTCATTGAAATACATGATTTATTACTCAGTGTCTGGCAGAGGTGTTCAGGTGCTTCATATGCATGGAAAGGTTAAGAGATGCCAGACTTTGCCCACATTGCTCAAAGTTGTGCTGTTTTCCCTGCATCAGAGTAAGTAACATGTCTCATTAAATCATACAATGAAATTGCACTGGTGTGATAATTCTATTTTTATACTTTAGAGAAGGTGAATGAACTATCACATCTGTTACAATCGTTTCATCATGTATATTGTAGTGTGGGTGAATACAATACTAGTGTTGCATGAGTACAACTTATTTCTTTATATCTTTTCTAGAGGTGGTTGACAGAACAAAGATCACAATGTCCACATTGCAGGTATGAAGTACCACTCTACTTACTAACTTCTCAATATGTAAATGTGCTGTCACGAAAAGATATCCTGCTGTAGTTTAGGTATAACAAAAATAATATACTTGGTGTCTTACAGGCCAGTTAGTTTTTATTACACACAGTTATTTCTTATGACTTTTTGTTTACTTGGGTTGTTATAGAGCCTCATTACATTTGCACGAGCTGGTAAACTGTCGATGGGCAGAGGAAGTAACTCAGCAGCTTGACACGTTACAATTAGCTGCACCTGTACCAGCTAAACGTACCGGCACTCAGAATGACATGTAAGTGAAGATATTGACACTGAGATTTTATGAGTGCCTGTTGTGTTAAGGGTTTAGTACCCGGCAGTTGCACCGATGGTTGGATATATTCATTATATTTTTATGTCGCCTATGCGCTTTACATCTTTGAGTGACTTTTGCTATATTGACGAAAGTGGGTTATCTCAGCTGTAATTGTAATATTGTGGTGAAACAGCCTCCGTGGCAATGGCCTCCCTGGGCTAACCACACTGACACTAACATTGCTACATGGTTATGCATACACATACTTATCCATATTATCCATTCATGCATTATTGTCTTACCTTGTACAATTATTATACATGCATGCTTATACTATTTTATATAATCAACCACTTATCGTGTGCTCTATTATTGTTATCCTCCAATCAGATTATCGCAATTACACTTGGTTTTCCCCACATATTATAAGCAATTATCTTCTCTTATCTGATTGTATTAAACAGAGTCTTTTACCATGTACTTTTTAAGGCCGATATCTTGGAATAGGCTCATACTTATATACTTTCCATTTCGGACCATTGTAAGCACTTTTTGTGCCAAGGCCGACCCTTTTTGTGGCCGACGTCGGGTGGAACCATCCATGTTGTTGCATCAGTTCCGGACCCGATACCTTATCGGCCTCTTTTTTTGACGGAAGTAGATTTAGTGTATAAGGTAGCACATTTTCTGTATGAAATCAGTTGTTGATTGCGCTCTAATAAAGCAACATCTCCTAACTCAAACCTATAGAGGCTTACTCTTGTAGGCGGGTAACTTCACCGGCGGATCCATTGATCCATACGGCTCGAGTTCATCCCCATCCTCGTTTAAGCATATCTCTACACCACTTCTACGACTTAGGTCGATCCCGGATTCTATATGAATCTAGCGTCAGGCTTAAGATCCTAGAATACCAGATCTTTCATTGCACTCCTCTGGAGTATAAAGTCTACAAGACCTACGTCGGTCCTGGACTCTTCAATGAGTCATAGCATCGGCCTACGTCAGATACATAATAACAAGAGCACCTAATAACTGTTCACTCTTTTATGTAATGGGTGGAAGGTCACTTGGTCGTCCTCTACTAACTTCCAAGCCCTTCCCATGCTCGTGCCTCGGCACCCGCATGTAAACCTACACTGAAAACATTACAATATTCATCAGTTGTTTATCTCATCGCACACCATACTGCTATTTTAAGGTGTAATTTTTTACTTTTTCATGTTTAAATTTTCTTTTCCAGGTGTTCGACTCATGAAGACAGGCTAACTGTTTACTGTACTACATGTAATAAGTCTATCTGTCATCAGTGTGCTTTGTGGGCTGGCAAGGTATCATGAACGATTATGCAATTTGAACTAGTAATTAATTTCCAAAGTAGTTACAGGTCGTTTACCTTTTGAGAGATATATATAATCTATAGTAAAATTTTAACAATTTGCAATTCACTTTACCATGCATTGTGTCATAGTACATCTAACTGGTGAATGTACTTGTATCTCATTATTTTATTTTAGCATGAGGGTCATAGTTTTAAACCCTTGGATACAGTATACTCGGAGAAATGTCTTGCGATAAAAGGTGAAACTATGAAAGTTCAACGTCGTCATGTTGAACTAATTAGCTTTATGCAGGACGTAGTAAGTTCACTTCATAAAGTGTATTACTTTGACATGCACATTAAACAGTTACTTTCATATTATTTATATGGAATATTTTATTGGAGTCCATAACGCGTAATGAGTTGTAACATGAAAGTTGCATAATTTCAAAATAACTAAAAGTGACACTAATGTCACACTAATGTCATACACATGTATACATAATACATGTATGTGTATATATATACATTTTTATCATCGTAATAGCACATCTGTTATACGATATCACAATTTTTCATAAGTATGTCAGTTATTATACTCACTCGTACATGTATATATCAAATTGTATGTCTAATCGTGAGTTTTAGTTTGGTTTGTATTCAATTACAATACAGTGCAGCGGGCTAGTTTTTTCCTATGGTGTACAATCCTCGTAACATAAAATTATACATTCTGTATTCCATGGTATCTGCTGTATTCCATGGTATCTGCTGTATTCCATGGTATCTGCTGTATTCCATGGTATCTGCTGTATTCCATGGTATCTGCTGTATTCCATGGTATCTGCTGTATTCTATATTGTCTGCTGTATTCCATGGTGTCTGCTGTATTCCATGGTGTCTGCTGTATTTCATGGTGTCTGCTGTATTCCATGGTGTCTGCTGTATTCCATGGTGTCTGCTGTATTCTATAGTGTCTGCTGTATTCTATAGTGTCTGCTGTATTCCATGGTATCTGCTGTATTCTATAGTGTCTGCTGTAGGAGAAGAACGTAGAGAATGTTAAAGTAGCCAAAGACGAGAAGGTGAGAGAGATTAGGAACGCTGTTGAGCAGATGATTCACAGACTAGAAGTTCAACTCAAGTCAAAACTGGACACACTGACAAGTATTTGTATTATTACATATTTACTGACTGTCCACTGGCTGTCCACTGATGTGGTATTTGTTTTATTATCTGTTATAACAGTTGGACTCTTGCTTTGACTTTTACCATGTAGTTTTGTTGTGGTGAAGATAAATATAAGACAGCTGTAATGTATATTTTCCATTTTAGTGCAAAAGAATAAACTATCAACTGAAACTGAGATCCTGGACACACTTATGACTGATATAGACCAAGAATCTCGCAGGAGTTCAAAATCTCAGCTAATAGACAAGGCGGCTAATTTTATTGAGTTAGCTCAGCACGCGTGCAAGCAACCAGTACCTTCGGTTGTAACCGGTGTTGTACCCGCTGACTTTCTCAGGTCAGCTCCTTTACCATATTTATTGTAGAATGAAGTCATAGTTGATTAGTAATATGCCAAGTTAAAAGTTAATTCTGTGATTACATACTTGGTTGTAAGCTATTAGAAGTCAAGGAGGTGCCTTGTAGAATTGGTAACTAGCATCACCAAGACTCATTGGTAGTTATTGCTCCTTATTACTCTTGTTAGGAAATTTTATTTGCATAGATAATGTTATAGATTGTAATCTAACTGCATTGTTATGAATAGTTGTGATCATCTTGCGGTGGTAAATTCCATACACATCAGGAAATATTCCTATAGAGGTTGCTCAGTGATATATCTACCTGTTAGTGTAAATAGATTGCATCTAGAATACACGCAGTGTAGGCAGTGTGTTTCATGTCATGATGATATAGATAGCGTATTCCAGGCATGTAGATAATTTATTCATGCAACATGTTGATGTGCTACTTGCAGTGAAATAGTTCCACCATATGACTCCAGCACTTTCACTATCAGGAACTTCTCCGTCCTCCAGCAAAGGGCTGACCCAGTGTACAGTGATCCAATGGATGTGGGTTGTGTTAGCTGGAGACTTAAAGTTTACCCTGTAAGCACATGTGCATATAGTAAGAGTAGTGATAGTAGTAGGATGGTGGTGGTCGTAAACCACAGTCTAATTCGGGTTCATGCATATTTTACTACATTATTGATGCTTTGTGTTGTATATTGTTACTAGTTTAATTACTGTAATGGAGTATTTACTCTATAAGACTAGTAGCAGTTGTATACTAGTGGTATAAGTTACACATTTAAATATCACCACATCAACATGTAATAGCGAGTATGCTTTGCTGAAAGCTTTTAGTGTCTTTCCTATCTCTGGGACGGCCCGAGTCGCAAATAAAAATCACTAGATGGCTTTCTGGCTTAGGCCAAAAGGGCTATTGACCTGAGATTTTGCTTGGCTGGACAAAACCATTCCCCCAGGTTCATCGGCACACCTGACTTCTTCGCGGCAAAATCAGGCTTTTGCCTTCGGCCCAGGCCGGTGTGTTCGCGACTCTGTGACGGTTGTGTGCCAGAAAATTTTTTGCGAGTTGGCCTGTGCCTGGAATTTAGGTCGCGAAGACACTATTTGCTTAGTTTACTCTCAGCATTAGAATTACATGTAAATGAATGTGTCACGGCATGTAATATAAAAGAACTGTTATGTAATGCGTTGTAAAGGGACATTTCAAAAAAGACGGTTCGAAACAGGACGTTTCACAACCGGGCAGTTCTAAACTGGACAGTTTGCAACTGTGTAGATTACATTTAGCAGAACAAAACTCACAGATAATTAATTTTAGTTAATTAATTTAATTAATTAAATAAAAAAATAATAATAAAAATAATAATTAGTTGAAATCTGGTGGTTGGAGTTTGGGGTTAGGCATTTCGAACTGTCCAGTGTTGAACTGTCTACTTTCAAAACGTCCTGTTTCGAACTGTCTATTCCTAATGCATTATGTAATATGTTATATAATGTATTATGTAATGTATATTATGTAAATGTATTATATAGGATGGGAATGGAGTGGTGAGGGGAAACTACTTATCAGTGTTCATTGAACTGGGCAGTGGATACTGTGAGACGTCCAAGTAAGTCCAGCTGTCACATGTACATGTATGTATCTCACTCTGTACATGTTGTTACTACATGTATAAAGAAACTAGGCATGTAATTTAAACGGTAATACACTACTAGGCCATTTTTATGATTTTAGATAGCCTAGCCCTAATGTACATGCTAGGTGGTAGTGTATTTTAGTGGTAGGATTGACTAAGCTATCGCTACCACTTCCTATGATTCCAGGTTGTTCCCTTATTTATTATTATACCTGATAGTAACAGTATACCTTGTTCAACACTGGTGCCCCCTCCGATCCAACGGTCAGTAGGCTTGCACTCTAATCTCGAGGTCAAATCGGTCCCCAAATTATTTTTTCTATTCTTGCGGTATATCTTGGGAGTGGGAGCTAATAGATGTTATATAATGTAGATAATATTATGAGAGTTGGCCAAAAATGTAGCATTTGCTGAGCTGTAATATACGCACAGTGTTTACTTGAATTCATTTTTTCAATCTGAATGAGTTTAATGTGCTGTTCACATTGACTTTCATATTTCAGTTAGCCACTGCTGTCGCTAGTGACAAGCTACAATGTGAATGACACATAATGTGATGACCTTAATTTCTAGGACTATGCCAGTGGCCTGCTTTCCCGCCTGGTATACAACTGATAAGGACTAATGTTGTGTAAAGGGCTAGATAAGGTCTTACTACATTGTTTGTTGAGACACTGATAAGTAACCAATGACTGACTATATTTGGTTGTCACTTAACTGGACTTTAAACTCAAACGTCATGGAATTTTCCTCAAACAACTAATCAAATGTTGAGCTACCCACGTGGCCACGCTAGCTCCAAAGGTTGAATGGAATTGTTATGACACTGTATACCTGTATGTAATGTGCATTCTATGGTAGTATGTACCTGGGTATTGGGTATGCATAATACAGGGTTGTGATCTAAATTACATTCTTGTGCCCAATTTGCACTAAGACACTGAAATTGAAAATAAAGGTATATCCATAGAGAGTATGGCCAAACCCACTTATATAGCAAGGTGGCCTTAGAGGAGTGTCCGGCCCGTATGCTGTTGGTCCAGTACACATGTACTACTCACTAACAAAGTTCCTTTTTTAAGAATCCTAGCTAGTGTAACACCTAATATGTCAGTTCACTGTGCTAGGGTGTAAGTACTGTAGATGCTTAGGTTACCATTATGTCTAATTTATAATTTTGCTTCTGAATATAAGATTATGATACCTTACATGAAGCTAGTACATTGTAGGTAGCTAATTTTTTGTAGATCACCATTTATTTCCAATCTCTCATAGTACAGTGAGTATAATACGTTTGATGACCTCACAGAATTTGATGTCACATAAATATTTTTTATCAATAATATCATTGGCATTAGGGTTGCCTTCTCCTGAATTTTTTATCTGACAGGCTAAGTAATGCGATGCCATGTGACACAGGTATGAGTACAGAGTGGAGATGATATATAAACAGGGGCAGGATACTACTAAGAATATCGTCAGAGAGTTTGCATCAGACTTTGAGGTGGGGGAATGCTGGGGATACAACAGGTTCTTTAGACTAGATCTATTGGCTAATGAGGGATACTTGAATACGACTACTGATACCCTCACACTAAGGTAATACTACACAGCGCATGCTATTCTTCAATAGAATGATGTGATGTACATGCATATGTATCAGTTAGTATTGCAAAGTTACTAAGGGTGAAGGTCACTCGTGGGACTATCTACCTTTACTAGGATTGTGATTATTGCTTTTATCTACTAGGGAGAATGTGTTACGTGTAAGCTACTGGCCTACTGGGACGAGTGTATTTATTATGTTAACTGCACTAAGCAGCAGATGTAAATCATGTTGATGTCCTATATGTTTACTTTTCCTCCAGGTTCCACGTGAGAGCGCCAACATTCTACCAGAAATGTAGAGATCAGCAGCTTTATATTAATAAACTGAGTGCAGAGATTGAAGATTCCAAGCAAAAAGTTTTATCATTTCATGAGTTTATGAAAAGTAACCCTGGGGCTGCTCTGAAATACGATGGACCTAGTGGTGCTGCAGGTAGTAAATTTTACCCGCTCTGTGACCACTTCCTATCAACTCGAGATATGCCAATGCATAAACACAGTTCTTTTATTGTGTTAATCTGGTAATACATGTATGTAGATTGTGCTTGAGTCAGTATTTGTTATTGTTTACAGTTTTTCAAGTCACAATTCATAATAAGGTCAACATTTTATGCCATGTCTCAAATGGAGATGTTACTGTTGTATAGGTGGGTGTGGAGAAGGAGCAGAGACTAGCAAATCACCTAATAGAGCCAACCTGTGTTTGCATCCTCGCCCTCCAGTGACACCAAAACCCAACATAAACTCTCAGTTGGTGATACGATCTCATAATAACAGCCAACACAATGCTGACACAACGAACACGGTAGACTTGTAATTGTACTGATAATCTTGTTACTTTATTCATCTTGTAACTTCTCCAATTTCTAATGTGCCAACGGAAAATCCTATATTAGTTATCTTATGCCTGCAATATAAACTTATAGTTTGATTAATTATTTGTATCTTAATTTTGAAAATATTTGAATCAGGTCAATTGTAATTTTCGTGATTGACTGCTGTTAGGGTCGGGGCCCTCCCGAAGAGATAGCTATCGACGAGGAGTTGAGCCAGGTGACTCTCACTGATGATGATGGAGATGAGAGGGAGGGACTGGAAAGTGTTACTTTTGATGACGATGAGAACAGGTCAACCTATAGTTCAGGCTCAGAGAGAATGGCCTCCACACACATAGATGAAAACAGTCCACGCTCTCACACTGACACAGTAGGTTTTTTTCGTCAACTGCCAATTGTACAGAAATATTTACGAAAACTTGTGGTAAAACCTTAGGAGCTATTTTCAATATTGGAATTTTGGCCCTGATTGGTTCTGATGTATGAACTGTAAGAGACTGGGTACAATTGTGACAATGCTGTTATTGCCATTTCCTTTTGTCAGAATTTATTTGCTTTTTCTAGAAATTTTTTAGTTTTTTATTTATGTTAAGTAACAGATAGTGCTAAATTCTCTAAACTCTGTATTTCATGACAACTGTGGCTAGAGCCGCTCTGACAGCACAAGTAGCTAGTAAGTTATAGGTTTATAATGTGTATTGTTGTTGCATCTAGGATGACTACAGACACTATGAGATGAGTGACTCGGAGCCTGATTCTGATGAAGAAGCAGGGCATGTGATGTATATGGCCAGGATAGGAGAGAATGATGTAGACACGGAGACTATGCTCGGAGACAATGACGTTGATGATGTGAACTTCAGTGGTGGAAGTGACTCGGATGATGATCATATCAATAGAGAATCCAGTCATAGTCCAGCCCTTGAGTCTCAGATGATTAACGACTACAGGTTTGCACGTGCACGTGGAGATTTCAGCGAACCCAACAGTCAAGATACACACAGCTGGAGCGTAACCTCGTTCCTCAGCGATGACCTACCTTCTGATCTTAACCTTTTCCGATATCTCAATGTCAACAATGAGCAGGAAGGTAATAAATAGAATCCAACCTGTCACTATATATGTAGGACATTCAGCTTTAGAATAATATCAACAGTTCAGAGATTGTGAAATACTGATAAAATATCATTTACTGTTATTCAACATTGTCATAGGCTAATAACCAGTGCCAGATTATGTATTAAGTGTAGTGAATGGAATTCTGAAATGGTCTTGGCAGAGTTGGCGTTATTGCGGTTGTAATAATATCTAAAGAGAAGATAACTATTTAAGACCTTCAGGCATGTTTTCTATCTTCACTTCACCCTAATATAGTTAGTGTCTTTGCAACCTTAATGTTAGGCCATGGGCCAAGCAAAATTCTTATTTTCTTGTGTGAAACTTGTTGATGACTTAAGGACATTTTCCACCGACTAAGCAAAGTCCCAGGCCGATAGCATTTTCGGCCTATGCTGAACGGCCATCTTGGGATTTTTATTTGTGAGCTAGGCCAGTCCAAGAGGACGTGAAGATAATAACTAACATTGAGACTTAGTGGTAAACCCTGTTATTCATTTGGGTTTGTAGAATCTCCGTCCATGGTTGGCTTGATGTCACTTTCACCACCGCCAAACTCGGCTCCACACCCTCAGTCAGAGATGGCATTAACAAGCCCTCGAGCAAGTACTTCAGCAGGTGCTGTGGGAAACAATATGGCAGGTGATTTAGCAGGCAATGGATCTGCTGATAGAAATAAAAGGGTGTTGTTACAGCTTCTAGACTCTCATTCTGGATCTGAGGAAAGAGAATGGACAGTCCGACTTGCTAGTAGGTACCAATTCATTATGAGATTATCTTACCTGATAGGTATAAAACCTTTCATCCAAACCTTCCACGGGCTGTGTTTTATTACACCATTTAATATGCATATCATAGAATAGATTAACCCATACTTGTATTTAGAAAAGTTTGCTGGTCCTAACTTGGTTTATATTGTCAGCCTGTGGTGACCCCCAACAGGCAACATACTTCCATCTACAGATACAGTTCAGTGGATTGTATTCAACTTGTGTAACCCAATTCTACAGGGAGGAAAAAGAAGAGCAAGTACCCACATGGACAAAGGGTTCCGCGTCACACGTGCAATTCAACCCATAATTCCTGTCGCAGAACAAGGTCAAATAGATCTATTGAATCTATGCAATCACAGGTTTACAATATGGCAGCAGCAGTAGCCGCCGCTAACACTGCCCTCTTACAGCAGCAGCCTGCTGATCATACAACACCTTTGGCTCGTGGTACCGATAATGACAGTCCTCCGGCACATACACGTACATGTAATACTGAAGCAGAGGCGCAAGGTATGGTGGTATTGTTTAGTTACCTGCTTGGTATTGCTGTTTGCATCATTTGAACAAATATAGTAACAACCATTAGCGTGTCATTATTTTGGATATTTGTAAAATATACGTACATGTATTAGTTAGAACTTCCATTCAGAGATTTGCATGTGGCACCATTGTTGTTGGTCATCTAAAACTATCTAAACCAGTAGTGTAAGGGTGGGGGAGTGGGTGCCACCTGTCAGCTCTCCTTCATTGAACCTTTCGGACTCTGCTGGTATTGGTAGTTTTGGGGCTGGCACAGAAGGAACATTAAATCAAATTAAATGTTGTTGGATTTTTATAAAGAGCATTGGTCGGTGCAGCATAGTATTTAATTAACGGGTTCTCATGTTATTTCTAAATTCAGAGAGTAGATCCGTGCCGACTGTGGTTACAACTCCAGGAAGTCAAGTCCAGATAAATGTGCAGATAAACAGTAACAATCCTGAAGTAGTAACTGCAGTGAGTTCACAGGAGCCAGTTCAAACTCATACAGTCAATCTACAAGCACCAACACCAGCCACTCGGTCTCAGCCCACCATCCACAGATCTTCATGGGCAGTCACCCTACCCAATACATCCAGGTACCCATGGTCATATATGATCATCTAAATTCAACCATGTACACACATTTACCTTGTAGCAGTGTATACTGAGTGCATGTACGAGTATATGGTGGCATGTTGCCTACATACTACATGCATGTGCACAGTGTTCTGCCATATACCTGGAATTTTTATTATGTTTTATATTGACTGCTGGTATTCTATGGTGGTTGGCTGGTGATATAATGCTCTGTAATCTTTTATCATATTAATATTATTCAGTAATTATATCTGCTAAATACATGTAGAATGTTAGACAATATCAAGCTGCAATCTTTACAATAGAGAAGACAACTTCAGAATTCTAATCAACTGCAATATTTTCTATTATCAGGGTTAGATCAGTGTTCCTATAGCCAATTTTCATGTGTTTTTTAGTGATGCTGCTAATGCACCTGTAGATGGAGAAACTCTCAACATTGAAAACCTGGAGAATGATACTGAGTTATAACTGACCATTGCATGTCTATGTCTATTTACTTATCTACTATTTAATCCTAATTATGTTGTTTTCTTGTCAACTGATCCGGTAATAGTCAAATCCTGCCCAACTTTAATTTATTTCCTTGTTCAAAGAACTAATAGTGTTATAATTCTTTTAGGTGAGTAGTATTGTAGTAGGTTCACGATGTTTATTATATTATGTACGTCTTCACACTTGTCATATATAGTACTTTCTGGTATTGCTATTAGATACTACTAGTGTGAAACTATTTTTAGTAAGAATTTATCAAGTAAATGTTGTCTCAATAAGATCTGTTGTGATATTCTTTTTCTGCTCTATACACTACATGTTTATCTCCAACTATACCAATAGACTCTATGGACAATCTAATCTGTTTATGTTTTAGCTACTAAAACTGAAAAATTATATAGCAATGAATGTTGAATAAATACTATTCCAAATCTGAATTCCCTTTCCTCTAGTTGAAAGCCAATTTTACTAGAACAGGGTAGCGGATGCTTAACCCAGCCTCTTCCACCCACCCTACTTTGTCCTATCTAATAATATTGGCAGGTTCCATTTTTCCTGTTACTACTATTGGTCAAGATATTCAGCATTTAATCATTCTTACAATAGAAGGTACTTCTTCAAGTCAACAAAAAATTTTCATTTTACCCAATGCTTGTGTAAGCCAAAAATTTTGTGTATCAATTGAAGTAAAAAATTCTATATTAGAAAAGATTCGCTTCTTTTAAAGCTCCTTTATAGAAACATTTTTAGATAGCGGGACCTTGGGAGTTTTGGCAAACTGGTTATCTCTATGGGTTACATCAGTGTACTGTGGTCGCAACATGTTACCAAGAACGGAGTTGTTGTCTCTCTCCTCTCTCGCCTATGAATTCGTTTTCGCAAAGATTTTAATAATTAGTCCGAGATTAAAATAATGTTAGTTTGATATCTGTACGGTAGTTGCATAGAGGTAACACCCCATAGAGCAGGAACTCAAAAATTTTCCGCTATTAAACGCCGATTGGTCACTTGATGCCAGTTTTCCCCACGGGCGGCCATGATGCGATGGGGATTTCGTCCGTTTGTTTACATTAGTTACCATTACAATTATATATAAAACATAAAACTTTTCAACGCTGTTATTTACAGATACTATTTGTGTAAAATGTTTTGAATTTATATTTAAACTGTTTAGTAACATCTCTGCTTTTTCACAATAATATTGATTTTAAAAATTTCTTTGTAAAATAGGACTTTACAGAGAAATAAGAATGAATGTTCACTCGACCAAATAATACTAGTAACCGACTAGCGCGGCAGCGTATATCAGTAGAAAGTCTGTGAATGCGTTGATTGGTTAACCAAAATAAAGCCGCATGTTATTGGGTATTAAAATCTCTAATCGCTAACATGATAGGCTTATTGCACACAATTATCTACCCATAAAGGACTTTCAATAGCACGCGGACAATTCTGTTTATTTCAAGAAATGAGCATGGAGCTAGTTGTACTAATGGCATTCCTGGAACAATAGTTATACAATCTCATATAGTTAACATTGGTGTAATTGCAAGAGTATACTTTGGGTTTCTTTGGACTAACAGTGTGGTTAGTAGGAATACAGTACGGTTGCTGTGAGTTGGAACTGGAAAGACAATGAAATAAATTCAATTCTTATTTATTAGTAGTTATTTATTCTATTATAATTATAATAATAATTATTGTTGTTGTAAAATTAAAAATTTACTCCATAATAAATAGTATAATAATTTTAATTAGCCCAGAAGTTATAGCAAGTATCATTGTTTAAAATTAAGAAGCACATTCATTTGTCTAGTAATAGTGGAATCTCTCGGTACTGTTATTGATTGATTGATTGAGGCTGAGTTAAATTAACTTTGCTCACTCCACTGTCACTGCTGTACCTATAGTAATGGTAATAGGCTACTACTACGTAGTAAATATAGTAATACTATCAGGTGAAGTTGTGACTCACTAGCAATTTATTACAATAGTCACAGATCAAAAACACTACACTCACTCATCAGATCAGTGACTATACCTACTAACTATTATTTTAATAATTCAGGTGATTTCCATAGACTATTAATCAACATGAACATGTTTATCATTGAATTGATTATATTTATATAATTATTTTATAATATTAATATTTGTGATTGTAAATTAATTTTTTGGTGATAATAAGTGTAATAGGCCTATTATGATTATGATTATTGTAATTGTGCTATAGGCCTATCAGCATTACTTTGATTGTTAGTATAGGCTAACTTTATATTGCTAGGAAGTTTATTTAAGAAATCTATAAACTATGACTTTGTTTTGCAGATGTGAACTTTCCTTTGTCCATTCCTGTCTATAGTTTGATTCCGAGGCTTTGTAGTATCTAATTGCATAGCGCAGTTAATAGCCTAAATACATTATAATCAAAGATCTACACCAGCTTAGCATAATCTTAGAATGGTTTCAAGCTAAACTATAACTGAAAGGAAAGATGATATGGAAGGAAAAATCTAAATTTATTAGGGCTGTTAATTAGTCATTAAACATTATAATGTAGAACATTGAATAGTCTTATGCAAGTTTATAGGCCTACGTCATTTATTAATTTCTTAGTAACAGTTTGTTTAACCACAACTTTCCTAGCCTTTCTACCTGCAATAGAATAGGTGCAGGTTGAGTTGTAGCATTGATTTTTTTATCTATAGGTTGAAGATTAAAGTGAAATCTGGATACCAGGATGTACATTGCCACAACTCTATGTGTGGCGCTCATCCATCATACCCATCAAGTAGGTTATGATTATGAACTCTTTTCCTGGGACTCGTGCACACAAACTGTAACAACTGCTTTCCAATTAGAAATGGGTTTCACGGTTAAAATGAGATGCTTGATTTAATTAAGGCTTGTTATTTTGTATATATGTGTGAGAATGTACTTGGTAGATTTCTGTCGTCTATTATAGAGCTGTTATGGATTTAATTCATAGGTAACATCCAGAGTGATCAACTATATCAACATATATGTCTTATCAAAATCGTACTTTATTTTACTCTGATATAATGTGATGCCAATTTGGCAAGAATCATGTAACTACTAATAGCTGTACTGTTATGGTAGGACAGTAGGCATTGAACATGTTTCATGTGTGGTAAGCGTGAAGCATTTATTTATCTGGTATCAATTTCCTAATATAGGTCTACTAGACAGAATATTGATTTGTGCTGATGCTGTGAATTTTGAAGAGCTGGCTGATCTTATTCCTAAGAATGGCAAGGAGTGACTTCTAAATATTGAATAAGAGTTCTTATGCTATTTTTATTCAGTAAATATTTAAAATAGATTTGGTCAAAATATTGGCATTTATACTCCATGTTATGAATTGGTTTTGTCTGTCTACATAAAGGTTTTTATTTGTAATATGCAACTTCTGCAAATCTGTTCTACATATAGAAATACACCTATTAGTATTTATACTCTATCAATCATGTGATACCAGGATAATCCATAGGACGTAGGACAATTAACAACTACAGTAGCTTTAGCTGTATTCTAATTTGAGGTAAAAGTGTTACTTAATGCTACAGCTGTTAAGTAAAGTAATCTTGCCTACTACTGAAAGGCAAAATAACTAGAACTAGGAGCTGTGTAATAATAATTTTGTGACGTACTAATATACTAATGTACAATATTTGCAATTACCACGCAGTTACTATCAAAGTTACAAAATATGATAAATATAATAATTATGTTGGTCTGAAATAATTGGAAAATATGAGTGCAACAAAAAATTATAGATAATTGGTAGCAAAAACAAATTTGGACTACTAACTAAATGACTAACTAATCATAGCAGCGCGTGGGTAACTAATGTAAACAAACGGTAACTACCCCAACACATCATGGCCGCCAGGAATGAAAAGTGGCATCACAAAATTTACGGGAGTTCCTGCTCTAGGGGAGATAACTCTATGGGTAGTTGTAGTTGGTTTTGTAGAGCGATGCGAAATTTACCAAGCCAGAAAACTTTTGGGGAAAACCGTATGGGGAAAACTCCCTTTGACAAAGCTACTATCAAAGTGGTATACCACTTCGGTTACTTATCAAGGGAATTCACCTTTGATGCTTGCAAGCTATTAGTTTTAATTTAGTTGAAATATTACACTATTAAATTTAGTTATATTCTTTGTTTTAATTTGTTTCTAGTAAGCTGTATTTTTTTTTAGCAATATATTATCTCAAAAGAGGCTGATAGACTACAATAACAATTATTTTATGAATATTTGTGCAGGAGTTCAAATAAATTAATAAAATATAAATAATATTGAATTTAAATATAATGATAATCAATAATCAATCATCTCTTAATCCGTTGAAAATGATTAAATATTTATCTACTACTAAATTTACTTGAAGAGCATTATGATTATCGGTGCCCTTCTGATTATGTTTATGCAATCGACTATCTTAGACTTACACTTCTAGGAATGGATTCGTATCAACTTCTTGTAACCTAATTGTTCAGTTTGAGCTTCATACATGTAGGATGAGGTACATGTAACATGTCTTAATTCAAGACTCTCGACGACTGGAGGTGAGCATCGCGTACGATACTGGAATTCTATGTGGAAAGGTTTTTTAAAGGTGCGTTTTCTCCACGCCCTCCCTTTTACTCCTTGACCCAAGCAATGTCATAACTATTGCTAGGTCTCAGAGATTGCATTAGGCTAAGTTATGGTACTTTATTAGGTGGTATTTTGAAGTGAGTTATGTAAAGGTAAATCCAAGCTTATTGAGTAGACTGCAAGATCATCACACTAGTGGTAAATTCTGAGGTAAAATTCTAGTGACTAAGCCTACATAGCCATATAGGTTTCCACTCTGGTAGTGACAAAAAGAGCATTGATATTTAAATATTTATTGAACCTGGTGACTTAGACCAAGCTATAAAGAGACCACCGTCACCACCCCCTCCTTCAAACCATTGAGCAGATAGCGTGTGATATTCCAGATTCAAAGTTCTTCCCAGTGGTGAATGCTAAGGAAGCCGTACACTACATACCTCTAGAAAAGAAATCTGTAGTGCTAGTAGTGCCTATTAATGGGCAATAAAACACCTGTTCGAAGGCTGCCCGTATCATAGATGATATACTATATAGGCCTACTCACATTTGGGGAAGCTGCTAAATTATGCATGGTTCAAGTCTACAGAGAATTTACAACAAGTTGCAATCGGATCAGTGTGTTCTGCATTAGCTTTTTACTTCTAAGATGTGGAAATTCTGTTTAAACGCATTATTTGCACCAAATGACAGCGTTTTATACGTGGCACCTTTTTCACCCACTTAACCTTCAGAAGCAATTCTATACATTATTAGTTTCTTCGCGACCACTTGAACCGGCCTGGGTAGCAGATAAAGTTCCCAAGATGGCTGTCAGGCCTAGGCCGAAAAGGCTATTAACCTGGCTTTTGCTTGGCCAGAGAAAACCACCTAGGTTTTTCACACGAAAATTAGGATTTTTGCCGTGGCCCAGGCCAGTTTGTTTGCGACCATGTGACAGAAGTGGGCCAGAAAACTATTGAGCAAGTTGGCTTGTGCCTGAAGTTTAGGTCGCTAAGATACTATATGTTTTTTCAATAGACATTTCAGCTGGGTTCAAATTTAAACAACTACTTTATGCTATTTGGTTTTGGTTCCGCTTCCCAAGCACCACAGCATCAGTTTGTAACTTGCAACAAAATATTTTATTTTAATTACTATGGCAATAGTTTTGTCATACTAGTATTTCATTAAAACTACTATAATTATATGTTTATGATATGCATCTAGGCTATATATAAATCTCTAAGCATTCTACAACTACTTGTTGTCTGAGATTCTAAAAATAGAGCCCTCAGTCATGTGTCTAGGTTCTACTTTATGCAAGGATTCACCGATTCATATATACACGTATGTACATGTATATACATTGTACAGATTAGTATTTGGTGTAACTCTATAGCAGTAGGATGGTGCGCTATTTGAAACCCATATACCTAAGGGTGTGAGATGTGAGCTCATTAAACCATGCAGGCCCAGTTCTTCTACACTTGCTTTCATGTATATATATAGCCTACTGTATATACCACATCAAATATCGGGTAAAGACTTGTAAACATTTAGATCTGGTATTAAAATATTCATTCATGATCTTTTTTGTCTTTTCACTATTATGTTGCATCGTATTTCAGTATTCATCCAGCTTATTCACGGCAAAGAACATCACTGTTTAAATGGTAATGTTTACAAGAAAGTCGTTCACTACGTCATTCTGCAAGACGTTTGGCTGACTACTGTTCGGAGCATGTGGTAAACTGATTATTATATTTTTTTTAATGGGTGTATAACTCTTAAATGCAATCCATCGTTTTAGGTGATTAAGTCAATAAATCTACATTCCCTTATCTACAATGGCTAGTAATCCCCCATACCAGAATGGCATTGTTCAACCTTTACTCACAGGTAAGTACTCATATTATGTAATAGAAATATCATGCTGAAGTGCTTCCCTATCAAATATAAATTTCATAGTTATGTTGAGGTTGATGTAATGTACTATATCAACTAAGAGTAGTTTGTGATCAGTTTTTTCTTTCTTTGATATCTGCTAATTTGATAGAATTGTGGTCTATTAGTTCCACAGCATGACACTTGAATGCCTTGAGTTGCAAATTGAATGTCGACTGTAGGTTAAATTTTAGTTTATCAAAACTTAGCTCAAATCAGTAATGTAGTTTCTTCAGTCTAGCATTGTATCCTCTATAAAATCACTAAAATAGAATAAATGAAGAGGTAGACTACCATATTTTCTCATATCATGTGCCCAACTATACTTTAACCAATAAACATCAAGGACATATCTAGATCATTCAATCATGAATTTAACTTATTCATTGATTGATTCGACTGTAATTTCTGAATAGCATGAGTGAATAGCACCCTCTATAACATAATACCTCTTGGTGAATTGATCGAAACTGTATCAGTGGAGTTAGATGCAAACCTGTTGTAAGATAATTGTTGGTAATTTGAAAGAGTTATAAATCTCATTCCTTTATTCCTTCACATAGGAAGGCTATTTAATTGTTTAATCAATAGTTGAAGTATGTGAAATGGATATTAATACATATTTTATAATAGTCATCAAACCCACTCTAGTTTGCAAAGTAATAATGGTCCACAGTACTATTTGTTGTGGCATTCTAATTGCTGGGCAGTGAACTAATGGCATGACCTTCAGACAGCTCAGAATTACATCGAGATAATTTCAGTAGCAAGTAGCCATGTTTCTAGGGGAACAAGTCTTGATGTGACCACTAAGGTTCCCAGCCACTGTTGGCTACTAGTAGAATGTACTTTACTGGTAGCACAAACTTTTACGATATGGTAGCATCTCTCAGTTGAGCAATTCTTATGACTTAGAAATTAAATTTTTTACATTATATTGATATTCTATGGATTGCAGATTTGTATCAGATCACAATGGCCTATGCCTACTGGAAGAACAACAAGAAGGATGATATAGCTGTGTTCGATCTCTTCTTTAGAAGGAATCCATTCCACGGAGAATTCACAATATTTGCAGGAGTAGAAGAATGTATTAAATTTTTGGAGAATTTTGAATTTACAGACCAAGGTACAATAGCTCTTATCCCTTGAATTATTACTGCCTAGGATGTTGAGTAGATGTTATACATGTGTAACAGTGGATACTGTCATATTAGTTTCTACTGGCTGCTGAGTGTTTTAATCAATTTTATGTAATATGATGTTCATTTCATCTGTTTGCATGTATTGATTTTATTAATTGGGACTGACACTAACACTTAGTGTCTAGCACCTGCTGCTATCCACTTCATGTTGTCTGATAACAGATCTATCCTGGTATATCTATGTGCTAATATTGGGTGTAGGCTATATGCAATGTAATATACCTGTCTACTACAATTATATAAAGATTATATAGTTTCAGCACGACTTTATGGAGTAGAATAATAAGCTAGATAACTAAAAGACAAACAATTTGCAGGTATTTGTGACAGTAATAGTGTGCCTTGGCTTTAAATACCTTGTAAAATTTTCAGTGGCTGCTATTGGTTGAAGGCCTCTTTGATTTTAGATCTATCATATTTGAGGACAGTACTACCAGGAGTAGACGAAGGCTTCTTTGACTATCTGAAAACTGTCACTGCTAAAGATCTAAAAGTATACTCTATTGATGAAGGACTAGTCGTGTTTCCTAAGGTGCCTTTGATTACTGTTGAGGGGCCTCTGCCAATCGCCCAACTATTAGAGACTACTCTGCTAAATCTGGTCAACTATGCTAGGTATTGGTCTTAAACTCATACTCATTTGTGCAGCAACAACATCTATATTGAATTTCCCTTACTCCAATATATCGGTTGATGTTGCATTGTCATACGCTGTTTATGCTGATGGTTGGTTTCATATTATATAGTCTTGTGGCTACCAATGCTGCTAGATTTAGACTAGCCTCCGGACCTAATACAACACTTTTAGAATTTGGTTTGAGGCGAGCTCAGGGACCAGATGGTGGGCTATCAGCTTCCAGATACTGTTTCATGGGAGGTAAGGCTATCGAATAGTGAAAAGTTTGTGGTAAATTCATTATACTGGAACCGTCTGTTTTCTGTCATCTGTGTAGTGTACTTATAGATCATCTGCATGTACTTGTTATCTATTATATTTTTCCAGGATTTGACGGGACTAGCAATGTGCTGGCTGGAAAACTGTTTGATATACCAGTAAGGGGTACACATGCTCACGCATTTGTTACGGCATTTGCTGACATCTCTGAAATGACTGGACAGCAGGTAGATATTTGTTATACATTTTATATACATTGTATATTATGACTGTAGACTCTCACACAGTATAGTAATAATATGCTTCTTTGTGATCTCGTTTTGGCTTTACATTAATTTGTACAACAGCAAAATTTTACGCATTGCTATTTTAATGCCAGATGCGATTGTGTCAATAAGCTACAAACAAAACTAGTTTGAACCAGGCTTTATCACAGGTCAGGAAGAAAAGCTATGTTGGAAACTCTAGTTGGTATTTGGTTCAGTTCAAGAGGTCACGAAATAATTTAATATATTCAATTTGAAGTCAATAGTGCAGAACTAACTGATCTTATTGCTCTGTAGACTCTGGCCCATGCTGATGGAGAAGGAACTAAGGCTAATCTAGTGGAACTTTCTCTCAAGTGGCTGAATACTCTCACAACTCATCTAGGTAAGCTTTCAGTAACACGTGTAGACAACTACTGCTATCAATACTGATGATGGATAGTAACTACTTTTTACTTAAATAGGCTATGGAGTTAAAGTCACATAAGCTTTGTTTTACTTTTACAAATTTTTACAGTATTTAGATTAAAATATCAAAACCACTATCAATAGTGAAAATGAACTGACTTGTGACATGTACAGGATTGTTAACTGAGTCTAAATCATTGTTCATATAATCAAAGACTAGTATCTTAGCACATCCTACACAAGAATTCCAAAATTTAATCGAGAACAGGCTAGAATCTGGCCACTAGACTTTCAAAAGAAATCTGACATTAAATTGCTTCAGCATTACATCGAAGAGTCTTTGCTAAATTAGAAACATCAACAATTGTTGTATTTCACTGATGCTTTAAATTGAAATTAATTAACCCATGTCTTCAATGTTTCCTTCACTTTTATACATGATTTATGTTACTCACATACATACATATGTATTTAGATTTCATTGCTGATGAATGTAATCAGGGAGAGTTGGCATCATTTGTTGCCTATGCTATTGCTTTTCCACACGGATTCCTTGCTCTTGTTGACACATATGATGTCCTTAGGTTTGTACTTCTGTATCTCAATAGAATGGCTGTGTATGGCATGTGCATCTCTTGTTGATTGAAAGCAGTGTTATATTATTATTTTATCAATTTTAAATGACTTATTGACTTTATTACTGTTGTGCGTGTACAAGCACATGCATATTATTCCAGAAGATCGATAACCAAGCTGTTGGTTTTCTATATTGGAAGTTGTGTTCTCTTATAGTAGGTTGTGAGGGAAAGCAACCCTTCCATTACAAAGGGGTGTTGGCTCAATTGTATCAATTTTAGTGAGTTGCTACACACGTTTGAGTTGGTTGTTTACCAGCTATTAAACACTTTCATGAGGAATTAAATCAGTGTGAATATCTTATTATTTTAGACAATACAACATGTAATTCTATATCATTAATGCAATACCGTCTCTGTATGTACTGCTTGCTATTGTATTCTGAATTATTTTTGTGTTAATAGGAGTGGAGTACCTAACTTCTGTGCTGTAGCTCTAGCCCTCAATGAGTTAGGATACAAGGCTATAGGTATCAGGCTAGACAGTGGAGACTTGGCATATCTATCTAACAGAGTCAGAGCAATGTTCACTACTGTGGCCAGCAAGTAGGTTTGGATTTAAAGTTATTTAATTATTTTAGTTTGTCGTAGTAAGTCTTAGAACTGATGTACATATACAGTTATTATTCTCATAAAATGCTACCAGCTACACTGTATAAGGTACTTGGTTCACATGCCAGGTGATGTTTTAGGACAGGAATGGAATGGTTCAGCTCACTGAATATAGTTGCCAGTAATGATATTAATGAGGAGACAATCACATCTCTGAACCAACAGGGACATAGTATAAATAGCTTTGGTATTGGCACACATCTAGTTACCTGTCAGAAACAGCCAGCTCTAGGATGTGTGTATAAGGTATGTAACTTCTTGGGCCGAGCATTGATATTTTTTACTCTGATACAATTTTTAGCAGACACAACAGTTCTACAGTGTGGAGGGTATAATCTGTGGAGTCATTGTGTCTACATGACTATAGACTGGTGTAGACCATAAACTTACATTGTATATGTATCTGTATTATCAGTCCTTCAAAGTTTTATTACGAGGGGACAAATTCTACTTTTATGTCTTACATGCAGTGAATTGTGCAAAATTTGTATTCTCATGGATTATAGAAATCAGCTGTAAATTTTGTCTTGCAGTGAATTAGCAACATACCTACATATCGTTTTGGCAGGTTTAGAGCGCAAGCTACCAACAGTACAAATAGTTTTAAAAGATTGATTTGATTTATCACTACTTATTTTCTAGACATGCTCTATCTGGAGTTTGTATAATATTATATCATCTGTAGTTGGTGGCAATCAATGGGGACCCAAGGATCAAGCTGAGTGAAGATGTGAACAAAGTGACTATACCTGGTAAGAAGCACATCTACAGACTATACGGTGCAGACGGTACAGGGCTGGTAGATGTACTCATGTCTCCTTCTGAACCAGCACCTCAGCAGAAGAAACGCCTGCTCATCAGAAATGCTTTCATTGTGAGTCTAGACAATTAATTGTTTAGTTGGACTCGATAGCAGCTCATAATGATACTGAAGAAAACTACGTAGATTTTAGCCGACATCATTATCATTTCATTAGTTTCGTGTGTTTGTAGGAGTCAAAGAGAGCATATGTGTCACCATCAAAGGTGGAAATGCTACTTAAATTGTACTGGAACAAAGGAGAAATCTGTTACCCCCTGCCTTCCCTTAGAGAACTTAGGGAAAGGACTACCAAATCTATTTCCTGTTTAAGAGAAGATCACAAGAGACAACTTAACCCAACTCCTTATAAGGTAATGATTACCTGAGTAGTAATGCATTGGTATCCGATTTCCGTATGATGTGACTAAAATATACATGTAAATATACATGTCAATGTCAATAGAAAAGTCAAATCAATATAATTGGTGGAATAAACCAAAAGAGATTTCTCTTACATTGAACTTGTTAATATTGATGGAGGGTTAGGTACTGAGGCTTTATATAACAATGTCAAATAGTCGGGAGTTTCTGCTGAACTGTTGAGAAATAGTAGACCATAAAGATAGCTTCAAGAAGGTCTCTTTGTATTTTGTTGTGTCTAATAAATGCGTGTGAATAAGAATAGATTCACCGGTTACAGTTTGCTTTACACCTGATAAAACATGTGAGCAGTAGCAATCGAGTTCAGTTATTACAATCATTGATCACTTTATTGTTTTAGGTGTCCGTTAGTGATGACCTGTATCACTTTATGCACGAGATATGGCTTAACAATCAACCAATAGGAGAGCTGGCATGATTGCTCTATTTTTTAAGGTTACTACTGTTATTACAAGTCAGTTGTGTCCATGAGCACATCTCTGTGGCCAGTCCCGTCCCTCGTTTAGCTGTGTTATAAAAAGATCAATAGGAAATCTGTGGACATATATACCTAATAAGAGATAGTCCTACTGCATTAATGTTTTCCCATTTTTTAATACAGTACAATCCTTTATTTACATTTGAAAATATGAACAGATAAATCTTTAGTCACACATAAGCTCATCCTTACATACCCTCATAGTACTTTTAGAATGTCTCTTTATATCTTTCAAGCTTCTCTAATAAAGTTAGGGGAGGTTTGGCTGGTAAATTCTGATTTGAGTCATGTGTTGTAAATAGGAGTAGTCTCCTACCAAATTGGGGAGAGTTGACAGGTATGCTGCTACTGTTGTTATAAAGTAACTGGGCTCTGACTTTTTCTTTTATAAATGTTGTAGTATTTTCAAAATTGATCTTTTTAAGACAGTGTTGCTATGTCATTCCCAAGTTCAATTGTACCAAGTTTGAGTGTAGGCAGTAATACATGTAACTATTTATTTTACTACTGAAAAGGTCTATAGCAGAGTATTTTGTATGTCCCATAGTATTAAGAGTATTTGTACGCTGTATTATTGTGTCAGTGTTAAATAATGTCACATGTACATCATATTATTTTATAGCATACTTTCCCAATGCTTGTTGTATAATCTGTAACATAAATATTCAATAAAGTGTATCTAATTACTGTTGCTAAAAACATCAAACTGGTCTGACTATTATGCTACAAGATGAATATAAATAAATAGTAGGTACTCCACATGCATATGAAGACGGTTGACTATTAATGGAAATTGTTTTGACTGGCAGAGAGAATTGTTGAATAAGTTCTTATATGCACATGGTTCCTGCTGTTACTCTCTGAGATGGGTGTGCTGCAGATCTATCTGCCTCTGTTCAAAATGACATCTGTCAGCCAACCAACTGTATCATGACCCACCAGCACCTTTCAGCAGCGAAGTACGAGCAGCCACTAACAATTTGAAAGCTTCTTCTGTACCTGGTGCAACACTCTTATCTGGGTGTAGAAGAACGGCTAACTTTCGATATGCCTTATTTATCTCCTCTCTAAAACACATATGGTAATGCAGGTGCAAGGAAGGTATACTGCAACGTGTACACATGCAAGCATATCATGGGTCTGCCAGCTATACAATTGATTCCTTGATAGGGATGCAAGACGCTTTAGAAAAGTGATGTATCATTTCATTTACAGTTTATTCCAAAGCTGATCATATTACTGAAGATAATCTTATAACACCTTGTGCATTCCAACTAAGTAATGTGATTATACAAGTATACAGCATACTTATTAGCACCACGATATAAACCCATTTTCTCATAGTCTGTCTTCCCTTGTTTTAACCTGTGTATTGTATCGACCTGTTCCTTTGTGTAACCAAGCTGCGTGACTATAGGTGCGCGTTTACCACCATTCCTTGCGGTGGTCACCACAGATTCAAATAAACTCTACAATTAATCGTTAATCTCACTTTTTACACATTTGGTGATTAATAAAAATTAGCAAAATTTCTCATATTCTCTGGGAAAAAAAAATTGATGGACAGCCATTGGATGTTATCCCTCTCAGCACCAGTACTTGAATGGGATTAAGATCTTGGATGCTTTGTGATGTAATGTAAAATATATTTTAATGATTTCACTTTTCTTAAAGCAATTTTGAAACAGTTAAGCTTAAAGCAATTCATCAATATCGTCCAAAAATTGTACATTGTCTTAACCGTCATAGATTTCACCTGAAACATTTCCTGGATTCCATCACCATTAAAAGCAGACGTCTCAAAAAAGAGAAATCCATGACTGTCGGCCCACATTCTCCCTTCATCTGGATCAATCAGTTTCTTTTTATCACTCTATAAAAATAAAGCACAGCATCCTGCTTAAATTAGTTTAAATACCATGTCATCTACATTCTAATTTTTATTCTATAACATTGCCAACATAAACTTTGAGGTATAAATAACTTGTTATCAGATTTTAATTTTGAATCCTTAAATTATGCAGTTACCTTATTTGCACAAACACAGACCACCACATTGTCAAGCTCTCGAGGATTTGCAAGTTCATTTTTCATCTCATCAAGCCACCTCTCCAAGTTTTCAAAGGATTGTTTGTTTCCAGCATCATACACTAGCAGCACACCTTGGGTATCTCGATAGAACTCATTTCTAACCTGAATTACATGTAGAGAATGCTCAGGAAATCCCCTATAAGTTGACAAACCTGTAACTACAGTAAACTGTTCAATAAAAACTTTATTTTATTTTGTCATCACACTATGGGCTGTAAATTAAATCATAACATTGTTTTTAATTTTATTATAGCATTACAAACTAACCTCATAAAATATAGGGTGCCCAGCCATGTCAAATATATTTACTTTCAACTCTGCTGACTTTTGATTGACTCTGAAACAGAAGCAATGCAGAAAACATATTATTATGATTCATGGCCATTAGGTTTAGATTTGCAATACTGTCGTAGAATGATTTTTACATACCTGGTAACACCGTAATCTATTCCAATAGTTGCCAAATATTTTGCTACAAATCTTTTCTCACAATATCTTTTAATAATGCAGCTCTACAAAAAGAAAAGTTAACCAGACAAAATAAATGAATATTCATAATACCCTATGCTAATAAGTGTAGCAACCATAGCCTATGAATAGAAAGCTGTACACCGTGTTAATATTATATTAATATTTCAATTTTCAATTTCTTAACCAGGGCAATTACATGTGAAAAAGCCCATAACCATTGGCTAATTTATTCTATGTAAAGTCAAAATTAACACTTCTAAAACATGTATATTACAATAAAAAATATTGTCATCAGAGACAGTTTTTAATGCATTACAAAGAAAATAAAGAAAACAAATGAAATTATGCCTTAAAGTTTCTAACCTTTCCAACTTCAGCATCTCCCATGCTAATTATTTTTAGTCTTATCGGTTTGTTTAGATCCATTTCATACTAATACTGTGTTGTGTTCTTCTATCGAACATATATTTAATTCTAGAAAATCAGCCGTTTAAACGTGACAAGTCAACACTGAACAATGAAATTATTTTGGAAAAATAGGATTCATTTGGTTTCCATTGAAACAAGTAAACTATGTCTAAAAAGGCTTAATAAAACTCGCTACTACAAATCGTCCTGAAGTTTTCGCATAAACGTTGGACAGGCAACTCCATAATCGTAGCAATTTGGTAAACCGAGGAGAGAGAGGATAACTTGTGATTCAATACCAGTTTTTATTATTACAGCCTGTACAGGGATTTACTGTGCATCTAAATATGCAATGGATTCTTGCATGCACAGTACAGTGCATATACATACATCATGTCATGCACATGCTATTTCTAATAGATACAGCTACAAAATGTATATATGTGACTTTTTGCAAGGGATTTATTTCTGAGCAGCCAGGAAATTATTCCACAGTGATCGACACCTGTTAAAATAACCCACTTTGAACTCAAGGCTCTACAGTATATAATTGCCTAGTACAGTGGAGAGAACACATCACCATTATACCAGCTTGGTCTCCGATAAAAAGGAAGCTTCGGCAGTGAGCAGTACATGTGTAGTGAACCAACTGCACATGGAGCTACAAGTGTACATGAATATAATCATATGTAATGCAATGCATAATATAACAAGTTTCTGCTAAGCAGCATGCATGTATTTATGATAAAAATATGTAATGCATTGCTATGTTTACCTTCACAGTTTTTTTAGCCTCAAAACAATGACCATAAAGAGGATGTGGCACCAAAAAATGACAATATGGACAAATAGCCATTTTAGGGCATTCATTATAATAGAACAGTGATTTTCTTCTTCTAGTTCTATGAGATAGGAGCCATAGGATAATTTTATCATAAGAAAAACTTACACCACCAACAGGTTGTAACTACAAACAAAGGCAATGTATAAGATAATAATATACAGTACAAGTGCACAAATACATGTACATAATATGTACATGTATTTGTGCACTTGTATTTTGCACAATGCTGTATATATTGATACAAAGAGCAAAGGATTAAAAAGTTGAGCTGCAACCTTCTAAGGTTGATGTACGGAACAGATTTGGAACTCGGATCAAATCAAATCAACTCAGAATAAACTGAGCCCTCTCAAAAAAGAATAAAACATACATACATGCACACTGATTATTCATCTGATCATGTACACGTGTCAGGGTGGCACAGTTGGTGGCATACATGCACACAAACCGAGAGGTTGTGAGTTCAAACCCCCAGCTGTGTCATTTCTGGCAAAGGCCTTCAGCAAGCCTTTCACCCTAGCTGCGCCTGTTCGGATCAGGGCGTATAAAAAATACAAGAAGTCCTGTGTAGTGTCTACATCAAAAACACGCACGTTAAAGATCCACCTCTACCCTGATTTGCAAAGAGAAGCCAGATTCTGGTGGGGTATGTGACTACATTGAGGTTGCAGGTTGATGTAGTGGTCACTGACCATGCACTCCTGTTGTGGGAGGTGAGCTCTTCCACTCAGAACTCAGCTCCTGTCGCTCATACAAGTTTCGAACTTCTGAGGTCCGTTAAATAGGATGGCCAAATGGCTCGACAGTAACAAAACAAAACAAAAACAAAATATAGTACCTAGTGTTAGTATTAGTATATAGTGTGTTATATGCATATTGTCTACTCCCTTGTGCTTCACAAATATCATGCTGCTGTAAATAAAATCTATTGTTTTAAAGTTTTGATCATGGCATCTATTATATCATTATATATCCAATACTAACACCCCCTTTATCTAATACAGCAAGTTACTTATAATGATACTTTGTGTATTTGTATAGAAACAAAACTGAACGCCTCTTGAAAATTGAATAATATATGATAATTTTCTAGACCATGTTTCTATGTCTAGTAGGCACCCAGCACACAGTGCACAGATATTCATTTGATAAGGTTATGCAATGTGCAACTGATTGTATTTAGCTGTTAACATCTGCAGTATATTAATATAATATAATCAGATATATGATATAAGTGGTAGCCTAATGTTCAGCAGAGGGTATCAGGTACAGTACAAATTAAATTTATTTTGAAAATTTTTAGATGTATTGTCTGTCTTCTATACTCTTTTAATGCTGACAGGTATTTTGCACAATTTCGAGAGTAGAATATAATTTTTTATGTGATGTAAATGATATACCAACCGAACATGCCATTTACAAGCAGCCTATATTTGACAAATCGGTAATATTGATTGCAGCAAGCAAATAAACAGCAACAAATCTGTTGATTTCGCCAGCCCTTGCTCTAAACCTACCATGCATATAAAACTTAGAATATGCAGAATAAAACTTGTAAATAAAGTGTACTTCCTTCTAGAGGGGGACCAACACCAACACCTACACCAAGTATGTAATCTTTGAAGACCGACATTTAACCACTGCCATAAGTTCTACTGGTTATCTAGAAAGACAAACACCAATGTGAGTATCAAATCTTCGGCATAGTAATATTAGTATGCGGGTGGCAATTGGAATCCAGTATTATGTTTTTGCCTTTCAGATAATTTAATCCTCCCTTACACTAAGTTATAGTAATTATAGATGCAAGCCATATATGGTTACATAATATGTCATTATTGGTAATAGGCCTAAATTGTTGAAAGCCAATGGGACGTATTGTTTTAAAAAACTGTTGTAGTTTTAGCAGCCACCCACAATTGATCCATTAAATTTTCAGGACATCTCACACGTAGCTGCAATCTCACACGTAGCAGCAATTCAACACCAAAAGCAATCTATTTCGGTGCAAGCTTGGTAAACAATTCAAGCATTTCAAACAATGCTTCTCTTTTAATAACATAATGTCAAATGTTCTTATTAGATTTAATACATCTATTACTATAGCATACAGCATACTCCATAAGACTTGTGCTAAAATGGCTAGAGGATCATGGCCTGTTTAATTTTAACCCAGAGAATTAAGGAATTAATTACAAAAACTCAAGAACATTTTCTTCCGTACAAAGGTAACCCAAACAAATGTATGTGGGCCTACATTGTACAGGTGTATTTCTATGGAGCAACCAGTATAACTTATGACATAAACTATATATTATATAAAGTTAGCCTAGCTTTTGTGTGCTGCAAACTACAGCTGAAAGAAAAGAACCAAATTGTATTTCTAATTGATCTGATTCTGTACTGTATAAATTACACATGCCTGAATTCTATAGCTAGAGCACCTGTGACTAACTGGACTAGTTGTCTAAATACATAATAATATGTATATTATGCACTTTATTATCTTAAGAAGACTTCACACTAACATTCTATGATTACAGCTTGTAAGAGATAAAAAGCTTATGCACTCCCCCTACCATATATGTACATACATCGTACATTGAATTGAGACATTGGTAAAAATACCAGTGATTATATTCTGCAACAACAACAGTACTATGCTATTGTATGTTTATATCATGTCCTTTTCATGTGTGTAGTGTTGTTTATTCACAAGTTAAATACGAGTGTTCTAAAACTATTTGATAGAATTGAAAGATTTTAAAATTTGTTAACAACATGCACAGACTTACTAAAAACGTATTATATTGGTTGGTAAGCACTGCTAAACAATATATTCCAGAGAAAAACAACATCTCAGGAAATGAGTGCGCTAAGTCACTTTACTATCTAAAATATTATTATTATTAATTATTATGATTCCATTACAATTTTAAACATTTATCTTAATCTCCCATTGTCTATGGTTATCACTATTGGTGAAGTAAAGGATATAAATTTAACTTGACCTTTAACCAATCCAATGAACTGTAAAATCAGTTGCATGCTTTTAAAGCTTTTCAGTTTATTTAGAATTTAATATTTCTTTCTTCTTTATCTCAATATATTATTCTATACACTTTTATTTCCTATTATATTATAGTCTTTTATTCACTTCTACAGTTTGAAATGCTTATGGCTGTACATGCTTGTTGGTGTTTGCTTTCCTAATATTGGAATGTTTCAGGCGTATTGACATATCTGTGATGTTTAAGAATGTGCTTTTAAAATAATTCACACTAGGTTTGCAACAAATAGTGTAACTCACACATTCCTTATATCAACAGAGTAATGCTTGATTGGACATTTTCTTTAGAATGTTAGAACTTCAAGGATCGGCAAAGTGCCACTTCTTATAATAGTAAACATATATCTCATAAGGGAACCGATTTTGAAATAAAATCTCGAGGTCATAATACTAAAACTATATGTTAGCTAGACAAATACAAGAGTTATTTTTATCAGGCTAGATTGTGTTAATTCACCTGCAGCATTCCGTGCAATGCAAACACACGCGTGAGGATTGATCATAAATGATGGAGATTATTTAGTCAGCTGGCAGCGGAAAGCAGAAGTCAACACAATCAACCATGTTACAACAGCCTCTTCGTCTACACTATACCAACGCTGGACTGAGATTAAAGCCACTTCCTGTGAGTTCTATTAAAATACCAAAGTTTAACAATGAAGGATATGCTGACCCTAATCGTTGGACAAGAGAAAATTTCACACGAGGTCGAAAACTCAGGTAAAAGTTTGTCCACTTTACTGCATCTATCTATTTTCTCCACGTTTTTTTAATTAGCGAAAAGTTTTCGATTTGGTTGAGTATCTGGTAGTCAGCTCTGCTAAATAACTGATATACATGTCTAGTAGATTTTTGATAATAGTATTAGACTTTCTAGCAACCAGTATTTGTTAAATCAATGTCTACTCGTATCGCTGTAACCAGTGGTAGTGATTGCAATTAAGAGTATCTGAGTATGTGTACGTTTAATTAAGAACATCTTGGAAAAAAATGTGTCAGGGTCAATCCATCCTTTGATTCATCTTGAATATCTTAAAACATAAACAGAGGTAACTTTTAAAACCCACCACTTGAAGCAAGAACAAGTACAGGTACACATGCATGTTATTCAACTGAACAATGACCATAATATGTGTTTTTGCCAAACCTCCTGTGATTTCAGTAGATCCATTTTACCTGATGTTTTGGGGCAAATTCATCTACAGTGAATTTCTAAAGTTGTTCTTGACACAGTCAGATTTCACACTCTCAAATTGACCATAGTCAGGCAATTTGGGCCTACTGAAATCACAGAAGGTAGCATTGGTTTGGACAAAACACGTTTTGGTAGTCATTCAGTTGGACAACACATGTACTTGTTCTTACTAGAAGCTTATAGAATAATTTAAGCCCTATTGTTTATGTTTTATATAATAGCTAATAAATGTAAGTAAGCACTATGAGATGACACTATTAGTACATAATTCTACATTACATGTACATTGTAGCTGTTCTAAATCTTCTTATTTTGAATTATTCCCCAATCCCAATGGCTTCAATAATCTACATCCAAGCTGTATCAATACAATTATGATCATGAGATAAATTGACAAGGTTTGAACTAAGCATGCTCAATGTTGTCAAGCTAATTCAAAACTCCTTGAGTTCCTATTATTCTGTCAAGCTCTGTGTTACTTGGAATTGGAACCCAAAATAGGGACTGTTATTGGCGAGTTCATTTAGTGACATAGTCTCATGGTTTTACTGACTTTCTGTTAATTATACTCATAATATATGATAGTGTTGATGGTGCTTGTTGATCAACTAATTCAAACTTGAAGTGTGAGGATCAACAATGGGTGTTGACCAACCATATTAAAATGCATTCAGTTAGTAAACATTGAACAACTCAATAAGGAAAGTCCACATGTCTGCTGTTAAGTTAATGTTTACACACATGAACAACCTGTGTAATTTTGACCTTGTAGATTGTACACCTAGAATTTAGACTAAAATGCAAGTACTGTATTCACTAATAGGTGATCATATAAAACAGACATGAAGGAAAAGTTCTAAGACCTCCCCACTGGTGGTTTACTGTGTTACTCATGATTATGGTTGGTTAGGTTCCCAAATTTCCAGCTCAGTCTTCACTCCCTGGCCTGATTAAATATTATATATTCATTTATATTATTCTATGTAATTTATAGAATACAACGCACATGCTCGAATTGCTTGTTAAACGGATATTATATTGCATTATAACATTACGCTGTGTTGCCAATTCTTTACATCTTAGGTGTCTCCGAAGCCACTCTGCAGTGTTAAAGTTTTGTGCAATACACACTCTACGGTATAAAACATGGATAAGGTTATGTAGACTGCATAGAGTTTCATCCGTTTGATCCAACCACATATCTGTCATGTACTCATTCTCATAGTACATGTACTTGTACATTATAATAAAGAGTGGACACAGCAATTTCTTCAATTTGTTTTACAATTGTTTAGTAAAGTATCTTTTAGACAGAAATAATTTAATCATTGAAATAATCTCAACCACTGCCTAAAGAATGTTCCAAAGGTAATGTAATTTTTGGCAATATTTCTTCTTGAGATATCGGGTTGTGAAAGCATACTTTTTACAAACTTCCTTTTACCAAATACAATTTCCAGTAGTGTGTGTGATTTTACTGCAATCCGAGTTATGTTGTTTGCTACGCAACATAAATTTCAGTGTTTCTAATATAACACATAATATTATTTATGCTGGTATTATAGCAGCAATCAAACTAAAAGACTGCTGAACAAGTACAATGTAGATGGCTTGTATGTGTGAATGTATCACCTCAACAAGTGATGTAATGCTTAGTAACCTCACTCTCAATCTGTAAATCGTTTTAGTAAGCATTTCGAAGTTCTAGTCAGCAATCACTTGAGCAAACAAACATAGTGCTAATTTCCTCCAACTATTGAGTAGGGTAGATTTAACTCCCAACAATGAAATTATTATTATAGTGTAGCAATTATAGTTCATGAACATAGCATAGTAGCAATATGTGCAAATTCAGCGTCCTATGACGTAAAACATCCAAACAGTGAGTAATGCAATTCATAGTCAGTGAAAAATTAGCCCGTATATTTTGAAAATTATACCGAACACTAGCAAGAGTTTTAAAAGTGATGCCATACATGTATAATTTAATGCACAAATTGAATAGACTATGATCTATAGGTCTATACTAGAGGCGGTTTTAGATACTTATCAGATGAATTATAATTCAATACAATTGTTGAAGGAACTAGTAGAACACATGCACGTAGAACTATGATTGACTGGTGACAGCATGTTAATCTAGTAATTAGTAGTTCCAAGTGCTACTTGAGTTGAGTAAGAGTGTAATTGGTTATATTAGTTCTAATTGAAATATCTAATAATTGATAAAGACTTTATAAGTTGGTGACACTTATAGTATTGTATTGTTGCCCTGCTCATTATGCAATAATATAATTCACCCCTTCACATTCAGAGTTGATGATTGCTTGGTTACTAGACCAGTACTGACATACCAATAGGTTGTTCACATACATTATTAGTAAAAATCTGGTTGCAACTAATCATTGTCTCTATTCTTGTGACATAATAGAGCCTGGTTGCTAGGCAGACATGAGTAAACAACTCTTTTTTTATACTGGGTTTGCACTTGTATGTTCAAAGACTTAGAAATTAAATATACACTTGCGACATTTATGTACATACAATGTAAATATGGTATTATGTTATGGTATGTAGTTATCTAGCCTATGTATCCAGAATTAAGTAAATGCCCATGCTATGCTTGAATACCTACAATCAATTCAAAGGTGTTAATACTCCATTCTTTGATAGATCATTGATAATATGCTTTAAAAAATACAGGTGTATTAATCATAACATAAAAGTGTTATAATTATAATATCTACTAGTGTTATTGCTGTTATTCTCTAAACCTAATCCTGTACTTATACAATACTACGCTAACACAGATTTATTATGAGTAAAAATGTATTCCCAGTATAATATTGTCTATTGATGGCAGTTAGCTCTCATACTTATACAATTATCACCAGTCATTTCTGTCAATCATACTGTGAGGTGTACAATAGAACAAGTGCAGTCCGCTCATAGCAAACATGGAGATATATAGCAGTCAGCGGCTAGTTTTACCGAAGCTAAATTCTACCAGCAACCACCAAAGTTCTCTGATATTTACCAAACCATCTACTACTTTAGTAGAGTCGGTATTTCAAAGGTATGACCATCTGTGTACATATAGTAATATTTTAATAAATTATTATTAAATAAAAAATAGTACATTATTCACAATTTGTAAATAAAAAGAATATTTCAGCTTACATTATAAATTGACGACATTTTGTGATGGTATGTAATAAAGAAGTCGGTGAATGTAGCGTCATATACCCTTTGCATGTAAGCAACAAACAAATACATAGTCATGTAGAATGTAATGCATGTGTCATGTAGGCATTCATCTGAAGAGCTAATAAGAATCATCAGCTTTAAATTTTCAGGCATAATTTTACATGTAATTTCACTACAAATGGCCAACTGCTGTTCTAATAGCAGTCTAGTGAAAAGGATATTTCACTTGAGAAGAAATCTGTTAGAAGCACTGGAACATTTGAAGTATAATCATCTGCAGTTTTAAACATGCAGTATTAATATAATGCACAATGTACAATACCTTCACAATCTGTTGCTAAGATCCTATAGTAGGCTACGCCTACACGATGTTGTCATGTTCACAAGAATAATAGCAATTCCCGGTCAAGGTAGGTTTATGCGTTGTGTGAAATAATGAATTGCTAGGCATAACATTTCCTATTATCGAACATGTACTGATATAATGCACATAATACAATTTGTAGATATTACATTTACCCTATATGAACGAAAGTTTTATAATATTATGAAAGTGGCTAACACGTGTACGTTATAAGCCCAACTCTATCATGCTAAAACTCTGGGATTTTTTAAACAGATTTAAACCGTCCCAGTAGTTCACAATTCTTTGTTGTGGCATCATTGTACTGAAAATCCTAACTTTATTTATTATTTTTTTATTATCATGTTCACAGCTAGAGAGACGACAACTTCTTCCACAGTATTTCTTTTATTAGGCTACAATGTAGTTGTACAGTGTAGGGCCGACTGCTTGCTTTGCTGATTAGTAAAGACAAAACATACTTTAAACTTGTGGCTTTACTTTGAAGTCAATTCAAAGTTATATGTATGTTAGCTGTTCCATATCTTCCAAAAATTTTGAGATATTTTGGCGACAGTTTAGAAAATATACTTTTTCAACTTTACACGTATAGCCTACGAGGCTTGCTGTAGCAATATTGGAACTGAGCTGACTGCTGCCTTTAGTAAAGATCAAATATATTTTTCCCATGATGATCACATATTTAAATAATGCACAGGTTGAATTATTGTTATTATTTAATTATGATTATAGTGCTCAGCTGGAGGTCTAAAGAGAAGATAACTCTCAACTCTGCACAACACTGTTCTCATGATAAAATTTAACACTAGCTTACATGTCATAGTTTTCATGATTCTTCTGATAAAAATCAAGGAGGGGGATTCAACATTTGGATGGAAGTGTGCAATTTGGGTAAAATGGCAGTAGACAGTAGAGCATGGAATCAGGGTGGCTTTACACGTATCATGACACATCTGTATTTTAAGGCTACTGTGTGAGTAGTATAGTCAGTGCAGATCTGCACAGACACCCGGTCATTTCCGCGTCTTATTAGCCCTAGATCCAAAAACTCCCCGGGCGGACGACCACCCCACCCGTCCTCTCGCCCCCTCCTCTCCCCTAAACCTCACTCTATGTGCAAAGCCCTAGAACCTACCCCCCGATCGCGGGTGGGGTTTCAAAAACCTCATCGGCTGTTCCGTAGAACCCAGTCTAAAGAGCAAACCCCTCGCCCGGTCCCACGGCTCGGGCGAGGGGGCGCGCGCGTACGCGCGCGCCCCCCCGCCCCGCGAACCCCACCCGTCCTCCCTCCACCCGTCCCCGCCCCTCCCCACCCCTCCCCACCCCCAACCCCTCCGCCTCGCCCTCCGCCTCGCTGCGGTTCTCGTTCGCGAGTCCAGCCGTGGCCCCACGCCGCCGTCCCCCCGCCCGTCCCCCGCCCCTCCCCCGCTCTCCCGCCCCAACGACCCGTCGCTACCCTCGCGGGCGGACCGTCGGCTGGAGTAGGGTGAAGCGAAGGAAAATACGGGTTAGAGTAATGATATCCGGCTATGAAAAACGTGAGCGAGGGTAATGGTACACGAATTTGTTTTAAATTTCAATACGTTTGAGAGTAATAGTACGGTGAAGCGAAGAAAAATACGGGTTGGAGTAATGATAGGGTACGCCCGTGCGGAGTGCCCGTGCAGAGTTTACGACGCTGACTATACTACTATAAGAAACTTACCGAGTGGTGGTGGTGGTGCTTCCGGATGATTTCTTCGCCGGGGACTGTTGAGACTGAACTGGTCGGGGTGACACCGCACTCGCGCGCTCCTCCGTTCGAGCGCCCCCGGACCTCCGATGAAAGACTCGCGCCTTAACCCTCGTTTCCCCCGGACCCTCCCCTAGGGAAATCGCCCGTCCCCGTGACGAGCGGCGAGGGAAAGTGAAGGCGGTGGCTCTTTCGCGCTTCAAACCGTAGACCTCGCGAGGTGGTTCGCCGGCGACATCCTCGCTCGGAGGGGTAGAAATAGATAAATGGAATAAATGGATGGCTGTCTTCTCATCATCATCATCATCATCATCATCATCATCATCAACATCATCATCATCCTACAAATAGACCCGCCTCCACGATGATGTCGTTGACTCCCCACCAATTTCTTCGACCACCGCGTCCACTTTCCCCCGGGTAGCAAACTCCGATAGGGAGAGAGCGCATCGTGCGCGTGCGATGTCACCCCCCACCTACGAATGAAGACGATAGAAGAAATGTGAACTGATAAGGGGTGAGTATGAGTGGAAGTTGCGCTAGTACCGTCTACCCCTTTGGTTTGGCGAGGTAAATGGTTTTTAATGTATTAGCTAGTGTTTTATTGCTCGGTTTTAAGGTTACAACCGGTAAACCCTCCGTTTTGAGGACGGAGACCCCTTACAATAGAGAGTGAATGTGAAGAAAAATATACGGGTATATGTACAAGGGTTATGTTGCACTGTTCGTTTACTCTCCAATTTATCGAATGAAGTAGTCTCATCTCCGAGAAATCAGTACTAGCATTCTATAGGACTCGTACTCACCCCGTCTTCTGCAACCTTCCGCTTACCATAGAGGTAGGTGAGTCCGGTCTTTAGCTGGGTGTAGCTATACGTTTGGTTTCCTCTTCTGATAAATTTTTATCTTTTCGGATGAGCGCATCTATACTACGAGCACTCAGGGCCATGTAAGCGCTATCCGTGTCCATTTCTACGTACTCAAACTCCTCTCTGCTGACGAATCTGTGAAAATAAAATGGACGGGTTGGAGGGTGCTGACACCGAAGAATAAATAGAGAAGGATTTGATAAAATCTTTGTGTAGTCTAGTTCTACTCATCTATCCATATGTGTACACATGTTAAAATACCTTTATATAATAGTTCAAACACAATTGAATGAATAAAAGACACATATCTAAAGGAGTATGTCATAGCTATTATTAGCAAGAAAAGACTGTGTGCATGTGTTAAGTCAGCATACATAATACATTAAATAAGTTTTTCACAATAGTAGCGATAGAATAAATAAAAGGTTGTATGCATGTGTTAAGTCAGCATTATGTAATTCATTAAATAAACTTTTCACAATAGTAGCAATAGAATATATAAAAGGTTGTATGCATGTGTTAAGTCAGCATTATGTAATACATTAAATAAACTTTTTACAATACTAGCAATAGAATGAATAAATGTGTACACATGGTAAAATACCATTATATAATAATTTAAACACAATTGAATGAATAAAACGCACATATATGTAAAGGAGTATGGCATACCTATTATTAGCAAGAAAAGGCTGTGTGCATGTGTTAAGTCAGCATATATAATACATTAAATAAACTTTTCACAAAGTCAGCATAATATATAATACATTAAATAAACTTTTCACAATAGTAGCAATAGAATAAATAAAAGGTTGTGTGCATGTGTTAAGTCAGCATTATGTAATTCATTAAATAAACTTTTCACAATAGTAGCAATAGAATAAATAAAAGATTGTGTACACATGTTAAAAAACCATTATATAATAATTTAAACACAATTGAATGAATAAAAGGCACATATGTAAAGGAGTATGACATACCTATTATTAGCAAGAAAAGGCTGTGTGCATGTGTTAAGTCAGCATATATAATACATTAAATAAACTTTTCACAAAGTCAGCATAAGATATAATACATTAAATAAACTTTTCACAATAGTAGCAATAGAATAAATAAAGGGTTGTGTGCATGTGTTAAGTCAGCATTATGTAATTCATTAAATAAACTTTTCACAATAGTAGCTATAGAATAAATAAAAGAGTGTGTACACATGTTAAAATACCTTTATATAATAATTTAAACACAATTGAAAGAATAGGCTGTGTGCATGTGTTAAGTCAGCATATATAATAGATTAAATAAGCTTTTCACATAAAATACCTTTATATAATAATTTAAACACAGTTGAAAGAATAGGCTGTGTGCATGTGTTAAGTCAGCATATATAATAGATTAAATAAGCTTTTCACATACCTATTATTAGCAAGAAAAGGCAGTGTGCATGTGTTAAGTCAGCATATATAATAGATTAAATAAGCTTTTCACAATAGTAGCAATAGAATAAATAAAAGGTTGTGTGCATGTGTTAAGTCAGCATTATGTAATTCATTAAATAAACTTTTCACAATAGTAGCAATAGAATAAATAAAAGATTGTGTACACATGTTGAAATACCTTTATATAATAGATTAAATAAGCTTTTCACATACCTATTATTAGCAAGAAAAGGCTGTGTGCATGTGTTAAGTCAGCATATATAATAGATTAAATAAGCTTTTCACAATAGTAGCAATAGAATAAATAAAAGGTTGTGTGCATGTGTTAAGTCAGCATTATGTAATTCATTAAATAAACTTTTCACAATAGTAGCAATAGAATAAATAAAAGATTGTGTACACATGTTAAAATACCTTTATATAATAATTTAAACACAATTGAAAGAATAGGCTGTGTGCATGTGTTAAGTCAGCATATATAATAGATTAAATAAGCTTTTCAATAGTAGGTAGGTGTCACTGTTTTAGTCTCCCTATAATAAATATAAAGTAGCAGGGTGTAAGTAATTTTTTAGCTTGATAGCATTATATACAATAAACACTTCACAATTGCTGCCAATTACCCTATTTAGCACTAACCTTATGTTCTACTTGTTGAAATCTCTGATCAGGTGCTGACTAGTAGGTAGCTGTCTCTGTTTTAGTCTCACTCTGTTGACTAGAGGCTGATTGTACATACTGCTAGAGTGAGAAACTCATACCTTAAATAGTAGTATTCAGTAGGCGGAGTCTAACCATTTCCCCACCCTTTGCAATACCACCCCGATGCGTCCCGATGTGAATCCGAAGCCTCCCGATGCACCCCGATGCGAATCCGAAGCCTCCCGATGCACCCCGATGCGAATCCGAAGCCTCCCGATGCACCCCGATGCGAATCCGAAGCCTCCCGATGCACCCCGATGCGAATCCGAAGCCTCCCGATGCACCCCGATGTGAATCCGAAGCATCCCGATGCACCCCGATGCGAATCCGAAGCCTCCCGATGCACCCCGATGCGAATCCGAAGCCTCCCGATGCACCCCGATGTGAATCCGAAGCTTCCCGATGCACCCCGATGCGAATCCGAAGCCTCCCGATGCATCCCGATGCACCCCGATGTGTCAAATCACATCGGGGTGCATCGGGTTACATCGGGATGCATCGGGAAGCTTCGGATTCACATCGGGGTGCATCGGGAGGCTTCGGATTCGCATCGGGGTGCATCGGGAAGCTTCGGATTCGCATCGGGGTGCATCGGGAGGCTTCGGATTCGCATCGGGGTGCATCGGGAGGCTTCGGATTCACATCGGGGTGCATCGGGATGCTTCGGATTCGCATCGGGGTGCATCGGGAGGCTTCGGATTCGCATCGGGGTGCATCGGGAGGCTTCGGATTCGCATCGGGGTGCATCGGGAGGCTTCGGATTCGCATCGGGGTGCATCGGGAGGCTTCGGATTCACATCGGGACGCATCGGGGTGGTATTGCAAAGGGTGGGGAAATGGTTAGACTCCGCCTACTGAATACTACTATTTAAGGTATGAGTTTCTCACTCTAGCAGTATGTACAATCAGCCTCTAGTCAACAGAGTGAGACTAAAACAGAGACAGCTACCTACTAGTCAGCACCTGATCAGAGATTTCAACAAGTAGAACATAAGGTTAGTGCTAAATAGTGTAATTGGCAGCAATTGTGAAGTGTTTATTGTATATAATGCTATCAAGCTAAAAAATTACTTACACCCTGCTACTTTATATTTATTATAGGGAGACTAAAACAGTGACACCTACCTACTATTGAAAAGCTTATTTAATCTATTATATATGCTGACTTAACACATGCACACAGCCTATTCTTTCAATTGTGTTTAAATTATTATATAAAGGTATTTTAACATGTGTACACAATCTTTTATTTATTCTATTGCTACTATTGTGAAAAGTTTATTTAATGAATTACATAATGCTGACTTAACACATGCACACAACCTTTTATTTATTCTATTGCTACTATTGTGAAAAGCTTATTTAATCTATTATATATGCTGACTTAACACATGCACACAGCCTTTTCTTGCTAATAATAGGTATGTGAAAAGCTTATTTAATCTATTATATAAAGGTATTTCAACATGTGTACACAATCTTTTATTTATTCTATTGCTACTATTGTGAAAAGTTTATTTAATGAATTACATAATGCTGACTTAACACATGCACACAACCTTTTATTTATTCTATTGCTACTATTGTGAAAAGCTTATTTAATCTATTATATATGCTGACTTAACACATGCACACTGCCTTTTCTTGCTAATAATAGGTATGTGAAAAGCTTATTTAATCTATTATATATGCTGACTTAACACATGCACACAGCCTATTCTTTCAACTGTGTTTAAATTATTATATAAAGGTATTTTATGTGAAAAGCTTATTTAATCTATTATATATGCTGACTTAACACATGCACACAGCCTATTCTTTCAATTGTGTTTAAATTATTATATAAAGGTATTTTAACATGTGTACACACTCTTTTATTTATTCTATAGCTACTATTGTGAAAAGTTTATTTAATGAATTACATAATGCTGACTTAACACATGCACACAACCCTTTATTTATTCTATTGCTACTATTGTGAAAAGTTTATTTAATGTATTATATCTTATGCTGACTTTGTGAAAAGTTTATTTAATGTATTATATATGCTGACTTAACACATGCACACAGCCTTTTCTTGCTAATAATAGGTATGTCATACTCCTTTACATATGTGCCTTTTATTCATTCAATTGTGTTTAAATTATTATATAATGGTATTTTAACATGTGTACACAATCTTTTATTTATTCTATTGCTACTATTGTGAAAAGTTTATTTAATGAATTACATAATGCTGACTTAACACATGCACACAACCTTTTATTTATTCTATTGCTACTATTGTGAAAAGTTTATTTAATGTATTATATATTATGCTGACTTTGTGAAAAGTTTATTTAATGTATTATATATGCTGACTTAACACATGCACACAGCCTTTTCTTGCTAATAATAGGTATGCCATACTCCTTTACATATATGTGCGTTTTATTCATTCAATTGTGTTTAAATTATTATATAATGGTATTTTACCATGTGTACACATTTATTCATTCTATTGCTAGTATTGTAAAAAGTTTATTTAATGTATTACATAATGCTGACTTAACACATGCATACAACCTTTTATATATTCTATTGCTACTATTGTGAAAAGTTTATTTAATGAATTACATAATGCTGACTTAACACATGCATACAACCTTTTATTTATTCTATCGTTACTATTGTGAAAAGCTTATTTAATGTATTATGTATGCTGACTTAACACATGCACACAGTCTTTTCTTGCTAATAATAGCTATGACATACTCCTTTAGATATGTGTCTTTTATTCATTCAATTGTGTTTGAACTATTATATAAAGGTATTTTAACATGTGTACACATATGGATAGATGAGTAGAACTAGACTACACAAAGATTTTATCAAATCCTTCTCTATTTATTCTTCGGTGTCAGCACCCTCCAACCCGTCCATTTTATTTTCACAGATTCGTCAGCAGAGAGGAGTTTGAGTACGTAGAAATGGACACGGATAGCGCTTACATGGCCCTGAGTGCTCGTAGTATAGATGCGCTCATCCGAAAAGATAAAAATTTATCAGAAGAGGAAACCAAACGTATAGCTACACCCAGCTAAAGACCGGACTCACCTACCTCTATGGTAAGCGGAAGGTTGCAGAAGACGGGGTGAGTACGAGTCCTATAGAATGCTAGTACTGATTTCTCGGAGATGAGACTACTTCATTCGATAAATTGGAGAGTAAACGAACAGTGCAACATAACCCTTGTACATATACCCGTATATTTTTCTTCACATTCACTCTCTATTGTAAGGGGTCTCCGTCCTCAAAACGGAGGGTTTACCGGTTGTAACCTTAAAACCGAGCAATAAAACACTAGCTAATACATTAAAAACCATTTACCTCGCCAAACCAAAGGGGTAGACGGTACTAGCGCAACTTCCACTCATACTCACCCCTTATCAGTTCACATTTCTTCTATCGTCTTCATTCGTAGGTGGGGGGTGACATCGCACGCGCACGATGCGCTCTCTCCCTATCGGAGTTTGCTACCCGGGGGAAAGTGGACGCGGTGGTCGAAGAAATTGGTGGGGAGTCAACGACATCATCGTGGAGGCGGGTCTATTTGTAGGATGATGATGATGTTGATGATGATGATGATGATGATGATGATGATGATGAGAAGACAGCCATCCATTTATTCCATTTATCTATTTCTACCCCTCCGAGCGAGGATGTCGCCGGCGAACCACCTCGCGAGGTCTACGGTTTGAAGCGCGAAAGAGCCACCGCCTTCACTTTCCCTCGCCGCTCGTCACGGGGACGGGCGATTTCCCTAGGGGAGGGTCCGGGGGAAACGAGGGTTAAGGCGCGAGTCTTTCATCGGAGGTCCGGGGGCGCTCGAACGGAGGAGCGCGCGAGTGCGGTGTCACCCCGACCAGTTCAGTCTCAACAGTCCCCGGCGAAGAAATCATCCGGAAGCACCACCACCACCACTCGGTAAGTTTCTTATAGTAGTATAGTCAGCGTCGTAAACTCTGCACGGGCACTCCGCACGGGCGTACCCTATCATTACTCCAACCCGTATTTTTCTTCGCTTCACCGTACTATTACTCTCAAACGTATTGAAATTTAAAACAAATTCGTGTACCATTACCCTCGCTCACGTTTTTCATAGCCGGATATCATTACTCTAACCCGTATTTTCCTTCGCTTCACCCTACTCCAGCCGACGGTCCGCCCGCGAGGGTAGCGACGGGTCGTTGGGGCGGGAGAGCGGGGGAGGGGCGGGGGACGGGCGGGGGGACGGCGGCGTGGGGCCACGGCTGGACTCGCGAACGAGAACCGCAGCGAGGCGGAGGGCGAGGCGGAGGGGTTTGGGGTGGGGAGGGGTGGGGAGGGGCGGGGACGGGTGGAGGGAGGACGGGTGGGGTTCGCGGGGCGGGGGGGCGCGCGCGTACGCGCGCGCCCCCTCGCCCGAGCCGTGGGACCGGGCGAGGGGTTTGCTCTTTAGACTGGGTTCTACGGAACAGCCGATGAGGTTTTTGAAACCCCACCCGCGATCGGGGGGTAGGTTCTAGGGCTTTGCACATAGAGTGAGGTTTAGGGAAAGGGAGGGGGCGAGAGGACGGGTGGGGTGGTCGTCCGCCCGGGGAGTTTTTGGATCTAGGGCTAATAAGACGCGGAAATGACCGGGTGTCTGTGCAGATCTGCACTGACTATACTACTTGTGTGATTTTAATTCATTAAATATATTATACAGGTAAGATGTAAGAAATATCATCCCATTGGAAAAATAAAAGAAAAACTACTTCTTATAGCTTGCAGTTTTAGTTACCATGCAATGAATATTTATAATTGCATGCATATCAATGGAAATAGACCTACATTGTATATATGGAAACATAACAGTCGCAGGCAGAGAATAACACTCTTGCAAACACACATGTTTGCAAGTGATTAGTTACCATTGCCACCTTCGGGTAGTCAAGTTCATTGAAATATTTCTGTAGGTCTAATTGTTGTAGCTATAGTGAGGAAGCTATACAAAAGGAGTTTTAGTAAATATCTTATAAACAGTTAACAGTAAATGTTGATCTAGATAAAATAAGAGTTAATCATGTTTGGTGTTGAAAAAACAAATGATCAATACCCAAGACACTAAACTGAACAAATTGAATTAAATAGTTGCACCAGCTGAAAATTTGCTTCTACGCATGATTAATGAATAAGTAAGTGAACGAAAGGCTACATTGTCAATCAAGTTACCTCCACGACATATAAGCATGTGCACTCAAGGAGTAAACAGGCAGCAGTAGAGCAGCGACAAGGATGTATGCTAAGCATGAGCTCATTCTCTAATTTTTCTACGCATACAGCTAGAGTTTTCTACGGTTACCAACGAGCACCAGAATATAATTATAGTTCTTCACGATTTTACAGTTCCATCCAATCACAACGCTCTCGAGTGTTTGCCAGACAAGAAAACCGATTCCCTGCGGTACATAACGAAAATCCAAATGCGTTGAATAGAGTGTACAGCAATGGAGTGGGACGACATTCGGAGCCTCTTCAGAAAGGTAAATGATAATTTAATCATGCTGTTAATTCCAGCAATATGCAATATATACATACTCACCGCTAGTTTACAGTAAGGAAGCAATTCTAACAAGTATACTCGTTATTAGCTTTCAAAGTGTTAATACATATGTGGCTCTTAGGGTATCTGCTTTTTATTAAAAGCTTAAATTAATTACAGCATGGGTTTTTAACGACTTATTCCAAAATATTGTTTTAAAATTGTGTTATTATTTTGTTCCAATTATTTTTGCAAATAACAATTAATGTTTGTACAAATTGCATGTTCTTACAGTACCTAATACCAGAGGACAGCAAACTAACTTATTTTCTGCTCCTCATGCTGCCGGACAGTCAACAGCCAACCTACCAAAACTACAGTCTAGTTTAAGAAATACGGGCAGAAGTCCCAATAGAACTCCAAATAGGAGCAACCAGAAGTTCAATGTTTCAAAGGGCCAATCTAACTATCAAAGGGTAAATACACTATAACATCTGAAGGTGGAAGTTTAATTATACATACATGTACAATCATGTAGATATTGTGGGTACACTATGATCTACACGCGTATACAAGTACGGTACATAATATACAATGAAATCAATGTACAGGTAATGTATGTTTGAATTATACATGCATCAATAATTTGCCATTATCATTTAATATCATATTATTATATGTGGCCCCTGCTATCAGAATCAGACATCAGAAAGTCCACAAAAGCTTGGTGAAGTTTATCTTTGAGGAGCTATGACCACAAATCGTACAAGATTCACATTAAATAACTTTGACAGCTATAATAATCTATTTTTTATTATGAATATTCCAATTTTTAAGCATGTGAAATAGTTAGACTTTGGAAACAATAGGTATATAGCCTAATATTATTATTATGCACCAATTGTTTAATGTGAACTTCTTGCACATTTTGATGTTAAATTTGGGGAGTTTACAACATGTCAAGTTAACTTCCTGTTCTGAGTATCCCACTCAATGCATATCATACTCTCAACGGTTTCAGAGTGAAGGCAGCCCAACAAGCAGAATGTTGGCTACACAGATAGCTGGAATATCTTCAAAAGAGCAAGGCTCTCACTCTTTCCAAAAAGGGTCAAAGATGGCTACAGGTTGGGCAGAGGTCAGAGCTGGAAAGACGATTCCTAACTTAAGGTATGCATTTATTGGCGTTGACAGGGTACAACATTGAACATCACCAAAACTTCAATTTACATAATTCCACAATATTAATTGCCAGTATGGTAACTCATATGGTTTTGGAACTTGAATGAGAAGCACATTAAACTATAATTGCATACAAAGCAGAATTGTTATCATTGTAGTAAGAATATTATAATAAATTATAATTTACAACATCAACAAACTGCAATGTATACATGTATGCATACATAATTAGTGTACAACTACCTCTGTAATAGGTTAACAAGACACTATGATATAATGTACAAAGTAGGAATCAAATTCGCAGCCTGTAATCTCTTCTGGTGACTGATATTCTTATTGTATCCTCAAACAGTATTGAAGCCAAACATAGTGAAAATAGTACTATATTTTGTTCTACACTATTATATTGCTGTCACTACCGTAGACTGCAGTTACATACAAGCACCTGTATTTGGTACTTTATAAAACACTATGTTTATTGCACTCAGACTGCACTACTACTGACTAAAAGCACTTGGGTATAAATATTTTCCAAGTCATTTAAAAAATCAATTGAGGTTGCAAGTAATTATAGTGAGTACAATTATTCTTCTTTTGTTCATGGGGGTTGAATAGAGACTGAAGTGAAATGGAATTTGTTACACAAACAACTGACTTTCGTTGTAACGCAGCAACACTTACTATTGTAGTGAAAGAGAAATTGGAACGTAACATTATTTTCTCTTGATGCTCATGTTTTTTGATGAAATATTTTTGTTATTTTGAGACAAAAATTCAACAAGATGAAGGGGACCGATATTTTTCTAATATGGAGTTGGATTGTTTACACTTAGATTGAAAGTGATGCTTAATGACAAACAGCACTGAAGTGATAGTTGGCCAGAATTTCAGTATAAATCCCAGCAAATAAGCTTATAGCTATGGGTTTAATGTTTCTTCTTTATTCATCTTTTCAAACTACATGTACATGTATCATAAATGGTTGATCTACTGTAAGTATTAATATTATTATTATGCACTGCTTTATAATTTCTAGAGAAGTACCAGAAACGGACAAGTCTCCAAGAGACCATAGTCCAGGTGGTCGAGCTACCGTAGACCATCAATCTGATGCCAGTAGTACGAGCTCTCCTAAAAAGTTAGTCACACAATCCGACACTAAGTCCAGTAAAGAGAATTTAGCAAGAAAACTACCCACTGACCGGGACAGTGTCGACAGTGGTAGTAAACCAGCACCAAAAAAGTCTCATATCAGTAAAAAGGTCGCACAACCAAGTAAAATAAAATCCAAAGTTTCGTCAGGATATGGCTCAATGAGTTCAGGATCTCAAACTGGTGAACAGCAAGCTGTGGCCAGATATTCTATATTTAAGCCATCAACCCAAAATGACTATGAAATATTGGATGATGATAAAGTGAAAGAGATAGCTGGTGTGTACAAAAGCAAGGTCAAGGTTGAAGATAGTGTACAATTGGTGGGTACTATTAATCCAGAGCAACAACACATACTGACAGAAAATGAAGCCAAAATGTATATTCATCTAAAATCTGCGTACAAGAAGATGGCGGAAGTTGAACGAGAAAAACGTAAGGAACAATTCTTTAGAAAACTTCAAGATGTACAAATAGATGCTGCTTTACAACATAATAAAGAACTGCATTTAAAACAGATGAAAAAGGAGCAAGCCAAAAAAAAGCAACAGGAACAGTTAGCGCATATTAGACAGAAATTTGAAAAAGAAAGACTTAAAAGATATAAATCACAATATATAACTAAAAACTTCTTGAACTATGAACGAATGGATCGGAGAGAGTACGGTTTACCAGAGCATCATATGAACAAAACAGAATATCAAGCCAAACTAAAACGGACTGGGGGAACTAAAGTGACAGCCCTCGATTTTATCAAGAGGGAAGTTAAGCTAAAAAAGAATTACGTTAAAATGTTTGCGGAACCTGCGTCTGTACCAAGTGCACACAAAAGGGAACCAAAGATGGAGGGCAGAGATCAGGTGACCGTGGAGATGTTTGATTCTGAAGGTAACTATAGAGTAGTTGAATTAGACATTGATTAGCTAATCTCCATGCTGCAATAATTGTTTAATTGAGCAGAAATAACTTAAATTTGAATTCAATTAATGTTAGCATAAATAATCAAATTGAGATTATTCATACTTGATTTCAGCAGTATGTCAAAACTCTCACTGCTTGGTCAAAATTTAGGTCAAACGTTAATAATTAGTGTTGTGTGAATTGTAGTACCTTATTAAGTGACTTATTTAGCAATTACATGGGCATCAAAATTTAAAACTACTAATATGGTGACTTGTTTACATACATTTACATGTATACAGTGGAAAACAGAATTTTAATCCCATTTATTTGTTAACCAGGTAAACCAATGAAAAGTAAAAAGGTGAATGTAAAATCTGAAATCAAAGAAGCACAGGCTATGATAAAAGACATTGAAACGAATGAAGATGCTGTCGTAGTACCTCAACGTAGTAGTGATCAGTCAGTCCCACACAAAAACACTGAGGCTAGAAATGGTAAGCAGAAACCTGTAGGTACCAACGACAAGTCCCAAAAAAGTACCTCTTCACAGGCGAAACCTACACCTTCAAAACCTACAATCACCAAACCTGCTAGTAAACCTAATGCAGTTTCTACCTCCAAACCCAAAGCTGCTTCCATGAGTAGTCAGAATAGCAGTAAAGACATGGCGAGCGATGCTGGAAGTAAATCGAATAATAAACAAGTTACGAAAACTGTAACTGGAACACAATCAGAGAATTCTGCTGTCTACAAACCTTCAGCAAAAGAGTCTATTGCAATGTTGGAACAGTCTAATAAACCAACAGTAACCAATGCTCCAGTGTACAGCTCAACTGGCTTGACTGTGGAGAGCAAGAAACCGGCAGATACCGTATCTTTGAGTAGTCGAATAAGCGTCATCACAGAAGAATCCGAAACTGGGGTAGATTTTTATGAACAAATAATGGCTAAATATGGAATAGAGTTGAGTGATGATGACGATGATGAGTGAACATCTGCCCATTGTGCAGACTAATTATATGGGCCAATCAGCTTTCAGATTGAATATTTCATACTGATGTGGTAAAATGAAAAATTTGATAATGTTGAACTATCTTTGTAAAGCAACGTCAACAGGACAATGCCAGGTGATCCATGACATGTACATAATGTACGATACACATTTCAGTATTACCAATTTTTAAATGACACATATCCAGTAAGCATATTAGATACTAGGTCAGTAACGACTGTTGTATAGGATGTAGTCTTTATTATATAAACATAATATTATATTTCTATAAAATAGTTAGTCAAATATAATGTAATTTATTTCTTAGCATAAATATTGTTGGAAAAATATTATATGAATGACTGAAATCTATTGCATCATGATCTAATAGCACCGATCAAACAGCAGATGACTGTTTCAATGAAACAGTGAAATTGCATATTTGCAGAATTAATACAGTAAAATCTGTAATGACATCAAATTTCATACTGCATATTTACTAATAAGTAGTACACCACTTGGAGCAACATTTATACGGCTTTTGCCATATTGAAATAATTTCAACTAAAGACAACTTGAAGTAAAAGGGAAGATAACATGTAGATATATGTGTATTATCGGTAAATGAATCTTGGTAACTCATGAGTAGGTAAACCAATCAACATGGTATTGCGTTAGAAAAATAGTATGATTAAAAAGGAATTCTGAGACCCTTCATATGATTTGTATGATTACATTAGACCAATAGGAGCTGGAAGGGGAAGCTAACTAGTGCCGTGCACTTTATACTAGAACTACATGACACCGCAGTTTAGTCTATCTATGTTTCGTATGACTATATCTCTGCTAGAGTAGTTGAGCATTCTGTAGTATGGAACATATACATATACCTCATCTCAACTTGTTGGCATGGTTAGCTTGCTGAGAGCATGTGTTTTGTGCCGACAAAAGGTTGGGGTCATTAGACATCACCCTCAATAAAAGACTGTCAATATATTCCTCTAAGTCCTTAGCGTGTTCATCCTTTTTTCTCACTTGTATTCTTAGTTTTTGTATCATCTCAACCAGATCCTAAAATTAATTGAATAATAATAGCGTGAAACAACATAACTTGTGCAATAGAAAAGCTGAAAACAGTCATGTGATGTTCATTCTAGAGGGATATCAGAAGTAATATAGGTATCTAGCCAATTAAGAATTGCAAATGGAACAGGGAAGGCACTTACCCAACCCACTGAACTGAATGAATAATTATTTGAGTCAACAGGAGAAATATAATATGAATTAGCTTATGTAATATTGTAACATTAGTACATTGTCAGTCTATTAACAGAGCAACCATCTCATACTTCAACTGAACCAACCAGCTGGATTTCTATCAAACATATTAATAATGATTGCATTTCCTGCTCATTTCTTTTTACTTCATATGAATCTTAGGTCTCCCTTGAGTATCCAATACCAAGCAAACTATTGGGTTAATACTACAAATCGATTATACTACCTATACAAATCAGCACAATATCAAACAAATTAACTTACTTGAAAGTCAAACTTCCGAGACAAATATACACACAGACACACATGCATATATGCAGTATACAATTACAATATTAGTTCACAGCAGCTGTACACCTGACATGCTTACCATTTTACTCATGTATCTGAACTCTGAAGGCACCGACTCCGGGGCATCCATGGTCACCTGGGTACTAATGTCCATGGTCACCTTGGGTTCGGTCAGAACCTCTGGAGACTCGGCGCCTATAGCTGGCTGACGTTCAGACTTGCCAATACCACTGGCTACATTACCCCCACTACCACTCTGCAACAACGGAGGTGAACGCTTATAAATGGTATATGGGGAAGAAACTAGGATATAGTGATTACAAAGTTCAGACTATAAATAGATATAATTATGGTCATACGAAATGCAAACCAAGCATATTTTAATACTCATTTGCCACTAGATATTTATATATTTTTGGTTCTACATTATTAGTTCATGTAAATATATTTTGTGTAGGTGGCCTACCCTCGAATGGGAAGTGAACGGTGGTCTGTCTTTGCTGTTGATAACTTGCTCCATCTTGCTGATGTCAGTACTCCTGCGTTTGGACATCCCACCTGCAGAGGCAGGCTGGGTAGGTGATGGGTTATACGAAGAACTGCGCACTCTACCTGCTGACGTTTCACTGGCAGTAATAGCAGATACCTGAGGAGCTTTCGGAGCCTTCTTTTCTTTCTTAGATTTCTGTTTCGGCGAATCTGAGGATTCTGGTTTGCTGGCTACTGGACTGCCTGCATCCTTCTGAGCCTGTGCTCCGCCGATATTAGTTGTAATGGTCTCACTAGCCTGAGATTCTGAAAACAGTCTTTGAGGTTTGGGTGGTGGAGGTGCTGCTGCTTTCTTTTCTCTTTTCTTTTGCTGATTAGACCCCTTAAATCTTGATGAGCCAGCTCTGGCAAAGGACCCAACTCGCTTGAAGTCTGCCGGTGTGTCATCATCATCTCCTTCAAATGGATTTAAACCTCCAGCAGTATCATCATCGTCTTCCTCAAATGGGTTATTTACTGGTTTAATGTCGTCCTTCTTTGCATCTGTCTTTTCTGAACTATTCTTGGCCACTGGCGAGGCCTCTTCAAATGGGTTAGCATCATTATGGGTTGGACTCGGTTCACCAAATGGGTTAGATGGCTCATCAAAAGGGTTGGCCTTGGTGGCAGATTCTGTAGCTTCAGTGAATGGGTTAGAGTTCCCAGCTGGTTTAGTCACCTCTGTAAAAGGGTTTGGTTCATCAAATGGATTGGAAGGTTTCTCAGGTTCATCTTCGAATGGATTAGACGCTGAAGCTGATTGGTCAACAGATGGAGTATCATTAACATGTTCGGCAACTTTGTTCTCAGCATTAGCCAAGGAGGCAGACACTTCAAAAGGGTTTGTTTCCTCTTTATTAAAAGGATTTCCGGGTTCTTTAACTTTACTTTCCTCTTTCTTAGCTGAAAAGTCTATGCTCTCAAAATCACCTGTAGGTGCCTTATTCCTGTCTCGATATGAAAGTGTTGCATCTACATTATATTCTGGTTCATCACTTGCCATTAGTAGATTGAACAGATCCGAGGCTGGTGCAGCAACCTTCTTCTTATCTTTTGACTTGTGTTTATGCTTACGTTTAGCGGGAATTTCAGCTTGGGGTTCCTCATGCTTAGGCGTAGAGTGAGCTATGACATCATCAACCTGTATGGTGCTATTGGCAACAGTGTCAGCAGGGGGTGGTACCAGTTTGGCTACAGGAGTAAATATGTCTTCACCAGGTTGGGCTTGATGTACGGCAAGATTGAACTGGTCAGCCTTTTCCTGTTCCATTTGTTCATTTAGTCTGTCAAACAGGCCAGCTGGTTCTTCCTTCCTTACCAGGGGTACTATAGGAGCTGGTTGGTAGTTCTCCAGTGAACCATCGGAATCCTCATCGTCTATTAATAGTGGCTCACTTGGTATTTTAGCCGCTGCTACAAATATATAAATGCATAGCCAACTCCTTATCAGTTTATGACGTTTACTGCTACAATCACTATGCGTTGATATATAACAGAGAGAAAGGCGGAGTATTATGATTCCACTATGTGAAGAACCTGACATCACAGGTAAGTAAACTCATAGAGGTACCTTCTCCATTTAGGTAGTACTTCATATTCCATTTATATGATTGATTGACAGCAGTGTTGAGTTACCTGCATATAATGCATCAACTATATTTGTCATGGTAAAGTGTAGGTTAATAGGTCACAAGATTATAAATATGATGCTGAGGGTAAATGCTGGCATAGCAATATGGCGCCAAGTGCCGAGTCTAGCGAGAAGATAACTCTATGAGTCAACTCGCTGCATTTAACATACACCTAACCCCAAATCTTGAACAATGAAATCGGAGTTTACAAATCACATTTTCTATGTTGTACGACGTCAGGTTCATGACATGGTGCAAATTATAACTCGTCTATTAGCCACCATACAATGTATAGCGAAACAAGCCTCTCTTATTACCATACTGGCGGTCAGCTACCGACGAGTATAATAATTAGATACTAAGGGTACACACCTGAAGAATTCCCCTTGTTATCAATTGCACTACCATCTTTGGAATCCTCCTCTAACTCCGGTAAAACCTCCCCACTAATCTGACTGGTAGATGTAGAGGTCCTTATTCTGTAAGCGGCAATAGCAACATAATAGAGAATCGACGATTGTATCACAATACATATGACGATGACTGGACTGATACTATCATAAGTACATGTACATGTGTCCCTACAAGATGAATACGATCTGAACATGCAGAACACCAACTAACTAAAGGACGTACAACATATAATTGGTAGACATTACAATTAACTGAATATCTTAAACCTTACACGTGTCCCACATTCTTATTATTTATTCTCACAGACAAATTCACCTGCTTTTAGCTACGGGGTCATCCAGCACCATAGAACTTCTGTCTCCAACCATAGCAAACTCTGTGTTAGATGCTGCACTGATGTCCACAGTACTGGAAGACTTGGGTCTCGATGTCAGTAGCCTTCTGTTAGCTAACAATACAACAATTACTTCATGTTACTTTTATAAATACTAAAACTGGTGCAACTTGCTGTCCATATAATGTATGTCGCCATGTGTGACGAAAGGGGGGAGGGGGTAAATCATACATTGCGAGTAAGTGTAGGTGTAACTCCAGCCATTAGACACACTATAAGTTATACTCACGTTTATTACTTGCTACATCTGATCCACTTCCACCACGCCTGTGTCCACGGACAAACTAGAGAATAGAATATAAACTACAGTGTATACATATGTACATGTATATATTGTGCAGAGATGCATGCATCGCATGCCTACTAATCCGTACATAAATATATTTCAAGACTACTACTATAGATGTACAACTGTCGAACAGCATAGAATGTGCCATATTCGGTATACAGATTGAAAGGCTATGGCGTAAAACTTCTACTAAATTATGCAAAAACATTATTTGCATACACAAGATATCATGGGTCAGCGCATTTGGCACACCCAGAATACAAATACATTTATCATTTATAAAATATATATAATAATACACACAGCATCTACATTGTATATTATTTTCTTCGAAAGACTGAATGATGTATGCATGTGTAATAGAAGCCATAAATATTGATGACCTTCAGTTGCAAGGGAAATAGTATACAATGTACGTTACCCTTTTAACTCGTTGACCAACATGTTATATAGATAATATTCACAAGTATTACATGCTGTGTAAGGAGTGTACAATGTACATACTAGGAAATCATTGGAACTATTGTATTATAGTTTCTATCAATAGGGCCACCGGGCTGGCCGGTCTCAGGACACAAGTCTTAATATAACAGATTGAATAAATATTAACTAAATAATTTATGTGATGAAATAAAGGAATAACATAAATAATAAGATGGCATTCAATGCGAGTCTAAACAAACACTAACCCCATCATGGCTATCAGCATCGTCTGCCCTCTGTTTCATGTCCTCCATTGAAGCGTTACTAGATGGTGGAGTCTCGATGTCTCCTCTGGATCTCCTCTTATCAAATGGAGAATAACCAGACCTTCCCTTAGAGCTTCTTGGAGAGCTTCTCACCATACCTGGACTGGCAGGGGGTAGAGACATGCTGTCTGATCCACTATGCTTCTTCTTCAGCACAACTGGAGACTGCAGTGGAATACATGTCACACATAATCCAGTACAGTAGATGTTGGCCATTAATACAATCCACATAAATCACATCATTATAAGTCACTAACCAGATCAAAAATTACTATGTGTGAATTCCTTGATTGGAGTTGCCACCTCTTGTGACGGTTTGGAATAGCAACTCCAACTATAAAAACGCATGGTCAGCCCATATTTACTTTCAAAGGGAACATAAGAGATAGAATATTACAAGCGGCGTTACTGTGAGGTCCAAATCATACTGTAAATGTACAATGAAATATACTGTAGAGTGCCACCATATACCCCATCATAAAGCACTACATGAGGTGTATGTATCACTGTTTACACATATATCAGGTCAGGTAATGTGTTATATAATTACATAGTTTTCAGCAATATCCTCGAGACTGAGTGCACCAGTATCCAGGGCATTCAAATCAGGTACGTAGTCAGCTGTCTTCTCTACCTTCGGACCTTTAATCTTCCGCCCTATGACAGGGACATAAGAGATATAATATGCAAAATAACATCAAAATTGATAATATGAGATAAAACACAGTCTAGCTTTTCAGTCAGTAATATCAATATGTTCTGATCCTCCCGTCTTCTCTGCAAGAGAAGACAACTATCAAAATGTCAACAAACCTGTGAAATGGATCACTTGCTCTCCAGATTCTTACACTACGTGTGTCATGAATGCTGTGTACACAAATTTTAATTTTAATTTATATTTAAGGATGAAGGGCTTACATTTCACCATTCACCGAATGTTAGTATTTAGTTACATGTATAGGGAAGAGAAATGAGATTACAAGTTGAAGTTAGATTAGGGTAAGAGGAAGGGAGAATGAACAGCTTAGACTAGGGTAAGAGAGAGAGGGAGAATGAACAGCCTTTCACCGAGATGGTTCGGATAGCAGGGAATTGACAAACCAACAGCTGAATTCAATATACCAGTTTGAAGATTCATTTTAGTCTACTTGGAAGTATTCTGTTCGAGAACTGAGAAATGACACAATTTTAAACAGTAAACACTAATTCATATATAAAAATGATACAGTATATCTGTTCTTGGATGTGTTCCATTCAAAGTTTATTTTAGCTTGCCTATATTACGGGACTGAGTACTTGCACCCCTCTTCAATGATATACTTGAAACCCATAACATCTCATCTGCTATATTTAGGGTGGTTACAAGATGTTCTAGTAGCTAGTGAACAACATTTCAAGTTGAAATGTTACATATGGTATAACATGTGAGGTTCAGCTTGATTAAACACACCAAACACATACAAATGAGAAAGTATAGTAAAGAAGGTAGAAATGTTAGTCTGTTAAAAGGAAAGCCCTCACCTAAAGCCGAAGCAGCGTGCTTTATAGATTTCTTACTCATTTTAAATCTCTTGCTAGCGGATGACGTCACACTCATAGAGTCCAAGTCTCGCACCTTCTTCACCTCAAAGCTGAGTCTTACCTCAATCTCACCCCTCGGCTTAGTCTTATTCTGACCAGGCTTGCACAGCAATGGATGCCATCTAAATATTACAAAACGTAAGACCTGAGAGAAGAAGCTCCCATACATGACCCAGCATTGCAATGAAATGCGAGTATACACAGTTCAACACACGTACACATACTCCAACCCTAAGCCATGGTTGAGTTATAAACAAGGATTAAATATGGATGAGATGTATTTGGATGTATACTACATGTATGGTAAGTACAGAGTTAATACTGGCTGCAGCAGAACACTTGAGATCTGAAGTGGTTTAGTAAATTATACAGGAAGTCTTCAACTTTGTACGTGACTGTATGCAAAGGAGTTACTCTACCTGTACACATACATGTGCAGATGAGCAAAATATTGCATGCTTATAGAGTACTGTAAGCATAATAAAGATCTCCAACTATTGGTGACCTGTAAATCCTGTGCAATTCCCACCACTTAGCGCATGACTACATGTAACCTTTCTACCATTACGTACTATATACATGTAATAATGGTGTCACATATCTTTCATCAAACTGATTATGTACATACCCATCTAATTACCAGGATCACGTATATTCATGTATCATGACTGAATATAACTAGTGATTTGTACATTTATAGAATATACATGTAGTTACAGTACATAATATACATGTAGTTACAGTACATAATATACATGTAGTTACAGTACATAATATACATGTAGTTACAGTACATAATATACATGTAGTTACAGTACATAATATACATGTAGTTACAGTACATAATATACATGTAGTTACAGTACATAATATACATGTAGTTACAGTACATAATATACATGTAGTTACAGTACATAATATACATGTAGTTACAGTACATAATATACATGTAGTTACAGTACATAATATACATGTAGTTACAGTACATAATATACATGTAGTTACAGTACATAATATACATGTAGTTACAGTACATAATATACATGTAGTTACAGTACATAATATACATGTAGTTACAGTACATAATATACATGTAGTTACAGTACATAATATACATGTAGTCACAGTACATAATATACATGTAGTCACAGTACATAATATACATGTAGTCACAGTACATAATATACATGTAGTTACAGTACATAATATACATGTAGTTACAGTACATAATATACATGTAGTTACAGTACATAATATACATGTAGTTACAGTACATAATATACATGTAGTTACAGTACATAATATACATGTAGTTACAGTACATAATATACATGTAGTTACAGTACATAATATACATGTAGTTACAGTACATAATATACATGTAGTTACAGTACATAATATACATGTAGTTACAGTACATAATATACATGTAGTTACAGTACATAATATACATGTAGTTACAGTACATAATATACATGTAGTTACAGTACATAATATACATGTAGTTACAGTACATAATATACATGTAGTTACAGTACATAATATACATGTAGTTACAGTACATAATATACATGTAGTTACAGTACATAATATACATGTAGTTACAGTACATAATATACATGTAGTTACAGTACATAATATACATGTAGTTACAGTACATAATATACATGTAGTTACAGTACATAATATACATGTAGTTACAGTACATAATATACATGTAGTTACAGTACATAATATACATGTAGTTACAGTACATAATATACATGTAGTTACAGTACATAATATACATGTAGTTACAGTACATAATATACATGTAGTTACAGTACATAATATACATGTAGCTACAGTACATAATATACATGTAGTTACAGTACATAATATACATGTAGTTACAGTACATAATATACATGTAGTTACAGTACATAATATACATGTAGTTACAGTACATAATATACATGTAGTTACAGTACATAATATACATGTAGTTACAGTACATAATATACATGTAGTTACAGTACATAATATACATGTAGTTACAGTACATAATATACATGTAGTTACAGTACATAATATACATGTAGTTACAGTACATAATATACATGTAGTTACAGTACATGATGCAGTCATGTAAATAGTACACAATAATGTAGTTATGGTGCGTATAATAGTTATATAGGGGACTCACAGAGCTCTAGGAGCGTCGTACACATCTATATTCTGTAGTGGAATCTCTATGTGTCCCAGAAACTCATCAATCCCTAGATTGTTCCGATGGAATACTTGAAGAATTAGTTTATGCTTGTTATAATCATCTGGTAAAGGCCTGAAATACATGCATATAGTATTAGAGCTACTACTAGGTATATATACAATGTACAATCTGCCATATCATCTCTATTGAGCAGGAGATAGCTAACATATAAGTTAGTAGCAAGTCACTTCCACTTTTGGCACATGATTCATCTGCATCTCTCCACAACTCCAGTGTAGAAGAGACCACAGCAAAACATTTAGTACTTTCTACAATGGCCTGATGTATTATACAGTTATAGAGAAATGCATCCAACAGCATACTTACAGTATCAAAATGTGATCACAGACTGATGAGAATACAATAAAGGGTAGTACAATGATATTATCAGATATATGCTGGATGGCATGATTATTGTAACCATATAACATAATACTACAAATAAACTGGTATAATAGTATAATATTAGGTTTAGTAAAGACTTGGAGCTGCATTGGATCTGAAATCAGCAACTTCAAGCCAAGCCAGTGTACCATAAATAAGCTGGATATCAGCATGCAATTAACTAGACCTACTAGGGAGTATGGATTCTATTACTGACTAATAATGACATGTACTGGGGGGAGTACAGAGCCTGGGAAGCTGTACAAGTAACATGAACACTAGTGTCATTAGCCTCTGTAATGGTAGGTGGTGGAACAATAATGACCTATTACCAGTAGTAATCATTCATATTACGCATATACATGAATGTACATCAATTATCTCCTGTAGCAGTATATTCACTGTATGCCATCTATGATGATTGATGTCCCCTCAAAAACAGGAGTGTGTTGATGACTCACAATACACAAGCTATACTATCGGAGGGAGTATGGCAGGTACATCCCATAACTGAGCTACTATTAGTTTCTAGTCGCATACATTAGTCTACACCTGGTCTACTTTGTACTTACACATCACATTCTTCATACCACTCAGGATCAATGACTTTATCTTTGATGGAGGTTTGGAACTTGTTCTCCGTAAGAGCAATGGTAACGAATGCATCATTAGTGCCTAAAAACAAAATGTTTCCATAATTTTTGAAAAGTACCACAATGAAAGACATGAAGTCTAAGATAGTCAAACTTAGCTAAGGTGACCACCACATATAGTGTACAATGTGGATTAACATGTCCGCCTCCAACAATGGTAGGTGATGCAGTTATTCCAATACTACAGTTTATACAACTGGACTGTGATTTGTGGGGTGGGGGAGGGGGGAATTATGCTTACGTTAGAAATCTGTGAAGCTAGATAATTGCAAAGTTACTTTCGTTTTGAAACAGGAACACCCAGACATTAACAAAACAGACTAGACATAGGCTTGTGAGTTTTGCAACTCAAAACAATTTCCTAAAAAATACAGGATTACACTGCTGATGTTACTATATGCACACAAATTTATGGAACTCGAACTCAGTGTTTAATTAGAAATATTATTAGAATTAGAAATTTGAATTAGATTGCGAAGATCAACTATAAGAGTGACAATCAAAAAGTGTAGCAGAAATTTGACATTGACCACTTCGGAATAATATAACTCTATTTTTGCTATCTTTGTGGATGCCAATTTGGCAAGAAGTATCAATTTGTTTCTCAAAAGTCGGAGTACGCAGCTTTTAAACAACTTAACAGTAGAACTATAACTGGAGCTCACATGCTTCAATCAGATTGGCATGTAAACATAGGGCAGTACATACACAGAAATATCTGGTTTTCTGAGCACCACAGCACGATAGAGAATATCATCCATTCAGGATATCACACCGAGCAGACAATTTGAGAAAATTGCCTTCATTAGGATATTACTTACCATTTTTCCCTTTTGAAATGAGATCTTTTGCCCTTTGAACTAAAAAAAAGAAATAAACCTAACATCACCAACAATCAACACTTCATTGCACATGAACCTATGTGAAGATACAGACCATAAACTTCAGCAACAACAGGCTACTTATTTTTAATGAGAATAATGGTGATTTATTTAATTCTGGGTATAACGTATAATGTGATGGAACAACATTTATACCAGGCCAGTGTGCTTAGCTAAGCTATTAATCTCTTTGAATGGTAGATTGAAAAATTTCATTGGCACACAATTAAACCTCAAAATATATTAAATTTAACTAGGGGCATTTGAAAGCTATGCTGTCGACTGTGGAAACTATTACATTACATTCAGCTACATGGGATAGCACATTGGATTGCTGTTGATATATATGACTGTCACTGTGAGTCTACTAAACACTTAGACTGGGACTAACTATCTAGTACTAATATAGACACGTAAATAAATAAAATCTTACCAGCCACAACAACATGAGTCGGATTCCAAGACATAGTTGAATCCATTGGTTTCACTGGTATCGGTGTTCTTGGTGACTAACATGTACATTAACATCCAAAGAGAGCAGGCCTACATAAAACATAACATTTGAAATTTTTCATCAATAAACACTTTATTACTTAAATTTGTATTCAGATTTTAATTATAAGTACCAAATTTAAATAAAAGAAATTTATATTATAATTTTCTATAGTAATAGTAATCCATTATATTATTATCATATGATTATGATTAGAATTAGATTATGCATGTTTGTTGCTAATGGCAACTTGCTACTGATAATCAATTTGAATTTAACAGTCGATTGCTTACAACTTTACTTCATCTAATAGTTAAAAAATAATTAATAACTATTATAATTAATTTCATAGTAAATAAATACAAATACTGATGCTATAATATGATATTATATTAAATTATATTTATATTTAATTATAATAATTAATAATATAATAAATATAATTATTATTATTATATATTTAGATTAATACTAATTGTTATAAATAATTATTATATTTTAATTTTTTATTCATTTATGATTGCTACAATTAGTTGCAATAGCATTCTATTTGAAGAAATGCAACTCAAAACAACTGGGACTTGGCGATTGAGTAGAAAGTAAAAACTGTTATTATCAATTACAACTAACCGGAAACAATATTTACAGTGTCTCGTGTTGTGAGAGAGTAACGCCCATACTGCGCAGTAATACAACCACAAATTTACCTCTTTTCAAACACAGCATTCTCTCTCAATTCAAAGCATATACTACTTATTAATTGCAATTAATGTTTAATAATACACATATATTTACATTTTGCACTTTGTTAAAATATTTTCAATATATTATCTTTTGAATTCAATGTTACTGAGTTTGTGATTAGGTCGCTTAGTTCAGCCACAGGAAGTGGCCTCAAAACCGGTGGTACAATAACATTTCAAATCAAAGTTCCGATTCGTACTGTTTGTTCTCACTAGTATAATAATGATATTATTTAATCTTGTGACTCTTAACATTATGCATTAATCATGTTTGTTTCATTGAGTTATGGGTGTCAGATGCTGAGCTTATGCCCTGCTTTTAACCTTTATTATTTTATTAAATTTATTTTAATTTTTATGTAATTTTATTTTTAATTTCAATAAAATAAAAATAGAAATTCAATTGAATTTGTATTTTAATTTTAAAAGAAAAGCATATTAATATTTTAATAATAATGTTGTTGTTTATATTATATTATTTCATTTATTTCCAATTTTATTTTGATTTATACTACAGTTTACTCAAATGAGGCACGTCCCTTCCACTCACCCTAGTGGTCTAACGTGATGACTACTCTAAGTATGCTAAGTAAGTAAGTATTTCACTATAATTTCTTATAAAATATTTATATTAATATTTGATGTCAGCATTATCATAATCAACCGTCAAAGCCCAAAAGCACTAAGATGTGTAAAACATGTATGACACTAAACTCCAAAACCAAACCTACTGCATATAGTCTACTAACATTTGCCACCTAATCCTGGATAATGATGACACTGTCGAGGACCCATCAAAATATGGCTGTGAGATTCATCCGTGGTATTAAAGCAAGAGTTTACGAAGCCTGCCCACAGCTTAACCACTGGAAACTTGACTGAATGAAAACTTCACTGAATCAAAATATTGATTAGCATTGCCAAGTGAAGAGCATCTTATACTCTTCTCTTATCAGATGCTGAGGAAGTCTTAAGTGACCATTCTCAGGTCATCATGGTAACTGGTTCTGTACCTCAAAATGAATTGACTTTAATCTATTCAGCAGCGGATACATCAGGGGAGCTTTCTGCCTCAAGCAATCAGGGATCTCAAAGAGAGAGCCCAAATACCACAAGTAGCCTAACCATAACCAATAGCAGCGAATAATTCAAAGTCCATAAAATAATTTATACCCACTGGTAAAGTTATTTGAGGCAGACGCATTTTATTTCTCTTTGTTGGGGACCTCATGTGTTCTGGAAAATCAAAGATTCAAGATTCAAAGGTATTAATATTTTATGTGGGTAACTCACTCATGTAAAGGTGTTGAAACCAAATTTTAGAAACTACCAAGCATAAATATGCTAAACTCGGTTTGTTTACGTGAACATGATTTAGAGTTTGGAATGACAAATTCGAATGTGTGTTTTTATTTTTTTTTTGTAAATATGAAAAGCACCCCAGCTCATCCCTTCATTCAATCTCTCTCACAAAACACTGAGGCAAAATTTATGTTGATACTGTCTTCTGCGGAGCTTCGAATAATGGTACAATGGTCAATGATACATGTAGGCGATGATGTGAAGGGTATTCATATTGGGTTTCAAGAATTGTTAATCAGATAGTACAAGTTAAGTACCTGTTGCTTTCAAACAGTTGTCTATAAATAGTGACATGGTGTTCCAAAAGCATCCCAAACCGAACTCATACATATACAGTACATGTACATAACTACCACTGACCCTGTCTTCATACATAAATAAACTGCTATCATGATATTTTACTGATTTAACAGGAGGCATAATAGAGTTTCTTCTAGAATTTCAAGTTTAACTTTTCACAAAATTCAGAGGCCATCTCTATATTATTAGCTTCTATAATTGCAGTATTTTGATAAATAATGTCTCTAATAACCAGATAATGGTAGCCTACCCAAACAACTCTGAAATCAATTGTTGAAGGGTGTGCTTATGGAATAATACAGCCTGTAATTATGTCTACATTACTCTAACAGTATTGCAGTCCAGGATTACTCGGTAGATCTTCACACTTCAGTTTGGTTTAGCTTGGTTTGCTGCAAAAGTGATTGAAATCATTCAAGAGGATTATTTGTTTAATTCAGGCATCTGGAAACCACCTTTGCTTAGCTTGGAAGTTCTACAAGCACATAGCAGCATCAGCAACTCAATATAGCATAACAATATTGACTAATAGTCCTTGAATAGCATGCAGTGGGAAAATGTATCTTTGAGACTAATATTTCGTCTGTAAAACTCTGACAAACCATCATACATTTGTGAAGAACACCAGTTTAATTAAAAGTTAGCAGTCAAATATATAACTTCAGTTTTCAATATGGTTTACCATGATTTTCAGCATTGCCAATTAATCACTTGTAATATGTTGGGCAGGACAGTATTAGAATGCTCTTTCAAACAACAAGTACAAGTAGTAGGGTAAGCTGGACTCATTTGCATAACAATGACTAGGTAATCAGGTGGCATGTTATGGTGCTAGTCCTCCTGTTGGTGAATGAAGGACAGTGTTAGCAAAGAATTGCTGGTAGGAATACCTTTCTTAGGAGTTAGAGAAAACTTGCTTAGGCTTTGTAGTGTTCAGTTTCTGAAGAGCTAAAGAACAGGATTCCAGAGGGAATCCACTGAGTTGGTGCATGGCAATGCCCCAGTAGCAGTAGTTTTGCAACTAACAGATGGGGTTTTCAATATTCTACTGGTAGCTAAACTGCCCCTCTCAGCTGTATAGGAATTTTGGATATGTCCACAGATGGCCAAGTCATTGCTAATAATAGTTCTCAATGGATTCACATTGTTCCACTTCTTCTTTCAGGTCAAGATGGGGAAATTGATTTCAAAGATATTTGGTAATAAGGAGATGAGAATACTCATGCTTGGTTTAGACGCAGCTGGCAAGACAAGTATCCTTTTGAACAGATGGCTGAGTTATATTTTGTATTGTATGAAGTAGGACCTAGTATTGTTATCATGTGGCAGTATGGAATATGTGATAACATTGATAACAGGATAGCTACGTAATATCAGCTTATGGATTTCACTAAGTTGTTTGCATTCTGGATCTAGATTGTACAGCTATTGTGGCATAGGTAATACAGCAGGTTGCTTTCAGATCACATTGTGTTGACCATTGTTAGATTTGGTTGGCAGTACTGCAATACATTTCTCATACAACATGCTGGCTATAGTTAACATTTTTGTATGTTATCACTGGATGCCAGGTATCAATATCTTACTATAACATTCCTTAACCAACTCTACCTTTAGCTGTGTTATACAAATTGAAATTAGGTCACTCAGTCACAACTATACCAACAGTAGGCTTCAATGTAGAAACTGTTACTTATAAGAATGTCAAATTCAACGTATGGGTAAGTTATATGCAGTACCTACAGTTTGGTTACATACATCTACAACCATGTTCATGTTATCAACCTTTACACTTATTGTTATGGTTGTGTGGGCCACTTCCTCGTTTTAGTAGTTCAGTAAAATAAAGAGGAAGTTTAATTGATATTGATTACCCCTGAAACAGTTAATACTATGAACTTACATTGTAATAGATTTTCACCATCAGAAGGTTATTAGCAGTGTAGTCATGATTGCTACTGCAGATAGAGGCATAGACCATGATTATAATAACAATGTTTTGTGAACACTCTTAGGGTATTATTTTCCTATTAACTAAAAACTGGAAGTAATATTATAACTAGCTGATGTGTACTGAATCATTGATAGTTGGTACTACTTATTTAGATACGACACATAGGCGTCAGCTTGAAAATGCTTCGCATAATATTTAGCCTTGTTACTTCATCTCTCTTTGGTTGAACTGTCAAAAATGGTGGCAAAAATGCCAAACAAAATCAGGCCATCCAGATTCCAGATGTTTTAATAATTTAAGTGATAGTGGTAGGAAATATACAAGTCTTGAGAGTAGAGAGAACTTATTTAGTCTATATTAACTATATTTTTTTGGTTCTGGTGCTGAAGAACAGGATTCCAGAAGGGTCCATTTATGTGGCACAATGTGTACAGCTTACACAATATATTCCTTACTCATGATTTGCTCTCCATGTTCTCGTGGTAATGAACGTGCATTGGTACTGGTCACTGAAAAATGTTTTAAGAAGCAAGACATACAGTTACTATAAAAAAAACTTAGCCAACCAGGTACCTACAAAGCAGTGTACACGTCATAGTGACTACCTCTTTGGGCTGGAGTTACACTTTGTCATTATATAAATAGCCTTCCTGGTTGGAAAAACTTTTTAGTAGCAGCCGTCACCAAAGTTAGTCTCCTAGCTATTTTTGTGATCATGTGTCTGGGCGAAGGAAATAACAACATTTATTTAATAGGCTTTGTCAAATTGTTAAAAAATATTACAGAAATATCCAAACTTGGATGTACCTATTATTGGAATTAGAGTTTTTTTATAATTCAGTTTAAGAACATGAGATGTAAAGATGGTGTCTAATTATTTGATGACATTATTTGTCAACATGGTCTGTCTGCTTGCCGACTGATGTTTTAGTTCTACATTGTATTCTAAAGCTATCCCATTTCGTCTAAAGCTACTTTCATGATAATTATATTTGCAAGTACAAGTACTTGTGACTTTTTTACTGCATTATGCATTTTATTAATTAATATAGCCTACTAGTTTATAGATTTATTACATTTCAGACTGAAAGACCTACAGATCCTTGTAAACTGTCATGGTAGTGTGGGACAATGAATGTATTCAGTTCAGTTGTATTGCATATTTCAGGATGTTGGAGGCCAAGATAAGATTAGACCACTTTGGAGACATTACTACACAGGCACACAGGGCTTGATATTTGTAGTAGATTGTGCAGATCGAGACAGAATAGATGAGGCTAGACAAGAATTACATAGAATAATAAATGATAGAGAAATGAGGGACTCTGTAATATTGGTGTTTGCAAACAAACAAGACCTTCCACAAGGTGAGTGTTGACATACCTTCAGACTATGCCTCTCTCTGGCTCACACCATTTTTATTTGCCACCTGTTTAAGTTGATATGCTCATATTATGTTTAGAGATGTATTTACCCTAACAGCAGAAATTATTTAGCAATGCTCAGTACAGCAAGTACTTTTTGCTTTTTGAATATATCTATCTATTTATACCATATAGCCAAATAGTCATGTTCTGTTCAAACAGGTAATTATAAATTGTTTTGGAATATATTTGGGGTGGTAAGATGGAAATTATTACCAAAAGCTTGAACAGTATTTGCTTTTAGTGAATTGAAAGACTGAAAAAAGCAATATGCCTGTTTTTATCCAGTATTGATGATTAGGGACAAGAACTTTTGGTTGAAGTTATCCATTCTGTAGTATTTTACATGATTGTGTGAAAATATTTGTAGACAATTTTTCTGCTGTTAAACTTTACCATACCGCTAAAAATATGGCCTACGAAGCTCTTTAGTAAAGAGTTATGGTACTCTGGACTGTAAAATTATATACATTCTATAGTTTCAGTCTGCTAGCTTTTATATAAACAACATTGTGAAATTGTTGGCAGTTGTCTCCCCCAGTAAAATTTAATTCTAAAAATGGTACAAAAAAAGATATGGCTCCAATATTCACAGGGGACATCAGTCAGAATATACATGTATGTGCCCCTTAGACTCTCTAAAAAATCATGAGTCATCAAAGTTTAAACAACTTCTTGAAATGTTTTGAAATGAAATTACTTCTTGTAAATATGCCTGTATAAATAAAGTTTGTATACAGCTATAATGAAAACATATGGGGGTCAAAGCTAATTACATGTAGTTTAAAAGCTGATACTGCAAATTTCATATAGAGCTAATATTTTCCAAAAGAAAAAAAACTGCATTCGTATAACTACTTGTTTATTTGTAGCTATGAAACCACACGAAATCCAAGAGAAGTTAGGGCTGACTAGATTGAGGGATAAAAATTGGTACGTACAACCGTCTTGTGCAGTCTCTGGTGATGGGCTATATGAAGGACTGACATGGTTATCGTCAAACTGTAAATCTTGAGCCTAGTGTTAGTCAACAGTTAGATCAATCAACATAAAGATGCTAATGCACCAACACAAGTTCTGCTTACCACCAGTTCCATGATCTGTTAGAATACTGGACTATTTACATTACCTATTGGTGAGCTAAGGCTGAGACTGACGGCTAGTACACAGGCTATATTGTTATTATATGAACACTGAATATTATTTTTTCTTACTCTTTTCATGGTATCAGGTAGTTATAAACTGTGGTGTATATATTATTGTGTTACTGTCATTATAGGCACCAATCAATGGTTAGAGCTGAACTTTAAAAGGAGTGAAAATTAAATATTTTCACTTTCAAATGTTATTATTGTTGCTTACCTCACTTTCAGAACATACTAGATAATTTATGCTTTGTTTAATTTCTATTGTAGAGGTGCAAGTCACTATCAACTGTATTTATATTCCTAAGTTAAGAGCAATAATACATGCTATGAATATTTTGGGTACATGATAGTGTAGTGATGATGCAAATTTTATAACTTCTAGCTTTTGTTATTCCAACATAATTTACATGTATTGCTGCCTCATGAAAGAACCTTTCTACGAGTATGGAATATACATGACTGTATAATTATTAACAAATAACAATATTGTATTCCAAGGACACTACTACCTTTTTAGTGGTTCAGACAAATTAGCTTCCATATAACGTGATAATGGACAAATATAGGGATGCCAAAATAAATATAATGCCTATAACGCTTGATAAACTGGCCAGGTAATGGCAGACTAGTTAATTTCCATCTGTTGCCAAGTTTATACTCGGCTATCAAGTTCAGTGTGTTGACTTGCCCATTGATGAGGTATCAAATACAAAATTGCCGTTACTCGATTTTACAACTTTGCCTTATATTCAGCAAGTCGTTATGAACTATACTAGCAAGCATATGGAGAAATAGTCGATCACTGTTGAGTAATAAATATGGCTGCAAGCTCTGAACAAGGAATTGAGCATATAGTTTATAATACAATGTAACTTCATGCACCAAAAGTTGTAGTATGAGTAGTTGTCCTCTCTCGTTTTTCCTCAAACCAGAGAGGGGACAACTTGATAACTTTCACGTTCGCAATGAATGTGCGCATGTGTAAATCGTATGCTAACAACAACTTCCTGTACACATCTTCATTGATCAGTACTTACTGTGCACTCCAGGTTTGGTATCATTCATACACCGGCGCAACTGGTTTCATATTCTACACCAAAGATTCGTATGCCATGGCTCCAAAAGGAAAAAAGAAGAATCCACCTATCCTCAGCCATGAATTTGTAATACAAAATCATGCGGATATTGTTGCTGTTATTGCTATGGTGTTCATGCTTGGATTGATGGTGGAGGTAAAATGTAAAATCATGAAATATATATATATTATATATAATAGTTATTAACTTATTATATAATAATAATATATAAATGTAATATAATTATATATATAATATTATTATAATGATGTAATATTGATATTATATTGTCATATGATTTATATGATCATATGAAAATTGGCTATATTTTTATCAGATTTCTAGAGCTGGGTCCAAGTCATAGATTTGACTTGACTTGCCAAGTCAAGTCACAAGTCGACTTGACTTGGACTTGCCAACTTGCTGACTTGACTTGACTTTGACTTGCGCATCAATGTGACTTGACTTGACCTGACTTGGGCACATGAATGGCTTGTGATTTTGACTTGGGTTCTGCCAAGTCAATCTGGCAAATAAAAGTTTTGTACAGTGTTTAGCCAACATAAACATAGCAAAAAGATCTCAATTGCCTACTTATTTATCATTTTTACTAGATCAGTGCTACTAGCAGCACTCAGAGTATATCAAGGTTAGCTATGAGGATACACAACTCAGGCAATATCTAGGCTGTGTGTACGTGAGACTACACAATGCATAGTCGCAAGCACACACAGTGCAAGTAGTGTAGTGTAGCATAGGTGTGGTGCAAGTAGTGAATACAATGTAGGTCCTACAGTGTAATAATTGCTAGAGTTAAATTGCAGGACTGGCCAGAAGACACTCTGTACTGTACCATATTCCATTACAATATACAGTATATAATACTATATGACCAGTCTCGACCGTAGTGCCGATAATACTATTTATATAGACTAGTCCTTTACCATGATTGCATAACATACATGTACATGCCCTGCTACACCTTGACATAGGTTTTTTATAGATTGGAATGCCTACTAAAAGAAAAAAGTGATGTTTTGAAAAATGTAAAATTTTTTGAAGTTGTCTTCCACTTGACTTGCATTTCGACTTGAGTTGACTTTGACTTGACTTGACTTGTGACTTGCATGACGGCTGACTTGACTTGACTTGACTTGACTTGAGGCAGCACTGACTTGACTTGCCTTCAAAATTTTAGAAATGACTTGACTTGGACCTAATTCTGCAGATTTCCAACTAGAATTAGAATAGCAATTTGAATTTACATATCTGATATTAATAACTGAATAAGAAAAGTGATAACAGCCCTGCAACATATCTGATATCATCGACGTGGGCACCTATTTCAATGGAATCTTTACTTTTTTATTATTTTGCTTAGCAATAATGTAATTCATGTCAAGCAGAATGTACATAGTAATATTTCAAAATGTAAGTAAATTAGTTTGAAACGCTGATTCTCTCACTACTGCAGTAACTGCATATATGCTCATATTACTATATTTAAAATTTTGGTGTTTAATATAACAAAACAAAATAACTGTTTGAATCATATTGAGTTATATGGCCATCTGTAAAATCAAAATTAATATTTGATTGAGCCAGTCAGTGCCTTAATCCTTCTCAATCTTGTTTTGGATATTCAAACAACTCTGAATCGCTATAATGAGTCAATATGCCATATAGTGGTAAACTCAATGAATTTGCCATCACTCGTGTTATGTGCTTTACATCCTGCTGGATATTTTGTAGAAGCTTCATCCTTTGGCAGCAAATTTTATTTCCATGTCGCACAATGTAACGTATCCAGGTAAGTTTATACTGTTGCCGTTTTTAGATTCAATGCCGTTATTTGCACCATGAAAGTAACAGCACATTCAGCATGCATCAAGAATGCATAAAACTCTTTCATCCACCAGATTCAAGCTAACGTTCTTTGATGATTTTACAGAGATGGGAGCAAATGGCGCTGACCTTGTTTTATATAGGCCAGGAGTAAAAGATCTTTTAGCTGTATTCTTTTACACCCTCATCATGATACTAGGTCACGCTGTTATTCAGGAGTTCTGCTTGGATGTAAGTCTGTGCAACTAGACTGATTATGTAAAGCTCTTTCTTCCTGCATATTTTTGACATTCACTACATGTATACTATTTTCTTTTTGCCGCCTATTTGTGCTTGTTATGCAACTGTATTAATTTTTGGCATGTTGTTCATTTTGTGCATGTTATTCTAACCGTGTTATTTTGTGCATGTTATTGTGACTCTGTTAACACTGCAGAAATTTAACAAAAAGTTGAACCTTTCCAAAGTCAAGTTTGCCAAGTTCCATGAATCTGGCCAGCTGTTGGCATTCTATGGAGTCTCTTTTATCTTTGCTGGAAATTTGATCTGGGAGGTAAGCTATATTGGTTCTACAAGGATATATTATCACCTTGTATATCTTTGCCAACATCTCTATATCTTTTTCCTATATCTCTATAAATATTTGCCTACATCTCTATATCGCTGTCCCAGTATGAAAATGACCTATCTGGTTGGAACCAAAAAATTGACTTTTTTGTTGATTTGGTGTTCTACATGTCCCAAGACCATGTTCTGAAAATTTGGTGATGATTGCATCATTACTTCCTGTTTAAACTGAGAATGAAAACAACCTATCTGGCAGCCACTGTTCACATTCCAATAATGAAACAACCTATCTGGCATCAACCAATCACAATGCTTGATTTATCATTACATTGCATTGTACTTGAAGTGAATGCAGCAAACATACAACATAGCAGTATAATACATGAACAATGTCTAAGTTTTAACAGAAAGCAAATAAATAGATGGAAATATTTGTTATTTCATGATTTTAGAATCATATTAGGCAAATTTGAAAGAATATTATATGGTTTGAATGAATTACTATAATATTATTATTATTAATTACTGTACACTTGGTGTAATCAAAAGAAATAATGTTGGACACCACTTCCACAACAATTTCCATTACGTAAATTGAGCTGGTCTAATGATAAGTCTTTTGGCAGAGAGAAATGTTCTACTTGATTTAAATAATTAAGATAAGGCTATTCTCCCATATCAGGTACCATGTTACTGTAGGACATTTATTTGTGACAGCAAATATTTGACTCGTACTTTGTTAATGGCTATGCTAACAACATGGCTAGTTTTACAAACAGAAGTTTACTGCAGCAATACAATGTATTTCTGAAATTAAGGAATTAATTTACTGAGATGAAAAACACTTAGAAGGACTAAATGAGAGTGAAACCAAAGTTGCTTAGTGGTTCAACATTTTACATTGTTATCAATACCATAGCATTAACGTTACAAAAATACAGTATATATATACACTAACTTCACTGTTTCAACCCCATCACTGTAATTGGCATCTTTGTAGTAGTTACAGATCAAAAATCAAGTTTCACCAACAATTACAACCCAATATTTAGAGTAACTGCCATCTCATAACCCAATTTAATAGGCTTTATTGCCAGATAGGTTGATTTCACTCTGGACTCAGTGATATTACAATGGCATAATCACCTATCTGGGTTTGTTTATCTCAAACCACAGCAACAGGAAGTAATTAAATTAACCAAAAATGAGTTGAATACATAGTGGTGACCACAAGGAATAGTCAGGGAAAAAATTTAGTATTGGACATGTTCCAATACAGAATTATTAGCAACACAAACTTCAAAATGCTCTAGCAGAAAATGAAAAACTGCCCAGATAGGTCATTTGCATACTGGGACAGCGATATATCTTTGTCTATATCCTTGCCTATATCTCTATAAATCTTTGTCTACATTTATGCCATTTAGTAATTACATGTTCTTCATCTACTGAGCTGGAATGTATTCTTTGTAGTCGTTATCCATGGATGACAGTTATTTGAAGTATGTAAGCAGCTTTTGGAATGGCTTCCCTGAGGAACACATCGCAATGCCTTGGTCACATAAGTTGTTCTTTATCACCCAGCTATCATACTGGGTGCATGTCTTCCCAGAGCTCTATTTTACTAAAACAAAGAAGGTTTGCAAAATTGTTATAATGGTACAGAGACTTTCTAATAATTAACTCTTTGGTACACTTGTTCTATTACATTTACGTATTACACTACTGTAAAATTTCATCATATCTTTTCAACAGGAAGATATGCCAGCCAAGATTCAATACGGAACACTCTATCTAGTCAGCATTATGGCGGGATATATCATGCAGTAAGTTTTTACTCATTTCCTGCCTCCTTTTGGAACTATGTTGGTATATGGATACACTGTACATGTAGCCTAGGATGCATAGAACTTATCAAATTGTTGTTTGGCCAATGACATATTCTCAGACAATATATAAGTCAAATTACACGATGTAGAATTTGACTTCTTTCACACCAGAAGATGACACTTGCAATGTACATCTGTAAGTGAAAACATCAATCTAGAACTTTCTAAATTCATGTGCAAGTTCTACAGTTTTCTAAAGATTAATCAATATCAGTGATTTCTAAAACTGACTGCAGACAAGTGCAGTCCATGTATATATATGTTCATCTTTGCAGTTATCAGAGAATGATGCTGGTCCTATTGGCTATGCACTATCTGGTTGAAGGTATCTTTCATGCAGCACGAGTATTGTATTTCTTGGAAAAGACTCATGTTGCCCAGGGAGGGTATGTTGTATATCGTACATCATCTTTTAGTAACTTTTCTCTTCAATGATAATATTGTTAGCTTGATTTTTTGCTATCTAAATTTGACTGATTCAAATACATGTGCACAATATCATGTGGACACAAAAATGCTATGAGGTTTATGATGAGAAGGGGCTATCATTTGTCATAACAATAATATGTAATATAATTACCATTTACATGTACATACATTGTACATACAGGTTAGCAGTATCTTATTCTATTATTGGACCTTCCAAGCAGGTTAATTCACACTTACTATGAATGTTGCAGATTCCGTTTGTGGGGCATGCTGTTTGCTGCTGTGAGGTTTAGCACTGTGGTATTATCTGCGCTTACTTTCTGGTTTGGTTTTGGACGTGTTCATGCTGAAAATCCCACACCTAGTACCAATTTGTTTGCCAGGTAAATAGTCAACAATGTATGCATGACATGCTGTGACCACTAGAAATGTATTAATACAATCATATAGGGTTCTGAAGCAACTTCCCTAAAATATACAATGATGGGAAAGCTCATTGTATATAGAGAATGTCGACCAACAGTATTGGTCCCTAGATTTAGGAAAATGGAGGTTGGTAATGGTAGGAATGGTAAAGGTAGTTTGGGAATTATCATACCCTGAAATTTTCAACAGTGTTATTTGGTATACATGTAAAACTCGCCATTGTGGTTTTAGAGGTTCGACTTTGCTAGCTATTTGCCTCCTACAAGCGTGGATGACCTGGAACTTTATAAGCTTTCAAGTGAAACGCAGTAAAGATGCACTTGCTGAGTTGCAGCCAGCTAAAAAGTCAGCAAAGGGTAAGAAGGAAATAACAACCACATTACACTAGAAGTAATTTTCAGGCTTGAGTTTAGAATTTTTTGAGTATCATTCAGAAAATGAATTACTTGCTCAAAATTTTACATAGTATGAGTTGTAGCAAAGTATCTGTAGCAGCAACGAGCCCAAACCAGCTCCAAGTAGACTCGCTGTATCTTTACTATCAGGTTTGCTCATTCATACACACCTTATACATCACAATTGTACATTTACAGCAGTAAATGGAACATCAAAGAAGAAACACTAGAGCTCCATGGCAATGGCTGGTGAAAATGAACTTAGATTACACACAGGCTGTGTTGGTGGTAGTAGTATATGTATATATATATTGTCATTCAAGCATGTGATTTTGTACTGCTACAAGTAGACTTTTAACCTTGTATTTATAAAGGTAATAAATATGTTACATCTAACTATATACAATTGTACATGTATATATAATATTTATGTTTTTGTTGTTTGTCTCCTAATGTGTTAGTTCTGATTGTTCAATGTTTATTTATGTCACCGACATCTACAAAACAGTGTGGATAGTTGATTGGGCAATATTGTACTGTATTGTGTGATAAGATCCAAGACATACATTTTGTATAAAATTAACAACAGTGAAATGTAGAAAGCACACTCCTGATATTACAGAATAAAAACCCAAACAATACAAAGTATTACAACTTTCAATGTGCAGTTAGTGTTGCCATGGACAAGAACAGAAAATATTTGAAAGTAATTCATAGTTTTAAAACAGCTACTAGGCACTGCAGCAAAATATTTTTTGATTTACAAAACTGCTTGGTACAAGTACAAAAATATTACTGACCCTGACCAATAATGTCTATTGTATTAGCTGTCTCTTCCACACTATGCATAAAAGCATCATCATATACATTATTTTTCACAACAGCTCCCTCGAAATTGGTCAAAAGTGGACTTTGGGAAACTTTATCTTTGCCCTCCGAGCTCTACAATGAAGTATTAGACATAACACAGGTAATAGAACCATGATACACTGATCCCATTATGTTCAGCTACTGTAAGCCCATAATAGAAAGTTGCCCTCTCTTACAAAAAAACCCAATAGGAGAGGACAACTTTTTATTACGATCAATAGCTTATGAATGCTATGATTTAGTCATCATCAGTTGCACTGTAGACGAAGGTGACAGATACCTGTACATGTAGTTTCTTTCTGTGCTTAATATTGCCAGAATAACGATGACATACCAACAGTATCACATAAAGGCGCAGAGTACAGTATTCCCACCAAACTCACCTCATCATATGGAATATGGTGCTGAGGATAAACGAGATTTAAATCATCAACATTAGTATGATAATCGCATCTGTTGTAATTACTAATACTAGCAACTATTCTTTCACAGTGTAGACCCTCTTCAACAGCTTGGAACCCACAACGTCTGAATAAGACTTGATGAGAGTCAAAGTCCATATCTATTACAGTTTGTTAGGAAAGCAACATTATACATACGCGTACATACATAATTATACATTAATATTGCTAACTATACTATGTACATGTATATGTACATGTACATATATGGACGTAAGATTGTCAAACTTACCAGTAACAATATACGACTACTGGTAACAATATACGACTACCGGTTACAATATACGACTACCGGTAACAATATACGACTACTGGTAACAATATATGACTACCGGTAACAATATACGACTACCGGTGGTGAATTTTGTACTTGTCTTTCCACCAATTTGCAGTAGTCTTCTTCAAATACCATTTTCAAATCTGACCCTAACAGTTATAATAATTACCCCACACGACAAAATGTATGCTATGGGAGCACAATCAATAAATTGGTGATACGTGCAAATTGGTAATTTGAACATTGATGTTGAATGGATTTCAGTTATAAAGAAAAGGATACGTTTGAAACAGTATCTGGTGAAAGGTAGTGATTTCTCATGACATCTACTGGACTTGTGAGAGCAGTACTTGGTGCCATGCTTGGAGGAATAGCGGTAGCGGTTGTACATATGGCCATCTGTGGCTAATGGATCACATATGGCTCTCCTTCGCTCCTGAGATCTCATATACATTAGAGCTTCCTACAAAAGCGAGTAGGGCACAGTTCAAACCTATCATATTATTTGCTCATTGAGCAAAATCATAACTCATACCAAGATTGTATTTGGTTTTTGGGGACCAGTTAAGAAGCTCTAGTCTAACTTGACTCTGTGATACTTCATATTTACTCATTGTACAACCCAAGTAAGTTTGATAGTAGCAAGGTGAAGATTCAAGATTAGCTTATTCGAGGCTGCAGTGTTGGAAATTAGGGGGAAGGCAAAAAGACAGTCTCACCCTCCTTTTTATAAGAATTACTATTGACAAACTTGGGATTGGCCAATTAAATACATGCAACTTATTTTATTTCATGTTCCTCAACTAGGACTATTGAAATATCCTAAAAACCACTAATGCTAGGTTTCACCTGTTTAACATCTAGATTTCTATCACTAAATTTAGTAGAGTGAAAAAAGTAGACGAGCTAATCTAGTTCTAATACACTAACGCCCATCTTAGAATTAGATTATCACCATACATCATAATTTCAACGTAACCTACATGTAAGTGTAGTAAACAGGTATATGTTATTTCGTTTGACCAACCTGCCCATGTCTCCTGTGATATCGTCGAGAAGCTACATACTGCTTTACAATATCCATGTCTTTATACAATACATTATTCTCCTTAGCAACTGTAGCCTCTTCAGCATTCATATCCACCTCTATGAGAGTGTGTAAACAAGGTACACACAAGCCTCACATGTCAATACAACTATTTATGCATTTTCTGGAAGACGATTTTGCATGATACAAAATCATTATCTCAGCAGCTATGTCTTTAGACTTGTATTGTGACAGAGCTTAGCAATAGGGTATGCATGCTCCATCATACCTGTACTTATTCAATTTGATCTTTATCCTGCATAGCTGAGAGTTGCAAACTGCTGATTTTGTGTGCAGTGTTGAACAAGTAATGCCACCAACAGATTGTGAGTGAGAGATAACTGATGAGTTCATACACGTCAGGTGAACGTACAAGTAGAACACAAAAGTAGTTTCAGTTTCTTTTGTTTAACATCAAGGTGAGGTAACTTGTAAATATAATACAATGAGATACTCACCAACATCTGAATTCCTGTTAACGGTTTCAGCTGATTTTGAGAGTAAATACTTTCGTCGTCGCTCTTTCAATACGTTTTGAAGCCACTTAAACTGCTCAATATACAATGATTGCAATCGTATTAATTTATCTCTAGTGATCCTCGTAGCCTCTTCAGCTGTCAGAACCTCTGCATACCTACAAATGAGCATTTCATAGTGAACCTGTCATATAGGAAGGATCACAGTCTGCTTGGTGCTCAGACATACTTAGAGCGTTCTGATCCATGTCACTAAATACAACATGTAAACATAAAAAGTTTTGTTGAAGCTATTAATTAACATACAGCATGACAGCCAGTATGCTGTGTTGACTTACTTGAATATATCATCCTGCTCACTATCAACACTTTCAGAATCGGAATCGGGTTGCCAACAAGACCCAGTTAGGTTCCCAGTGGGCTCCATATCAGAATCACTAGAGCTGGCGAATTCTGTAACATGTGATTTTATACTTAACATCAAGTATCTGGCAACTCAATAGATGATAGATTAGTGTTTACACTCATTTTTAAATCGGGAGTTTTGGTAACTAACCTGCAAGATAAGAATTGGCATTATCATTATGATTAACTTTCTGCTTCTGGCGACTATTGTTGTATAAAGTGGTGCTATAGCATTCTAGGTCGCTAAGCAAGGACTCCGCTGTGTCAGAGTTACTTGCCAACTGTTTCTTTGCTATAGCACATCTCGATCGGTTGAGTTTAGTACTGTGCTGTGGACACAATCTATAAATTCAAAAAATGTTTACAGCATCGATTTAGAAGCTATTACCACATAACGACATAGCAATCATTATAATAAGTAACATACCCCTCTTTCTTTGATGGTTTCAGTGTAGCTTGTGCACATCTGCGTCCAGTTTTTCCAGAGACATAACTACATTGGTTAAAGGGACATGACTTGTCTTCAAGAATGTGAGTCCGGCAGAAACTATAGCCCTTCAAAGCAGGTATACGGCATTGTCTTAAAGAATATTGGCAGTCTTTTCGCCCAAAATCTTCAGCAGTAATGGCTTCCATAAAAGCTAGCCTGCAAATTCTAGAAAACAATAAAACATACCAGCAAACACGAATCAGACTTAGCAGTTGAATTGAAAACCCTTGCAGCTTACCATTGCACTGGCATGAACCATAACCCAACCTCTTTTCTGAGTGACAGCTGAGTCACAGTTCAGCATCGGGACAAACATAATGCTGTCAATGAGTCAAAGTCAGAAAAAACACAAAGTTGACAGTGAACAATGTACATAGGTCTAAATAATAAAAAAATTACAATATAACATATACGATATAGGCCCTATTAGATTATTGATATTCAATATGATTGAATATTTTTGAATATAGTCACTAGTGATATTTATATCATAAGATAATACTAACAATAAATTTATTTGGACATGTTTATTTATTATTTATAAGATAAAGATAAGATATTACATTTATATATTAACGTAACGTATGTTTCTTAAACAATAAAATCACTATGACTATCACAAATGCTATAAAGTATTACCAACAGAGCAAGAAGACTCCTTGGTATTACAATTATTTGATTGTGTTATTCATATAAAAAGCAATACAATTACAACTTATCTACTTTCTACTTTTCATTTTGTCTACGAGTGCGAAAACACAATGATAATCAATTTCAATAACTTCTACTATCTGATTGTTATTCATTAACCCAATGTTAGATATGATTTAAATTAAGCCTACTGACTACTAGTTAGTCCCAAACGGTGAAACACTGCCTATTCTTACTGTAAGAATAGGTAGTGTTTCACCAATACCAATAGAATAGGGAATAGTAACTGTTAGCTATTTATCAATCTATAAAATAATTATAAAGTAATTATTAAATTATTATAATTATTATTATAATAATAATATTCAATTCTATTCTATTCACTAGTCTATTGAAGTGGACAATTCGTTATAACTATATGGCAATGGTTACTAATTATGGCTGTGATACTGCTACAGGAACAACTAGTAGCTAGGATTAGATTCTAATCCCCAAAGCCACAGAAAGCTTTGTCTAAACCCAGCTAGACATCCATCGTATTATTACGAATCATCTGCTCACGTTGAGATAGCGGAGATCATAGTGGACGTTGCGGAAACTAGGTCAAGATTGTCCCAATTACATATTAGACTAAAATGCGGTTTCAGGGCTTTTTGGCAATATTTATAATATTCTTTATACAATTTGATTTTTATATTTAAAATAATTTTGTAAAGCAGTTTTTAGATGTGTTTTATTGCAAAATGTTGGTGCAACAACCAAAAATATTCCAACTACTTACCAAAAAATTACATTTTATTCGGAAATATTAGTTCGGTATTATTTGTCTGTCTGTTATTCCTTGTAAATGGCGGGTCAAGAAGGTAGATGGTTGTTTAGCAAAGAAGAATTAAGTAGAACCCCTAGTATTCAAAATGGATTTACAGAAGACAGAGAGTGTTCAATTAGGCAACAAGCTGCCGATCTGATTCAGAAAATGGGTCAACGAATGCAACTGTATCCTTTGCTTAAAAAGCAATATTTTAATTTTTATAGAAAACATTTTTCCTCCGATCACCAATGCTCATTTATCATCAGTTATGCAATGCTGCGAACAGCACGGTGGTTTTAGTCTATTCATTGTTGATAAAAATTAGTTCTACATGTAGATCAAGATGTACTAGCACTTTCTCTATTTTTATTTTCTCTTAATATTTTAATAACACTCTGAAACCAAATATCTTACCCATGAGATGGATGGTATATGGAACAATTTAAATAATTATTGAATCTTTTCTTTCCTGAACTGTCATCATTAGAAACCAATTATGTATGAACACCGCCATAGTATACATGCACAGATTCTATATGTTTCACTCACTACAGAAATTCCCATACAAAGTAAGTAGCCTATCCTTGAATGGAAAACATAGGTCGTCAAGTACCTCTATGAAGAATAAGAATGCAGGTCATGCGCAACATGAGTAATATTTCTATAATGCTGACAGTTTAGAGTTGACTATATTGTATATTGTTGCTTGTAATCTTTGTCCTTTTGTGTACCTAGAAACCTCTTTTTACAGAGAATGGCTTCAGCATTTATCTTCCTTGCTGCTAAAGTCGAAGAGCAACCGAAAAAAATAGAGCATGTTATTAAAACGTATTATTACATTTGCCACAGAGGTGAAGACGGTCGACCACCTCCGGAAGTTGATGTCAGAAGTCAAGTAAGAGCAGTAATATATAGTTTAATGATGCATAAACTTTCAAGCATTTTAGATTATGTTGTGTGGGTCATATGCTGACAAATAAAATCACTCTCTGATTGCACTAGAATGAAGCATGCTCTTGTATTCTGTGTTGTAGGATTACCTTGAGAAGGTGCAAGAACTGGTTATCAACGAGAACATACTACTACAAACCCTAGGTCTGTGTGGTGCTATGGTAGTTGTGCTTCTATGTAGCAACCTGGTCAGAGTGAACATGGCCGTTCATTCTTATATTGACCAGTGGCTATTTAAACCAAACAACAATATGCAATGTTGTATTGCTTTAGACATGTGAATGCAATTGTTGTTGGTTGCCTTGCGGGAAGGCTGGCTGTAGTTTTACACGGCCGCTTTCATAACAACAGTTGCTGGCAGTCTTAATGCATCCATAGCGATTGTTGTAGGTTTCAATGTGACCATAGAACACTCAAACACACACGTAGTTAAACTCTGTCAGCTTGTCAAAGGTAAGGTGTTAATGGAGGTTTGTAATTTGCTCACATTACATTCAACCCATATGCTACTAATCTTCCTTCTCAGACTAAAATCATGAACTTGACCGCATCAATATCATTTTACTAACAACTTCGTACATCTGGTATCCCATGATATACTGTGCCTTTAAATCACATTTTCCTTTTTGGTTGTACATTTCTTTCTGTTTGTCTTCATGTATTTGGCACCCAGTTTTCTTTTTATTATCAACTTTGGGCTAGACTATAAATCTGCATAGTGTCAATTTGTTAGGAGGCATTGTATTACAGATGCATTAGTCGCACAGCAGTTGCTTAAGTTGTTTGTTTTATTTGTAGCGCCCAAGGAATTGTCACAGTTATCATATTTCTTGTCTACAAATAGGTAAGTTATCTGTATCCATTGCAGTAATAATCTGAAACTATTGAATTCAAATAATTCAAGGTTTCCTTTTTCTATGTTGTAACTAAGCTAACTAAATTAGTTTTTGTTTTGCCTGTTAGTTTCACAAGCTGTTGGTTCGTGGAGTTGAAGATATAGTTCTTGTGTTTTTTAGTCTTCTGCTAACAAATATGTGTCTGCAACAGACCTCAGGAATTATAGCTGCCATATGTATACATCTTGCCTGTAAATGGTCTGACTGGGAGGTGAGTCTATGCTAGCATATACAAATCCAAGCTTGTAGTCACACGTTCTAAAGCAGGGGTTCCCAACCTGGGGTACATGTACCCCTAGGGGTACATTTCAGAAATCTAGGGGGTACAAAACAAGTTACCCACTAATTACATTTTTGACAGGGATTTTCAGTTACAGACTATCAATTATGAGTTATCATTATCTATTACTGAACTAAACTGAACATCAATAATAGCTCACTGATGCAAATGAAGTTGAGTTAAACCAGTGTGAAGGCCATAAAACACTCAACCGATGAAAGCTATATTACGTAGTTGTATTTTCCTGCTGTATATGTATTTGTGCCAGTGTCGAGATATCCTTGAGGTATCATATAAAACAGTTGGTTGAGTTTCATAAAACAATAAAACCTTTTTTATAAAAAATCTTGAAGCACCATCTTGAAAGAAAGTTTTGCTGCGTTTGGTAGTGCTTGCCCTAACTAGAAATTTGTCCTTCAATTCGGCTTGAGTGCCGATGTTTAGACGAGTGTCTCTCAGGTAGAAGCGAGTGGAGCTGGTGTCTACTGTCATTAGCTATTCTAATAAAATGATTTCGATACAAATTTTCACTAAAAGTTGTAAATCAGGAATACCTAAAATTGACAATTTTTCACGATTGCTATCTACATCAGTTAGAATTACATGTACGTTCGTACACAATCTCTGAACACATTCAAGTAACTTTAGGTGGCTATCAGTGAGTATTGAATAAATTCCAGGTATACAGTAAGTCGGCACTGAACGGATGTTAGCAACACAAAACAGGCACAATATATCACTAAATATAGAGTTATCAATTATAAATAACTGATAAATAAAAATTCCATACCATAGGCCCACTGCATTTATTTACCTGTTTAAGTGACACATTTTGATAACGTATATATGTAGTATTAATCGAATTAAACCAAAGATATCTTTGATAAAACACAGTTTTACAAAGGGGTACGTTGTTTGCTACAAGACTGCTAAGGGGTACGTGGGCTAAAAAAGGTTGGGAACCCCTGTTCTAAAGGATGGGCAGTATGCATAATACCAGCCTTTGTAAACTTGATAAATAATATGAAGGTATCTATGGGAAATTTACTTGAGTAAGAGAAGACAACTCCAAAGTCTAATCTTGATTTGTAAATTGCAAAATGATTGCAAAGTGCCGATTCATGGATGATTTCTGTTGTGATTAGTGCTGTTCTTATTAGATATTATGTTGCTTGAAAAAGGGATAAGTGTTCTAATGTGCTATTTTTATGCTTGTGAACACATGGTGTCTTATCCCTACTTGCAGCTCCAGAGGTCAAAGGAAGGTAAAGACTGGTGGCAGTATATAACTTCAGATTTAACTAAAGAAACCCTAGAAGGTATGTTTGTAAACATATTGCGCTGGACTGATGAGGTGTCAAATGCTGAAATAAATAATAATACACTGTTTGCAGATTGAGTCTTGTTTATGTGTATATATGTATAATTTGCACTTCTTGTAGATTTATCTAGACAATTTCTCAGTGTGTTAGAAAAGGCCGACCCAAAACTAAAAAAGCAGTTGCTCTCGAGGTTAACGGTTAGTATATCACTGCATATTATTTGTTTATGATTTGTCGCTGCGATACCTACATAGTTATGCATTAGTCTAATGAGATAATACCATAGGTCGAAGCATGAGGGTTCAATCATAGAATGAAAGAAGTTAGTTGTTTCCAGGAATGGTTTATTGTTCTGAATCACAACTAATGTACTATTAGCTCCAATGCAAACCGTTCTGTTATATGTTGCAGCTACCCAGTGAATCCAGTCCTAATTCTAGAGCACCCTCTCCAGCCCCTTATGGTGGTGGCCGTCCCTCCTCACAGTATAGGAACCCTGGCCAGGGCACTTCTCATCCGTCACACCTACCACCAGCTCATTCTATACCTCATTCATCACATAGTAAATATACACCAGACAGAGCTCACCATTCTAAGCCATCAGCACCAGACGCTCCTCCACCCAAAACATACAGTGAGCATAAGGAGAGGTCAAGGTCTGCAGCGACATCTAGTGATAGGTTAGTGAGTCTACTCCTAGTGCTGTCTGTAACTGATTCTACCAACCATACACATATCTGTTAAGGGTAATCAATGAACATGTATGCCGATACTCTCTGTCCATTATGTTCCATGTCATCTGTATTGCAGTAAGCCAAGGTCTGATCTGAAGAGACCATACCCTAAAGAGTCGCACTCCTCTGGACATAGTAGCAGCTCCAATAAATCACACAGTATAGTCTCGCCTCACCAATCGTCTAGCTCACATAATAACCCTTACAATAAGCAGCCTAGGTGAGTGCATGTAGTACACATAATAGTTTATCATTCATTAGTGGTCCTGCCTCTCTCTCTCATCTCCTGCTACAGAACTGCTCTAATGTCAACTTCTGAGCTGCTCTCCTGGCAACAATAGGTTCAGTTTAGAGTTAGCCTGTGAGAGTAAGCCTTTGAATTATAGTTTGACTACTACTGATTGGGCCTTATAAGCCTAAAAATAACGGCAGTGAACCTATCTAGAACAGAAAGAGAGAGCACAACTTTCTATTCTACTCTAATGATCAGTATATCTATAACATTTGTAACATTAGATAGGCAACTCGTCCTATACACAAACGCTATAATTGACTAGTTGACTGGTATGGGACTAGCTTGTATCTGTGTATAGGAACCATGACAGTAGCAAGTCCCGGTACCACCAGCGTCCCTCTATGGAAGCATCTCCTGTCAAGAGGCCCAGGACCTCTGGTGAGAATGGCAGCAACGGTGAACAGAGACCACCCCTTCCTCCACAGCCCCCTCTGCCTCGACCACCCCCACCTCCCTGACTTCACAGACACTACTTAATCACTGTGTAACAGATGAGGGTAAGTCTAGCTATTGTTATGCCATGCAAGTAAAGTCTCTATCACAATTACAAGATGACGTGGTTTTTCTGGTGGTAGAAACTGGCACAGTAGTTTATTACAAGTATTGACTTTCTCATCATTCTCATCACTATCAGACTAGATGCTGTGATACAGTCAACTCCTACCAATATCAGACTATATGCTGATGCTTATAACTCATTTTATTATCTTGTAGAATATCGGTTTACTGACCAACGAATGAAATGAAATGGATGCAAACTTGTGCACATTTGCAGCTGCTGTTGTTCTTGTCTAATTACCCAGAGCATTGTAATATTTAGGTTACAGCATGGCAGTCAACCTTACTAGTTCATACAATGATTCATTTGGGTAGCTAACTTATTTCAATCTAATGCATTTGCTGAATCCTCGCCCACCCTTAGTGGTCAACAGTTTATCTGGTATTATTTTCTACCAGTCTCTATTAAATGATAAGGTACAGATAGGTTTTTATACTTTCTGTACACTGTCACTCACTATATTTGTTTTGGATGGTATCACTAACAGATATAGTATTGTATTTTGATAACTGATTACTATTGCACTCATTGTTCAGACACCAACTATAATGTCTGTGTATGGAATCTTTCTTTATTGTATGCACTTGAGCAAACAATAAACATCTTCTCTACAAAAAAAGCATGGTGATATTTATTTCTCTATCTACACCTAAAATGTATGTTATCATATTCTCCCATCTGCTCTCCACACAGCAGTTTGCACGTCACTCAACTATGCTGGTTACAGTGGGAATGGGATACGTCATATGCTGATGAGAATGATAGTATAATTATATGGGAAGCTGCAATAACTTGTACTTGATGCATATATATACAGTGAAACTTGCTTAATTCAACCTAGAATAATTGAAAATCTTGGTTAGTTCAAACTATAAGCCTTGGTACCTGCTGAGCACAATGTAAATGGTTTCATATAAGTGAAGTGATCTTACAATTCAAACCAATTATGGCGGCCCCTTAGAGTTTGAATCATAGAGGTAACACCCCAGGAGATAACTCTATGGTTTGAATTAAGCAAGTTTCACTGTGCTTGATACATCTATGCTTGATGCGATGTGGTAACTCAAAATTACATTGTACACCTTTTATTTGGGATTTGTTTTCTTTTGTGTTGAAGAGAGGATAAGTCACAGGCACTAAATAAGCAATTGATTATAATTAGAAGTTGTTCTCTCCCAGTTAGGAGAGGACAACTTCTAACTACGACCAATAGTTTATTAGTGCCTATGGGATATTATGTTCATTACAGGCTATACTTGAGTCTCAACAAAATAATCCAATATTATACGTCATACGATCATTCTAATTCCTGAGTGGTAGGTAACAATCCTAATCAAATTGGAATGGACAAGTTAGATACAGGAGGGAAAAGCTGAGATAGCCTTTGCTGTATTCTCTATATTACATTATTACTCTAAGCTTATCAAAATTTCTCCTTTTATTGCACCTTACAGTACATGGGCAGCAGTATGAGTACATAGTTTCAGATGGATTACTTCTCATTTGCAACTAGCAATAAACAATACAAGAAGGGTTTTACTACAGCCTATTGTTCAATCTAGTATTTTGATAATCAAATGGGTTGCATAATATACATGTAATTATGAACTCGTGAGTCGTGACCAAGTGTATCCATTCCTGTATCCAATCATCTCTTGGTCTAAGTACTACAGTCCAATTAAAATTGATTCTCTCTATAATGTAAAATATGTGCATGTATGTGCAGCAACTACATCTGGATCTGTTATTCAGTCATATACTCTGTAGGTTCTGTTACTCCTGTACAGTACACTGGGTTATTTCAACTCAATACTAGGCAGAAAATTCAATTCTTTAGGTTTTCTAATTCAACCAAATAACAGGCAGTGATCTAGGGCACTGGCAGTTAGCTTTGACATAGTGTAGAATACTATATACAATGGCAGATAGTTGTATCAATCTCACCTCCGAATCCAAATCATTCTTGGAATATGCTGCAAAAGTTGGACCACCTGACCTCAGCAAACCTCTAGAGATTATCCGTGAGAGCAATGAGCAAGCTGCCGTCAAGTTGAGGGGAGATTATATCTTTAATGGAACAACAGAAGAATGTGTCGCTCCTAGCTCTGAGCATCAGGTACCAGTTACAGTACTCCGACCTAAAACATTGGGAGAAACTGTCAAACATATCCTAATATACTTTCATGGAGGTGGATGGGTGTGGTCCAACAGAAACACTCACATGAAATTCTGTGAAATAATATCTCAGTAAGTATACATACAGACTATTTCTAATTTATTGTAGTTATTTATAAAATAGATTATAGTTGTGACAGTAGTTATCTGGATAATAGATTCTCAGGCAGTACTCCTGTTTAGTCCTGTACACTTCTTAATACTGTATACATGGGCAGTGGGGAAGTAACTCCTAATCATAACAATACAATGATGACTCTGCCCACAGTTTACTGAGCACATACATGAACATATACAACTGTGGGTTGTGTGTGTTCATCATTTGTATCGCTATCATTAGGAGCTACGCCCCCACTGCCCATGACTGCATAGTTTATATTATATTGTATAAAAGTATATATATTGTATGGCACTCAAATAGCACCAAGCTTTTCAAAATCAGCTAAATTAGTCTTGAGCCCAAACCTCTGAGTAGTTCCATTCAATAAAAATGTAACAGAGTCTTGTTCTGGCACCACCATTCAGCAAGGAAATATACTGAATAATATTAGATCCTATATAATATTATACATGTATATGTAAGCTTGGAGTGACTCGCAATCTGCATGTACTTCTGCTGTGCCACATAAAATATTCTAAGCCTGAAACTTTATGAATTAATCAGACCATTTAAACCATTAGGGAAGCTGATTGTGTAGTGGTAAATGTGGAGTACAGACTGAGCCCAGAACATAAGTTCCCAGCATGTTATGTTGATGCCGAGGCTGTCGCCAGATGGTGTTTAGATAATAAAAAGAACTTAGCTGAAAATGACTCGGCCTTAGTTGGTGTAGCTGGAGACTCTGCTGGTGCTAACATATCAGCTTCTGTGTGTCACCTTGTTAAAGGACTGGACTTTCAGGTATGTATGTCGGGTCTACAACATTATTTCAATCTACAGTGAATGTTCATATTTGTTTTGTTACAGTATACATACACAGCAATAAAAATAAAAAGACAAAAAGGATGTATAACATTGTTCCAGGTACTAATATATGCCTCTCTTGACTTGGCTGCAAGGACAGAGTACCCATCATATGAGAAATACTGTGAAGGTTATATCCTCAATGCTGAGCTGATGACTTGGTTAGTTTACCACACATACATGTAGATGTACCTACAGTATAGATATACTGTATATCTATTATTGTTAGATCAATGATGTACCACTATAAATTTACATAGTCATGTACATGTATCAATATACCATGCCAATAATTAGCTGTATATTACAATGCACATGTAGATTTCAGTGAAGAGTTATCTACCTATACCTACTTATTGCACCTACATGTACATGTATTTGTATAGTAGCACTAGTCAGGCTAAAATAATATTATGTTTAGCCTCGGAACGTGTAATTGGTTTTTTGTGTATGCCTAGACCAAAAACTCATCATATTCTGCAACAGGAAACTCACATTTTGTTAATGGTAGCTTAGGTGTACACGTGGACCTATATAACAAGTGCATGCATTTATTAAAGTTATAGACCCTCACTCAATTTATAATTACTGCTATACTAAATGTATGAAATTTGAAAGTGACACCTACATGTACAAGTGTGTTATTTTTGCCATCTTAGGTTTATGGACCAGTTTCTGAACAGTGCAGAAGATGTGCAAAACCCCATCGGGTTTCCCATGAGGAGAGAAAGTTTCCATGGTCTACCACCAGCTTTATTTATTGTGTCAGAGATAGATCCACTTGCAGATCAAAGCACTGGTAAGAAAAACTGGGAGTTAGTAACTACCAGTGTAATTCCCTAGTTATATATGTTATATAGTTACATATATTCTGTTTTAGTAAGAGTAATAGCTTATAGAAAATTTCCCTTCACCTCAACACAGTTATATTGATGGTGAAAGCAAAAATTCATTCATGAAATAGTTCAATATAATGGTTTGTACCATATGTACATGTAGCTACTTACATATATACAATACACACATGAATACTATGCATGCAAGTGTAGTAGTAAATTATTTTGGACTAGATTGAAACCTCAACTGTTGGATTTTATTCTACAGCTTATAATAAGAAACTTGAAGAAGCAAACGTAAAAACTAAGTTGACAACTCTTGAAGGCACAATTCATGGATTTGTTTCTAGACCAGGTAGGTCAGTTAGAGCCCTGAAGACCATGTTATCCAAGGTTGGGTTGACAGATTTTTAGTTCAGCAATTTTAGCAAATTACATCTTTGCAAGTGAAGTTATTAAAAACAGGAGTTTAGGTATAAATAATTAATGATAATTAAAACATGTACAATGTACATTTTATTTTGTAACACATCATTGTACAATTGTATGTTATCTATCATAATATTTGAAGGTCATTTTAAAGAAACTGTGAGGAGGACAGTGCAGCTGATCTCTGAATACTTGCTACAACTTTAATAATGGACCGGACAGAGTCTCCAGAAAGCAGTTTTTCAGCATTTAATGTGGAAATTTCCAAAATCATATTTCTGATTTTATCTGTTTCTTTATTCAGATTCACACTTTAAACATAGTCTATGTTTATTTTGCAAACCACTTTAGTGTGCTTTTAGTGATTCTCCAGTGCATTGCTAGCAAAATAATAATACAGCTTTAAATATTTAACTTAGTGCAGTACAATAATATTCATGTTTATGCTTACATGTACATGTATGATGTTATGTTTATTATCTGTTTCAGTTATTGCTTATTCAAACTTTTATCCTTTGTTCTGAAACCTCTTACCAGCATGTTAACAGTACTACAGAGTGAGAGCTGAGCTACAAATGGGCCCTTTCCCTAATTTTTACATGTTGCATATTATATACAATGTAATAGGTCTGCATACTTTTATTGGAAGGTTACTATGTCCAATTCTGCAACAGGCCTAACATGTACATTTATAATATACTCGAATACACGCATGTACATGTATCTCAAAGTTTGATATATCGTATATGGTATAATTTAGGTAGGATTGTGCAGTGCAAAGGGTGTACTGTGTACATGAATGTACTATAATTAGTAGTTATAGAGCTTCACAAAATATTTTAATTTTCGAGGTATTTAGCATCCATCTTCATAAGGGGCTATTTGCAACAAACAAAGAAATATATACTCCAGATATAAACCAGAAACAAACAAACAATAATTATGCTGATTGCCGAGAAAAACTAGATTTGAATTGTAAGGTCGCCATCTGCTACTGCACAGACTGAGTGAATATCTATTTTGCAAGAGAGACAGACAGTGAACTTTTAGGGCTCCAAATTAGTAACAAGATGGTGGCCGGAAGCCCGATGGCCAACCCAAAATAGGTCGGGTCATGTACAAAATCAATATCAGGCAATTCTGAGAGGTCGGCCCTCTTTACATGGTTGTAAAAAGGACATAATTGCTCAGTAATGCACATTATAGGTATACAAGTGACAATCTACTACATAGACAATCAATACAAGCAAATGTAATGCAGTGTAAATATATATAGTAAGGTGTCATGTAGTAGGGAAGCTACATGTAGTTTAGAGTTGCATGTGACCATTACAATATATACAATATATACATGTATATATACATTTATATAATTATATTGTATATTGTAACACCATGGAACTCGTTTGTAAAAATAGTTTACTCTGAGATTAGATCTCTATTCAGTTGTATTTATACAAGTTGAATTTTGTAGATACTAATTTATGCCTTACTGGACACATCACCTCACTCTGATTATTCTTCAATGACTACTTATGGTGATGATTTTATTCTAACCAGAGAACTACTGTTATGGTAAGATAGATAACTATTGTCAGGTTTAAAATTAATGGATAACAACTTAATATAATATATAATGTTCTATTTGATCTTCCTAGTTCTAAATAATGTGAGGCAGTTACTGCACTTAGATTGTTAAATCAATAATGGTTAAATTTAATAATGTACATTGAAGTAGATGTCGCCATCTTGTTCTTCCAGAGTTATACAGCTGAACACTGTTCTTTTCTCGAGTGGTGGTTGTTCGACCAATCAAATACTTTGCTTCTTTTGATGCTAAAACGTTTTCAAATATGCTGGTTGACTAATTTTGGCTATAAGTTAAATAATTTTTGCTATTTATCCTGCTCTGGATATCTGGTTTGAGGTTTCATAATTCTCACTGGACAAATATGTTGAACTTGGTTTAGTACTTGAGTTGGTCATGTTTTCAGTGAGCGATTTTACATTTTCAGTCGATCACGTTTCACTGAATGTCAGTGACATCATAGCCAAACAATAAATGACTATAAATCAAAAAATGCTGGGTGATTGACATGACATGGCATTAGAGTTGAGTCAAAGAGCTAAAAGGAAAGAGGTTTCACTCCAGCCAAAAACTGTCTCCCTCCCGCCTCCAAACATGGAACGGATTAAGTAAGGAGTTATGCTACCTTGTGTGCAAATACGCTATGATAATTTGCGTTCCGCCGACCAATAAGAAGCGCTGCTTTACAACGAGCTCATATAAACCCTCTGTTTCCACTAACGGAATATCAATACAGGATCCTAAATATAACAATCGTTAAACTTCGATTACAGTCGAACAACTATCCAAAATATCAGTGAGCAAATGGCGGGAAAGCTGATCGCAGAACGTCGGTACCGCCAAATTGGGCGTATTTTGTGAGACAGGGTATTATCATTGAGTGATCCCTCTTTCCTTTACGCTCTTTGGTTGAGTTGAGCTATTCATCATGTAATGCATATACACTGTACATTTATTTCACATATATTACATTATTTTCTTCAAGTAGTGTTTGCCTGTGTCTTGTGTAACATTATGTGAATGGAGACCATCTACATAGCCTATTAGAGATAGGCTGATGCAAGTAGTGGTAAAAGGCATAGAATGTTGGTGTACAGGTATAATCAAGACTCATCAGCTAACTATTATCCTTTTATGTACCTCCTATACAGTTACTAATAGCTATAATATACTAGCGTTGAATATACATGTATCTTACAAATTATTCCCTAATAATGTGCAGATTGTTAAATTTACTGCAATGTTCCCTTGCACAATTATTGAATTCATTGCAGTGTTGTCATAGCCTGTCTAATAATTACATGTAATTCATAGAAACCCATACTTCCTTGTCCAACAATTATAACATACCAGCCAGTAAAGCTGTAGTGTTTTGACGCTTGCTACATTTACAGTATTGTACATTGTATGTACATGTACAAACTCTTCTATTGTTACAGTACAGGTATGGCAGTTATATACTTACACTGTACATTGTTTATCTACATTCTCTGTGTAAAAGCTGACATTCACTAAATTAAATGTTACATTTGCAAAATTAATTTGAAATGATAATATAATTTAAATGCCCTAAATTACTATGTTTCTTACTTGAATATAATTCTTGGACTTTTATTATAGCAGAAATATGGGATTGTCATGATATAAATGTATAGCATAGTTGCTATAGAACATGTGAACACTGTGCACACATCTACATATAGAAGGAAAACCAGTTAAACCTGTCCTATCCAGTTAAAACTGACTCTACACATAGAATATACCACAGCATAAATTCTATAGCCTCAGTTCTTTAATTTAGGAGCTAACTACCTACCACCTATATACTTCTATTTAGAACCAACCGACCAACCTGCATCACAGTTCTACCACACTACAACACAGTATATATCCAGGCCTATACCATGTGAACACCACACTACACCATACAACTGCAAAAACTACCACCTCTTACCATCTGAAACATCTGCTATTTCAACCAATAACATGGCGGAGAGACTTTGACTTTGAAAGGATGCATCCATTAGCAGCTTTGCAGAGAGAGCAGTAAGTATTTTAGCTTTGTAGAAAACAGTTAGTATTTTGGAGTTTCACAAGAGAAACAGATAGTTGTTATTTTAAATTTGTGTTATATACTTTAGAGTCTTTGTGATGAGACTTTAAAGGCTCGTTGCTATTTGGAAATCTACAATGTGATTATGCAACGGATTTATTGTGAATTTAACAATCTTATATACTCATTTTATTATTAATTCAATACGATAATCAATTGAAGAGAAATTATTTGAGCTATTAAATATTGATAATCTAAATACTGGGCAGGTGAACCCAGTTTGTCTTCACAAGTAATTATTGTCGAGCATCCTGTAGTGCTACCATTGCACACGTAGAACCCTATATATAAGTAGTATAGTCAGTGCAGATCTGCACAGACACCCGGTCATTTCCGCGTCTTATTAGCCCTAGATCCAAAAACTCCCCGGGCGGACGACCACCCCACCCATCCTCTCGCCCCCTCCCCTTCCCTAAACCTCACTCTATGTGCAAAGCCCTAGAACCTACCCCCCGATCGCGGGTGGGGTTTCAAAAACCTCATCGGCTGTTCCGTAGAACCCAGTCTAAAGAGCAAACTCCTCGCCCCGTCCCCGTCCCGTCCCACGACTCGGGCGAGGGGGCGCGCGTACGCGCGCGCCCCCCCGCCCCGCGAACCCCACCCGTCCTCTCTCCACCCGTCCCCGCCCCTCCCCACCCCTCCCCACCCCTCCCTCCGCCTCGCCCTCCGCCTCGCGGTGGTTCTCGTTTGCGAGTCCAGCCGTGGCCCCACGCCGCCCTCCCCCCCGCCCATCCCCCGCCCCTCCCCCGCCCTCCCGCCCCAACGACCCGTCGCGGCCCTCGCGGGCGGACCGTCGGCTGGAGTAGGGTGAAGCGAAGGAAAATACGGGTTAGAGTAATGGTGTGTGATGTATTCTAGAATAGATGATATACGACCATGAAAAATATGAGTTAGGGTAATGATACGCGAGTTTGTTTTAATTTTCAATACGTTTGAGAGTAATAATATAAAATTAAGTGATAAAAAACTTGATACACGACTATGAAAAATTGAGTAAGGGTAATGATACACGAGTTTGTTTTAATTTTCAATACGTTTGAGAGTAATAATATAAAATCAATCGATAAAAACCGATATACGACTATGAAGAATATGAGTAAGGCTAACGATACACGAGTTTGAGAGTAATAATATAAAATTAATTGATAAGTAGACACGAATGAGTGTGAATGACAAAAGTTTTTGCCTCAAAACTGTGCAGTGGCGGGGAGGAGACGCTCGCCGAGGATGGAGTCTAGAATGGCACAATCGTAGAATGTTCTCCCGCTCTTGGAAGTCTTCTGTCCCTTGTACACCATCACGGAGGGGAGGAGGTCTTTCATCGAAACTGCCAGACGTCCCGGAAGGAAGACCTCTCCCTTTTTTTCTTCGTTTCCAATCCGACACTCGTAGGTGGCAATGGAGTTGCTCGCATTATCACCATCACCGCATCTTGGGACGTATGTGGGTCGGAGCGCGGTCACCACCAGCACAGAACCAACGGGGAATGAAGATAGCGTTTGCACTCGAAAAAATTCTTCCAACTGGGCCAAGGTCTTCTTTCTCAAGTCACCGGCCAGCTTTTTCATGGCTGCTCCTGGCAGGGAGCACACGCTCTCGATACGGTTGAATGTGTTTTGTCCTTTAGCGGTCTCCTGCTGTCCCAAGTACACCATGATCCTAGGTGGAAGGGTAAGGTCCTTTAGCTCCTCTTCTTTGACATCCGCTAGCTTGGGCATGGCGTGACGAATGTTGGTGTGAAAGCTGATGCAATGTCTCATCTCCTTGTCATCCACATAGCTTGCCCTGGCTAAGAATGCTTTTCCGAATGCCGTTTCAACCACCGAACCTCCACTCACTTCTAGCACAGTTCCTGGCTCTAGCTCTGACAGCTTCACCGTTGTCTGCAGAGAGCTCCTCTTCTCCGCTCCCATGCTCCTACAATAACGAAAGTGGTGTATATAGATCCGACAAAGTGGTTAAACGGGAGAAAGATAGTACGGTAATTTATAGATATACGAATAGGGCTACTTACATTAGGGTTGCCGCCACTGCACGAGCTTTCTCCAGGCTTAGTCCCCCGCTCTTTTTCTTCCCCTTGCAAGAGGACTTGGTAGCTTTTTTTCCCTTCGTCGTCTCACCACCATCCATTTCTTCCGTAGCCGTATCGGCTCCGTGGCCATCATCATCTGATATTACAATCGTCTGGGGTTTCTTCTTTTTCTTAGCACAGATTTCATCTCCTTTTGGGTTCTTCCTCTTCTTGGTTGTTGTGGTCTCCCCCCTATCCGAGGCCCGCTCCGGGGAGGACGGAGAGTCCGCCATGTTAGAAAGATCCTTTCGGGCAAGACTCCCCACTCCTATTATTTTCCCCTTCTTCCGTGCCTCTTTTAACGCATCCACCTCTTCTTTCCTCTTCTGACTGCACTCTTCTTCTTCAATAATTCCATCCATTTGTGAGTCCGTTAAGCCCGCAAATAACTCTTCTTGGTTTTGGACTATGTTGTCAGTATCCATCGATAATGTACTATTGTAGTAGTGTAGCTGTACAGTAGTGATGTGCTGAACTTTGAATGCTGAGACTGTGATCCCACTCTCCCTTTATACAACTGCTCATTTCTTGACTCCTCCCTTTTTTTTATCCAATCCCAATGTGACCCGATGCACCCCGATGTGAATCCGAAGCCTCCCGATGTGAATCCGAAGCCTCCCGATGCATCCCGATGTGAATCCGAAGCCTCCCGATGCATCCCGATGTGAATCCGAAGCCTCCCGATGCACCCCGATGTGAATCCGAAGCCTCCCGATGCATCCCGATGTGATTCCGAAGCTTCCCGATGCATCCCGATGTGATTCCGAAGCTTCCCGATACATCCCGATGTGATTCCGAAGCTTCCCGACGCATCCCGATGTGATTCCGAAGCTTCCCGATGCATCCCGATGCATCCCGATGTGATTCCGAAGCTTTCCGATGTGATTCCGAAGCTTTCCGATGCATCCCGATGTGAATCCGAAGCTTCCCGATGCATCCCGATGTGATTCCGATGCCTCCCGATGCATCCCGATGCACCCCGATGTGAGTTGACACATCGGGACACATCGGGATGCATCGGGAAGCTTCGGAATCACATCGGGATGCATCGGGAAGCTTCGGAATCACATCGGGATGCATCGGGAAGCTTCGGATTCACATCGGGATGCATCGGGAAGCTTCGGAATCACATCGGGATGCATCGGGATGCATCGGGAAGCTTCGGAATCACATCGGGATGCATCGGGAAGCTTCGGAATCACATCGGGATGCATCGGGAAGCTTCGGAATTACATCGGGAAGCTTCGGAATCACATCGGGATGCATCGGGAAGCTTCGGATTCACATCGGGATGCATCGGGAGGCTTCGGATTCACATCGGGGTGCATCGGGAGGCTTCGGATTCACATCGGGGTGCATCGGGAGGCTTCGGATTCACATCGGGGTGCATCGGGAGGCTTCGGATTCACATCGGGAGGCTTCGGATTCACATCGGGAGGCTTCGGATTCACATCGGGGTGCATCGGGAGGCTTCGGATTCACATCGGGAGGCTTCGGATTCACATCGGGAGGCTTCGGATTCACATCGGGGTAGTATTGCCAAGGGTGGGGAAATGGTTAGACTCCGCCCACTGAATACTACTATTTAAGGTATGAGTTTCTCACTCTAGCAGTATGAACAATCAGCCTCTAGTCAACAGAGTGAGAGTAAACAGAGACAGCTACCTACTAGTCAGTGCCTGATCAGAGATGTCAACAAGTAGAACATAAGGTTAGTGTTAAATGGAGTAATTGGCAGCAATTGTGAAGTGTTTATTGTATAAGATGCTATCAAGCTAAAAAATAACTCACACCCTACTACTATATATTTTTATAGGGAGACTAAACAGAGACACCTACCTTCTAGCCAGCACATGATCAGCAGAGATGTCAACAAGTGAAAAAGAAGGTTAGTGCTAAATGAGGTATTTGGTAGCAATTGTGGATTGTTTATTGTTTATGTAGTGTGAAGTAAAAGAATAATAACTTACACCCTACCATTTTGTATTTTTTTTTTTTTTATAGGGGGAGAGACCTCTCGTCAGGTCGAGCACACCTGTCAACTATGCGGTCTGGTTCTCAGAACAGCGTTTTCTCTAGACAGGCACACGAAGAGAATGCATGCACAGGCTCACCCGCACAAGTGTCCCGTTTGTGGCGGATGTTTCGATGGGAGGAGAAAGCTAGGTCATCACATGAGGCGATTTCATAGCGAGGGTAAGGTGGAAAAAGATGAGGGAGGTGCAGAGAAGTTTGATGATGTTTTCTGGTCTAAACCGCCAACAGCTGAAGAGGGGGATGAGATGGGGGTGCTACTAGCCCGCTATTGGAGCTCCATCAGGTCCGCAATACACTCTCGTCCCGTGGAAGATATTCTCAACGTTCGAGTGTGGAGAGGGGAAGGTGAAGACGAAGGAGATGAAGAGGTGTGGACTAAGTTGAGAGCAATGTGGAAGAGAGTGCCTTGTACTGTGAAGATTAACTGTAGCGCTGGAGTCATCCTCGAGCATAAGACCAGTGGAGAGTTGCGCTACTTTCACTCATCGAGCAACAATGCCGCATTCTTCCCCAAACCAAGACTGATCAGAACAGAGAATGAGATGAGAGAGTTTTGCGAATCTGTGCAGGAGCTCGACTTGAGAGAGAGGTCAGCACAAAGGAGACTGAATACCGCTTGGGCTTTACGTCACATTGCGAATCTGACATTCTACATCTATAAACTCCTAGAGATTGGCAAGGTGGGTGGTGTAGTGAGCAAACTCCCAGACTACATACTTAACAACCGACACGTGATAGCACTAGACGTAGACTTTTGGGCTAGAGGAGGTGCGCGTCCCTACTCAGACAACTTGTGTTTCTTTAGATGCTTGGCCATAATGTATGACTGTAACTGCGACCAAAAGAAGGGATGTCGTTGCCGTCGCCCCTCTTGCACCACAACACATCGCTTGTTTAAACAATACATGAGACAAACTAAATCTTCTTCCCCACCCTCATCAACTTTGTCAGACTTTCCCGGGGTGGGCGCGAGTGATCTACTGGCCTTGGAAGATCATTTTGACGTATCTATAATAGTCTTCTGTCTAACTGATGAGGAGGTAGCTCCGATAGTTTGGTCATCCGGGGCACGAAACAAAGCCCATAAACTCTTCGTCAACATGTACGAAAAACACTTCAGCTGGATAAAGAATGTTGATTCGTTTGCCAGATGTTTCACCTGCAAGCTGTGCGATAGCGCGTTTACACGCTTGTCCAGCCTACGACGACACAAGTGCTCGCCAGAAGAGGCATCGGTGTTCGTTTTCCCTGGTGGAACGTTTGGACCCCCGCCAACCATATTCACAAAACTCAAGCGAGTGGCGGGAATAGAGGTGGTGAACCCCGAGCTCTTATACTACCCCTACTATATCACCTATGATATCGAATGCTTCATGCCAAAAGACAACCTACCAACTAACACCACCACGATGACTTTTAGTGCAAGACACGAGCTACTGAGCATATCCGCGTGTTCTAACGTCCCGGGGTTTGAGCGGGCCAAGTGTTTTGTGAGGAGCGTCGACAGCAAGGATGGGACGAAGTGCATTCGTCAATTCGTCCAATACATAGCAAAGATTGCTGACGTGGCAGGAGATTTGTTCGGAGAAAGATTCCAGGATGTACGCGAGCGACTCTCTACCTTCCTCGCGGATCGGGCGGATAGAGAAGAGGCCTTTGCTGACGACAAGTTCTCTAACGTCTCGACTTACAGGGTGAAGTCCGATCTCTCCGGATTAGAAAGAGAATTAGAACAGCACATCTCCAGCGTTCCGGTGGTCGGCTTCAACTCGCCAAAGTATGACCTAAATATACTAAAGGGACCTTTACTTCGCTCTCTACAAGAGGAGGAGGGAGAAGATTTTGTTTTCATCGTTAAGCGTGTTAACAGTATGTCCTGCGTGGAGAGTAGACGTTTTAGATTCCTTGACATATGCAACTTTATCGCACCAGGCTTCAACTACTCTAAATACTTGAAGGCATTTGGCGTGTCAGAGAGTAAGGGATTCTTTCCTTACGACTGGGTAGATTCCCTGAGAAGGTTGGATCATCACGGACTCCCTCCCCGAGAGAGTTTTTTCAACTCGCTGACTCAGCAAGAATTGAGCGAGCAAGATTATCACCACTGTCAGCTCGTGTGGGAAAGAGAGAACATGGAAACGTTCAGGGATTTCCTCATCTGGTACAACAACCTCGATGTGGCCCCATTCATCGAGGCCATTGCACGTCAGAGCTCTATCCATCGACAAAAGGGTATTGATATGTTGAAATCCGCAATCTCGCTTCCAGGCTTGGCTATCAGATGGTTGTTTATGGAGGTGGAGGCCCGACCTTACGGCTACTCTCCTCCGCAAGCCGCTCTCCCGCTGCATAGGTTAATGTCTCTCCGAGGCGAACTTTGCAACTCACAACCCATATGTCTGTTCGATGAGGAGAGCAAAAGTCTGTACCACACTCTCCGTGATAACCTCGTGGGAGGGCCAAGCATCATCTTTCACAGACATCATGAAGTTGGAGTGACCTCTATTCGAGAGAAGATTTATGGCACATCCGCAAAACCCTGTAGGTCCATTCTGGGAGTCGATGCCAACGCTCTCTACCTATACTGCATGATGGGGAATATGCCTACGGGTTATCCCAGGCGGAGGCTAGAGAGCCGAGGCTTTGCTCTGGAACCCGTTAAAAAGTTCAGCAAAGTGGCGCGTGGATGGTTAGAGTTCCAATCGTGGAAGAGAGGAGAGGTCATCCTTCACCAACAGAATGGAGGAGAAATGAGGATAGGCTGTCACAACCTACCGGTGGATGGTTATAGCGAACAGAGTCGGACTGTGTACCAATTCCACGGTTGCTACTGGCACGGACATGAGTGCGAGCTAGGAGGGAATGGAAAAGGTGTCAGAAACATGACGAATGAAGAGCTCCGGGTGGACACTGCGAGGAAAGAAGATTACATCAAGGCTCTAGGCTATAAGCTCATCACCACTCGGGAGTGTGAGTGGGGAGCGCGAGTTCGTTCGGATGAAGAGGTTAGGACATTTCTCTCCGTCTTCTTTTCTTCTCTCTATCCAGAGAGGGGTTGTGTCAACCTCGATAAAATAATCAACAACATTCGTAGTGGAGAGTACTACGGTTTAGTGGAGTGTGACATTTCCGTACCCGAAGAGCTAAAAGCGAAGTTCTCTGAGATGGCACCTATTTTCAAGAATATAAATGTGGGAAGAGAACACCTTAGCGAACACATGCGCGCTTTTGCCAAACAGAACGGATTCTTGAAGAGACCTCAGCGAATGCTCGTGGGGAGTCTTTTTGGCGAGCGAATCACACTACTCACCGATCTGGCTAGATGGTATCTAGATCAAGGTTTGATAATTACCAGGGTCTATCAGTTCGTTCACTTTATCCCACGAGCCGTCTTCAAAGACTTTGGTTCTTCGGTCTCAGACGCAAGGAGAGGGGGAGATCTGGACCCCGATCTGGCCCTCTTGGCCAGCACCAGCAAGCTCGTTGGGAATTCAGCCTACGGAAAGACCATAACAAATAAAGAGAAACATAAGACCGTCAAGTATGTAGAGACGGTAGAGGGGGCGGCCGTCAAAGTGAGGAGTAGGCACTTTTCTAGTCTCAACGAAGTCGATGAAAACTACTTTGAGATAGAGCTTCACAAGAAAAAGGTAAGTGTTGACAATCTTTCTTACTTTGACTCTTGATTTGACAAAACTTTTTCCGAGTAGAAGGGTGAACTTTCTCTCTCTCTCTCTCTCTCTCTCTCTCTCTCTCTCTCTCTTTCTTTTAGATTCGAATGGATGTTCCATCCGTCGTAGGATTCGTCATCCTCCAGAGAGCCAAGTTGAGGATGCTAGAGTTCTACTACGACTTTATGGATAGGTGAGTAGAACTAGGCTATACAAAGATTTTATCAAATCCTTTTCTATTTATTCTTCGGTGTCAGCAACCTCTAACCCGCCCGATTTATTTTCACAGATTCGTCAGCAGAGAGGACTTTGAGTACGTAAAAATGGATACGGATAGCGCTTACATGGCCCTGAGTGCTCGCAGTATAGATGAGGTCATCCGAAAAGATAAAAAAGAAGAGTTCTACAGAGAATATGGTAGATGGTTTCCCAGACCCTTCTGCGATAGCCACAAGGGAGACTTTATCACGACCAAGGTGCTCGGCCAAGAGTGGGAGATGAGGGAATGTTGTGAGAAGGTGCAACGATACGAAACACGAACCCCCGGCCTGTTTAAGGAGGAGTTTCGTGGGGAGGGGGTCATCGCACTCAACTCAAAAACATACTTTTGTTGGTCCGCTGATGGTGATAGCAAGTATAGCAGCAAAGGACTAAACAAAAGAGGAAACGCCCTAACCAAAGAGAAGTTCCTCTCCGTGCTCAGGACAGGGGAGTCGGTGAGAGGGGACAATCGGGGTTTTATCAGAAGAGGAAACCAAACGTATAGCTACACCCAGCTAAAGACCGGACTCACCTACTTCTATGGTAAGCGGAAGGTTGCAGAAGACGGGGTGAGTACGAGTCCTATAGAATGCTAGTACTGATTTCTCGGAGATGAGACTACTTCATTCGATAAATTGGAGAGTAAACGAACAGTGCATCATAACCCTTGTACATATACCCGTATAATTTTTTTCACATTCACTCTCTATTGTAAGGGGTCTCCGTCCTCAAAACGGAGGGTTTACCGGTTGTAGCCTTAAAACCGAGCAATAAAACACTAGCTAATACATTAAAAACCATTTACCTCTCCAAACCAAAGGGGTAGACGGTACTAGCGCAGCTTCCGCTCATACTCACCCCTTATCAGTTCACATTTCTTCTATTGTCTTCATTCGTAGGTGGGGGGTGACATCGCACGCGCACGATGCGCTCTCTCCCTATCGGAGTTTGCTACCCGGGGGAAAGTGGACGCGGTGGTCAAAGAAATTGGTGGCGAGTCCACGACATCATCGTAGAGGCGGGTCTATTTGTAGGATGATGATGATGATGATGATGATGATGATGATGATGATGATGATGATGATGATGATGATGATGATGATGATGATGATGATGATGATGATGATGATGATGATGATGATGATGATGATGATGATGATGATGATGATGATGATGATGATGATGATGATGATGATGATGGCGATGAGAAGACAAGCATCCACCTATCCCGTTTATCTATTTCTATTTCTACCCCTCCGAGCGATGATGTCGTCGGCTAACCTCCTCGCGAAGTCTACGGTTTGAAGCGCGGAAGAGCCACCGCCTTCACTTTCCCTCGCCACTCGTTACGGGGACGGGTGATTTCCCTAGGGGAGGGTCCGGGGAAAATGAGGGTTAAGGCGCGAGTCTTTCATCGAAGGTCCGGGGGCGCTCGAACGGAGGAGCGCGCGAGTGCGGTGTCACCCCGACCAGTTCAGTCTCAACACTCCCCGGCGAAGAAATCATCCGGAAGCACCACCACCACTCGGTAAGTTTCTTATAGTAGTATAGTCAGCGTCGTAAACTCTGCACGGGCACTCCGCACGGATGTAGCCTATCATCACTCTAACCCGTATTTTCCTTCGCTTCACCCTACTCCAGCCGACGGTCCGCCCGCGAGGGCCGCGACGGGTCGTTGGGGCGGGAGGGCGGGGGAGGGGCGGGGGATGGGCGGGGGAGGGGCGGGGGATGGGCGGGGGGAGGGCGGCGTGGGGCCACGGCTGGACTCGCAAACGAGAACCGCCGCGAGGCGGAGGGCGAGGCGGAGGGGAGGGGTGGGGAGGGGCGGGGACGGGTGGAGGGAGGACGGGTAAGGTTCGCGGGGCGGGGGGGGGGCGCGCGCGTACGCGCGTCCCCTCGCCCGAGCCGTGGGACGGGGCGAGGAGTTTGCTCTTTAGACTGGGTTCTACGGAACAGCCGATGAGGTTTTTGAAACCCCACCCGCGATCGGGGGGTAGGTTCTAGGGCTTTGCACATAGAGTGAGGTTTAGGGAAGGGGAGGGGGCGAGAGGACGGGTGGAGTGGTCGTCCGCCCGGGGAGTTTTTGGATCTAGGGCTAATAAGACGCGGAAATGACCGGGTGTCTGTGCAGATCTGCACTGACTATACTACTTATATATAAACACATACACATACACTTGCACACCTATACATAAACTTGCATACACATACACTTGCTTCCACATACACTTGCACATATTTTACGCCATATAATTAACATTATATTCAACCATATATAGATATTCCTTTTTCTTGCTCGACACTATACCAAATACATTATTATACTGTATAGTGTAGACACAGTCACCAGTGCAGTAGATGATACTGGCAAAAATAGTGGTATTCATTGATATACACATACAATAGGTTGTTCCTGCCCATTATACAGTAGCATTGAACAACAATATTCGAAGTTACTTCCTCTCTCAGCACCATAGAGGTAACTAACTTATTTCAATCTAAGGCATTTGCTGAATCCTCGCCCACCCTAAGTGGTCAACAGTTTATCTGGTATTATTTTCTACCAGTGTATATTAAATGATATGGTACAGATAGATTTTTATACTTTCTGTACACTGTCACTCACTATCTTTGTTTTGGATGGTATCACTAACAGATGTAGTATTGTATTTTGATAAATGATTACTATTGCACTCGTTGTTCAGACACCAACTATAATGTCTGTGTATTAAATCTTTCTTTATTGTATGCACTTGAGCAAGCAATAAGCATCTTCTCTACAAAAAAAGCATGGTTGTATTTATTTCTCTATCTGCACCTAAAATGTATGAATTATCATATTCTCCCATCTGCTCTCCACACAGCTGCAATAACTTGTATGATATATACTTGATGCAGATATATACAGTGAAACTTGCTTAATTCAGCCTCGGATAACTGAAAATCTTGGTTAGTTCAAACTATAAGCCTTGGTACCTGCTGAGCACAATGTAAACTGTTTCATAGTGAAGGTGATCTTACAATTCAAACCAATTATGGCAGTCCCTTAGAGTTTGAATTAAGCAAGTTTCACTGTACTTGATACCTCTATGCTTGATACTACATGGCAACTCAAAGTTGCATTGTGCACCTTTTATTTGGGATTTGTTTTCTTTCGTGTTGAAGAGAGGATAAGTCATAGTCATAAGCTATTGATCATAATTAGAAGTTGTTCAATCTAGTGTTTTGATAATCAAATGGGTTGCATAATTCATGAACTTGGGAGTAAGTGTATCCATTCCTGTATCCAATCATCTCTTGGTCCAAGTACTACAGTCCAATTAAAATTGATTCTCTCTATAATGTAAAATATGTGCATGTATATACAGCAACTACATCTTTTATTCAGTCATATACTCTGTAGGTACTGTTACTCCTGTACAGTACACTGGGTTATCTCAACTCAATACTAGGCAGAAAATTCAATTCTTTAGGCTTTCTAATTCCCACTCAACCAAATAACAAGCAGTGATCTAGGGCACTGACAGATAGCTTTGACATAGTGTAGAATACTATATACAATGGCAGATAGTTGTATCAATCTCACCTCCGAATCCAAATCATTCTTGGAATATGCTGCAAAAGTTGGACCACCTGACCTCAGCAAACCTCTAGAGATTATCCGTGAGAGCAATGAGCAAGCTGCCGTCAAGTTGAGGGGAGATTACATCTTTAATGGAACAACAGAAGAATGTGTCGCTCCTGGCTCTGAGTATCAGGTACCAGTTACAGTACTCCGACCTAAAACATTGGGAGAAACTGTCAGACATATCCTAATATACTTTCATGGAGGTGGATGGGTGTGGTCCAACAGAAACACTCACATGAAATTCTGCGAAATAATATCTCAGTAAGTATACATACAGACTATTTCTAATTTATTATAGTTATTTATGAAATAGATTATAGTTGTGACAGTAGTGATCTGGAATATAGATTCTCAGGCAGTACTCCTGTTTAGTCCTGTACACTTTTTAAAGGTGGACTGTACTGAAATTTTGATACTATGAGTTGAATACACCATTAGACAGCCTAGTAGCAGCTGAACCAGTTAGCACAATACCAGCTGGGCTATATGATGTCATCATGGTACCCAGCTCTGCTAAAACTAGTGAAATACATCATTGCAGGGAGTGAATGCCAGACCACGCATTGTATTATTATAAATCGAAAATTTTAATTGAGATTTTCTCCTTGTTGTACTAGGAATATCACAAAACGAAAAAATGGGTATGTAGAACAAATAATGCTAGTTAATATTCCTAGACAATAAAAAGTACAATTTGTTGAAAAAAATTATCAAATGACTTTTGAGTTCGCAATTTGATTGGTCAATACAGGCTACTTGTTTATTTCATGAATAACAAGCCAATGCACTAGACTGGTGTGTTGAACCTGTAGTATGTAGTACTATAATTACTAATATCTGTTTTATTGAATGAACACTGTATTTCTACTAAAGCAGTCGTGAAAACTAAATATTTTAGCTATATAGTGTGTCAGAGTTGAGATAATCAAAGAAGAAGTTTTGAGAATTGACATAAAACTAGGTGGAGATAATTCCTAAAGCTGACATCACTATGGTTAATTTAGAAATTTTGGGGTTACTTTTTTGCAGTTTAGCGTCTATTAACTACTACTGAAACAGTTTAGATATGTTTGTATAGGTATCAAGTAATACTAACATAGTTAATTTGGTGACAAACATTCTGAAATTTTCAGTACAGTCCACCTTTAATACTGCATACACGGGCAGTGGGAGAGTAACTCCTAATGGTAACAATACAATGATGACTCTGCCCACAGTTTACTGAACACATACAACTGTGGGTTGTGTGTGTTCATCATTTGTATTGCTATCATTAGGAGCTACATCCACTGCCCGTGACTGTATAGTTTATATTATATTGTATAAAAGTATATATATTGTATGGCACTCAAATAGCACCAAATTTTCAAAATCCGCTAAATTGGTCTTGAGCCCAAACTTCTGAGTAGTTCCAGTCAATAAAAATGGAACAGAACCTTGTTCTGGCACCACCATTCAGCAAGGAAATGTACCGAATAATATTAGATCCTATCTATATTATAAATGTATATGTAAGCTTGGAGTGACTCGCAATCTGCATATACTTCTGCTGTGCCACATAGAATATTGTAATGGTACAGGACATTTGTATACGACTCCAACTACCGGACAAAGCTCCACCGCACCCTAAGTGCCTAGTAGTTGTCACAGCACTACTCATCTGACACTCACACTCTTGTAATTAGCTGTTCGTATACTTATATTCAATTGCATTGCATGTTAAACCATTAATTACTGTCTATATACGTGTCTCCATGCGTTTATACTCACTACTTATTCATGTATTGTTCTACTATATAATTGTATATAACTACATGATTATTACTAAGTCTTTTTAATGCCTTTTATACCCATGTACAGAGGCCCGACCTCTCAGAATCCATTGATATTCATTTTGTACATGAATTGGACCATTATAAGCAACTTTTGTAGAACCCGACCTATTTTGGGTCGGCCGTCGGGCTTCCGGCGGCCATCTTGTTGCGCAACTTCCGGACGACCACACGTCGTCTTTTCCCGACGTCACGTCGGCCGGAAGTCCTTATACTATATAAAGGGCACTGTTTTACTGTTCATTGTCTCAGTCTTCACTTGGCTTTCAATAAAGACACATCTATACTTGATACAGAGACTTTCACTTCCTTTTGTCAGGTCATTCGCTTAGCGAACCACCTACTAGGTCGGATCACTCTCTTTCAACGTATAGTCTGAAGGTCAGACTTGGGACCAGATGGGTCGTCTTTGGTAGTTATTGGGCTACTGAGACCGCTCGATCTTTCATGTAATGCGAAGTCCTATTACCACTCGTAGGCACTTCATTTCTGGGTCGATAGTCGTCCAAGGACGACCGCACCAAATCACAGAAACCATTACAATATTCTAAGCCTGAAACTTTATGAATTAATCAGACCATTTAAACCATTAGGGAAGCTGATTGTGTAGTGGTAAATGTGGAGTACAGACTGAGCCCAGAACATAAGTTCCCAGCATGTTATGTTGATGCCGAGGCTGTCACCAGATGGTGTTTAGATAATAAAAAGAATTTAAGTGGAAATGACTCGGCCTTAGTTGGTGTAGCTGGAGACTCTGCTGGTGCTAACATATCAGCTTCTGTGTGTCATCTTGTTAAAGGACTGGACTTTCAGGTATGTATGTCGGGGTCTACAACATTATTTCAATCTACAGCGAATGTTCATATTTGTTTTGTTACAGTATACATACACAGCAATAAAAATAGAAAGACAAAAAGGATGTATAACATTATTCCAGGTACTAATATATGCCTCTCTTGACTTGGCTGCAAGGACAGAGTACCCATCATATGAGAAATACTGTGAAGGTTATCTCCTCAATGCTAAGCTGATGACTTGGTTAGTTTACCACACATACATATAGATGTACCTACAGTATAGATATACTGTATATCTAATATTGTTGGATCAATGATGTACCACTAATAATTACATAGTCATGTACATGTATCAATATACCATGCCAATAATTAGCTGTATATTACAATGCACATGTAGATTTCAGTGAAAGGTTATCTACCTATACCTACTTACTGCACCTACATGTACATGTATTTGTATAGTAACACTGGTCAGGCTAAAATAATATTATGTTTAGACACGAACCATGTAATTGGTTTTTTGTGTATGCCTAGACCAAAATCTAATCATATTCTGCAATAGGAAACTCAAATTTTGTTAATGGTAGCTTAGGTGTACAGGTGGACCTATATAACAACTGTACGCATTTGTTAAAGTTATAGGTCCTCACTCAATTTATAATTACTGCTATACTAAATGTATGAAATTTGCAAGTGACACCTACATGCCCAAGTGTGTTGTTTTTGCCATCTTAGGTTTATGGACCAGTTTCTGAACAGTGCAGAAGATGTGCATAACCCAATCGGGTCTCCCATGAGGAGAGAAAGTTTCCATGGTCTACCACCAGCTTTATTTGTTGTGTCAGAGATAGATCCACTTGCGGATCAAAGCACTGGTAAGAAAAACTGGGAGTTAGTAACTACCAGCGCAGTTCCCTAGTTATATATGTGCAGCATTCTGTGCTTTGAGTTTTAGTAATAGCTTATAGGAAATTTCACTTCACCTCAACACAGTTATATTGATGGTGAAAGCAAAAATTCATTCATGAAATAGCTCAATATAAGGGTTTGTATACATGTAGCAACTTGCATATATACACGTACAATACATACATGGATACTATGCATGCAATACATACATAAATTGTTTTGGACTAGATTGAAACCTAAACTGTTGGATTTTATTCTACAGCTTATAACAAGAAACTTGAAGAAGCAAACGTAAAAACTAAGTTGACAACTCTTGAAGGCACAGTTCATGGATTTGTTTCTAAACCAGGTAGGTCAGTTAGAGCCCTGAAGACCATGTTATCCAAGGTTGGGTTGACAGACTTTTAGTTCAGCAATTTTAGGAAATTATATCTTAACAAGTCAAGTTATTAAAAGCAGGAGTTTAAATATTATACATGTAACTAATTAATAATGCTTTAATTAAAGCATGTACATTCCACTGTGTAGCACATCATTGTACAACTGTATGTTATCTATCATTTTTGAAGGTCATTATAAAGAGACTGTGAGGAGGACAGTGCAGCTGATCTCTGAATACTTGCAACAGCTTTAATAATAAACTAGACAAAGTCCTAAGAAACCAGTTTTTCAGCTTTTTCAGCCTAATGTGGAAATTTCCCACGACATATTTCTGATTTTCAGATCAGTTTCTTAATTTACTCAGCTTCACACCTTAAACATAGTCTATGTTTATTTTGCAAACTATTTTAGTGTGCTTTTAGTGATTCTCCAGTGCATTGATAGCAAAATAATAACACAGCTTTAAATATTTAACTTAGTGCAATACAATAATATTCATGTTTATGCTTACATGTATGATGTTACGTTTATTATCTGTTTCAGTTATTGTTTATTCAAACTTTTATCCTTTGTTCTGAAACCTCTTACCAGCAAGTTAACTATAGAATGAGAGCCAAGCTACAAATAGGCCCTTTACCCTAATAGGTCTGCATAATTTTATTGGAAGGTTATGCAGGTGGTATACACTTATGTCCAATTTTTCAATAGGCTTAACATGTACATGTATATACACATTTAAAAGTTTGATATAATTGTAAATGGTACAATTTACATGTACGTAGGATTGTGCAGTGCAAAGAGTGTACCGTGTACATGAAATGCACTATTAGTAGCTATAGAGCCTTACCAATTATTTTAATTTTCGAAGTATTTAGCATCCATCTTCATAAGGGGCTACTTTGCAACAGAGATTTAGAAATAATTACACATGTATACTCTAGATATAAACAAAACACAAACAATACAATTAGGCTGGTTGTAAGGCAGCCATTTGCTACTGCACAGACTGAGTGAATATCTATTTTGCAAGAGAGACAGACAGTGAACTTTCAAGGCTCTATAAAGAAGTAATTTGGACACAACGTGAGCAAGGTAGGGTATCTGTTGTCATGGCACCAGGTACACCTGTATAAATAGGTAGTAATTCTCCAGTGCAGTTGTAGAAAAGTAATATTGTTCACTACACAATATAAAATGATGGCAGTTTTTAGCAAGCTGTGGTCCATTGTACAGCATATTATCATAATCATAGAGATTGAATAGGCTACCCGTCTCTGAATTAATGGAAGGCTTATCTTATCAGGTACTATACATGTATCTATACACTTGCCCTTTGCTCTATACAGGTAGAGCAACATGTGACTACAGCCAGTACTACTATATTGCAGTTAAAGCTATGCAAGTAAGGGTGCCACTAGTACATATGCAGGGTTCGCTTCTAGTGTAGTATTTATATCTCATCAGTCATCAGTGGTACGTCTTGCTGTTCATTTCAGGATCTAAAATTCGGTACCTAAAATCTGTACTGGCAAATCAACTAATACCAACATCGCAGTTTAGAAGCTTGAAATTTGTAAATTTCAAATTTTTACAACAACACAGCATATTGATATCATGGATATACAACTAGACGCCGAGTCACAGCCAATCATAGATCATATCAAGCAACTCGGACCTATGGATGTTACTCAACCTCTGGAGGCTATACGTCTACAGAACGAAGTCGGGGCAGAGAAGTTCAAGGGAGACTTCATCTTCTCAGGAAGTAGGGAGGATCAAACTATTACAGCAGTTGACAGTTTTGCTCAATATGGGATACCTGTAACAATTCTCAAACCTTCTCAAGATACAACACTATCATGGAAATATATAATGATATTCTTCCATGGTGGAGGTTTTACATTGGGCAGCAGAAACACTCATATGAAGTTCTGTGAAATGATATCTCAGTAAGTAAGTCAATGTGGTATGCATAGTGCCACCTGTGTATAACATTATGTCAAGCTTGATCTGACATGTTTATGTGATCCTCAATCGTCAATATCATATTACAGGTGATAGCAGAGGTGTATAAAGCAGTAATTATTACTGTTTTATACACCTGCACTGTACCTTTCAAGTTGACAGTATATTAAGCACATGCATATTTCTTTATCTTTGTCAGACTATACATGCACATGTATAACATGCATGCTAGGCTCACAGTTCCCATTCCTTTCCCTCCTGTAAATATTTGTGCTCCACATGTGATTTGGAATTTTAGTAATAGATACTAAGGACTTTTGAGAGAGGGCAACTTCTATTATAACCAATAATTATTTATGCTTAGTGCTCATGACTCATGATTGTGAGGTATAGAAGACAGTTCATGGATCTAAATTGATGTGCAGATAAAATAATGTTCATTTCTGCCTCGCTCCCATTAAATGCTAGTGTGTTACATGTAGGTGCTTGCCATAGTATTGGCATTGAAGGCAGTAAACAGTGTTAGATGATCCATGACTTTCACTGTCACCTATATTTATATAACTGTTGCTATTTTTATAATAATTATTGTTATTATAGGCTTAGTATATAACATATACAATAATAGCTGTACTACAACATAATGGTAGATACCGCATATGTTATACTATTACTATTGCTATGCTGTGATATGTACCATTTACCCTTGTTCTAGTTTTTGCAAGTGTGTAGTGGTAAATGTGGAGTATAGACTGAGCCCAGAACATAAGTTCCCAGCATGTTATGTTGATGCCGAGGCTGTCGCCAGATGGTGTTTGGAGAACAAAAAGAATTTAGCTGGAAATGACTCGGCCTTAGTTGGTGTAGCTGGAGATTCTGCTGGTGCTAACATATCAGCTTCTGTGTGTCATCTTGTTAAAGGACTGGACTTTCAGGTACATCGTGTGTGAATATTTATCAGGTAATGTTTGTAGAATAGCGTTCTCTCTCTGCATGTAACGGTGTTTTCTAGCCTATACATTATGCATTCTATATGGTTTTTATATCATCAATCCAATAGTCACACAGTTATGTCATTGGAGTGACCCATATATTGCTTATTTATTTAGTGATTATTGTAGTACAACTGGTATCAATTCCAGAAGGAAGTATATATATTGTATGTTGTAACACTGTGGAACTTCTTTGTAAAAATAGTCTACTCTGAGATTAGATCTCTATTCAGTTGTATTTATACAAGTTGAATTTTGTAGATACTAATTTATGCCTTACTGGACACATCACCTCACTCTGATTATTCTTCAATGACTACTTATGGTGATGGGTTTATTCTAACCAGAGAGCTACTGTTATGGTAAGATAGATAACTATACCGAATACTTGTACATTATTACACTGTAGAGTGTAGACACAGTCACCAGTGCAGTGGATGACACTGGCGAAGATAGTACACAGTCATGTAGATGTACATGTAAGATGTACACATACAATGGGTTGTTCCTGCCCATTATACAGCATCATTTGACAAAAATATTCGAAGTTACTCCCTCTCTCAGCACTATAGAGCAAGGAACAACAACTCCTAAATAATGTTATTTGTTCCATGTCAAATCAATGGCTGCTACCAAAACTATGTACACGTATAATTGTTATCTGCAACTTCACACTTCACTGCCCATGCAATAAAGGTATCAAGTACATGTAGTAGTAGCTCATGTGGCTGTATATTTTATATTTTGTAGGTTTTCAACTAACTTCTTCAATAAAATGGATGAAGCTGCAAACACATTGTGTTCTCCCATAAGGAGAGATAGTTTTACTGGTTTACCACCAGCTCTTATAATTGTCTCCGAGATTGACCCACTTGCAGACCAAAGCACAGGTAATATTCATTTGCACAAAACTAGATCTTACTGGAGTGTTTTTGCAATTGCATAGGACATTAAGTGTTTTTCTCTTTTCAGTAGTTTAGGTTATCCTAAGTGTAGTGACAAAACTGAAGAACTGAGACTCTTCACTATAATTGTTGTAGCTTATAATGAGAAACTTATAAAAGATGGTGTCAGGACACAATTGGTGGTTTTAAAAAGAACTATACACGGATTTGCAGCAATGCCAGGTAAGTCATACCAACCTTTAATAAATATACTCTGCCAATGATTTCCAGGAATAACTTGTGGGAAACTACTACTAAGGTAAACTAACCCCACTCATGTTTTTGGCAGGACATTTCAAGAAAACTACAGATAAAACAGTCAAGTCTGTAACAGAATTCCTTTCTAAGCTGTGAGCATCAGGACGTTGACAAACACAAGGTGCTGTCATCATATTATACATGTATATTTAGAATATGATAATATATTTGTTAATAGAGATAAAACTTGTAATAATAATACAATAACATTTAATTATAACAACAATATAACATTTGTTTATAGCTATCTGAGAGACATAGAATTAGTTAGAGAGTACCAAGAGTATCAGATCTAGTCATCTTTCTTATCACCTGATCCAACTTCCTCTGGTTTACTTTCTGCAGGCTCAGGGTTATCTTCATACCTGGAATATAACATACATGTAGAACAGGTACTCTTTAAGCCTGAATAAAAACACAGCCTAGTGCTTTTAGGGAAATACTGTACACATGTTATGTTGGAGTTAGAGCATCCAACCCCTTGCAACTGAAAACTAGAAGTTGACAAAGTGTGAAGGCCTGCTCAAGCTTATACAGGCCTGTCTACATAAATCCATCAGACAGCTTACAATATAGTGCTGGTAGTGTCATATAGCTTATGACAAACCACCAGTTGACTCGTGCATGAATTATAAAAGCACCGAATGTACTCACTTCAGTAGACAGTACACAAGAAGCAAATGAAGGAGTGTAGAGCTAAGAATAAACTTACGCAAACATAGTACTGAGATCACCCTTTACTAATGCCAATCCAACGGGAATTAGAGTACAGCAGGGCACCAAGTAGAGCAGAGCAGGCTACAATATAGAAGGCATCACATGCAATATGCACCACCATTGCACAGCTCTAGATAATAAATTTTATATTATTAAATACACAGCATTATAGCATGGTGATGAATACTTACCTGAGCATGCTTGAAGTAGTGCATAACAAAGATGGTGAGTCCTAGCCCCAGAATGTATGCAAAATAGCAGGCATGAAAGTAAACTTTGCTACCATATCCTCGGCTAAAACAGTAACACATTGATCTATTAACATTGATGATACAGAATAGTAATGACGACATCAGTTACGCTTATGCATGTACGTATGGTAGGAGAATTGTGTGTGATTCTACCTAATGCAAACATATTATTGTGCAATATACATGTACAACTTGACCTACCTATAGTCATATCGAAGTAGAAGTGCTATAAATATTCCTGGTATAACTATATCTCCTAGACCAAGCATGGCAAAGTTCTTGGCATTCAGCCCATTCTCAATCAGATCTTGAGGAAACACCACTAAGACAAATGCAATGTATGTTGAAACAATGATTCAATCACGTAATACATCAATGCCAACACGAGAATTATGCTTTAACAGGATAATGTACACATGTAAAACATAGATTCTCTGACATAAAACCATGTACAAGATATCTAGCCAATGAAAAAAATTACTTGTGTACTTACATTTGATAGGTGCATCGAATGATTTAGCAACTGTGACCATCACATCAGTGCCAAACACCTATGAAAGTAAATAAGAGTAATGAAGTAGACTGTGAAGGAACAGTAGACTGCTCTACATTTATATTTACAGATTGATAGAATCGCTTGAGAAAAAATGACATAGTGGGCATACACTCAGACTTTGAGTGTAGTTTATCAGTTGAGATTTCTCACCCAGAAAATATCGTAGAAAAAGAGGCCTCCAAGCAGGGTACATCCTATCATGACGGTGTTCAATTGCAAGATCTCTATTCCATTAACAGCAAAGGCTAGTCCCAGTATATTATTGGCAACCCAATGCTACAATTGTACACATTGTAAACATAATCTAACTATAGAGATATACAATGTGCAAGATGAAGTGATATACACAAAAACAGTACATTACTCTAGACTGAAGGCAGCCATGATATAAATCTACAACTGAATCTCGTCTAGAACAGAATATAATAACTAATATCTTTCTATAATCCTAACTGAAAAAAGTTCCCTCTAGTAGGCAGTGACATTTTTATATTAAATTAAATAACATTAAATTAATTATTAAAATAAACAATATTCATGTTAATAAAACATTATCATAATAATGGTCAATAATTGCAAACTATATCAGTAGACTATCACATGCAATATTATATAATGGCATTGAAGAACTATACTTGCTTAGACTACCTTTGATATTTCTACTAATGCCAAGATTACAGAAATAAGAATTACCAAAATACTAAAAGAAACTCCCAGCCAAGTTCCTACAATTGTTTCAATTGTAGGTAGACACTTACCTTCTGCACGACATACCAGATACCAAATAGAGAGCATATTCCAAGAACCACCAAATCTTTTCTATCAAATTTGCAGTCCAGATGCTCTGGAAACAAAATACAGACATAATTCCAGCAAAAAAAACATGTTTTTATTTTGTGGAGCAAAATTTGACTGCGAACTAGCAAAATACATTACATCATATCTATACTACAATGTATAATTATGTACATATTTAAAGCCTTTAGTTTAGCAGGTGGTACTGTGTGAAGTGGGAGTACACTTGACTGAGTTACTATGAGAGTGAAGGGAGATTTCCACATAGCACCCACCTAGTGTAGATTCCCCTTCCCCTTCAGTGAACTTCAGGTGATAGTTACTATTAGGGAATGAATCTGGGATGAATTTCTTAAATATTGACCTGTAATAAAGTTTATTGGGATTAGTAAGTTGAACAATTGTGTCCATTTCATTCAATATCTGACTGCAGTATTGGTCGGATAATTTACATACTTTAAAATGAAAGTTTGCTATGATTTAATACATACATTAATTGCGTACACCAAGTAGTTAATGGTAGAGACTAATGTGATAATTACCCCGAGACATGAGCTAAGGCCAGAATTCCTAGGATAAGAAAGTATGAAGACAACAGCATATTAACATATTCTTTAGAAAATATCTAAAATATAACGATAACATATAAATAGACAAGGCCAACAAGAATGATATTACATTATGGATCAATGAAATAGCCAATTCGACATCTGGAATTAAAAAATACATCTAGACATTGCTATGATCTAGGAGTTTTAGTGAAAATTGTGGAAATTATTCCATAGCAATCTACCTGTTTGATGATGTGATCTTCAACCTCTATCGTTTGAGCAAAAATTATTCTAGGACTGTTTAGCATCTAATGATGAAGATATTTAACTGATTACTATCCTATGCTGACAGAGTCAAAAAATGTAAATAATGCTTATGTTGACTACAGCATAAAAAATTAACTTTACAAATAATTGCCATCACTCTGATTATGAAAGTTGTAGTAAATATAGGCTACTTGAACAGCTTACAGCCATTTACCTTGAACACTATGTATATGCCCAGAAGAAAGCAGCTAGCTATTATGGGAAACATAGCTGCATCTTTACCAGTCATCCTCTCCACTGGCTCCCCAGAATCCTACAAAATTAATAGAACCCAATTAATAACATATATTCACATTAAATGAACATAAATAATATTTATTTTACAACATAGTTATTCTATTTTCATTTTGATCATATCATATTATTCATATGACATTTTATTGATTTTTCTTTGCTTACCTTTTGAGTTTTATGGAACTTCACAGATTTCACAGAGCCGATGTATATCGAGACGACAGCCATTCCAAACAATGCACCATAGGCAAGCATCATACCTTCAGGTGATGCTGGAACTTTTTCTCCAGCTGTGCCATTTTTAGCAACATCTGTTGCATTTTCCAAAACTTCTTTCACCACGTCAGCCATAGTTGCGTTGTTGTAGTGAAAAGACAGAAAAGGAAATCCCAAACAATATAGCCACGAGTAATAGCCCAGAATATAACCATAGATTCTGCAAGGACTAGTGATAGTGCAAGTGGGCCGCCCGTAAATAAAACAAATAATGACATTGAGCTCTATCGAAACTACATATATATTATCTATGGCGAAAGACTACAACAATATACTTGTCGATTTGGAACCGAGAAAGGATAACTCCACACTATATTTATATTATTTCTTCAGCCTGCCAGGTCATAGGCCTGTAGGAGCACATAGGTGACAGGCCTGCAGGTAGAACTTCTTATTACAAACCAATCAAATAGTGATAAAAAAGTTAGATTTGGTTTAGACTAGTGGGCTTGAATTTTGGTACTTCATTTGAATTTATGAACCTCAAAATAAGTGATAGTATACTAAAACAAATCATACAAAATGGTTGCTTTGCTGATTTTTGAGTTGTAACAACCAAATACAATAATATGTAGACAGAAGACAAACAAGACATATGCTCAACAATATAGCATAGTTGTGAATGTGATAGATAAAAAATGATTATTATAACATCAACACAATTGGTATAGCCACTAGATTTTTACAAACTATTCCAAAATGTTGAAGGACAAGGGTAATTATAATTTCAAAAATCATAATATAAAGGTAAGATAGATCAGTTAATTTATATAACAATTATGCTAAACAGCAGTCTGTACATCTTAAGGAAACTATATACAGGACCGAAAAAATTATAAAAACTAGCACATTTTGGCTACTGCTTTAGGGCAGAGTCTACCAAATACCAAAGTGAACTGTATCAACAACAACTGTAGCCAGTCAGATTGTTAGGAAAACTATTTTCTTCTACATGTATGTACAATTGACCTAGCTTTTTAAACAGTGTAAATTGCAAGTCATTAATTACTACTAATGACATACAAACTATTTGACCAATTCCTCTGACTAGTGCCCAAGTTTCTGTGCCAAATAACCTATAGCTGCAGCTGTCATTATATATCTACCATCTGGTAGCCTTTCTGCTTGGTACTCTGACGGTAATAGTCTTACTACAATATTACCTAAATGTTCATAACTAAGAGTTGGGTCATGATGTCCAGAGGTTATTGCTGTGCCAGAGTTGATTGGTCCACTAGAACGAAGAGACTGACCAGATAAGCCTGTGACTGGGGAGTTAACTGGCACATGTCTACTAGTTGTAGGACTACTAGCCTTGTTTTTCTTCTTGTTCAGGTTAGTTGGAGCTGGTGATGGGATATTCTTTCGGTCTTTTACATCAGCAGATCTGCTGTTAACCTAAATTCAAATACACCAGTTGTATGATATTTTACAGTTTACTAGTTACTGAAGGACATGTTGGGTTATTACTATAACATTGATGCGTAGCAAATGTTGTAAATGTATGCTTGCATTGCTTACAATCTATCAATCATACCATATACAGGCATATTAATGTCAAACAACAATGAAAATTCTAGAAACATACCAGTCCCCCACCGGCTGCTGCGTTGTCCTCTTCTGAATCTGAACCACGCAAATCAACCTTCACCATTGATGACTTACCAGAATTCTTTTCATCATCAGATTCAAATCCCTCCTCCTAGAAGGTAGTGAAAACATAACTTAAATGGAGGTGTTAATCTGTCTACACCAAAGTATGTACCTAGCATTAGTCTACGTACTGCTAAAAATATTTTGGTGAGTCTGCTCCCATTACGTGCAGTTATTCTATTTTCAACAGGAAAAATATTGTTTTAGTGACCCAAGGAATAAAATTCTACTAAAATATATTTAGATATAGATAGTAACAGAGTCATGAAACGTATCTTAGTTGATTACCTGAACCACATTTCGCTCACTCATTTGCTGTTTCTGAGACATGGGATGTGAGTTAGACGTCTGCCTGGAACCTTTATTCTTTTTACCTTAAGAAATCAAACATTTACTAGATTAATTTCATTGATTCATTTCTAATAATCCATTCAATCCTGGTCATCCATCCATAAGTTTCTCAACAATTGAATAGTTGACATAAGTGAGAGGCAAACGGGTAAAGGGAATGCTAGAAACTTCATACAGATAGCCTATATAGAATAATGGTAGTTTATGATGATCATGAAAATGAACTTATAAACTATATAATAGAATAAAGACTATACCCCTAGTAAAAAGTACCAATGTTAGAACATTTAGTGCAATAGTTGGAAGTCATGACGCACATGAATAGCACGCTTGGTATACCCTTCCAACACTAGATCATAGTAATCGTGTGAATTATCACTCTGTCCGTGGACTATACAGTGCTACTAATACATACAGTTCATCCTATTAGCTGTGAGCTCACCCACACTAATTTTAGCTTGACTTGAAGAAACTTCCCCCCCCCCCCACCCTCTAACATCATGCAGAACTTTTGACCTTAAATTGCTCACCGCAGGGTACCTGTATGTGCTAAAAATTTTTAGCTCCTAGTGCTAGCGCTGGTTAAAAACTGCAGTCCAAAGAGCACATAACTCTAGTATAACACATAGGCCTAAATCAGAATGCAGACTTGTTTATAGTTAAACCGCAACCTTATTCCACATCAATCTAACTCTTCCATGGAAATGTTTTAATTGAAATATAGAATCAAGAACTGAGAAACATATATAAAAATAATATATTGCAAAAGGATGCACACCACTAGCAAAATAATTGAATAGAAATTTGTGCTGGTTTCATGTGCAGAAACTCATGTATTTAGTGGGATACAAGTAGTTTTATACCAAACCTGTCTCGGTAATTTGCCTCTGTGCGCGTGCGTGAGTATGCAGATAGGCTAATACCAATATTAATAAAATTATGCTGATCTCAATTTGACGTCAATAATTCATTATCTTTATGCTCATATTATTTATTATCCAATGAAAAAATATCTAGCTACTTAATAACATTGCTCCAAATCCTGAGAAAATAAAAATACCACTGAAACTAACAAACAATCCATATCATATTTAGGCTATATCATTTTATATTCATGAGTGGCAGAAGTAACAAGGCTTACTTTACTACCTACTTACCTGACTTACCGTACAGATGATATTATGTACATGTAGTTTATAGTAACAGTATCGAGTATGAGTATTAATCTAATGGTAACAAAACATGAAAGTTATATTAATAAAATATTTATATTTATTAATTTATTAGTCAAGTCTAGCCCAGCCTTGACAAGACACGTAGAGTAGACAGACTTTTTTAGACTAAATTAAATATAAATAATATAATGCATTATATTGCTTATGACGATTTATACTAATATAATACTTATCTTATACCAATACTACCTATACTTTACTAACCTCTGCCCATTATCTTCAGAATCTAACATTTTCTGTCATTAATAAAACGCGAAAATTTTTGAGTTCAACATTATACATTAAACGGAGTGCAATTATGGAGATTGTTCAGGCAACAGTAAAGCAACGGTGTCGTCGTGAAAGCTGCTATACATCTAAATAATTACACTTTTACTAAAGTTTCTTGAAAGATCAAGAAATTTGCTTTATTTTGTGGAAGATACAATCACGTGACCAAGTTACACATAAACGGCTATAATAGTATCGCTAAAAAGCACCTACTATACAACCTAAGTTATGATTGGGCGATATTTAATTGGGCCTTGTAATTGGAGAATCTAAAAACGATCAGCGTAAAGGAGCAGATAACTTCGTACTACATCAAGTTTTCTTGCAAGGAGTAGCAAGTTTATCCAACTCTTTGGTTCAACCTATGCCAACAAATTTTGCTTATACATACTATATGCATGTAATACTGTACAAGTCAAGTCAACTTGGTGGAAGTTGATGTGCAAATTTTAACCCCTCTACAATGTCCCCTAACTCTGTTTCGAGGGAAAAGTGGTATTTGGGGCGAGAGTAAAGAACTCCAATGTATGCTTTCTCTTCCCTTGTTTCATACTGCGAGGAAGAATTTTTGCCAATATCAAAGCCTATGAATGCCCTTAGTCTACCATGTGCAATGAATGATATGATATGTATGAACGAATGAATGATGTGATATTGTATAGCATAGATTTCGTTCCCGACTCTGTTTATTACAATTTATACAATTTGACATATTGCTGATAATTGAAGATTATTTGGAAGTTGCCTGCCTCGACTGTTTCTTCAACAAAACCAAGTAGACAAACACCCAAGAATCTCAATTATACGAAATAGTATATTTTAAGTTTCATGAACTTGTAGGATAAAAAGCATTTCTACGCCTAAAACCTGTTCAAAGTTGCAGAATATGGCTTCATGGTCACAATTGAGGTTTTATATCTTCCAGTACATTTGTTGTTCTTACTTCGCAGCTTACTTCTCAAACAATGAGCCTAGACTAAATATTCCAAACAATAGTTGCATATAAGTAAAATAAATATATAATATTACAAATAATTAAATGTAAAAACATACAGAAAATACCTATACAAATATTTTCCCATCCAAGATATTGTAAAGCTAGTTCAACTTGATCTGGTAAGACCAAGAGGGTCGTGGACTGTTTTGTGAGGCAGTAGAGTTAAGGTTTGGAGTGATATGTCTTGTAGAGAGAGCATTCTGTGCCAGCGGCTGAGAAAGTCCAAGAGCTGAGTTAGGAACAGTAAAAGTAATGCCAGAGTTAGCAATATCAGCCATCTGTAAGCTGTTGAGGTCTATACCTATGTTAGAGTTGGGCAATATCCTCAGCTCTAGTGGAGCGTTCTGTAATGCTACAGACGCATTAGCAGCCAGCTGATGATTCTAAAAGGGTGAGTCACTATTAAATTTCTACACCAGTTAGATCGCAACATGTACATCACCTATTCTAAATTTACAGAATTTCCTTAAATCAAGTATTTGAGTTAAGTATTCACCATGGTCATACTCTTTTCGGCCTACCTATGAAAAAACAGGAATGGAAACCTAACCAAGTGGAAAGTTCACAATCAAACAAACCAAAATTTTACCCATAAACTTGTGATATACCATACAATGTGAATGCATGGTACTTACAACAAGCGGGAAGAACTTACGGCTGTTTGAAAGTCCAGAGACGGTTGCAATTCATTAACTGACATCGCCTGAGTGAGTATATCAGAGTTATCTACTCTTGTAGTATCCAGATTGATAGGCTGAAGTGCTAGAGTCACTTGCTCTCCACCACCATCCAATGGCTAAATAATAGTAAAATAGTAATTGTAAGATAAAAGGCTAGAGTGTGAAAGTAAATTTTATAGCTGCTACAAAGTGATACGCAGCCTTTTCTTACACAATCACTTCAGTCTAATTTCAAATATGTACACTCTAAGTTTTTCAATTAAATAAACTCTTGCGTTACACTTACTTGAAGTAAAGCAACCACGTCCGATTCACTTGCAAGCACGTGTTCATTAATATTGTGTTCAATAAGCTTGTCGCCATGTACGGCTCTTGTGGTAGCTGCCACAACATGTTCCGGATGTTTCAACTTCCTGTGTTCTGTAAGCTTTGACTTGTCAGCATACTGTTTATGACAATATTCACACGAATGTGGGTCACTAGGTATATTTCCAATCGCCTACAAAACATAATTAAAGTTCACCCTACTACCACGATATTGAGATATTCAATAAAACAAAATCAAACAAACATGATGCAATTGCTCTAATCAATAAGACACCACTTTAGCTTTCAATTGAGCCAAGGTCAGTGTTCCAAACACAAATGAGATTTACACAATACTCGCTATACCTACATGTGAATAGGTGCATACATTCTCCAGACCCTTTGTCTTTGTCGGCGGCACCACCTGCCCTGGATGTTTAGTCTCAATATGAAGTTTTCTCTTAGCACCAGATTTGTAAGCCCGGCTGAAATACAACATGGAGAGGGATTTACATAAAAATACATCACTGTACATTTGGTTCAACATCAATTTCATAATCATAGCTACTGGTGTACCTTGAAATATTATTGTCAAAAGATTCTTTTGCTACAAACTTGTGATTTCTATCTAAGATCATATATTAAAATGAAATGCAAGGTATGGCCAAGCTAGAAAGAACAAAAATATATTAGTGTGTAACTTGATGGCTTGCTATGGTTTATAGAATATGCATGACTATATTACTGTGAATAAACTGAACAGAAATTATCAACATTATCACATTGTCGTAGCAACTACCACAGCTGTGTCACCCTTTCTTACCCACAATAGATACAATCAAAAACTCTCTGAGTTTTGAGTATTGGTAGGTTTAACTCCAACACGCTATTTTTCGGTACTGTTGGGTGATTCTTGGTAAGATGATTGACTAGCATGCCTCGTCTCTTAAATCCCTGGTTGCACTGCTCACACTTGAACAAATACTTGGAATAGTCTATAGAGATTACTTTGTTCTTTATGGATTTATCTCCCCTGTTCTTAGAATTGTGGGGAATGCCATCCATTTGGTGTAGTTTCCTAATGTGTTCTGACAGCTGAAACAGGTCCAGTAAAATGTATACATATAGAGAAGTGCAATTTATTTATGGGGATGACATCGGAAAGTTTCCCAAGGTACACTATGAATAGACTGAGAACAATGAACTATGAAGTTTGGAAACTGAGACCTATTGTAAACTGCATTACAAACAATGCGCAGTCATGGAGATTTTCAGAATGCTATTACCAGCTAATGATATCTGGATTATTTTTATTTAGGTGCTTTCAAAGTCCAAATATCCACATGAATATTAGGGGCCGATTGCATAACTTTGGGTAATTACAGTTAAAAAATTATAACAATAGTTACAACAGGGGTTCCCAACCTTGGGTACATGTACCCCTAGGGGTACATTTTAGTAATCTAGGGGGTACAAAACAAGTTATCAACTTCAAACACTTTTGACAGTAATTTTCAGTTGCAGGCTATCAATTATGAATATTAACGTTATCTATTAGGGAACTGAACATCAAATGGCTCACTGATGCAAAAGAAGTTGAGCTGAACCAGTGTGAAAGCTATAAAATACTACAATCGAGAAAAGTTATTTTACATAATTAATTGATAAATAAAAATTTCATACCATACTGCATTTATTCACCTGTTTAAGTGACACATTTTTATAATGTACACATGTAACATATTTCAATTAAACCAAAGATACCCTTGATTAAACACATTTTTACATAGGGGTACATTGTTTCCTACAAAAGGGTACGTTGTTTGCTACACGACTGCTAAGGGGTACCTAGGCTAAAAAAGGTTGGGAATCCCTGAGTTACAATATCCACATTTCATGGCAGAATAGTCCATTTGGCCTTTACAAGAACTGGAGGTGTCCAAAATGAAATTATCAGATGAGATATTAATACAAATTTAATGTTGCCACGGCAAATTAACCATTTTTGGATATCACCCACTCAAAAGAGCACAACTCAGCATTATTAACATAGAGACAGAGCATAGTAGATATACATTATATACATGCCATTTAATAATAGAAACACCAACGATAGCTAGAATTAAGTATTATGTACACAACACAGACCTTATCCTTTCTGGCAAACTGTCGGCCACAAAAGTCACACATGAATTCCTTCACTTGTGTATGGGTGACCATATGTAATCTGAGCTTGTCTGGTCTTGAGAACACTTTATCACAGTGTATACATGGCAACTCCTTACCAGAGTGCAGGTTCTTTATATGTTTCTTACATTTCTTCAAGCTTTCAAAGACTTTACTGGGACACTAAAAATTAATGCCATGACAATATATAACACCGATATAATACCCGAATAAAATACAATATACAAATGTTGTATTTTCAATGGTATACATGTATGTCAGCAATATGGTTCAATACTGTGATAAACCAGTTGAGCGATCTATCATGTATATATATTGATTCAAACTTTTTTATTTAGTTGAATTCTGACACCAAATGTTTCGAACAATAAAAGACTTCAGCAATTAATCTGCACTATAAAAGTGAACATCTCCATGCTAGCTATATACAGTCATGTAGAGGTAATTCTCTTCAAGCCTGTTTATACTGGAACCATGATCAAAAACCCAATGTGCAGGAAATAGAAAAAAAAACTGAGTGAACCGCAAATGTGTTGGTGGGGGAATTGGCGTGTCCACTCCCAGTGAGCAAATTACTTCCAAAATACAGACAAAATAAGAAGATTGGCACATTGCGAATTTTTGTAATACAAAGCTCACATTTATACAAATCATCTAGATTCAACGCATTTATAGAGATTATGTCTAGTAAAAAAATAAAGATGATGTAATATATTCACATAAATATGTATATGAACTAAATTATATTCTCAGTGACCACATGATGACCCTAATCGACCTACCTTCGGGCAATGATAGGATCCATCTACACAGTGGCTAGTCACATGAGCCTGCACTAACTTCCGAGTGACAAATTTCTCATCACAAATGAAGCAGTCAAAGAGGACTTTCCTGTCAACATGAGACTGCCTGTGTGCCTTTAAAGCCGAAGCACTCTCAACTACCACTCCACATTCCTAAGATGAAATAAATCCACATAAACAGTCTGATGAAATGCAAAGAAGCAAAAATTAGTTTAAAATTCTGAATCCTTTGAAATGTATAAATTTCATTACTTATATTTGGATTATAAAATAATTGCACCCAAGAGATAATCATAATCAAATCTAGTTGTAATCTTAGGAACCGCGTTGAATGAACATTCAGTTTTACAGAGCTTTATTATTTCTTTTACAACAGCTGCTGCTACTCATACAGCAAGCTTTTGTAACAAATCACATGAGGTTGTTACAAACCTTGCATAGGTTCTTTGACTTCTCTGGAGCATATCCATGATCCATATTTTCTAATTCATACTGATTGTTAAATCCTGAATCTTGTTCCTCGAAAGTTTCACTGCTACCATTCATATCAATAACTAATGTCTCTCCTAAACCCTCATATTTATCCAAGTCAAGTGCTGGCTTTCTTACCCGCTTACTATGTTCTTCAATAATGTGATCAAGCAATTCTTCAAGGTCATCAAAGTCTAAAACAAACAAGTGGAAGTAAATCACAGAACTAAACAGTTTCCCACAAGTGTTTTATTACTTAACAATCTAGTGGTGCATTACACAGATAACCTACCTGTCATGCATGATGGACAGGTACGGGGCATCTCTTCATCCTCCTCTAATTGGCTAGTTTGATTGTTATGACTGAGTCGGTGTATGTCTAAGAGTTCCTGTTCCCCAAACACAGCATCACAACTTGAGCAACCAAGTCTCTGTCGGGAAATTGGTACTGCTACTGGATTAATCTGTTTTCTATACAAATATATACATAGCATTATTTATATACAGTATACAACCTGAGATAATTATATTATGTTCTATACTACACATGAAGTTAGTGAATCTGTGACTGTCTCGTCACGCCAACTGTCTTATCACTTTGCACTGTAATTGACTGGTCTATACAGTTCGTATTGCATATGTATCGATATTCGTATGTACACGAGCACTGTGCTAATAACAATAATATGACATAGGGCTAGGTTAACACGAACCTTCTTCTGGGTTTTATGTTTGCAGAGTTTTCCACTGCTTGATTGTCTGTAAAAAAGAATCATTATACAGTAGATACATGTTAGGGGGTTTGGCCATCTCTTATAAATGCGTCTTTTTATAAAGTAGATACATATAATATACTACAGTCACTATGACAGAAAATTCACCAATATGCAAATGCTAGAAGAGTAATCTTGGGCATGTTAGTATATTTACCATTTTGATTATTCCGTTTCTGTGCTACTTTTCTCATTTCGTTTGCCACAGATCTACACTTGCGGTTACGGCTGTGGCCAGCTCTAGCAATCTTAGATCGAAATACCATTCCACAGGCTTCACAAGTGAATCTCTGTGAGTCTACAAAGAAATGCAAGTTAATTGTAAATTATAGGCTACTAATTATATATTTAACATACATGTACATTGTTACAAAATGCAACATATATTTTCACTACTAACTACAGTGATACTAGTTTGAATACAATACCTTATTAGACTATAGCATAAAGCAGACTGGTGTTACCATACGTAAATTTGACATGGAGATTTTAGATGAAACTTTCATGGTAATATTACAACCCAGGTCCTCCAAGGTTACATAAAATATGTAGCCATTCATCTAATTGGGTGTGGGACTACACCTACCTGCAGATATTAGCTCCAGACCATATTTATATGCATATGGAGGTGAGTAGGCAACTCTAAGCTCGTGATTGAGAGGTACCGTCTTACTAGCAATATAGTAAATCTTGTTGTTCATCTCAAACACCATCATGTTGACCTCCGACCAGTTGTCAGTTGGACGAACATACATCAACCAGTTACATACATGTTCATCTTCATATCGAAGATACATCAGTTTTCCATCCTTCTCTATCTGGGAAAGCAGACAAGTACAACATGAATGTATACAACAAGCTACCAATATTATTTCAAACAAAATCTACTATAGCAGAGTAAACTAGAAAGTCAACAGAAAAGATAAAAACCATATATTTTTGCAAACATAACCATGTACTCGTATTGCACATCAAAAAGAGTTTTTTTTACTCCCTTTGCAACCGCAAAACTTGAGTACATGTATATTTACTGAGTACATGTATGTATGACACCATCATTAAATAATTGATACCAAGTCAACTTCATAGTAACGCTATCCAGCTATCAACGCTGCTTTTGAAACCAAAACAGCGTTGATAGCAAGCATAGCATGCAAATGAAATATAACTACACTTACCATCAATGTAAACCCTGAAGGTTTCTGCTCTATTTCTTCAGCATCAAAGGGACCAAAGATAGAATTGGCATATATAACTCTGTTAGTTTTCACACCTTTTCTATCTAAAGTAAATGCAATTCTAACATGTCAGCTTTCCTACCTCCTGCATGTTACTATATCATAAACAGCCTCATATGAATCCTACTATGATTATGTCAGGGAAACTAAAATTCTCTACTGTATTGCAATGAATATAGGGTTATATAACCAAATTAAAAATTTCATAGGATGAGTTAGACAAACCTGTGCCAGGTATATCTGTGACAAGCAACCCCCATGGCACGCTAGCCATAGACTTCGGCAAGATAGGACTATCCTCCACTAAGCAAGGATCACCATGTACTGGACATGAAGCATCTCTTACTTCTCCACATCTCTGACACCAAAACTGGATGCATCTCTTAGTAATTTCTGTGTTACTTTTATCTAAATCAATAGTAGTATTATATAATATTCTCAATTTCAAAGCATATGTTAAGCATAATGTTCAACCATCTGATGGTCATTGGGGCAGACTACAACATTTGCCTCGACCTGTTGCATCATCAGAACTAAAGCAATAATTTAATGTAAACAAGTAAAGAGTTGCATATTAATTAGAGTTGTTTGCCACTAACCATTGCCCTTGTCATTCCCATAAACCAATGTTACGTTACAACTAACTGATATATGGGTGCTTAAGATGAAAAAATTATAAAATATATAAACATTTAATAAATTAATACCTGACCAGAAACCTATTCTTAGCAAAATTTCACCGCAAAAAATACATCGATTTTGTACAATGTCCCAACAAGATTGAATATAGACCTACCTTTTAAGACCTCAACTTCTACATGTATATTGGAAACATCTCCAACTGTCTCATCAGTTCCCTGGTCATGTACTGCAGACTCCGTTATATGTGATAAATCTTCATTATTCCCTTGGAAGCTATTCATTCTATTGCTTGCATCAGGCTTGTTCTCTAAAACAAAAACCATTAATTAACGTGATAAAAAATTATAATACTGTACATGTGTAGGCCCTACATGTTATAGGCTATAATATGTAATAGTATTGCAATGTCGTTATCTATACTCAGCTACTGAAAAGCACTCAGGTACTGAGAAGTATGAACACAAACATACCAGCTTCAAAATTTAAACTATTAGTCAATAGACTCATGTTGCCATTGCTCATAAATGTTATTATTAAACTACATGTATATAGATTTGCCATTGTAGAGAAATACAGTAGAGTACAGTGATCACATCTTGTAAATATTTCCAGGTAGACTGCCATCTTGATAAATTGGATGCACTTCTGGGAATTAATTTGATTGTAATATTGTCACCTAAATGAAAAAATGCTATGCTTTGGTTGGCAGCAAAATTATGTTTGCTATCTGTTATAACAGAAGATTTTATATTATTTTTGTCTCATCCCAGATGCATGCAGTAGTATTCAGTGGAACATTTAAGATGAGTTGGTGTTGGTGGCCGAATAGTCTAGCGCTAATCACTCTGGTCTTGCAGCAATGATGCAAGTCATCTGCAAGGACGTGGGTTCGAGTCCCGCCAATGACCTGGAGGCTTTCGCCCCGAAGAAGGTTTTCCCTCTGTGCCATATCGAACTATAATAATATCCAGCTCTAGGAGCCGTGGTGGCCCCTCGACTAGCTCTGCTATTGGGCAGCCACGTTAAAGAATTGTGTCTGGCGCCACGGATATTATTATTATTATTATTAATTCATATAGCAGAATTGTAAATATTGATAGCTACATTGTACGAAGGAATACGTAAAATGCAAAACAGCAGAAGGCTTATATAGCCTAAACCTCAGATATACCGTGTATAGAAATACAACTTCTCTAGACCCCAAATCCATTAGTTTGGTATATCTATTCACCCTATTGCATACTGAAAAAAAATTGGTAACAGCATGGTTGATCCATTGCGCTACCGTATGTCCACATAGCGTTTCATAATCTATTATCAAATATTATTTGAAACCAATACTGGATGGAGTACTACATTGTATGATACTATTGAAGATTGGTATTGGTATTTATAAAACGTGAGTATTATTGAATATTTATATTATGCATATTCTCTGCTCCACAATTATAATAATAATATAATGTATTCTAGTGAGTGAGCTAATATATATTTTTTATTATTATATTACTAGGCCTATATTTCTTTAACAAATTTTATTATATTATTATAAATTATTAAACAAAAATTATGTCTATATTATATTAATATAATTATTATACTATTATAATTATAATTAATAAAAATTTGATCATTTTAAGTCAATCAATGATTATAACTATAATATAATTATCATTATTATAATTAATAATGATATATATTAAGTAATATAATACAGTAACAGTTTACAGTTGAGTTAGTTATGACTTTCAAATTTTTTTTCGTTTTTTCACACAGACCACACTTGTGTGTGTAAAGGTTGTGAGAACTTAGCTATTTTTTGTAAGTTTATGTTATAGTTATAGGTGCTATTTTTTGCTTGTTTTGTGTTATATGTATTTCAACTAGCCCCAGTTATAGATCCAGAGCGTAGCTCTCTAAGAGTTCTGGGCCAAAAAGAATAATAAAAAACATTCGTTTTAATGTGCGGTGTGTATGTATTGAGGGCCTGTCTTGTACTACTTTCGGCTAGACTTAAAATCTAGCATCGTAATAATCGTGATATACAGTAATATAATAGCTTATACATTGTAAATAATAATAATTAATAAACAACTAAACTAAAGTAAAATACTATATTTTATATTATAATTATTTTTATTATTCTCGGATAGTTATACAAAATAGTGCTCAAGTAACATTAGCCTGTGCACCATATTTATTAATGGTGTATCGTTAGTATACTAAAATTGAAAACTCTGTCAGTTGCATGTGTTAGATTAAGCAGAGGCTAAATTAGCACTACCCAATCATCGCAGGTTTTATGGCCTTGGCCAATAGAGTTAACTCTATTTAGGCCAATCACTGTTATGCACAAGACGTCATTCTTTCCAAATGAAGCTCTAATATACTACAACAGTTTGTTTATGCTTAGAGATCAGTTTTCTAATCGTCCATGTATTAACAGGATCTACAATAACAATGTAGTGTTATTTTGTCACAGACTCTTACTTATTACATTACAATTGTCAATTACAATCATTACATCTATCCCAATTCTATATTCTAGCGTTATTATTATCACAGTAGATAATGCCAGCTTTATCTTGTTTTAACTTTAATTTGGATGTTTGCCTACTGGGGATAATAGGTTAAACCAAGGAGTAAGAAGGTTAAACTAAAACTTTAGAGTTAGTGCTTTTCTTGCATTTTTATTTTAATTTTAATTTTTCGTGATATTTAATATTTATAGATTTTATTTATATTAATTATAAAACAAGGTTTGCCACGTTGCGATCAATTAGGACTTATATTCAATATTGCACAATTAGTGTTATTTGCAAATGCGTTTACCTCTCCAGAAGGTCCAAGCAGATAGGCCTAATATTTAATTTGAGGGAATTGTCTGTATTGTCATGTCACATTTGCTTCTAGTCCAGACAGTCTAGGCTCGATTCCTTGGCGGTGACAAGCTTTTCAAGCTTAGGCTGATCACTCAGTCCCTGCAGATCAGGACTTAAAATAGTGGAAGACCCCCAGGGGCGGATTTTCAACTTTCAGAAAGGGGGTCTCCTGCCCACCAAGGCAATTTATTGAGGGTGCGCAGCACCCGAGCCGAGGCCGCCGAAGCTTTTTAGGCTTCATAGAGACCATGAAAACTTGAAACTAAGGACTAAAACATGAAGAGGATCCTTTGTGCTGGGGGATTTCAAGCCTTGGGAAAACTCTCAGTCTTGGACCCTGGATGCAGAAAGTTATGCTATGAAAAACTAAAAACTGTGCTTGATAGTAATTTATAGATATGATATTAAATAATTCTTTATACAAAAATTCATACAATTAATAGTAATAACATCAACAATATTGTTTAGGCTGCATTACAAAACAATAAAATGACAACCTAAATGATTATAATTTTCAAATATTAAATTAATAAAACGTAAATAATTATTATTTATATTTTATTAATTTAATATTTTAAAATTATAATCATTTATCAATTATATTTTAAAAAGAGAATCATTGTAAGCAACATTAGGATTACATTACAATTCATAAGATAATCATTATCATAATGTTCATGATGTTCTGTTGTTAAATAAAAACTAAATTGGAAATTCATATATTCATAACTCTGAATGATAGTTTCTCTTTTTCCCCAATCTGAATCTCGAATCTGGGATCTAAGAAAATTCAAATAATTGTAATCATAATGAAATATTCTATTGAATATTCGTAACTCTGAGTGATAGTATAGTTCCTCTTTTCTCCTAGTCTAGGAAATTACCCAGGACAAAACAGGAAAAGAGAATTAACTTTGCTAAAATGCAAAGTGGTACAATAAACTCTTTCTGGAAAATGTAAAGGTGATATTATTAGAATTATTTTGATTAATTTTTTAACAATCACCGATTCATTCAGTGAATTAGCCAAGCAAACTTTAACTGTACAGTAAACAAGAATGTCTGCAAGAAGTTTATTGATAGCACAATCAATTGACTTTGCTGACCTACCTGAGAGTTACATGCTGGAATATGAAACTTAAGCTATATTTACTGCGATCCTAATAAGTAACTATGGAAATCATGGCGACCTCCATTGAAAAACTTTCTAAATGGGAAAATCTTTGAATATGGCCAAAAATCAATCAATTTCAATTTTTTTTCAGCAAATAAAAGGGGGGTCGCGAGACCCTGGCGACCTACAGTAAATCCGCCCATGACCCCTGTGTGTATTTCATCTGCATGCAGATTAGACTTAAAGATCCACCTCTGTCCTCTTCGAAGCAAGAGCAGCCACATCACGACGGGGCAGGTGAAAATGACAGCCCCAGCACTGTCTGTTCCGGCTTTGTCACAAAAATGCTTCATGCTGGGTTTACAACAAATAGTGACTGAAGAGTGGAAAGCTCACAGACATTTTTAAAAAAAGTCGTATGTAGGCAAGTGGTATATAAAAATATGACAGTCTGCCATTATTATTGTTTGACAAACTGGATATTTTTCCAAGAGACACAAAAGTGGAATTTTGTTTATCAGCAATTAGATTTCAAAATCAGAAATTCATTTGACATTATTGATTATACATGTATATATATATAAACCACAACCTTTGTTTGCCTTTTACTCAGAATAATTTGAATAATTTAGAAAACATACTTCCACAGTTTTGGCCCTAGCTTTCTTAGCTTTTATCATAGGAGAGACATGAACATATTGTTATTGAATTCAGCAGAAATTACTATATTGGCTAAATAGCTAAATTAAGAAGCTACTTTGCCCCGTTATGGTTGATTAGGGCAGCAAACTAAACAATTACTGGTTATCCTGAGGGTCTTGAACAGTCCTTGATAAAAAAGAATGAATGAATGAATACATACCAGTTGTTCTGTCCTTGGAAAAAAGTAATTAATATGGATATACATAATATCTGAGATGAGTTAGTATTTCAACTTGGAAATACTATTTCCAGTTGCCCCTTGCAAAAGCATCATTCTTGCAGCAATACCATTTCTTTTCCTATGACTAGATGGTAGCCTATCTTAGAGTTATGAAAACCCTTTGACCACCCTTCAAGTGTCGCAAGATATTTTTTGTAGTAGTGGGCTATGTGACTGTTATTCCTTGTATTGTATATTTGTTCCACATTTCAAATTAAAAGTCATCTCTCGTAGGAGGTGATGATTATAGTCTGTTCACAGTGTGTAGGGGCAGTTTAAATCAGGATCCTTGGGGTTCCTATTTACTTTACGATTTCGTCTCGTACCTGCATATACATGTAGGTCTATGTTTAGTAAAATGTGCATAAAGTATTTTATTGAGGTAATCTATTGCTAATTTTAGTTGTGATATCCCATGTAACTACTTGTACATGTATATGCACATGTTAAATGCATTAAGTTAATATTGCCCTCACATGATTATTATTCATATGCAGTTCAAACAGTGACTGTAGTAGTAGGAGACAGAGTGTATTGGTATTAATTTATAACATTGTTCTATGTGAATCCTACACAAGGATTCTGCAATAGCCCCTCCCCCAAATAATATTATGTAATAATTGTTGGTCGATATGGTAAATATGATATGTACTCCCAATGGCCAACCTGGTATATGTGATGTCAATTTATCATGATGATAATTATCTCAACATATTATGTTTATAGCCTTAGTTTGACTGCAGCTGTTCTCGTTCGTAAACATCTATATGCTTGTATGTGTACATGCACGTTATGTATTGTATATGGTAATATGAATAGATGAAAGTAATTTAGATATAAAATAGGGTGTAGCAGCCATTTTCCTTTATAATATGATGTTTTTATGCAAAAACATCACATATGGTAAAAATGGCCATACCCCCCAACACGCTATTTTTTTCATGAAATATAGTAGCTCTTCTATGTAGCATGTAATCGCGAACACAAATTGTTATGGTGCAGCCCTAGTAGTCTACTAGTTTATCTTCATCATAATATATTCGGCGAGGTTAAGAATTGACGAATTACACACAACTACATTGGAGTGTGATAGGTTGGGGGGGGGGGAGGGCTAGGAGGACTTATAAAAGACTGGATAGCGTCTCCTATCCATAAAACATATAAAACATATTATGTAGCTTACTAGCCACGTAGTCACTGTAAATATGTAATATGATGTCAGACAGTTAAACTACATTCTTATTCATAGGTCAACGAGAGATCGAACACTGTGACATATGCTGGCATCTGGTATCACTGCTTCACAATGGATAAGATTCCTAGCGTTCCCAAACTCAACATACAGCAGCCATTCTCAAAGATGTTCGAGAAAGCTACATCACTATTCGGTTTCTCTAATGCAATAAAAGCACCCGCTCTCGATGGAGAAATAGTGTACAGTAAGAACAATGTGTGTGTCCATCAAGTTGGTGGCGATGACCGTGTTCCTGGATACATGTCTCTCAGATGCTCCGTTAACAAAGTGGTAAGTATTAGCCTATTACCTAACCCTGATACCAGACATCATTTGTAGCCTACACATGGATTATGGTACTGAGCTACTACCAAATGCTTTTCTATTATCATCATTAGGAAGAACTGCACAATAGAACTCGGTGAGTTATAGATATACAATCACTGGTATTTGTGAATCTAGATGTGAAGTGCTATTACTATACAGTAAATTCTGAATTGATCATGTTACTGCACTGGAGGCCTGCATGGATTTTCAAACCGTATTCAGTTACTTGTAGAGCCTACGTAATAATGTATGTACAAAACCGTTGACTAGTTTGATGGATTGTTTTACGTCACATACCCAGATAAACATCAGTCAGTCAGTTTTAGATATCGTGTAACAGGTGCAGCGCGTAGGCAATACGTTGACTTATATTAAATTTGTTTGAATCATTCTACACGTTGCTGTGTCTGGTATTACAGACCAATAAGCAGACAGACTCAACCCTTATCCTACATTGGGTGCCCAACACAACGATTCGTAAAAATCCAAAGAGTGTCGATAGTCCAGCTAGAACTCCACCACGATCTGAGAGCATTACAAATCTGATCTCTTTTGATACTGACGATAACGGTTCTAGTAACACTTTTACCACCTCATTACCCCAGCTTACCACCTCAAGTGAAAACACTCTACCTACTGGCACTAATCATTTTGACAAAGGTAGCACCAAAGATACAGTCAGTAACATCTCTGTGAAATATATTCCATCCCATAACTGCAGTTCAAGCACATATTCAGACACTAATCTAGAAGATTCTATAGAGATATCTGGGGAACACTCTTCTAATATTAGCGTCATCCTCGGCGATGTAAATGAAAATCATAACCATGACGAGGTGAATGAACAGGCCAGTAATCTTAGTAACAATGTTAGTCAGTCAACGGACAGTAGTCCAATACATGACGAAAGTTTACCCTCCAAACGACCTTCAACTCTAACGATTAGTCACGAGTTGGCACCAAATGGGGTTGACGAAGACAGTGATACTGATAGTAGTTCTACAGGAGGGCCCGACTCAGAGAGATCACTATCCCCAACCAGCCTATCAGACATATCGTCCATGTGCGACATCCTCAGTCTAACAGAAACGGCAGAGAGTATAGCTGTAAGCCATAACCTCATGTTCCCTGCTGATGATGCGTTGATGGGAAGTAATGTTACTACCAAGCATAACATGAGTGTTTCTGCATCTGACTCCAGTATATCAACAACTCCAGGGGTGTTCTCTGTTAATCTAGGTAAGAGCTCATAATAATACAGATTTATAAACTATCTGTGCTACTTCAGCATTGCTGGAGAGACATCCCTGTCATATCAACTGTTTGATCTAGTTCATTGTACATGTACATGTGGACTACACTGGTATAATTGTCAGTGACTTATGCCTAGTACAAGGCATGTAGATAGTATTTAGGATCACTTCAAAATCTGTATTCTGGCAGGTGAGACAAAGAAATTAATTCTGAATCATCCACACCACTTGAGTTGCACTTCCCGGTGCTAAAATAATAATCCTGAATCTGAATAAATTTACAAGCCAATCAGCCATGCTGGGCTGAATATATTACAGGCTGCTGATGTCACAATCACAGTGTTTCACACAATTAACTGGTATATTGAATTTTCAGGGAAAATTGCTGGATATACTGGTAGCATTAATTACATCAAGTTTTATACTTGTACTAGTCCAAGCCTACTAAGGCACATTGTAAATAATCTATGTTATAAATTATAGCATTACACATAATTATGCATGAAAAGTGTGTAGGCTAGTGTGATATATTATTACAATATACTATTGTAGTGTTGAAATGCTTGTCTTGTTACAGTATTATTACAATAAGTTGATATTTTTATAACAATCTATGGGCAATACTCTACTTCCATAATAATTATTATAGACTATTATTAGCCAGAAACATTGAGGAAATAGTTTGCCTATCAACCAGTATTATTATTGCCATAGAAATCTATTGCAAGCCAAGCTGGAAAGGCTGGCAATCTATCTGTTTCCTTTATAATTTTTACCAACATAAAACTGTTAGCAGAACTGTCATTATTGTTGAGGTCGCACTATTATAGGCCTACGTGTAATACTAACTGATATGTAGTAAATCTCCATCTAACTGACGCCAATCTATCTGTTGTCATCAGGAGCGATGAGGTCATTGAGACTATTTTTCTCCGAGGACAGTGCCAGCTGTGGCCAGCTGGTTATAGCGAGTAGAGAAAGCCAGTATAAGATATTCCACTTCTATAATGGAGGTCTAGATAAACTTGCAGAGATACTGGAGGAATGGAACCTGTTTCACTCAGCTAAACAGCAGGTAGGTAGCCCAGTACCAGTACTTATAGCCTACACTATGAGTGTTGTTGGCACAGTTTGTTTACATAAAATAAACAAAGAAGACACCGGCTGCTTCAGTTTTAACAAAGAATAAAGGCAAACTTGTTACAGTTGGGCCCTAGAAGCTAGAAGTCAAGTATTGGTAGTGATATCTAGATCATGAATTATCTGAATAAGAGTATCATCGTCATCGTCTTTTGTTAATCTCATCATTACCTTTTCAGGTTCATTTCAGCTCATATCTAATTTATAAAAAACATTTTGTGGAATGATGCATTTACTTGTACATTAGACCTAAAATTAGTGTGGTCAAATCACACACATTTATATAATGCTACACATATATAAGGATTTTATACTGAACATTGTATTGGTGTGAATATAGATGTATCTTCGGATTAATCTACCATAATAGCACTATGTATGGCCTGTTGATTATGCTGACCATCTTCCTGTTGTGTAGAAATGGCGCAATGGCAGCATATCTCCGTTCACTCAGCAGTTTCGGGTGGTGAAGCCAAACATCACTGAGGATGTAGATGTGCATCCAGAGGATAGTCTCTACCAGAAGCTCAACAGTACCAGATGGAAGCTGTTTATGAATGAGCAAGGACAGATCTGTGATGAGACCAGTTTGAAAAAGGTGGGACTTTATTTCACTCTCTTTACTAGTTAGTAATTGACTTTACCCTATTATATTTAGTTGAGTGGCCATTACACAGTCCACTAAAATTTGTAGCCTTTATATTTTGTCAATCTGCATTACTTCAACTTTCATGCACTTGTCACCAGTTTATTCTTGTAATACTTATTAACACAAGTATCTAGCTATAATCTCTAGCTGTTGCAATGGCAGTTTCTGCAGAATATTATGTAATATGGTTTGTATTCTTCAACTCAGCACAATTTGTCTATTGTTATAATAATCAGTGCTATCGATTAATCATGGTCTTAGTTGTAATGATATACATCTGCTATTTATCCAATTGGCAAATTACAACAGATCATTATATTATTCACTCCTAGTATGCAATACTGCAGCTGTTTGTTGGTTTTAATAGTAGCTGTTTGTTTGGTAAACTAATTTCAACTATATACAAGTATATATAATTATGTATATTATGACATTTTTTTCTTGGTACAACTTGTTTGTTTCGTTACTTAGTGCCCTGTTTGCTGTTTCAGACCATATTCTTTGGAGGGATGGAGGCAGGTCTAAGAAAAGAAGTCTGGCCATTTCTACTACACTACTATCCTTATGAATCCACATTTGAACAGAGGGAGCAGATTAGAAATGAAAAATACTTACAATACCAAAGAATTAAAAAGAAAAGGTCTGATTATCACACATGTACATGTACTCGTATATTTCCGACCATATTTCAATATTGTACTTGAAAATATACAATTAGTCATAGAACTTCCAGTACAAGTATTCACTGGCTTATTCTGTATCATGTAACAGAAATAGGCTTTCAAAGGACGAGGCATGGAGTGCTAAGTTCTGGAGGTCTGTACAGAACACAGTGGAGAAGGATGTAATACGCACAGATAGATCTCACTCTTACTATAAAGGGGAGGGCAACTCCAATGTGGAAACACTGAAGGAGATTTTGCTAAACTATGCAGTAGCTCATCCACACCTTGGTTATACACAGGTAATAATACAGTGTATGTATTATATTTATAAAGTGGGCATCAACCTCGTCTACTTATTTACATTGATTAGACAGCGGTTATTGGAAATGGTGCAAATATTTCCCAATTTACAATGAATTTTAAATATAGTGTTCTTTTATAATGTATGCCATTCTATATGGATAGGAAAGCAAAAAAAATTGATTAGTGATACTGTAATACTAATATGGCCGATTTATTCTGGATTGCTAAACTTTTCTATTGCATACACAGGCCTACTGCAAAGCTGCACAGTTCCATAGATATGTTTTAGCATAGCGTAACACGGTCACATGATTGTAGAGTCCTAGGCACTCTTTCCTATTAGAGCATGTCTGACCTACATTGTACTTTCACCTATTTAGGGCATGTCTGACCTACTTTCTCCTATTCTGATCGAGCTGAATAATGAAGCTGATGCTTACTGGTGCTTTGCGGGGTTAATGCAAAAAACTATATTTGTTAGTCAGCCTAAAGACCATGACATGGATCGTCAGCTGGTATGTATGCATATGTAGAGATACTTTCACATATCAATGACTCTTTGGTTTTGAGTCATCAATAAATCTAACTAGTGGCAAATTGCACTAACATTTAGTCAAACGCAGTTGATGAAAGAGTCCAGTATAACATTTCATTTTTTGTGAAATTTGTGATACCATCAGTTCTTGTGTTAAATATTTGTTATAAGATAGAACTTTTTATAGCTGTACCTGAAGGAGTTGTTAAGACTCATGTACCCAAAGTTCTATCATCATCTGATGAGTGTTGGAGTGACATTGGGACTGCTCTTTGTGCACAGGTAGGCAGATCATATCTTGTTGTGCTTTGAACTTTGATCTGCTGTGTCACTGTGCACACTATATTGATGATAACGTCAAACTATTCTGATCAAACCACAAGCAGATATAGAAGGCTAACAAGAATACTATAGTGTAGTTAGTTTCATGTATATTCGTTATATTTTTAGGTGGATTCTGTTGTGTTTCAAAAGGGAGTTCAATGAACAAGACTCGTTAGCTATCTGGGAGACATGCTGGGCTAATGTACAGACAGACTACTTCCATTTGTTTGTAGCTCTAGCAGTTATCACGTCCTACTCTGATGATGTTCTTCAGGACAACCTACCAGCAGATGAAATGCTCCTCCACTTCAGTAATCTCGCTCACCATATGAATGGCAAACTCATTATCACTAAGGTAAGACTAGTTCTTGTTTGTCCGTGTGTCTCTTCATGTCTTGTTGTTTCCAGTTGTATTAGGTTCGTGGGCAATTTAAAGACTTTCATTTTGAATCAGACCAAAAGCAGCATTTGAAACATTTAACTGATGTGGCAGCATTGCTGTAATATCTTTAGCTAATGTGGCAGCATTGCTGTAGTATATTTTAGTTAGCCTGGAAGATACTGACTAAAAACATTCTTTCAATTGTCGTGTCAGATTACTATACCCTGCAGTTTGCTTGATGTTATGAGAATTTAAAATATTTTGGGAGTTTTCTTCACCAGTAATAATAGAATACTTTGTAACAGATAATTATAATTTGTGTATTTCAGGCGAGAGGATTGATGCATCAGTTTAGGCTGTTAGAGAAACTACCATGTACTATACAAGACTTATGTTTCACAAGCTCAGTTGGGATGTGGGATAGTGGGCATGTACCTGCCATAGAGTGTGTTGGTCACACTAACATTGATGGCTGTCCATACCTCGGAGTCTCCGCCTCCAAACTTCCAATCATTGACGACATACATGACTTACAGTGATCAGTCCTGCCGTATATGCACTCATTTTGTATATGCATTGTTTAGTATGATTTGTTTTCATAGAAGTACATGTAATCAGTTCTTATTTTTGTTTGAAATTTGCACTTCACAATGTATTCCCTAAATTTTGTTTAAATTTTGTGCTATTTTGGTTTTTAGACTTTTTTATCTACAGGTTTGAACTACACACTTACCTCAGTATGCAATTTAGTTGAACATGATAACTGTTTTTTACAAGTAAATTGATGTTTAGCATTACTACCACTAGATCTACATGTACATGTAATTTACCAAATACTAAATGTTTACTATAGTTTTAATGCTTCTGCAATGTTATCTGTATAGTAGAACTATGTATTATTTCCTTTACATACTAAGATCCAAAGTTCTGAAAAAGTCAGCAAATACTTTTTTGCTATGTTATCCGGTGTAAATTCAATATTTTTGCAATTTTGTTTAGTGCAATTTGTTCTTTATTGAAAGGTCTATAAAACATCACTACTCTCTATATGTTATTTATTTATTACTGATTACAAATAACCTGTACCTAGTTAACTAGTCCATTATTGTCTTTTAGTATTGGGTGTGTTCAAGTTACATGTATATTTTTCCTATATTCATGTACACGTATATGTATTAATGCTATACCAATACTGTATATATGTAATGTATGTTTGTTAATTTACTGCATCTATCATGCAACTATTATAATATTATGTTATATTAGTTGGTTTCTTGATTATATAAATTTAATGTCATGATAGATATAATTTGTGCATTAAATACTGTCTCATTAATATAAGTTAAACATAAATGGATAAGATATTATTGTTGTAACTTCATCTGTGTAAATAACCAGTGATAGCCGGCTTAAACTATTGCATGCTATCAAAAGATTTTCAAATATTCAATGGTAATCTACTTATAATCTTATTAGTTGATCTTAGTTATTGGCACACCCAACATGCAAAAGCAGTGTTTCTACTCCATACACCTTCCTGATATGGTTTATATTATTATCCCAATTTCTGTGAAAGGTGGGATTCCATCTCTGTTACAGCTATTCCATTTAGCACCTGTACATGCAAATTCAGCTCTACTACATCGTTTGCATGTTTATGTATGTATGTATACTCATATATTATATCACCTATATGTATGTTAGTTTATTACATTTACATGGTAGGATATCACAATTCATAATCATTGTCATTATATAACAATATTGTTGTTGCTCTGTTTGTTGATCATCAGTGACAAAATTTAGAGTTCAGCTGGAAATATTGCACACTCATTGTTTCTCCACAAATCAATAATGTTGTTATAGAAACTTGGCAAATTTTTAGTTTTTAGACATAAAACATAGCAGTTGGTTATTCATTATTTTCCCCTGCTAGTTAGGAAAATATTCTTTGAATACTTACTCTTCGTTTGCCAATAACTAGCATCGGCGCTTTTTATCGGTTAACGAAGAATAAAAGGGCTTTTGCGTTGTAGTAACAATTGTAGCAACTTCCATTGCATGTATTTCTCAGTACTTCCAGTTTTTCGGGTTTCATATATCTGCAGGACCCTGAAACCTGGTCCTGGATCTAGTGAGTGCGACCCATAAAGTCCAGGACTAGTTTCCTGAATCCGTAGTTTGCCATGCTCACGGGCCAAGTACAAGGATAGTCATGTAAAAATATGTGTAACATGACAATGTATTATAACTCTAATATTTTACATCACTCAAGGATGACTGGAAAAGCTAACCATAATCATAAAGATTTTAGGCAAGCACAGTTATACATGTACCAATACTAACTAATTAAAATATTTCTATACTATAACTATTAGGCTACTAAATACTATTCTATACTTATACTACTAATAATCATAATGTCCTAATACTTATACTACTTAATATTAATGCTAATACTTTTCTTTAATAAAATAACTTTTATTTTGATTTTCCTAATCTAAAACCTGCTTAAGACTGGAATTATATTTTGATCTTAGATTCAATCCACAGCTCAAGGCTGATTGTGAATTCAGTTCAGCATCAGACCTGCCAACTCTCACGCATTGAGCGTGAGATTCAAGCAATTGCCCCATTGCTCAAGCTCTCACTCTCTTCTCACTCTTTTGCCCCATCAAAGCAATAAAAAATTATTTTTTGCCCCATTATAAAGTAATAAAAATGTTGTTTTTGCCTCATTTTGCTGTACTTACTTGCTTTCCTCAAGCCACAAAACTCATTCAAACAAAGGATACACAGTACACTTTATTGGCATTGCCACAATAGCCTTTATTTCATTGATATGGAGCATCAATTTATGTGTTGGGATACAGAGACGCCCTTTACTAACTAGGATCCTATCACAACACTTAGGCACCTACCATAAATGATAATCTGAATTCAGCTATAATATTGAATGCTAATCACAATATATACTAAAGTATAGGCCTGCTCATTACAAAATTGTTTTATATTATCAGTTGTATAGTGAGCTAAGCCTAACTAGTACCTGCATTACTGTAATTTGTACTGTGACAGTGAGATAAAATGGAATGGTGAGAAAGTATTAGTATAACTATATCAAATTTAATTAAAAAAACCAATATTATTATAACTGTCAAATCGCCACAGTTCCAGGGTAGATTGGCTCTGCGGCAGACTATTTTGTATCTAATAGTACTAAATTGCTATATGAGATGTAGTTAATCTTATTGCTACACTTTGAAGCTTTTTTGTATAGATATGAGAAAATGAATGCATTCGAAAATGCTATCACTATCTTTATTTGACAATTTTAACAACGAGTGTAGCTTGATAACCAGGTTTTGGGTAGAGTTGGGCAAACTTCAAAAAATTTTAAGCCAATAGGCTATATCTGGCTCTCACATTGGCCTTTATACCCCTTATACATAATTCCACACCAAGCCAAACTGCCTCTCTAAAGACGATGATCAGCAATATAATTATCAAATTTGCTAATCTCTCAAATGATTTTCACCCATCAGAAGAATGATAGTCTTAAAAAAACGGTCAAGTCTGGCACTGGGGACAGCTCGTTTCTTCAAGCGTGGTAATATTGTGATGTTTGACTGTGTCTAGCACACTATCTTAAATACCACATGCGCTGAAATCACCCAATAAAACTTTAGGGCTGACCAAACACTGCTAGATACCGTAGATACCTGCAGATTACAACCTTATACAACTGATTAACAGGTCCAACGGGTTTCTATCATGCATAATATTGTGCATGCATAGGACCGTCCCCTGTTTCCAGGTCCAAGCTTGTATAACTTATTTTGAACTAAAACTGGTTACCCTGGGCACTCAATTCCACAGAGCATTTAATAAGATAGAGATAACTTTATTGTAATCCAAGTAGCAACTGAACAAAACAGAAAAATGTGGCACTTTTTATAAAAAACCTGGCTCTGTCTAGAGTCTGAAGGGCCTCAATACCCAACTAGTTATTCTACAAAAACTTCAGAGCTAATGCACCATCGACAACGATTTGGACATACATGTACATGTAATAAAAACACCCGATGGTCGAGCATAAAATTGTCAGCCCTTACAAGTCAGGTGGAGGATTGTGATCTACAATGTATGTGACAGTTATTTAATAAATATTTGCTTTCGGCTCTTGGCCTATAATAGATAACAATCAATCCCAGTCAGCAATGAACTCAAGTACTCAACACAATGTGGCTCAACAAGAAATACACATAAAACGAGCCTATACAACTAAATTATGGCTGAGAGATGTAGGGCCTACAGTATAGAGGCAGGCACAACTTTATGCTCTTTGGTCATAACCAGTGCTCTTCAGCAAAGTTTCAGATGAAAAAGTGTCACCCCAACCACAAACAAAGATCTAAGGCTACATAAAACTGTGTACTATTGCACCTAGTACAACACATGCAATTGAATTTGGTTAACTATGCGATATAGAGATTGTATTTACAGTTCATCACAATATGTAGGCCTACAACTTGTTTTACCCTTTTTCTACCAATGCGCATCAAATCATTAGCAACAAACTTTTTGGTAATATATAACTAATAGACATATTATGTTTAAAAGATATTTGGATCTTTGTACCACACAATTGTAAGCTCATCATAAGCAGACCAATTAACTGCTAATGCATTGGAGGACCTAAGCTTTTACTACAACTAAACAAACTGAAACTGAATTCTATGTAATTACATTAAGCTACACAACTCTATTAGATGTTATTACAGTAATCGTAAGGGCTAATATTAATAGAATAAATCTAGGCTAAATATATACTGGTCTCTTGAAGACTACGTTATTTTCACTAACTTGCTAAATTACTAGATTTAATTTTACATAAATAACAAACAAGCCACAATCTCTTAATTGGTCTACGAGTACTAGAACTATAAAATCTTAATTTTTATTTTCAGCCAAATTTACAAGCACGCTAGCAGCTAGTAATTAAATTATATTAATAAAATGATATTCATATCTTTCATAATCATAATGATTGTAATGATCAATTCAGAGGCTTTGTGAGTGTCCCAATTAAAAAAGTTTTTGCCCCTTTTATGCAACTCACTCTGTTGCCCCACCCCTAGGTTGGCAGGTCTGTTCAGCATAGATAATAGTAATTATATATATTATATTAATATAATTCCAGTCTTAAGCACCTGACCTTTGGATTAAAAAACCATCATCATTATGATTATACATTATGATTATTATTGTATTATTATTTATACTATTTTGTATTTAGGCCATAGGCCTAATTATAAAATAATTGATAGAAATAGGCCTAAATATAATTTTAAATTTATGATAATAATTATTATTATCATAAATTTATTATTATTATATTTTTATATTTATATTTTATTATTTTATATTGTTTATTATAATTATTAATATTCTAATTATTGTATAAATTATTATTTATAGGCCTACATATAAGTGTAAGTGACTACAAAGTGGAGTTGATCAGGAAAAATGTAACAAAACTTCATTTGATTGTTAAAACAAGGTTATTAGAAAGCAAGCAAGGTGTAGTCTACATACATTGTATATAAATTATGTAGAATGTATATACACTTTACTTGCTTTCTAATAACTTCGTTTTAACAAGTAATAAAATTCAATATTCACGTTGACTTATATTGGGATAATAAAGTTGTGTCCAACTGGGTAACTGAGGCGCCTAACATCAAGGGGAAAGTCCAATTGAACACAGGGAGAAAAGTGTGACAACAACCCCCATCCCCGTAGTAGCCGTTGAAGTCTGAGTTTGGCAAGACTCTGTGGTGTGGGTGCTACCTCTATAGCTAGGCTGGGCTAGCCGAAGTGGTCTCTGCAAAGCTGTGGGGAATGGTTGGACTGCTGGGTCTTGGTAGCAGTAGTGTGACTGTACCTGGGAAGACCCAATGCCACAGGAAATTGCCTGATACTTTGCTGTTTGCAGTTAACAGTTAGAGACTGTATCATTTAGTACAGTAAGATTACTTTATTGAACAGCAGCCTACAGACAACTGTAGCAAGAAATTGTGCTCCTTATATGTGAATAACGCTACACTTTAGTAGTTTATTTCTCAGTGATCAGCGTTATTACTATAAGAGATTTGCTCTGTTTCCTCTAGGTTTCATTTAGGAAACATTATTTTCATGTATTATATTTGTGTATTATTATACTGTATGATGTACATGTAGGTCTACATAATATGCAAGTCCGTACCAAACTATAACAATTATTTAGTCACTACACTAATGTCTTTATAGTATTTTATATAAGTCCATGTAGGCCTACATGTATTTAAAACAATTAAATTACATGTAATATAGAATTGTACAAGTACATGTCTTTATTCACTTTATACTCATTTACAGGATGCAATATGTGGGACGGTAAGAGAGTGAAGATTGAGAAGGAGAACTACTTTTGCATGGCTCATGGTTTAAAGTTTTTAGACTATCGACATGGACAAGGTCACCATTTAAGATCTAAGGCTACCTACCAAAAGAAGAAAGTATGTATGTTGCATATTTCTTTTAATTTTTTTCAAATTTTAAAACTGAATTAGTCGTCAATGTATCATTTTATTTTTAGCCTCAACTCCTTTATGTTGGTAGATTTATATTGTTACTAACTTGTAATTTGAACGTAGCTGCAAAAAAGCTATAAATATTAGAATTCTAATACCCAGATTTCCATAAGGTAAAAGTGCGAAACAGAATTTCAATCACTCGGTTCATATAACTTTGTTATAATATTGTGTTGATGTGTTTAAAATTGACTTCCTTTTATTTACTCTGCAAATGCAGGAGTTGCAGAAGGATAATCACGCAGTGGTCAGGCAGAGGCAGCTTCTACAACCATCAATCAAATCCGGGTGCCCAGTGAGAACCAAACTACTTCGATTTACAGATTTTAAGGTATATAGAATTAAACTGCAGGTTTGGTAATGTTAGAGGCACTAGTTGCATGGCTGTGTAGGAGGTGAGTTTTGTGAACGTGAGTTTTGTGTCTACAATGGTGTGTATATAAGGAACAGCATTCAACTCTTTTTTTACCAATGTGATGTTGTTGGAAATGAGCAAACTTTTACCATCCTTGTCATCTCTTGAAGATAAATATCAACAATGGCATTGAGTGGATGAATGGAGTGAAAAACTTCTTGGGTGACAGAACGACGAACAAACTGTCCATTCTTATACAGAAGGTAAGTGCTACATCTGTAGATTGCCTGTACTTGCACTGTATATTTTGTTACTGGATACACTGTCTAGCACACAAACAAAGATATTTGCAAAATGTTCTTGTGGATTTCATTTTATGTTTTATGATATCAGGTTGAACCTCTTTGCTCAATTTCCACAATATTAATATATTATAAAATGCATAATATAATATGTTCTCATTTGCTCGATGTTTTCTTGGATGGTGGGTAGCGTTTATGTTCTGTATGCTTTTTTTCTAAATGCCTCCAAAAACAGATATGTACGCTGCACTCGTTTCTTGCATTAGATTTTCATCATTCTAAAATCAAATCAACCATGATTAATCTTACAGATATGCACAGCTGAACATCACAATATCTACACTTTCTCGATCTTATGATCCCAAGATTCCCAAGTTCCTCCAAGACCGACTACCAGCGTTGATGAAGAGGTGCTTAGATAACATTGAGTATAACTGAAGATTCGGCTAGTGAGTTTAAAATAAGAATATCAGGTCAGAATGCAGTGACTCTAGATATGCATGTTCCCTATTGCCCTTGTTTTTCATAGCATATGTTTTCAGTGATGCATCTTTGTAATTCTGAGGTTCTCAATGCATATTTAGACTCACAGTGGAACAAAATAACTCTGGACTTCCTGTACCACTACCTGAAGATACTATCGATATGGATGTCTCACAGTCCACGGACAATCATGTTTTACTATATAAAGATACATGTATTACCAAGGATCTGTCTCACAGAAAGGTTACACCAAGCTTGCTATCATATGTTCAGCAGAACCAGAAGATCACAAGCAGTGTATCTCAATTAATACCTCTCAACCAGACCTTGTCATCTCTCAATGATGACATTGTGCAAATCATCAATAGGTATGAAGGAACTTTGTGCGGCAGAATGATCTGGTGGTCAATAAGGTGAGTGTAGAAATATAAATGTACTTCCTTTTAAATTATGTAGAAAACCTCGACCTGATTACCTCACCACCTCCCTTCAATCATCTGTGGTATTTCAGGGAGTTGAACGTATGAGGAATTTTAGCATATGGGTTGGTAATGGCTTTCTTTGCAATTCAATATTCCTTGCACATGTAAATATTAGGACGCTAATCAGTTCACTTGCTTCATTTAAACCAATGACCTCTGAACCTGCCAGTACCCGAGATATTCAATGTCAAAAATTACCTGCAAGATATTATTTCTATACCGTGACTATGATATACAGTAAATGAGTGGAAATAAATTACATGTAACTGCTGACTACAATGAGCTTGCATATAGTGCTTTTCACTACCACATTCACAGTGTTACATGTATGTACATGTACAATACATTCAAATATTTTGTAGATGAGAAAAAGCAGAAAGCAGTAAAGAAGCGACTATCTTCTATCTCAGTGTCTACGAAGTAGTGTAACTTCTTTTTCAAAGGCTGTGAGTCTAAACATACGAGTACATAGTACATTTGAGTGAATGGAGTAGCAAATGTAATTCAATACAACATGACCCTGGGTCGAAACTTTTTGGACAACATTATATTTGCTCTAAGGTCTCAGATTGAGGCATTTTCTTTGAACAGCTGATGAGTGTTTACTAACATAGTGCAACAATTGCTCTCTAAAATTTGACCTGCTAAATTAACTTCTAGATTTTCTTCACAATACTTTCTAAGTTGTATAGATGTTCTGCATTTGTTATCATTTATGAACATAAGGTACGCTTGTTGATGTATTCATACTTTATAATTGGCGTACCTTCCTTTAAGGAAGAGTGACATTCAAGTTATATATTTTATTTTATTTTATTCTTCAATTCAATAAATTTACAGTTTTCATGTACCCATTTGAATTGTTTTTTATGGTTCAAGAGCAATAAAACTGAAGAATCTTTTTGGATTTGTGACCTCGATGAAATTACAAGACTGTTTTTGATATTTTGTATTTTACCAAGAAGTTTATCAGTCGTTATATTTTCCTGTTTTAGTGTAGGTCAAAGCTATAATTATTACCTGATATAAATGATTACACTGTTTTGCAATCTGTCGACTTGATGTTCAGAATTTTTTGTTAACATGAATAGCAGGTTTTAATAAATTGTTTTACATCATCCACTATTTTGTTCTTGTTACTGAATAATAATCACAATGTACTGTGACTGGTAACGGTCAGTGCAGGTTGGATAATAATAAAGTGATAACACTGGAGGGTGCAACCTAGAAGTGAATTGCTGTAGACTACTATTCAGAATAAAAAATTACACTTCCTGCTATTCCACTGCTTTGGTGAGTGTCTAATGCACAAACGCCAATCTAATGCTGTTTTATAATAATACATGTTGATAACACTGCATAGTATTAGTACATAAACTTGCACCGCAAAAATATAGTAAGGTAATAGTACCCCATCCTACATTTGAATAATTATGTGAGTTGAAATACAAGTATAATAATATTATCATGTGTTGCTTTTACACGTGTAGTATTCGAATAATAATAATAATAATATTATTATCTTCGAATAGGAAAAATGCGCTTTAGCCTTTTAAATAGGATATACGTCACGCTGGTTCGATCAGTCGCACCTACCAGGCCTAGGACCAGGATCAGGTTTCAGGGTCCTGCAGATATATGAAACCCAGTTTTCGATGTTTTGGTTCAAAATGAAAATTCATTGTATACAAAGATATTTTTCATAATAATTTGTAATATAGATCCAGCTGTTCAGTAAAAGTACTTATTTGAAAGATTTCACTTATTCCCATCTACTCAATTTGTTGCTATTCTTATTGAAACATATATTTAATCCGATTATTTCAATTTTTTATTTTACTATTTTGATGACTGTCAGAGTTTTCAGAAAAACCTAGATTCACTTAGCGCCTGGTCAGAAAAAATGGGGCATGTCCTTTAACATATCCAAAAGCAAGATCATAAGCTTCAACTCTACTGGAAGTACGCTGAAGTACAAGCTGAATGGATCAGTCCTGGACCATTTTGATTCGACTAAATACCTGGGTGGGATACTACAATCAGACTGCAGGTTTGACAACCACATTGCAAAGAAGGTGCTAGATGCTAGGAGACGACTGGGTATGATAAAGCGTGCACTATCCTAGGCCCCTGAGTGCGCAAAACTCATTGCCTATAAAGCCCTGTGTTTACCTCACCTGGAGTACGCCAGCGCAGCATGGGATCCATCGAGTAAGAAAGATATAACTGACCTTGAAGATACACAGGTCGCAGCTGTACGGTTTATTTGTAACATCAAAGGTCGAGGAGATGTCGAGGCAGCCATGATCAAGCTTGAACTACAACCGCTAGACCAGAAGAGAAAGAATCGCAGGGTAGCACTTCTACTACGGGTTCTGGAGAAGGAAGAGCAACACCCTGCTCTCAGCGAGGCATGCGATGATCTACTGTCCCAGCCAGCAGTGGAAATGGTACAGACCCGCTCCCAGTCCTTGGGGCTCCCCCAGTCGGTAGGGGCAAACAGCAACCGGTATCTCAAAAGTTTTTTACCAAGGACTATTAGGAGATATGAGGATTGAAACCAACCCAAGAGTGCTAACTGTTCGGCCTACAACCGCAACCTACACACAGTCAGGCTAGACAGTCCTGTTCAGTCAATACTGACAAATACATATCCCCATAGTTTGAATACTGTTCACTAACTGATTAACCCATGCGGCACACCTCTTCTACCCTCTAGGGTGGTCCAGTGTGATAATAACATCGACAGGTTAAAAAAAAATACCACTTTAAAAATAAAATGATATAATATAGTTATATTTATATTATTATATTATTATTTATTATATGTAATAATAATATTATGATTGTTATATTTATATTTGATATTGTAATAACGATTTCATTTATATTTGAAGTATTTTTACATATAAATATTATATTATAGTATTGAAAAGAACACAAACCGACAAGCATGTCGAAACGAATTATCCAACCCAATCAAAAACAGCTGCAGGACGATGTAATAATATTAATATGAATACTGTCTAAAACACACTGTTTAACTGAGGTACTCCCCTTACTAAATTCAAGAGTATTCTATTCTTCAAAGGTATTCAAATGTAATATTATATATATTTAAGTGTTAATGTAATATAATTTAACTAAATGAATTATTTCCAAGAAAAATATTCAATTCGAGTTCAAGTTGTTTGCATATATAGCAAATTTTGTGAGACTAGAACTATTAGTTTAATTGAATAAGTCTTAGTTTACAAATTTTGCTATGTAATGGGATAGATTGAATAGAATATTTTCCATTAAGATCATGCTTCGGACGTAAAAGTGGGGGAACACTGGACGAAGACTAAATCATATAATTTATATTATAGGCCCTATATATTAAAACAACATTTATTTGATTTAAATATAATATCGATATGCACTAAAACTAATAATGATTATAATAGACCTAAACATATTGTTTAGATTTAGGTAGGCTATTTCAATAAATTGAATTTAATGTCATATGTTTTAGTTTTACATATACACTAACCTGTATAGTGTTATTGATTTAAGTTGTGCTTGTGGATAGAAGTAGTGGATAGGATATAATTGTTATGTTTTATATGTAAATAGTATCATTAAAATCATCCTGTCACTATAGTGGAGTTTATTTTGACTGTGAATACTGCAAACAAATGTTTTTATCACAGATTGTAGTGTAGGTGCCTAATCGTCGAATCCTCTTTAGATATGCCTAATTGTGTAGGCTCAATACTATAATTAATAGGTTTTTGTAGATATTTCGATTCTCTGCTTGAATTTTTTGGTATAAGGATATTTAATTATTTTAACTTTCAGGTCCACTAAGAAACATGTTAGGTACACCTCAAACCTTGGTACGCTTGAAATACTTAACCACGAATTACTGATTGCGTTTTACCACAATATTTTTATCTATCTTGTTCATTTAATTATTTTTGTAATCCATTGAATTATAGCAGTATAAATTATCAATATCTATTGGCTATGTTCTCCTAATAATCTTGGCTGATATAAACTTGTATTTCTGTTTAATAGTGTCACAGCGGTTGCTAATCCATGTCACGAAAGTTAGTAAGTGAGATAATTTAATGTTCATGTCTATCAGCACATAAATAGGCTTATACGCCAATATATCTATGGGTATGCATGCATTATAACTACAGATTTGTAAACCATTATAAAATTTGAAATGCTCCACAATCATCCCATCATTAAAATCTACCTACATTGTAGTTCTGATATCTAACTACATCTACATTCATTCATTCATGCAATTATTGGCGGTAATAATTATTAATTCTTTGGATTAGTCTACCGATTTTATTCCATTGCGGTTGATTATGCCTAGCACTACTACTATGTTTAACATAATTAGATAAAAAAATATGTTTGTAGCCCAAGTGTATGACAATGGCCGATGACGGCAGTGCTGCGGCAGTGGAGGATTCTGCAGAGAATGTACCAGTTATTCCTGCCGTAACCGAACAGGAGAAGGAGATTGGACACATGGTTGGTAGATTGGGCATGAGTTCTCAACTATTTCAATACCCTGGTAGATTCCCATATTCATACATGCAAGGATACATGTGTGTAGGCCTATACCAATATGATTTACAACTAAAATAATCAATTTATTACAAATCGTGAATAAACATGTCTGTTCGACAGCCCATACATGTTCTTGGGTATGCAGAACGAAACTTTATATATTTATACCTATGGATTGCTGTTGTAGGCAAAGGTTGAATTTGAAAGCCGTCAGCTAGATGGTTGTCTGAAACTCATTGAGAGGTTACATGCCACTCGGTCTGTGGACCCGAAGGTCATTCACAACAAAAGTGTAGCTGAGTATTACCAGTCAGGTCTCCGTAGTACCGATGACTTCTTGGCAGGTCTCAATAGAGTGTGTGATCTAGTAAGTTTGAGTATCCTGCAGTTACACTGACAATGGCAATTCCTCAATATTAGTTCTACTGTCAATGATACGCTTACTACCATTGTTAGGTCTATTATTGTTACTACTTTCATCACAGGCTCAGGTGAGCATGACAGATATTGACTCTCTAGATGATGTCGATCAATGTATTGTCTACTATAATCAAGCTGTCGTCTACTACCACACAAGGAAATATGGCAAAGCTCTCACTATCACTGAGAAACTGTACACATTCCTGGAGCCACTAGGTCAGTTATTAGCATTAACTCAGAGTTATATCTATCAATATAATAATATATACTTTCCCAGACACGCTCTCTATTTACATGTACATGTATATGTGCTACTACAGGTTTTTAATTGGTCTGCAATTGAGTTTCACCATTTGAAATTATGTGATATTTCATTTAGCCTATTCATATCACATCTATAAACAAACAATATAACTTCCTTGCCTTAAAAAACGTTACAAACTCCAATTGTTACAAATTCCAATTGATATATTCTGTCACAGATGAATCGTTGAGCAAAAGGGTGATGTGTTTGTTGGCTGAGCTATACCTGTGCACATCTCAGCCAGAGAGGGCTATTGCAATAGTTAATGGTTTGGAGAAAGTTCTGTTCTCCAAGAAAGAGGGAAATGAAGATTCTAACGGAGACGGAACCCTATCAGAGAAACAGTCAGAGATGTGGAAACTCAAGCTAATTCTGGTAAGATGTAAATTATGTGGAAATAATATATCAGTTGGCACTCTTCTGGCATAAAAGGTTAAGTACCTTCATAAGATGTGTATGTTATTTCTGCATTCAGATCTTGCATTGTGCTGTAGCTTCATATACTCGTACATCTATGTATGTGTACGCAACCTCAAATCATATTACTGTATTACGTATACATAATCATAATACTGTCTTAATATAACCTATTTGGTTGCTCTCAGAGACCATGCTATACAATGTATAACACAGTATGCTATAATGTATATCAGTATACTCTTTGGTTTAGCACATTATGCTACAATATACTGTAATATACTCTTTGGTTTAGTACAAAGTGCAGAGTCTCATGATGTCCAGATCTATGAAGCACTGCAAGAGAGAGTTAAAGGGCCAGTCCAACTCTAACAATGTAAGCTATTTTAATAGGGCACATGTACTTACCCTTCCATAACCTTTATTTTAACAAGTTTCTCGAGAGGTGCATTTTTATTTCAACTATAAGACTGCGATGCTATTTATCTTGTGGAGCTTTTTATAGTCAAGGTTTTAGCTCAGATTGATATGATATGTAACCCTTATCAACTATAACAATTCAATGTTACTAAATGTATGCATATTGACCACCAGTACATGTATATTCTAATGTTTAGGCTGCGGAGATAGTGCAGTGCTGTTTTTACTTTAGAATTACCATATACCTCTCCAAGGAGATGTCCTTATATAGACACTGCTGTTAGTATAATATGTCGACTGTAACATACATTATAATATTTAGGATCAGTGCTCCATGTATGTGAGAGCTAACTATGAATATCTAAGGGGGAACTTACAGAAAGCTATGAGAATACTTAACTCTCTCCCACCCTCAACCAGGTCAGCCTATGTTTATAAGTTTGTTTTCTGCCAATAAATATTGTTTAATTATTGTGTGCAATGCTTCGTATGCTAGTTGTAATAGATCAAACTTTTGTGTAAAGTCATGTGGAATACTTATGACTGAAAGTATTACAATCAGTAGAAATGTAATGAACACCATCTAGTTATTCGTTTGGATAACCAGGTATGCTGCTATGTATATCACCTGCACATGTCGTTTGTTACATGTACAGAAAAATGTCTAACTATACAACAAAATGTATAACTATGGTTCAAATTTCAGGCGGTTTACCTCACAGTAAGTATCTGTTGAACAAAGTGGCATGCTGTTTTGTTTAAATTTTGGTAAAAGAGAATGATAAATACATGTACATCAGCTACATTTTCGCTGTTACTGAAGAGTTATGTTCTCTTGCCTCTTTATGGGACATTCTACCTGTTTACCATGAGTTGTTTCCTCTTTGTTATTCACTGGGCAAGTGCTATTAGTGATCTCCTCTATTCAGTTGGGATGGATGATGGCTGCACACAGTGGTCTAAATGAATCAGTATATTGTACTTTAATAAATTTATGAATGTAAAATAATTGGCTCTACATAGGAACAAAATAATTATAGTGAGGTTATTGTATGTGCAATTAAGCTTTATTCAAGGTAAGCACTAGCATTACTGCATTTCTGCAATTTTTTACAATGTTGTCCAAATGTGTATTCTTAATTTTGTCTTTAGTCCAAAGCATCTGACAGATGCCTCATCAGTGATGTACTACAATAACCTAGCCTGTATCCATATGATGATGCACAAACACAACCTTGGGGCCTTCTACTTCAAGAAAGCATTAACTGAGAACGAGAACCTAGCCAAGGAACTGAAGCTAGATTCTTTAGGTAAGTAATTGTTCCTTTTGTCTCACTGGCTACCACTCATTCTCCCATTTATGTGAGACATGCAACGGCGGTGGCTGCAGGGTTTGAGGTATGATGGTGCCAAGTAGTAAGCTAATATCCCGGCCAAAAAGCTATTGAATTTTATCAAATTGAGTAAATATTATGTTGAACACTTCCAAATTCTCCATATTAGTGCAAATATAGTTTGCAGCCAGTCCATAACCTACATGTATGTGCATACGATGCATCACCTTTGTATTCATACACAGGTCATGGATTCTCAGGTAAACCACTATATGTGCTGCCTATAAGCCGACACTTTGAACTGTTATACAACACTGGGATACAACTGCTTCACTGTGGTAAACCTTTAGCCTCATTTGACTGTCTCATTGAGGCTGTTAAGGTCTACTCCTCCAACCCAAGGCTCTGGCTAAGGCTAGCTGAGTGCTGCATCATGCATCATAAGAAGGTATGATATTATTGTTACTGCATTTATACAGGTACACTGCATTGTATATCTTCTAGTACTGTTAATATGCATGTATCTGTATATATCTGCATCAATGTAGATGTACATGAATGTGTAAGTGACATAAGCATTTGTCTCCTGGAAAGTTGATTTACTAATCCATTAAGTGTAGTATTGATCTGGAAATTTAATTTTTTACCATCATTACGCTATAACTAGGACTTGTACTCTCTTACCTATGGTGAGGAAGTTGTCTACCATGACCCTTTATAACCCGTGTGTAACATACACAATCCAATAGCACCATATAGGACATACTGAACTCTAATATTCTCTTATAGAGTAATGATAGTGATAGGAGCCTAGAGAAGAGACTGCAGGTCATACACGGTGTGATTGGCTCAGGAGTCAACCGTAAACTCATTCTAGGTAACGGGAAAGGAGAGATTAGACCATGGTAAGGGTTTACTTCATCACTATATTCTCTACAAGTACCTGTATAGGTGTATAACAGTCTACATGCACAATGTGTAGACCTAGCAATAGCCAACTGTTGATTCATGCTTGGTTAGTACAAGTTTTGAAAAGTAGGAAAATTACAACAATTATAGTTTTTTTTTCAGAATGTGGTAGAAAACAATTATTATTTGCTACGTCTAGTTTTAGAGAAACTATCTTCTGCGTTACTGTTTAGTACTTTTGTCATGCAGTGTGCAAACCAATCATGCACTAGTTGGTAATGTATGTGGATCCTGTAATAAAATATTGTTGTTTGTAAATGATTTACAGTGCCGAATCAGCTGCCATGCCTGCTGCTACTTTGGAGTTTACTGCTCTCTGCTTATCAAATGCTCTACAAATGCTGAACAATGCTGAAACTTCTGCTATAACGAAGCTGAAGGAAGAGCTGGGAGACAATGTGGGGAGTAATATTCAGGAGAAGATATTGGTACCCGCCCCGCCTAGCCTGCCAATGAAAGCCCATGAGGTCTCACAGCTAAGGTGAGGACAACTTTAATAGACATGTATTTCCTGTCTTTCATAATTCCAATATCACAATAAATGACTTGCATGTGCATGGTGTATGCACGTATAATAATGCTTAAATTAGCTTATGTAGGAGTGAGAATTATAATGTTCAACCAATTGCACAGTTTCATGTTACACCGTACCTGGTGTCATTACAGGGTGCTTCCACCACACTCCATAGCTATTGCTGACACAAGTTAAGGTTCCTTTGGAATCTTTGTGTATGTGGTAGTATTTTGGTAAACAAAAGTCATTTGTACTGTTTAACGTAACTTGTGAACTTATTGCAGAGTGCAATGTTGTTATTATAGGTGTTCCATTCTGGCTAACAGTGCTTACGTAGCTTTACTTCTTGATGATCATACGATGGCTCTACACTACTCGGAACGTCTGCTGGCCCAGGATAACCTTTCTCCTGCACACAAGTCAGTTTACCCTTATATATCTCTTAATGTAATTTAGCCTAAAGCGATTACAATTTCTCACAGTAGGTGCTGTGGTACATCAGCCCAGAATGCTATATAGTCATATTTAAATGGAGGGTAAAAATAATAATAATGGATGCTATTTATTCGAGAGAGGGGTGGACAATACAGCTCTCATTTATCAAGTCTCAATGTCCTTTACACCTACAGGCTATATTTAAATTCCACAGTGATGATTAGTTTTGATTTTTGCAATCAAATACCAAAAAAATTCTTTAAATTAAACCATCTCTTCACAGGTCTTGGTGCAGTGATTGTTAAGGATACCTACATGTAGTAAGGCCTATTATTGAATCAGTCTATATGATTACCTGTCTTTGATATTTACAAGTCTACATCCGTAGGAGTGGAGGGAATAGAATAGGATGACATTCAGTGCATGTGAGCCAACTTGTTCACTACAATTAGCTCTCAGGAAATACTGTGTAATGCAGTTCCCTTCAATGTGTAATTCTGTTAGCAGCAACTCTATCTCTAATCTAATTACTCATTTACTCAATAATACAATAAGTTGTTGTGAGAAACACAGCTATCCTTTATTAACTGCTACTAACTAACAATACCTCTCCAAATATTGTTATAGTAATGCAGGTATATCTGTATTTTCTACAGTCTATTAAGAATTAAAATGCATATTAACTGTAATATATTATCGATAGTCATATATTGTGGACAGCTCACACAGCAGCGTTCCACACATGTATCATAGTAAAATTATTTACACAGTGGAAATTTAAATACGTCTATTAATTTCCAAATTCCTACCTGTTTTATATTATTATTCAGAATTAGTATAGCAATGCACAGCATTACACAGCAAACCAGCCACTACCAGCTTACAATAAATTACTCCCATCTTTTTGAAACAGTATACTTGACAACTATTTACCTATATCATAATATGGAATGCTTATTACAAATAAATATACATGTAAATATAAAATCTGCATTTACTATACCGTATAAATTATACCAGTTGTAAAGTAGATTGTAAGATTGGCAAGATAAGTAAAACAAAGACATAGAAATACAGCGTAGAAGAATTAATTCTAAGCTTATAACATTGTACCACATAGGTACTCAACAGCCTAATTGATGCATTCATTTAAATTCACTATAATGTGGTACTTATGTAATATCTGGCTATGAAATGTAATATTGTGAGATATTTGATGGACAACCACAAAATCTCTAGCAGCGGTAAATTTTATGGTTATATACTGTATTAGCGAGTAAGGAGAGTTGAGGTAGTTTAGTTGAGTCATTCACACCATCAGCTTACACATAGGTATACTATTATATTTCAAGGGAACATGTGATTTGACCTTCAACTACAAAATCTCAATAGAAATGGTCATTAAAGTAAAATAAAAATAGTTTAAAATAGTGACACTGTCTATGGGATGATTCTGGTCCTGTGAATTAACTGCTAATTTAGCTGCAGTGTTGTTAATGGCTGTCACATAGGAATAAGATGATATTTATTTCTCATGTGGTCAAATAAACATCTTGTCAAGTGGTGGTGTTGTTTAGAGTTTTGTTTACATCACCAATTGGCAGATCTAATCAGCATCGGAATGGGAGCGACTGATGCCTCCTTGTACTCCATCGAAATTTCTCATCATGTAGCAAGGATTGTTGCCTCTGTTCTCACAATGCAAATTATATTATATAGTATATTGATCATTACACTGAGAACCTGGCCAGGCATATCTCTACACCCAATAATAATTTATATAATTTTGGATCTTGTAAAAAAATGTTGTAGCCCACCAAGTAGAGCACATGCTCCTAAGTGATAAATGTATGTTTTATGTACGAGTAACATGTAATGAGCTTACATTTTATTATACTATGTACTTTGTACAGGTATCTGGCGCATATGTATATGGCAGAGGCACAGGTATACCTGGATAAGATTGCCGATGCTATCAGGAATCTCAATGCTGATAATGTGAATGACATCTCTGTCCATCTACCAGAGGATAAAGGGGAACAAGGTAAGGATATGTCTGTACAGATACCCTGTAATTGGCTATGCATATTGTGTTTCATTTAAGTGTTAGACATCAATTTATTTTGGTAATGCCAATTAGTGGGCAGCACTTTAATTTTAATTAGCCTCTTCTTGGTATAATAATACTGCTTTCTGTTCCTTAGCAAAATATTAATTGACATAGTAATATAGTGTTGGTCTAGGTATTCTGTTGTGCTCATTATTCCATGTTATTATCATTGTGCTGTTCCCAGGATATTCGCTAGTTGGTAAGAGGAAAAAATTTAACCTGGTAACTGTAAATATTTTTTTTATTCTACATTTCTACTACTAAAATAGTCAAACTGTTCCTTCTTTATGAAAATGGTATTTTAATATCAATCAGCTGATGTGAAATTAGATGTTGGACATAGGTGGCCATGACCCCATTCAGTCTAATCTCATAATCTGCTATCAACACTGTTATTCTTGTAACAAGACTGTGTAAAAAGAGCTCATGTTATTCTAGCCAGTGTAGTGTAGTACACTTTGCTCCATGCCCATGGGGAAGGTTATGACATGTTGTGTAGGCAGCAGTGCTGTGTTACACCATGGAGGCAGCACCTGCATTGCTGACTACTGCTGGTACAAGTGTAGGATGCCTTGAGGCAGCAGCAGCATAACATCACTTTACCCCTCAGCCTTGACATGTTCTTCAGTTAATTGGATCTGGACAGATCAATTAGTCAAGTGTGAATATAGCATTTAATGCTGCATCTTCCCTCCCTCTTCACTGCTATGCTACTCTGCAGATATTGTTGAAGTTTATTGTGAAGAAAAATCTGCATTAAAAGAGTATCTTCCAAAAATCTTTAATAGTTTTATTGAAAATCATTGCAGTTGTGCATATATATGGTGTGTGTAGACGGGATTTGATAATAGTAAAATATTGTATATTTGCTTATCTTTTATGTACATGTAAAAATGAGAGGAGCATTTTGAAATATGGAATGTGTCCTTCAAAAAATTTCTCAGTGTTTGTATTTAAAAACTTTGAAAGTATAAAATAGCACCAGGCCGTTGTAAAATTTGTATTTGTTCCATTGCAGATAAAGAACAAACAGAGGGACCTGAATACCAAGGTATGTTATATGTTTTAGATAATGTCTAACACAGCTCTTATAGTTTGCTGAACGAAAGTTAGACTTGTTATTAGCTGTTTTTATTAAGAAGATGACCACTATAATTATTATTTTGATGTAGGAAGATTCAAACTTTCTCCATCTTCAACGTGCTGCAGCATACAGTGCACTGTACACAGACTGGTAAACAAGTGCAGGTGTTGAACTGATGCTGCAGGCATAGTGGGTGTAGACTTGAGGCCTTGTATTAATTAGCGTTTCAAGTGGTTATATAATGTGATAGGCTGATAGGGATAGATTTAGTACATCTGTTCTGCCATCATATGTGGTTTGGATAGCCGAATCTGAGCCTATTTTGGTCCTGTCTGAGATTACACTTATCTTTGGAGAATTTACATATAAAATTGTGCTACATTATTTATTTATTAAGGAAACAATAAACTCTCTGATGTCTATTAGCATTGCAAACTAAATAAAAAATAATGGAAAACGTGTTTTAATTTTTTGAATGCTTAAGTCTTTCGGCATTGAAAGCAATATTATGAAACTTTAGTGCTGGTTTGATTGCAACTGTAAATGGATATTATAATGAAAGTACTGCAGCTGTAACTGATATACATGCAGTATAATATAATATAAGTTGGGCATAGGTAGAGTAATAATGGCAAAGCTGCAGTTTTTGTTTGCTAATCACTATAGATATTGATAGAGCAGAGTGTGAACATGCTATTGTTTATACTCCAGTCTCCTCTGTTTATACACTAATGGGGAGATCTTGGCTGGCAAATGGCTTTCTTATACTCTTTGGTTTCTTCAATGTAAACTTCCAGCTATCTTTATTAAGTTAAATCACTAATGATGGAAAATAGTTATATCATTAAGAAAAAATAGTACAATTGTATATGTCACATAGATATAAGTTTACCAGCTAACAATAACACGACTTTGTACAAGATAAAAATAATCTTTTGTGGTCAAATTTGATATTGTTGGAATCCTCTGTCCACCAGAATTGTCGTTTTTAAACAGTTTCTGTTTTGTGTCAGTAGAGTGAGTGAATACTTACATGATATTCTGTATGTTTCAGCTAATCTGTACCCATGGGTACCAGGAGATGTTCCAAAAGCGAGAGCCTTCATGCAGTATAACTTGGCCGTTTGCTATGCAACCAGAGATGAGTTTGAGAAGTCAATGTCTACACTAGCTATGGTATAATTCATGTTTTCTTATTCTTGTTGCTTAATTTTGAATAATTTGTATTACATTTATATTTTCAAGTGATGTTTCTACGCTGCTGCTTTAATTAACTGCTGGTGTATTAATATCCATATTCTAGAAATATGTAATACATGACATGCATGATATCAGTGACAGTTCTTAGTAGAGTGGTAAATCTCATTCTCAAATGTCTCTTTCTCTGGCACTTTATTTCAAACCCTTTATAATTGATACTCGGAAAGTTTTGTATATAATTTACTACATGCTAAATGTTTATGTAATGCTTACTCCCTCTATAATATGGTGTTGTGTTACATATTTTTAGTGTACACAGAATATCGGGACCCCTCTACCTGTTCACGTGTACTTCCTACGGCTCTACCTAGATCTAATTAACGGTAATATACACTGTTATACACTATATACTACTTTCTCTGCGTATCGTCTACATTAGCATACATTTGTACATTTAGTGACTGACCCGCTATTGTCTTCAAAGTTTTGCACTCTATACTTAAATTTACATATTTAGTTAAAAATTAATACCGACTGGGACTTGGCATGTGTGAATACAGTATTATTACAAGATCTATAAAAATATAACAAGTATTATTATTATTTGGTTGCTGACTGGGGAGAGTTCATGTTGTGAAGGGGTTAGAGAGCAGTGCTCAAGGCTAAAGGATATCCACATCTCCACTGTGTGGCTCAATAGGCTCTGTATTCCCATGAATTACTCCCCAGCTGTGACTCCTAATTCAATAATCACCCTTGAATCAACATCAAAACCAATTGACTGTGTCCCAGGTAGAATTCTACAATCTACGGGCTGTATAACATGAGTATATATTGTATGATTACATACTACATTTTACAAACTATACGTAGTTAGTATAGGTATATGATATAACCTGACTGCTTAAGTACGTGGGAACACAGTATTCCACCATGACATGTCATGTCACATATAGATACAGCTAAATTTCTGTCATACATGATATTTTATTCAATGTAGGTCGAAGGAAGATTGCCCAAGGCATAATCAAGGAACATTTTGGTCATGTGACGCCTAACAGAATCTTATGAGCTTGGTAACGGAGATCCGACAACACAACTTTCTACTACCAAATGGTCAGAAATTATCAGTATAGTACTGAGACTTTTGCATCGCTGGAGAATTATATGCCCTGTAAAACATTCAGAAATTGATGTATGCCTACCGTTTTCATAGGTAGAGATTGTGTCACTAAAATGTCAGCAAACTGATAAATTAATGTAATAATATTGATGTAATAGTTTATGTTATAGCATTATCATTTCTCCCTCTAGCCTGACATGATTCATATTAAAAATTTAAACCAATTACTGAATTATCCAAACTGTTTATAAGCATATTCCTTCTTGCAGGAAATGTTATGTCACAAGCCAATACTCTTGAATTCAAATAAAAAGGTCAACTCTAAATTTATTCCTTATTATTTTACATTAAAAGTTCTTAGTTGAAATAATTGTTTGATAGAAATTGAGTTTGCAATTAGCAATAATATTGGAATATTTTTGTTAAAAAAATATGGTTCTTGTTCTACATGTACTAACCGCAGACATAAACAGCTCAGCTGTGTATGATTGTGTCTTACCAAGAGGTGGTCGAGTACCAACATGTGTTTGATTGATGTTACATCACAGTAATTGCATACAGGCGTTCTTACACCTTCATGTTAATAATTATATTATAAAATCTTTACATTATTTCTGTTGGGTTGAGAGGGTTAGCCGGTGCATAGCCTGTATATGCTGCTGAATATATAACTCAATCCAGATTAGGTTCTGAAGAATCTCTTTATACAATTACATAAATTAGTTACAGAACAGGGAAAATACACTCTCTGATATGCATAGTAAACTATTTGCAGCAAAATGTACTGCTTGTGAGTCAAGATGTTTTTCAGAAGGTAGACTGCAATACAATAATGACAAAGCTATTATCATAAAATTTGATTATAAAAAGTTGTGTAAAGGCATTTTCCTTGTAAATTATGCAAATAATTTTAAAATAACATTTATTGCCAAATAAATATTATAGGAACATAAATTTGGATATTTTCCAGTATAAAAATTGTTTATACATTAACTTTACAAATTCGTAAGGGAAAAGGATAAAAAGGTGGAAGATTTGAGGTAAATATAAATATAAAGGTGTAGCACCCAGTTTTACCAATAAAAATATATTTTTTCAAGTATGCTATAGTAGTAGAGTAATTGCTGCCTGATCCAGTAAGCTGTCCTCCCTTGAAGAACATCTTTATCTAAAATAAAAATAGTAGGTACAAGTGTCAATAAACCAATACTACACTCAGATGGCTGACACTGGAGAACCCTTGAGCTATGATCTTTAGTGGGCAGATAAATGAGTGAAATGGAAAGTGAATGGATGCCCTTATACCTGTAGGCAGGCAGACATGTAATGAAATCCCTCAATGATAAGTAGTGAGGTTAGGTCTGACACCCTTCATTTTGTTGGAAATAATACCAGTTTAGAAGATGGAGAATTTTATGTAATTTAAAATTAATCACACTTTGTTTAAATATTCAATTTCCAGGTGTATGGAATAGGTCTTGTTAAAGATGCAATTATACTAGTGGACCTACTCATCAACAAAGTGCTTATCTTCTCAGTTGTGTCAGTTTGTTTTTAGATTGTTATAATAAGTAAGTTGACACCAGGACACCTTAATTTCCCTAAGAATATATCACGTATTTTCACTTTCCATGATAATGGGTCCTGTCCTACATGTGCATACCAAATCTATTGAAAAACAAAATCCAACCAACCTGCTGATTTTACTGCATCTGGCCAGACCAAGCACCTTCCATCCTCCATACACTGAAAGCATAACTTAAGCGTTCATGAGCCATGTAGTTACAGCCTGGAACTTTGACTTCTATTTCGTCATTACGTAATACTTGGCAGAGGAAGTCTATATAACGTGTGGCCAATTTCAATGTCTGTATTTTGCTAAGTTTGTCTGATGGTAATGTAGGTATGATTTTTCTGAGCTGAGCAAATGCATCGTTTAAAGATTGTGTGCGCTGTCGTTCTCGCACATTCGCCATAACTCTTTGTACATGAACCCCTTCAAAATTTAGAGTTGTTGATTCATCAATCTCAGTTTTTAACTTTTTAATGGTTGGCGTGCCTGGGCTGATGGAGCTACTGCTACAGTTATCTTGTCTTAATCTTTTACGAGTATCAAGATGGCCGCTGTATGCGTTATATTGATCGTCATCGGAGTACGAGTTGGTGCTTTCTGAAGAGTCAGTTGGTATTTGCTGCCTTGTTAATGGAGGTATCGAAGGTGTCGTATAGCTGTACTCCCCTCTATCCATTCCCTGCTGTATGCAATTCATATAGTATGTAGTCTTTTCCCGTCTTTAGTTGACAAAACCTGTAAGAAGACTGAGGAAAATCAGTTTGAAAATGTCATATTGCACAAGTGAAACATTTGGTTTTTATAGACCACCATATAAATTATCATTTCCTTGCCAGTTTATAGTGCCGTGCATATCAATCAAAAAGGGCAAACAAGTTTCAATATTCTTGCAAAGCAGAAACAACACCAGGAATCAGTTTTGGCACTCCAAATGCAAGAACGCGCTGACGACTGATACCTGAATATGTAGAAAGATGCCAAAACTAAAAGGAGTGAAATACCGTTGTACTAATTTGTTGGTAGTGTTGGTTTGCAGCAGTGTATAAGTAAGTGAGCTAATAATGAAAATGATGACCCCAATGGAACAAATGTTTATATAACTCAAATGTCAGTATAAACAATATCATGTTCATCCATTTTAGGGATAAAATTTAACACTGCTAAATTTTCATTGCTATGTAAGCAGTCCTGTATACTATATACATGTCACAAATAATATGGCTTTGAGGCTGATATCATTCTTCTGATGGAAGTGACACATTTGTTGCAATTGAACAACAGCTTCTATTCCCCAGTCTGAGATGACACAGACATAACAGCAGTAAAACAGTCCCAAAATTTCAAAGTGCAGTGCATGAAGTATGTCATTATATGGCTACTAATGCATTGTCATGTAAGTGATTTTCTGCCACTGTTACCTGATATACCTTTAGTAAAACATACTCATACATATATATCATGTACTTACATTGTACATAAACCTGTACACGTTTGTGTTTTATGCATGTACATGTTCATTTCAGTAATAATTATAGATCTATAACATTTTTTCAGGAAAATTTCATTGATGACTGTTATGGATTGAATTTCCATCTGATTGTACTATGCGTTTATGTTTATTAACAGTTCCTTAGGGCTCCAATGGTAAAAAACTTAGAAAGTGGTGCCTTAGAGGATTTTCTACTCTCTAGTTGAGGAAAAGTATCACTGTTGTTATATTGGCCCCATATTTTGAGTTACTATTAGTTATGTGTATACTATTGCATACAAAAGAACTTACCTGACATCTTCTTCAAGCTATTTATTGTATGAATTAGTTTCTATATTATGAAAATTTACAAGTGTCCTGCTGAGAAATTCAATTCCATGAGTTCTAATAAAAGAATGATATGATCACAACTGTTTCCACATTTCCTACAAACTGACCATTTTAGTGCTTGTAAGGAGTATATCATATCTCTGAGAAATTTGCTGACTTGATCAACCAATAGCACGAGAGATAGTTTTCTAGTCAGTCAGTTATGTGGTAGTATATTATTATATGTGGTCCCTGTAAGCAGGCCTATTGTACTAATATGCACACTTGATGCTCCCTATCCTTGATACACAGAAATGTCTAGTTCTAAACAAGGAAAGAATATTATACTTAGAGCTACAGGTATTCTTGATGATGGAGAAAATATTATTGATGCTAAAGAATAAGACAAGCCTCACACATCCCATTGAAAATTATCCTTTGGGCAAAACTGAAGTCAAGTAGCCTACTGTAATATACTTCAGTGTGACTTTGAGAGCCAACTTATTCAAAATTATTTTTCCTTTTTAATTAATAAATTTAACAGCAATCTTCCCAATCAATAATGCTGTCCGTATATAATAAGTGGTATGACAACACATGTCTCAGATAAATGTTGCTCAGGAATTACGTGTAAATCTACATGCATGTATACACCAAGTATGTCTCAATTCTTTATGGTGGAGGAGATTGAACCTACTATAGGATATAGTGAACACCTTAACTACAGAGATTATCTGCAGTTGTCTGATGAGAAGCTGGTGACTCAAGAGATCAACTCTCACAGTATAGAGTGCTGCCCATATGTACTACCAAATACCGATGGTGAAAGTAGCTCATCTATCTTGTGCTACCAAGGTGAGAAATTACATGCACTTTGCATTACCTAGTTAGTCTACTTTACATAAAGTGGGTTAAAATTTATGTATACCATTATCTATATTACCAGATAGAGAGATTCCAAGCATTGATATAATTATTCACACTAAGTAGGACTCGAGGTTTAAGCTGCTGCCAGATGTTGAAATTTTATTGTAATATTTTTAATGCAATACCAACACTTTACTAGTCAGCCGATGAGTTTTATGTTAATATGTTCTGTAATAATGGTCAATACCACCTGTCTACAAGGTTTCATGTTATATTGACTAGGCGTGATGTAACTCTGAACAGTTCTACATGCAAGTTTTAAACACCAACACCTACATTATTATACAATATAAGAGCAATTTTTGCAGTTCCCCAATGATGTATTATGACTTTTCTTGTTAGATAGGTTGACTGCTCACAATGAAAGCAAAGTTGAGAATAGAGAAAAGAAGCGACTTAACAACATCAACAATGCTTTTGAAAGACTGAAAGAGGTGATTCCTACTTTTCCATTTGAGAAAAGGTTGACCAAAATCGAAACACTGAAGCTGGCAATCTCCTACATTAGCATGTTAGAAGACATCTTAGATTCAGAGCTGGAGCCTGCAGAATTTTTGCAACAAGTCCTATGTGGGGAAAAAGAGAAATATGAATGGTACACACATGGTATGTTGGTGTGAATGAGTAGAAATAGTGTATTATTTACTGTAACTGTAAGCTAATAAAAAGTAAATGTGTAGATACAGGATTGGGCATGCAAACTCTCTCTGATTATGTGCAATTGTTGGGCAGTAAGAAAGGACAACTCCATATGATATACATTACATGATTATACAATTATGGTAACTAGTCCATATATGCAGCAATATTGGCACTACAGTTGGTACTGGTCTTGTAGTATTATATATTAGTAATGGTGATGCAGTGTTACATAGCATTTAAACAGTACATGGTGCAGTACAGAGTGTCTACTGGCCAGTCTTGCAATTCGAACCTACAGTAATTAACTAATTATTGCACTGCACTTACACCATACTTACACTGTGTACTTGTAACTATGCGCTGTGCAGCCTAGATGTTACATTTGGTGTGTGTCCTCATAGCTAACCTTGATATACTCTAAATAGGCTGCCAGTAACACTGATAAAGTAAAATTGATAAACATGTAGACAATTGAGACTTTTTTCCATGTTGGCTATACATTTCACAAAATTTTTATTCTCCACATTGACTTGGCAGAAACCAAGTCAAAGTCATTCATGTGTTCAAGTCAAGTCACATTGGTGTGCAAGTCAAAGTCAAGTCAAGTAAACATTCAAGTCCAATTCAAGTTGACTTGTGACTTGACAAGTGGAGTCGAATCTATGACTTGGACCCAGCTCTGATAACAGTAGCTATTGGCTATTGCAGTATGCGCATTTGAGTTTAGGAGTGGGTAAATACACCACGGTCCTTATTCCCAACACTGTAAATAGTATTTTTTGGGTCAGACACAAGTAATTTCATATAGATAGTAAATGAATAGGTATGGGTTGCCAGTCTGGTAAAATCCCATGAGAATGTATGTATTCTGTATCTGTACCTGAGAATTTGCAAATGGAAAGATATTTATTAATGTTTTGAAGAGCCATCATAGTCAACATCTAATTATCTACACCTTGTCAAAAGAGTTTCAATCAAAAACTAAAGTACATATATATAGCAGTTACAACACATTCTACTTTTGTTCTAGAAGACATTGAGCAAGATATGATAAAACAATACTATTAGCAGAAATCAGCTTAAAATAACAGATGTCACATATGTAAACTAAACTTAAAAACTAAAATATTTGAGAGTCTCTCTGAGCTAAAACAGTTAATTTGATAAGACAATTACTTACACTTATAAACACAATTTCCAACTAAGCAATTATATTATAAATAACTATATCTATTAAATAGTTACATGACAATAATTATAATAATGTAATATAGAGCAATCAGTGTTTAGAAATTGAAATATTTCACCAATAAATATATCCGTGATTCACATTTGAATATACACAATTACTTTTTTTTAGAGTTATCAGCAAGATTGAACTGGCTTAACTGGGAAAACTTGGGCATGCACCTGGACCATTTTCACTGACAATCGATTACCACTTAGTGGGAAATTCTTCAAAAGAATCCCTGAAAGAAACGGTATTCTACTAACTCACTAGAAAGTTATCAAAAATAAAGTGTGAATAATTTGTGCAGACTATAGTAATTTGGCTAATAGCATTATTTATATACTATATTGTCACATAAATAACTTGGGATTCAGTTTTAGAAGTTAATTAGCTAAATACCAAATATTGTTACCCAGTGATTCCTCGACAACAAATATAATTTTAATAATATAACTGTCTACTTTGCTTTATATTTTGGCAAGAGTATCTTGAGTGTTAAAAGCAGCAGTGACAAACTGGACGCATACTCTGTCTAAGTATGTCGTTCCTCTTCCGAATAATGTGTCTACGAATCCCACATGGCCACCATAATCGGTCATTAGAAGAGCTATATGATCTGTCTTTGCAATATCCTTTAGTGGGATACCTAAACATATTATGTATAGCATCAAATAGGTTATCAGCGGAGCATTGTGCATATACAACTGATGTACAAAGCAGTGACCAGAGACCTATGAATTAAAAGCTAAGGTATGGACATGTGGATCTACAAATGAAATCAATGGAGAAAAGAATCACGCATGGATTTAAATACAACCCAATAACTTATGCATCAAAATCCTGATCATTCATTATTGGAAAAACCAAAGGTTTACTCTAAATAAGAATGAATTCTCACATATAGATTATCTAGGTTTTGAATTAAATAATGAGCCATGAAAGATGATATTAAGCAAAGCTATTCACTACAGATAATTACTTACAATATCCAGGAGAGAAGGGGTCATCTGCAGCATTCAGTGCCAGTAAAGGGGTTTTGATTAAATGAACTTTATCAGAAGCCTTTGATGTTGAATAGTAATGGTCAAGTGACTCAAATCCAAATACTTTAGCAGTGAAACTTTCATCAAACTCATGAATGGTATTGCTCTACAAGACAAGTTTTAATTTATAAAATTACAAGTAAATATATTTGGTAAAAATATTACAACAGAGTTGAAAGGAATAACAGAGTTGACGAAAGCTGAATGCACAAAGTCAACGATAGTGCACAGTCAAATTTATATACTCACTGCTCTGACGTGATCAAAGTCAACTATCCCCTCAAAAAGATGAGCATTGCTACAAAAATGTACAAATACCATTTGTTAATACATTATAGTTGTTGTCATTCATTTTCATACACACAGAAAATTTATAAATATATTATGCTTCATTCCAACTCTAAATCGTAAATTTTGCAGCTCAAAAGTTTCATATGACATCTGGCAGGATAGCATTATATAATGCATGTATCGTGTACAATCTATCCCGTTCAATGCTTAAAACTTTCCATACATTTAAGCAGAAAAGAACAGTTCTGGATAAAACACAGGAGCCAGAAAAACTCTAATAATCGATAACATACTCTTCAGCGAAGGCCACCAATCGTCCAGCAAGCCGCCTGTTAAATAGAGCTAAGTTTAGAGGAGTAGTCAAAGTTTTCATCGACTCGAAGGGATTCCATGGCATAGAGATTGTCATGGCTGCCACCAGTTTACTGTCTGCACCAGTTTTAGCCAAGTAGTGGAAGAGAATCATCCTGCATTATTACACAAATGCGTTAAAAATAACTGACTAGAAATCCTAAAAATTGTCATTATAATATCGCCAATAAATTCATATCCACCAAAGAAATATATATAGTGACAAAACAAAATATGAGTAGCAGAAAACTACTCATATATATACGAACCCTCCCAGAGATGTTCCAACAGCAGCAAGAGGAGCTTCGGGGTACTTGGTTTTGATGTGATTGACGACATACTCTATGTCGTCTGTGTAGCATGCACAATAAGATTTAGCAGTCTGAAACAGTAGAGAACCTGGCATAAAAATATTGCTTGATTAGAATTTCACTGTTAAATTGAAATTACTTTGTATTATGAGCAAATTGAAGTATCAAAGAGGGTCAATAACATTGTTCCAATTTTTTATTTGAACTATACAACTGCTAGTAAGGGTAACTCCACAGCCATATTCTATATTTGATTCGGAAAATACCCACCGAATAATGAAGCATTAAGACAAAGCAACGACATCAGTATACTGACCTTCAAGCCTTTGCCACCCATGCCTCTGTATGAGAACACAACCAGCCTAAAACATGATAGAAGTGTGAACATATAGGCCCTACTGAACTTGTCATAATCTCAAGCAGTGGTGATGAGATGAGCTTCTAAAATGTGCTAATTAGTTGCAGTACTTGCCTGTAACCCTCCTTCTCTAGCCGAGAAGCAAAATGAAGAATGTAGTTTGACTCATTGTTGCCAGTTAAACCAGGTAGAAAGAGAACAATTGGTCTCTTGTTTTCATCATGCTGTTTGCTACCAGAATTGTGTTTCCAGTGCAGATGAACCTCACCATCATCAGGCAAATCAATATCTTCTGCTTCATCCCACAACACTCTGGGAGTCGTTCTCAGAGTAGCACCAGCAATTGTTTGCATAGTTGTACCAAACATAAGGAAAAATGGAGAAAAATTCTCTTGTGATGCAGGTATACATGTTTTTACAAATTTCTGCAGCAATCCTTGTTTGCAAATAAGTTGTGGGATCTAAAAAAGTAGATTGTGAGAACTAATCGGAATATGAATAATGCTTTGTATACCTGTTACAGTAAATGAGTAGGTCTATATAGTAACATCAAAGTGAGCTAGGCACAGCAAATTCAATTAGTGAAAAAAATTGGAAAAGCCTTCGTTCTTCGCAAAAACTTTAAGCAAGAGAAGACGTTTTATCTTTATAATATAGACCTATTTAATATTGTCGGTTGACTCCCAAAACACCACACACATGAATCTAAGACAAGCTAAATTTATCCGAAAATGCACCATAAATGGTTCTGAACTGCATGTGACACCTAATAGTTCGATTTACATCATTTAACAGGTTGGTTTACACTTTAAACTTTACAGACTTAGAGTCAAGAGTGAGAGTCTGAGAAAAGAGACTTATGTGATGTTGATTTTATGTGATACCATAATAAAATTTTATTAACTATTATTTAATTTGTTAATTTTTTATTTTACATTTACTACTTTAGGTCTAATATTATATTATCATTATGTGGCAATTAAATTATCCATAACAAACTTTTTATTTAATATAAATATTATTTACTTACTTTGCAAATTTTGTACTTATAATATAAAGCAAATGCCAGTCCAACGCTAACAGAAAGCTTGGTGATAAAAGCCATGCTACCAATGGAGTTAAACCAACTATGTACACACTCCGCTATCACATTCATTGTGATTGTTCCCTCTTTCAATTTCCTTCAACTGTTCTCCATTGGATTTTTCTAAACAGGAAACGGAATGCTTCCCCTGCACTCCGATACGGTAGCTTTAGTTTCTCATAGTAATCTCTATTTTTTTTATCTCAGTATCTCTGAAGTTTTTTGCAGTCAATGTATCCATTCTACTATTTACTTTATATTAAAATAAAGCACCAAAGTATGAAAAACATTTCAGTTTCTTTTAGATGAATATGTATTTGTAATGGCGTCCGCAATCGCGTGTTTAAACTAGCCTTTTTAGAGAAAAAAAATGGCAAACAAAATTAAACAAAGATAGATAGTGGAAGGATCCACTACTATCTTATATCTATTATCCACTATCTTTCATTAAAGCTGACAATTCACTCCATTGGGATTGTTTTCAAGATAGATAGTCAGTGTGGTGACAGGTTACTAAATTATTGGGTAACCTAACCTGTCGTTTCTAGGATTTTCATTTTTATTTTTATTTTACATAACATTTATTTAAAAATATTTTATATCAACTGATAGTCATAGTCATAATTAATAATCATAATCATAGCCATAGTGGTTAATTATAATTATCATTATATTAATCATGTTTGTATTATCATTGTTATAATAATAATTGTACTCATTGTGACCCCAATACACAAATCAGGAGTGCAAGATGATGCAAATAATTACAGGCCTATCTCACTAACTAAGTATTCCATGCAAACTACTGGAGCACATAATCCTTGGGGACCTCCTTGAGAAAATAGACGGTTTTCCACATAACCGCCAACATGGCTTTCGAAAAGGCCTTTCTTGTGAAACCCAGCTTTGCGCCACCATGCACGACATTCTTATCGCAACAGACAAAAATCACAGTGTTCACGCAGCTGTGCTTGATTTCAAGAAGGCATTTGACAGAGTACCTCATGCCCTACTTATCGAGAAGCTGTTTAGTATTGATAACCTAGATGATTACATAAAGCGATGGATATATGATTTCTTGTTAGGAAGGACCCAATGTGTAATCCTCAATGGCAAAAAATCATATAAACTACCAGTTACCTCCGGCGTACCCCAGGGCTCGGTTCTCGGCCCTGTATTGTTCCTTATTTTCATAAATGATCTTCCAAAAGAAGTAGACTGTGAAGTCGCACTATTTGCTGATGACACACTAATGTACCAAGCTATCACTTGCCATGAGGACACCTTGAGATTCCAGAAAAACCTGGAAGCATTGAGCGGCTGGGCTGTTAGATGGGGAATGGACTTCAACATAAAAAAGAGTAAAATTATTCAGTTCAACAACAAGGGCCTCTCCCCAAGCTACTCACTTGATGGGCAGTTACTAGACACTGTTGACGAAGTCCGATATCTGGTCCAAATCCAAGCTGACATGAAATTTACCGCACACATTCAGAAGAAAGTTATAACCGCAAAACAGCAACTGGGAATGGTGAAGAGGGCACTTTTCTGGGCTCCCAAGAAGGCTAAATTACAAGCTTACAAAGCGCTTTGCCTCCCACATCTGGAGTATGCAGCGGCTGCTTGGGATCCTTGTTGCAAACAAGAAATTTCCAGTATTGAGCTGCTGCAGGACCAAGCGGTGAGATTCATTGCAAATATCAAAGGGAGGTTTGGAGTGGAAGAAGCGAAAACCAAACTTTGTCTGGTTCCACTGCTTAAGAGAAGAAAAGACCAAAGAGTGAATCTTCTGATGCGCATCCTCTCGAAGGAAGAGCACCACCCTTCTCTGTCAGCTTCCTATGATAACATCATCAACAAGCCAATCACCACAATGGCCACCAGATCCCAGACTCGTGGGCTCCCTGCCACATTCCGTACAAACGGCTCATCATTCCACAATAGCTTTCTGCCGCGAACCATTCGAGATCTTAAGGGAGAAAAATAATTCTGCAACATACACTGCCAACAATGCCAATACATAAAAACAGGGCCGTCACAGGACCTGTGCTGAGGCCACTACAGCATAAAAATTGACACTTAATCATATTTAGCAAAAGCTAACACAAATTTTGTTACTACAGTTTACTCAAATGAGGCACGTCCCTTCCACTCACCCTAGTGGTCTAACGTGATGACTACTCTAAGTATGCTAAGTAAGTATGCTAAGTATTGTATTAATTATCTCAGATTCAGATAGGAACAGTAACAGTTGAGTTGTTCCAAACTTAAGATTAGATTTCTGCCACAACTAATGTATACCTAACCTCTAGCACACTGTTAGTAATGATGCATTCAACTTCAACTTGCACAATATGTGATAATAGAATGTTCTATCAACGACGAATCAGTAAGATGGATACAAATCAAGCCATCTTCCTTCAATCTCCGGTATGCATATGCCTTAGGTGCCCAGTGCTCAGACCGGTCTTGTTACTTATCTTCATGAACAACCTGTCTGAGTATGTCAACTGTTCAGTAGGACTCTTTAGTCTTTGCATGCAGCCTCACAGGTATGTCATGTAGTTTCATACCAAGAACTATCAGAGACACCAGAGGAAACACATGCCAACAAACAGAACATGGTGTAAAGCTGTAACCAGAAGTTCGTAGGCCTAAAGGAGGACTACCATACTACCAAAAAGTGCTAACAAGCAGCAGATTGCTGTAGCCCCTGTAGCCAAACAAATTGCTCACTGTTAGCCAAATGAGGCGCTCCTTAATACATTTAGTGTTCTAGAGTGTACGGTGTATTCAAAGATATTGCCTGGTCCGATAGATGGGGTATGTCATTCAACATATTAACATATCCTAAAGCAGTTTTATTGTTATAAGCTTCAACTCTACTGACAGTACTCTCGAGTACACCTTGAATGGCTCAGTGCTGGATCATGTTGATTCTACAAGATACCTCAGCATGACACTGCAATCAGATTGCAGGTTCGTCAACTACATATTAAAGAAAGAACGTGCTAGCTGCCAGAACTCACTTTGGGCCCCTGAATGAGCATTACTGATCGCTTACAAGGCCTTGTGTCTTCCTCACCTGGAGTATGCGAGTGCTGCATGGGATCCAACAAGTAAGATAGATAGAGTCGAATGCTGCCCGATTTACCAGCAACATTAAAGGGCGAGGAGATATTGAGAGAGCCATGAACAAGCTTGGTCTGCATGCAACCACTTAACCAGAGGAGAAAAATTGTAGAGTGGGACTTTTCCTGCGGATCCCCAAGAAGGAAGAACAGCACCCTGCTCTCATCGCTGCTTATTCTGACTTATTGAACAACATCAACTTTCTGGAAAATACAATGTAGTTTTCTACCCTGCTAATCACTGTCCAACAATGAGGCACGCCCCCTTCTGCCCCACCTAGGTGGTCTAGCGCATTGCAAATATTGTTGCAGGTTAATGTAAGTTAATCACTGTTTCTTAGAATTTTAAACGACTATCACCATCTATCATGATCATTCTCCTCAGAAATAATTAGATTCTCCTATTTATTAAATAGAGTATTAATTATAATACTCTTTTTTTGCTTATGTTAAATTATGTTATGTTTTTAATTAATTTATTACCTTTGACTTTAAAGTATTCAATGTTTGAGGATTTGACCATTCTAGTCAGTTAGGTAACACTTTTAGCTTCAAGATGATATGCAAATTGACTATATTTACTTTATTTACTTCAGTGTAATCAGACTGTAAAGTTTATATATTGCCAAAAATGCTCAGCTATTCGACAATAGGTGAATAAGTGACGTCACTTGTTCAGGTTATCACTAGTGCGAACAAGCGGCACATTGACTACTAGTTCTATGAGCCGCGCAAACACTGATTGTTCTAATGCAAATTACTATGAATCACCGGTCTATATTTAGTATTCATGCAACATGTACATAGCTTAATTCTTCAACTACTAATGTGTAAAGGGGATTCTACTTTTGTCCCGATGATTTGCTGAAATTTGTCAATGAACATGGGCTTGTTTACAATTGGTTTTAATAGGTCAACTAGTTATGTGCACTAGTACAATAAACTAAACTATAATTGTAAGGAGCATCATTCCCACAGTAACAATGGTAACAATTGACCTATTTATAACTAACACTCTCTCATTGGTTGTCTTTGTTTCTTTGTTCAACTATGTGGATGCTCTTTCATACTGAACAGACAAGTGACATCAATGAATAGTTGGAAATTCCTAGCAAAATTTCCTGAGCTTTTACAAAATCACTATATTTCAATGGTTTTTGGGGTTCAAATACAGCCATTTGTACATGTTCAACCAAGTCAAGTTGGGTATCATTCTGAAGCCCAAAATATGAACTTACTAACTGAAATACCTATATTTTGAATTTTCTACTACTTTAAATTAATATAATATTATATATAATGTTACATTTAATTTATATTATTAATAATTATAAACTATTGTTACTATTATTATTAATTGCCTATGTTAATTAGCTTAGGCCTACATAATATTATTATTATATACATGTATAAAGTTTAATAAAATTTTCAATTAAAGCTGTCAATTATTGTTATGCCTTTAATATGAATATTGTAATTGTGGTATATAATTTGGTGAAATTATAATATAAATAAAAAATAAAATATATTTGGTTATTTTATATCTAATTTTATTTTAATTATGATTACTTCAAAATAGTTTCCACAGTCCTCTGAGACTGGTAACCAGAGACTCATAGTAACGCTTTTATTCATCAAATAATCATTGGAATTGTAGATGGGCCTGAATAACGACAAGGATTTCACTGGACTATGACAAACAATATGACTCTCGTTAGGGTTTGAAAACCAACCAGCATTGTCCAATGCTTTATTATATGTACAGGTTTATTGTTCTAGCAGCTCTGCTGTGATCCAATGCTCCGTTATAGTTTAAACAAAGTAAAACTGCATAACGATGGTAGTGCATAGTGTTCACTTGATATGTTGGCAGATCCATGTGGATTTGCCAGCCTAGCATCAATTGGCAATACCTAAACCTAACTGACTTTATAAATGGTTACTACAATATATTTACAGTGTCAAGCTTATAATGGCATCAGCACTATTTGGAAATTCGGCACAGCGACAAGTGGGAAAGAAAAACTTGGTGGAGTTTAAAGCTGGAAAAATGTATCTTCAAGGAAAGATGTGCCATGCAGATAAGAGGAAGGGAACTGTATTCATTCATCAAACTGAGGATTCGTTAATGCACTTTTGCTGGAAAGACCGAACTACTGGTAAAATTGAAGAGGTAATACAGTTTTACGCTTTCAGTATTGATTAAAAATACAATACCATCTATTATAAGAGCCATTGCACGGCTATTATGTTTCGACTTTCAAAGTTATGTTATGAGTTTATTTTATTCCAGGATTTACTCATTTTTCCTGAGGAGACAGAATTTAAGAAAGTTCCACAATGTACCACTGGGAGAGTTTATGTGCTCAAGTTCAAAGCGTCTACAAGGAAGATATTTTGGTTGCAGGTGATTCTATAGCATTCAAATGCAATGTAACTTCATGTATTTCATAGCTCTTTTGGAGCTGATTCAAAATATCAAATCCTATATAGCTGAATGGTGGTTTAAAATGGATGAATAGTACACTTAACTGACATTCAATGATAACATGTAATGTAGGAACCCAAATCTGACAAAGATGATGAATATTGTAAGAAAGTGAATGAACTACTGAACAATCCACCTTCTGTTAGCTCTGGACGTGGTGGTGGCTTTGGTGGTGGAACTGGAGGATTGGCCGATCTTCAGTCATCAGAACTTGCAAACCTTGGTAACACTTTATACTCATGTTAGATACAGCAATATGTTTGCTCTTATAGAATATTTGTAGTTGATTTAAAGAAACAACGTCAGTTATTTAGTTGTTCGTAATTCTGATACTTGCTAAAATAGGCAAACCTTGTATTGGAAGATTGTATATTACTATTTTAGGAGACAATGATTTGTCTAGCCTGCTCGGTGGTATGAGTCAGGAGCAATTGTTGCGTCTGATTGGTGGTGTTGGTAGTCTCGGTGGAGGCAATACTGGGCTTACCAATGCTCTTCGAGGAGCAGGTAGACCTACTAGTACTCAGAGTCAAGACTCTGCCATGCCCATCAGAGTACAGTCTGCTCCCGAGACACAACCAAGTGGAGAAGAAGACGCTGGCACCCCTCAACCAAGACCTGTGACAGCTGCTGCTTTGCCAGGTGGTCCACCTGCTGCCGACTCGAGAGCAGGTGCACAATCCATCCAACTTAGTGACCTCCAAAATGTTCTGTCAAACATTCAAGGTAGGTCTCCATTCTGAGTTATTTATTGCTATACTCGAATCAGTCAATTAGTCGATGGTCTGAACTCACCTAAACTAGCCCCATTGTAGTATTTCTATATTTTTAGTGCCAGAAGGTGGTGCTGAGCCAATAAACCTGGCTGAAACTTTGAATTCTGAAAAGATGATACCCATACTTGCTGACAAAGCTGTTCAAGAGAGACTTGCTCCCTTTCTCCCACAAGATGCATCTATTCCTTCTAGTGAAGCAGAGTTAAGAGCCACAATATCGTCTCCACAGTTTCAGCAGGCATTAACTAGTTTTAGCAGTGCACTGTCTAGTGGTCAGCTAGGACCTGTGTTAACACAGTTTGGTCTTTGTGAAGCTGCTGTCACAGCTGCCAACCAGGGAGGTGAGATACATACTTCTGTATAAGTCAGTCTTAAAAACATTTTGCACTCAAAAATTGTTCAGTTCCCTAGATGATTAAACAAAGAAATTCATGCTTTTCCTGGATTACCAGGAATTTTAACGAAAATATCTATCTTTAGATTTGCAAGCCTTTGTAAAAGCTATGCAAGAGGACGAAACCAAGAAAGAAGAAAAGATGGATGAAAGCTAAGCTTCCTCATTCTGTAGCTAAATTGATTGTAACATGCTTCATATAATTATCATTGTAACTTCTTTATTTACTCAAATATAAATAATAGCCAAGGCTGTTAGCACCAGAGACAGTTTTTTTGACAAGTTTTGCACTTCAAAAAGTGATCTATAAGTGTCTACACTCCTCAAAAAATTATACAAATGCTATTTATTTAAATCATTGAGGTTATTTTTGTTTGGAGTCGTCTTTTCAGTTTCAGCATATGGCTGAGTAGTTGTGTCCCCATTCATTGTAGGTTTATTTAGGATTTTCCTTTCTTGAACTTGTTTACCATCATCCCCTGTAACAAGAAACTATTGGTTGATGCCTTGCTTTGCAATAATAATACTTAAATATGTTCCATTTCATCATTGTGCTCACTAAGTTTTTGTCACAATAACTAAGCGAATAGTGAACAACCCAAACAGTTACTGGGTTTTTGACTGGGTGAGGTACAAATTAAGTGATGACAACTCCACTCGCTAAAAAAGAATTTTCAATGAAGACACAAGGCTACTAATCAGGATAAGAAGTTGTTCCCTCCCATTTGTTAGCCACTAGGAGAGGACAACTTCACATTTCTGAAGGATTTTTGGAACTAGTTTTAAAAGTTAGCTCAGTAAACAAATTATGTACTTACATTCGTCTGGTGGTAAACTTCCCTCTTCAATGGCAGTATCTACTGTGGCAGATGATGCAAACTTGATCAATGCCTGCAAAGCTGCCTTGTCATTGGAATCCTCTACAGTGGCAGCATTCCCATTAAATACCTGAGCTGGGTTAGTCTGAAGTGTTACCAAGGTCATACAATTTTTTGTATTTGTGCCCTGTAAGGTGATGCAAAATGGAATAGGTAAAATCAGACCTGTGTAATGGTACAGTAAGTCAATATTTAAATCAATCTTAGGAATTTTTACATGTAAATACATCTATGTAACACTAATATAATAACTCTAGAAAAGTGGACAAAAATTATAGTCTTGCACAGTTCAAAACATACAAATTCACATCACACCAGATTTACCTTTGGAAAATCTATGAATTCTACTTCAAAGCCCATACACTTGCCAAGGTACTCTAACTTATCTCTGGGCCGCGAGAGAGAAAGCTTTGGGCGATCTTCAGCAGGTAACAAAGTTTCACTAACATCAGATTTCCCTGCAATAATGTTAGGTAAGTAGACAGTAGTGCTTGGCCAAATAAATAATCACTCCAAATGTAAATTCATAGCCCACAACATTGGGTTTCAAAAAGAAAATTTGTTTCGCATATTGTATGCCCCACTTGATACATTTAGAACAAAGTGAATCACTTCACTTTTATATCTACACTCATGTACACTTGGCTGATTTGTCATATTTTACGATCAACACCACAATTCACATAATAGATTATTGTATAGTACTCACCTTGCTCTAAAAGCTCTTTTGCAAGTGAGGCTGCAACATCTGCTTTGAATACTGGTATCTCCTGTTTGGAGGTTTTATCATAGGTGTCTGTCCGTACTAGGACCCCTGGTAGCTAGATTACATTAATACACATGGTTAGTAAACAACACTTCTTACATCTCACTCTGAGAAGTATATTATGAATATCGGTCAATACACTAGCTGTAAAATCCTACCTTGTTAGCGGGAGGAGAGTCTACGAATGTGACATGCTTGCTTTGCTGAGATGGAGAATTACCGGAACAGTCTGAAGATTTTAAAACGGATTTCCCAGGGAGTGGAGATGGTTTGCTGTATCCCATGACTTGTAGCATTTCCTCTGCAGCGTTACGTTTTGCTAATTTCTTGTTGGGGCCCTTTCCTTGACAAGTTCTATCATTACACTCGACCTGTTGAATATAATTAATTATATCAAAGTACATGCACGAGTACATTGTAGATTCACATCAAATTTGCTAGTCATATCAGATCAACATGTTCATAAGAGCAACAAAGATATTATAATTTTGATACCAACAACAGCAACAATTGTTAGAATCCACGTACTTGAATAATGAACTCGCGTCGTCTGGGTAACCCATGTTCCATAACCAATGTGTATATGGGTTCTCTTCTTTTATTAGCTTGTTGTATTTGAATTAGTCTACTAATGGGATTTATACCTGAGCCATATTCTACATTTGCCTTCTGCATCTATAAAAATATGATTTCGGAATCTGTTGATCCAGTTTTGATAAAGTATTCACAACTGACCATATAGCATTATTTGGCACAATGTTGTTAGCTTTAAACAGTGACAACTTGGCCAACACAACATCTATACTAATAATATCACAATTATGGATGGTACCTTTATTAAATTTCTGTTTTTCTTTTTGTTTGCTACATTTTTCACTCTTTGTTTAGTTTCTAAAGTAGGTTCATTCAACTCTTTTAGTTTAGCGAGCATAATCTCAGCAGCCTTCTTCTTGCTTTGTTTCTTACTATTGCCTTCTCCTTCTGAGACTAGGTCACCACATACTGACCTGTAAACAAACATGTGTTAGGCTAACCATAGTCCCTTGTCATTCAGTACACATACTAACACTAATATTCCAATAATATACTAAAGGGTAAGCCAGGCAGCTATTGCCTAAAAATATTAAATTGTTGTAATACCATGTAAGAGGTATTGCAATGTGAGTGGGTAGCTATTGATGTATGCCACAATTCAACTTGGAGGGAATAACTATGTATGTTTGTTTGAAGAACATTAAAGGCTAGACCAGTACGGTTGTAAAATAACTTCATTCCCACAACTATTAATAGCCGTTTAACAGTGGTTATATTGCACAGTGACAAGTGGGTACAGCAAATCAAGCATCACACCTGGTGGTAAAAGATCTCAAGTGCGGAGGCCCAGATTCGTGTATGACTTCGAAAGTGATAACCTTCCCAAACTGCAATGCGAGTTCGTGTACTTGGCTAATTTCTGACTTATTAGCACCATTGGTGTCACTGTCAACAGTGGATGGGGCAGGCGACAATGGGACAGCATCTTCCTGAGATGTAACTAGAAACACAAGTGACATTGTTGCGATTAGACGAGGGTACGATTGCAGTCAGCCATATTAATTTAAAAGTCACGCGGATGGCCTATAGGAGTAATGCTTTGAGACAATTTAAAATTCTAGTGTTGCAGATCAGGAGACTTGTCATGAGGACTAGAATGGCTCTACTATCTCAAAAACCTTTACTGTTCTAAAAGACTAGATAATTAATCTGATCACTAGAAGATACAAACACTACCTGAAACCTGAGAGCCATCCGTTGGCGCTGGTGAAGCCTCCACTGTTGGCAGCGTCTTCAACTCCTCAAAACTAGGCGAGGAATCCTTGAGTGGTGGGTCCTTGGAAGGTAAAGGGATGTTCTTTAACACCTTCAGGGCTTTACTAGCAGCGTTATGACGGGCGTGCTGTCTAGTGGTTCCATGACCTTTGAACTCATGCTTGCCAATTTTGAGTACTACTGCAAATGGTTGGGAGTACCGATGTCGGATGTGTGGGGGCATAAATCTGTGTAGATACAGAAACACATTACAAAGGTTAATAATATGTACATTTAGATAAATATAATGGTGCACAGACTAGTAGTGAAGAGACAATAGATGTACTCAAAGATAACATAAGGTGTGTAAAAATTATATGAAACATCACTGTCAAGTACAGTCATTGGAGATAAGGGGTTTTAGTGACTGTATGTATTACCTCAACATGGCTAAATGACAGCATTTATCTACATGTAATATGAAAGCTAAAACCTACATAAAATATCTCACATTGACATACGATGTGCATTACATATTACATCTTAATGTAGAAGGGTGTGCTATATTATCTGGTATACTTACGGGCTATGGTAAATGTGAGGTGGGGGATGCATTGGGTGATGGTAGTGATGCATCGTGGGATACATATATGGTGAGTAACTGTGAGGCATACGAACTGTATCTACATTGATGTATGAAGCTTGCTCACCAAGCTTCATTGCGAATGCATTCAGTTCTACTGTTGGGGTTACCGGAGGTTCTATAATACAATAAAAATATTATAATACATGTATGTACAATGCTATACATGGAAAATAAAATGGTTTGGTTTAATGTCTTACAACACCAGCTCTGTAAAAACTAGCAGCAAGACCATCATTTAGAAGAATGAGTAGCAAATTTGCTGCCAAGATATTGTATGTAAAAGCTTGAGCTGTGCGCAGAGATAGTCTTTATAGCTTGATCACAAGTACAAGGTTTATTGGTTGGTGAAAAGAAAAGAGTTAGAATATTATCGCAGCTGGTAGCTATGAATAGGGCATCACTTAGAGCAATCAACTATAGCAGCATACTGGTGTTGTTTGGAGCAGCAGGTGGTGTCTCTACTCGTGCTGGTTTGCTAATCGGTCTACTTAATTTAGTCGTACTTAGAGCTTCTTCAGCGGCAGCGTGTTGAGCTCTTTTAATACTGCTACCAACAGCCAGGTAATTCTCGCTGCCAATTTCAAGCTGAATATGAAATTCTTTTTTGTGTGCTGGTCCTTTTTCATCCACCAACACATATTTATGAGCAAGCTAAAATAAAAAATAATTTCAAAGCATTGTAGTGAACAGCATTAATAATAACCATACATCAAAATCAAATAAAACAACAATCACAAGCACATTAACAGTATAGTTAGTGCAGTGCTATTGCCTACAGCATGTTGTCTACCTTGTTGAAACGTGCTAGCTCATTAATCTGACACATAGGGGTTTTCTCTTTTGTGTTTGTCATACTACGGCGATTGTCTGGCTGGTTTCTTCCACTCTTCATAGAAGAGTTTCTCATATCAGATGTTACAGGAAGGACTCCTCGCTGCTGTTTATGCGGTGCTTTCAAGTCTGCAGAAACGGCAGCAGGAGTTGCTTGCACTCCAACATCTGTGCTTGTAGAGGATGTTGAATCTACAAGTATCATATTATCCATTAAACTAACACATAAAGCCGGACAGAACTTTTGTATATTTCTAAAAAATTAAATCCAACAGACTAAATTAATGAAAAACTAGTGCTTTTAAAAAGAAACCATAGACTAATGTGTAATATAGGCCTATAAATGCATATATAGGCCTACAAAATTTACCCACCAACAACTATTGTGTGGGTCCTCACAGTAGGCACTTCTGTCCCTGTCATGCTATCCTCCACGTTTAGTGAAGTAGCAGAACCTAGAGAAGTCTTTGCATTCACCAAAGGTGTTGTTGAAGTGTGAGAAGGAACATTGGTTGTAGCTATGCCATTGGTCACATTCTTATTTCTAATACTAGTGGGAGGTATTCGACAGTTTAATTTTGAAGCGGAAACTTCAGAATTAGACATGGTGAATCTACAATACAACAGAACACAGAAATAATGTGTTACTTGTCTCTATTTTTAATCGAATAAACCAACAGCCATCCACAGTTGAATAAATTGGCTTTTTTTGCAGATCTTCATTAGCAGCCATTGTGCTAATGATAAAAACCTGCCAAAACTAGCCAACATTTGGTGACACTGATCTAACTCTCTTATATGCTTGTGTAAAGCTAGAAAGTTATGAAATCCATGTGAAACCAGAAACGCAGAGCAGCAATCAATAATGTGTCGACTTGTGGGACCAAGTGAATGCGTTCTATAGAATAACAGGACTACATATACATGTATAGCCTACTCATGCACTTTCAACAGAGGACTCTTCAGAAGGATGACCTACACATTCAAGCAAGCAGAAGACATTGACTAAATTGGCTTTTGAATTACCGTCAATTTGAATCTGGCTAAAATATTTTAAAGTGATACTCATGTTTTGGCTTGTAACACTTTATCCACACTGACATAATTGTCCTATGCATGGTAGTCATAAATGAAGTTACTGAATATTTTAGGTGGTAGAGTAACAAACTACAAAGCCAGAGGTGTTTTATGAACCAGCTATCAACAAGAGCTGTTACTATTGTAATAATTGTCAGTTCCAGTTCACAACATGTTATGGTGCAAGCTTATAAATTCTCTGTGTCTTGTGTAACCTATTCAGTTTAACAGTATTATAATACTGTCTGTACATGTACATTGTATGTCCAGATGTACATATAAATACATGTATGGTCAGTAGTGCCTATGATATTGGATTGAATTGTAAGCATTCTATAAAGACTTTGCAATACAATAGGCTATGGTTAGCCAGTAAACATGCTAAGAGGTATGATATATCTGTTATATTCTCAAACTACTAATGACTTTGAAGTTATCAGTGACTAAAATGCCATTACAACTGTTTACAATGGCCAATTGGAACGATGAGTTTGAATTCATGCATCTCAAAACAACCACATATTTGCGGCCTAGTAGTGCCAAAGACTGTGACGCACACCATGATATACCAGGGTTGGAACAATGGCATTCGGTCGGATTTCCAGGCGGCTGGCTGTCTAGGCTTATAATAATGAAACTACATAATTTTCTACTTCAAATTGAAAAATATCTGTAGAACTGAAGTCTGCTGACACGGAAAACTGACATGTGATTGAGTATATTTTCAGAAGGCAAATGCTCACCTTGCCCCTTGATTGTTATGACCCCCATGATATACATGTATGTTAAATCTCTGACCTTGTACTTGACACACTTGACCCAATCAATAGCATACTTTTTATGATCAAAATTGATTAACATCTTGTAGGGTAATCATTCGACATAAATTTTATTGACATGGAGATTCTAAGGAAATTTAAGTTTCTTAGTATAAATTGTGCAGTACAGATAAGTTATACTAAACCTGAAACACAATCACAAAGTATGATATGGTGTAAACATTGTTAGTCAAGTGTCATTGGGATAAGCAGATTTGCCTCATCAGAACCACACCCGTTCTACCCATTATATAAGTAGTTCGGTGCACATGTTATCTGCACTGACTAAACCGTTAGCTGTCGGATGGGAGTTCACCATGAGAACCATTCGTTTGCGAGTTGTGACTTCTTCATCTAGGATTGACTACTCTTACAAATTAGTTTTTGCTTCCCTCTCTGTTTAGGCTAATGCTTTACTGTTTACCCCTGGTGTAGTCTGTATAGGCTATGTATTTACGTCAGGCAAGGTAGAATCTCCTAAATAATTTCAGTGAAGTTAGTTAAGCCTACTGCCTTTGACATCATTGGACCAGGGTCCACAAATAGCTTCGCTTGTGTCATTAATTTTGAAACCCCTGCTAGATGCTCTTAGTCTTTAGTCTTTTTGGTAGTAGTGGAAAAACGTCTGAGGTTAAAAGTAAAACTAAATAGTGCAATATTTTAATACTTAATACTAATAATAAAAATAAATAAGACCAGGTTATTTTATTTCCACACTACACTTACACTACTTGTTACTTCCATTAAATTTAAAATTAGTTAATAATATTAATAATTATAATTATAATACCTGTAAATTGCTGCCCTGTCGTTTGGGCTGTTATTCTTTACCCTAACCACGCCAGAACCAGGATCAAACCTTTCTTTTTTTGTTTTGGTAAAACAACTAATGTTAATAAATTAATGATTTATTTCCAGTTTTCATTTAACGTAGTCTGAACAATCTCTTTTTGATTAAAAGCACATTACATTAAAATGACATACCAGCTTTGAAGACAGTTGGACAAACAGTAAAGAAATTGCAGGGTTGACATGTCTATATATGCCACATCTACCCAGCACCCGGTTCCATAACAACTTCCACTAAAGGTCTATAATAACAACAATAATAATAATTGGTTTATCTATTCCAACGTATACTTTGTCATCATAATCACCTTCAGACCGAGATCGGAAATGACTGATCCACATTTGGCGACTTTTGAGCTGACAAGTCGCCACAGAACTCCTTGTCACGGAGTTATCTTCTCCGACAAAAATATATGTCATACCTGCGACTCTGGGTTATCTTCTCTTGAGTTATAAGCTACATGTGCAGGAGGGAGGAATTCTAGTCTACCGCATACTCAACCCAGATAGATGGCGGCGTATGTATTTTTCATTTGCTCGTTTGATGTTGCCATTGCTATTCTAGAGAACATAGGTCTTGTTCTTAAGTATTCCTAGCATTTAACAATTAGGTATTTTATAGAGGAGATAAACTGTCACTTAATTTTAAGTATTGGATTTTCATTCATTAATCATTTCAATAACCAGAGATGCCAGTTAAAGTTAAAGACTCTCACTCGAGTTAATTCAAGCAACATTTTATGGCATATTATAAAGACTTGTAGCTTGAATATACAGCTGTCAAAAACTTGTAACTTGAATTGTAATTAAATTAGGCTATGATCAAAGACTCTTAACTCACACATCACTATGTTGAAATATTCAATAACTCGAGTTTTCATTGGGCAGCTGTGAATTGTAATCAAATGACCACAGTTATAACCACCAACCACAACCACAATTATAACACATTTTACACTAAAACTGTGACATTTTGCTTTGAAATTTGATTTTCTAACACCATTTCCTAACAAAATTTCACCATAAGCTAAACAATAACTCAATAACTCTATAAAAAGAATTGAATTGAAACTTGCTTGTAGTTAACTTGGATAACTTGACAAAAACTTGAGTTTCTGGGGACATGTAAATATTTAACTTGTAACTTGAAAATTTTGATCTGTCACTGAAAGAATTGACTTGTAACTTGAAGAGTCACAACTAAGAGTTGGCCATAAAAACTTGAGTTTCCAAAATAAAACTTGCACACATCTCTGTCAATAACCTAACGACAACGAACTTGAAGAACTATACTATTCAATTCTATAATATAATAATAATTTAATAATAACTATTACATTTACTACCTATAACAATAACTATTACTATGTATAATCAATAATCATAATGAAATGTAATTATTTTGTATTATTTTAATTATTTATTTTTATAATTAGTAATAATATAATAATAATTAGAAAATAGTTTATTAAAGGTGGACTGTACTGAAATTTTGAGGTTATAAACTGAATGCACCATTAGAAAGCCTAGTAGCAGCTGAACCAGTTAGCACAATACCAGCTGGGCTCTAGGATGTCATCATGGTACCCAGCTCTGCTAAAACTAGTGAAATACATCATTGCAGGGAGTGAATGCCAGACCAGGCATTGTGTTATTATAAACAGAAAATTTTAATTGAGGTTTTATCTTTGTTGCACTAGGCATATCACAAAACGAAAAAATGGGTATGTAGAGCAAATGCTAGTTAATATTCCTAGACAATAAAAAGTACAATTTGTTGCAAAAAATTATCAAAATGACTTTTGAGTTTGCAATTTGATTGGTCAATAGGCTACTTGTTTATCTCATGGATAACATGCCTACTTATTAGACTGGTGTGTTGAACATGTAGAACGTAGTACTAATAATTGCTAGCATCTGTTTTATTGAAGGAACACTGTATTTCTTTTAAAACTGTTGTGAGAACACAATATTGCTTCTATATAGTGAGTCACAGTTGAGATAATCAAAAAAGAAGTTTTGAGAATTGACATAAAACTAGGTGGAGATAACTCTTAATGCTGACATCATTGTGGTTATTTTAGAAATTTTGGGGTTACTTTTTTGCAGTTTAGCATCTATTAGCTACTACTAAAACAGTTTAGATATGTTTGTGTAGGTATCAAGTAATACTAACATAGTTAATTTGGTGACAAACATTCTGAAATTTTCAGTACAGTCCACCTTTAATAAGTAAAAACCAAGGAGTAAAAACACATTTATTTAATTTTATAGTTTAGTTTTATTAGAAATTAGTAAATAAAATTACGATTAAAGATCAGAAAACAAGATTTTCATTTATTTATTTAAGATAAAGATTGATAGATTGAAGACTCATTCAATCATTGGATGAATCTTAAATGATTGGACAGTGGCAATCAAAACGAGAATCATTTTGCCAACAGGACGAGTTGCCGATGGTACGACTTGGCACACCCACTACAATAATTAGGCCTATGTAACTGAACTTTCACAGTCACTAGTCACAAAAATTGTTTCTTGCTTTAATGACTGTCCCATATGCAGCACGCCCCTTCCACTCCCTCGATGGTCTAGCATGACAATAAACTCCATATAAGTCCATGCCTAACGTTATTAATTATTTTATAGTCATTATATTATTACTAGCTGCTACTAATATAAGGATAATAAATTTATATATATTAATATTATTGTCCTAGCTTACATAAGTGTTTTAATGGCAACAAAGTTCAAATTCTGTATTATAAGGTGTCTTCGCGACCTCTTGGATGGACCCGTGTCGCAAATAAAAATCACAAGATGGCCGTTCTACCTAGGCCAGAAGGGCAATTGGCATGGGATTTTGCTTGGCCGGACGAAACCATCCCTAGCTCATTGGCACACCTGAGTTCTTTGTGCAAAAATAAGGATTTTGGTTCTGGCCCTGGCATGTGTGCCAGAAAATATTTTTGCAAATTGGCCTGGGTTTGAAATTTAAGCCTATTCTTAACTAACAGGATACACTGATGCATCCATTTTGATTTTTGTCACTTCATTCAAGACAGCATTTGAATAATTTGTCTCAAAATTGTATGTTTTTAGAATGCGGTCAGAAAGTAGGAGCCCAAGCAGGCCAATAAAGAGGCAATCAAGAGGTAGATCCCCAGTAAAGAAGAAGAACAGAAAAACCTCAAGAGGCTCATCAACTGGTAGCTCATCAGCAGGTAGCAATTCAGGCAGTAGTTCATCGGCTTCCAGCCGTTCTGGTTCATCATCCAGCAGTTCATCTGGTTCAAGTTCATCTAGGAGCCGAAGCCGATCTGAAAAGCGTCCAGGAGCCAAACCAGTTACTAGAGAAAAGAAGTAGGTGGTAGAGTTGTTGGTGATTTTTCTGATGCAAAATATGGTTTGCTACATATGACTATTTGTGAATAATAGTTATTTCGACTCAGGCTTATATATTATTCATATGATGAATTTGTATGTAGGTCACGATCTCGCTCACCTAAAAGAAGGAGGCGGTCTCCCTCGCCTGTGAGGGCTACAAAGATACACATTGGAAAACTTACACGAAATGTTTCTAAGGAACACATCCATGAGATATTTTCTGTGTATGGAATTGTAAGTTGTAATTGCCCTTTCAGATCAAAAATTTAGATATTGTATAAAATTGCTAAATCCAATTGAAATTTCGATACCTAGTCATAAAAGTGATTCAAAGTCCGGGCATTTAAATGTTAGCATCTGTTGCAGATTAAGATAGCTGAGCTCCCAGTGGACCGAAAGATGAACATCCCATCTGGTCATGCTTATGTGGAGTTTACAGAGTCTGAGAGCGCAACAAAAGCAGAGAAATACATGAATGGAGGTGAGTAAGATGGTTTGAAGTTGCTTTGAGTGCCTTCAGACTTGCCATTGTCACTTCTACCTGTAGGCCTATGCATATTATATATGGTTGTCAATAATACTAGCTTCACAATGTTGGATAAGAAAGTGAAACGGTTTTTTGCATCGCTCCAAAGACAATTTTCGGGCTAGGTACAATCTTTTATACTCACCAACATGGAGAGAACTATTAAACCGTTATTCAGAGATCAGTTGAGAATTGTTCTAACAATATTAATTGACCTGGAAGGGATTTCAAATATGTTTGTTTTGTTTCTGGGATGTTAGCGGTGAAGTATTAGTAATAGTATTACCACCACTCTTATTATACAGTGTATGTAGATATAACAATTAAGATTTATACTTTTGCATCTATTCCTGTCTAAAAGGTAATTACCATGAACTAATAGGTCTAAACGCCGGCAAGGTGTGATTCCCAGGATGGTGTCTTGTCCATTATGTTTCTAAATTGAAAACAAGTGACTACTCAGTAATTGTATTTTTAAATAGCATATTTTTCTAGATAGAGATGTAGACATTAAGCTAATCTAAGAATCATCTATTGTCTCTCTATGTTATACTAGTTCTATGTAATCAATGATACCAAGTATTGTGCAGTGCACTAGCTATTTATTAACATGATAACTCCAATGCTTACACTCTCTGTATTGACTCCAATAATACATGTAATTATGTGTATAACTTTATATGTTGTGGAAACATTCAATCAGGTACGCCTGTTAGTATAGAGCATAACAGCATCTTACCACCCACTACACTGTGTTGATATTTCAGGTCAGATAGATGGCCAGGAGATTGTAGTGAGGTGTGTTCTACCTCAAAGAAGACGTAGCCCTCCTCGAATGATGCGGGGTCCTCCTCGTGGCCCGTGGATGAGAGGTCGATCACCTCCTAGATTTAGAGGACGAAGGTGAGTACCACGTCTTAGTCTTATGGACTATCTATCAGTATTGTTATGTTGGATGATAACATGGCTAGTTCTACATTATATGCTCACCTTCCATTTGCCATTAGTATTTTTTTTAATATTCGGTAACTTAATTTGATCGAGTTGATTTTACTGAGTTTTCAAATTATTAGCTTATGAAACTTCGGCTGACCTAGGTTATAAGGAGTTTTCAAAGTTGTTAGTTGTTATAATATACAACTGGGTTTAAAAGTAAAATTGAGCAAAAATAATTTTACAAAGTTGTAACTTCAGAGAATAGTTTAGCGGGTAGGTCATAATTGGGAAAAATACCCATGTTATTATATATCGGATTTTGGCTACAGCCATATGTTGGATATTGACTACATCTGTAACAATCCCTATAACATGTGAGTTATAAAGTTGATACTGTAAGGGAAGAATCGCATTTAAAAATGATATTTCCACGATTTTCTGTCTAGTTTTAAGTTGTGGTAAGCTTTTGCAATGAATTTCTGTGCAATAATTATACATATATACGCAATAACCATTTCTTCCAGGTCACCCATGCGTTCTCCGCCCAAACGAAGGAGTCCCCTTAGACGAGGTTCACCAAGACGTAGTCCTTTACGAAGAAGAAGTAGATCGAGGTCAGGAGGTAGGCGTTCCAGATCACCAATTGGTCGCCGTTCAAGGTCACCACGCAGGAGCCCTCGTCGTCAATCCAAATCCCCAATTAGACGAAAGAGAAGCAACAGTAGCTCGTCCCGCTAAAAAAGATGTAAATTGGTTATCAACATACATGTAGTTGTATTGTAAATAGACTAAAACTAATGTTGTAGTAATTTCTTTATGTAAATATTAATAAATGGTATTCTATTATACTACAATTTTAAAGTCACAAATTGTCTTTGCACGGTGAAGACAATTGATTGATAGCCATCTTTGTGAAGGTATAAAATTAAATGTTCCCACAAATAAAACTGGATGAAAACACAATATTATCATAATCTGATGTTTTTTATTCCATAACTGCACAGTGAACCTATATAGGTTCTACACACATGGAAAGTGATTTATCTGGCTGTATGAGTGGAAATGAAACCAGCAAGAGCACCATTATATGAAAATACTTAGTTGACCTTGTCAAAGATTTTAGCCCAACTAATATTTTGGTCTAAAATCATTTCAGATGGTATGACTGTGCATGGGTACCATAGATAACTCTATGATGGGTACACTACTTTTTCTTAGAAGCGATAACTCTATGATGGGTACACTACTTTTTCTTAGAAGCGATAACTCTATGATGGGTACACTACTTTTTCTTAGAAGTCTTTGATAATAGTGCAAAGTTGCCCTCTCTCCTTTCAACTGCTGCAAAGTTATCCTCTCTCTGCCCTATAGTCAATATACATGTAGCTTGTCACTGGCAGTACTATACCTCATTTGCCAACTTGAGGTTTCACAATCATTATGTGCTGAATAGAATAATTCAACATAATATCTTGCTCTAATCACATTTAATATACCAGAGTATGCACATTGTAGTGCATAATTTAAATTTACACATAAATATAACCAACTACATGTATGTAGGAAGGGAATATGCCAAATAATGGAACAATGCTACTCGTTCTCCCATATAGCCCACAAGACAATCAGGAAGACCATGGCATATACTTCATGACTACATGCACACATAGCCAAGCAAGTTTACTGTGCCAATTCCAATCAATCAATAATGAAAACAATAGGTTATTGATAAAACACTAAAGTAAGACCATACTGGTTTACACAATATAACATTTCCAAATTCCAAGTGTGTAATAAATTGGGACTTCCCCATGAAATTGAAACTGCGGCAGCTTATAAGCACCAAGCATTGTGAGGATTGTTAGCCCTTTGATCAGTGTTGTACTGCTCAAGTACAGGTAAGTAGTCAAAATGTCTACGCAAAATATTCAACTATATTAGGTTTGGGGTGAGGTCCTACGCTATCACCTTGCATATTATGTTATTAATTGAAGCCCTACACGTTATTCTAACTACACATCACTAGGTCACTGCAGAGCTCACTCAATGGAAACAGAATATATGTGCGAGACATGATGTATAACATATTCACATCACAGTCATAGTGGGCTTCTGTAAACTGTTGGCTGATATTTTGTTTAAAGGAAGCTCCATTATATTGTTTCATTTCATGGACTACCAATCTCATACATGCATATGTGTTATTGTTTCTATTCTAGCATGGCTTCAAATAACGCTGATGAGCATGAAGAGCTGGTACAGATTATACGAGGTAACCCACTTGCCCTGAGTCTCAATTTCTGCTAAAATCAACTTGTTACAATTTTTGCAGTATCAAGACATTCCTGTGTTCGATGACCATCTTGTAATGCTCTACTGTGATATGATTTTCATAAAAATATAATATTCATTGTACATGTACATGACATAGTATACTCTATGCCTACATTACTCTACACTAGCCATTATATTGCATAAAGGCCAATAAGTTTAAATATACATGTATCTACATATACTTCATATTATGATTTGTGGAAATAATGTTCTCTTTTGTAGAAAAATTTGTCATTGCAAGTCCAGCAGTTGAAGAGCTGGATTCAAATAAAGAACATATGCTGAATAAGAGTGAAAAATGTGAGTACGGAAAATTAAACATTCTTTTCCATATCTAGAAAGCAATTCGAATGAATCTACAAAATATTTTGAAAAAACTGTAATCACATGATGATCGACAATATTATGCTAAAAGTAATCCAAACTTAACAGGAAGTATCTGAGTGATGTGAATTATTAGCGAATACCAGCTGAAAGACACCGTCCCAATAAAAATAATCTAATCAAAATGGACTGAAGTAATAGCGTTACATAAGAATCTCTTGTAGCAAGTCTTATCAGCTCAAAGCAGAAGAGGTTGCACAAACCCCACCATAGCATTTGATCATAGAACTGTGATGATTCTTAGTCTAAATTATGCAGACCAGTACCAACGCGCCCACCTATTATTTTGAGGTTTGGAACCTCGGCTAACCCAGAATAAGTGATTAACCTGGTACACTCATTGTATCATGTCTAGCATTAGGACCAGAAATTGGATGAGGGCAGGAAAACAAGATCTCTGCCAACAGTATTGCTGTTTATCCCATACTATGATATTATTTTGCTATTCAAGTGTGCATGCATGTATTATTGTAATGATCAGAGCACACTAAGGGGTGTGTTGGAGAGTTTATCCTATGCAAAAATATACAGACATACAAACATACAAATATGCAAACAAGTACTATAGCTAAAAATTGTATTAAGTCATGCAGATGCGATGCAGGAAAAAATATTATAATAAAGACAATTATTGTATTATTTTTGCAAGAATACAGCCACTCGGTCTGCCATTACATGACAAGGAACGATTAGACATTGGTAGGGACGGCTTGGACAAAACCAGTGAGCACCTGGGTCAGGCGGAAATAGAAAACATATGCATATAATGTTATTATTCATATTCAATAAGCTACAGAATGGAGAATGACAGTTAGTTAGTTGATCAGGGGAGTTGTTGTCACCTTATGGAGTTGCCAGAACACCAAATTATTATTACTTCATTTTAGCCACATGTATGTGTTGATCATTAGGTTGGCTCTACATAATTTTATTTACTGCAAAAATACATTCAATCCCACTGAGAAACTGTGTAATACATAGTGTAAAGTACATTTTCTCATTTACATGATGAAAAGAATGAATATTATTGTACATGTATGTGCTATTGCAATATTAACCATCCTATGTTGAATTCCTATATTTTAGCATAACATACGCAGATACTAATAGTAACCACAAATTTAGAGATAAATTGATAAACCCAAAACCTTTTTACAGTTAATACTTGGGCTAAGCCAATTCAAGAAATCTACCAGTTGAAGAATGGGGAGAAAAGAACGGTAGACTTAGTCTACAATACTAAAGTAAGTAAGCTATGCTTTATGGAGTGTCAGTGGCCATCAGTGTTTTGCCTTCTGTTATATGCATTTCTGAGAGGGTCATCTTCAGCTAATGATAGGTATATTGTATTGTACTAATGTCCTCTATACTACAATGTAAAAAATAACAATCTACATGTATTACAATGAATCTGAGCCCATGAATAAGCTCAATATTCAGTAGTGATAGTATCTCATAAGCTAGTGATCCTAACTAGAAGTTGTTCTCTCTCAATTTGCATACAAGGATAGAGCATTATATTAGTATATACAAATGTACATGTATATGACATACACCATAGAATTACCTTCAATGTATCATCCATGACGAAGCACAACCTCTAATAATCATGTTTATGCAGGAGCTGTGAAGACTGTATTCTCAGAGCCATTTTAGTGTCAATCACCAGCTCTTCGCATTCTTTCCGGCATTCATTTATCATGCAACTGAGCATTTCCTTATTTGACAGAAGGGCGATATTGATGCCAAGCACATTCAAAAATACAAAACCGCCCTGTGTGTAAATCACAAGAATGGGTTTTGTCCGTATGGAGGTGACTGTAAATACGCACATGGTAAGGAGGAGCTGGACAGGTATAGGACCTATTTTGATGTTGCTAGAGACTACATCAATGCTGCAAAGGTAGGCACCAGCATGACTTGCATTATAAACACAATCTATTGGGTAATATCATTCATGTATTGTGGGTATATATGTAAGGTCTGATCTATTGTCATGTACATTATAGACTGAGGTACTCCATTCATGCTAATTTGCTACGCATGTGGAAGTAGAAAGGGCATGCAAAGTAGGTAACATGCTTAGCATGTAGTGGCAAAATTCTACAAAATTTAGCTAAACCAGTTTATTTCCCAGCTAAAAATTTCTATAAACATTATAATTACATGTAGGTTTTAAAGCAAGCAAACACTATGACATCTTGCTGGTGACCTCAGTTAGTTTATGTGTGTGGTAGTTCACATGACCTAGTTGACGAAATTGCACCATTTCAGAAAAAATCTCTGGATGAACACATAGAACCATGTAGAAATCAGCAGTGTCCAATCAAACTGCTCCTGCTGCTCAGGAAGACCGTGCTATGCGAGTATTATTTAGAAGATCGTTGTAATAGAACAAGTGACACATGTACGTATGCTCATGGAGAACAAGAAGTTGTGCCACTGCCAAAATATGAATTGTGTATAAAATTTGGTCAAGGTTCCTGTAGGCTTAAAAGTTCACAGGTAATTCAAACAAATAGCCAATTGTAGTGCATGCACTGTAGAGTATAGTGCTGTTTGCATATTATGGTAAGCATGTAGTAAAACGTGATGAGGGTATTAAAGGCCAATACAAGTGTACTCGTAGACGTAGGTAAAATTGTGAACCTGTATGATTCAGTGATCGACTTGGACTAAAGCTGTTATACGTGTGTAGTAAAACACACCAATGGTTGGTGTCCCCATATAAAGTGCTGGAATAATATTGGCTATGATAACTTTCCATTCTTTTGAACTTCTTCTTTTCCTCTCAACTAATTTACTAAACCTATACGACACAATGTCATATTATAAGTACAGTAATAATATACATGCTGTACACTACTTTACATGTATATATATAACTATAACCAAACATTACAACATAGTATATGAATAATTCAATATTTTTTGTTCTATATACAGTAAATTACTAATAGAATAATATTATTATACACCAAGATTGTTGTTATAGTGTGTATATGCTCATGGAAAGCATGAAAAGAGACGCAAAGGAGAAAAAGCAGATGTTATCAAGGTAAGCTAGAGCAAAATATTATCCCATTCTAGCCAGGTCAGCTTATCCATGCTGTGCTCATAATCTACTAATCACCACTTTAGGCTGTGTGCTGCTTACTGTATAGTGTAGTTATGTTACACACTTATGTATTTCTAACTCCAGTGCATTAGTATTAATTTCTGATCATTGCAGATTGATAGTAAGACGTTGTGTGGAAATTGCCAAACTCTCTATGATCAAATTTCTGATAAAGATTTCATAAGGCGATATATCACAGAGGAGGCTGAGTAGTTGGGAGGTTGGCCGTAATTTGATTTCTGCATGTTTGTGCTTTTGTATCAGTTTGAACATAGTAATTATATGCGTATCTTTCTTAACTCACAATACTTTGCACATGCACACTTTTATACTTGTATACATACATACATGTTGAGACATTTCACACATATAACATCATATAGCATAATGTGCATTGTGTTACTGTTTTTTATTATTGGTCTACATGCATATATAATAATGTGTGATAATGTTTTTTTTTGCAAATTCTGTTGTTGCTGCTTGTTTTCCATACATACATATCAACTGCTTTCTCAAATATATCCTACACAATTATCTCCATGTATAACATTTATTCAGAGTCTAAATAGCATACTTGTTAATTATACAAATGGTGATAGTATACATGTAGGTAGCAGAATGATGTTTATGCACCACAACCAGTGGTCAAAGTCTAAGAAAAGAGGTGGGGGTCTCTAGGGTTGCAGACATAATCACTTAAAGGCGCGAAGCGCGCTGGCGGGGAGGGTCCGGGAGGGGCGCCTGAGCGCCCTCCCGAAAATTGGAAACTTTATCAAAATTAGACACGGAAATGGTGCAAAATCCAAGAACTTCAGGTTGAAATATGGTCCAAGATTTTAAAGTAAAACATGATCCAATTAGTATTATTATTATAATAGTAATCTGTAGGGGGTCTATCAGTCTGAGGGACCCCCTGAAGTTTATGGTAGGGGGACTGCGTCCCCCACGACCCCCCTAACTTTGACCACTGATCCACAACCATTAATCTTCATCATGCGGTCTGTAGTTATATTAAAATCCTCATGTACTTGTCCGCAAATTCTCCAGTAATTTATATACACTGTGCATTAACTTTATTAAACAACATGTGTTAGTGTATGGTTCCTTATGGTCCTGATCGTGTGCATCATGCATGCATGGTATTTGGTATACTGGTGTAGTACTAGTATGTATGCAATCATGTACATGTATTTTTTATGTAATAATAATAATAATGGAGATAAAAGAAGTTGTGTTCTCTTTTCTTAGAAACAGAAGGAAAGGGCAACTTCAAATTATAACTCAAAGTATCCAGGGTACTTGAGGGCAGAGTCATTGATTGGCTCCACGACTAAAAGTTGACCAATAGAGTTGTCTTGTTTGTAGCCTGCAAAAACGTGTGCTGCTAAACTCGTTGATTGGCCTATAGAGTTTGTGTACGATTCAGTTTTTCAAAAAACTTGCTGCGAGTCTACATTCTGAACCTGAAAACAAAGACTGTGCTAAAAAATCATGGCATTAATTATATGGAAAGTGTTTGCTGTACTTTATTTGGCAACAGAAGTTTCAAGCCACCTCTGCTTATTAAACCCACACCAAAGAGGGTCGATGTCTGGAATAAACAAACCTGGTTAGTTATTTAATTTTGATTTTATTTTTTTTAGTTTTAATTTTCATTTACTTTGTTAATCGTAATCGTTTACCTTTGCCATCCTTTAGAGTTTGGACTTGGCCAGGAGTGAGACGTTATGCAGTCTGCTAGCCATGGTTTAGGGGAGTTTAGTAATTTTTATTTGAGTAATTTGTTATTTTATCCTTATACTTTATTATTTTATAATTATAATATAATAATAATAATATAATATAATTATAGCAATAATAATAAATATAATAATATTGTTATGTATTGTTATTTTATTATTTGTATCATAATCGGTAATCTGGTAATTGCAGGGCTGTAGCAGCCGAACCAGGGGGAAAGGTGGGCAATGTGATACTTCCTTTCTTCCAAACTGACATAGGCTTGCTCTACTTGGTGTGAAAGTGATGATGGTATACTCTTAGCATAATATAATACATTTTACTTTACAGCATCTGATGATTGTATTCTACTCAAATCTCCATGCGGTGGAAGAAGTCCAGAGAAGTCTGGTCTAAGGCTGAAGTGAGTAAACTGTCTTTGTAATGCATATTGTACGTAGTGTGTTTGTTTCCTCATGCATACATTAGAGGCAGCTGTTATGATAATAGGTTGATAATAATTCTTGTAGAGCTGACAGCAACTACACTGTAATATTTCAGAAGAATTTGGATCATTTCAACAGCAAAACACCAGTAAGTGAAAATATATGCGTGCTAACAGAAGGCACCTATGGTTATATGGATCCATAGCAGATCAAGTACACATAGTACAGTACAGTGTTGCTAGCCCTGGTTTTTCCTACAGGGTTGTATGCAATTTATATATTAGGGAGACATTTTTTTCATTGCAGGGCTACTTTTCGGTTAGCTTTGGTTTGGATAATGTAGCTACATCTTTCAAAGAAGTGGCCCGTGTAGAAGATAAGGGAGAGCCTAACCTACACTTGTACCTTGCAGATATAACTTTACCATCTCAGTTAGGCCACCCTAACAGAATCCTTCAGGTATTTAATATAATAGCCATTTCTTTAGGTAGGGAGTATCTTTGTGGATTCTATCTTACATGAATGCATATTGTGGTCTGAACCTAGTTGGGACATAATGGCAGATACAAGCGCCACCATAGACAATATGCATTTCTATTAGCACAGAACATATGCAAGCATGGTATTTACATAAATATTATACAATGTACAACATATTATATGGTATTAATTGGAATCAGGAGTGGTTTCTCTCTTGTTTGCCATCTCCAGAGAGAGGACAACTCCCAATTGCACAGCATCCTCATTGCTGATTTGTTCTCAACATTCATTTGGCAGCTATTATTTCTGTTAGTCATTTTTCTCCTGGTTATGGTGTAGTTTATGATGGGAGTTACAATTCAATAATTAACTAATGCCTGTATGAAATTTGTAATGTTGGTACATTGATTTCAGGTGGTGTATGTCACTAACAACAAGCAAGCACCTCCTGCTTTCTATCAGTGCACGGATATAGTACTGTACTAGTCCCAATACCAGCTTCTAAATGGTAGATCCTACCAGCAAGTGGGGCATATACATGTTATATAACACCAGACATGTATTATATATCAGACTGATGGTATTTATCCAATACATTGGCATCATTTTTTTATATTTTTAATTACTATAATCAATTTATAGCCATCCGAATTTTGTATAATTAATTTTTGATTTCTTGCACGAGAGCACTTCAATTTTGACCACATAGATAAATAAATCTCTATCCGACTGTAGAAACACACAAGTCATGTCCATTAGAGCAATACGGAAACAACCAGAACAAGAAAATGTCTAAAAATACATGTTCACTTGAGTGAACAATATAAATAAATACTAAGGTCACGTAGTTGTGGATATAAACTCATTATAAAATAAATAGGGATTGGAAGAACAATATGGAAACAGAATATTAATAAAACTAATATATCAATATTGACTAGCTGGGGAAGAAATCTTTTCATGATTCACTGGTGTGCACTCTGCCAATTTCTCTTTTCAGAATTTCAACTGTTTCTGTTAAACATTCTTTAGCTGATTGAAGAGTATTTATCTGAACCTCATCAGATGCTATCTACAAACAACAATAACAGTGGTCCCTATAACAACAAGAATAGTGGTTCCTATAGCAACAAGAACAGTGGTTCCTATAGCAACAAGAACAGTGGTTCCTATAGCAACAAGAACAGTGGTTCCTATAGCAACAAGAACAGTGGTTACTATAGCAACAAGAACAGTGGTTCCTATAGCAACAAGAACAGTGGTTACTATAGCAACAAGAACAGCGGTTCTTATAGACTGCTCTCACCAGCAGAGTGTGTGGTGGTATAACTAGATTTCAAGATACAAGTAACAGAACATGCAATGTAAAGTAAATCTGGAAGGTATAGCTACTCAAGTAGCAAGCACCAACTACATACAAGTCATATTGAACAAAGAACATGCATGCAGGTTTATAGCGAACAAACTAATTACAATTTTCACACATTTTATCTATGGATCTGAGATAAGGACTTCCCTAAAGATGGCCAATAGGAGCAATGTACTCAAGTCACAAGTTTCGGGGATGTTGTGCTCTCTCAGAACAAACTGAGAGAAGACCACATTGCTATTTTAATTACATAGTAACTTAGGCATTCTATGGTGTAGCTGCATTCAGGGCAATTTAATTTGGTTTACATGCTGGATACCAATATTATTGCTTTTGGTACGTTATAACAAGAAGAAATATAAAATATGCATAAGTGAGCGCAGTATTTGGAAATAAGATTCCTGCACTGTGGGAATACTAAGGGCAATAGTTTAGCGATTACACTAAGCTTTAGTCTCAAAATGGGAAGAAGTAGACCTGAGACAATCATGCATTTACCTTGACCTTTTACTTTCTGGGAGAACAAATATAGTTAGACGTACAATACACAATGGATTCCAACAATCATTACTATAAAACTGTTATGTATGTGAATGTGTCTTGTGCATTACTGTGGTATACTAGCAATGGATGTAGGAGCTATTTGCCTTAGATTCAATGTAAAAAATTCCAGACTAATATAATATAATGATTTATATAAATATGATATTATAGCATTATGACAACAGTCAAGCAGCATAATTATTAATTAAAGACAATTACTCTACATATAATTTTGCCTTTCAGCTTTGAAATGAGTTCCTCTGAATTAAATACAAGACAACAACAAACAACAAGCTGTTGGCGTTTAGTAAACACAAGTTGCTGTACCTGAGCCCGTAGTGCTTTAGTCTCTTTCTTGTAATAGTCTAGGTCCATGAGCAAACTATTATTATCAGCCGCAGTTGGTGCTGACTCCATTCTTTCAAACTCCTCATGATCTTTCTCTACCAGCTTGTCGTTCAGCCTTATAATCTACAGCCAATAGAGTGAGTTACTAATATGTGATCAGAGGAGCAGCAAAATCAATTTGAACTGGAGATACTTTCTGTGGGATGACAGCATAATAGTCTACATGGGATAAAGAAATAGTGACATCTATTATACTACATGTATGTACAATTGCTCCGATACACATTTGAGGTAAACAGGAGACATGGATTTCAGAAGAACAGCTTGCTACCTCACAACCACTGGTATGAGAGTAATGGGTTACATGTACTACATGTATAATATATACACATATGAGCTATGGTAGTACTGCACTGTAGAGCAAGAATACTCTAGCTAACCAATAATTTATAACACCCCACTATAAACCCTTGCACAAGTGAAGGAAACCAAGGCCAAAGTTGGAAAGTAACAAATAAATTGAATGTGCAACAGATGAACAAAAACATTAGCGAACTAACAAACCTGCTTAACAGATGACATGACCTTGCAAATTCAAAAGTTACTGTTATAAATCATAGGACATAATACAAACACACATTAATACATCTTAGATAAGTGTATGCAAAGTTTGAAGGGTGTCCAAGCAAAATAATTGTAACTTGTTACAAATTTATACATAGAGTTCGCTTTTTTATTTCAGAATTTGGCTTTATAAGATGATGAAGAATGTTGCATCCAGTTTATTTTTATAGAATTGAAATTTGGAACAAGGATGAAATTAATGACTGTGTATATCTATGTATCAGGGAAGTTAGTTACCTGCTCTTTGAGTGCTTGGTTTTCATCCTGCAGATGTTTCATTTCCTGTAAAAGCTGAGCACTACTGTTAGTCCTGGTGATAGATGCTGCAGGTGGCTCCGTCTGTTGTTCAGTGAGACCTGCAGTGTCTGTAGACTTGTCTATGAGTATTACAGTCTTCTTTTTTAGTACAGATTTGTCATCAGTAAGCCTAGTCTCACCTAAATGCATATATAGTCATACTTTAGTCATACAACAATATGAACACAGTCACTCCACAAGGGTAGCCAATATATCTACACTAATTGCTACAAATTTGAAACCGTGCAGCATAATTATAAAACACAGCTGCACACACATGTACACATACATGGTAGTGAATGTATATCTTTTCCTACCTTGAATGTGGAGTACATCGTCCATGCCTTTGACAACTGTCACTTTATTTATGTGAAGATTGAGGGGCGTGCTGGGCCATTCCGTATTATACACAGGAAGTGCATCATCCTATCAAACATGCATTCCAATACCATATTACATGGAAGTAACTAGTCTCTGTATAATATTGAATTTAGTTGCTACAGAATGCTTTGACTACTCGATGTTAGATTTTTATTAAGTTTACCTTGAGTTCAATGTCAAAGTTCGATACTTCAATGCACATAGGAAGAGGTTTAGCCTTGCTTTCATCCTTGAATAGAGGGCCGAGTTTATCGACAGTAGAGCTGAGGAAAGATAACTGATAGTCTGACACTTGTATGTGAGCAAAACCAGTTTCCTCAGCGCCATATGCCAGATCCTTAGCTAGTAAACCCTGACTAAACCGAACTTTGATAGGTCTCTCATCACTTTTAGGAGTGTCAAGGTAATCCGACATATCTGTAAAAGAGTAAATCACTATATTGAAGCTCAGGCTAAAAGCAACTGAATACAACATAAAAGCAGTAAAACATGAACTACATGATGTAATGTGGGCAAATCTGTGCAAGAAATTTCAGCACCCTGTACTCCATCTTATGTAGAAATAAACAGTCATTTTTACTTACATACACTACACTAAAATCTATACTGTACTATGAATATACTCATTATATAGTGTACATGCATCGCTGCAGCGAGAAAAATAGTCTCAAATATACTCTTACAGAAAATTGCTCCTAATACCTGACAACTGCTGGGCTTGAAATTCGTCATAGTACATGTTTCCTTTGTCCTGGTTGTGAAGAGAAGCTAATGCCACTTTGGCCACCATACCATCATCTGACGTCTGCAACCCAACCTCTATACCACATAGTCTGAACAAGGTCACCGCTACCTAAATTTATGTACAGTTATATGCAATATGTATTACAGTGCTGTTACAGTAACACAAATTAAAGGTTGAAGATGAAAGTAGAATATGATAAATCGGGAGTCCCTTACGAGCTGCTTGGGTCTGTCAGCCATATTGGCGCTGAAAAGAGATTCCTGCTCATCATCATTCAGACCTCGAGACTGAGTTGAGAATGCAGCTTCCTCTTCCTGTGCGGAGATCTCAGCGAACATGTCGTAGTCATCGGACAAAGCAGATGTAAGGGATAGGGTGTCCCAGCTATCTGGGTCATCTGATACTTTGTTAAATGGTTTCTTCACTTTACTGGTAACCTACAGTACAAGCAGAGCAGCGTATAAACATGTGCCTTTGGAATAGCACTTAAGAGAATTCATGTAGACTTGTAAACTTTTTTATCAATAGAATAGTGATGAATATAATAATATATTCAGTAAAAAGCTGCTTTTTTGGAGTATATTAACTTGCCTTAGTTCTTGGACAATACTGTTATAATTATGTCGATACATTGTAAAGTAAGCAGTCACCTTGCTGAATGCAGAGGAAATCCTGTTTCCAATAGCACTTTCTGAAGGAGGCAGAAGATGATTTGAGTTCTTCTTCACTGCTGCGGAGTCGGGATTTGTGTTGTGATAGAACGTTGACCTCTCCAGATGAATATCGGCATCCATTGAAGCGGTGAAGGACGAGCCAGTAACCACACTAGCTATACCAGAGTCAGAGCCGATCGGACTTGCACTCAGAGTGGATACAGTTACATCTACAGCAGTATTCAGGGAACCAGTGCAATTACATGGGTGCAGGATAATGTACCCAAAGTCATTAGTGCAATACAGGCAGAGGAGTTGAAGATAGAGAGCAGTAATTACTACAATGCTCATTTTCATGTTATTCTCACTTACCAGGTTCATCATGTTCAGCTGTTGGCAGTATGATATCTATCTTCTCTTCTTCACAGTTACTCTGAGCTACAGGCATTGTATTAACCATGTTATTACATGTGTGCATTGAGATATCCCATAACATTGTTTTCATAAAGTCAGATAAACAATTCCCGTCATACAGTAAAATAAAGCACCAAACCAAAATGTTGGTAGGCTAATGTAAAGAACATGACTTGTGTACAATATAGAAATTGCATCTGAAACTTGGCTTTGGCACATACATGTACAAATGAGCAAAACAACCAGTAACATAGGAATGTAGTTGTACTTGACTAAACATTATCACTGTTAAAAATTTGGAGAGCGCAACCAGAATAAGCATCACTTACACGTTGCTAACATTTACACAATTACTAACATGATGGTAATTTGTACACTAGTAAAACCTCAAATATGTCAAGCAACTGATCACATGTGAAGGTGATTGGAAGTCACTGCCATGTAGCCATATACAATGTACCTACCAGCAGGTTGAGCAGGACATGGTGGAGACACAGATGTACTCGTGGGAAGTTCAATATCAGCTTGAGAACTGAGGGTCTCCAAGCTACCCACCCTCACAGCTCTGCTACTGCTGGCATGCAAGTCTGGCTTAGCTAACAGAGCAAACTGGATCTCCTTCACCAGTAGTATAACTGTAAACATGATACATACATATACATTCATGGAGTATATTATAGGATATGTAGATAATACATGTACAATTAACACAATATACTATTGTAAAACGTGCACTATACATGCATGTTGCTGCAGTAGCTCTCTCAGTAAACTATATAGGTTATGAATTGCACATATACTGTAAGTACATAAATCACTGAAGAGGTTGAGGTGTGCACAGCAGAGTAAGCCAGAATTTGAAGAAACTTGTAAGGTAAGGAGATAAAAGATAAAATAGCAGCAATGCAGCATAACCTATTTGTTCACAATTTTACATAATAGTATGTAGTAAATAAATTATGGCTTCAAAAGTTCAGCTACATAGCAGTTGCAATTTCATGAAACCAGATGGGTGTGGTCAGTGAGCTTGGAATTCCACCAGCAAAACACACAGTTACGTAAAAAAACTTTATATATAACATTAAACTCCGGTAACAAGGTAATGAGAAAACATAATGTTATGCCAACGGGTACAGATGGAATATTAAAATCGTTAGACGGGAAGATGGAATAGCAATAGAAATAGATGGGTATAGAAAGGGATGAGATATAAAGAGCCACAGCTGGGTTGGCCCATGCTATGTTGTGTTTCAACTGCATTTACCACTCTTATCAGAGACAGGATTGTCTGAAAGTGATATTAGAACATACAGAAAACTATTTACACACTAGAAACTAACAGATGATCATTCATAGCAGAAGCAGAAGGAACAGATTTGATTATTCAAGCTGCCATCACTTCTACAAATGTATACATGTATAACAAGGTGGTGTGGTGGTAGTGTTCCAATGCATGCGTGTTTGGCTCCCATTAGAGATTCCATTCCATTCTGCCTTACACATTAGATTAATAGAAGAAAAAAACAAACATGCATGTTAGTCAAGCTGGTAAAATAGATGAATTGATTACTACACCGATAGCAGACAAGCAGCTACAAAACGAATACAACATCAATCCCAAGGAAGATACTATTTCCCTACTGCATTAGCTTTAGCATTAGTATTAGTAGTCATCTTTTCTTGGTCTAGTATTACTAGAATAGGCAATAGACTGGTGTGTAGTAGTAAAAAATGTTTCTAATACTATTATAGGCCTACTATTATGCATCGAGTTCCAAATGCAATGTACATGTACCACACATAGCATCTTACACTCATATGATTGCTAAGGAGATCAAAACTAATGTTCAGCACACAGGGTAGCTAGCAGCAGAGTCATCTAATCAAGGAACAGTAGCTGTGATATACTCAGATATGCTACATGTACACTGCATATAGAACATTGGTGTGAACTAGTTAAATTTAGTGATTGAATATACATGTATCAAGGTTAGTGTTATGTCCTTGAATACATAATGTCCATGTACATTACTACTGATTATCTTCAATCATGTGATGAGATGAACTGTAAACCCAAACAATGAGTGATGACGATAATATAATAATTACATGTATATAGATGAATTCAAAGACACCAAACTAACTTTGGAGTTGTCACTCCAGTTATTGGAAACAAGAAAGCATTCCTATATTGTTTCCTACATTGTACAGCTCACCACAACTATATTATGTACTGTACCTGTGGAAGACTCTATGTCTGGCAGTATGCCAATCTGGCCTCCCTTACTAACGAGTTCTTTGTGCATCTTAACCTCTTCCGCTATCTTGTCCCCCATTTCTGAGAACGAATCAGCCAGTCGCATGAGGAAACAGTACTGGTAGTGATTCAGTTGAGCACATATTTTAGCACCAATATTTATGAGCACGCTCATGTGAGCCTCTTTAGACACGTATTTCTCTGATTTAATACAGTTCTCATCCCCATGGCCCCGTTCACCTGCGGCAGGGGTAGATGACTCAGCATTTAATGGCTCTGCTAACCATATCACTATTGGAAAAGATTCTAAAAAGGAAACTGGTCGGTTACCAGAGTTTTTCACTCCAGTAAACTCCATCCAAAACTGTTCTAACTCGATAGAAGTCACTTCTATGTTTGTTTGTTGAGGATATTTGCTATCAGTGCCTACAGCCACATATGACACACGGTCACTGTAAGCATATTCAGAGTGTAGAGATGATATCAGCTTCATATCACTGGTCGTATCATTAGGAAAGCTAGCAGAGCGTGATAAACTGAGATTTTCATAATTTGATAGCAACGTCTGGTGATCAGTAAGGGAAACTCGTTTACTCTGTAGGGCTGTGTGATTGTTTGTGATAACTACTTTAGATATGAGGAGCTGCAATGTGTCAGGACGATCGTGCTGGAACTCTGGAACTGTACCAACAACAGGAAGGACAATCTGAAAGAAAGAAGAAACAATCTGTACTTTCTCTGGAGTAACAATTACATAATATCACATTATAAAACTTAAAAGCAATTACATGTTGTAAATATGGCATATTGAGTAAAAGCAGTGATTCTGCATATGGGTACATGTAACAGAAATATATGTACCTGTAGATAAACAATTGCATAAACAGGTATGTATATGATAGCATTGTAAAGCTTAGCTGGGGTATTAGTATCACCTTAGGCATGAGGGCTTCCAACCTCAATTCCATTCTTTCTTTCTTCTGGTCTGTATCAATGGGAAGAGCTTTGAGCAATTCGTCCTGTACACCAAACAATATTTACCATTACATACTATAAATTGGTGACATCCCGATATAGCATACTCACCCTGCCTCACTCAGTTAGACCTGCTAGAGTTGAAGACTTACATGTAGCCTCTGTGATGAACAACACACTTCAATAATTATTTATGACATTGGGTGTGCCGTAACACAACTAAAAATGTGCATTAGTGAGGAAACTGATTCACGTCTGAACTAATACCAACAAACTCTCAACAAAATAGGTAATTGAGGAAATACAAGTAAATGTATTAGTTATATACCTGTTTCCTCGCCTAAAACAATGAGCTACAGAGTATTATATTTACACTGTCATAGTTCAAGGAATATTATAAACCTATGGCACTATATTCATTAGCCTATTGGTATATAGAATGATTACCACTAAACTAAAATGGGGTTTTGGGGCCAATTGGTACATCACTTCTTATTGTAAAGAAATATTAGATTTGCTAGCCAATAGCCTCTTACTTCAGCCATGGGTGATTTTCTCAAAATACCATGGTAAGTGGTCAGAACAGCAGGCTTGTTCGGAGTTGTTTTCTCAATATAAATATACAAATTCTTGTTCTACATGAGAAGGCAACTCCAAGTGAAAATGGATTAGAAATAGTTGGAAATATGAGCGTTTTGTGAGAAGACTAACAATTAATGAGTTCAATAAAGGTTTACTTAGTAGATTTTTATGCTAAAATAGAGATCAGTGTTCTATACGTACCACATCCTTTGCTATGCTGAGAGCAAACGAGTTGAACCAGGTTATAGTGTAGGTGTCTACCGATAGTTTGATTGGGTTGATACGAATGTATGCATTGGGGCACGGAGCTAAAACATGAAAATACAAATATAACATACACTAATACAGTAAATACAATGAATATAATCACCATAAGCTTTGTAATTGGGCAATAGGGTTAGGGATCACAAATAGAGAAGACAATATTACCACACACTTCAGCTTTAGTGGAAAATCAATCCTAGGTAACCTCTCTCCACTTTTGCCATTGAAGTGATGTGACAAACTCTAAGTTTTAACTAAATGAGTTCTGGTCACATGACTTGAGTCTGAGATCTTCTACTGTTTCTAAATAGCTACTACAAGAAGACGTTTGCGGGTTTAACTTACTTGGTAATGATGTTTTGCTGTCAAAGAAATATTCTGTATGCTCCAGATGTATCGCTGACATTTCTGTGGGGAGGAACAGCGCTTTCTTGTCCGACATCAACAGCTTTGCAGGACGGTTGATTTGAGACTTATCATTAGATGTTGTTGTTATAAAAAAGTCTTCTATGGTTAACATTGTGAGCCTATAAAGAATTAGATAACAGTGAAACATAAGAAAGGAACAGCGAGCACAGACCCAGTATTACATGCCACATGTATAACCACATGAAATTATTGAAGTAGTTGTTTACACAATGGTGTAAGTACCCAATTTGCCGTGCTAATCAGCTATGGATGATAAGGGACTACAGCGACCAAGGTCAGTCTACATGCCATGCAGATGCTGCATAGGAAAAGTGACCACGTATGTATAATGCATATAATACATGTACATGTATATTGTACATCTACTATAAAGTAATATAATACATGGGAGCAGTCAACAATTTTTTATAATACATGTACACGTAGACGTAGGTATAAAGGAGTGTTGACTGTTCTCTGTAGAAAGGCTTGCAATATTATACTTTCAAGAGTTGTCTGCTCATATGTATTGCTAACACTACAATACAGGGAAATGTTATAAATCTTATGTACATGTACATGTACATATAAAACAATATAATAGAAAATTAAAGAGTTTACCTTTCTACCAGCTTCGATACGATTGTTTCAGGGCTGCCATGTTTCTTGATGTCTATTAGTTCACTTTTTTGATCAAGTCGTAACTGTTGAGTGTAGTTATTGATCAACTCCGAGGTCCATTCGTCTCTCCCTGCCATGTTATCATCATACCTCTGCCACGACTTTCGATTTTCTCCTAAATTACGACAATCATCATATGTAACAAACACATACTGGGTTATTGGTGGAGTAGGAAACACATTATAAGCGTAGAACAACAGCATTGTGGTCGAATTGTGCTGAAAGTGCTCTGCAAATGATAAAAAAGAAAACCTCAACTTACACTTTGATATGCTAAAATAGATTATTCGGTGTTACCATTGTAGTGCATTAACATAAAGTTATGTTAGGGAATGGCATGCACTACCAGCATTACATTCACTCCACATACTAGATGGGAGCCAAACTAGTATTACAAGTATGACAGAGACCTGATAGCTGATTGGTTAACTGAGAGAACTAATACAACTTAGTACAGCAGATGACTATCAATAGTATAGCTAACCAATGAAACGGGGAAAGATGTCGGTATATTGGGAGTTATGTTCTCTACATGCCCTTATTTTGGTAAGCTGTACATATATATTTTACTATAATCATCCATTATGTTATGAGATACAATGAATCAACAGAATTTGGACAAAAAATAATAGCTAAAAATAAAGAAAGAGGGCAGTAGCTATAGCATTTGTGTTGACGCCTGGGCAACTGGACTGATATTGATAGCATTATACAATACATGTTATACACTGTAGTAGATCTGCATTGTCTAAAATACAGATGAGTAAATACATGATACTAACCCACTGCCCTCATTGGATAGTGACTGACTAGTAGCTTCATGATTGCAATGCCAACAGCTCCACCATCTACTAACCGATTCCGGTTCTCCACTGAAATTATCAACAGCATGCACATGTGAGCACAAAGTTTGCTAGTCTGTAACATGTGTGCCAGAAAAGGTTCATCTTATTTTATAATATGATAACATCAGACATTCTTCAGTTGGGTAAGAAATAGCAAATAAATTTAGAACTCGGCTTCATAACTTGTATTATGTTATTAGTAGTGGTTATTAGTATGTTGTTATTATCATATAATCATGACGTTAGTAATGGTTACAATAGGAGTGCATGTAACATAGATGACTAATATTGATTGCAACTGACTAAACTTATGTAATTCTGCAATGATAAGTATGCGTGGAGATCAAAATATTGCTTAAAATACAGAGTTGTCCTCTCCAGAATTCGATAGAAAAGAGAGGACAACTTCACATGATGATAAACTATAACTCATGACTACCCATAAATATATAACAGCAAAACTTATACAAATAAAAATAGTAAGCCAACCATTGACATCATCACATAAATGTAGATCTACCCTGCCCGTCTGCACATGGTAAGACGACTCCACTATATCATATTTACTGAACAGAGCGGAGAAGGGTGAATGAGACTGAGAAGATTTGCTCTGTCCAGAATGCTTATTGTCAGCCTGACGTTGTTTCTAAAATACAGTTAAAATTGGAAGAAATTAAATTTAAATTCCAACAACGTAGAAAGTGATATGTGAATTCTAATATACCTTTTAACATTAACATACAAAAGAGTAGTCTTAGAAACGCACCCATTTCACATATCAAAACGTAATGTAACAGGCAAAATATTTTACACTCCCATATTTATACTTGTATCACCCATAGCATTGCATACGGACATGAACATGTGACCTACAAGTTCACTACATGAACAAGGTTTATACATACATACAGGAAGAGACGGTATTGACTATCATATCATATGGTTTCTAGAAGGATTATGCATGAGTAGATTATTTAAAAGTTTTATAACTATTCAGATGGCTCATTTTGTTAACTATTAATCACTGATTAGTAGATTAGCATAATGAGATTATCTACCAACAGGCCTACTATACTAACTCAAGGTAACAAGGTTGGTTCATGGCCTGATTTACCTGCAACTTCTGAGCTGCATTCTGTTTACTCTGTTCATTAGCTTTATCAATACTATCCTTCATGTGTTTAGCAAAGACAACTGCAGCTTTCATCTGAGAATCAGTGATGATCCACAGCAAATCATCCATTAGGAACTGTAGCTTTGTAGCCACAGTAGAGCAGTCTACAAGTATCACAAACAAGAGCATATCAGAGTGTTCTATCTACTGACATGTGTTTCATTGTGCAGACTGTGACAGTATTATAACAGAGATATCTTACTAGATATACTAGAAGATAAACAGATATAAGATAAGGGACTTGCACTGTAGATAATACTGTAGACACACTGTAATCAGTGTGCATGCTGCTAACCGTATGGACTTTCTAATCCATAACAACATGTACATTATAAACAAGAACAAACAAGGTTAATCTTACTTGTCCTCATTAAACAGTAGAATTATAACCACTTGATAGATTATTCCTATAACATGGAGCTACTGTAGCTAATAACATTGAAGTTGGTGTAGGTACTGTATGTTACAGTATTCAATTCATTTACTGCTAGGTTTCCATACTTTAGTTTTTTTTTAAAATGAAAGCTAGTAGCATAATCACATCATAACCTTGAAATAATGGCATTGTAGTCATTATATTATTCACATTCATACATCATCATGTCCTTGGCATGATTCTGTTGAATAAATCATCATATTAGCCTCTGAATGTAATATTGTTATATTTAAGGACAATAACCTGGTAGGCACTAGAGTGCACATATATATACATGTAGTAAGAGTACTATTATGAAGTGAAGGAATACCTGGAACAGGGGCTAAAGATAGAACTCACCAGAGTACCTCTTCTTAACACATATACGTATTTTACTCTGATTGGTGATGAGTCTAAGAGGAGTGGTCTGTTTTACATCATCGGCTACCATACAGTCTGCCTCTACCTTTAAAGTCTGCCAGCTTATCTCCTTGAATGTCAGTAACAGATCCCTGTGTTTCTCACTTATTCTTGTATACTGAAGGTCTGAGGCTGTCCTCCAGGTAGGGGTTGTTGATTGGATGATGATTCTAGACAGCTAGAAGGAGCCGAAAGTAGCATATAAACTTGTATGTGAATCTAATCATTATAGGTGCTGGGCAATAGTCATACAATGTACTTCACCACCAGAGTCCATAATCTTAGCAGTGAGAATGACAAAACAGATGATTCCATTAGTAACATCACGCCACTTACAGCATTCAAGTTTTTACATAATAACAAATAGAAATCACAAACGTATTGCATAGCAAAACTGAATCAGTAATACAAGGTCTAGTGGATGGTACTAGTGTATGCCTATTCTACTTGTTATTTGTCAGGGATGGCTGCAATTATATTCCCTACTAAAACATTGCTTGGCACTATAAGGTAGCAAAGGACAGCTCAACACTCAATATAATGAAAGCATAGGACCTGACTGAACCCCTAGTTGAAAAACACTCTGATTGAACAGTAGGCTTAATAATCATTACTTTACAAGCAGTGGGAGCAGTGGTGCACTGACAGCTACATGTATGTACAGGCTTGGGTTTAGCACCATAAGGGTAGAAGCACCAGCATGCATATGATATAGTATCCATCGTGGTATATTACTAACTAATGTGAACCACACTGTTAGTAGTACACCACGGTGTATCTCTGTGAACTACATCTAATAAACGAATAAATTCAAAAATAAGGAGAAAATCCACTACAAGTTCCACAAAGAGTAATATTATAGGGGCAAGTTACTTTCAGGTAACAGTGAAATAGAATGAATAAGAACTACCAGCATGTTGAGAATAATAAGCCAATGAATCCGCTGATAACTGCAAAGTCATTGTACCATTGTACTAAAATAATACTTAGTACATTGTATATATGCAGTGGGATAAACTCCGTACGTGAAATTTGTCACATGAATCTTAGCGGCTAAATGGTGAGTTCACTCCCACCAGCTCTCACGGCAGCAGCATATGCCTAGCTTCATATAATACCCAGGGAGTAGTAGGTCAGGAAGACAATAATGCAGTGTACTGCACCATTACAGAGTACTCACATTTAGAGTGGCCTGGAAAGCCTTGGAGGTGAAGCTAATATTGACAGCATTGATGTGTAGGTACATGCCATCCACAACTCTATCTCCAAACCCATATCTACCACCAGAGCTGCAAACATTGATATAAAGATTGGAAAGCTATAAACAGAAAATACTGCATTATGGGATTTCCAGGAAGCAGAGAGTTTGGTGAGAGTCAATATGGGAGTGTTGGTGACACAATAGACTACCTGTAGCTCGGTAATCCAGAGGAATTGTCAGGCTGCCGAAGTTCCTCACACATCTCCATAGATATGTCTATCTCATCCAGGAACTGTTCAATACAATACATACGTTTTAGTACATGACTGTCATTGTATCATCCACCAATGGGTGAAGAGTGTAACAAACACTCTACCAATATTTCGGTCTCACTCACTCACTCACCTACCTAATACATGATTTTAATGTATGTTTGTATATTATAGTTTTCATTATCACATTTGGGTTCATTATGTTTTATTCTATTGAATGTTAACATTGAGCAGCTAAGGTCAAAACAGAGATGATGAAAATAGTTGCTTACCAGTTGAATAGGCTGTGATTTAAGTTTACTCCACTGGATCTACAGAGAAAGCAAAATATAAAAAGATATAACCATTCAATCAAATGCAGACAAAAGATTGCCTATAACCTATACTGAAAACTATCATTTCTTCAGCTGCAGATGTACCCAGTTTCAAAATTAACAACATGCATCTTATTTCACCCATATCAGACACCCAGGGTTATCAAATAGGTACACACAATAATAACTAGATAAATTAACATATTGCTATGATGTGATAGTAGGTTCATATTTATATATAAATTCTGAGCCTATATTGTCCGTGAACGGGTTATACAATCGAACTGTAACAAGATAGAAACTTTCCATAGGTGTAAATAGCAACTATATAATATATATATAATATGTATATAATGTAGTCTAGAGTGTATTATAAATTTATGGGATTTCATATTTATATATAGTTTTTGTATTTGATACAATATCATTAGCTGGTGTTAGAGCATGTCCGACCAGCTACTTATATAAGTAATATACTGGAAATTACATGTACATGTACATAACACAAATATACAGAATAATATACTCTAAATACTGCCATTCTCTTACCTTTATGTTAACCTTATTACATACAGCTTTTCTCAAATACAACCAGGTAGGTAGATCCATAAGCTCCATCAATGTTTCCTCATTTAGCTCCAAATGAGTAAGTTCCCCTTCTCCTTTCAGAGTGCTTATTTGTATTTTGTCGGGAGAGAGATTCTTGGTGAATCTATGGTATTCAATATTATGTTTACTACCTGCATTGTATCTAGAGATTAAAAGGCTGTGAAATCTAAATTCTTTTTGTATACAGACAAAAATAAAATACTAGGTTGTATAAAGATTCCTAGATAAATCACAGGCTTATCAACATTACACATTGTATGAGTTAAAACAAACTCTATAAACAAATTAAATGATGATACATAGTTCTAATGGAAAGACGAAGATATCCAACTTACTTGCTAAGATGTTTCACAATCTGGCCTTTTATTAAAGAAGCCATGGTTCACCTTGAAAGGGGTTCTTGTTAATTTGCACAAACTTTCGTCCGGGCCTCACATACTAGGGAACCATATCCTACTAGACTTTCACAGATTCAAATGACTAAATACAGCATGTAATAAAGCGAGAAAATATCATAAATATTCCAGGTTAAAATTATAGAACAGTTCACTATAAGAGTTTTAACAGTTGATTTTTTGCTTTCAATGCCAGGTGATGAAACCTAATTCTAGTGATTACTGATTAAAGAATGAGCTTAGGTCCACTACCAACATAACCATACAGAAATTAAATCACAAAACTGTGTTTTTACAATCGTCACACAATAATCAATTCAATTTAATGAAGATTTGACTGGTCTACTTTGTTCATGCATATTCATTTTAGTCTATGGCTCAACAACTGAGTCTCCTAATTCTTGGTTAACAAACTGCACTACGTGAAATGCTTTCCTTTTAGTAGATTTAACCTATTCGATTATACTATTAGAATAAAGTTCAAACTGAGAATGCATTATGTCAAAGTAATTTCCATCAGGTTGAACATTAATATCTGTCAGAAATTAAAATCTTCATTGGAATGTTGAACATAGTCTTCGGATACAACTGTATGGAATGTTAGGGTGGCACAGTTGTTAGCTAATCAATCGAGAGGCTGTAAGTTCAAACCTTGGCTGTATCACTTCTGGTAAAAAAGCTTTCTGCAAGCTTTTCACCCCAAAATAAAAATTGGATCAGGACTTATAAACAATGCAAGATGTTGCGTGTAGTGTCTCCATCAAATACGCACATTAAAGACCCCCTCTGCTCTGTTATGAAAAGAGAAGGTGGATTCCGGCGAGATATGTGACCTCATCAGTCAAGAGTCATCTGAGGAACTGCTCAGACTCTCACAGTGAAACAACAAAAATATGCTGATACCTGCCATTACTTACAGGCAACATTATCATTAGTGCCCTAATCATTTGCCTTGCACTTACCATGCATTCCTTGACAGAGAAAGTTATTATGATAATGCTTTACCTGTAAATCTAATGTAACATTTATATTCATGTGAGGGGCGTTTTTAAGTGCAAAGTTATATAGTGGTGTAAGATGTGAATCTCCATTCTGAGTTGCATAATCACATTTAAACGGTCTTATATACTTTTACAATACATTGTTAAAATTATAATTATAATAATAAATACATGCATATAAATAATTATTTATTATAACTATATTTAATACTATAAATGATTAATAATAGTAAAATTATATATAATAATATTAATTATTATTATATCTATTAATATAATAGGCGTATTCGGATATTGCACCGTGCAAGCTTATAAATAGCAATCTGCGGCAATAACAATATATTTTAATCAATAATATAGCGCTAGCTATAACGCAAGGCAAAGCGTGCCTGGCAATAATAATATAAAGTATATTCACTTAGCGAGGGGATTTTCCTTCACAGCAAGCACTAGTCACGCCTGAACGCTCAAGTTGTATTCGGATAGTTAGACCAGTGCTATATGAACCAGTACAGTTTCCAAATACGCCTAATATGATAATATAATTATATTATTAAATATAATAATAATTAATATTATTACAAATAGTATTACAAATAATTTATAGTATTAAATATAGTTATAATAAATAATTATTTAATATACATGTATTGATTATACTTTTTGTGTGTATAAATAATATCTGTATATGTACAAATGTTGAGTGTCTAGACCCTCATAGAAACTAGAAGTGGAGACTTTCACGGAGAAGTCTTATAGAGAAGTTTTATTTGGGCGTGGTATCAGAGAGTCTTAGTTCTAATATAATTATGATATAAATATTATTATTATTGATGTATTTTTAGCGAGGAACTTATTTTTGAGCAGTCTATTATTATTTATTTAATATTACAATTATATTTACCTCTGATTTACCTCTGATGAGGTAGGACACTCTTGACCACCGGCGGCGTAAGTAGAGTGCCTCATTAGTGTAACAGTGTGCATTTGGTTTTGGCCAGGTGTCTCAGCATTACCGCTGTTAGATATTATTTTTATTTTTTATTTTTATTTTTTTTGGTCATCAGCCATGATACCTCTCATCTCGCGTATAGTCCTTGGTAAGAAGCTTTGATGGTAACATCTGGAATTTGTTGAGATAGATGTGGGTTCACCACGGGCTGCAGCTCTTGTTGTTACTGTCATGTCAGTGCGATCATTAATAATTTCGTCATAGGCTGATAACAATGCACTGTGGTCACCCTCAGCCTTTATGATACGGGTTAAGAGGTTTAATCTGTGGTTTCTGCGTCTTTCTTGTAGTGTTTGTAAGCCTAGTTCTGCTCGGGCTTCACTGACGCTTTCGCGTCCTTTGAGCCTCGCTATAAATCTGACAGCACGATTCTGTATCATTTCAATGTCGTGTATAGTACTTTTCAGGTGAGGATCCCAGACAGTGTCTGCGTATTCCAATATTGGGCGACAGAGACTGGTATATGCTAAGAGACGCCCACGTTTCGGAGCATCATGGAGCGCATATTTTACTACACCCAGGATTCTACTTGCTTTTTGTGCCCTCTGTCTAATATGCTTTTGAAATTGAAGGTTGGTTTGTACTACGACTCCTAAGTATTTAGTTTCTTCTGTCCATTCAAGAAGTGTGTTTCCTAGTTTATAGGGCGGCAGATCTGTATTTTTGCCAAATGCGATAGCATGGCATTTGGTGTCATTAAATGGCATTTTCCACTGGCAGGACCACTTATGGACAGCATCGATGTTCAGCTGAAAGTTTGCAGCATCAGCGGCCGAGTTGACTTTCTGGTACAATATTAGAACTAAGACTCTCTGATACCACGCCCGTATAAAACTCCTTCATCAGACTCTCCCGTGAAGGTCTCCACTTCCCTCTATGAAGGTCTAGAGACTCAACATTTGTACAGATACAGATTTTATTTATACATACAAAAAGTACAACCAATTGATTAATTATTTATATTTATATTATTATAAATATAATCGATTAATTGTAATAGTAATAAATTATAATTAAAATTGGTAGTGGGTTAAATTCGCAGCAATAAAATATTAAATAATCATTCCTACAATTAAATATTCGCATTGCTGCCATATTTTGACATGAATATCTATTTAAAATCAGTGTAACATAAATTGCTTCAAAAATTAACCAACTTTGTAACTTGTAGACTAAGGACCAATCGGCAGAAGGAAAATAGTGGGTAATCATAAATAAACCAATGTGTGACACAAATAGACAGAAATCTCATTCCAATAACACGTAATTAAAGCGAGTCAAATTAGCTTCTTTTGAAACATATTTCGATGGCAACTATTCGTCCGATTTCTTTCAATTATCCATTTAACTTAAAAAATCTAAATTGAACGTGATTTCCCCATTGGAGAGGAATGGTCTTTGCCATATCTATTGATGTATGAAATTCGCAAACATTTTTCTGCCAGACAATTAAAGAAGTATCTTGGTATTTCTAGAAAAATACACATTTGTCCTATTCTATGATGTTTTCACTACAAGACGTTGAAATTGCACCAAGTGCCAACGTACTGCTTCTTTGGTCGTCACAGTGCAATCCAGAAGATGTTAAAAAAGCAGCAGACATGTGCAAACCAAAAGTCAATGCTGGTGCGGGGAAGCTTCAACTTGAAAATATAGACCGTCTAGAAATGGGTAGGTGGTTATGAATCTCAATCTGGCATAAAGAATATGATTGTCAAACCTATAGGACAACAACATGTGAACATACGATACTCATACTGATTGTTTACTACTGTGTAGTGAAGAGTATAGACTTGAAGTAAAACTATAGTCTATATTATGTACATTGTTGCCATAATATCCAGCTTTTGAGCAACATGAAATTTAAATTTTTAGCTAACCACTCAAATAGCATATTTGACGCAGTCTTATGTGGAGTTGTGCCACCATATAGTAGGCATTCAGAAAAAATCTTGGCTGAAATTCTGAAACTTTTGAAGCCATCTGGTCGACTTATCTTAGTCGAATCTTCATCTGAGACACATTCTCTAGATACTCTTGCAAGACTAAAACTGACTGGATTTGTTGATGGAAAGCAGGTGAGTTCTGGGCTCTTGTTGTGTTAGTGAACCACATGAATAGTGTTTTTCTGATGTTGTTCCATGTTTTTTGGAAGACTATCATTTATTTGGTATATTGGTGAGCAAATTAGTTTACTTCTCCTTATTAATTTTCAATACTATTTAGTAGCTACATGTAGTCCTACTAGTTCTTACAGCGAAGAAAACAAGTTATAGAAATGGTCAACTGTTATAAAACTTCAAATTATTTTATTTAAGACTGTGTAGTGCCATGTTGCTCACCAAGTTTTACTGCAACCCTTTGTGTGCATGAGCCAAACAAAAATAATAGTTTAATAATACCTATTATGTTGCTTTTGATTCATTAATTTCCTCAAAAAATTGCTTAGAAATAGAATCACAACTGTTTGCGATATCCTGTATATAGAAATAGCCTATTAGTAGGCCTTTACATAAGCATGTAGTTTGGGAATACAAAATGCTTATCTTTAGTTTTTTTTTTCTTCTTTGTATTGTTCACCATATGCAATAACATTATGTTACATTCATGTTAAGAGCCCAATTTTTATATTTAGTGGTCATCAAATTCCAATGGTGATGCTGAGTCCGGTTGGTGTGAATATTCCGCTTGCAAGCCCAACTACGAAGTAGGCTCCAGCTCACAACTGAAAATTTCATTTACAAGTAAGTGTTTAAGGCATTCATAGAAGCAGGGAGAATTGTGTTTGAATTATATGGACCCATAAGAACTAATGATTGATATTGCACTGTCAGTGTTTGTCACACTACACACATCCCATACATTCTACAATTTTATGGTTTCATTATACATATGGTAACTATAATTGTCACTATGGATGATATGGTTGCAAGTAAACAATGAATCACATAAAGTGCTTGTTTGGGAAATAGAGAGTAGTACACTGAACTATTTATACAGAAAAGAAATCAGCTGCGGAGGTGTGGTCATTAGATGCAGACGATATGCTTGACGATGACCTGGAACTCATTGATGATAGTAACCTGTTGCAAGAAGAAGATTTGAAAAAACCTAACCCAGAATCGTTACTAGGTGAGCATTGATAGTAGTTAGCTGATCAGTTGTACAACTACACCGATTCCATTATAATTATATACTGGAGATATACAGAGTGGTATGATAGGTGGCTATCATATCTGTTTCTAATAATATTCCTCTATTTACATTATTATATTATTTTGGCAGCACCTTGTGGACCTGGTTCCGGGAAGAAGAAGGCATGTAAGAACTGTACATGTGGTCTTGCAGAGGAATTGGAGGATAATTCAGGCGGTGTTAAATTGAAATCCAAGACAGTTACATCAGCTTGTGGAAGTGTAAGTACATGTAGATCCAGATACTTACACTGTATATGCATCAAGTAGATCATCAGTTTTTTCTTGCAAGTTATAGTACAAGTGTTTTAGAAGTGTAACGTTGTCGATTTAGTTCCGAAAAATATGAGCATATATAATTTCTGAATGATTTAGCCTGCATACTGAAAGTAAATAGCTCAAAATAGACAGATTCTCCTGTATTTAACTGTTAACAGACTACCAATGATTGTGAAACACCAACCACATTCTAAGTGTGCTCCCTAAGAACAAACATGATAATATTATATTCATCACGGTCTTGATTACCTGAGGACAAATTAAAAATTGGGAAATGTTTTTATTTTAGTGTTACCTCGGAGACGCATTTCGCTGTTCATCATGTCCATATTTGGGCATGCCAGCCTTCAAGCCAGGAGAAAAGATAAAACTGACTGAAAGACAACTGAATGTTGACAATTAACTTACTGATATTAATAAGATTGTTATATTTTCTTACGAATCAACACATAAACATTGGATCACAATATATGAAAAAATAGAGGTCGGTAAAACATTTAACAAAAATACTGAGATTCAAAAATAAAAGATTGCTTAATATCATCAATAAATATCTGGAACTAGAATTTCCAAAAGACAGTTTAATCATTATGCATGTTCCTAAGCATAGCACATACTTTTTCATATATAAAGAAATACATACTGGTGCTAAGTCCCGTTTTAAGAAAGGCCCATGTTGCTCCTTTATACAAACCTTTTACACCCTCTTCCTTTAGTGAGACAACCAAATGGTCAACAACTCCTTTGTAGTTCTTAGTGGCTCCAAACTCTTTTCTACCCTCTTCAAACCCTATAACTTGAAGCCTCCGTTTAGATATATCAAACGGGTATACAAGCAGCTTTGATGATACACCTGCTGCTGCTCCTGCGACTGCAGTGATTGAGTCTACAAAGATACCAATTCTTTCCTGTATTATACTAGTTATAATTACAGTTCACTTTAACTACTTGGGTTTGAATGGTTTCATGTTAGTTTAGTTTACAAACCTTTATAATGCTCTGGTATCACAACGGTGAAGGTTCTTCTACATACGCTGTACAGTCCAAAGTAGAGAGCTGACTGAGGTGCTGTGTGACATAAGCCTGCCCAGAGGCCTCTGTAGAATCCATAAATCCCATCCTGACTGTATATATGCTTACTAGCATTGTATACACTGGAGTATATCTGTAAAGGGCAAATGTGGGTTATAATAGTAGTAGATGTAAATAACTCTATAACCGACGCCACTCACAAAGATAGTGGAAGGGAAGATCGGACACTCAATGATAAACCCTGTCCCACCAAATACGCCCAATTTGGCGGTCCCGACGTTCCGCAATCTACTTTCCCGCCATTCCTGTGTTGAACTTTTAGATAGCTGCTGGACTAGTATCATGGTTTCACGGCTTAACTATTTCGCTCTCTGAATAAGATATCGTTTATATAATATCGTAAAAAATTTTATCTTATTGGCCGGCGGAACACCAATAGTAAGAAAGGATTTGTATACAAGGTAGCACAACTCCTTGCTTAATCCGGACCGCATTTGGAGGCGGGGACGGACAGTTTTTGGCCTGAGTGTCTGATCTTCCCTTCCACTATCTTTGCCACTCATTTGTAAATATGTTACCCAGCTTAGAGTTGTTTGTCACTGAGTGAAGCTCTTGGTAAAGAGTTATGATAACAACACAGACATTAACCCACCTTGGTATTTCCCTGAGCTACAAATCTTGTTCGGAGTACATCAAGTGGATATGATACAACAGTGGCTATAGACCCTGCACCAGCTCCACATACAAAGTGCTGGAGAGATTGTTTGTTTTGGGTATCGTGTCCTTTATACATGTGTTTAGTAAGGGCTTCAAATGCAGCAAACTAAAATAACCAAAACATTGCAACATATACCATTCTCAAATAAAATACATGTATGCATTTATATTTATGAGTATAAAAGTGATACAAGTTTCTCTCATGAACTAGATCAACATATCCAGCAAAGTATAATTTTTCAGGAAGAAAAAAGCTAGGGATGACAGACTAGCAGTTCAGACAAAGAGGTTTAACTTGCCAGGTACCAGTGATAATAAAATGCCACTTTGGTTATTGGGACCAAAACTAGTTGTAGCTATTTTAATTTATGAGTTGTTTACACTTGTTAGTGTGGTATACAAGAGGACATAACTCTAGAAGCATGTGAGATGCATGTACATGTATTTTATCAGCTGGAAGAATAAATAACCACGTGCCTTCATAATAGAACCCAATGACAGCAATGATAGATCAGAGAGACTACTGAACAGGTGTATAAGGCACTCATACATGCAAATTCCCAATTGGAAAAACGTACAGCTATATTCATGTTCCATTTTGTTATAAAACAGTAGGGGGATGAACAGCTGTGATGCATACTTCGTTACTGTTAAAAAGACCACTGAAACATGGGAAACAAGGGTCACAGGAGCCGAAAGGCTCCAGGCCATACCCTCAGTTGGTAAGCTAGAATGGGAGAGCCTGGAGAAATACTGTGCATATGCACACATAATAAAATGCAAAACAATATAATTTTGTATGTAGGTCCTAAAACACAAAAACACATGTAGTGCTAACAATATACATGTACTTGTACAATATACCTGGTGATTCAGTGCAACAATATAACCGCCGTTCATATTCATCGTAAATTATTGATAATACCATGGGGCTTAAGATCAGCTTGCATAGATGCACAGGCATACTAATGCAAAAGAATAGGCCATACAATGTACGATGCGCAATAATTCAGTCAATTTCTTTACCTCAATTGCCATGAAAACTGCTGATAGAGCTTGGGATGGCAAATGACCCTTCCAGAAAGCTTTCCATGATTCTTCTTTAAGAACTGTCTTCAGCCCATGATATACCCCTCGATATTTAGATTGCTCACTACCAGAAGCTATAGGTTCAACCTGGAGCTGAAAATGCATCCAGTAAAAACATATCACTATCTATTATGAAAAACACATTACTAGATATTACACAAAACATACACAGTGCATGTTGAAAAAATGAATATTTATCAGCTACACAGTTACCTGAAACCTAATCTTGAGAACATCTATAGGCTGAGTACATGCTCTGGTCAGAATACCGCTAAGTGCACCTGCTGAGATGTGTGCAGAGTATGGTAACTGCTTTTCATCAGGTCTATAGCCAACCATAACAGAAGCACTCAGAGGTCTAAATGGTTTGCCAACTAAATAATAAATAAAATCACATGATGAAATACACCAGATAAATTTTGAGCCATAAAGTTTATAGTACAATGTGTATGCTACTACAGTAAACAAATTTAATATCTTGCCTTCTACTGATGATGTTAACAGAGTATTGTTCAAAATGTAAAGATAACGACAAAACAAAGATACGTCTCTTACTACTGTTCATCACAACTTACATAGGCTCCTATGTAATACTTCCTTGCTAAAAATACATCAATATGTAATATTGTTTTATACTCTAATTGCTAGTAACTGTTTTACAAAATATAATAACTACACTGTATATGCATTGTATAAGATATGTTATTCGCTCACGGTCACTTATTCATGAATTGCATTCTATTTTTATTTAGAGCAATTCTCATTCTCTTTGAATATAATATATAAACTACATATAACTATATTAGGCAAAAGTCACTGCACGTAAATTGATTAATCTATTAACACAGAGTTGTGTTCTAATGTTCACCACGTAATAAGGAGTTAAGTTGTTGATGAGAATGTTAACATCCATTTACGAGTTCTGGAGGTGAAAGTTATTGTGAGCAATTAAAATTCAGCGATAAACTAGTAAATTTCAATATTTAAATTTTAATCAGATGGTTTTCTGTCATAGCTCTATACTTCAAGACTAATATATTCAGAGCTATATTCTGCTGACTTCCATGAAACAAGTGGTACATTATGTTGTGATAGATCACTATGCAGCTGAACTCTTTCACAGCTCCGAAAAATCCCTGTTCCCAAATGACGGGTGATTTTACTAATTTCATTTTCTACTGCAGCTACCCGAATTTTTGCAGTTGACCCTGAATGTTCTCGCAACATTCATGGGCTGAAAGTGCCTATTTTAATTATCAACAAGTATAGCCTATTACATCACTAGATCAGGGAATTATACGGAGTAAGTAACCCTTTAATCCATTTTAATACTGATCCTGTTGCCTGCTCCTTTTACCTTACTATAATATTTTACGGTAAAATATTACAGTAAGGTAAAAGGTAAAATTTTTACCTCAGTTAAAGCATTAAGGGCTTCGTGGGCCTAGTATATTCAGAGATATAGCCCCCAGAAATCTACCCTGTAGTAAAACGCTCGTACAAACTTAGCTAGATGAGAAACCATTGTGGTGACCTTTGACCTGTGATGTTGATGCCAGGCCGCCGCACCACTGTGGTAGTAATTATATAGTAACCTTCACTAATAAATATATTTTAATCTATGGTAAAACATCCAATAATATTTCAGCAATTTATAGCCTGGGGTACGTTCTAGTCACTGCAAAATTATTTATGGGAAGCTACCCACAGGTTCCAAGCAAATAGTAAAAATGATTGTGACACAGTCAATGCTGTTGAACAGTGTGCAACGATGTTTTCATTGGCGTGCATTGCATGGAAAACATCCAAGCATGTGTTCCTAATTACAAAACCAGTTGTGGTTCTTAGATATGCTGACACTTTTATTGTAACTGACTTATTCACTTTTAGATCAAATGCTATTATTAGTGATTACTCACTTTATCATAAATGTAATGTAAACAAATAGCTATAGTGATTCAGAAAATTTTTGGCTTCATTTCCGCATGGCACCTACGTCATAGCCTACAACTGCAAGCGTTTTTGGAGATAGTCCAGTTTGACAACTCATATTTCTTGAACCCCTGGGTCTAGGAAGTCAAACAAATACTCAAATGGAAGCTCAATACCTGTAGATTTTGAATATCAACATCAAAACTTGATTTCCTTAATGCTTTAAGGTAGAACTTGCTTAGCTTCAAACCTCAAAATTTCAGTACAGTACAGACTCATCAACGTTCACATATTTTATAAGTTTTTGACATTAGATAGACTATTTTGTTGGCTTTATAATTCGCAACTACCATGGTGCAATTAGCAGAGCTGGGTCCAAGTCATAGATTTGACTTGACTTGCCAAGTCAAGTCAAGTCAAGTCACAAGTCGACTTGACTTGGACTTGCCAACTTGACTTGACTTTGACTTGCACATCAATGTGACTTGACTTGACTTGGACACATGAATGACTTGTGATTTTGACTTGACTTTGACTTGCACGTCAATGTGACTTGACTTGACTTGGACACAGGAATGACTTGTGATTTTGACTTGGGTTTTGCCAAGTCAATCTGGCAAATAAAAATTTTGTACAGTGTTAGCCAACATGGAAAAAAGGTCTCAATTGCCTACCTAATTATCATTTTTACTAGATCAGTGCTACTAGCAGCACTCAGAGTATATCAAGGTTAGCTATGAGGATACACAATTCAGGCACTATGTAAGCTGTGTGTACGTGAGACTACACAACGACAATGCATAGTCACAAGTACACATAGTGCAAGTAGTGTAAGTGTAGCATACAATGTAGGTGTGGTGTAAGTAGTGAATACAATGTGCAGTGCAATAATTACTAGAGTTAAATTACAGGACTGGCCAGTGGACACTCCTTGCTGTACCATGTGCTGTTGATATGCTATGTAACACTGCATCACCATTACAATATACAGTATGTAATACTATATGACCAGTCTCGACCGTAGTGCCAATAATACTACTTATATAGATTAGTTCTTTACCATGATTGCATCACATACATGTCCATGCCCTGCTACACCTTGGCATAGGTTTTTCAAGGATTGGAATGCCTACTAAAAGAAAAAAATGATGTTTTGAAAAATGCAAAATTTTTTGAAGTTGTCTTCCACTTGACTTGCATTTCGACTTGACTTGACTTTGACTTGACTTGACTTGTGACTTGCTTGACAGCTGACTTGACTTGAGGCAGCACTGACTTGACTTCGACTTGACTTGTCTTCAAAATTTTAGAAATTACTTGACTTGACTTGAGGCAGCACTGACTTGACTTGGACTTGACTTGCCTCCAAAATTTTAGAAATGACTTGACTTGTTGACTTGCAAGTCGACTTGGACCCAACTCTGGCAATTAGTGGCTGCAAGTATCATAGTGGGATTACGTTATGTCATGATTATTGCACTGAACTAAATCGGACAAAGAGCATTGGGGCTTTAACACATACAGATACACATGGTGTCCTATCCGGTTTTTATATATATTATTATTATAGATCCGTGAAGGAAACTGTTGTGGTAGACACTGGCTGTGGCAGAAATCGACGCGAGTTCAGCTCTGGCTGAAGCTCTAGTTGTCACAGTCTTACTTTCTAGCTCATAGTCCGGTAAATCGATTTACATTAACATTACAATTAGAATTAGATCAGCAGAAGCATATAAAATATAGGCTTGCTATGCAATGCCCGAGAAGACGGTTTTGCACGATAATTTAATAAGTGCCCTTTAGCAAAAGAGCACCCAGTTGACTGTATAAGAAAAATACATCAAAATGCCTAAACAGAGTGTGAATACTAAATACCTGCTTCTATTTATCTATGGTACCAGACCAGAATCAAAGCTACTAGATACCGCTTGTAAAGTTCCTATGCTAGAGCAAATAAAATTTCTACTCCTATTAACTACTTTGTTTACAAGCCCAACCATCTAATGATCTACCACAATATGAATAGCAGTGATTCAGAGTCATGACTGCAATATGCCTTGTTCCCCACATTATTTCCAACATCCTATATGATATCACACTGCTGCAATATGTGCAGCTTTTGTCTATATCTTACCATGTTTGGGCATATATTTTTTATCTTATGAATCATAATAATTTTAGGTCCACATTATCTTAGTAAGACATCAATTCATTCATTTACAGTTTGCAGAACCAGCAACATGTAATTCTGGATCTGCTTTTCACTAATATTTTACTATTCTATAATCTTATCAACAATATATTATATATCTTCAGCAGTTATATTATTCCAAATTAAAGCCTAACTGTATACTCTGGAAGGCACCATAAGGTATGAGTTATCACATTATTATATTTTATGGCATTTGCTTGTTGTATCAATTATTACTATAACTACGAATTTCAATTTGACAGTGTAATTTCTTTAGTTTAATTTACATGTACTGTTTAATTCTTTAATTACTGTAACAAATATTTAGCCATGTCATGTTATATTTTAGTTTCACGGTGGTGATGGTTACTAAATAAAACAATATCTACAGTAATAATATCATCATCAGTTGAACTATAAGTACCAAACCAGAGGTGCAGTTATACCGCTCTAGTTACTTTGTCAGTATCGGGTATGCTGCATAGAGGTAGGATGCTGTAATGGTGTTGGGAATTCAGCTTCACCTTGACCTTAGTAAAAACAGCTAGCCTGCGAATCAAACATCATGAAATAAGCAGTTCTATTGGCCCGCTGAATATGGTCAAGAGCAAACAACTCCGTGCACGGTATGCGGTAAGTCGTGAAGCTGGGCACTCATGATTAGAGGTTATCCTCTCTCAACGTCTCTTTGCCCTGTGGTTTTTGATAACGAGATTGAGAGCTAAGCGTAGGTCATAGAGGTAACACCCCAGGGGAGATAACTCTATGGCGTAGGTTATCCCATAGAGATAACTCTGTGTAGACCTGCCAACTCTCACGCATTGAGCGTGAGATTCAAGCAATTGCCCCATAGCTCAAGCTCTCACTCCCTTCTCACTCATTTGCCCCATCAGAGCAATAAAAAATTATTTTTTTGCCCCATTACAAAGTAATAAAAAATGTTGTTTTTGCCTCATTTTGCTCTACTTGCATGCTTTCCTCAAGCCACAAAACTCATACAAACAAAGGGTACACAGTTCAGTTTATTGACATTGCCACACTAGCCATTATTTCATTCATATGGTGCATCAATTTATATGTTGGGATACAGAGATGCCCCTTACTAACTAGGATCCTATCACAACACTTAGGCACCTACCATAATGATAATCTGAATTCAACTATAGTACTGAATGATAATCATAAGAAACTAAAGTATAGCCTACTCATTAAGACATTATTTTATAATATCAGTTGTATGGGTGACCTAAGCCTAACTACACACGTAGTACCTGCATTACTAGATCTGTACAGTGATAGTGAGATAGAATGGAATGGTGAGAAGTATTAGTAATGTATATCAAATTTTAATTTAATAAAAACGACTTATATTATTCTAACAATCAAATCGCCAGAGTTCCTGAGTAGATTGGCTCTGGGCAGACTATTTTGTATCGCTAAATTGGATATACATGTAGTTAATCTAATTGTTACACATTGAAGTTTCTTTGTATAGATGTGGGAAGACCCTGAATTATACAGAGGAATAAATGAATGGCTGAATGCATTAGAAAATGCTACCACCATACTTTATTTGAGAATTTTAAAAACAAGTCGTGTAACTCAATAATCAGGTTTTGGGTAAGGATGGGCAAACTTCAAAAAAGTTTAAGCTAATAAGCTCTTTGGCTCTAACATTGGCCCTTATACCCCATTCAGATGTGATTAGACATAGTTCAACACCATGCCAAACTGCCTCCCTAAAGATGACGCTCAAGAATATAATTATCAACCAATGTGCTCATTGCTCAGATGATTTTCACCTATCAGAAGATAGTCTTAAGAAAACAGCAATGGCTGGCACTGGGTACAGCTTGTTTCTTCAAGTGCGGTATTGTTCTGATATTCAACTGTGGCTAGCACACTGCCCTACGCACCACATGTGCTGAAGTCACCTAATCAAACCCTAGGGTTGACCTAACGCTGCTAGATACTGATAGATACCTCTGGATTGCAACCTTATACAACTGACCAAAAAGTCTAACGTGCTCCTATCATGTATATTATTGTGCATGCAAACTTATATAACTCGTTATGAACTAACACTGGTTACCCTGGGTACTCAATTCCCCAGGCTGGAAGACTCCTATGTAGCACTTTAGGTTTCTACCAAGAATGCAGAGCATGTAAGAAGATAGAGATAAACTGTATTGTAATTCAAGTAGCAACTGAACAAAACAGAAAAACGTGGAACTTTTTATATATAACTGGCTCCATCTAGAGTCTGTGGGACTGGTGGGCCATCGATACCCAACTAATTATTCCACAAAAACCTCAGTGCCAATGCACCATCGGGAGGGTCGACTAGGACATAAAAAAACACCCGAATGATCCAACATAAAATGTCGGCTCTTACAAGTCAGATAGAGCATTGCGATCTACTGTATGTAAATAATTACTCCTAATCGATTAATAAATATATGCTCCCGGCTCATAATAGATAACAGTCAATTTCAGTCAGCAACGAACTCGACAAAATAAGGTTCAACAAGAAATACACATAAAAATAAATATACAAATAAATATGGTTGAGAGATGTAGGGCCCTAAAGTATAGAGGCAGGTACAACTTGATACTTTTTGACCAGACCCAGGGTTCGTCAGCGAAATTTCAGATGGAGAAGTTGGCTTATCCAATACATATGGTGTATGGTGTCACCCCAACCACAAACAAAGATCTAAGGCTACATGAAACTATGCACTAATACACCTCACAGACAGTATAACACATGCAATTGCAGTTGGTTAAATTATTCGATGTAGAGATTGCATTTACAGTTAATCACAATATGTAGGCCTACAACTTGTTTTATCCACTTTCTACCAATGTGCATCTAATCATTGGCAACAAACTTTGTGGTAATATATAAATATAACTGTATACTATGTTTAAAAGATATTTGGATCTTTGTACCACCTGTAAGCTCGTCATAAGCAGACAAATTATCTGCTAACGCATTGAAGGACCTAAGCTTTTACTACAACTAAACAAACTGAAACTGAATTTTATGTAATTGCATTAGGCTACATTGATGACATGATTCTATCAGATGTTATTACAGTAATAGAAGGGGCTAAATATATAGGCCTACTGGTCTCTTGTAAGACTACATTGGACTAACTTGCTAAGTTACTAATTCAAAAGAAGCTTTACCAAACAACTATGTATATTTGTACTCATTACCATTATTACTAACTACTACTAAATTTAATTTCATGTGACAACAAGTCACTATCACTAATAATTGGCCTACAAGTACTATAACTATCACATCTTCATTTTTGTTCACTGCCAAATTTACAAGCATGCTGATGCTAGCAGCTAGTAACTAATTGAATTTTTATACTAATAGTAAGTAAGAATAGTGTTGACATGGTAGACGTCATTGATAGATATGCGACCTTGACCTAAAAAGATAAGCTGGCCCACTTCCGGTTGCAGTCAAGACCACGATGTTCTGAACATTCATAGCAAGAAAGAAAACTAACACAACTGGTAAGTGATCACTTACCTCAGTCTACATGGTGTCAGAATTTGGTGACTTGGAGACCTACGATCTACAAGTAGCTGATAATGGAGCAGTTGTTAGCACCTGAACCTTTGAAGGATGGCAATTTGGCAGAAGGATGGAAGAGATTCAAGAGGGAGTTTAACCAATTTTTGGTAGCAACAGCTAAGGACACGAAGCCAAAGACTGTGAAGGTGGCAATATTATTGAGAACCATAGGCCCGAGAGGAAATGACATCTATGAGAATTTCAACCTAAATGAAACTGATAGGGTTGATTATGATAAAGTCATTCAAGCATTTGATACATTCTGGAAGCCCCAGGACGAGACTTTCATAGCAAGACATAGACTACTCAACATGAAACAAGATGGACTTCCCATTGAAGAATTTGAAACCAAACTGAGGACCCAAGCCAGATTATGTAACTTTGAAGCACTCACTGATGATTTAACGTGCCATGCACTGGTACAAGGTATGGATGACATACGGTTGAGGGATAAACTACTCCTTGAGGCATGTAAAGGACCCCTTACCTTAGACTTAGCAGTAAAAATGGCAAGAGAGAGCGCAGTTGCTTCGACACACATGAAAGAATTGGGAGGAGCCTCGGGAGAGGCGGTTCACAAGCTTTATGAACGAAGGAACCCACCACCCCAGAGATTTAAAGGACCTGACACGGGAGGACCTGAATGTGGGTTCTGTGGGACCAAACACAGACGAGGTACGTCCAACTGCCCAGCTTATGGCGAGACATGCCGCTACTGTCAAAAGAAGAACCATTTTGAGCGAACGTGTAGAAAGAAGAAGGCAGATGAATCTAGAGCGGAGGTGCAGGCAATGTCAGAGCATCAGGTGGACAACAAGGTATATGAGGAGCTACTCGTGATGAATCAGCCCACAGTAAACCGAGTAGGCAAAAGGTTATTAGTAAAACTTTCAACTGAGAACATGAGAATGAACTACCAGTTGGATACGGCAGCAGCAAGGAATGTGATGACATTCCATGACTACAAGAGACTAGGAAGTCCCGAACTGGAGCCAAGCCAAGTGGTGCTGACCATGTATGATGGAGGTGAGATGCCAAGCAGTGGAAAAGCATGCATCAAGTTCCAAGAAATACTTAATCCAGTGGAATTTGAGGTTATCAAGACTGACAACCGCCCCTACCCCTTGATAGGAGTGGACACATGCCTTAGTGCCGGGATGATAAAACTAGACGAGGAAGTCAATGCAGTAGGGGTGGGCGAAAGAGTCACGCGAGAATGGTTGATCCAGAATTACGACGATACTTTCAAAGGACTAGGACTAATGCCTGGAGAATATAAAATTGAGATAGACAAATCGGTGAGCCCAGTCCAGCATAGGCCAAGACGTACACCCATCATGATGAGAGACGATATCATAAAGAAAATAAAGGACCTCGAAAGCGCTGGCGTTATCGCACGTGTAGATGAACCCACAGAGTGGATATCGTCGCAGGTAGCCCTCAGGAAGCCCAATGGAACAATAAGATTATGCATTGACCCGAAAGATCTAAACAAAGCAATAATAAGAAACCATTACCCCATACCGACATTGGAAGATGTATTGCCAAAACTAACCAAAGCGAAATGTTTCTCACTGCTAGACGCCAAAGACGGTTTCTTTCAAGTGAAACTGGCAGAGGAATCTAGAAAACTCACAACCTTCTGGACACCCTTAGGCAGATATTGCTGGAATCGCCTTCCCTTTGGTTTATCATCGAGCGGAGAAGAATACCAGAGGAGGCTACACATGGTCTTGGATGGTCTAGATGGTGTTGAGGTCATTGCCGACGATATACTAGTGTATGGTGTTGGGGAGACGGAGGATGAGGCTAGACTAGATCACGACAACAAGCTGCTGGAGCTGATGGAGCGCATCCGAGAGAAGGGAGTCAGAATAAACAAAGAAAAAATGAAGCTACATCTAACTGAAATCAAATATATGGGACACGTACTGACCACCGACGGAGTGAAACCTGACCCAGCCAAAGTACAGGGATTAAAAGATATGCCTGAACCAACAGATGCTACAGGAGTTAAGAGATTTCTCGGGACAGCGAATTACTTAGCAAAGTTTGTCCCCAACCTGTCAGCGCTGGCTGACGAGCTAAGGGAGGCGACCAAGGAGATAAACGAAGACAACTTTGAGTTGGGAGAAGAACAAAGAAAAAGTTTCCTGGCGTTAAAGGAGGCGATTAGTGAGGATACCCTACTGAGGTACTACGATCCAAACAAAGCGGCAGTCATAGAATGTGACGCCAGCACAAAAGGGCTAGGCGCAGTGCTGACACAAGAAGGGAAACCAATATGCTTTGCCTCAAGAACACTAACTGATACGGAGGAGAAATATCACCCAATGGAATTAGAATGTCTAGCAGTCATATTCGCGTGCAGCAAATTCGACCAGTACATTTATGGGAAATCAGACCTCCAAGTCTACTCGGACCACCGCCCTTTAGAGTCAATATTCAAGAAGGAAATGGAGAAATCTCCGCTCAGATTACAGAAGATGTTGCTTTCACTACAGAGATATGGGTTCAACTTGGAATATAAGCCAGGAAAAGAACAAGTGGTGGCTGACATGCTATCGAGAGCCCCTATAACAGAAGCAAACCCAACAGGAGATCAGCATAAGACCAAAATAGAGGTGTTTCTAGCTGAGATAGATGACACTACACACACCCAATTTACAGATATGTCAGACGAACGATTGGATAGAACTCGAGCATATGGTGCTGAAGATGAAACATACAACTTACTCCGAAGGATGATCTCCCACGGCTGGCCAGAGAGAAGAAGCAAGTGTGATCACAGCATGAAAGACTACTGGACATTCCGGGATGAATTAGCAGAAAGAGATGGCCTGATATACAAAGGAACGAGACTAGTGATTCCAACGAACATGATAAAAGAGATAGCCCAAGCATTGCACGGGGCACATCAGGGAGCTGAAACCATGCTTATGAGAGCGAGAGACATCCTTTATTGGCCAAATATGCAGGAAGAACTACATGCGACAGCAAGCCAATGCATCGCCTGTCAGATGAACAAGCCAGTCAACAGAAAAGAACCACTAATGACACATGAGGTACCCACTCAGCAATTCAGCAAAGTAGGAACGGACGTGATGTACCACAGAGGAGTACCATACTTGATACTAGTAGACTACATGTCGGACTTCATCGAAGTGACCAGATTGCGGGACGAGGCTGCAACCACAATAGTTGAAGCATGCAAAGAGATATTTGCACGCCATGGGATACCTCAGACACTTCACAGCGACAATGCCCCATATTATGTCAGTACCAAATTCAGAGAATTTGCTGCGGAATGGAGATTTACACACACTACATCGTCGCCCTACCACGCACAAAGTAACGGAAAAGCAGAATCCGCAGTGAAAATCGTGAAGAATATGTTCAAGACAGCTGAGGACCCGTGGAAGGCACTACTAGAATGGAGAGCATCCCCGAACCGAGATTTCAAAAGCCCCGCAGAACGTCTGTTCTCCAGAAGACTAAGGACCATGGTTCCACAGCCTACGGAAGCGCTGGAAGTACAAACACCCGACCTTGATGAGATAGCGGCAGCTAGAAGAGAAAGACAGAGAAGGATGATTAACACATACAACAAGGGAACGCGAGAAATGGACAAGCTCAGTCATGGACAACCAGTTCTACTCAAACAGGTCCATGACAAGCTGACCAAATGGAGACCAGCACAGGTCCTAGAGCCTGTGTCAACCCGATCATACCTGGTGCAGAACGACCAAGGGAATATAGTAAGGAGGAACAGGACAGCCATACAAGCTCCACCGGTCCAACACGGCCCCAACGATCCAACGAAGAGGAGAGAACAGGACAGAGGCCCAACTACAAGTGCGGTCATGCAGGCACCAAAGAAACATCGCGTGGTGAGGCCACCACCGCAGGAAACCGTGGAAATAGAAACCGCACCACCGAGCCCTGTAACCAGCAGAAGTGGGAGGCAGATCAGGCCACCGCACCGGCCTGATTACAAATACTTCGTCTAACCATAGACGGCACGCAGGGGGAGCAGTGATGCTCACATTCCCCTGTCCCCAGGTCCAGCTGAACCTTTATATATACGTTATATCCATATCATACACATTATTACCCGCTATATCATAATAATCAGAGACGTTATCCTACAAACGCACATACTCAGTTCTAATACTCAACCATATAAATATCGGAGACAATCGCCTAGATACAATCACTACGATCTTACAAACGAAAGGGGATGTTGACATGGTAGACGTCATTGATAGATATGCGACCTTGACCTAAAAAGATAAGCTGGCCCACTTCCGGTTGCAGTCAAGACCACGATGTTCTGAACATTCATAGCAAGAAAGAAAACTAACACAACTGGTAAGTGATCACTTACCTCAGTCTACAAATAGTATCTTTCATAATCATAAGATAATGATTATGATAATCAGTACCGAGGCTTTGTGAGTGCCCCAATCAAAAAAGTCTTTGCCCCTTTTATGCAACTCACTCTTTAGCCCCGCCCCTAGGTTGGCAGGTCTGACTCGAACCCAATAACTCTATAAAAAGACTCGAGTTAAACAAGAAAAGAATTGAATCTTGCTTGTAGTTAACTTGGATAACTTGACAAAAACTTGAGTTTCTAGGGACATGTAAATATTTAACTCGTAACTTGAAAGTTTTGATCTGCCACCGAAAGAATCGACTTGTAACTTGAAGAGTCACAACTAAGAATTGGCCATGGAAACTTGAGTTTCCAAAATAAAACTTGCACACATCTCTGATTACAATTACACCAACAAGTAAACCCACTGGAAAAAACCAACTTCCCTGGCTCCACCAACCCTGTCTTTGCCTGTACTACTCTGCTCAGGCTTCCCAAGTTCCACTGATGATTCGGAATTTGTGTGGATAAGGTGGGGTATCTAAAACTCAGTTGAAAATCAGGGAGACTTGGTAAGCCTAACTCTGCTGCTCTATCTTGCTCAAACCCCTGTTGTCAAATCTTGCTCATGATATCAATAGCTATTTTAGTTCCAATATTTCCTAGGTACTGGCAACCCAAGACGCATGCTCTAGAAAATCACATTGACAGTCAGATTGTTGATTCTATTTAGATTCATCTCTTTATTTTAGTAGAAGAGACACAGCACAACACCACTATTATAATAGTAAGGCAAATGTTGGGCTAGATAAAGGATGGTAACAAAAATAGTATGCATTTAGTGAAGTACAGCCTTACGATATGATATTTTTTATAGTACAAGAATCATTGCACTTGGCTGCAAAATATATACTAAAGAATTGGCGGCAGCAATATGTTCACCATAAAATTTTATGAATGAAAATTTTGCAGACACAATTCCTATCACAGTTACGGATCTCCATTTACATTCTCATGTGAAAAATGAGTGACCAGAACCCATCGTGATCAACCATGTAACAACCATGGCACTAGCTCTATTTACAATATCCTAGAATGTATATAATACAGAACGCATGTCAGTCCTATCATTGGTACTGGTAACCTGTATACCCGTTGCCAGCATTAGAAGCACCTCCAGATGCTGAAGCAGCTACCTGCTGATAGGCCTGTGCAAACATGGCATTGATACTGTCCGACTGCGCACCATAGTTGCCAGATCTTGGTTTAGCGTCATACCTACCTGATCCACTACCTCTATTGTAACCTCCACCTCCTCCATAACCACCTCTGGACGAACCACCAGGCCGGAAACGTTTACCTGCAATTACCAACACATGATAATTACGAATGCACAATATCTGACCAGGCGCAATATCTGGACTGCATCATCCCAGCAGGCTATCACAAAATTGTATGGTATTCTACATGAATTACCAAGTTTAACAACAACACTACAACACCAATTTCACCCATTTAAACAGCCATATTCAGTAACTCGTTACTGATTGGGAGGTCTACACTTGGTTTATGTGTCAAACACAAGGTGCAACAAATCAATGATACAAGCAGACAACTTACGGCTCATCATTCCTCTGGAAGAAGCAGCCAGCTCATGCAATTTCGGATTAACTTCTTGTTTTGCCTCTGAAAGAATCTTGATGAGGTCGCTAGCGAGCTTGCCATTATCAGCAGTAAAGAAGGTGTAAGCCGTGCCACTGTTTCCAGCCCGGCCAGTTCGTCCAATACGATGTACATAGTCTTCAATTTGACTGGGCATGTCAAAGTTTACGACAAACCCAACATCATCCACATCTAAACACAATTATTTACAGTCATTTTCTATGCATTCAGCAACAAAAAGATATGTACAGCTAATGATAGCTGAAGACAAGCCCGGCTGCTACAGTTCAAGCGTCAGGAGGCAATTCCTAGGTTCCATAAAAGAGTGTCAATGATTAGCACACAGAGGCACTGTTATATAATAGTAATGTGTCCTAGAAATCTGCATATGTTCATCCAGACAGACTGTGTGTACGACACCAATTGATTACACACCAGCTGCCACTAACTTACCTGTCAACCCTCCTCACCCACCCCACCTAAACAGATGTATTGTCTGGATGTAGAAGAACCCCAACTAGGGACACACAAACTACTACAGTATACATTGCCTGCTTTGTGTACAGTGTAAATAGAAGGTTGACACGCTAGCAAATTGCATGCCAACCAGACACTAGAGTGTAAGGTAATATAAGCCTCCCGAGCGCTGTCCACGTAGAAGATGCCAGAACAACATTGACAGCACAGAACGACACGCTTTAGATCTGTCAAAGACCCGATAACTGCTCTCACATCATCACCACAGTGGTGCAGCGGTTCCAGAGAGCAGGCGTGTCAAGTGCTGTCAAGGGCTTGTCTACAAAATACAACTGATAACATATTAGACAGACTTTAGCAAAATTTAACCTAGCAAACCTGCTACTATAGAATGGTGAATTATGCGGATACATTTGCAGTCCCATAGTAGGTGCAAAAACTGCATACACTAATTACAAACACATACAAATACCAGATTTTGTAACAATGAAGGTTTAGAACCTACAACAGTTCTTGAACAGGAACAAGAAATCACATACCTAGACCTCGAGCAGCTACATCTGTGGCAACCATGATTGGTGCTTTACCAGTTCTAAATTCTGAAAAAAATCATTGCGTTTAAACAGATTAGAGAGAAATATCCAAAATAAACATACCATGATTGATTGAATCAGAGAGATTGGAAGGACCAACATTACATCTATGTACATACCTTTAAGGACCCAATCTCTTTCTTGCTGGCTTTTGTCACCATGAATAACCATAGCTGGCCAACCCGCTCGTCTCATGCCTCTAGTAAGCTCATCAGCTCGTCTTTTAGTTTCTGTAAATATGATTGTCTTGTTCTCTTTCTCCCCTAATATCTGTTCTAACAGCTTTATCAACCTGTTAAAAGCAACGGGCAGACAATTACCATTTAATATCAGTACTATCACGAAATTGAAAAAACAACAGATGATGTACATGTATATATAGCTGGTATTAAAGCAACATGCAATACTTGAATATCGATAAAAACATGTCTAGTGTGTGGCATAAGGCTCACTTGGTTTCTTTTTCGTATCCACTACAAACATCCACAATCTGAAGAATGTTGTGGTTGGCTCTGAGATCTTGTGCTCCAATGTTGATGTGTGTGAACTCCCTCAGAAACTCTCTACCTAGTGCCTGCACTTCTTTGGGCCAAGTTGCACTCCACATCAAGGTCTGCCTATCAGGCTGAATCAATTTAAAACAACCGTAACTACAGCAATATTATATGATTGTGTTAATGCTAACTACTGGGACACAGTAGGGCCTGAAAACCTTTACCTGTGATGTAAGTAAGAGCGTTTCACCAAATAAATCAACATTAAAAAGCCTGTAAACATGTCAAACACAAGACGGGGAGTGGGCGGCCCAAACCCTGTCTCAAGAGATTCCCATACGTTTAGTTAAATTACACACAAATGTTCCTTACCCTGATTTGTTCCACAATTTTCTTGATTTGTGGCTCAAATCCCATGTCGAGCATTCGGTCAGCCTCATCCATTACCAAATAGGTACAGCGTCTCAAATTCGTTTTCCCAGATTCAAGAAAGTCTAACAAACGACCTGGAGTCGCTATACATATTTCGGATCCTCTTTCCAAATCTCTTAGCTGGGGTCCTTTAGGTGCACCACCATATACACACGTGTTACGAACTCTTGAATTGGCCCCAAACTCTTGTGCTACTTTAGAAACCTGTTGTGCTAGCTCCCTTGTTGGTACCAAGACTAAGCACTGAAAGTCAGGAGTAAAAATGTGCAATCATATTGTAGAGGGAACTCCTGATACAAATGTATGAAATAGAGATTATCTTCTTTTAGAAAAACTATTACTAATTAGAGTTGACATTTAAAACTTTGATGTTTGACACCTGTCCTAATATTGACAACATAATTTAGACAAAAGTGACCCAACAAGTCCAATCTGAAAATTGCTGCCAGGCTGCTACTATCATGGTAGGGTACCTTTGAGAGCCTAACAATAAACATTAGGACTGTGCACTCGAGATCTGAAAATGAGTGCTCGGGTCACATATTAAACAGCATCCGTAGAACAATACTAAAATGTAGTTGTAGACAACCATACTCACAATAGGGCCATCCCCACGTTCCAAGTAGGGTTGATGATTGATGTGTACAATGGCAGGCAATATGAAAGCTAATGTTTTCCCAGAGCCAGTTTGGGCTATTCCTACTAGGTCATTTCCAGATAGGGCATTCGGCCACCCAATGGCCTGAATAGGTGTAGGGCTTTGCCAGTTCTGAGATTGTATGGTGTTGTTAACATAATCTACAAATTGCACATAACCAAGAATCACACAATTATATATTATATGGTACAGAGAAAGTAGGGCATGTAGAGCTAACTTCACATAATCCAGCACTTACCAGGAAATAGTGCTTCTTGAAATGTAAGCATTGGTCTTTGCACATTTCTACCCTGGACAGTTATCTCCTTCTCGGCATAATAGGCTTGAACTTCATGCTGAAAAATAGATATTGATACTAAACCTATGTGTCGAGAAAGATTTGAGTGATGTGCTATATATTTGTAACAATAAAAATGATGAAGGTAATAAAGACACACGCAATTCAATAGTGATGTTAATATACTCACATCTGGTCTATTTTGTGTCATTGGACTAGGTGTGTAAAAATTCTTTTCAAATTTACTCAAACGAGCCATATCCCACCGAGGAGCTTTCATAGACATGCCAGCTCCTTCAGATTTTCTTCCACCGTAACGGTCATTTCCATGCCGATCACCACGATCATAACCACCTCTACCGCCACCATGACCTCCTCCACGTCCACCATACGATCCATATGAACCTCCACTTCCATTGAATCTGCAAATTACAGTAGTATCATATGATTAACCATCTAAACTGGATGGCGTATCATTAGTAGATTGAGATACTATCACCTTGAAAATCTGGAAATTCATAACGCCGGTTACCTTCCCTTGGTCTGCAGAAAAGAGTAGCCTACATAGGAAAGGCTCTGCTTGGTACAATAATGAAAATTAATATTGTAGAAGAATTTATGAATTAGCAAGCGTGGCTTAGGGCGCTGAATTTTCATGTGGGTGTTCCAAGTTTGATTTCGGTAAAGATCATTGTGTTGAGGAGGACATCCAACCATGTAACACTCCTGTTCTACTCGAGTCACCTAGCCTTTGGTGAAGTGCCTTCCCACTCCAAAAGAGGAAGAAACGCAGATCTCTTTAGATTATTGCTTTCTTGCCTGTGATTAATAGCGGGGAGTCAAACCAAGAACTTTCTTATAGCATTCAATATAACTTGAGAAGGCTATTGATTTGTAGGCAGAGCGTAATCTTCTTATTTACTTCTTTCACATAACTAATTACGAAGATGTGAAATTACCAATCGGCAGGGGAGCATACGACATGCAATGATGAATGAAATACGAACTAACTTAAACAAACACTTGAAAAAGCACCATGACGATTGGCATCTGCGTGGTCAAGACCGGTACGAGCAACAGGAGTAAAACAAACATAGGTTACAATAGGTAATGTGTACTGCCCACAGTCCATAATGATAATTATAATTAGATCCTCTTTCTTACAGTAGTACATGCATGTAAATCAAAATGAAAATGGATCAATTATTATTACAAAATAAAAATGTTATAATTCAACAAAATAGATTAAAATATAAAAATAACAAAACTATTCTATACTATTTTAGTTTAGTATTTACTAAACTATTCTATAGATAGAGTAATTTTGTATCAACTCTGCTTTTAGTTATAAATACAATAATAATATAACTAACGTAACTCTAAAGCTGATACTCGACTTAAAAGATTCGATACTAACTACCAGAGATGTGTGCAAGTTTTATTTTGGAAACTCAAGTTTCCATGGCCAACTCTTAGTTGTGACTCTTCAAGTTACAAGTCAACTCTTTCAGTGACAGATCAACACTTTCAAGTTACGAGTTAACCTTTTACCTTCCAGCTATTTTATGCCCAAAAATTCCAGGTTAATTTTACTCAATATGACAATGGAGCACATATCTTACAATTGCTCCTCATCCGCTGGGGCTACAGCTAAGATTTTAATACTGAATTGTAGGTAAAACTTTCAGCTTTTTACCTGCTGTCCTCCTTTTCACCATGGTATCTGTTATTATCTGAAATATCCTCCAAAACTAGAAAAATTACTCCAAATCTTGCCATGTTGCTGTTTCATAGTCAAATGTAATGGGCAGCAGCAGACTGCATGCTACACTAACCTGAGATGACCTCTATTTTTGTCACTTATCATAGCAATAAATCATCAAAACTAGCAGTTCAATATACTGTTGGAATGCTCAGACTGAGCTCTATTTGATGAGCTAAACAGTTTTGTGGTGTTTTTATTTGCTTAGCTATAATAATGCTGTCAAAACAAGGACGTTCCTGGAACGTTGAGTGGAAAGTTAAGGCTAGTAATTAGGACGTTCCTAGAACGTCTAGTGGAAGGTAAAAGGTTAAATATTTACATGTCCCCAGAAACTCAAGTTTTTGTCAAGTTTTCCAATTCAATTCTTTTCTTGTTTAACTCGAGTCTTTTTATAGAGTTAATGGGTTATTATTTAGCTTATGGCGAAATGTTGTTAGGAAATGGTGTTAGAAGTTCAAATTTCAAAGCAAAATGTCACAGTTTGAGTTTTAGTGTAAAATGTGTTATATTTGTGGTTGTGGTTGGTGGTTATAACTGTTGTTATTTCACTTCATTACAATTCACAGCTGCTCAATGAAAACTCGAGTTATTGAATATTTCAACATAATGATGTGTGAGTTGGGAGTCTTTGATCATAGCCATAATTGAATTAATTACAATTCAAGTTACAAGTTTTTGACAGCTGTATATTCAAGTTACGAGTCTTTCTAAAAAGCCATAAAATGTTGCTTGAATTAACTCGAGTGAGAGTCTTTAACTCGAGTCTGGCATCCTGCTAACTACACAAGACAAGTCTAGTCTACTAACTTACTGTCCTGTGAGTAACCGTAACCGTTACAATACTATACTTACTTTCTGTCAGATCTCCCACGAGAATCAAAAGATCTATCTCGGCTATAACTGTAAGACATGCTTGTAGCTTTTAAGGGGATTGATCTTATGGGAGTAGCAATCTGTTTTACAATGGTTAATCTTGTCAATTTGGACAACAGAGCACGCGACATAAATACAAATCTTCCAGCTGACTAAAATGGCCGAGCAAAGAAAGAAGGAACTATTTGTTAAAGAATCACGATATCCGTTTCAGTGATTCACGGTCCTTTGTTTTATATTTTTCCTCCATTGAGCATGAATTTTATTGCGATTTCTAGCAGATCTAGTTTGAATAAAAAATTTAATCAGATATTGAAATAACTAAATATCATTATAAGAGTTTCATGGTCCTGGATAGGCTACAATACAATTCTTCTAATATGTATACGCGCAAGAATACACTGATCGCCTATTTTCGCTCGAAGTGATCCATAGAGTTATCTTCTCAATAAAGTTGCCCATAGAGTGGGAGATAACTCTATGGAGTCGCCTCTGGCCAAAGACGGCTTATCATTGCTGGAGTTGCCAGACCTTGGTAAATATAACTGCCTTGGTGGGCGCGTCCAAAGTTATGTCGAACCAAGAGTCCCGCATAGAGTTCAGAATATAGTACTCAACTCTGTGGAATCCCGCCCGCACCATAGGGTGATACCTTTATGGTCCCGCCAGGCCCTTCGTGATCACACCAAAGATCCTACCACTATCTTTCATCACACGTGTGGTAAATTGAAAAACCTTGGCAGCTGCTGCTCTGCTCTGCTGCCTAGTGAATGTTTCTTTTCTGCTACCATAGAAGAAAACTCTCTGGCTGCCACTACTACCACTACTGTCTACTACCACTACTACCACTATTATTCTTTCCTTTGCTACTACCAATGATAACTGTAATCAAGGAGTTCTTACTCCTTGCTGTAATCTATTGCGAATTCAGAAATTGAAATGAAATAAAACTGAGTCCTTTGTCTTTGTGCTTTAATTTTGTAGATTAACTTTAAAAGAGTTTATAGGTTTACTAGTTGCTGTATTACACTACTAACATGCTGACAGAACGACACTCAAGACTCAACTGACTCATCAATATAACCACATAAAAGCATTACAGCAATTATGATGAAACAATGATGCAATGCAAACAGCCAGACAAACCAATGACATTGGCAAAGAACACAATATGAAACGTTATGATACTATGAACAAATGATGTGTTAATTAGAGCAAAACCATAACCAGAAGTTAAAACTGAACTATTACTATGATAAGATATAATATGTAATGCAACTCTACAAGGTAAAACTGAACTATGATAAGATATAATAATATAATGCAACTTTACAAATTTTATTTTCGTTTTCATTTGTTTTTAATTTAGAATTAGTGGAGTAGAAGTTTTGTTTACGAATGAATATAAATAGAGAAGACAATCACAATTTTAAATTTTAGTCATAGTGATAGTCTAGTGTGGGTAAATAGGCCTGTTCTATGAAATAATTATAATTTAATAAAAATAAAAGGGCGGATTCAGAGATTGAGATAAAGTGTACAAGAGTGCAGCATTGATGACTTACCTGATGGATAAGGATAAGTGGATAAATGATTTTCTCACAAATACGGTCACTGTGTGTGGTTATAGATGGGGAAAGGTCAGAATTATTTCCCATGATGATGACCTCAGGTGTTCCCCAAGGATCTGTTCTTGGATCTATGTTGCTCTTAGTGTTCATAAATGACCTACCTTCCTGGCTGTGTCGATTGCTCAGTGGGCTTGTTTGCTGATGACACCCTGGTCTGCCAAACTATAGGTAACCTACTTGACACTTAGGCCTATAGATTTCAAAACAATCTCAACTCTCTAGGAGACAGGGCAAAGAAGTGGGAGATGAGCTTCGACATCGCCAAGAGTATAATCATTGACTTCAACACAAAGGAAGCTGTACGCTATTACACACTATACTGGAACACTGACAATACTCTATGTGTGTAGTTACATATGGCCTGATACTCAAAGAAAACCTGAGATCTGTTGCTCATATAAAAAAAAAATGTAAAAAACCAAAAGGCAGCTTGGAATGCTACGAAGGGCCCTTTAATGAGCACCTAAGAGTGCAAAACTCACAGCGCACAAGTCTCTATGTCTACCTCACTTATAATATGGAGCTGCTGCCTGTAACATTGAAGCACTGAGGAATGTTCAGGACCGGGCCACAAGATTTATTGCGAATCTGAAGGGCAGACAGCAGATGAACAATGTAAAACAGAAGCTTGGACTTCTACTGCTACAAGAGATATGCAAGAACTGAAGGGTGAACCTGCTGATGAACGTCCTGTCACATGAAGACTCGCACCCAGCACTGAGCATCTATGATGGGCTTGTCCAGCAATATTGCAACAACATTGCAGCAAACCCAAACCAAAGACATACCAAGATCCACCAGAACCAACTACAGCCAGTACCATAACAGCTTTCTACCAAGAACAGTTCGAGATTTAAAGATAAGACAACTCTTTAAATCCTGGGACAACCCTGCAGATCTTTAAGCAATTCCCCAACTGACAGGTAACACTGACCTGTACAGCACAACTTTTAATACCTCCTGAACTAATAAATAACATAATGTCCCAACTCATGTTGCCCACTGTTCCATATGAGGCACACCCCTTCCACTCCCTAGGTAGTCTAACTCCATGTAAATCCATGTAATGGTAATATCAACAAACGTTTAATGTCAGGCATCATTTACTGTCAGGTGCGGTAGTGGCGCAGAACAAAAGCTATCTCAAATTTCTCTACTTCTACACTACTTATTGTAGGTCTGCAGTAGCTACAGCTCAGCTTTTCTATGGTAAACAAGAATTGTCACAGAATTAACGCAAACCAATCAAATGGTCATTGAAAGTTGAATGTCAAGAGTAGTTGTAGAATCAAGCCAAATTGAGAGTTGTTTAAAGGCTCGACTACACAAGAGGCCGATCGTTCTTTTTAGCCAACAGAGCCTCGTTCTGGAGCAAATCGGAGCGCTGTTTGATTGGCTATGCAAAGACCAGCATGTTGGTCTTTTCAGTCTGCAGCATCGCAGATGGCTGTTGTGATTAATCAATATTAGATGCAACAATTATGCAATTTATTAAAAATCAGCTTTGCTTGTTAGGTGGACATTAATCAAGGCCACTGATGGACTGGTACTACGCATTGCCTATAGAGCTGTGCCAACAAACAACGAAGTTGTTTCGCCGAAGCTCATAGCCTCTCGTGTACCTGAGCCTTTAGAGTGAAACAACAATGTTCTGTAGCAAAGTAGAAATAGAAGTCAATCCCAACACAAGAGCACACGTCAATTAAAAGTAATGAGCAGATGTAGCCCAAGGGAATTAAAATCACCCTAGAGTGCCTAATTCTGTCTGTTTGATTCTGAGACTGCAACTTCAGATGAGGCAGCCAGCGTAGGCCTACACCGAACGAAAGCAATAAGCAAATGCCACATAATATAATATTAGGTTGTTGTCCAGGTTCACAAAACATACCAAAAAATCTCCCTAATTCCACAGCCGACTCGCTAATTTTCAACTCAGATTTTCATGCCCAAAATTATGTGGCGTATGTCCATCTGGTGTAGGTACCGTAGGATCTATTCAGTTTGACAGTTATAGGTCGTATTTGACACAATACATTTCTAATATTTTGCAGGAAACTGACTGGATGTAAAATTGCAAACTAATGGATGCTCCAATAAGTCTGTCAGTATCTGGCAAAAAAGATAGAACTACCTCCAATGGTTTCGACTTAAAGACTTCTCTGTTGCCACAAGCTGATGGGTCTGGAAAATTTACACTTGGGCTTACTTCCGTCCTAGTCTCTGTGAATGGGCCTGATCAGGTAAGCTCACAAATCCTGCAACTACTAACTACGTGCTTGCAGCTGGTTGTGTTTTCGTATTGATGAAATGGTAGTTTGAATGTCAGCTGGTGTCATGCAACTAAAATATGTATCTAATCACTTATCTTTGTCGGTAAGTAGCTGCAACTTCTTTTGAGAAATTTACGGTTGTGATTCGAATTGTGATAGCGTTAGATTGGCACTCTTTGCGTATGTTGGAATGATATTTTTATTGTTTAATAATGTTCACTTGGTTTGGTTTCTGGAAGCTCGGAAATCTTTCCAGGGGTTCTCACTTGCAGCTCAGAATGGTGGCATTGATGTTCTAAGGTACATGTATAAGCCTGACCACCTGGCTTTTGGTTCACATAGTGAAATTCTCTGCGCATTCCTGTTCATTCACAATTCATTATCCTTGAATGGGGAATGGGTTTTCTGTTTGAACTGTAAAGCAAGCAATGCATCATTCTAGGCAAAAAATGTGATTATGTATCAATGGCATAAACTGTATTGTGCTTTGATGCGCTCTACCAATCACATTTAAACATTTCCCTAAGTTTCCCATGTATGTTAAGTCATCCAGTTTCATTATTCCTTCAGGTAATGCAACAGAAAGAAATAATTGACAGAGCATATGTAGAAGTTCATTACGAGAGTAAAAGTGGTCAGTCATCTTGTGTTAATAGAGAAATGGAAAATTTTATCGCTCAAGTATGCGACGAAGCAATCATAACTTCAATGCATCCTCGCACCAGTATCCTTATCAACATTACAGAACTACACAACGATGGATGTTTATCAGCGTGTTCACTAAACGCTACTACATTAGCCTTGTTAGATGCTGGGATACCTATGCGGTACATGGTAGCAGCGTCTGCTTGCTGTATTGATGACAAAGGTACAATACATATTAACCCCAGCAAGGAAATCATTGACAGATCAATTGGTAGTGTGACTCTAGTTGTGGAAAGTGACACCACACAACTCTTATCTGTTGTATCATCTGGAGTCTTGACGACAGAACAGCTGAACCAGTGCATCTTACTACTCACAAACAAATGTAAAGAGTTGTTTGATTACTTTCAGGCATACATAGAAGAATGTTGTTCTCTCATTAATTAATTTTGTATTTGTGTAATAAAATTAGTTACCCCTTTTACATATTCATCATACCTTATTTTATTAGGTGTTATGTTTTACCATCATGTACATACAGTAGTTGTGTGTGTCACCACCACTTTCAGATTCAAAGTATTGCTTTAGATCTTAGTGGGATTGTCTAATAGCAAGTAGTGGTACGTGCTGTTTTCCAAGCCCATAGCTGCCATTGTCATGGTGTCACCTTGTCCCTCTTCAAACCCTGTTGGCCATACCAACTTTTAGACCAGATACAGCACTATCACATTTTAAAGTTATGCCAGGCTATGGGGAGAAATAAACCCACAACACAGTATAAAATGATTTGGTAGCTTGGAAAATGTATAGGCAATCTCTCCATTGGGCACTGAGTTATCCTAAGTAGACGAGTCCACACTCTGTGGTGGTTGGTATGGTAGGCACTAGCAACTCCCATTGTATCCATAAGCATGCTGCTTGTTTTAGGTAGAAGTTGTCGTCTCCTACCTCGTTTGATTGTGTTGAAATTGTTTGCACTTCAAGCAATGATCGTTTTTTCAGGCTATAGAGTTATCTTATCTTCCATACATGCTTCAAGCAGTTCTTGCTCCAGGTTTTATAAGGTCATTGCACAGTTAAATATAGCCTCGGTATCCTAAGATGAACCACGGGGCTGGCGTACACACCCCGCACTCAAGCCAAAATCCTGATTTGTTTCTTTAAGCTGTAAAATTAAGAGATCTGGGAGTGAAGATGTTTTATTTTCCATTTAATTTATGACAGAGAAATGCTATACTACGAATTAATTCATTTATGAGAGTTATAGGATAGTCTCAGTGGTAAATCAGTCCCGTGAACAGTGAGTTACTCTAAGTCAGATTCACTCTAGTCACTCTAACTTTGCATATTCATTGATATTATATTTTAATTTTGTTTTCATTTTTTAAATTTTATTTGGGTTTTTGCGCTCAGTCAGTCTTAATGATACTCATGCTGGCAGCTGGTACTCAATGAGTCACAGTTCAGTGGAAGAAACGTGTGAGTTCAGTTCTTGAGGTGCGCCTGCTTTAGTAGTGCTGTAAATGTGGTCCAAAATACTCACTGCAGTCAACAGCCGAGTCTATACATGCTGATACTACCTGTACTCTCCTGGTCTAGGATATTTTTGTAAGCAAAATTATTTTGCAACTGCTTACATATTAAATTATTTGCTTGAATATTTTGAAAATATTTATTTGTATTTTAATAAATAATTTAATTATTAACTATATATATTGATATTATAAATTATTTAATTAATTTCTTATAAATACATGTAAAATAAAGTTGATATAGATTTAGGCTTAATAATGTTGGAAACTTCACATTTGTTATAACAATAATCATAATGTAGTTTGCATAGTATTTGTATGGGGTACCATTCCAGGTTTTACACCCAAGTTATTTGTCTATTTGGTTGAGACATAGGCCCCGACTCAGGTCAGTTATTCACAAATAATGTCCAACTTGCAGAATTTAGTTAATGGGATACTCACAGAGCTGGTGGCGCTACTTTTTTCTAGTGAGTTTGACTGTTCCCTTGGTTATGTTGGGAGTGTGGAGCAATTCTTGTTGTACACTGCAATATATTCGAATCATGTTATATCAGAGATGTTAACTCTACTTGCACTATAATAAGCCAGATGTAGTTATGTATGTCTATGGTATGCTCATGCTGCAGTACCTGACCAGGTCATTTTATTCTAAAAATATTTTAGCCCAGCTGTCAACTATCTGGCAATCATTTTACTAAGCATAATTAACATAAATTATACTAGATCTTTATTCTGTTCTCCATGAATTTTTACCCAAATATATTCGTGTTATTTTATTGTTCTATACATGAAATAATGGGAATGCAATGTTAGTTCCTTTGCCTCTATGAATTACTTTGCGTGAGCTTGCCTTGCATTCCAAATGAGTGTATCTTTTGCCCAAATCAGTGCTCAACTTCTCATGAAAACCCAAGTTGTGCTAACAGAAGTTTTATGTAATTAATCTGTTAATATTCTACCCAATTCTAATATGCTTGCAAAAGTTAAGATAAATGTTGGGTAGCCTGACGTTAAAACTACTCTCTTCTACATATGGTACTAGTTATATTTAGGAAATAGACAGATAGCTTCATTCAAGCGCTTTGTAGTTTTACCGTGTTCTATGTATTCTAGAACTAAGTAAAATGATGCAATGGAAGACGTTTGTGCAAGTTTTGCTCGGACGTGTTTTGATACCATTATCGCTGCTTGCAGGTAAGTTTATAATGTTGTCTGTGGCAGATAAATACTTCTCTAGAATATTTATTTGGATTATTTTGTGTAAAAAATTACCTGTAAAAGTTTGTGTATTTCAAAGCTTATTTGCTACAGTTTAGCAGGCTAGTGTTTTTATTACTAGTATCAACTACATGTAATATAATATACAATCATATCTCTTCAACATTTGCAATTATTTTCTCCTGTTATTCCACCTGGTTTTGTTCTTCTTTCAGCTTCAGTGTTGAGACAGAACTTAATCTCACTGATATACTTCATCCTGCTGCTGATTTCCCCACTTATTCCAAGAAATAAGCTTCAATTCAGTGGTGTGTATCATATACGAGTCTCGATAGAACGTTCATTTTAACAAACAGTTCTTCATCCAGGAAATATTTTCTCTTTCTAATAAATATAGTCAATCTGGTCTTTTGTTTACCATTGCTCTATCACTTTTTCATCATCACACCACATGGTATTTTGCCGTGCCAAGAGTTCTGTGTGTATGTTACTTCAATAAAGTATTTTATTCCTGTAGGCGCATTCTATGGTTACATCGTGGTATTGTTGGCGTACAGCTCCCTAGTATTGATAGCACAAGCTATATTTCATCTATATCTTGGTCTATATGCTGCGATTCACCATGAACATTATGGTGATGTTCTGGGGGCGAATACTAATTCGTGTAAGTATAGGCTAGAAGGTCCACATTGCTGTTTTAGCATCATTTTCCATGCCACCAATGTGGTGATTATTTCCACAAGACAACACATTTAATATAAACATGTAGTATATGTAAATATGTTAATTTGCAATGCCTTTTTTACTAAAATAGATGTCAAGAAATTATTTGAGTCATCATTGTTCTATATTTCAATATTTGCTGTGTTGCTCTACTATTTTGAAATGTACAAATACATACACGTATGTCTGTTTATTCCAGGTGAACTCACCAATACATTGCAATGGATTGGGTTTCAAAGGTATGTGTGGCGTGCTTTTGGGTGTAGTGACTTTTTGCCAATCTAATATTAGGGACATCCAATTTAAACCTACCAATTATGGCAAATCCCTTATGCTATCAAGTATCATTTTTTTCTAAGAGATAATTTTGTATATTAGTGCTAGTCACGACAAATTCTAATGATTTATATTTATTTTGTTATGATATTGCTTTGAATTCCTAATGTCAGTGTACAAGTCAATCGTAATTGCCCTGTAATATATGCTTTACATATTTCATGCTGAACATTTATAGAGTGGATGCCCCATCGTCTGAAGCTTACCAGTCCGTAAGGTTGCTGTTGCCAGATGCAGTGATAGTACTAGTCTCAGTCATAACATTCAAAGTCCTACAGAAGCTAGATACCTTACTAAGCTTACCTCTCAACCAAACTACAAATTTAGAAAGGTCCGGAAAATCTGGTGTCATTAAGAAATACATTGAAACATTTGGGGAGCTTACTATTATCATATTACTTGGTAAGTGCGTAACCCTTATATAATATTAGGTTGTTGACCAATTTTTTGCAAAATATATTAAAAAATGTCATTCTTTTTCATATCTTAATATGAACATAAGTGAACAGCTACCGTTAGCCATCCATTAGCTACCGTATATTAGTTTTACATATTGCTTTTCAGGGGTCTGTGGAGCAATGGTCCCTTCTGTCATCTCTGCATTTTACTTTGTGATATTCTTTGGTGTTCTTCTGACCTGGTCTATGCATATCAAGTTCAAACCGGCTCCATATGGTATGCTGAAGATGGCGGTCTTTGCATACCTTATATTTCACATGCTATTGATCTATCTGTGTCAGCTTAACTTCCTACAGACATGGCTGGATAGGCCAGAGAACAGTTTCTTCACCAGGTAACACCATTATAATATCTACTCATTATGCAGTGATATAGTCATAATGTAGCAATCTGTCCAGTCATTAATTCCTATCCATGTACAGAACACCTCTTTATACTGTAACATACTTACAAATATATTGCAGTGAAACTTGCTTAATTCAAACTCTAAGGGACCACCATAATTGGTTTGAATTAGGCCTGAGTTTGAATTGTAAGGTCACTTCACTTAATTGAAACCATTTATATAGTGCTCAGCAGGGACCAATTTTAATAGCTTGGACTAACCAAGTTTTGGATTATCTGAGGCTGAGTTAACAAGTTCCACCGTATATACTATAATGTACATGTAGGTCTACACAGGTAATACCTACTTATACTGTAACAGATACCTACAATATATTATAAATACCTACAATATAATTATTATACAATATAATTATATATATATTATATACTGTAACTAGGTCTACAGGCTACATACTCGTAGTTTAAAAGTTACTCCGTGCAGACTCCATGCATGGACATGTAGTTTGTACCCGTCTGTATTAGTATGTATAACCATCATGACTGTACAGTATGTTGCATGTACTCTAGTAGTAATAAAGGTAATACAAGATTAGTTGCTGGGTGATGGATCAATCATTGGAGTATGCAGTACGATTATCAGTGTATGAATATATTATATTATCACAATATGTTATATTAATATAGGCACAGCTGTTGCATCATTTTACATACTAGGTTATACATATACATGTATGTGTGTGCATGCAGAGTAGGTGTATGATCTGCAATCATCCATCATATCACATGATTGAGTTACTCCTTTATAAACATAGATAAAGGCATAGTGAAATTCAATACCATGTTTACACATTTCCATGTAGCCAAAATAATAATGTTATGGATATGTTGTATATTGGACCTTCCATTGTAAGAAAGACCTGTTGCGCCTGGCCATTTATCACTGTTTGGTGCCCAAGTGGAGAAATTGATCTTCGGCGACTCTGCAGCAGGAGAATTTTTCTTCTCTACGTTTTATTGGTTGATTACCCTTACTCCAACCACAAATAAGGAACTAAGGCTATCCAAATTCCTCCACAACTTGCAAGGCTTGCACTTAGCTAGCTGACTAGTAGGTCTATTCCATGAAGTCTGTTATAAATATGGCTTAGGTTCAATATGCTGGTGCCTTTACCTTGTAGATTACTGGGCATGTCCCCATTACTGATGTCAGGCTGTAGTGAGCCGTGGAAGTTATCATTGGAAAAGCATTCCTGGCCTTACTTTGCCAATCCTATAGCACTGCTCTGTACATTCATAGTCTTATCTCTGGACTATGCATATCATAGGAGTAAGAACACGGTGAGTCTATTGCTGTACACACCTTGACCTGTTACACCTATAGAGCCCCATGGTTGTGCCAAACTGTAATAAAAACAAACCATGTTACAAATGACATGGAATGGGATGGTTATTCAGCAGGGTATTACAATACATATAGATATCAATTATATTATAATATGTTATATCTATGGGTATTACTATCTTGATGATGTTATTATAAATTATACTCTTGTAACTGTGCATAAGTGTTATTACTTTACAAAAATACTAACTTGATGTTACATTTGAGTAAACTGTAAAGTGGTAACAACTAACAATCTGCCATAATATAATATGTGTGATGTTATTGTACTACATTTTCCTCTATGACCACTCTCTCTTACTGTCCATCAACTAGGCCTACTCTTTGCTATCTAACCAACTAAGCACATACTACTAATAGCATGTAGTTGCACTTACTCGCTTACCTCCCACACCTGCTCTCACACCCACCCTCAGCTTACATACTTTTCGGAAAGTATAATCAGGCAAATCAGATCAAAGTTCCTGAAGGCAAAACTTTCTTGACTTCATGGCTAATCTACCAACGAACTCATTTTGTACGACTTTTTGCGCAGAAATAGTTATCTCACATAATTTTCACTCTAATTTTCCTGGTCAAGTAGTGGATACTATTAGCGCCCCTTCCCCTAAGTTTGCTAATGATAATTATATTCTACATGTTGTATTGTGATGTAATGTTGAAGAAGAATCTACCTCAATTATTAATGTGTCGGTATGAACATACATATATGTTCATACCGAATAATAATAATAATAATAATAATAATAATAATAATAAGGATGAGGTTTGGAATTCAGAAGTGTGCCAGCATAGTTTTGAAGAGAGGAAAGAGAGAGGTGGATGAGGGTATACTGTTACCTAATGGAGAAATGATGAAAGACCTAGGAGGTGAAGGCTACAAATACCTAGGAGTACTAGAGGCTAGTGAAATAAAGACCAAGGAAATGAAAGACAAAATGAGAAGTGAGTACATAAGAAGAGTAAAACTGCTATTGGAATCTAAACTGAATGGAGGAAATGTTATCAGGGCAATAAACACATGGGCAGTTGCTGTGCTCAGATACTCTGGGGGGATACTAGATTGGACGCAGGATGACTTAAAAGGCATAGACAGGAAGACACGGAAACTTATAACAATCAATAGAGCGTTGCATCAAAGAGCTAATGTGGCTAGACTGTACCTACCGAGGAATGAGGGTGGAAGAGGACTAAGATCAGCAGAAGAAACAGTGAGGACAGAGGAACATGGACTGTCAGATTACATCAGGTGTGAAGAGAAAGGATATAATAGATTCTTGAAGAAATTGATGAAGGAGAAAACGAAGAGAGAATACCAGGACAGTCAAAGAGAAACCAGCGAGAAGGAATGGAAAGAGGAGGCACTACACGGACAGTATACAAAAATAGCAGACAAGACAGACAGAAAGAAGACATATAAGTGGATGAAAAATGGATATATGAAAAAAGAGACCGAAGGACTGATCACAGCAGCACAAGACCAGGCATTACCAACACGATGGAGAAAAGTGAATATAGAAAAGCAATCTGGAACACCTCTGTGCAGAATGTGTAATGAAAGAAATGAAACAGTTTTTCACATTCTAAGCGAGTGTTCTAAGATGGCTCAAACAGATTATAAAAAGAGACATGACAAGGTCGCACAATTAGTGCATTGGAATCTGTGCAGGAGATATGAACTTTCGCATGCTAGGAACTGGTATGAACATAATACAGAAAAAGTGACAGAGAATGACAAAGCAAATATTTTGTGGGACTTCAACATTCAGACTGATCATGTGATACAAGCCCGCAGACCAGACATCGTCGTGAAAGACAAGGATATGGACCACACGTGGATTATTGACATCGCAGTGCCTGGGGATGCTAGAGTAGAAGAGAAGGAAAGAGAAAAAGTTGAGAAATATCAAGATTTGGCGAGAGAGTTACAGAGACTTTGGGAAACATCTGTAAATGTGATCCCTGTTGTCGTAGGAGCACTTGGAGCAGTGGTGAAGTTAGAAGAATATCTGGGGATGATTGATATACAGCGGAAGAAAGTAGACAGGATTCAATTTTCTACTCTACTAGGAACGGCAACTATACTGAGGAAAGTGTTGGATATCTCAGGTTAGGGGTTCTAACCAGACACCAATTCACACCAGCTGCAGAGCTGAGGAAATCAACATGAATAATAATAATAATAATCTACATGTATGTAGATCTCTATAATATTGTATGAACCTAGATGTAGTTGATAATTATCATAATAGTACAGCTCTCTCATCATATCTAGATCTACTTCATAGCATATACTTGTACACAGTTTTATAAGGTGTAGGTATAAATATGCACGGAGGAAGAGGGGAAGGAGGCTCGTCGTTAGTTAATAAATCATCGTTGATAAATCTGTGTGCTATGTTTGCCTAGGTTTCCAAATGTACATGTATTTAGTCGAGTCGCTGAATGTTCATTGCAGTTAGTGCACAACTTCACCAGTATAATAAATAAAAAATAATGCTGTAGCAGTAAAGTTTGACTCAAAAAGCTGCAAAACAATACATGTATAGTAGTAGCCAATCACAATGCTAATAGTTCCTTGATGTGATTAACCCTTGGAAAGTAACCCAGGTTTTATAGTATAATTTTTATGTTGTAGTAGGTCACCTACATGTACCAGCCTACCAACTTCAGTAGAATACCTACTGTAACATAAGCATTAAATGTTGCCTAATAAGGTTTCGTAGAACAAAAAATGTGCCGCTTTATTGATATTTATTTATTAAGAATTAGTAAGGATTTGATTTTTAATTATAGCCTACCAACATCACCAATTTTGATTTTACAGGTAAGTAAATTTTGGTGGTTTTACCAAAGTTGTAAACATGTGTTCAGAGACTTTCAGGCAATCTCTATTGAACTAATAAAAAGCTTAGTATGTTTATATGTTATTTAGATAAAATGCCTAGCTAGAAAACTCTGTGAATTTCAATATTTTTGAACATTGCACACCAGAAGTCCCATAGTAATTTTTGTACATGTTTTTAAAGACAAGTCTCCTCCTACTCCTGGATATATGCTATATAGGTACATTATATACACAATTGTGTACATGTATATAATTATGCTCAATCTGCATACAGTGTACTCTTTCAGTATTTCACACCTTATCTGTGCAGCTCAGAGATATGCCTAGGAGCACAACTTGGCAATACTATATTTACAGCAAAGCAGTTTGAATGGTGTTCTCAAGTCTGCCAAAGACAATAAAAATTACACAAGGCTAGCAGTTCAGTATATATACATGTACATGTAGACAATATACATATAACATTAAATATTAAATATATATATTACACATTAATATTTTAATTGCTATGCTAGCTCTATTACTGCCTATCCATTGGAATATCTAATATATCATGATTTGTATGGTAGGTTACTGTATAATAGCAGATGTCATGTAGCACATGGTTATACTAGATAGGCTACAAACATACGAGTACACTGCATATTCTTATCTCTCTACTGGGTAGATTATACTGGATGTACACGTACAGGTAAATAAGTCATACAAGCTGCTACTCTACTCTTCCTAGTAGGCTTAGATATTGTACTTGTCTGATGAGGATGAACATGCACTAATAAGAGTAACACTGTAAATGTTGTGTAGTACAGTTGTCTGTCCTTTGCCTATATTACTTCCATATTTTTGTGCCAAAGCTACTACATTCATGTATGCCTGAATAACTGCAGCTGTTGTAGACTTGAATTGTAAGGGCTATTGTTCAGTTAATGTTCTCTATCAAAAGTCATACAATTCGTTGGCCTTGTAATCACATCCACCAACGACTTTGCTGGTGATAGTAATTACTAAGCGTTACCGAAATGTGTTAATACTTTTTCCAGAGAGTTTCCCAACCCCCTCCTATCTGAGCCTTTATGGAAGATTAGCATAGAACATAGACGATGTTTTTCATTTTGTCTCTGATTTGTTTGATGGTACTAAAATGGCAAGTCTTATTCAAATAATGACCATAAATTCCTAAAAGTAGTGTATAATATTATAACCTACAAGAAGTATTGTATGTGATGTACACAACTGCACTTATGATGTAAACTGCACAAGTTTAGTGTTAACATAAGACACAGTTCTCATCCAGCTTCTGATGCTTTATCTATCTCATCTACATGTAGCTTCCTACATTTTGTTTTCCTGTCATTCTTACAGCATGCATATTATCTACTGCTTGCAGCAATTATGTAATCTTCATTGCATAACATTTTTGTTTTACCCGAGACATTTTATAATATCTCAATGTTCTGCTAGAACATGCCTATTTACCCTACTTCAACAACAATGGATGAAGTTTATGCATACCAACACAAGTGCGTCCACTTTTTAGCTCTTGCTGTTCCCTGACTACTATTGTGCTTGTTGCTTTTAACTTGTGTTATAACTAGTTATGTACCCTACCTGTTTTACATGATACCCAGCAACAGGGACTTTGTTGCTATTACATCAGTTACAGTGTACAACACACCTCTACTTGTTTCTCTGCTCTATTCCGTTCAGTGTTCTGACCGCTTTGTGTTTCGTTATGACAGGAAATCATAGGCAATAGCGGGAATAACTTCAGCCGAAATAGTTCGTTAAGAAGCTCTGAAAATCAGGTTCGAACTTTTATATAAATATTTTAGATGCACCAGTGGGTTGAGGTGCTGGATTTAAAAATGCAATGCTTGGTACAATTTTCACATCCTCAATTATATGTGGGGATATCTGCTAATGTCTATATTATCCAGACCTTTTTTCTCAGCTTAGCTCTGTACTCCTTAAAATGTGGTATTGGGTATGCTTGCTATTTCCATCTCAACTTACTTGCATGTAGTTGGTTCTTAACCCTTTTTGCATGGCTTCCTTTCTACTGTTTCCTATAGTTATTTTTGTGATGTCACTTTGTTTACTAGTTGTATTTCTGCTTTCTAACCTTGGTTGTAATGCTTGTAAGTGGAAGTGAATATTAGGAGCAATTGTGGTCACTGATTTGTTTATGGTTATTAACTGACTAGTGTTGTAATAATTTATGTTATCAGCTGCTAACTAATGAACAACAACCAAACTATGACTCTGTGGGTACGAGTGCTCCATTGGCCGCTAATCGTGACCCTGACGCTGGTGATACTAATAATAGCCAGAACGATGTAACCGATGGACCTACAGGAGCACAGCGTGTCAGAAAAATCTGGGTCTCTATTTATAACTTTGTGCTCAGAAATAGCTACCTTCTGGCATTCTTCGCTATGCTAGTGAGTATCTACATTGAATATGATATCAGTGTTATCTAGATCTTACATGTTCTAATCAAATAGTAAATATTGTTATTTTACATGTACATGTACTTTGTGCTATGCATTATTATACTTTGTGACATACAATTGTTCAGAACTTGCCAGAAGATATGCCTATGTAAATTATTTTCATTTAGTTCTATTTCCATTTTGGGTAAATGCATTGCACATGTTCATGTAAGTTACAAGTAAAACCCTGTAAACCATTGTTAATAAAATCATCTGTAGCTACTGTCTCATACACTGAGTCTCGTATTACCAACATATGTTATTTTGTAGCTGTGGGCTGTTATCTACCCAAGCTGGACGGCGTTTGTGTTCCTTATCCTCGGATGTCTGCTGTGGTTGTTTCCTAATTCAAGGAAAGCATCTCTCATCTGTTCCCCAATATTAGTGTTCTACTCCGTCTGTCTAACTGGACTGCAGTATGTTTGCTCTATCAACTTTGGGGGTATAGATTACAACACCACCTTGTTCTTCAACGTCTCAGATAACTATCTAATATCATCCATTGGACTAACAGGAAATGATTATCCAGCCGTTGCAATAATGATGAAGGTTTGTCAGGAGTGCTATTGTATTGGCTTTGTTTTACAACTTTTCACGCTCAACCAGCCTCTTCTCTACACAATCATGTCGATTAAAACTTGTGTGGAACACGTGGCATAGGCTTTGTATGGTAGCATTACCTTTTAGGAAATATCTACTCTATTGCAAAAAAATAGTTCAGTTAAAAGTCAGCACAAAATTATTGTTAGACTGCAAATAGTCTCATAAGTTTTATCAGCTGCTGTATTTGTTTGCCTTTTACACTTGTGATATGTGTCTTCATTTTATGACATTTTCACACCATTAACCTGCAGCATGTGTTGTACATTGCAGATGCTGTTTACGATGTGTTTCTGTGTGGTGTTACGGGAGTTACGACGAGAGAACTGTCTCAGAAGCGAAGGGGGTGAGGATGGTCTTTGCCTCTCTCCAATGACCAGAGCAGAATCACTTGGTAAGCAGTCAACTTTGTATTTACTGGGCGAGTTATCCTCCCAAATGCATGTAGTTGTTTCATCAGCTTAGTGGATTCAATATCTAATATTATCCATGTAGCTGTTGTTTGCTCTGTGCAAGTTAACTATTGTCTCTGAGAAATGGTTAGAGTCCCATGACGGTTGTTTGTATTATCTAGAAGGGATTCCAAGGATGAATCGAGCTCAGAGTGTGGATAATGCTAATTTAGAGATGATAGGTAAGAAGCATCTGCTATTTTAATATCTACACACTGATTCACTGATTCATATACATTGACAAAATATCAGGGAGTAGTATTATATGGTTATACAAAGTGCACTGTGTGCCATTCCTGATGTTCTGCTCTCTACAGTTAATTCATCCTCATGGATCCTTCACAGGTGGCCGTATCATGGAGTGGTTCAGTAAATACTGGATCGTAGCATTCTACTTCCTGCTGTTGCTGATGGCTATCCAAGAACCTTATATATACAGACTTATTTACATGATACTTTTCCTCTTCTCTGCTATCACATTCCAGGTAAGTGATAACTGGAAATTCTCAACATCGACGTAGAACTAGTTTAATAACATATTATGGTTGTAGGTAGCCAACTAAGTCATTGACTAACTTATCTGCTTATAAGTACCAATATTATTTTGCCACTTTATCTTCAACTCTGAGGTAGAGGTTTTTTGGTTGACACTTGAATTACACGTACATTTAACTCAAGATGCACTGTATCTATTTCTACGTATCCATGGAACATTTAGACACCCCTTTATATCTTTCAGCTACATTATCGATTTTGGAGGTATACACTGACAGCCTTCCTCGTTATCGTAGCTTTCTACTCCATACTTGCGATTCTAGTCGTCTACATTCTCTCCTTCCATGAGGTTCTAATAAACTTCCAGGAGGCCACTGGGCTGCAGGATAAGTGGTATGTTTTGATCCACTGTGCAACTGTAATCCTGTATGTAACATTTCAGCTTAGTCCGTATCTATATTTTTGAAACTTTGTCAGACATACCTGTGACAATCAAAAACAGCTGTTACTTTGGTTACTGTCCAACGATAAAATAGCAGTAGTCTTAGAGCAAGCAACTCCAAAGTTTTCCAAGTGAAATTGTACACAATATGATAAGACATTAAGTCTACATCTACCAAACATTACAAACTTACTGTCAAATTTCAGTGTGGCATTATTGACTTGAATGAAACATGCTCTGACTCTTTACCCAGGTTGGCTGATTTAGGGTTTGATCCTAACATAAACTATCAGGCTCAGGAAGGGGGTAATGTAAAGCTGCTGTTCCGGTTACTAGTTCCTGCTCTGCTGTTAATAACTGTCATGTTACAACTGCATATCTTCCACAAGAGGTTTATGGAAGTCACACATCCAGATCATCTGTGAGTCTATCAAGTTTACTCATTACTCGATATTAGGTATTCACCATCTTCATAATCTCATTGATTGGTCTCAAGTTTCTACTAATGATTTCCATAATATCTGCCCATCCTGAGATTAGGTTTCGTCTAAGGTAGCCATTTTTGTTTCATTGACACATGCTTGTTTCCTGTAAAAAGTGATGTTGCTCGATAGGCTGGAGCCAAAATATTTGTGACATATATTCACGAAACTATCAACAACACTGAACTACAACCAAAGCTCTGCAATATTGTTAGAAATAATTATCGTCTATGGAAATGGGCTGATCTCTCCGTATTGCCATTTATACATATATTAGCTTGTTTTGTTTGTATAGGCAGATAAATGTATAGGTTACTTGTTCTTTTCTTACAGGACTTCAATAATGCAGGAAATTGGAGAGATAGAGAGACAACCATCACAAGGTGAGCTCTTGGTTTATGCTGCATCATTTTCTTTTGAATATTGATGAAGTCTATGGGCTTACCAATGCCATATGGATCATCTCCTCACATTTTCTTGTATTTATTAAGGTGTCACTTGGGTTGTTATATCGTATTTTACACTGAAATTACTATAGTATTACTGTGTTTATACAGACAGCAGCTATGGAGGATTTGTGGGAGATATAGTCAAACTGTATCACCATCTCAGACCACGTGCACAAACTATTTTCTATTCCATATGTCGCCTAGTAACAATACATCTATATAAAGGGATATACATTGCAGCAGCTTGGATAATTACTCGAGAGGTGAGGGTCAATATTTCTAGTCCGTTGTGTTACCCAGCAGACTGCATTTCATGCTGGCTTTGTGTATCAATTGAGGAATTTATCGTAGAACTTTTTTTCTATTCCCATTTGCAAACAGTAGATATATTTTAACTCTAATATCATAAAACGATGTACAATTTTGCTCATAATATTATAAATGTGAATTTATTGCAGGCGTCTGCCCTGAGTTTTGTCTTACTGATTATTATCAATCTGAGTCTGTTCTTTGATCCTGTTGGTAAACTGCGTAAGATTTGTCTGCTGACAGCACAGTTCTGGGTTGGTCTCATCATCCTTGCCAAGATGTTGTTCCAGGTAACTTTATAATACTTCTAGAATAATGGCTACTTGTATTATGCTCGCTATGTGTAAATTTTCACTGCAATCTGGTGTTCAACTGTCCGTTTCAGATCGGATAGTGGCAGATATTCAAACATTGATTACTTTTGTATTATGTTCTTGTAATAGTTACAAACTGTGCCAAAGGAGGTACTTATGAATAACTGCACTAACATAGTTAACCACACTGAGGTGTTAGTCAATGACAGTAACTTTAAAGGAGTGCAGGACGACTTTGCATGGTTAGGTTTGCACACATTACCTGAAGGGACTGGTGAATATGTCAACTCACTACCATACTATATTGGGGTAAGTATGCACACTCAATTTACTGCCATACTATATTGAGGTAAGGGTACACACTCAATTTCCTGCCATGCTCTATTAACTACTTTTGATGAGTAGTATTTAAAGGGGTTATGCCACGTGTTTTAAGGTAGCATTAAGACGCACTCAGTTATTTAGTGGCACAATATATTGAGTGCCTAGATATTTACTATTGTGGTACTGTAAGTTATCCTTTGTTTGTGCCTTCCAGGCTATATTTAGAACAACTAGGCCACAACACAATGTATAGGCACATAGAATAACGCAATAATAGCCGCCGTATATAGTGTGGCCAGATGAAATACCGGACCTACCAATAAAGGCAGCTAGTTACTGCCAGCAAAAGGAAAGCCCAGAAAACTTCAAAAACTTGCACAAGTTAACCTACGGCTATATTAGTAAATCCTGTGAAATCATTTGTTCACTACTGTACTCTTTGTATGCAAACAGCTTGAATTCAACAATTTTCTCTATATGACATAAAGCACGCAGTTGCGTCTTCATAACAAAGTTGCGTTTGAATCAGCATTGAATAGTGCTAATGAGTCAAGCGCGGGCAAGAGGACACAACTCTGCTTACAGTAGCACAAATGCAACAAACCTAAGTAAGAGATGCTGCTTTGAACATAGACATAAACCACATGTCATAACCCCTTTGAGGACAATTCTTGATTAGCTACAGAAGTAACCTAATGAACTTGTGTATGATCGATGATACTAATGGAGTGCACAACTCCACAGTGCTCACTAATCTCCTATCGTATATTTCTCCCACTATAATTGTAGTCTTGTATGCAATATAATACAGCTCATTGCTACATAGGGCATCTCCTCACTGCGATGGACTATTCATTCTACAGGGGGATGTCTTGGTACTAGGAGCTCTCACAGTTCTAGCTCTGTTTAAGATTCATGACTTTCACTTGTATAAAAGCAATAAGTTACCTGCTGGAGTTACCTTCCCTACTATAGAGAAGAAAGATCTGGACACAGGCTTCAGTAAATTCATTGGTTACCTCATTAACTATGGATTTATTAAGTTTGGTTTAGAGGTAATATATTAGTGTTGTTGACTATAGCATTTATTTACATTTAATGTCAGAAAGATTTTTTTAAAGAAATATTTGAGATTCATTAAAATACTATAGAATTTCATTGAAACGGGTATTGGGGGCACTTGTAATTTCTGCGTGTCTTATTCCAGATATGCATGGTGGTGTCTGTGATCGTGGTGTTCTACAGACAGGATGCCGTTGGTTCAGTCTACATCTTAATATTAGGAATACTACTCTTTCTCAACATGTACAGACGTCGCTACGTACGTCACGTGTGGTTTATATATCTAGTGTTTCTAGCATTAATTATACCTGCACAGTATGTCTCTGCTCTTGGGCTACCTAAAACACTCTGTCGAGGTAAGTTGCTAAAGAATTTAAAGTAATGAAATCAAAAAATAGATACCTTTTGCCAATTCAGTATAATATTACTGCTAAACATATTGGTGTTATATGTCTCCTGTATTATAAAAAGTGTTATTCCACAGATTACCCTTGGACAGAATCTATGCTCAAGTATACTCTACGGCTGTGGCTATATCTACCAGACTATCAAAACCCTCCCAATGTGGCACTCTTAATGGGTAACTTGTCTATTAATACTATTACTATAGTTTATAGCCTTTATATTCTATAAAAATATTTATTTGACGAAAAATTTAACTGTGTTATCATATCACATTGTACAAGTATTGTCAGTGTGACCAGTTTTTTAAAAATGCGCTTCACTTCACTGCCAATTACTATTAGCTTGGTTTTACTTTATATTTATATTTTAGCTGACTGTATTCAGTTCCTGGTAGTTTCTCTACAATGGCAAGTGTTTAAGATGGAAGGTGCTCGTGATCACCCTAGCATAGTAGCTGCTGGTAATAATGAAGAACTTGGACCTAAACCTCCAGCCAACTTTAAAGATATGCATGATTTTGTAGACTCTAAAAGGTAATCACAAGCTCCATAGTTTAGTACAAGTGCACCATCACTACTAGTATTACCTGTATTGCCTTTATAAGACACTTTAAATTCAGTTTTTTGTGATGAAAATAGATAGATTGTTTGCAGGTGTTAATAGGTTATTATTCTGGCTACAGTTGGAAGACTCTGGACAGTTAGATGCATCACTTCTATGCACTATATACATGTGCATCTCTCACATTATTACCTTGTCAAACACCACGAAGCTGCCATATCTACTGTATTTGGCTCTATGAACATGCCATGTATGACATTGTAGGAATATAGTGGATGTGATCATGTCTGGTATCTTCTCATACTGGTTTTGGCTGAGTATATGTATACTGTTTATAACTGGCACACAAAATATCAATCTCTACTGCTTTGGCTATCTCATCTTCTGCTTCTACTTCTTCTGGTATGGTCTTGACTTCACCATCAAAGAGAGGACCTCCGTCATGAGAATGTAAGTCGTTAGGCTCACAAGCTATAACACAATCCTAATCATTTGAAATGTGTTATTCATTAGTTAAAAGTGTGTTGAAATAGTAAATACTCATCTATACCTTACAATGTAGTTAGAGCAAACACATGGCACTGCTCTGTTATACATACATGTACATGTAAGTATCTTTATACAAGTTGAATCACCGAATCACCTGTGACCATTGTTGTTCAAATCAGCATTACTAAAATAATGTATCTACTTGGTTGTATAAGGGATAGTATGTATTGTAGATGGAATGCTGTGGTCTACTACAACTTTATAGTGATATTGCTGAAGACATGGCTTCAGATAGTAGGTTGTGTGTATTTAGGGGATTACCTGAGTCCAGTCACTAAGAATGGTGACAGTCACTGTTACCTCCCTGAGATATTTAGCATCAAGTGTCTCAACCCACAGTTCCCCAGTGAGTACTATTTCATGTAGTAGATTCTGGTGATGATGATTGTAGAGCACTTTAAAGGATATTCTAAGGCCATCCACTCAATTAGGTCAATATTGACTGTTTGGAGTTGTCATTCCCTTGGTTCACTATTCACTGACTATCATAACTACGAGTATAATTTTATAACAAAATACCTCTACATGTATAGCTGAATACTGATGACTGGTTTTTGTGTAAATTTGAAGTTTGAACTGTTAGTAAAGGTGATAATAACTCCATACTGACCAACACTTGTTTCCATGAATAATATAATATGTCATTTCCTTTTTGGTCTACTGAGATTATAGTTGGTGTACTCTGTAATCATAAAAACACAGCTTCGTATTAATACATTATCATTGTGTGTTTAATCATTTGTTATATAGGTCATATATGTCATGTTCTTTCAGTTATTCAATCACTTATAATCTATCTCACTCAATAGACATGCATATATATGGTATGTATTGTAGATACGACAGAGGCGCAGGTGTGCGGAGTAAATGACAAAGAGGCTGGACTAACTTGGGATATTGTCTGTTTTGTGGTTTTGTTGGTACAGAGGAGGGTATTCATGTCCAGCTACTTCCTAGTTGTTGTGGCTGAGGAGAGGGCACAATCTCGACTCGCTTCCAGGTGCGTCAACTTGCAATGAACGCTTGTATTTGAATCACTATTCAGTCGCTAGTTTGCATTATATATTTTAATATATGATAATATGGGTGAAGGTTTCATCATATATAGGCATGTATATGGAAAAGCGATTGATTATGTCCTCCTCATGTAGATTGATAAATGAAACTAGACCTACAATAAATCTAAATTTATCTTCCATATTATTAAAAATGTTTTTGCCAACCTTAGTTTTGAATAGTTTTATTAAACTGCTAAGCATTTTTTACAGAGGTGCTGCATTGATCAACATGATATCTAGCAAAAAGATTGCTAGACAAGAGAGGGAGAAACAGAGAGAACTGGCTAATATTAGCAAGAAGTTAGAGAAAATTAGACTGAGAACCATTAGATTGGAGGGTGGGATGTCGCGAGAAGGCTGGACACATTTTGATGGTAAGACCTCTGTTGAAATCCCCACTAATCATTCATTCATTTACCTGTCCGAACTTATAATTTAAATGTGTTAAAGCATTCTCTAAAAAACTAAATTTTAAAGCCGATTTAGTTGTGATTTAGCAAATGACACATTGACTAACTACTTATAGTTTTGTTTGCTAATTAGTGGGTAGTACATTTTCCCCCAAATATTCCGAAAATACCTGGACTTGTATAACATAATATGCAGATGGTTATGGAAATATATTCAGATCCTTGGCATGACTAATTGACTAACAGGCCACTAATAAGTGTGGAAATTACCAAGTGTGAAAGCATAATATTTGTATTCTTAGGAAACGGTCATAGCAATAGGAAAGGTGAGGAGTGCCATGGTACCAGATATGTACGCCATGATATTATTTAGCAGTATTATCATCAGTAATTAACAATTACCTTGTGTCCTTTATCAACAAGCTTCCGTGTTAACCGCTCTGGAATGTATGATACCATTAGCTGTGACTGTGTGAAAGATGTTATGCTCTGTGATTCTACCTTTTGGGTGAACGCATGTCAAATGTATAGAAATACTTGGCAGATGGCACCCTGTGCAGCATGCTCTGATGTTTACAAATAGTCATTCTCTCTCACATTGTTTGTCTATTAATATGCAAAGTTTGTCAGTTTAGAAACTAAGTGATCAGAAAGGATTATGTGGCAGGCAGCAATAGCCGATAGGTTATTGCCAGCTTGTATGCTAACCAGACATGGGCACTCGAGTCAGAGTCATTTTACTCGACTCAAGTTAACTCGAGCAACAGCTTTTCATTACTTTTAATTGACTTGTGCTTTTGTATTGTGTGAAAGCTGAAAATTGACTTTTACTTCTACTCTCTTACAAAGCATGATGCTTGACTCTTACTTTACTCTAATCTTTCAGCTATCAATGAAAATTCTATTGGTTTGGTGTAATTATGTAATAAGTCTTGTTCACCATAGAGAAGCTGAGAGGTTTATAGATAAACAGACCTACGATTATAATAAGTGCAAATTTGAAGTAGCCTTTGTTCTTCAGAACTACTTTAGCTGACAGAAAATCAGATCTAGCACTAAGTATTACCTATTGTGTGTTGTCACACTTGTATACATCAGAAATCTGTGTTCTACAAAATTCCCATTGGTATTCTCTTTGACATACCGCTGTACTTTTGACTCTACTCTGACTCTAGCTTTTTGGCACTAGTTGCTTGACTTTTACTTTACTTTTCAAAATGGCTGTTTATTTACTCTTACTCTACTTTTGACTTGCTTCATCCGATGAGTTGACTCTAAAATACTTTTTATCAATTGGGAATGTGTACTCTTACTTGACTCTTGACTTGAGTATTTGTCTGCTTGGCACATGTCTGATTTGCTAACTCCATGTCTGTTGCAGTTATTAGGTCGGCAGATGAGACAATGTTTGAAGATTTTAGTGATGACGAAACAACTACAGTTGATAGCGCAGCAGACACTCTCCTTGACCAATCACAAAGCTCATCTGATAAGGCTAATCCAATGAGGGTTGGTTGACATTACTACTTTAATACACAGTTCACATTTCTAATCAATTTCACTTGGGTTATAACTCTGAACTAATAAGTGTTGACATCAAGTTACTGTTTGTGCTGCATGTGAGACCGTATTTTTGTAAATTATGATATTAAGCTAAAGCTTATTGTACATGTAAATTTATGGGTATGATAGCATTTTATTGTTTTTCCTAGATGCTGTCAGTTGCTATAGATTCAGGCTTGCAAGATTCGTTAAAGCATAGCGGCAAAAGTAAAGGAAAAGAGAAAATATCTCCGGAACGACCAACTGATATCGCGGAAGGTAAACCATTCTAATTGCTAGAGTCCTTGTCAAAGATTCACTGTGTATTTGCACCTAAAATGAATATGGTAGTGGTAAAAGTACATCTGTTGTATAAATTAGGAAATGTGCTTCATAAATCATACATGTACAGTTTAGTTTTTTGTAGAGTATAATATAATATAATATTATAGTTGATGGTGAAGAGACTCCCCCATCTGATACACAGAGTCATCACTCAGCTATGGATGAACCTGCTGAACCAGCTGAGGGAAACAGTTCTCCTAAAGCTAATTCTTTAAGTAAAGGTACATTAGATTGGCATGCTTTACATAATTATTATTATACACTTACAATGTACATGTTCATTGTATTTCTGACCTATTACTATTCTGTGGAGTCCTCTCAAAATATTTATAATTTCTGTTGACCAAGAGAAAATAACTCCGAATTCCGAAGCAGCTGTTTGATAATACTTTCTGCTAATGAAATAAACATAATTCAATGAGATCCGTCTAGCATTAGCATGGTAATGGAATCTGTATAATTTTTAGTAACTGACCAAGCAAAAGCTACTGATGTGTGGATCAAAGCATTTCTAATAGCCTGTACTAAGTGGACAATCAACAAGCTCAACGAGATCTCATATGACTACAGAACTGTAGCAAGTCAAATTGATCAAGAGCAGACAACTGTTAAAGAAGAGATCAAGGCAAGCTGATACCATATCTACATGTACTTTCAACCTATTAGGCTGATTTAATGGGAAGAATATCATTCTAACTTCACAACTTGCTCATGACTGTTGATATGCTGTTAACTCTTCAAATGAGGTGTATTGTCATGATATTGATATGACCTGTTTGGATGTCTGTCTATACAGTGATAAAATATCGTTTATAGAACAAAATGATGAGCGCAGAGGGAGAAGAGATGCGGATGGAAATTGAAATAAGCCAATCAGATATTAATATTGAGTAAGTGTTTTTCATGATTGGTCAGTTTAGACTACATTTGACTATTATTAACTATGCATACAATGGGTCATTTAGGTTGAGCTAAAGAATAGTGAGAGTATGATTATGTGCTCAGTTGGTCTGGTGTAGCAGTAATTCTCTAATATACAAATACAACACAAAAATATCAATTAGTTGAAGCAACATTGATTAGTATGGAGTTGTGTGCTCTCTATAACATCAATGTTCAAGAGAAGATTATCCCTAATAGCACAGTCTATTGCAGAAATGTGTACATATTGCAGGCATTGTGAAGAGATGTGGCAAGGAGACCTGGAAAAGAAGTCTTTGATTTATCGTCTGCTAAATGCCATATATCTGGCATTGGTGGCCCGCACCGAGTTCATTTGCTACTTCACAATGATACTGTGCCAGATATGTAATGGAAATATCTTGTCATTACCTCTTCCTGTTGTGGCTGCATTGTGGGGCATGCTCAGTCTACCTCGGCCTGCCAAAACGTTCTGGATTATGGTTCTCAGCTATGTCATGGTGAGATTACAGTCATACACTGTAAATGTAGTGGAGGTTGCGATAGGGTGTTGTTGTTGAATTTCATGTCTTCCTTTTCACTATTTTTGCTATATAATGTTATTTTGCAACTTTATCAATATTTTTTCTCACCTGTGATATTTGGTTACTATCAATACAGTTCAGGAAACTCGGATCCGATCACTTGAAAGAATCAACACCAATGTCGTATAACTGTTATTACTTCGATAAATATCAGTTTCCTATTACTTGCAGTTTGTGGTAGTGGTGAAGTACATCTTCCAATTTAGCTTGTGGCCCTGGAGTAAAACAGCCCTTAACAAGTGGAATGACCCGAGACTTCTGATAGGAATACAGCAAGCCGACCCAGAGTCATGCTCTGCTGCATACGATTTGGAAAATTGCCAGAAGGACAGGGAGGCACAGAGTAAAAGTTACTATGCCACTTATGAGCTGCTCATACTACTGTCTGTGTTTGTTCACAGGACGGTACTTAAGGTGAGTAGGAGGAGATAGGAGGACAGTATGAAGGGCTGTGCTGATGTAGTGGTAATGTATTTTGTCCACCGTTTTGTCCCTTGGGTCCAAGCTCCAGTCAGGGATAGGTTATTCTCACAGGTGTGGAATTGTATCCTCTGGCTGCTCAAAAATAAATTCCTTGCAAAAAAAAGATCTCAATCAATTATGTATTTTCACTTTGGTGCCATTTTTCAAAATTTATAAATTTATGAATCTCTTACTATTATTGTTCTATGTTGTCTTTGCCAATTATCCAATAGAGGTATGGTTTGTGGAAGAATGAAGTAGAACAGGAAGCTGACCTAGAGACAGTTGCACAGCAATCTGGAGCATCATTGGAGCGCGCCTCTTCTCACATTCTCTCAGATGTTTCAGCTGAAGAGAATTGTGAAGAGGATGGCAATGATCAACAACTGATTGAAACTACATCGACGAAAAAGAAAAGGTAGTTGTTTGAGTACCGGAAGTGTGATTGTTATGATGCTGATTTCAAAATTTCATTTCTTATTCTGATTACATAGCACACTCATTACAGGACTTGCATTGCTACAGTGATTTCCTATTTTATGCTTTTATGTCAAATATATAATGCACCATATTCTCATATTATCACAGATTTGCGGAAATTAAAAAGTTTTGTTCCATTCATTGGTAAGATAATCTAGTTCCTTCAGGTGGCTGGTGCAACATGAACAGAGATTAATCATGTAGAGCTAGACCAGTCTTATCAACACCAATGATTGTATATTATATTATGTTATATAATACTTATAATTATATGTACATTGTATAATATATAGGTATGTATCTAGGCATACATGTATATTGTACATAGATAGTCATGTTGCCCCAATAGTAATTGCTCAAATGTGTAAATGTTTGACATGAATTCAATTTGGCTGCTAATTTCTAAATTTTAACCTCAGGCTCTGATGAAGAAATTTTACTCTAATTTACAGATGGATATAATACTCAAGGGCAATCTTGTACATGTAGTTTGATTTAGCAAAAATTGGAAAGCTATCCCTAAGTTTCTGTGTACTGTATGAATTTTATATTTTGGACTACTCTGTGTCATGATAGTGATCGTTTCAGGAGTTGTGTTCCCGACATAGCTGTAGTAGCACTCAGTAGTAGAATAGTACAGTATTCTTATATATATATTGTGTATATTATATATGTAAATAATGTATCATGGTGTATTATGTAAATAATCATAGGCTTTCATGTCTCGGTTGGTTAGTTCTTGTATATGGGTCTAAGCATGTAACGGGAGTTTTGTCCAAAGTAGTAGTTTTTATTACAGTAATGTTGATTATAAAGTGACTTAAATAATATGATACATGTTTGGGTGTGCATGGGAGCCATAGATGTCTTGAAAAGGTGTTTGTAACTATCTGTATCACAATATTTGTTTGTTAGAGGCCCAGGCAACATTTTAGTTACATTGCTCGTCAGTTATACCAGTTTCATTTGCCTGTAATACACTGCCAACTACGGGTTGAATTACTTAATAATAATTATTGAAGCACTTTTGTGATCTACTAATCTCACTGGAATACAATTATTGTATTCCAGTGAGATTAGTAGATCACATAAGTGCTTCAAGACACTGTGCCCTGAAAAGACCAACATGATGGACTTTGCCTGGGCAAATAGACAGCGTCCCGTTTGGATCCCGAGCGAGACTCTATTGGCTTAAACGGAGCAAACAACTACCCATTTTGTCGTTTTTATATCCAGTTTTGTCGCAGATTTCACTTGGTAGCATATTTTTTAGGTCCCGAGGGTTCTCCAGTGTATCCAGGTGGTATACCAATGTTAGGAATGGTAAATTCTTCTCCAAGGGTGACTACTACTCCCCGATGGTTTTCTGTGATTTTATCAACTTCATAATATCGGTAAATATTTGATGTTTCATAGAACTAGGCACCCTCGAAACGGTATAAATACATTTTCATGTATTCGTGTACATGTGTATACATAAACAGTATATTGGCGGATTTGCTTAATTAGATTGGTGGGATTTGCTTAATTAGATGGAATTTTAAAACTCTGTTGATGTCATTCAGGTGTTTGCTTATAATTCCTTTGGTCCCGCTGAAGGTGGAAATGTTCAAGATTTGATTCAGAGTAATCGAGTTCCTGTTTCCTTTCTTGTAATCCTGCTCGTCCAGTTTGCATTCATAGTTATTGACAGAGCACTGTACTTGAAGAAGTCCGTGCTTGGCAAGCTCATATTTCATGTAAGTGCTGACCATTATAATATACATTTAACTTTGTAATGTAACATTTTGTCACAAGAAACTGGTTATTCTAAGGTGTATGCAATTAAACACTAACACTAGCTGTTTTACCTGACCCCACAGCACAAAATCCTAGATATCATAACTTGTTCAAATTTATTTTCATATGTATGTGCATTTGTGTTTATGGGGAATAACTTCCTGGTAACAGTAATGCTAAAATAGACCAGTAGATTAGTTTTGTGTAGCACTCGGGATTGCTCCGAGTAGGTATTATCTACATAATATACATGTCATGTTTCCATACCTTACACAGTGTATACCCACAATTACCATGTTTCCATGTCTTACACAGGTTCTGGTCGTTATCCTCATACACATCTACATGTTCTTCCTGATGCCTCTCTTCACAAACACATCTTTCAACCGTAACCCTGCTGCACAACTCTGGTATTTTATCAAATGTATTTACTTTGGACTGTCAGCTTGGCAAATCAAGTCGGGATACCCCTTGGGACACCTAGGTGAGCCAATAGCTTAAAATCGCTGTGAATTTTAGTAGATTCTGGCTAGTAAAACTTTGATGGAATCATATGCATTAGTCAGTTTGTATGATTGAATAATTTTCTTAACGCTTGCTGAGACATAGGTACTAGTGGTAGCCATGTGCTATTCGACTGAGAGTTTATTTGCGAAAGGCTCAATCAACAAGTTCTGCAGTAAATCACTGAAGTGCTACCTATTATTTAGAAGGATTTGATGATTAATTCAACCTTCTACTAAAGCATTGTGAATTTCTACATGTGAATTTCTACATGTGAATTTACGAGTATACATGCATTTTAGGTAACTTTCTTACAACAAAGTACACCTATGTTAACCTGGTGCTATTCAAGGCATTTATTCTCTGCCCATTCCTACTCGAGCTGAGATCAGTGATGGACTGGATGTGGACTAAAACTTCAATGAGCCTAGGAAGCTGGTTTCTTATGGAGGACATATTTGTTAAATTGTTCACGATTAAATGCTTTAGGCAAGGGGAGAAGGTAGGCAGCCAATGACTGATTTGTTCTGTGGGGTCCTTGTTTTGTAGTCATGCCCAAGAAGAAATAAATTATTCATGGCTTTCTAATTTAATAAGAAGTGTGAATAATATCCTGTAAGTTTTGTTCTAGCGATGTGTTATCACCAAACTGCAAATGTGACACTAGAATATGTTATGTCGTACTTTATCTTCCACAGGATTACCCTACAGTAAGAGGAACAAACAGATCTGCTATAGTCAAGTATGGCCTCGGAGGGTTCGTGCTATTAGCTCTTATCTTTGTAATATGGTTCCCACTCGTCATATTCTCCTTTGCAAACACGGTAAGTGCAGCCACTATATTTATAATATGGTGTTCAGTTTGGCACTTGGTGCGTGCGTGTGTGGGCTCTTTGAAACTAGGATAATTATTAATTGTAGCAATGTTGTATGGCATAATGTCCATGTACATGTACATCTGCAAATGTGCATTGCTTTCTGTATAGCTACACATTCTATCCAATTAGTTCAATTAGATAGGTTGAGTTGCTGTTTCTACTTCAACTGGTAGAGCAGCCCCATCTGCCAGTTAGTTACGTGTACTTGCATTCAATCTCCATAATACTTGTACCAAATATAAATATCGAGCATGACATATTACCACTTGTCGCTATTACTGATGTAGATATACCTGGTGAACCCACCTATTCAGTGTCAAGTGACTGTGTCTATTGGCGGTTTCCAAGATATATTCACAGTGAGGTCTCAACTAAGTGGTGTAACCAATGTTACTAAGCAAGAGCTCAAAGACCTGAGGGAGAAACATTCCAACAGCCCTGTAAGTAGCACAGTGCTTCTAGACATACTTGTAAACTATGCATGTACGTTAGTCAAAGCCAATTATGTACATGTATAACCACCTGTTGGCTCTGCTTTAGCTTGCTATTGGTTTCCTGGATAACTTTGATACAACTGATATCCGTACGATACGAATGAATGGAGCATCTACTGCTGTCTGGGGAATAACGGAGCCGAGTGAAAGCGATCTAATTAATGTGCTGAATGGTAATGATTCACTTGCGGTTGGAGTTACTCTCTCCTTTACCAGGTATACATGCTTCATGTGAAGACATCAGTTCTGGTTAGTTATTGCATATCTGATTGGGTCTGCAGGCCACAGTCACACACATGGTTGCCCCAACTCTAGAGTAGGCATTAACCAAATTATTTTTTAATTGGCTCTTTATAGAAGTCGCAATTGCATGTACATGTACAATGTATATACTACATTTTATTTACATGCAATTATAATGTACATGTTTTCATGCTTTATTAAGTCTACAAGTCACAAGCACACACTTCGGTCCCAACTCTAGTCTGAACTCTAGAATCGGCTGAACTATTTTAACTGGCTCTAATATAACATGTATATACTATATTGTAGATAGTTGTAATGTGCACATCTTCAACACAATGGAGTATGTGGCAGTATAAAAGCAAGGTCTGTAAAATAATGTAACGTTGCGTTTTTAGACGGTCAAAGAAGGGTTTGACAGCTGGAACAATATCGACAGACTATAACTTTAACCTAGCGCCAGGTTCTAAAATACGAAAGGACTTACATGATCAATTGCAAGCAAAAGGTGGAAAAGATGAAAAAAAACCTGTGTAAGTCTCACAGTGTTTTGCTGTATTTCAATGAATGATCGACAGTTGCATGTACAAGTATGTGTATGTGCTTGTGTGTGTGACTATACAATGGTGTAGCTTATTATCTTTATTCTTGTAGTTGTTCTTCCCATATGTTTACTCTTATTATGGTGAAAACCAACTCTGCAATCTACATAATTTATTGATGTAGTAGCTATATGTAGGCTAAGAAGTTTGTAGTGCAGTGTGTCATTGTAGAGTGTTAGCTGACTTCCTACCTAGCTACTTACACCTTCCGGCCACCGGTCAGCCGTCTACTGTCTCAGCTCTTCACTGTGATCCCTGTGACGCTCAGAAACAAGCATTGGGTAAGTTCTATATCTATTTAGGTTGAAAATCACTGTTTTAGAGGGTAGCATTGCTTGATTGTAACTTTCCACTATTTATAAACTTTTGATGATCTATCATATGAAGTGTCAACAATTCAGTAGCATTTTAGGTGTAATGCTATCAATTCTGGAATCATTTTAAACCAAACATTAATATAAGAGTTGCATTGTTCCCAAGTATGACATTCAATTCTTGATTTCTACCACTGATTTGTTGTTTTATTCCATTGTTTAAAATTTTATGAGTTTGGCTTTGGCTCTGCTGTATATACCATTACATCTACATTGTACCTCTAAATATGTATGCACATGTATGTAGAGTAAGTATTGATATGATACACAAAGTGCACATAGTAATATATTGTCGGTATGTTTTTATTAGGGATGGTGTCTTTACATGGGATAGCCCTGAAACTAAATAAATCTAACAGAACAGAGTATTGGTCAGTACAAGAGAGCTCTAACTGTACACAATCTTTTACCACCGAATGCAGTTCATCTTCACCTGAACTTTACTCTGAGCTCTTCTTTGTAACGTTTAATGAACGAGTGGCTCCTGACGCTGTCTCTTTTATAACAGGACCCGGGTAAGACAACTCACAACTATACATATCAACATTAGGGATATTTTCGCTTGATTAAAAATGCAGTTAAACATGTGCAGTGTTTCAACTAGAATCGTGAAATCTTTATTTAGATAACAATAATACCGTTATATCTGCAGGTGTTATTGGCAAAACTTTTCTTGCCATCTACACGTATATGCACGTATTGATGTATGTTGGCCTAAAATTCTTTCAACACGGCGGTTAATTATATTATTGAGAAATTTCTGAGACTGTTGCTATTCGAATAACTCCTCCTTTAATTTTGATTCTCTTGCCAAAATTTTAATGGGAATTGTTTTTCGTAATTAAATATGAGTTACTGTGAGTGTTACATATTATACACATATCTAGGACTCTAGGTATAAGCCTACTGTGACTGAATCACAACCAAGCGTAGGCATAATTAACATTGTTGGAAGGCCTGCGGAACTGGAATCAGCATCTGTTAATTAGATATGGTGTAACTGCATTTACTAGTATTACTTTACTTTACTTTGGTAATAGATGACTCAAAGGCAAAAGATGCTGAACAATTTTTTCTCATTTTTATCCATGCGCATACCTGAATATCAAAGTATAAATTCCAATTATTTTATTCAATTTGTTTTAAATGTCAAGTGCTAGTGTTTTACCAGTTCCAAGGTTCCCAAGATTGTTGTTTATATACTAGGTGAGTGATTCTAATTATGTAACTAGTTTCCGCCGCTCATCTGGCTCGTACCAGTGACATACGTACATGTACATGTAGTTGAGCAATTGACAACAGTAGTGAATAGTTATTTGTGTGCTTGTACAAAATACTATCTATATATTAGTGTATGTTCTGTTGTAGGATCATTGGCCTGTACATTGGTTTGGTATTCGTGATTGGGCAGTTTGTACGCTCACTAACAAGTGACGGCGCATATACTGTTATGTTCGATGAACTTCCAAATGTAGACAGAATTATGAAAATTTGCAAAGACCTGTATTTTGTTAGAGAGAATGGGCATCTTGTTTTAGAGGAAGAGCTCTTTGCTAAACTAATTTTCCTTTACAGGTAAGGGTTGACTCTTTACCAGAGTACCAAGTAGCAAGTGCACAGTGTAATAGATTCTACATACTTTATTATTAGCTACTTGCTTTTAATTACAGTGGCCAGCTAACTAATGTTTGCCTAGAATCCTAGATCATTAATAAACCATATAGAATGTGTTCAATAGTACAAAGTGGTAGATATTCATATGAAATATTTTCAGTCAATTTGTGTTTGCTGTGAATTATTTCCGAGCAATAAAAGTCTTTCTTTGAAATGACAAGAATGAAAGATAAAATAGATTCAGCTACAGATTACAAAATATTTTCTTGATAAAAATATATATTCAATTATGATTACTTGACTTTTCTAAGGTATTTAATGTGCTAATGTGAGATGTATATTTTGTAGGTCACCCAAGATGCTCATACAATGTAGCAAGATAAAGGTGTCATAGCAATATTCAGCCTATCAATCAGATGTTGGTGTAGTTCTACATGATCATACACTGTAATATATTTTTCTCTATCCTTGGGTTTTCTACACTTTGATATTATTGATGGCATTTCTAATTATAATATTTAGTACAATAACTAGTGTGCTCAAATGTTGGTGTTTTGTAATTACTTGTTCAGAAATGCAATATCTACTTTGGTTTATTTATGTATTATAAATAGTGTATTCCAGTTTATATATTTTTGTTTTTGTTATTTATTTCATACCTGCTATACTCTACATGTATGTTATCTACATGTATATACTCCGTGATGTCGACATGTCATATTCTATCATATGTACATGTTAATACAAAGCCTGCATTATGTTGTATATTGTGTTGAATATTGTATTTCAGTGTTTAGATAAAACAGGTCAAGGGAACTGAAGTTTATTATTTTACCTTGATATACATCATAGTTATTTAATCTGCATTACCATATCCTTACATTGCAATACATATTTATCTGAGTTCTTCAGTAGAATGAGCCATTCCCTTGTCCAGTAAGCTACTAACCTTGCATAAGAGAAACCTTTTACAAATGTGGAAGTGTCTTTTATTGGATTAATGAGTAACTCAATAAATCGGTGCATCCAGTGCTCAACAGACTAGTGTTATTGCTTGCTTATGTCAGCTATAATATTCCCTACTTGCCTTGACATGGGCAAATCCTCTTCATGATTGATAGTTATTTGCTTCAAATCCGTTTATTTCTGTGCCATAAGCTTGTTGCTAGGCAATTTGTCATGGATGATGAGCTTACGGTATGTGACCATCTTTCAGTAGTGTGTAATTTTGCCATCCATAAACAACTCCACTTAGATCTCAACCAGTCAACACGTTCAGCTGTGTTTCCGTCTCAACATATGGATCTGTAAACTCTGCTTCAGCGTGTAACCTCTTTTAGTATATATTTGTAAACTTCTTGGGGTGATGAAAAGGTGCTGATAGAATGGGGCTTGCGTTGGCCACGGGTTTCCTGATCACAGTATTGATATCTTCATCTACAGCAGATCTTACTTTCCTGTCTGACTTGAGTGTAAACAATACATACACAGATGTACACAGCATACACGTGAATGGATATTATGTTATGGTGTATGTTGGAAGCAAGTCGTCAGCCGAGTATTACCAGTATCAAATTGGATTATACCAGCTTATCGGTTCGAATCTGACCAACCACATTGATGGAAACTCTCAAGCCTACTTTATTAGATCACAGAACGGTCATCTTCACCTCACGGCACAGGTCGACAATGTTGGCTCAAATTCATTTTCTGTTATGCTGGACGTTTGTTCCTCAACAGAATGCACACATTTTTCAGTTAGCAAAGACAGTGTGGCATATCTGACTAGTGATCGTTTGTGCCACTCGGGAATTCTCATGACTGATGACCTCCGAGCAGTGGCAAATAATCTAGATTACACTGTTTTGGTGGTATCTCGGAACAACGTTCTTCATGCGTATATATGTCCTCCCAGTACCTCTCCTCTCCCTCTGCAAAATGTACGGTTGCGTTGCACCGATAGCTCAGGATCATTCACTAAAATACACAGTGTAGAGACAACTATTCAGTCAAACAAAATTAGCATATTTGTTCTGCAATCTAATTCAGATGTTACAGCTCTCTGTACTTTCACACAGCCAACAAATGTCTTAGCTGATCCGACATTGCCTTCTTCCAGCAAGTTGATATTTTCTAGTTCATCTCCTGTGGCTCTTGCTGTATCACCAGCTAAAGATGATCATATAGCATTTGTTTGTTCACATACAGGCCATATGAGCAAGGTATGAATTAAAGTACCAATGGATCATTATTTTAGTTTACAAATAGATTCTGATTCAGTAACAAGTTTTAGATCAAGATTGAAGAGGCATGATTAGTAATGTATAACTTAGCAATTTGAGCCTATGGTGTAATTCTAATAAATACAACTTGCTGGTGCATTATTATACTGCATATTCTCCTCATACATTGCTGCACTTGAGCCCACATTCACATTTCTCTTAACACCTGCCTATGTTGTTCAAGGTTGATTTGATCATCTTTCTCAGGTTTACATCCAAGTAGACGCAGCATATAAAATTAGTGAGTTCACTATTTCACCACCAATCAAAAATGTATTTCCCGAAATGTTATTGGAGGAGGACAAGCTGTTGCTAACCACCAGAGAAAGGGTCAGTGTATACTTTTAACTAACTAGCTAGAAGTGAAACACAGAATCGAATCACCAAATGGTCATGTGACCATCACTTTAATCTGGCTATTATATCACTACCTGGACTTATTCTTTGGTGTAGTACTCTTGTAGCTGGAACATCTTCATTATACCATTACTTTCAGGTTATCTACCTTGAAAGTAAGCAACAAGCACACTACCGAATTATAGAGCAATAGTTAAACAATGATTCTCTGTGTTTTGCTTTAATCATTCAGATGTGAATATCGGCCGAGATAGCTCATTGAACATATAATTCATGCCAAATAATTTATACCGATATTCGGTGCCTAATTGTGCCTTGCATGTGTATATTGGAATCGGATGTTATATGGGATAAACTACTTTTTGTTATAGACAATACTCTTAGATGTGGAACAGACCTGTGAGCAACACACTGATTTGTGTTCATGCCGAGCACCAAAGGATCCGAAATGTGGGTGGTGCGTCAACTCAAGCAAGTACGTGTATTTTGTTCAGATTGACTCAATTGTTTCACACATGTATTTTGGAGTATAAATCACCCATAGTACACTGTACACACTATAATGTAGTTGCAATACAGTGATTCAGCATTGCTTAATTTTTTGTTGTTGAAATTTCGACACCAGAGCAGTAAATCATTGTTTTTAGATATTTATGGTGCTATTTATACTCAACATAGTTCAAACTATGTGAAAGCTAGTATCATTTTTCTGTCATCTTCTGCTACATCATATTATTTATCTACACTTATGACATGTCACATTCAGATCTACTTTGATGTTACGCATGAATCGTCTGAACCGATTGTTTTACCACAACGCCGTGCCTTCATATTCCTAGAAACCCAGCCTTGTATGGTGTGTGTCGCTTATACACTTTTTTCTAACTTGTGGTATAAGAGTATATATGGATAGAAATATATGTATTGCAAGTATAGTATAACATTTATAGCTATTGAGTATCGTAAGACATGGGGCATGTTGTTGCGGAGCCATATCACAGAGATTACATACCTTTCTCCAACTGTGCTCTATTAATACTGACAGTGACGGAGGCAATCACATGTTAACACAGCTTTTTGTTGAGTCACGTTATTAAACAGTTTCCTTTCGTTTAGGTGCAGTAAAAGCAATGAGTGTGAGGGAATATGGATGAAAGCAGATCCAAGTTCTAGCAGAATTTGTTGGAATGCAACCGTCAGCCCTAAATCAGTAGCTAGAGCTAACCCAGAAGCTGTAAGTCAGTTAACTGGAAGAACCTTTGTTATGTAGATTTGTATTTGGTTAGTTATTATGGTTGACGTCTCTTCAAATTAAAATATGACATGCCAGTCTCTTATATCACCTGCTAGTCCTTGAGATGTCTTCCATAGTAGTAAATTCTGTTCTACCACATGTCAGATGGAGGTGACACTACCACATTCATTCTGCACCATGACATGGTCTCTCTCTTCAACAGCTGCAAGACCAGTTATCTTATCACTTGTTATTGGGTGCTGTAATGTATATGTATATTGACTGTGACTCTTGAAATTTGTTCCGTGTGTTGGACAAAAGCTGATAGATACATAACACTGATATCTTTGTTTCAGCTGAACATAGCCATCAGTGGAGACGTTGCTGTGGATAGGTTTGCTCAGCAAGCAAATGTATACAGATGTATATTTGGCACAAGTAATATAACGAGTGCTGCCTCAAGCACATCTGCACAATCTCTGAGATGTGCAAGACCTAGTCCAGCAAGCCTAGCCAGCCTCCCTGGTAAGTTCAATCCATATTTGCTAGTGTGTATCTCTAGTCCATAGGCTATACTACTCACAGCATATAGTACATAAACTAGGCATGCACGGCATTGTACGCTATGGAAATTGACTGTTTGTTGAAATATCTCAATTTTGACAGTTAAATATGCAAAAATGCCTTTTGTAATATAGTGAATCAATCATATATGGAATACCAATGATTAATTACTAGCTACAATGTATATGTTCACAGTATTCAGTGTTCAGCGGCAATGTCCGCCCAGCTCCACCATCGCCTACCCAGTGTAACAGCAATCAAACAGAGTTACTCTGGGCTACTCTTAGATTCCTACCTCTCCGGTACTGCATATACTTAATTATAGATGTAAGATTACAGAAGAGGCTACTTTGACAGTGAGAATATTTATAGATGATAGTAGAGAATCCATCTTCATTTCTCCTTTGTGGTGTGGGATGGGTGGAGTCCACCACATGTCCTCATTACTCCAGCCTGTCTGTGTATAATGTCTATGTACTAGATTCTACTAGCTAGTAACTACTAGTTAGATATTGGTGCCAGTGTACGAGGTATGCAATAGGTGTACCAATTAACTGTTGGATGGTGTCTGGGCTCCAATAGGCCTATAATACGACCACACCCTAAATACATATAACATAGGAAGATATTCTCTGGGATTAGTGTCAATGCACATAAACAGCGATGCAAGCTCTCACTCTCTATGTACTATTAGTGCACGCTGACTTGGTTTAGACGTACATTTTCTCTCCAATACTCATTCCTGTGTTAGTAACCCTGGCAAATATATACTGTCAAGCGTTCATTTAGAACACTGTTATAGCTTAGATAATTCTCCATATTACTGCATCTTGAGAACTATCCATGCTTTAACAGAGTCTGTTGATGCAGTGTATATTTGCAGTACTTGTATTTGTTCACAGCCGGAACGTTGACTCTCCCTGTAGTTGTCTATCATAAGATAACAGAAGATTACTTGCCTCTCATCGCTCACTATAGACTTGTTATATGTAAAGATATATCCAGGTAAGTCAAGCCCACTTACACAGTTTCACGTTTCTCTCTATGAACACTAATTCGCAGAACATTGTCACAATAAACTGACTGCAGAACAAATGTAGTATAGGATGAAATTTATTGGGGATTCAATCACTTGGAAACCCATGATGTAGACTGACATGATGAGTGTGGTAAGCAGCCTTTTTTGGCCAAACATGGTGCACATCTTACATCTATATAATAATATTCCTTGTACCATTTACCATTTTTATCTTAGTGCAAATATTTGGAGAAAAAATAGGAACTAGATAATTATATGGTACAACTGCATCAATCTTTCAAATAGCAAAATACCCTTAGGTATTAGAAAGACACAGTTTTTTCACATTTCTTTGTAGGCCTACAATATATTTTTGTTTTTGTTCATAAGGAATCGATTAAGCACATGTCAACTTAGCTGGTAATCTGCAATATGTGTCTACAATTAATTAAAGGCACTAAATCTTTCTTTGTTACTAAATCTGGGTACCCCTAGGGATTGGCTAATATATTTTCTGTCTACAGTCGTAACATAAAATATGATTTATTTTTCCCTGCAACAACTTTTTAGTTAATTATGAAAGTAATAGAACATTCTCTCCTAAGGAATACATACTGATTAGTCACCTGGTATGTTTTACCTCTTGAAATAGAAAGACAGGGGATTGTGCATTAGGGTAGATAGTGGTAATGTAGTGTTGATACATCAACTAGATTTCACTTATGGGGTACTATATTACACATATAATGCCCTTCATGCAGCAGTTATACAATATTTATAATTAAACTAGAGCTACCAAGTTTCTTAGATAGTTTATGGCAATCTTGACTTGACTCTGCGTTATGGCTGACGAACCTCGTACCGTCAGAACAAAATGCTGCACGGCCAACCAAATGCCCTCTCTATATGCATGTGCGTTATCAGTAGGGGATCACTGAGAATGCAGAAAGCTCTGTTATAACCACGTCAATGTCGATGTACCATCAGCAACGCAACATAAGTCATGCCTTCGATATAAGTGTGATTAATAGTGGTGCAATGTCTTCACACTGCCATTATTTGATAATAATAGTGTTTCACCTTAAGATAATATGAGTACCTGCTATAATACTATTACATATCATGATAGTATTAATACACCCATTGCACGCAAATTTGCAATATCTATGTCTAGGCTTATAATATACACTAGTACAATGTAATATTATCCTATTATAAATATATGCCTACATGTTCGAATGGCGGGTTACAAGTAATTTTGGAACAATTCACACCAGTGTTTTGACTGTGAAACATACTATGCTAAAACCATAATTATACAAGGGTCACATATTACCAAAGTTGTTGAGTTGGTCAACGAATGGGTTAGTCATCATTGTACGTAAGCAAGGTATGATAGCCATAAGATGTGATCATGGATGTATAATTCTTGTTTTACAAAATTGCTGACCGCCCAATAGATTCACTATTCACTATTGTGATAACTAAGTTTATACTGGTTGTAGCTGCAGTCAATGCGTTAACTCTCACAATACATGCACTTGGTGTATCAATGATCACAAGTGTACAGAGACAGCGACGGTAGCTGCTGACTGTCCAGACTCTCTAGATAATGAGGCCAAGGTATGTGGAAATACTGTAATATATGGACTACTCCTTTAGTTTTATTTAGACAAATAATATAATACGTACAGTCATGTATATCTGTAGTTTGAATACAAACTTGCAGTGTAATCTCTTGTTTTGATTAGTCATTTGTGTCTGGTGGACTGTCTCTGACCATGACAGAAAACAAGGTACTGTTCACATTGCTGCTCAATGCTGGCGACGAGCGACAACATGATATGTGATATGATTCCAACATACCAGAATCATTAGGTTATGCACACATGTTGTACATGTGGTGAAACTCACCACTACATATCAGTCCTGTAATCTTGTTTATTATAGGTAGACTATGAGAATCTCCGCCCTCCTCTCTTTGCTGTCATTTACCTGCTATCCCTCCATCCACCCCTCCTCTATCTACCCTCCTCTTCTATCTACCTACCATCCTCTACCTACCCTCCTTGTCTATCTACCCTCCTTCTCTATTTATCCCCTTCTCTATCTACCCTCCTTTACCTACCCTCCTCCTCTACCTACCCTTCTCCTCAACCTACCCTCCTCCTCTATCTACCCTCCTTTATTTACCCTCCTCTACCCACCCTCTTTCATCTACACCTCTACTGCTCTCTGTCTTTTCCCCAGCTTCTTCAAGCTACTGTGACTTACGGTGTGTAGTGTTTATACCAATAGCTAATTATCTGTCGGGTACTAAGGATTGAGAAGGAAGACCGTTCTTCTATCTACCTGCCTATATTTACTTGTAGAGTCCATTTGGTAGCAATGCCACATGCCCAGCTATTAGTATGGAGAACATCAGAGCACCAGTTAATGAGAACTATCCTTTAATACTTCCTGTTAGAAACTTCCCTACACTGGTACAGTATTCCTATAACATTATCTCTTACAGCAACATTCTGAGTCATTTATTATACACCAATTGATAACAATTTTGTCAGTGTTATCTATACATGTATATTATTATTATTCATATTTTATTCCATGCACTGACAGAGGGCGGAATTTACCCCTCACTTCAACCTCTCCAGGATAAGTTTTCAGTAGGCTTGAAATAGTTTACCATAAAATTGTAATATTGTTTCAAAATTCACACATCAAATGATTTGCAGTATCAAGTATCATAACTGACTGCGCCTTACTTTAAGTCTATCTACATTAACATAATTGTACAGAATTTTAATAATATTTTAGAGAAATCAGAAATATTCTTGCAAAGTGACAAGGAATGGCCAATCCAACATCCTACCAGCCACATTCAAAGGCCAAACAACAGTAGAATGCTCACCATTCCAGGTGAATTACTGTATTATATAATATTCTTATGCATCTTTGTGTAAAGCGTTATTAATACACTACTTTTACTATGACGTAGTCCCGTGGACAATAACCTGCCAACTTTCTAAGGGGTACTATTTGATATGTAACCAAGGGCAAAACAAGGGCGCAACCTTTTTAAAAATGCTATCTATCATGCTGGAATCACCATAATGAGGAAATAGGTCGTGTATTGAGTGAATCATGAAAGATGGAAATGGCGTAAATTACTGTATGGAAAGTAATGAGACTTCAAACTGGCTATTCCATGAAGCACCTAAGTCATTATTTATTAGTAATTTCTGCGGTAACCTTATTAACCGACTGATTTCCCTAATTGAATTTGTGCCTAATCTTCATTATGTAAGGGAAATATAGTAATTATTCTATACTTAGATTATTCTCTTTCAGTATGGTACCAGTTCAAACTCCACTTCATTTCTCCTCAACTCATTTGGGGTTTCTATTCTAATGGGAGATGAAGCTTCTGAAATAGCCTCAGCTCAAGGTATTGCTTCAAACTTATCATAAGTACTGATGTGAATTTTTTTATTTTATATGGATTGTGGCAATAGTTTGACAGTTGTTACATGTATATCTGTGTTATTTTGGTAATTCTGTCCAAAAAGAGTTTCCTTCAGATGCCGCCGTCACATTGTCTAGGTATTACAAACTTATTCTCATGTTATTAGAAATGAGTTGATGAATAAACCTACTCGAATGTATATTTTTTGTGCTGGAGGATTGTTTAATATGATATTGGTATGTGTGTTACCTGACCGCATTGTTATATTATTTTAGGTGAAGTATATGACTGCTCATATCAAGTCGCCTGTACTAACTGTATACAGTTCTCAGAGACCACTAGCTGTGTGTGGTGTCGTGGTCCTGTCAACAGATGTGTATATGGACAGTGCGGTGCCTCCCATCAGCCGATTCTACAGCAATGCCCTTCTCTCAACATTGAAGATGAAGACGTGAGTGCTATATTTTGATATGGTGGTGGGTTCTAATGGTGGTACTGCTGTGTGTTGCAGCGCAGTGTAGTGTGGTTTTGGGTAGCATCTACATGTTATTTGTGGATACATGCAGATATGTTCAATCTCTTAAAACTGTTATTTGAAAATACCATTATGTTCAGTTTACCTTCTTGATCAAAAATTTTGCTGATTTTAAGTTACATCATGTTTTACAATCTGAATTTAGTAGAGTTATTGATGTGTAACACTTCTATTTATGATCTTTTCCTCTACTAAACGAGTTGTTTGGTTAGACATCGTGTGATCACCTCCTGTCCACCCATGGCATGCATACCTGAGTGGTATACTATACCATACTTGTCCGTGTCTAGTGATAGTAACATGTACCTGTAGAACTTGACGGATCTCCGCAGTCAATTACCACTTGGAGATCACCAAGGCAAATCATTGTATGCTTATACTAGCATTGCAAGTAAGATGGACTTTATTTTAGGTGACCCCTAGAGTTGTACCAGTGGAGGGAAATGAAGCACTGAGCATTATCGGTAAAGGTCTTAGCGTAGGCGGTAAAGACAACACCAGGATAGAAATAGATGGGCAGCAGTGTGAAGATGTATCCATCAATCGCTTGTTAAGAAGTGACCTGTAAGTATCTTATGTAGTTCCTGTTCCCCTCTGTTTTAGGAACCTCTTTTGGCAGAAGTTATACAATAACTTGTAGGCAAGTTTGTATACATGAAGTATAATATCCACCCAAACATGGATGTATACATGTCATCCATACAACGCACCTACACATGCATGTACCTATACAATGCTATAGAATAGATGCACACTATTAATATGTATATCATTTTATATTGGTTATATGAATGTATGGGCTACTCAGACATAAATGACGGTTTGAAAACGCATGTTTGGTAAAAGTACAACTTGCATAAGCAGAATTATCAAATTAGTTGTTTATTGTCCATTTATCTACCGCTGTGTCAGTGCTAATAACAGGGAAATAAAGATGCGATATCTTTGATATCGTTTTGTGTTTTGCGTGATATTTATTAACCCCCATTACTGATTGCTTAATATTAAGCTAGAAATTATTATGACTGTGTCAACCACAGACTGCTGATCGCAGTTACTGAGACAGAAGTACCCTTTGATGGTGTTTATCTCTCGGTTTAGTCCATCCATCCCTCACTTTATCATGCATAAGAGGCTAATAATGCTTTTGCATAAGAACATAAATCTTGATTTACCTAAGCCTGTTACATAATTATTAATTTAGACTCTGTGATAACGACATATCTATAATATAAATTTTACTTTTGAGGTTTCATTATTATTCGGGTCATAATGGCACTATTCACTTTTTGTGTGGATTAAGGGCTTTGATTATAAATATGAGGTTGGTCTATTTTTTATAAAAGCTAATAATTCATAATTTAGGGCTTTTGTTTCACCTTCCCATTAAAACATTGCAAATGAAAACCGGAAAATCATACATTACGATTTATGCCAAAGTTACAACAACCATTTTTACTTCGCTTAAAAATTTAGACAGCTTTAACTTGTTGTTAATAAATCGACAGATCGGCATCCAGGCACGGTATTACTTATGATTAAATGCTTCTCCACTATATGGTTTCTGGAAGGCATTTACACTTCATATCTTGTGTAGCTCTACCAATGTATTATAAAAAACTTGCAGAGGAAGTACAATTAGTCTTATATTATATGCAAAGTTTGAAGCTGCAACCATTCAGGTGTGAGGTGTAGCGTAGTTTTCCAGTAAACGAGAGAATTAGCAAATAAAAAACTGAAATCAATTATAAATGTATCCCTCCTACTAAAATAACAGAAAGCGGACATGTCTAATAAGTATTTTAATATTCTGTAGACTGAATTGCACCATCCTCAAGGTTGATAACAGACGCAATGCCACACTCAAAGTGGTCATCAATGGAATCTCCTGGCAGAGGACTAACTTTATTAGATTCTATGATCCTTCCTTGAGGGATCTACAAGTTATCGGTACAGGAGATCGGTACGGCCCATTGGCTGGAGGCACCGATGTCATGGTAAGTAGGGTATATCTTTGCGCTATTAGTTTATTACATACACTGGCTCATGTGAATGTAAATCTATGTACATGTATATATTTAGACTTCATATTAACTTATATAAGCACACAGTTGTGTATATACATCTAGACACGGTTGCTTAGGTGTAAACGTACATCATATAAAGTTTGGTTCCTTTGGTATTAAAAATTTTCAAATGTCAGTAAGCATGAAAAAATACATTATACATGTACATATTATATTTTATTATTAATAAGTGTAATATAGTAATATATTTCTCATATTTACATGCAGAAGTAAAATGTAGACATTTTACCTTCTATAGATGATTGGTTGGGATATCACATGTATATGCATTGCGTGTACCTACCTTATAAACCTTCTTTATGGTATTCTCCGTAAATATTGCTGTTAATCCGGTGAGTTATGTGGATAATCATATAATTCTCTACTTAATTCCAAAGTCTTCGGTGCAATGCTCTCTCTCATCATCCCATACAAGTAGCTAGTTATACTAGTTCCGACTAGCAATGTGCTACATATTGCAATATGCAGTGAATAACTCTATTCTATATGCTAGTTTATGAACAATATTCTACTATAAGATATAAGATATACGTCTTATTCTTACATGCACATGTATACTACTATTAGTGTACATTCCATAATATTGTATATAGCCTGCATTTTCATACAATTGGGGGTATATTATTGGATATAATATGAATATACTCGATGCACATGCTTGTATGTACAGTAGCTTATCTAAAAAGTTGAGCTATAATAACACACGTCACGTAACAATCCACCATTGATCTCCAAATGTATTAAACTATAACCCTTGCTGCCAAACTTAGTTATCAAGCTATTGTTCTTTGTGAGATTCCAGTGCAGTTTCCTGATATCCAAGTTTGATATGTAGACCTATACTTTGTATGCTCTATGTTTAGATTTCTGGGATTGATCTGGCCTACTTAGAATCAACATCCTGGAGTGTAGAATTCTTCCTCTCCACTCCACAAGAGGCAGCCTATCGACTACCTAACTGTATCGTGTAAGTGAAATAAACCTCCTTCAGCACAAGGTATTAATGTCCCACTCACTTTTTGCAAAGTTGAGTAATTGTACGATTTTATATCAACTGATATCATAATCTTTAGTATGTTTAGAACTGTTTGAGAAGCTGAACATCTTGCAACTCGATCAGTCAGAGATTGGGACATACACTTTCTGGGTTAATGTTCCAATTAGATATAGGATACTGTTTCATAATCATGTCGTATCTTTTAATGGTTTTTATAATTCTAACAATTATGTAATGGGGTACAATTATAGGCACTTTAGATTTTGGCTGTACCCTAGCTAAAAATGTGAAAAATCATGGAATTAGAACGTTATTAAATTATCGCTCCGTTTACTGCTTATGAGAGAGAACTTCACACCCAAATGTTGGCCGATTGTATAATTGCCCATTTATAACTTCACAAAAAATTAAATACATGCATAACTATATTAGTTATGAAGTAGATGACCCTATTTGTTGCTACATTGTCCATCATTAATAGTAAACACTACAAGTCAAATTATTCTCTCTGAAAATGATTCACTCATGATTAAACTCATAATGATTAATACTTCTTAGAACGTATAAATAACACTCAAATTTTTATGATCTTCACCTCTAAAAAGGCATAAATGGAACCAGTATCACGACCATATTGTAATGGTTCAGGACATTTGTATATACGACTCCAGCCACCCTGATGGACCTTATAGCACCCTAAGTGCCTAGTAGTTGCCACAGCACTACTCATCTAACACTTATTCTCTTGCACTTAGCTGTTTCTATACTCATACTTGCCTTGTATTGCATGTCTAACCATACATTTGTTAATTACATACCTGTATATAGCATTACTAAGACATTGTACTGTTTTTATACCCATGTAAAGAGGCCCGACCTCTCAGAATTACTTGATATTCATTTTGTATATGAACTAGATGATTCTAAGCATCTTTTGTAATAACCCGACCCATTTTAGGTCGGCCATCGGGCTTCCGGCCGCCATGTTGTTGCGCAATTTCCGGACGACCCTACGTCGTCTTTTCCCGATACTACGTCGGCCTTTTTACCGGAACTTCCTCCGGAAGTTCTCTTACTATATAAAGGGCATTGTTTTTACGTTTGTTGTCTCAGTTCTTGCTTGGATCTCAATAAAGACACATCTATACTTACCTTGTATATACAGAGACTTTCACTTCGTAGATAGGTTATTCTAGTTGTTAAGGTCCTCGACCTTGCAACACGAACTGCCTATTAGGTCGGATCACTCTCTTTCTCAGTATAGTAAACAAGCATTGACTCGGGATCATATGGGTCGTCTTTGGTAGTTCTTTGACTACTGACACCGATCAATCTTTCATGTAATGAGAAGGCCTAGCACCACTCATAGGCACTTCACTTTGGACTCGGGAGTCGTCTTAGGACGACCACACCAGAAACCAAAAACCATTACAATATTTACATTCAACACATCATGCTGTTATTATAGTCATATGTATATATTACTAATATAGTGGTTTAATTCCACAACAGGCAGCCAACCAGAGGCTAAGTTTCGGGTTTTAAGTATTGAGAGAAATTGTAGTTCATATTATTATTGTTATGTATGTTATGTATGTATTATTACATTCGAATATTTTGGTGATGCACTATTATACAATGCACTAACAAGTCTATTTATTTTGTTATCCACAGCGAGGGATCAATGATTAGATGTAAGACTGCCCCTGTAGATATGGTGGCCAAGTATGCACTGAGGCTACTGTTCACAGCAAAGAATCACAGCAGATCACTGAAAGCTGGCAATGCAGTCTTCGATTACAGACCAAACAGTATTGTACAAACTGTATCTCCAAGTTCAGTTATTGCCTGGTAAGTCCCTGTCAAAACAGCAACCATTTTGTTGTTGTAGAATATAGATTCTTGGCTCAGCATACATGTTATTATGCATTAATTTAAACCTGGAAGAATAATTCATCAAAAATTGAATAAATTTTGTCTCCTATAGCATTTTGCTGACAATCAAATATTGATTGTCAACCATCGGAACTATGGCGTAGAATGCCCTCTGTAATGTGAACTGTCTAAGCACCCTTACAATTGGATAGCATAACTTCCTGCGTCGTGGAACTGTCCCGAGCCTATTCAATTACCATAATTTATAAAAAAAACTAATGGGAAAAGTTTGCACCACTGAACGCTTCCGACTTTGTCATAGAAAGTTAAGCACGCCATGTCTTGTGATATTCTACAAATAATATTAAATGATGTGACCTTTGTTTGACCCATATAATAATAATATCAATAATCAATGATATACAATCACATGTCAGATTGTCTGTCATCCATCTGAATCAAACAATAAAACATATATGTTTGTTAGCCTGAGTTTCAGGCTTTTTAAACTGCTGTGTTTCATAGATGGTCGGTAGACTACTCTACCCTCCTCTTTTGTACATTCCTAGATGGCTGCAGATTTGTGTCTCAAGTATGTAATAGAAATTCTGTAGGTTTCCAGGTACATCTGTCGTATAGCTGCTAGTGAAAACTAAGACACCTTACAGGTTACTTGTACATGTAGACCAAATGTAATTAATGACAGGAAAATATGTAAAAAACAAGGTCCTGGGTGTGTGCAAAGATATAACGACGTCATTTATATATTATGTGGAATTGTTTGGATTTTTACACATGTTGTGTGTATACTTCATTTTAAAGGGGAGGTAAACAGTTCACAGTGACTGGTAAATACTTAAATTCAGTCAGCAACCCGAGAGCAAGATTCACTGGTTCCTCTGCGAAGACCAACTGCCGAGTGGTATCGGCCATACGGATGATTTGTTACTACCCAGAATTCACCTCTACTGGTCAGCAGCAGTTGGTGCTATTGATGGACGGGCTGTCTACAGATAACACCACATTACCCATAACTGTGAAGAAGAATCCTGTATTTACTAACTTTGCTCAAGGAGGAAAGCTGATCATAGATGTAAGTACATGTATGTCTAGTGTACATGTATGTCTAGTGTACATGTATGTCTAGTGTACATGTATGTCTAGTGTACATGTATATCTAGTGTACATGTATGTCTAGTGTACATGTATGTCTAGTGTACATGTATGTCTAGTGTACATGTTTGTCTAGTGTACATGTATATCTAGTGTACATGTATGTCTAGTGTACATGTATGTCTAGTGTACATGTATATCTAGTATACATGTATCTATGTATGTAGTACACAAGGGAGTAAACCTCGTACTTTCATAGCGCGGATTCAGGTCTCTTAATATTAAAAAACATTACAATTTTAAAATTGTTTCCTGCTTGCACGATAATACAAACTATAACCACCATTATTTATTACATGTAAATTAATGAACTCAAATAAATACCATTCCATGGATATACTGTATAAATGGGGCTTGAAAACATTTGCTATGGTATATCCATAGACAGATACTGGCTTAGTATATTATATATATATACTAAGTTAGTATGTCTATTGGGTATACTATATACTGACTGTACAATTATGATATTTCATTGAACGCTGAATGGTGTATTTTAGGGCTCAAACATAGATAATGTAGACGTAGGAGAGATTCAGGTGTATGTCGGTGGAGAACCATGTGAGATCACAAAGAAGGAGTCTAGCACAGTTATCTGTGAGATCCCTGAGCTTGACGAGAGGCAGCAGAAAGAGAATAGAGAAGTCACAGTTAGTTTTCTCATGTATTTAACGTTACATAATAATTTACCAATATTTATATTTTGTAATCCTTGCCCCAAAATTACCATGTAAAACAGGTATTGCTATCAATTATGAGTCCATCATCTAATACAGTGCTGTACGTAAAAAGGATGTTTGAAAGTATTAGCTTTGAAAATAGTCTTCAACACATTAGTTTAGCAGACTGGCAATGAAATAGTTTTTAGAGGTTCTACGTATATTAAACATTCCTGTCATTTCGTTATAGATTAGCATTTATAATGTTACAAGATTTGCATTGGGAGAGGTGAACTATGATGAGGTGGAGGGATCTAAGAAGGGCTTGAGTCAGACTGTTATAGGAGGTATAGCAGGTGGTGGAAGTGCAGCTGTAATCATAATGGTCGTAGTTGCTGTACTTCTATTCAAGCGCTCCAGGTACCACAAACAGAGGTACAAGACTATGGTGAAACATGTAGATCAACTAGAGTGTAACTCAAGGCAAGAGATCAAGCAAGGTGTGTGTGTGTACCTAGTCTACACTTGTAGCAACACCGGGGAGAGGGGGGGGGGTGGGGTTTGCTAAGCATTTCTAGCTCTTATACTGTAGACCTTAGATTTACTGAATATGTGGTTGATGCCACTTATTCTTTTCTATGCAGTACATGCGCATGTTACATGTAGATGGAATAGCAATGTGTAATGGGTTAAGGCTTGACCACGCTAAAGAGTGTCAGTTGCGTTCTAATGCACAGCTTGCAGTGAGCCACACAGTTCTCTGATGACATGTACATGCTTAGAGCTTACTTTTAGATGCACTAGTATGACTTGGTACAGTACCCCAGTTCTCACCATGTGATACAGCAGTTATAAAGTGATCGTACATGAACATGTATATCTATATTTCACTCTAATGGCATTCTTTTAGCATTTGCTGAGTTGCAGACAGACATGTCCGATCTGATGAGTGACTTGACTGCTACAGGAATACCCTACTGGGATTATAAGAATTTTACATTTAAAATACTTTTTCCTGGTCAGACAGATCACCCTAGTCTACATAAACTAATGGTAAGCTGTAATAAACTTCATACATGAAATTGCCTTCATTTGACAGTAATTCTAAACCATATATTTTCTTTGCACTCTGCATCTGCCTATGTTGGGAGTGAACATCCAAAATTTTTGTGTAACATAACCACTATCTGTAATTTAGAGTGTTGTTGTATATGTCAATATAATATATAAAAGCACATGTGTATCACAGACATGAACATGGGAATACAAGTACATGAACATATTTTGTCATATTCATAGTAATTGAAATTTTAATTTCTAAAGATATTCATATGCTATGCATGTAAAAATACCACATATGTGTAAATATGCTGTACCAAGTATCAACACGGGCACATTTCAGGATTTATTGCTGAATCTCAAAGGCGCCTTTCATTAGTTCAGATTCATTAGTTCACAGCCATATTAGTTTTAACATAATTGAAATTGAGACTTTATAATAATATACTGTATTTGTATATTCTTTGTTATAAATTAATGCAGTATATACATGTATAACTAACAAAGGCATGGTTTCCCACTTCAAGTTAATTGATAAAAAATTTTAATAAGGAGGTTTGTAAGCTTTATAATAATTGTTCTGTAACATATTTTCAGGCTTAAGAATAATTACAAAAATTCATTTTTGTTGTTAGGCATTTGTGTAAGATTTATTGCCCAATCTAGGGTATGCTAATAGTACTAAATATTTGATTTTACCAAGTGGCAAGTGCTTGTATAATACATGTAATTTGTACTGCCAAACCCACCTATAATTACCAGTTTGCTCTAAATGCTACCCTAATATTTTTCTGAATTAGCAATGAATATACATATATATAAGCACAGGAGACAAAGGTATATGGCATTGTATAATATACATAAAGCTGAAGTAGGTGCAAGATGTGGTTAGTGATGGAAAGCTGGTATCAGCAGCTTGCAGTTGTCCTAATGAATATTACACAAGAAACATATTTATGTTCAGTTGGACTATTGTAATATCATTATAGTGATAGAGAGAAAGCCAAACAAAAGAATGAAAATATATAATATTTTTGTATAATGTATTTTTAGCAAGGAATTTAATAATAATATTTTTCTTGCTGAAGCAAAGTATGTGATAGGCTTGCTCAGCTTTGGTATGGTATACAGGATAGTACATGTACAACGTATGCACATTATAATACAAATGTCCCAAAGACATGTATATAATACATATAATGTTAGTCATAAGTAGATTAATACTGTATAATGTGTACATATAACTTGTTTTATCCTATAGACAAAGAGAAAGACAGCCGTGATGCAAGCATTAGATATGTTTGAACACTTGATAAACAATAAGGATTTCCTTGTGTCTTTTATCCATACCCTGGAAAGTCAGCCCACATTCACCATGCCTGATAAAGTACAGCTGGCAGCTTTACTCATGGTCACTCTCCAACATAAAATGGATTACGCTACAACGTGAGTCTTTACATTAATCTAGTCTAATGCTATCTTGATCCAAATAATGCTGCCCATCTACTCCATGGTAATTAGGGGCCGTATCATGTCTGAGATGCTTATAATGGAGCTCAGTCTAATATTATGTCTGAATCTTCCTTCATAGAGTAGACAACAGTCTATCTATTTTGTTATTTACTTCTGTATTTTTATTTGTTGCAGTTGTTAGACATTATGATTAGAAAATGTAATTATGCTGTTAATAAGGGCCACTACCTTACTAAAAGCCTATTGAGTTTTCATCCATATGTGTTCGTGTGCAAATTTATAACATTGTATGCCCATATAAGGGTAATTACAGATATTTTTTTCAGTTTCTTGCCGTAATTCATTCCCATTATGTGAGAGTACAGCATGCTGCTAGTACAGGACTACCTTAAATGATATACATGTATTATTACGTAATGGGCATTATAAATATATGATTATGTAATTTAATATTTCAGAGTTATAAAAGAGCTGTTAGTCGAGCTAATAGACACATCAATAAAGAAGAAGCATCCCAAATTGTTACTCCGGAGGTCTGAGAGTGTAGTAGAAAAGATGCTGACCCACTGGCTATCTCTATGTTTATATAAATACTTACAGGTAAGTTCTTTCTATCTTTATATAAATACTTACAGGTAAGTTAGCTGTCTCTTTACATTGCAATAGACTTACAGGTAAGTTACATTTATATCTAAATATCTATGAGGAGGTTATCTTCTATTTCAAAGATGTGATATGGTATCCCATCTGTATGTTTTAATGCAGATTGATTTGTTTGCACAGGAAAGTTGATTTATTGATGTACCTGTGGGTATATACAACACTAATTATACTAAATCCAAGCATTAATAGTTTGCCACTACAGTAACTGGTCAGTGTAATGGTCTACTAGGCAGCGCAGTCCACTAGTCTGCTAGTCAACTCCTGTGTATGGCTCTTTGGTCCACTATTTCAGATTCTCCTCTATTGCATACCATGTAGGCCTACCATGTAGCCACTCTCAGCTATAGGTGAGAGTGGAACAACTCGTAACATATGAATATTATGTACTATATTATTGTAATTATATGCATACCTTTATTTTCTATTTGCCAAACACATAAGCACCAATATTGGATAGACAATGGTATTGCAATATTGAAGTAAAAGCAATTCTGGCTGTTGACAAGTTTTTAGTTATGGGTTTATGTAATGGAATTTATTTTGAAGTCTTTTTCGACACTTTGTGATTTTGGTAACTCTATGGCCACCATAAGCACCTGTTTATAGCAGATGTATGGGACTTAAGACTAGATGATATCATAGTTCATCCATATCATGAAATATAAAAGCCGATGCTATCTTACTATTGCTAAATACTTTTATTCTAGCCACTGCTTACACAATAACTGCGTAACCTATTGTGTAATGAATGCTGCAGTTACCATAACATAATATTTTGACATTTAGAGTTTTTTGTCAAAATATTTTCCTTTTTTTTCCTATGTGTTTTATATATTGTATATTATACAATATATCATAATATATTTCACCCTGTATTATTTACATTGCAATAATTTTGTTATGGCGTTATAAAATAGGGAGTTGTGCTTTCTTTTTAGGATCATGCTGGCACTCCACTTTTTATGCTCTACAAAGCAATTAAGCACCAGATAGACAAAGGACCAGTTGATGCTCTTAGTGGGGAGGCCAGATACTCCCTCTCACAAGAACGATTGTTACGGTTGACAGTGGACACAAAACCAGTTGTATGTTAATAACACTTGCTTACAGCACTGTAATAGTTATTGTCTATATAAATGGTGATCTTCTATTTTGCTGGCTTTGCATAGCAATAGTAAAGTGGCTGTGTGGAGTAGTTCAATCTCCTGTGCATTAGTATGTAAGCAGTAGTCACCATAATATTTTAGATAGAAAAATGTTATAATTATGATTAGTGGATAGTGTTCTATTGGACGACAATATATATTATGGTTGTCCAATGAGCACCAACATCCTTAACCGATGTATTAAAGGAAGGATTATTGAGTGACATAGTTTAGCATACTTGAGATGATATACTGACTCAGTTATGGTGCTCCTCTGGTTATACAACAATTAGTAGTGTTGTGGGTGGACACGAGACATCATCTCAGTCCGTCTGCTGCTCTTACAGCAGGATAAGCCTTTCATTGACCTACTTCTCTTCTAAATGCCTGCGCATGGTGGTGAATCATGTTTGAATAGGTATTCGATTCTATCAAGTATAATATTTTTCTTTTCTGTAATGCCACAGACATTGGACGTGATCTTAGAATCTGGTGACAGACTTCAGTGTAAAGTCAACGACTGCGATACAACAACGCAGGTGAAGGAGAAAATTCTCGATGTAATATATAAGAACCAGGCCTACTCTCTCAGACCCACTGCTATGGACTATAACCTAGGTAGGAGTGTGCTAATGCCAAGTGCAGTCAGCTGCCATTTGAATTAGTGGTAACAAACTTCATATTATTTCCAAAAGATTGGGGAAGTGTGTCATAGTGTAAGGTAACTGTATGTTTTACGATATTATGTGAGTAGTGGGTTGTTTCTGCTTTAGCAACTATTATACTTTATTGGAGTTAGATTGGAAGTTGAAGAGGAATTTGCAAAATTTTTCCTGCCTCAATTTTTAATCAAGATAATAACATTGACATCAAGGCGAAGAGTTAGCCTTTGTCAATGGAGTAAGAGGTGTGATTATGATTTAGTGGAAGAAGTGTATCTGTTCAGGTACATGTACGAGTACACTATATTATACTATATAATATGCTGTGTATATGTATACAGTAGGTAATAAAAGCGCCCACAAACGGATCTGCATTATTTACGGTACAACGTTACATACATAGTATAGTTTTTCTAGAATGGCGTGATGGTGTAGCTGGAGTTCCTCTCTGTGATGAGGACCTGACGTCACATACTATGAATGGCTGGAAACGCCTCAACACACTGGCACATTACAGCATCTCAGATAATGCGACTATGAAACTAGTCTCCCGACACCATGCCCACTCCCTTCATTCTGACCGTAGGTTATATAAGCATAGCCACCACTACCACCTGCTGAGTTGGCCTTCATTTTACATCACAACATGATGAACAGAGAAATAATTTATGAAAATATTTATTTCGGATTATGGTTTTACTACTTACAAATTGTTAGTTATTGGTCTGGTGGCTAAGTTGTGGTGACTTATATGAAGACAGTTAACTGTGTTTATAAGCAGGATGTATATGTTCGTCATTTAATGATAATGGAATAAAACTATAATTTTTTCTGTTCACTGTTCTATTTCCATTTTGAACTCCTGCTAGATTGCAGCTAAAATAGTTCAATTTGTTAATATTTTTCTTCCAAGGTAATTTCTTTGTGAGGAGCTAGTTATACTTATACTGTCACTATAATGTACTGTTTGGTAGGAAGTCTAGACACGGATAAGCTCTGTGACACACTATCCAGTAACAAAGGGACACCACGTGGCACCCTCACAAGAAATGGCGCCCTCTCTACCAGTAACTTACAAGACCACTACGTCCACAGCCACATTGCTTTGTGGCATTTGGTATGTCTTAATATCTTTTTATGGGTTTATTGACTGTATTCCGAGTATTCTTATCTATTATACCCATATAATTATATGGTTCTAGTTGGAATTATGCATTTCTCACTGGCAAAAGGCTTAATTAATTTAATTAGCATTTACATTACAATCTACTGATGCCGGAATGGCCCATAAAACAGTCTGCCCCAAACATTGTTTGAATGCCAATGTTTTAATGTGCCATATGAAGCGAGGATATAGAATACATTAGGGTGGAGCTGCTGCAACCTAGCTATTAGCATGTAATGAATTGCACAAAAAATATGGAATTAAGGGGACTTATTTGTTAAATAATCTTAATATATTTACATGAAATGGGTATAATGAACCGAATTTAATATGTCTAAAATTACAACTGGCTTATCGGTTAGCAAGTAGGACTCACAATGGAGGAACACTGTTATAACTATATATAATGGTATAGTAATAATATCATTGGTTACCAATATGCAATAATAATTTCATTGATAGACTTTCTCTCCCCACTTTATGTTGATAGTAAAATAATTGTCTATTTTCTATTTGAGCCCAATTTTTAGCTTCCTTCACCCTAAAATGCTGGAGAAACGTAATTTTGTTTTATATCACAACTAATCTAATATAATATACAATGTATTTGTTATTTTAATAATAATATAATTATTATGTTGTACATGATTCTTCTTGTTCTGACTCAACAGTCAGTGACAACTACAGCATTATATTGCAGTCAAAGAGTGGAGCATCCCAGACCCTTCCCAAGGATCGGCAACAAACTATGATGTCTGAAATCTTTCTAACGCGTCTGCTGAAAACAAAGGGTACTCTTCAAGAATTTATTGATAATCTCTTTCAAACAATATTCTCTGCCGACAATCTACCACCAACAATCAAGTATTTGTTTGATTTCCTGGACCAGGAGGCCTCCAAACACGGTATTACAGATCCTGAAGTAGTGCATGTCTGGAAAAACAACAGGTAAGGACAATGAGTATTATTTTCATGACCAAACTTGTTTTCCACCAATTTTTTATCTTTGCTGAAAATCCCATGTAATACATTGTGTATGAATAATATTGTTTTGCAAGCCAGAACGTGTAAATACAATTGTTAGGTAGAGGTGAAACCTGTATTCATCTCTCATTTTATCTTCTCAACCTTCCCATAAATTATATAAAAATACTCAATGGAAGCATGGCCAAAGATGCAAATTGCTCATTGTACTAGCACAACTGAAAGTATCACAGCTACCACTTACTGAGACAGAAGCTCTAGATTCATTTTCCTTGTACTATGAAACCTGTGTCAAAGATCCCAGTTCATAATGTTATTAATAACATACTGTTGTTCATTAACTATTGTTCATAATTAAATGCAAGTGGTAGTGAATGTCCATGGTATTACATAATTAGCGTTTGATGGATTACTTCCACTTCCCATGTTTTGATAATGAACGATTTAGCATTGTTTGCAATATTACTTTTAACAATTTAAATTTTTGCTTAACGTTCTATTTCAGCCTCAACTTGAGATTTTGGGTAAACATCATCAAGAACCCAGAGTTTGTCTTTGATATCCACAAATCGGAGATCGTTGATGCAAGTCTTTCGACCATAGCTCAAACTTTTATTGATAGCTGTGCTATGTCAGAGTCTGACTTTGGTGCGGTAAGTGTTTGAAGATACATCTGTTTCAACTAAATCTATCCAGCCAACCGTCCAGTGTTTTTAAATCACCAGCTGAAGTTCTGTTTCTCTGTAGTATCCATGGAACTCATTTGATATTATTATGCTTTGCAGGATGCACCAATTAACAAACTATTGTTCGCAAGGGATCGACCAAAGTATCGCAAGATGTTACAGAACATGTATTCAGAAATTAGAAACAAACCACCTGTATCAGAGCCAGTTTTAACTGCTCATCTCAATGAACTGTCCAAGGTGAGCTTTTATATCCAATCAGATATTACTCGCATTCTTTCAGTACTTTGTTCAAATGTCAAGAGTCTCTTAATTTGACTGTGAATCATTTTTATGGGCATTGGATTTTTTTGTAGATGTATCCCAGGGAGTTCTACAGAAACTCTGCTTTGAAGGAGATTTACCAGTTTGCACAGCGATATCAATCACAGGTAAATGTCCAATTTGCAATTATAACCCTGCCACAAGTTCATACAGGTAGATAATGTAGTAAAATACACATTGCCTGTTTTTCTATAGGGCACAGTTTAGTGAGGTTTTGAGCTGCCAAGTTGCACACATGCACATCCTGATTACTAGCATAAAATAATTCTATAATGCTGCCTGTTTCATGTTGCCAGGCAAGGCAATGTACACGACTGTATAATGTTATCTCATCCACCAGTCCATCACATCGGAATTGTGATTTGGAGTTGTATCCACAATTAGAACCACTTTGCCACCTCAGCCTAAACTACTATAATTGTTGTAGATTGCTCAAGACTTGGAAGATAATTTTACCAAGCATAGAAACCCTAATTTGACTACACTGCTGAGGGACATAAATGCTACATTGGATGAAAGACACACCCAGATAAATGAATATGTCTGAACTTTTGTAACAACAATATGCAACCAGAACCCTTACCAGTTAATTCACCAAAGCCGCTTCGTTATTTTACCAGTACTCTGTATATAAGTGTATTGTATTTTTCTATGTATTTTTATTACAAAAGATGTCTGTACAGAATAAAAATTAATATTTTAGGTCAAAATTAAATTTGCTTACAATAACATTCCATATTCTAGCAAAAGATGTACAAAATGTGTTTGAATTTACCTATTACCAGTAACTAGTAAACAACAATATACAGTATATTATGATGTGTGGTTTCTCTATATGTGCCTAGTATAGAACACGGTGTGTATTGATTATTATACATGTATTTTTCTAGTGTTGATATTAAGGTGAAGGAAACACAGCATACATTCATTACAGATGTTATAAATGACTAATGATTGTCATAAAAAATGAATGAGCTACTGAAATCAATCAATCAGCCAAGTCAAATATTTCTGCTAGGAGACCTTCAGCAAATTCAATTTGACCCTTTAGGCTGGTCAACACCCTGCGTTGCTCACCATTCAATTCTCTTAGATTTGACACCATCATTAGAACTTTAGGGAACAGCCCTGACTCCGACCGATGGTTAATATCTATCTGGTTCTGCAATGCCTGGATAAGTATCTCTTGCAGCTTGTTGACTTTCTCCCTGTTTGTCAGTCCTCCACGATCTACGATTAGCAACGATTTAATTTCATAAATAATCTTCCGTAATGCAGAAATATGTAAAACTGCCAAAATAATAGCCTTCCAACATAATGGAGGTGTACATAACCCCCGATTCTGACAGTGAAACACATGGTGTCAATTAGATTAGATGTATCGCCTACAACTTGTCTTACAGTATAAGCTGGTCTAATAACATTTGCTGAAAAAGTAGCACAAAGTTAAAGTTATACTAAATATGCTCAACATACCAGGTCTAATCAGCATTAAAGCACAGAACAATGCTGTCTCTACATCTGTGAGCTGAAAGCTGCTGAATCTGGACGCAAAGTTGAACAACAGGTCAACAAATGGTCCACCCATGAGGAAACTATTCCTTAACTGCTGTTTGGTGTAGGAGGAGTCAATACCACTCAGTAACATAAGCTCTCGATCAGGGTCAATGAATGATGCTTGCATGACGCATGCCACCTGTAAAAGTCATCAGTCGGTAATACGACATGATATAAGATTCTAACACCACATATGGAGTAGTATCAATGGTGCTGTACCACAGTGGCCTGGGTACTTACATTACATAATAAAGATTGAACTCTGGACTATACCGTGAATTCAACATCTTGTAATACAATAGATAGATAGTTGTTCATACCTCAAAGGAGCCACCTTTGATGAGAATAATCTGATCATCAGTTTCAAGAGCCGTAAAGCCTGGTATACGTTTAGCAAAGTTCACCACATCTGTAATAGCTTCATTAGATCGTGCTTCATATGCTTTCCAACACGCTGCTGCTAGATGTTCATCCAGATGTGTAGTAGATGCAGGACATACCAACTTTTCGGCTAAGCTTTGTCTCATGGTCATTGTATTGTTAAAAGTAAACTGCACAGTGTCAATGTATGCATCATATACAGTTGAGGCTACATCGGCCATATTGACAGCTTGAAGTTCAGCAGTGCTCTGTTCATTAGCGTCGCCTAAAACTACTTGATGCTGTCCCAACACAACCTCATTATCATCAATGTTCACCCTCTTCGCATGTTCATCACTCAAAGCTCCGGGATCTCGGTATGGTCGCTTTTTGAGTGGGCTCTTGAAGACAGCGTGCTCACCTGCACCTATACCACTCACACCAATAGTAGGTAACTTATCGGATGTTGCCGAGTTGTGGATAATGAGAGAATTGGATGCTTCGGATGATATTGAAGTACTTGGAATAATAAGTTTATTTGGACCTGATGCATTTGTAACTCGGATAGGTGTGGCAGCAGTGGTATTAATGATTTGAACATTGGACATGTCGATAACCTCTCCTGACGGTGTTGTGATGAATGTCTACAATGAAGTAACCAATAAAATTTAATAATCATAAATGTGGTAGCACCCATCGATGGAACTAATGAATAATCGGAGCATGTTGTGATGCAGTTTAGATATGCAAGTTTCCAGAAGCCAGTAGCACCAATGTATAACATAATAATAGGGACAATTTCAAGTTGTCGCCAACAACAATGAATCAAGGTAGAGCAATTCTATCTTCAAAGCTCATAATGTACTGCATAGACAGTTTATATATAATATAATATAGAAGAGTCAGATTCTATATAGGGTGTGGAGTCTTACCTGCTGATTCAAAGGAAGCTTGTTGGAATTGACTATTAACAGTTTAGTCCCGGAACCAGATGCTCCTTCTAACCCAGGTAAATGAGAGATTTTAAGCAGACTAATTGTATCAGCCTGCTTCTGTGCCAACTTATTTTTCTTCTGCTCTGAATTTTTCAGCCGATTACGGTTTCTCTAAAGCAGGGAATCACAGATACAATCTTACTGCATGACACAACTGAAAATCTATGTAAAATTATAATAATTTCGCCTAATTCTAAACCATGGGGATGTAAATGTAAATAACATACATTGAGAACTTCACTGTTGCAGATGCGAGCTTTAGCTAAATTATTCATCATCTGAGTTTGTAGTTCGGAATCTGAAGCATTATCAGGCATGGGGTTATTTATGGCCTGCTGTTCATCAACCAGACTTGAGGCTGCAACAACAGAACTGCTGGCAGCAACAGATTCGACTGTTAAAGGCTGCTTTCCTGTTTTAGTATCAGACTGAATGATATTTTGACTAACGACAGGCCGAGTCGGCTGGGAAAATGTCGTAAGTGTGATGTCACCAGTATCCAATGAAATACTAGACGGTTGTGTTGAAGTTAGTGATGATGTATCCATTGTCGTTGTAGGTGTGAAGGTTATTATGCCATCATGAGTTTCGGCTTTTAGACTCAATAATCCGTGCAATGCTTGAGCAGTCTGTGTATCTTCAATCGTCTTACATGCATCAGCTATTGTTTCTTTCATTTTTCTTGACCGACGACCAAGCTTGGCAGCTGGACGAAGCAAAAGGTAAAATATGAATGTGCAGCTGATGATAACTGCTCAAACATCACAACGCTGTAATCAGTCTTGAAAAGTATTGGATACTAGTAGACAAGATAACTCCAGTAGTGATAAAATAGATTAAAGCTTCTTACCTCCACGGGACATGCCAAGTGACAAACATTTTTGAAGTCTGCAAAACTGGCATCTGTTCCTGCTAGTTACATTTATTTCACAATTTCGGTTGTAATAACAACGTCGTCGGGTTGGATCTCCGATATCTTGCAAAGCTCTCCGAAAGAAGCCCTATATAATGATCATATACATGTACCTTAGTGTGAAAATCCATTACATGATTAAAATGACCGAAAAGTGATCTAAAGTTCTAGTTGGAAAATACGTTAATTTTGTTTTTCATCATAATATACCTTGCAGCCTTCACAAGCCAATACACCATAGTGAAGCCCTGATGCTTTATCATTACACACTAAACAGCGTTCCTCGGTGGCACCTGCAGATGCTTCAACTCCAGTAATAGTGTCAGATGGAAAGGAGTGCTCAGATATTGTTACTGTTGGTGATATTGTGCTTCCTGAAGGTATGATTTCTCGAACATTCGTGGCAGCACCGTCCTCTCCGGGAATAGCATCAGATATAGTGGCACTTGTTACATGGATAAAGTTGCCAACACCGCCTGATTCAGTTTCCACGTAATGAACTTGCACATTGTCATCCTCAGTAATCAGTGCTGCAATTAATTAACAAAACTATTTGTGGACATAGCCTACACAGTTGGCTATGGCGACAATCACAATCTAAATCCTGATTAATAGAGTACCCATTCAATAGCAAATAGAACTGGATAGACTATTAGTAATAGTATTAGTTAACAGATAGTATAGTTGGAAGTAGCTATGCGAAACAGATATAATACTAATAATTATTTTATAATATAATTAAATAATTGATAAATTATGTCATATCATTTTTTGAATTTGTTAGTTATACTTCAACTTTTTTTTACTAATCTAATTTAAATGCTGCGTTGCAACATTCCATACCATCTCATGAGGCGAGATATATCTGTAGTAGGTAAGGTAGTAAAGTAAGTAGCCAGTAGGCATAGGCTAGTCAATAACTAAATTACTAATAGCTATAGAATAGTTATTATTGTTATATTATAATTATTAATTATAGTAATAGCTATGACCTACTGTCCCTTGTACATACTTTTAATGCTTGTTATCTACCTGTTACCGGTTCATTTTATTATATTATATCAGGCTTGCCAAGTTCGACTGATGAAAATCAGGGAGATTTAGTATTTGGGGGGGGGGTGTCCATTTTGAGTGGGGTGAGGTACCAAAATTTGAGTTGAAAATCAGAGAATTATTGTTTATGACAAGAGCCAATAATAATATTATATAATATTGGCTCTTGTCATAAACAATAATGGTTGCCTCCCCCCTTTTTTCTCTTTGTTTATTTATTTATTCTCACTTATAAGTTGTATATAATATACATTTATTTGTGGTCAACAATTTACTTTTAACAAATGTCATAGGTAAACTTTTAGCAAACCCAATAGAATAAATGTAAATGTAAAATAATTCACTAATTGTAATTAAATAAGTCGTAGTAAAGTATAGGATTTACCTCTGATTTACCTCTGATGAGGTAGGACACTCTTGACCACCGGCGGCGTAAGTAGAGTGCCTCATTAGTGTAACAGTGTGCATTTGGTTTTGGCCAGGTGTCTCAGCATTACCGCTGTTAGATATTATTTTTATTTTTTATTTTTATTTTCTTTGGTCATCAGCCATGATACCTCTCATCTCGCGTATAGTCCTTGGTAAGAAGCTTTGATGGTAACATCTGGAATTTGTTGAGATAGATGTGGGTTCACCACGGGCTGCAGCTCTTGTTGTTACTGTCATGTCAGTGCGATCATTAATAATTTCGTCATAGGCTGATAACAATGCACTGTGGTCACCCTCAGCCTTTATGATACGGGTTAAGAGGTTTAATCTGTGGTTTCTGCGTCTTTCTTGTAGTGTTTGTAAGCCTAGTTCTGCTCGGGCTTCACTGACGCTTTCGCGTCCTTTGAGCCTCGCTATAAATCTGACAGCACGATTCTGTATCATTTCAATGTCGTGTATAGTACTTTTCAGGTGAGGATCCCAGACAGTGTCTGCGTATTCCAATATTGGGCGACAGAGACTGGTATATGCTAAGAGACGCCCACGTTTCGGAGCATCATGGAGCGCATATTTTACTACACCCAGGATTCTACTTGCTTTTTGTGCCCTCTGTCTAATATGCTTTTGAAATTGAAGGTTGGTTTGTACTACGACTCCTAAGTATTTAGTTTCTTCTGTCCATTCAAGAAGTGTGTTTCCTAGTTTATAGGGCGGCAGATCTGTATTTTTGCCAAATGCGATAGCATGGCATTTGGTGTCATTAAATGGCATTTTCCACTGGCAGGACCACTTATGGACAGCATCGATGTTCAGCTGAAAGTTTGCAGCATCAGCGGCCGAGTTGACTTTCTGGTACAATAGGGTGTCATCAGCATATAGACTAATAGAGCAGTTGACGGAGCTTGGCAAGTCGTTAATGTAAATGAGAAATAGTGTTGGTCCGAGAACGGAACCTTGGGGCACTCCTGATGTCACTGGCAGTTCAGTTGAGCACTGGCCTTTGATTACAACCTTTTGTTTCCTGTTGGTAATGAAATCTTGAATCCAGCCAATGATCTGCGGGTTCACTTCTGGAATCTGGCGTAGTTTTTGGAGCAGAAGGGAGTGAGGAACTTTGTCAAAGGCTTTCTTGAAGTCAAGTACAATTGCGTGTGTATTTAGTGACTCGTCATGTGCCTTGGCAAGATCATGGTAGGTTGAGCATAGCTGGGTATCGCATGACATTCCTTTGCGGAAGCCATGCTGCCTGTTGTGGAGCACGGTATCAAGCGTTCTGTTGAGATAATGTAGTACTATATGTTCAAGCATCTTACATGGGATGCTTGTGAGCGAAATTGGTCTGTAGTTGTTTGAAAATGCTTTGTTACCTCCCTTGTGTATCGGAGTTACATGGGCGAGCTTCCATTCAGCTGGCAATTTCCCAGTTTTAAGCGAAGCATGGTAGATATGTCGCAGGCATGCGGCAGCTATCTCAACATCAACTAGTAAGTCCGGCTTTCTAATGCCGTCTGGGCCAGGTGACTTTCCATTTGGCAACGCTTTAATGAGTGAAACAAGTCCCTCGGTGGATATTTGGAGGTATTCAGCAGCTTGACTGGTCTTTGGATCTTGCGTGAGTTGATGTTCTTGGCAGAATTGACTATTGAAGTAGCTATTCAGGATCTCAGCACACTTCATCGGGTCATCAGTTAGTTTGTCAGTTTCAGGATCGATAAGGTTCATGACAAAATTTTCCTGACCAGCCTTTTGTCGCAGGTGCCTGAAGAAGGGCTTGGAGTTACCTCTTTCCAGGGGTTTGCATACCTTCTTTACCACATAGTCTCGCTTCTTTTGACGAAGAAGTGCTTTACAGGATCTTCTTTCAGCTTTATATTTGTCTAAAAAGAACTTGTTACCGGTTTTGCGGTATTTGTACAGAGTTTTTCTCTGTTTCACGGTGAGCTTTCTTGCAGTCTTATCGAACCAGACCGGCCATCGATTGTCGACTGGCTCTAGGACTTTTTGAGGTATGTGGTTCTCACAAGCCATCAGGAGGTCATTCTTGAAGAGCGTCCACATGTCATCTGGGTCGCACATGTTTTCGAGCTGATCATGCGTAGACTGCATGCTGTTTCTGAACTCTTCAGCTTTTACTTTTTTGTACAACTTAATGACTTTCGACTCCGACTGCTTTGTAAACTGTCTTTCATAATTTACTTTCACTGTGATGATGTGGTGATCACTGAGTCCAGGTGAGATTACGCCAACATCAGTTATTAGGGTGGTGTCATTGGTACAGATAAGGTCGAGTATATTGCCATGTACGTGCGTGGGTTGTGCGACAAGTTGTTGCATTCGGTTTTCAAGCAAGATGGTTAGGAAATCATTGTGGATATGCTTGTATTTTGCACCTTTTTTCAATTCTTTTGACCTCCACTCTATCTCAGGGAGATTGAAATCTCCAACAAGTGTGATAGAGTGGTCATGGTAGATGCTAGAAATTTGTTCGATGAGACTACTCAGTACAGCCATGTTTTGAAGCGAGATGTTCGGCCTGTAGTAGCAGCACACAATCATTTTGTGTTCCATTTTGACGACTATCATTTCTTCTCCATGAGTGTCAAGTTCAACTTTAGATGGTTTCAAGGCATTTGTGACTGCTATGAGAACACCACCTCCATAAACATTTCTATCCCGCCTAAATACAGTTTTATTGTTTGTTGGGATAATATCACGACTGTTGATAGCGTCATCGATATGTGTTTCAACTAGGCATATTATATCGTAGTCAATTGTGAGTGATTGGATTTCAGTTGTTTTTCCCTTGAGAGATCTTGTGTTGGCTACAAACATATTTAGAAGGTTGTCATCTTGCTGCTTCTTCCTGGTGTCAGACGTTTCCATTCCCCCGACGGTTGTTGCTGCTCGATCTGCAAGTTTCTTATTCTGTAGGCTTCAGAGCTTTCCTTTTTAAGGTCACGAATACGTTCACGGAGGGCATACTCTTGGTTACGGATTTCTTTGCTGACATCTAGCTTGCAGAAGACTTTCTCAGTTTTTAAGGCACCGGAGTTAACCCTCTTTACGAAGGCCCACTTGGATAGCTCATTTTCAAAAATTACCTTGATCGGTCTGGGTTGTTGGTTCTCCTGGTTCTTTTTTCCAAGTCTGATGGCAGCATGAGGTCTATCAAGGCTCTTAAAACGTTCATCCTTCATAAACTTCTCCACTTGTCCCAGAACTGGAAGCTCATCCTCTTCCTGTACGCCATAAAGTATGGCATTGCACTTTCTAGCATCGGCCTCACTGATCTCATTATTCTTGCTCATCAGCTTTTCTGCATTTATGTTGATCTCCATGGCTTTGCTTATTTGTTCCGCATTGTGCTTCATCATCTTTGAGTATTGCTCCTCTAGGTCCTTTATGTTCTCTTTGTTTTTGTTCAATGCTTCAGCATATGTGAGCTGCATTCCTTTCACAGCTTGCTCAATGTCGTCAAGCTTGTTCATTGTAGTTTTGTGTTGAGAAGGTGAAACCTCGTCCAGTATGTCTTTGGAACTGTGATTTTCAATACATACATCACAGTACCATCTCACACCATTTTTTTCTAATTTTGCAATCACATTCAGATCAGTAATCTGCATACCCTGGCACAGACCATGGTACCAGATGACACACTTGTCACACTGAATCATCTTTGTGCTCATTTTCTGCTTCCTTTTTGGACTGACTTGTATGTGACAATCGACTTCTCCACATGTGCCACACTTATCCTCCCTGTTTTCAGTGATCAGATCTCCATCCATTTGGTTTAGGCTTTGTTGTTCGTTTTTCTCCAAACCTGAAGGCATTTTCGAATCTATGTTAAACCCTAGAGGCCAAGCACACTGTTACGAGGCAAAACTCTAATTAGTTGCTACTAACTCTGCTAAATTAGGTAAAATTTCTCCACAATTTAAATTTAAACTTATATATGAAAACGTTATATTTTTACCAACCTACTTTGTTTCACTATGGCATCAAACAAATTGCTATTTCCTGGCTACACATCGTGAGATTTATTCAAAATACATTTAAGTAGACAATTGAAAATAAATCTTTTTTTCTAAAAATCCAAGTATCTAAACAAAAGTTTCCAAAAAATGCGCCATAGATGTAACAGCTAACAGTCGTGTGTACCCTGAGTCGTCGTTTACCTAGTTTAAACTCTATGATTAGCGTGAAGTAACTTATCTGATGCCAAAATAAAAGCTCACGTTAACATGGTCATTAAGGATTTGATTTTAAATGAAGTTCACAGATTTTCATGTCATCGCTTGACATACATTCCATCTTTCAGGTCGACATTGACCTATTTCCATTTCCAAATATCTATTTGCATTAGAACCAACTTGTAGGACTTAATGAAAGTTGTGTGTATAAAATAAACAACAGTATGCTTTTTCAAAGAGGTATTAGGTCGTTTGCCTTACCAGTATGGTCTGTGTCTTGGATTTCTTGCACATTTTCTGTAGCCATTTCTAATTTGACCTAATTCGTTCCGAGGTCCATTGCAATCCCAGAATGCCTTGTTCCACAAAAATATTTCATTGTTGTTGGAGGTAATATAATAGTTTCCTGTTTGTGTACAACGGTGAAATATTCGGCTCAATAGTTGTTAAACCGAACTTATAAGGATAGTTTTGCCGATCTAGGTTCATCCAAAAGTATTTTCCCTCATATAGAGTTATCTTCTCCCTAAGTGCTTGAACGACTCCCAACCAATCACAGGCCCTTACTTTCCAACCCGCACGTGCTTTTCAACAGGAGGCAACCCCAGAGGTATTGATCATTAGCATCTTTTTTATGTTATCTATCAGCAAGTTAAAACAGGAGTGTGAATGAACAGTACCTTAACTGAGTTAAATTCTCTGTAATTAAATGAATAGATACCGTTCTGTTACTGAAAATTAGGGCTACCACATTCGATTCTTACGTACAAAGTTAAGTACCGTACAGTCATGGATCGGATGGCATGGTGGGAATGACTTCAATCAATACAATCCAATGAATATTATCAATATGGAATTTGAATGTTGAATATAAAATGATCATTAAATTTAATATAATATTTATGTTAAATATAAATGTCAGATATAATTATAATAAAGTGTTTATTTTATTATATTGTCGTATATATTATAATTATAATAATATTATAATAATTATTATATTTAATATAAATATTATAATTATTATAATAATGATATAATATTATTATTTTATATTTTAATTAAAATAATAATTATTATTATAATTAAATTATAATAATAATAAGTATAAATATTTTTAAAATGTTTATTTTATTATAAAATAATTTGATAATTATAATAAATTAAAATTAATCTGATGAAGAATAGAATTAGAAGAATGCTATAGGCCTACTTACTTACTAATAATAACTATTACTAACTAAAGTTGATAAAATATATTTTACTAAAACTATTTGTAGGCCTATACAATACATACTATACTTACTTACTCTCACTATTCTAGTACTCTGCTCATACTGGGAAGCCTACATTACATTGTGACTGTACTCATGCTGGTACTCATAGTGATATTGATAGTTAGTTGGTGATAGATAGTGGTGATTGTTGACGTCGATGTTGGATGTTATTTCCTTTTCAGTGAGAAAGAAATTTTGTCTACCTAATTACGTACTATTGCGTAGTCGCATGCTTTCTTGGCTATCATGTCAATTGGATTATAGCATTGTAGAAGTTAATAGCCTACACGCTGGAAATGTGGGCAAAGAAAACGGTAACACTATTTAGTAGTTAGGCCTACACTATTGAAATTCTACCATTTTGGGTCATAGCACCATCATTGTTCGATGATTATAGCAATTAGTTAGAGAAATCGGTATGGATTTTTTGGGTCGGCTGGGGTAAATGACCGGCGACAGTCAAATCAGGAAGTAAACTTCAGTTTGTGCCTGGTGAGATTTGAACCCACAACCTTCCAATTGTGAGTCTTGCACTCTACCAACTGAGTTACCCCTGACCTATTAGGCTATACAGTGGTGGATCCAGGAATGGACTAAGGGTGGTGCAAAATTGATAGTTGGGGCTTTTCTTAAGGTAAAACTTCAATTGTGCGCAGTGCGCTTTGTGCCCTGTCACACTGCATTGCAGCGTCTCTTCCAGCTGGAGGTTTGGGGGGCGCTGGAAGCCCCCCAACGGGGTCCGGGGCAGCGCCCCGGCAGCCAAGCAAAATCCTGACATCTGTGAGTCCAGGAGGACCTAAGAGCCAGTTCAGTTCATTCAGTTAAATGAGTTGGTGGCAAGTTGAGTTAGGTTGAATAGTAGTAACTAACCTATAATTGTTTTGTGTTAAAGCAAAACATTAAATGGTAATAAATAATATATTTGTTCAATGAAAAATATAATTATATTAGCAAAATGAATAAAAATATTTGTCTTTTTATCTAGAGTAGTTTCTTGTGACTAAGATTTGACAATGGTGCTCATTCAACTCCGACTTTTAAATGGCAAAATTAGTTGGAATATTTACATGGATCAAGAAATATGATAACATATCACATGTTTTTGAACCCCTATGTGTTACAAAAATATATTTTTGTGCTAGGTTGACACACATACATTTAAATAATTAGCAATAATAATCAACAAAACAAAAAAATTAAAAAAAAAAATTGAAAAAAAAAATTTAGAATTATTACATTGTGGTAACATAAAAGCCATCTCATGAGCTATTAATACCTCACTCCAATATTTGGCATATAGCAAGCTCATACGAAGGGCACATACTGACTGAACTCACGAAACAGGATGAGCTGTGTCGTCCATTAGCACGAGCACCGAAATTGAACCTAATATATGAGGCTAGGCAGTTCAGTGTAAATAAAATGACAGAGATTAGATCCGTTAACATAGTGAATACAATACAATTAATGCTAACTTTGGGTCGGTACTTTAGGGACAGAAAGGGTTAATGTAGAGATTAATCTAATATGATTGTTTTTATTAATTATAGTTTTAGGCCTATTATTTTTGTGTTATCACATAATCAACATGATTTATAGTTGCATGTACATGTAGCCTATAATATTCTGTAACAATCACCAGTGACTTTATTATAACCTGTTGATATAATTTGCATTGTTAACGTGTCGGATTTGAAAGTTCATCATAATTATACGGTTTGAAATGGTTCTAAGTGTAGTTGAAGCTTTTATGGATGGAGCAATTGAATATGTAGAATAGTAAGGAGGTCCAAACATTACCAGAGTTTTACCGTTGTCATGTCTTCTTATATGCATTTACACACAGTATATTTATTAATGCACCAAGCTGTGCTTCAAGTAGCGAGTACAATAGAGTATGTAGGAGTGTAGTAAGTACATGTAGATGATCATAGAGGTGTAGTAAGTACATGTAGATGATCATAGAGGTGTAGTAAGTACATGTAGATGATCATAGAGGTGTAGTAAGTACATATAGATGATCATAGAGGTGTAGTAAGTACATGTAGATGATCATAGAGGTGTAGTAAGTACATGTAGATGATCATAGAGGTGTAGTAAGTACATGTAGATGATCATAGAGGTGTAGTAAGTACATGTAGATGATCATAGAGGTGTAGTAAGTACATGTAGATGATCATAGAGGTGAGCTCTCATTTTCACTATTTATTCATCAAATCAATAGGTATTTCAAGGTTGTTGGCCAATTCATCTACATGTATGTTTGACCTGTGTGGAATAAGATGTGAGGAATAGATGAGTATACATCAGCAGGCAAACGTGCCTAGTGCAGCTGTACTGTAATTAAACTAATCATTTTATGTTCTCCAGTATACTAATACTATTGATTTTTCTGTAATTAGTAGAAACGAGAATTCATTTATGTAATTGCCATAAAATCAACCCATATTTCTTAGCTAATTCTGTGCAGCCAGTGTTTCCAAAAGTAGTAGAAATATTCCTTTCTACTTAATTTTTATAGTAAATATTACTCTAGTCAAACATTTTTGTTATCTTTAGGAAAGCAGAACTGTTGTGCAGAACATAAATGGAAAGTCTTGCCCGAAGCTCAGACTGGTGCTATCGCTCTGAAGGAAATCGTAATGTTGTTATTTACAGTAAACAGGTACTTTTACCTTCAAATTATACTGATATTTTTGCTACGAACTTGAATATCAACTACTGAAGTAATTCAACTAAATTGGTTCATTACAGCTAGCCAAGTATTTCCTTTCGTTGACTACTTGTGTATTTTGTCTGCTTAATTACATGCTTGTTATGAATGGGAAAATGACATGGAGATGTGATATTTTTTCTTTTAGTATGGCAGAGTGTATAGAGTTCTTAAGGTAGATACTGCCCAGACAGCTGGAACTGGTGTAAGTTATCATCGTACTAGCAAACTACCAGTTCCAAAGGCTCCTATCCTATTTATCATCATAACATCTTGTTTAGCTGCATGCGTTGTGATGCATTTTACTATTTTACTTGGAGGTTATGTTATAGCTATGCTTTGAAAAATCTACTTATAATTGGCACCTATGAATTCAAAACTGTACTATATTGTTTGCTGAGCTGCCTGTTCACATTATGATCAATTTAATGCTTGCAAGAACTCCAATGCTACTTGGTTGATTGAAGCTGTACCCTCTGTATCACAACTAAATTGGCAACAGTGTATGGTTTTTTACAATTGATACTTTATGGTTGGCTTGCCAGATATTTACCAATTGTTTGTCATTTCATCAGCAACTAATCAAGGATGTTGGCAGATCATCAAGTAGGAGTAACATTATAATATATTATAAACAGTATAAACCATTGGTAGCACGTGATGAATGAATGCCCGATATGGTTATATTTTGATATTTCTCAATCACATACTCTAAGTATGTAGAATACCCAGAGTTGCCTAATACTTATTTTGAGCCAGTTATATGATAATAATCCGGATTCATATGTTCATACAGGATACTGTGTGTGCCAAGTAAAGCTAATAATGCTTTATCATTGGCTAGATTCACAGTTAGCACAGTCATTGTGTTATGCAACAATACCAGATTCAATTATACATTTACATTTGCCTAACAGCTACCAAGCACGTATGCATTGTATATACAAAAAATGTAGTTTACAGACAGTGGACATGAAGCGAGTAACACATGCTAATATATTTTTTAGGTATCTAATGATAGTATCCATGCTCACTATAACAAACAGATACAGTACAATGCATGTGTCATGGATCGCCTGTATCTGGACTATATGTCCGTTCCGGTATGTACTTTATTTCAACCCAAATGTACTGCTATTCCCTATACTACCACTTTACTTGCAATGCCTATTGCGCTAAATATTTTATCATGGCTTTTGTTGGTAATTTTAGGTGATGAAATATATAAACGTGCAGTTCTTGGCGAAGCTGGCCAAGGACATAGAGACTCAAAGACCGGGTAAGTGTGCTTAGTAGTGGCTTTTCATTACTGCCCAGAACTCTTGCTGGACTTATAATGTAAATGCTGTGTGTGTATAGATTTACAGATGTTTGTGTTTTAGATAAAAGAGTTTCCAAATCGATATCGTTGTGCCCCACAGTGCTCGATATCCCAGACTACGCATTTCTACCCTCTGCTTATCGCGACCGCTCAATCCCTTCATTCATGTTTGAACTCAAGGTAGGGTTTTCACTTTCTATATGGGTTTTGTGTGTCAGCATGTAGGTATGTGTGCGTGTATTTACTTAGAGGATTGAATGTGCCTCCAAATCTAAACACTGCCACCACTGTAAACACTGCCACCAATATGGTGTTATATCATATTAGTGCACTGCTGTATTCCTTTTCAGGCTGGTGCTGTTGCCAGGACTTATAACAATCTGTTATCCTACAAATATGACTCGCATCCCACTCCACACTGTGATCTCAGTAAGAGTTACTGCTATTACTGCATCAGCAAGTCGTTGTCACCAAAGGTAGGATCTGCCAATCCTCTTGGTTAATTTGTACGATAGGAAGACAGTGTTATAGAGATATTGTTTTACAAATCAAATGCTGTTTGACAAGTGTAGGTACAGGTACACTGGAGATGAATTAGGTATTGACTCAAATTGTGAAAGCCGTTTGTTGTATAATTATAGTACGCTTCTCTTTTTTAAAGTCATCCCCTCCTGCTTTCTAGGGACTGGGGCCCTTCGAGATTCTTGTTTATGACATTCCATTTTATAATAACTGTATACACTTTTTGTAATCGTATACCTTATTCTTGTAGAACGACAAGAAAAGACTGAGTCGTTACTGTCCTCAGGAACTCTTTTCAGGGTCAGTTCAGCAATACTCCTTATTAGTAATTATTTCTTCTGTCATTCACTTTGCATACACATACTGATTATCATTGCTTTTGCATGTATATTTTAGAAATCAGAAACGTATGACGAAATGTTTAACTCAACTTTTTGAAGATATAAACTGTTCTCGCAACAAATTGAGGATATTTGAGGTAGGTGTTTGAAGGGAATTTAAATACTGTTGCTTTTATAATGCCGTCATACAATCTGTTATAATGGAGTAGGTCTTCAGCCAGTTACAGTAGATGTTATGTCAGACAAGCTTGGATGTTGTAATCGAACTCTAGAATCAACACTGCTAGTATTAGATATCTGCATGGTGTCTGTAGGATGGTACCGATATAACTTCCTCCATGCATGGAGCTGATGATGTTAGATGCTACTTCTCTCGTCATCTGCCAATGGGAGATAACTCTGATATGTAAGTTATACCTTGATATTCATAACCATAGAGATGATAACTCTATGTTCATAACCATGATACATAATCTAATTACTGATTATGCTGCAGTAGTAACATGGACGGAAGTGTACCATTCTAGTTTAGTTACGTAGGCTTTAGAAAGTAATAGCATGGCTACCTTACAGTGCTTGTGTTTTGTTATTTTTGCCCCTTGTGCATTTGCATGATAGTCCTCTTGTAGAGTAATATTTATATTTCTCCTATATACATGTAGATGTATTCAGTTTATGGGATATGTTTCAGGTTGTCCATGCTGACACACTTGTTGATAAACTGCCTAACTCATAGCAAACGTTCTATAAAAAGAAAAGGCTCAGTTCCCCTCATGACTTGCGCTGAGAGAAGAGATGATTCTGATTCGCCGACTCTCCCTACTGGCTGCGTCTTATCCACATTCATCAACGCACAGTGTTTTGGGGTTGGAAACTTAGAGGAAATACAGGTGTAGGTATTTTGTATCAATTATGCATTGGCATTGACTTCTAATCGTATACAAATGAAATACACTAGCTCTCATAATTATCACACCTTTTGTTTTAGAGCCTATGACAAGTTGCAATACCACATAGCTCATGATAGCGAGGTTAGGAGCAAGTTGTGTATAGATGGTCCTTATGATACAGGATTGTGGCGGCTAGGATCTCGTCCCACCTTACCACAAGGAATCTCTCATGATATCATGACAGATTTTATCACGGTATGTGCATAGCCCAATGTGTTTGTGTATAACATTATTGTTCGAAGGCAGCTTATCAAATGAAAAGACTCAGCTTCTTTCAGTGTTTGAAACATTCTAGTGTGCCTTCCTTGTATGCTGCACAGTTACATATTACGTTGCTGTTTTGTAGGTTCGTAATTATTTGATATACCGAACTGCAAAAGATGCATCCATACTAGTGACCTTTCAGCCGGTGAATGGTAGAGCACCCCCACCCGCTGACGAAGCTCCCAATGAGTCTGTCTTTGTAGTATCTGATCCAACTGGTAGCCAAACCTTCAATTGCCATGTAACCATCATAGATCTGGATCCTAAGCCATTCTCTCGTATGGACCGCTATCTCTCTTCAGAGTGGAAGGTATATAATGCTCTGAGGAACCAGCAGTCAATGTGAAGGATATTGCAAGGGAAGGTGGCGCTGGTAATATACATTAGTTATATTTTGTTATTTCAGTTTTGTATACTTCAGGATCAAGACTGCTATGAATCTCCTTTTTCTGCCATATTATAATTACCCAGGTGCTAAATACTCGATGTTATAAATCTACAGTGTAGCATAGTTGAATAGTGTTGCTCTTCTAGTCAATCTTTACATTTGTTCTTTTGATACAAGTAAGTTATTTAAAAATATTACTTAATATTCTTGCTATTGTGCAATTTCCCCCTTGCTAAGCATACACTAGTTTCTACTCTAAATAAAAAATGTATAGTATTTATTTAGTATATTGTATGTATTACAATTTATAGCAAAATACAAAGTAGCAAACTAGCAATAGTAGTAAATTATCATGTACCCAGTGTAAATAGTTGAGCTCAATTCAAGTCACAATACTTTACAAATTCATTGTAACGTCAAAAACTACATGTAGGTCCCAAGATTTCCTATTTCCCTTTCATGTTAGGTTGGGGTCACCTCCATATCTATTCTATTCCCCAGATATATTATTATGAATAATGAGATACATGTAAACTGTAGTAAATTTTGCAACTGAAATTATGATTTGAGTTTGAGAAAAAAGAATCAATGTTGTATAAATTATAAAATTTTCAGTAAAGCCAAATTATAAACCACTGGGAAAGATGTACAAAAAACCAATGTTTGCTATACATAAAAATAGGAGCCAAAGTAATACAGAATAGACAGTGGTATAAATAATGTTGAGCCTCGTGGATTTAGTCTACCTTTTCATCTGAATCGTCGGTTTTCGCTAGCATGTGGCTATAGATAAATGGATGGGCTACTCCAAGGGCCTTGGTCCACACTTGAGCAAATGCTATTACATGTAGAGATAAGTGATGGCCAAAGAAGACCAGGACATATCCTCCTGCATAACCTCCAAACTGAGCCATCATTGAGATCAATAAGCCGACAGCAGACTACAATGTTTATATGATCATATATTTATTATATTGGAAACCATATGCAACATGACACAGTATGTACATCATCAAGTACCAGAAACAATGGTTTTTATAGTGCATTCATGTACATGTATATGTAAAACCTGGCGAAATGAACCATGATTTAAATATAATAACATGTGAATAGGATCAAAAACTCAAACAATAGATAACATAACATGTTAGAAGTTGTCATCCTTTTCTTTGCAGTACAAGAAGAGGGAATAACTTCCAATTTTTCATATATACAAATCAAATTACATTTGTATGCATATTTACATTGTTAGTAGTGTCGTTTACAATTACCTGTATTATAATTAACAAGTTAGAAATAGCTACACTGTATGTCAAACTAACCTGGGCCATAGGATTGTCAATCAGGAGTCCCTTGTGCCAAAGATTGAATGTATAGTATGCTGCCAGTGAAATGGGTAAACCATATCCAAGTACTATCATATAGTTGACATATGGTTGCACTTTATACCACAATACAGTGCATGTAAACCCAGCAGGTTCCTGACCATACCTAATCAGAAATTTCCACATATACAACTAGGACTAGATGAAATTAGACACACATAAATATCCTCATTGTAATAGTATATACCACCCACAAGCCTGTTTATATACTGCCTATATCTTGGAGCAAAACCAAAGTTGATGAAAAGTGGAATTTTACACAAATGTTTTATTCTCTAGGATGCGTCAACTATTGTGACCCTCAAAGGTGATGATGACAACACAGTCAACAACACGTGATAATATTTTTAAAAAAGCAAAGCTGCCAAAGTTATTGTTGTTTTGTAAAGACGTAGGCCATCTTGTTATATATTGGCAGTAATATAAGCAGGGGCGGATCCAGGGGTGGTGCAAGTGGTGCATTTGCACCACTGAAAATTTCAGGAAAAAAAATGTGTTTTTGATTTTTTTGTTTTTTCTTTGATTTTTTTTGTTTTGTTGATTATTTTTGCTGATTATTCAAATGTGTGTGTCAACCTAGCATAAAAATATATTTTTATAATGCATAGGGGGTTCAAAAACATGTGAAATGTTATCATATTTCTTGATCCATGTAAATATTCCAACCATTTTTGCCATTTATAACTCGGAGTGAATGAGCACCATTGTCAAATCTTAGTCACAAGAAACTTTTCATCTATTCTATTTATTTCTAGGCCGGTCCATAGAATAGATAAAAAGACAAATATTTTTATTCATTTTGCTTATAAATTATATTGTTCATTGAATAAATATATTATTTATTATCATTTATGTTTTGCTTTAAAACAAAACAATTATAGGTTAGTTACTACTATTCAACCTAACTCAACTTGCCACCAACTCATTTAACTAAATGAACTGAACTGGCTCTTTGGTCCTCCTGGACACACAGATGCCGGGATTTTGCTTGGCGGCCGGGGCGCGGACCCGTTGGGGACTTACAGCGCCCCCAAACCCCCAGCTGGAAGAGACGCTGCAATGCGGTGTGACAGGGCACAAAGCATGCCGCACATGAAAACTGAAGTTTCACCTTTAGAAAAGCCCTAACTATCAATTTTGCACCACCCTTACTCCATTCCTGGATCCGCCACTGTATAAGACATCATGTCATGTACATATAAATAACAATATATAATAATAAATAACTGCATTCAGAAGCAAAATAATTTTAAAATCTACTAGTCAAAATATTTGTTGCAAGCCTACAACTACACCATCTGGTTTTGGTTATTAAATATTACCCTCCTACCATAAACTGGTGATAGTTACATGTACTTACTGGGCCCATGAGAGAGCAAGATATCCCCATAACAGTCCATAGGCCCAAGCCATACAAGAATGAATGGTAAAACTGACATTTTTTCTTTCTAAAATAACAAAAGATTGTTGTCAATTACATTTCAGAGAGATATATGCACTGTCTGCATAAGCATAGCTGGCAATGAACAAGGCATTAGTTGCACACAATGCCAATGTAGCTTATCACAACTATTAAATATGGATGTACACTATGTACCTTGCATATGGTAACATAGGCCTTGTGTAGTTTGAATCATATGACTGTACAACTACTCTTTTGAAGTCAGCTCGTAGCCAGTAGGACAGCACTGATTTCCCACATATGCAGTGTAGATGCAGTTCTATCACCCCAGTACAGCAGTATATTGATTCATGTGACACTTATTTCTATGTAAAATGCAGGTCACTCAAAAAATTGATTTGTAACCCAATCCCTGACTAGCTTGTTCAAATTAGTGAAAGAGCTTACTCACCCAGTGAAGGATCATATGCATAGTGGTATTCTCCATAAAGACAAACAGCTAACAGGCTCACAGATGCAATGGGGGCAAATTTACACCAAAATATATAGAATTTACACAACTGATCACCAAATATCCACCTACAATTTGAAAATAACAGAAAAATATAAAAAACTTGCCAAAAACACATAATTATTAGTAGAAATGTCTCTATCCAAGAGATATTTACATGGCTACATCATATCCTTTGGCGCCATTGAAATATGACAAACCTACAAGAACATGTCATCTGCAGTTGTGTGGCTGTGATGTCTGTACATATTATCCAACCTGTAGTATGAACACACGAAACTGACAGTATACTAATCTCATAGTTAGATGCACTAGAAAAAGAATATGGAGGCCTACCATAAAATATTATTCTACAATATTTTGTAGTGAGAAGGCATACATACGCCTGTTCAAAATGAGATAGTGCCCCCATAAAGAAGAATGCAACCACACAGAGATTCCCTATAGCCAGCTGTTTGTGAAGAGATCTTAAAGCTTGAGGCATTTTGATCATTGGCAAGAAATCAAACAATAGCCATAGTTGCGTGACTACACTCAGCGTTCCTAAAACACAAACAAACTCTTATGCAATACCCCAATGCTCAGACCAGAAGGTTTCAGCATTAGAAGATAAATTCATATTTTTACCAATATTCTTGTAGCAAAATTTGGAAAATCGCCCACATTCTGTATTGCATATTAATATGAAGATACATTAGGCTACTGTGGCATTGCGAATTACACTCACCACCAACGAAGCAAGCAGCTGAAGCAGCATAGTGTTCGTTCTGTGTCAATGGCATTTCAAGGAGGATCTAAAACACACATGTTCTACATAAATATGGGCTGCAAAGCAAATATCATAATTTTACTGACCCACAGTTTTCACAGTATTCAACTTCTCATTCGAGCCTCTGTTCAACCAAATAAATTTCATTTGCACTGGGTAATTTTATAAATTGGATTTCAACTGCCTAAACTTTAAATAAGCGTAACCTTCTCTGCACAAAGATGCTCATAATGATGACCTATGTACATTTATACTGTATTATATTTACATGCACACTATTTGATTTTGATAGTCCGCTTAATACAATGTGGAATATAATTAGATATTGGAATCTAATAACCACGGAGTAGTCTACATCATAAAATTTAGGAGGTTTCACCATCACCACTCTTTCCTTGGCTCTACTTTCCCAAACAAAAGCAATAATTTTAGAGACTCAGTCTGTCAAAATATTGTGCAGACTTCACCCAATCCAGAATGAGCCTGAGGGGAATATCACTTAAAATATAATCAGTTATGTACAGAGATATGTGCAAGTTTTATTTTGGAAACTCAAGTTTCCATGGCCAACTCTTAGTTGTGACTCTTCAAGTTACAAGTCAATTCTTTCAGTGACAGATCAAAACTTTCAAGTTACGAGTTAAATATTTACACGTCCCCAGAAACTCAAGTTTTTGCCAAGCTATCCAAGTTAACTACAAGCAAGTTTCAATTCAATTCTTTGCTTGTTTAACTCGAGTCTTTTTATAGAGTTATTGGGTTATTGTTTAGCTTATGGTGAAATTTTGTTAGGAAAAGTTGTTAGAAGTTCAAATTTCAAAGCAAAATGTCACAGTTCTAGTGTAAAATGTCTTATAATTGTGGTTGTGGTTGGTGGTTATAACTGTGGTTATTTCTATTCATTACAATTTACAGCTGCCCAATGAAAACTCGAGTTATTGAATATTTCAACATAATGATGTGTGAGTTGAGAGTCTTTGATCATAGCCATAATTGAATTACAATTCAAGTTACAAGTTTTTGACAGCTGTGTATTCAAGTTACGAGTCGAGTCGTTATAATAAGCCATGAAATGTTGCTTGAATTAACTCGAGTGAGAGTCTTTAACTCGAGTCTGGCATCTCTGGTTATGTATGCATATTTAAATAAGTATGAGTATTTAGATACGTATACCAGTCGGACATTTATCTTTGTATTTTAATGTGCTATTGAATCTTACCTGGACACCGGCATAATCTTGCACTTACTGTTACTAAATAAATGATATGCTTTCCTCTGTGGGCTTCTTTTTTTGGGCTTAGGATTAAGTTAAGCATTTACCACCGGAGGAAAATACCATTATACAATGCTAGTGACATATTAAATAAAAACCAACAGCAAAGACAAGTGTTGTGATAGTGGCATACATTTGCATTAATCTTTGCATTGTCACGCTTGCATAGGTTCACAACGGTAGTTTTTTTTCTTGTTTTACTGGCTGAGTCCAAACAGTTGTGCAGGTATTTCCAGACTGACCCCACTGACAGACTTTGATAATTTGGTCACACGGTTCAATATATTGAGGTGCTTCCTTGTTGGAGAAACCTGAAGAAGGCGAGGCTGTTTTCTCTATTAATATTTTATTGGTTACTGCTCTTACCCCAAATCATGGCCGTAACTATCTAGGCGGCTCAGGCGGCCCTAGCCGCCTGAACTTTTTGTTAAAAGAAAAAAAAATTAAGCGAAGATCGGAAGGCATAGTTACCGTGCCCCACATGATATAAACATGCTCTAATGAAAATGATGCTACTATGTGTATCATTATATTGATGGCTAATTTTCGCATGAAGCCACTACTGATTCAATAGCGTAATTGGTAGGGTGCTTGGTCTTCATGCACAGGGACACGAGTTCGAACCCCACTGAGGAACAATTTTTTTCATTTTTAGTAATTCACTCAATTTGTTAGCTATACAATGACAATACTAATCTCATCTGCGAGATAGGATCACTGCATGTGTAATTCTGTATTCGACAATAGGAAATGCCCTAAGATTGCATGCACAGTGTGCCCACCCACCTCATTTGTTCCACTTTGAACACTGTTCTTCAGGGTTTGCGGACCCTAGAATACCACTCTCCATCTCTATCCATCAACTAAATTCGCACTATTTCCCCTCTTATTAATGTGTGCACATCTTTGGGCCTAAGTCATGTAATGATGTAAAGGACTACAATGGTACGCCATGGCCAAGCCAAACAGAGAAGCACCATTTTGCAGTATACTAATTTGAAGTTTACTATTTGCAGATCACTATGCAACATTTTGTACTTTTGTACCATCACATATAGCTCAAATATGCATTAAAATGGCTGTTTTTGTGGGAATTTTCAAAAACTTTTTTGTGGGAGGTGCCCCACCCTCCTTCTGCCCCCATCCCGCACACACCCTCCCCACACCGCTACTGTTAGCCAGTCCAATTTTGGCCGCCTCAACTTTTTCAGGAAAGTTACCCCCCTGCAAATTACAAACAAAACAAGGGATTAAGACTATCCAAATATCTCCGCTACTGAACCTAATGGGATGACGGGCATGCGATCCTAAAATGTTAAATGTAGGTCTTCAAAGGTATTGGAATTTTTATTTTGTTTTTATTCTAGTACAAGGAATAAGATAAGATTTAAAATAAAATTAAAAATTATTTTTACCAAATGAAATTATACCATATTATTTATATTTAATATAATATTGAATTATTTTTTATAAGATAATAATTAAATTTTCAAATTAATTATTATTTTTGTTATAATTAATAATAATTTAATTTATTATACATATTAATTAAATTATATTATAATAAGTATAACAAAAATAATAATTAACTTTAATATATATATGATTATTATATTCATAAATAATAATGTAATCCTTCATCTACATGTTCATGTATCAAGGAGTACTCTACTCTTACTCCTTGCATGTATGTACACGGTCAGATATTTTAACCCTTTTAGTGAGAAGTATTGTGTTAAACTATTCCTTGTGTGAGCTTTACTAAAACTCATAACACGGTATTTATTCATATAAAATAAAATAAACAGTGCATAGTCAATACAGTCTCGCACAGAGCAAAATGGTGAAAATATTAATTATAAATATCGCAAAAACGAAAGCGAGTATTGTGTTTGTTACGTGACCACATTTGAATCGTTGTTCCTAGTAATGCTGGACGACGAATACGTACATCATTCCTCACTATTTTACTACTGTTTAAGGGCTTGCAAAGACCAGACTGTCAGGTTTTCTGCTCTTCCGCAGACAAAACTTTGTGCTCTAAATTCGAAGCCAAAAGCATAGAAAAGAATACCTTTGTGTACCATAGAGTTTGGTATTCCAAACTTTAGAGCACCTAACTCTATGATTTAATGTATGTCATAAATTTTTTTTGTTATTTATCAGGGGAAATATCTGACCTTGCAGTGCAAATGTTAACTTTGCCAATCCAATTAACCCAGCTACTATTCAATTCAATCAACTGAAGTTATACCTAATTGCTAATAAATAAATAATTATTATTATTATTATAATAAATAATATTATTATTATAATATAAATATAATATATTATATGCATCTAGAAAACTCAAAAATTTTTGCATGAGACTTTGTCAATCATTAGGTTTCCGACATTTAAAAATTAGTCATATCCAACTCATCTTTAAAGATTCAAGATTAGATATAATAATAATTAATATTAATATATGACATGTAAAACAATCTAGATTCTATTTCATGTTATGTCGAATGATCTTATGTTTATGTTATGATTATGATTATTATCATGATATGAATGTTAATGTTTGCTAGGTTATTGTAATTGTAGTGGTCCTCATTAATAAGACAAGTTGATGATTTCTAGACCAAACTTCAAAGCGATGTATATTAATGTTGATATTGTAAATCCTTCAATCTGTCAATGATGACTGGAAGATTCTGCACTATACTCCTGATGTTGAATAATTTTCGAATCTATGCATTAGCCTGTCACTTGAACTTCTATATATTTATACTGTTTTAAGAATAGATAGGCCTTCGTATACCATGTGTATTGTCTCACAAGTGGAATTGTTTAATTTTGTAGAAATAGCATGGCTAGTACAAGTTATGTTCATGACTCCAGTATTGCATGTGAAAAATACATTCCAATACCTGAAGGTAAAACGTTCTGGGATGAAGGCCATTATGAAACAGTAGTCAGAAGACTTGAAAATGGAAAAAGGTTTGCTGACATTATCAAATCTTTCTGCTCTTGCTTTGAAATTAGGGACGAAGTATTGCTCTATGTTTAAATCTTGTTTACAATTATCTTATGTAAATTTCATTAGAGTTTTCATTAACAGTGTTGGTCACATGAATTTGGTACATTTGATAGATCCATCAATGACTTTCTGTTTATGGTTGAGGAAAGAGCTGCTATTGAACGTCGATATGCTGATAAACTACAAAGCTGGCATAAAAAGTGGTCTACAGCAGTTAAACAAGGTACAGTTAGAAAAACTGCTTGCAAGACAGAGTAGCTGATAGGATGTACATATACAGATAATGGGGTTATGGTTTTATAGCATTCATGGTGCAGGATGATTTTGTAAATTTAGCAGTTTTGAATTGTCAAACAAAGATATTCGGAATGTAACATTGCTTCATCAATTTTAGGTCCAGAATTTGGTGAAATCGAAACGATATGGCAGAGTATACTTACTGAGGGTAGAAAGATTGCAGATATACATTTTAAACTCAGCTCTAGCCTGGGATTGACTTCTTCTGATGGAATACAAAAGAAAGTTTACAGGTCAGCCTCGTCACATATTACGGCCCAGTGCTTTCAGTATGTTTTTTGGACGCATTGGCTCTGTATCAGTTATTTTCCTCCTTTAACTGAACTGTCTCTCTGCTTGTATATCAACATATTCATGTATTTGCGGTGATGGGATAGTCGCTTGTCATATTTTTCAGATTTAAGAAAACTTATTATCACAAACTACCGCTCCAAAAAGAACTGAAAGAAGCGAAAGAATGTCGAGAGTCTTTTAAATCTATTCAGGCGCCGTATAAGAAGGCTCTTGAAAATATAAACAAATTGAAGAAGGCATTTTATTTTTAAAAAGTTCTTGTTTGAATTGAATAGTTTAGTTTCTTGTTAGTTGTTCCCAATTTATGACCCTATCAGATAACTATTTCTACCAGGTTGCTGAGTTGGATACTTCATCGTTCGCAATGACCATTGTGCTATCGACATGATAATATGGAACTGTTTATACACTGTGATCAGAACAATGGTTTGTCCTCCGAAATCTTTTGACCACAATTGTTCAACTTACCTAATCATTAGTTATTTCAATATTTTAGCGGTACTTTGATACCAGTAAAAACTACATCCAATTTGAGAGTAAGGTTAAGAGAGGCTCTAACGCTGATAGCCAGCAACATCAAAAGTTAGGATCTATTGGAGAGGCTAAAGAGAAGGCAAAATATAAGTACTTGGAAGCTCTCAACTCGTTTAATGATAATATTCGAGACACATATTCACAGGTGAGTGAATTATTAAACACTACAATGGCTGATAAAAGCCTCCCGGTAATATGGCGTAACCTTCAGTCACTGGTAGGTAAGCTTATTCTCTCATGAGTAGACAACTCTATAAATAGATTTGAGTTGTATGACACAACAAACATTGTTATTATTTGGTTCCCAGTATTCTGACACACTGATCATTAAACTTTACGTTCCATGAGTATGTGGCCTCATATACTCTATAACTATGACTATAGCTATAACTGATTTGATTTCTTATGTAAGCAGGTTGTCTAATAATTTATGCTGGTAAAACTATTTTCTGTTCAATGCAGAGCATGAGGGATGAGTTTCAGCATTGTCAAGAATTTGAATCAGAACGATTGACCCTCTTGCTTAACAGTCTTCATGATTTCATTGGAATTGTGAATCAACAAACTCACACCAAGGAGCCGTAAGTTGAACAAATGGGCCACAATATAGCTTTGGCAAATGAGTTTTTTGGGATGTAAACAGTTGCTTCTGATATACCAGTTCATACACATGTTATACACTGTCTATGTACCACAATGTGAAGGTCTGTGGTTCTACATCGTTAGATAGTGGCATTCCTATTTCTCTGCATGTATATAATATTCTGTAGACTGAGCAGCATATACAGTCAAGCTGTCTTTCCTCTGAACACAGCTAAACCAGAAAAGAATCTCAATTACTTTGCTAAAATGTTTGGTGCTGCCATGCCTCACAACTTCCCCAAGTTTGAGGTTAGCATTAAGTCTTTTATTATTATTTTCCATATCATCTACACATATATAGGTACAATGTCTGTATATGTATATTGTGTATGCATCCTATTGTACATGTACATGTATATGCTTTGTGTTTTCCTGTTGATGTAAATTTATGTAGCAATTGGTGAGAAATCCTAGATATACATGTGAATGTGAAACCCTGGTGTACTCTATTTGTGTGTTTTCCTGCATGGTAGGATACTGATCAGGAACCTGTGAAATCTCGACTGGTTTCTGGTGCAGCAGCGAGCGGGCCATTCTTAGGTCAGCTCAAGGGCCCCAACATGATACTCAGTCGTCTTAAGCACCTAAGGTCAGAGGGTGTGCTGCGATCTACACCCACTTCATCAACTAAAAATTTCATGCTCAAACGACCTTCACTTGCCGAGAGTCTGTAAGTTATTTTGCCTTTGCAGAGTAGAACTCTGTTTTGCAGTATCAAAATATAACCATGACAGTAATGTAGTAGCATGATTTTTTTTATAGATGATTGAAAAGTCGTCTTTGGTAGAAAAGTACTGTATGTGCAGTTGTTAGTACTGTGTATTCTTCAAGGTAATATTATATTGTTTTGGTGTTGTTTGAATATTGGGTGCTGTAATTTGTAGTAACAGTGCCTCAGTGCGAAACAGTGAGTTTAAAGATATACACCATGCAATCCAACCCAAGCGGTCGTTTGACTCCGCTATGATCAGTGGACGAAACAGTAAGGCATCATCAGATGATATGGCACCGCAAGGTGCAACCAGTGATCACTACGAGATGAGGAATGTGTATGTTAGGGCTATATCAAACTTCAAGGCAACGCAGAGAGATCACTTAGACATTAGCAAAGGTACCATCTTTTAATTTATGCATTGTATATTATAATTTATACAGGTATCAAGGCGAAATGGTAGTAAATAATGATTAACTTCCTTCTTCTGCTTTTTCTGTTACTGGTAATTAGGTTTTGCTGTGTATACATACTGTGTTCACAGAGCAAACTACTCCCTATTTCAGGTGAAGTTATATATCAGATAAGGGGCAATGAGAACGGCTGGTGCTATGGAAGGATTGCTTTCAAGGAAGGAATATATCCATCAGATGCCGTTAAGTTGCTAACTATGAATTTATTCACTTTGTAAAAGGAATGTTTTGGCTGTTTATTTGTTTATATATTGTTGCCCACACATTATTATATTTACAACATATCATTACAATATTAAATAGCACAAGCATCTTATTTTATGTTCTAAGAATGGCATTAAATTTACATTTATAGATTTTAGATTTTTTCGTCCTATAATTGGTGAGCAAGGAATTGATTTTCGGTGCATGGTTTTGTTGAATCTCATCTGTACATTCAATATCCTAAAACCTGTGTAATTCTCCTCATTAAACATGTTTGTGTGTATATTAGATCTCATAGTATATTTCGATGTAACTTACCAATATTCTCAACACACCCTACCTACTTGTATATCTGCCATAATATCATTGTACCTGTGCAATAATGGTAGCAATTTTGAAATATTGGAGTTGTCTTCACTTTTATCATATAATCTCTCAAACAATCATGGGGAGTAAAATTGAAATTAACAGTATTCTGTTTACGTGCTTCGAAAATAAAACGTGTTGGTATTTTATTTGAATAAATTTTAAATTATTGTTTTGGCTTGTTAAAATTTATGTGTTAGTTATTATGCAACGTCGGTTCTGAGGTTAGAACAAGCGCCACCTAGCGGTTAGTTTCGCGCAACCTAGCAACAGATCATCGCACAAGTTGGTGCTTTTTTATTCTTCAGTATGGAGTAAATTTGCTACCAACTCGTGCATTGTAGCTTCTACAAAACTTACCACTGCTTACAAGTTGTGATGGCGGAGGCCAGGGTGAGTTTGATGTTAGGGTATAAAGTGAATTACAATACCATGCCTTTGGCAATCAAATGGTGATTGTATGTACTTGTATTTTAATTTTGTCTTTTTTATCTTATCCGTAGTTTGGGTTAAAATATTATTTATAAATTCGAATGAAACGAATTTAAGGCAATGCTATCTCCAGTTTTCTTTTTGCAGTTGCTAGTAACAATCAACATTAATCCTTATTCAGTCATTGATTTTTAAAAAATAAAGTAAATTTCACAGTAATTATGCATGTATAATTCATAAATTGCTTATTTTGCTCTGATTTGAATTTGAGTTGCGTTATATAGGTCAATAATTGGTTCACTAGCATGCTTATGTCAGTTTGCTGGAATTTTTAAAATAAATATTCGGTATATTGTACTCACAGTACTGCTCATTATAAAATTCAAATGATGTTTGTTGTTTATCTTGTGCTCTGCCTGGTATTGAGCTGTTTTAGCAGTAGACAAGAAGTTTGTTTTATTCATGTTAAATATTTTACTAAATTCCTAATTGCCATGATAAGCTTGCATGGATTGTGTTTTTAGAGTCCACGCCGAGCAGGTAGCAGCAAAGGCAAGAATACTGATAGTCCCATCAGATTTCTCCCCGTGCTTCCAGACACACGCTCAAAGCCTCAATGGCAAGAAAACAAACCAAACTTTCTTTTATCTAACACACCAAACCCACCCGAAGAGAAGAATGGTATTGACTTGATTGCAGAGCTCACTTCAAGTATGTTGCACTACGCTTCCAAAAGATATTATTATTAACTGATGGCAATTTTGTTTTTGAGCTTTATTCTCAAACTTCTTGAAGTAAATAATGCATTTTTCATTTAGTTAACCTTTTCTGATTTTTAGGAGAAAAGAAAAGTAAACAAAAAGGGAGAACAAAAACTTTTGAGCAGGCAAAGCAACAGCAAGAGGCTCAGAATGCTCTGAACAATACACAAGCCATGAAGAAGGATCGGGAGAGTTTTAGGAAGGCATTAGTAGACATTATTATGTGAGCTATCTAAATTTTAGTTACATTCCAAACTATGCAATATATTTGTATTGACATGTTGATTATAAGACTAAGTCATTGCTCAACCTTGATAAAGCTACAACTATTCCACGCATGATTTTGCTTTGTTGTAGGCAAGATGAGAAACCTCCAGCGACGCGAACTGGGTCGAAGCAAGATTTGCCTCCACTCTCTGGTACTGGATCTCCAACATCTGCAGAGAAGGACATATTGGTATGTTTTAAATCAGCTGTCTGCTATCTTGAAGAAATGTAATTATTGTGAGCCTAAAATACTTACATCACGTGCAGTGTATATGATTATTTCTATCGGGATTACATTTATACTAGCCATATAACTTATTGCAGATTTTTGCCTTGGGAAATGTTTTTTTTGTTAATAATATGCTTGATACAAGTGTTTTGTATGCAAATGCATGTATGCTATGTTGTAGAGATACTATTTCTATATCCATAATGGCATTGACACTGAGCATGTGGCACCTATGGAGGACTCTTGGTTAGAAAATGTTCTTATGCTTATATCAGGTGACTTAAAGGTAAGTAGCAGGGTGTTGTTCAAATGTTGTAATCTTCAGAATATATCTCTGTTTTAGCTCTGTAAAATATTTTGTCCCCTTTTATTGTTGATCACCGAAATACATTAATTATTATTCTATGGTCCATACTTTGGCAGACTGGACATGGAGAGACCATAGAGAACCTGTCGGATGAAATGAAGGAAGACTATCTACTTTCTGTTAAGAAAGCAATTGTAGACTTTGTTCTCAAAGATCCCCGAGAGAAGGATGAAGAGAAGAAGGTCGACCTCCCATCCCACAGAGAAGAATTAGCTGTAGTTCCTAAACCATGGTACAAATCATTTCAAACCTCATTGGCTGAAGCACGTGAAAACCTTCACGTCACCAACCCCTGCATGAACCAGATTCTTGATTTGTGGCACTCATCGTTTGGGTAAGTTGCTCACATACGTCTATACTCTATAGGTTATCGTATTTTATGATATTTACTACAAGAAAATAATAAATGTGACTGGCCATTTATAAGTACATATAGCATGAGATTTTTGTCTTGTAGTAAATTGCGAATGATTGACATTGCTGAGTTCAAGAATCGTGCTGACTCTATGGAGCTGCATTTGTTCCAGAATCTGTGCATGCGTCATGTTGACGCTGCCAAAGAGAAACTACTGAAAAAGTAAGTAATAGACAGTATCTCAATTCTACCTTCATAAAATTGGAACATTTTACTTTAGGTTGATAAATAATATTACCTCAGGATTTTAAGGTTCAACAGCTGATAGTACACTTTTGATTGTAATCAATATCAAGTAACTGTTTCCATACAGCAAATGATATTGTAACCTTGTGAGCAATTATAGCTAACCTTTAGTACTTTGTCTCTCCATAAAACAACATTGAATTGGAATAATATGAAGTCGTTTTATGTAAAGTATTCCAAGCCATTGACTTTTATAAAAAACACTATAATGTGTGATTAGATTTCAAATGCATTGCATAGGTCTATCTTTGTATTATGTCATATGTTGCACTTTGTAAAGATTACATTTACTGCTATATACTATAATAGGAACATAGTACACTTTGTTACGCTGTTCCGCCTTTCCAGTGTTATTTTTGTTGGAGCAACTGACTGCAGGTTGTAATTTGTCAAGAGTTTATATGCGCCAGTGATGCACAAAGTTTCAGTAAAATATCTCTTTAGTGTTTGTATTAAAGTAATCAAAAAAGTTTTCATGTTCTAAACAGGTGGTTTCCTGAAGTACAGAACATATTTGTGTTGGCAAACAAGAGGAAGCAGGTGCCAAGCAACCACAACGCTTCCAAACTTCAGTCATTCTTCAACTCTGCTGCCACTCTGATGACAGCTCACCTGCAGAGCCTAGCCTTAGTATCTATGACAGATTTCACAGATCTGCTGTGTCGACCTCCTGTACGTTGTTTAATCAGTTCTGTCGTTTATCATACATGTAACTGCTTATCAATAAGGAAGTAATTACGTAGCACTGGTTAGTTCTGTTTATCTACGTTTGGAGTTTCTTTTTTGTAGAATAAGGCTCACTGAAACTTTTATGAGAATGTTTCGTCTCACATGACGATTTTGATGTACTGTCTTTTTCTGTTATAATGGTATACTTTCTTTTAACTGTTAGCCAACTTTGTTTTCAGCATTCGGTGTTCCCATATGAGCACTCTGGATTTGTACTTAGAATTATTCTAGACAACGACCACCTCAAGTTTGAACCAGAGTTTTCTGGCTTCACCAAAGTCCTTACCAATGTGTATGATGTCATTATACGGGCCTGTAGCATTGTACCAAGGATCGAGACTAAGTTGTACTCAGAATGGGTGAGTTCATGCTCCAAAATACACTTTGAGTGATTTCTTCGGTAGAATGGAGTGTGCTAATCAAATTAATACGATCGGCGAAATACTAGAATTCATTGACTGGTTATATATCCACTCTCACTATTTAGAATGGAAACAAGCAGAAAGCTTATCTGGTTCCAAAGATTTTACCAGAGATCCTGGCAAGTCACCAGGAGAGAATTGAACAGCTTATTGAGAAGGAGAGTGAAGGACCCAAACAACACGCTAAGGTAAACCTCTGGTACCACTCTGGCGGAATGTGGGATACAATGTGTGTGATATGATATTGTGTATACCTGTAAGCATGATTTTAAAATATATAGTTTTTGTTCATTACAACTGAGGTATCTATGACTAGCGAGTGTGGATGTGTAATAAATAGGTTGCTGTGACACTTCAGTCTCTGACTGTTCATATTGGTTTGCAGGTTTATGATAAATACAACTTCCTCATTACTCGACAAGCTGAGACAGACATAGATGATTTCCTCAACGGCGACCACACATTCAAAGAATACTGCAGAGAGGTGAAGAAATACAAGAAACTATTTGAGGACATCACATACAAGTCTCGAAAGGTTCGCATTAATTGCTTTGTCTTGGATAGTTCTGTTTTATACATTTATTTCTTGTTGGTAGACTGAATACAGCTACTGGAGTTGGCATAGCTTTGTGTTAACGCTGTCGAACGGCGTTTAGATCTTAATATGAACTTGTAGGTGATACGACTTGGCATGTTTGAGGTCCACTGTGATGAGCTGATCAGGAAACTAGCACAGAGGGCCGATGAGATTGCTACTAAACTACTCACCAGAATGTCAGAGAATCACACCAAATCTAACAAAGAGTAGGTTTCTGTAGAGTTTGATTTATTGGCATAATGCTGTATTGTTGTGCTTGGAATCAGCTCTCTAACACTTGATGAATATTTATAGCAAAGAAGATTATCTTATGAGACAATATACCAGCGGATGCATGTACCATAGCGTGTCTATGTTCTGTGATGTACATGTATCATATTATTTATGCTGCATGCATCTGCTCCTTACCTACATGTAGATTGTGTGCTGAGTATGAAAATATTGCGGAGAAAGCTCTGACCACCCCTGCTAACACAGAACAGCTTATGGAGCTCAAGCAATTCATAGTCACTACTGAGACAGTATGTACTTTCTTTGAACTAAATATTAAATACATGCATGTTCCCTTGACGCCAAGTAAATACTAAAGCCGGTTTATATGGTACTCATTATGTTCACTAAATGCTGTATGTTATTATAATATATAGAAAATAGTGAAGTAGCGGTTATAGTTATCCGTACACTTGTTAGGTGACAATGGCAGCAATGGAGAAGAAGTTAGAGCTGGCTAAGGATAGGCTAGCCTTTCTGGTGGAACAGACACAGTTCTCACCTGCAGACATGGCTCTGAACACTCAGACATTCACATGGCATGGCAGGATGGACGACATCTTTGAGGAGCACAAGGTCATAGCACAGGAGAAGAAGGCTCAGTATGAGGAAGCACTCAAGGTAGAATAACTCCACTAAATACTACAACTGCTATACTCATTTACATTCTAGCTTTCAATCCAACTACTCCGTCAGATTCAAAGTTATCTGCCTGTGTTCAACTGATATTGTGATGGTATTCTTTCGGCTTATTATTGTCATTCTGACGGTACTGGTACAATAGCATGCTATCATAGTAAATTATTAACTATTTGTGTTAATTATCTCTTATAGTTGAGACGCGAGAGATTTATCGAGGAGTTGGAGGGATACAGCAAACAGGCTGAAGAGTTTGCTAGCTGTGGAGACATGTCTGAGATTCAGAAGTAAGAATTTTCAGTTGTAAATGACATAATTGTGCATCGCCATCTCACCCTCATTACCTCCATAATACATATCTCTATTTTAGTGCATATGCTGGTAAAATAATTTAGAGCTTCTATACTAGAACATCATAAACCATATCAAATGTGATATGTATATGAAGTTATATTTTATTATTTTTAGGTATCTAAGGAAAGCACAAAACCTGGATGGTAAGCTACAGACAGCATTTGAGAAAATAGAGGCTTTCAACGTGGAGGAAGAATCGTTTGGTTGGGATACGACACAATATCCACAGAGACAGACTGTACTGAACACGCTAAAGCCTTACCTCCAGCTCTATGAGATGACCGTTGAGTTCAACAACAAATACAAGTATGTATCATTGTAGTTCAAAGTCATTTAAACAAGAGGTCTAAATTTTGTAATTTATGAAAAATTTTTCTAGGGAGCTGTAAATATTTGGCCTCCTAATCTGGCTTATTTAGTATCAAAGTTCAATTAGAATCTTTTAATTTTGAATCCAAACCATCAGTTGACTGCCTAGCATTTAATCATGATTATCAGAGTTTTAACTGTTAGACTCCCATTCATGTGAAGCACTAACACAGGTTCTGCACTACATCACAGACAGGAAATCATATGCTATTCTATTCATGTGTAGTGATTGGATGGAATCGCCTATGATGAATGGAGCTAATCCAGACGCCGTTGATGGAGAGGTTGGGAATTACTGGCGAACTCTTTACAAGTTGGAGAAGGGCTTTGATAGCATTCCTGCTGCCAAGAGAATAGCTAGCAAGGTTCGTGGTCTAAGTTTTAATAGTGTAATACTCGACATTAACTTATTGTACATTGACTCTAACACCAACTTACTGTACATCAACTGGTCTAGATTGTGTAATTTCTTGTAAGTATTAATAGCGATTTTAAATGAATGATGACTTTCTACATCATCCTACCACATTAGTAAACCTTTGTGTATAATGTAATGACCGTTCATAACTTTTATATTCGTCTTTCTCTATATTAGTTTGATTTGTTGGTTCAAGTAAGTTTAATGCATTGTATATCTCTGGCACTCACTCTGTCATACAACAGTCCTACAGAGCATGCTTTATTCAGTTAATGTACTGCATTCCTTGATGTCCAAACAAGTGAATTATACTTTCCTTCCTCACATCCTGTCCATCCTGTCTAGTTACATTTATAAGAGTTGCCCTTAGCTTATAAAATTACACTCATGACTATTTGTATATTGTATGGTACACTGATGTACTTACACATTTTATGTGGCATATTATTGTGTATTGTTTGAAGTATGACAGCGCATCTACTGCGCTGATGCGTGTACAATGTATGTATGCCACATCACATGTAAAACACAATATTCAATCAGTATTTTGATCATTAAAACTGGTTTTTAGTATCATAATTTGCTATCCATGGTTGTTGTCTATAAGTTACTAGGATATCTCCCACTGGGGTATTGTTTGCTTGGTATTGTCTTAGAATTTATTTGTTATCTGTTATAAGTGTATATATACAATTCTACATGTACACTATATACATGTGGGTACACCACATACATGTACATGCAGGTAAATGGTAAATACTACAAAGTAATCCAACCATAGGCACTCATAAACTGATGATAAAAAGAGAGATTTGCCCTTTCCCAATTTGTCTCTTAGAAACTAAAATTGAGAGAAGACAACTTCATGTTATGGTCATTAGCTTATGAGTGCCTATGAATTCAATGCATAATTATGATAATACATGTATATGTGCATTATATTAATTCTATGTAATATGAAATGAGCAATCGTTACAGTGATATTATATTATCTACATTCAACTGTTTGGTGAATACAGGTCAAGTCCAAGGTAGAAGAGTTTAAGGAACACATGCCACTAATCCAAACCTTGTTCAACCCTGGACTTAGGGATAGGCATTGGGAGCAGATCTCTGATATCGTCGGCTTCCCCATCAAGCAAGACGAGGAAACAACTCTGTCTAAATTTGTAGATATGAACCTTGATCAGTACATCAGCAAGTTTGAGGGTAGGTTTGCATTCTTAGTGCAAGCATACCCTATGAGTTTATTTGAGTTATATGTGTTGTAGGGTATTAATTCTATACCTCAATCATCAATAGTATCTTACATTATCACATCACAATCATGTTCTACATGTACATGCATGTACTAGCTATAATAAATGAAATTTATTAAAATTTTTACTAGTTAAAGCATACCAATGGTTTGTTTTTTCCACTCTCAAGTATTTAACCATCCTAATTAACAGACCCCCTTAATCAAATCGCATGTGAGCTACAGGAGCTGGGCTGTGATAAGAGTGAGTGAGACTGCACTTGTGACCCTACTGATCAGCAAGTTAACAGCCTCGCCATCTTGTCACCCTAATTATATGTATAGCTGGTATTGTTACAATTCAGTTATTAGTGTGTATTATATCTGTACATGTATACCATACGTACAGGTATCAGTGAGTCAGCCACCAAAGAGTTCTCACTGGAGAAGGCCATGGAGAAGATGAGGAATGAGTGGGCCAACATAGAATTTGTTATCATACCGTACCGTGAGACCGGCACTAGCATCCTCTCCTCAGTTGATGATGTACAGCTGATACTTGATGACCACATCGTCAAAACTCAGACCATGAGAGGCTCTCCTTTCATTAAACCCTTCGAAGCTGAGATCAAGTATGTACTACCAGTGTATATATAACATTATGACTGTCGTCTATACAATACGTGATACAAACTGTAATCGACTAGTTATACTTATAATATTAAACTTTTTGATATCACTATTTATCAAGAACCTGTTATTAGTTATAACATTATATTAATATGACTGCCTTACTTTCATCATAATTTAAAAACCTCTCTAGTTTAATTTAAATTATATAATATAAATGTAACTTCTGCCTATATATATTTACCAGAGATTGGGAAAGCAAGCTAGTCCTGATCCAGGACATTTTAGATGAGTGGTTAAAGGTGCAGGCCACATGGTTGTACTTGGAGCCCATCTTCAGCTCTCCTGATATCATGGCTCAAATGCCGGAGGAAGGTCGCAGGTTCACCACTGTTGACAAGGTAAGCAGGCTCAGTTAAAGGTGTTTGGGTGCACGGAATTAATTTCCCACTTGTATTCTCAATTTTGTCCGCTTGTCATGTTTGTGATATACACTGTATGTGCACTACATAGTATTTACATGTAGATACAAACAGTACTGAAGCTACTGCTGATATGTACATGTAGATAGTTCCATGTTAACTCAACAAATAAATAGCTATCTAAAACAATTCAGTTCTGTTGAATATCATGTATATCATACGTGTAAACACACATGTCCAACCACTTTTTCTGTTTGTAGAATTGGAGGGATATAATGAAGAGCGCCAACCATGATAAGCATGTGTTGGCCATCACACAGATTGACAAGATGCTGGAGAGGTTGAGGAAGAGTAACGAGCTGCTAGACCTCATTCAGAAAGGTCTCAATGACTACCTCGAGAAGAAACGTCTCTACTTTCCTCGATTCTTTTTCCTATCCAATGACGAGCTTCTGGAGATCTTGTCAGAAACCAAAGACCCAACTAGAGTACAGCCCCATCTCAAGAAGTGAGTTTGTGAGACAAAACCATTAAAATAGATAAATTTTTAATCACAATGGTATTTGAAGTTGCACCAAAATAGTGCGACTTCATAACATACATGACAATAATTAACCTTTTCTAGTAAACATCAAATGGCATTGTACATTATTCAGCACAAGTATGTGGAACTGCTAATGTGGTTCAAGGCTCAATGTTCTTCTACCGTTTCATTCCTTAGGTGTTTTGAGGGTATCGCAAACCTTGAGTTCACAGATGTGCTAGATATCACTCATATGAAGAGTAGTGAGGGAGAGATCGTAGAGCTCATGGATGTTATCTCTACGGCCAAGGCTAGAGGTCAAGTAGAGAAATGGCTGCTGGAGTTGGAGAAGGACATGATTGCCTCCATCAGGAAGGTGATTGGTGAGGCACTAGAAGCCTACCCAAAGAGAGCTCGTATAGAGTGGGTAAGAGAGTGGCCGGGTCAGTCAGTACTGGCAGTAACACAGAAGTTCTGGACATCATTCATACACGAAGCTATTAACAAGGGCGGCAATGCGTTGCGAGAGTATCTGGAAGTAAACAACGATCAGATCAACGACATCGTGGCCCTTGTTAGAGGAAAACTGTCCAAACAGAACAGAACTACACTTCAGGTACTTCAGATAAACATGTACTACCATGATGTATAATGTAAGTTAATATAGAGTTGAGGAGAGTAAACCAGGTTAGAGTAGATCAGGTTAGACTAGAATAGTAATATGATACATTGGTAATAGAAACTCAATAGTCTAGTGTTGATGGTGTGGCGTATTTCAGGCTCTGATTGTACTGGATGTCCATGGCCGGGATGTGTTGGCCCAGCTGTGTGATATGAATATCTCTACAGATGATGACTTTGAATGGCTTAGTCAGCTCAGGTACTACTGGGAAGAGGAGAACATGGTCACAAGGATGATCAACTCTATGCTGAAATATGGCTATGAGTACCTGGGTATGTTAATATCTCATAATGCCATTTATGGCATTCCTTATATTCTGTGTACACTCTTTAGTGTACATGTATGTGTACTATATGCTGTATAGTGCTATGTGAGTCAGTTTAGTCAACAATCTTATATCATTAAACAGGAAATAGTGGACGTCTAGTCATCACCCCCCTTACTGACAGATGTTATAGAACTCTGTTTGGAGCTCTTCACCTCCATCTTGGTGGTGCTCCAGAAGGTCCTGCTGGAACAGGGAAAACAGAGACCACAAAGGATTTGGCTAAAGCTGTAGCTAAACAGGCATGTCTCATCTTTACAGTCATGACCTCTATTTATTTATACTATGCATTTACTACTGTTTAGTGATGTTTCTACTTACAGCAATAATTATAGGCAGAGCTACACTACTAAAAGCAATGAATGGTGAGTTATGTTACCATAAACTAACTAACATACTCTTCTGTATTTTATTATAGTGTGTTGTCTTCAACTGCTCAGATGGTCTCGATTATCTGGCTTTGGGAAAGTTCTTCAAAGGTCTGGCATCATGTGGTGCCTGGTCCTGTTTTGACGAGTTCAACAGAATTGATCTTGAGGTGTTGTCTGTGGTAGCCCAACAGATTCTCACTATCCAGAGAGCCATTAATGCCGGAGCAGAGATGATGGTGTTTGAGGGTACGGAGATCTCCCTCAACCCCACCTGTTCTGTGTTCATCACTATGAACCCTGGTTATGCTGGCAGATCTGAACTCCCTGATAACCTCAAGGTGAAATATTACTTGTAAAGAGTAGCAATGGCGTGAAAGTTAACAATGACGTGATGGTTAAACAATGTTGGCCTCATAGTCTTGCTCACAAATGAAATTTAACCAAACATTCAAGATTGACAGAATCTCACTTGTTATGTGTTATCCATCATCTTTTGCCATCCACTTTCAACAGACTAATAATTACATTTATAGGCTCTGTTCCGTACAGTCGCTATGATGGTGCCTGACTACGCTATGATATCTGAGATTGTGCTATATTCCTGTGGGTTTGTGAAAGCCCGCCCACTGTCGGTCAAGATTGTCGCTACATATGGTCTATGCTCTGAACAGCTCTCTAGCCAGAGTCACTATGACTATGGTATGCGAGCTGTCAAGTCTGTACTCACTGCGGCTGGCAACCTTAAGGTATGTGCTCTATGTTTATGTCATACAAAGTTACAACTGAATGTACGATTATTTGTAAATTTTTGATAAATGTGCAATTGGAAACTTAACTTTAAAATCTTCAATGCTCATGCCCTAATTTTCAAATCAATCGTGAAGCAGATTGGTGAACAACCAAGATCCACCAATGCCTAGTCATTATGAGGTTACCCCAATGCGTTGTACCCTATACATATACATGTATATGTATTGACTCTTGATATCGTCCTGCAGCTCAAGTACCCAGAAGAGGAGGAAGACATCCTCATGTTGAGATCTATCATTGATGTCAACTTGCCCAAGTTCTTGAACCATGATTTGCCTCTGTTCCATGGTATCACTTCTGACTTGTTCCCGGGTGTAAAGTTACCCGCTCCTGACTATGATGTACTTGATGCTGCAGTAAAAGAGAACTGTGAGAAGATGAACCTACAGTGTGTTCCATTCTTCCTTGAGAAAATACAGCAGGTTTGTAAATTTATGCCGTACAAATTATTTTGACATTTAAATGTTTGGGTGTTGTCTAACAGTGATTTGACTATGTCATGTACATTTCTTAGTTATATATTTGTTAGTGTAATATTTATATTTTTTTACCGACCAGTTTATTTATTTTTGTCACATGTAGATATACGAGATGATGATTGTACGACACGGTTTCATGATTGTTGGTGAACCGTTTGGTGGTAAAACATCAGCATACAGAGTGTTGGCTGCTGCTCTTGGTGATATCCATGAGAAAGGGCTGATGGAGGAGAACAAAGTTCAGATCACCGTAATCAATCCCAAGTCCATTACTATGGGTCAGCTGTATGGTCAGTTTGACCCTGTATCCCATGAATGGTCTGACGGTATCCTTGCTGTATCATACAGAGCATTCGCTAGCTCAACGGTTAGTACAACCCTAATGTGTTATACACTTGTCGCTAGAAATTTTGCAAATTTACTCGTCATCCATCCATACTTCTAAAAGTACAAATCTAAGACATCTGGTTATACCTCTATATGTCACAGTATAGAGCTACAGCCGTCTCAAGTTGAAATTATATGAATATCAGATGCCATCATATGAATATTCAGATGCAAATCATATGAATAACAGATTTGTTTACTCAATACATCAAGTTTTCAAAATTCTTTCTGTTGTCACAGACGCCTGACAGGAAGTGGCTGATATTTGATGGACCAGTAGATGCCATCTGGATTGAGAACATGAACACTGTACTGGATGACAACAAGAAGCTGTGTCTGATGAGTGGAGAGATTATACAGCTGGCCAACACTACTAACCTCATGTTTGAACCCATGGATCTTGAGGTGGCCAGTCCCGCTACAGTAAGTACTTTCTGTATTCTTACACTCTAATTTCTCTCATGAGGTTTCGTAGAGCCTGCACTATTCTATGAGGCAAGATCATCAAAACAGCAATATATCTTACTTTAATCATATTCATATAGATGGCCATGACAATTCGGCATTTCATCTCAGCCATTTGGAGTTGCGAGTCATGCTGTACTAATACTTTCTATCTAGGTATCCAGATGTGGTATGATATACATGGAACCCTCCTCCATGGGCTGGAGACCAATATTTACCTCGTGGTTGCACTTGCTCCCTCAGACACTCACTGATCTCCACAAGGATCTTATCAGGGATCTTTTTAACAGATTTGTAGATGCTGGAATCAGAACTGTCAGAAAGGCTATAGAGGTAAGGTATTTGACACATTCCTGTTCATTGTGAAGGCCTGTCACAGATCTATCTAACTCTGCGTTTCAAATGTCATATAAAAAAGTTGTTTGTCTTTTGTGTACCAAGCAGTACCCAGATTTAGAGTTTACACTTCTGTGCTAATCCATTCGTAATAATGGTTTGTTGTACCCAATGTAATGTGCAACCGCATGATTGTAACGGTTTGATCTTGTGTTAACAGAGCTCTGCCAAGGTAATTCTAGAACATTCAGTATGCTGTTGTACCATATCAACTACATATATCTCGGCTTACTAGTTACTACAACTGTGCTATAAGATTATACCTACTACAGAGTAGTACTTCTTTTATCTTCAGTTATATACTATACACCATCTCTATTAGTTTCTGGTGGAATATTGAAATAGTAAAATTGATTCCCAGTTGCTCTCTTTTCTTCTAGCTAGTTTCCATGACTTCTGCAGGAATATTCCCATTCTTTTCATATCGGGATAATTGTTTGCTTTCATCGTGCACGCAGTGCATGTGTATGATTTCCTAACAAGAGGTTATCTTCAACAGTTGTTGCTATCTCATTGTACTTCAGCATTCAAACGTATGCAATCACTAGTTGTGCTTGAAAGGTGACCTCAGTTCCAGTGTGAAATGAACAAACTCCATAAGCTTGACCTCCTTTCTCCACAGGTCGTATTATTCTACATGTACTTCAATCATTTACAGGAGTTATGCCCCACATCAGACACAAATCTGGTGAAGTCTCTGATGAACTTGATGGACTGCCAGATGGAAACCTTCAGAGATGAGGGAAAGTTCTCTCAACTAGACGAACGTCAGGCAATTGCTTGGCTGGAGGGAATATTCTTCTTCTCCCTTACCTGGTCCGTTGGAGCCAGCGGTAACGAGGTTGGACGTGCTAAATTTGACTTGTTGGTCAAGGAGTTACAGGAGGTTCGTCATCTCTTATCCTACTTAGTAAAAGTACATGTGCATTAGAAGTGTGGCAAAAAGTCACACTTTATTATGATTGTCATCATTGCTGAGTTGTCTTCTCTCTTTCATTATAAAGGAGATATAAAAGAGAGGATAACTTCAAGATCGTAATTTCAAAAAGTAATTCTGAGTATCAGTGTTGTGTTCTGTGAAACTACAATTGTTTGAGCAGCCACTTTTGACGATGCCTTGTTAATCTCTAATCATGCTTACCAAGTGTGCTTCCATATACTGCGGTGTATATTTTTTAGTGATACGTATGTAATAACTTTCATACATGTTTATTTATAGGGTGGTTTGACTGAAGCTACCCGCAGCAAGTTTGGTATCGTGGAGCTGGTGGATCCGCCATCCAAACCCTACATATCGGTCTTCCCTAAAGAAGGCACCTCCTATGACTACAGATTTGTCCAGGAAGAAAATGGCAAATGGGAACCCTGGACAGTTGATGTCGCAGCTGCAGAGCCAATTCCCAAAGTATGAGCTGCACTTTTTCTACTGTAAAGTTATTAGTAGGATCATTCTTTATGTTCATTAACTTTCACCATGCTAATTTAATCTATCGTTGGTGTAATCTATTTGTGGTGTAATAGTGCATATCCATATGTCTATATAACTGTGTTATATGACGTGTTTAGGAAGCGCTGTTTAATGAGATCATTGTCACAACAGTCGACACCATCAGATACACTGAGCTCATGACTATGCTAGTGGCCCATGAAAAGCCAACACTCTTCGTTGGACCAACTGGTACTGGCAAGAGTAGCTATATCACAGTAAGTGCTACTGGTGTCATTTCCTGTTTAATGGCGATTGTTTTAACCGATAGTGCCACAAATAATAAAGGTTTTACGTCATGATATTACATGGATGTTTCGATCTTCTCTGTATACAGCGTGTCTTGTTTTACAGAATTTCCTGTTCAAGAAATTGGATGGTAGTGTATACAAACCAAATATTATCAACTTCTCTGCACAGACAAGTGCCAATCAAACTCAAAATATCATCATGTCCAAGTTAGACAAGAGACGTAAAGGAGTGTTTGGCCCTCCTATGGGTAAAAAAGCGGTAAGTTGTGTTTTTATACTTTTAACCCATTGGGTGATGAGGATATTCTGTACTCATATAATATAAATGTAGGTTTGACGAATGTTCATTGTATATCTTTTACATGTAGTTTGTTAGCTTGTAATGTACATTTTATGGATTGCACATTTTCTGCAGTAATATAAGAATGCATGATTTAATTTCTCTATTTTTTGTGTGGAGACGATAAAATGAAATATTTGTGTTATTAGATTGTCTTTGTTGATGACATGAACATGCCCGTGAGAGAGACCTATGGTGCTCAGCCTCCTATTGAACTCTTGAGGCAGTGGGCGGACCACGGCAACTGGTACGACCTCAAGGACACCACTAAGATCACTATAGTAGATCTGCTCGTTATCGCTGGTATGGGACCACCTGGTGGAGGCCGCAACCCAATCACCCCCAGGTTCCTCAGACACTTCAACATCATCACAATCAATGAGTTTGAAGACGACACAATGAAAACTATCTTCTCAAAGATTATGGCATGGCACATCTCATCAAGGTAATAAATCACTTAGCTCACGACTTGACATACATTATTGGTCCTCTAATGATGATGTTGTGGAAATAAGTTCCGACTTTAATCTAAGACTTATAAAGCCAAAGTTACATCTTAAATCTGCTTATAAAGTTATATCTTATACATTTACATGGTTAAACTTTATATGCTTATATGGTTACATCTTATATGCTTACATTGTATATGGTTGCATCTTATATGCTTACATTGTATATGGTTGCATCTTATATGCTTACATTGTATATGGTTGCATCTTATATGCTTACATTGTATATGGTTGCATCTTATATGGTTATAAGATCATATTTTATATGTTTATATTGTTGCATCCCTGTTGGTAAGCATTCTGTCAGAAACTATGTAATATAGATTTAACGCATACATGTACATGTAACGTACATGCTTTTGACTTGCAGAGGTTTCTCCAAAGATTTTGAACCATGCATTGACCAGCTGGTAAATGCCACCCTAGAGGTGTACAAGGCTGCCATTCAGAACCTGCTGCCTACCCCAGCCAAGTCACATTACCTGTTCAATCTTAGAGACTTCAGCCGTGTCATTCAGGGGGTACTTCTCAGTACTCCGGAGACCATGGAGGAACCGGCTAGCATGCAGAGGTATGAACATGGATTAGTGCTTTACAGCTAATACAGTCATGTATGCATGATTATATTGTATGTAGAAACTGTGTTAATTTCTTCCATTACATTCTAGCACTAACATGTACATGTACTATATTTTCATAGACTATGGCTTCATGAAGTCTTCCGTGTTTACTATGATCGTCTTGTTGACGATGGAGACAGAGATTGGTTATTCAAACAGTGCATAACTACAATAAAAAAGACATTAAATACAGACTTTCACCAGGTAAAGCATGCATAAATGTTTCTCAACTACATTACTTCTCTGTAATTACAAGCAGGTTATCAGAATTTTACAGCAAACAGGTGCATGGATTAGTATTAATCACGGAACTTCATGTATATACCATGACACTGATTGATAATATTGTTAAACTTAATGTGTAGATGTACACATAAATGTACATATAGATGTTCGATATGTAAGCATAATGCTAATTATCACTTCTGCTTACTAACAGCTGATGAAGCACCTCGACTTTGATGAGGATGGCAAGGTGACAGAAGATGACTTGAGATCTCTAGTATATTGCGACTTTGCCGACCCCAAGTCATCAGACAAGCCCTACACAGAGGCCAGGGACCTGGAGCACCTGCGTACCATTGTAGAGGGCTACTTAGATGAGTTCAACAATATGAGCAAGAAACCCATGCATCTGGTCCTTTTCAGGTGAACGACTGTGTACATTTATTTTCTGGTATTTAAAAAATAATACTTTAATGTTTCAATCAAATTTGACAACATGCCTGTTTTAGAAAAATATATTGCCTTTTCAATTTGCATGTGCCGCCATAATTCAAAATGCATGTTGTTACAAACGAGAAAGTATGATTATTTCTATCACTGTATTATCAGCTTTGTGGTTGTCTATGTCTCCAGAAGTTTAAAATGAAGTGTCATTATCTTTATAGATTTGCCATTGAGCACGTGTCACGTATATCCCGTATTATCAAGCAGCCCAGGAGTCATGCTCTCCTCGTCGGTGTGGGCGGTTCTGGCCGACAGTCACTTACTCGTCTCGCTGCACACATGTCAGACTATGAATGCATGCAGGTAAGTCTATGAATGCATGTGGATGAGTCTATGAATGCATGCAGGTAAAACTGTGAATGCATGCAAGTAAGACTATGAATGCATGCAGGTAGGCCGGTTATACTGACAGAATTATTTGCCACCATGTTAGACATCTAAAGTACATGTATATGTCTGCAGCAATAGCTACATGCACTATATTACCTTCTGAACAGGTGGAGATTGGTAAGAGCTATACGTCAGTGGAATGGCGTGAGGATGTCAAACATATCCTAAGGAAAGCCACTGAGACGGACAATCATGCTGTCTTCCTTTTCTCTGACACTCAAATCAAGCAGGAGTCATTCCTTGAGGACATCAACAACTTGCTGAACGCTGGTGAAGTGCCCAACCTCTACCCAACAGATGAGAAGGCAGAGATCTGTGAGAAGATGAGACAGTTGGACAGACAGCGAGACAAGTCTAAACAGACAGACGGATCACCTGTTGCTCTTTTTAACTTCTTTGTACAGAGAGTTAGAGATCAGCTACACATTGTGCTGGCAATGAGTCCCATTGGTGATGCATTCAGAAACAGACTGAGAAAATTCCCTTCTCTGGTGAACTGCTGTACCATTGACTGGTTCCAGGTAAGTGTAAGGCCTTCCATAGTTATGTGGACATTACTTCATCAACTATTATCTACGACAATTTTTAAATGCTACAATTTGGTATCAACTAGTTAAACATTTGACTTGATAATATACATATACATATGTTGCGTATCAAAGGGTTTTGATCTGCTCTACTATGTATATTATCATGACTGTAATACATGTGTTTTCTGTAGGCGTGGCCTGCTGATGCCTTAGAGGCTGTTGCCACTCGATCACTTGGTGGCTTAGAGATTGACGAAGAGATCAGAACTGCTTGTATTGCCATGTGCCAGGAGTTCCACACCAGTACCAGAGATCTCTCTGTCAAGTTTGAGCAGGAGTTAGAGAGGCATAACTATGTGACTCCAACTTCCTATTTAGAGCTCATTTCTACATTCAAGACTATGATTGACATGAAACGAGCGTATGTATTGTGCAATTATAAGAGAGTAATATGAATTGAAACCAAATTTATTCGTTATCCAATATGTCAGTGTTTATATTTGTGGAATAGCTTATATAGTAGTTTGGCTTACCATGTCATGACTGTTGAATATGATAGGGAGGTGTACAAGGCCAAGATGAGATATGAAGTTGGTCTGGAGAAACTGCAAGCTGCAGCAGCAGATGTAGCTAAGATGCAGGTTGAGCTGACAGAACTGCAGCCCCAGCTAATTGTGGCTAGCAAAGATGTAGACGATATGGTGGTTGTTATAGAGAAGGAGTCTATAGAGGTTCGTGCTGTAAAAACTAGTATTGCTTGTTATATTATCATAATTTGCTTTCACGCATGTGGATCTTTTCATCTACAATGTAGATCGAAGCTAACCTTTGTGACAAGTGCAACAGTTGTTCAATCATGGTGCTAATATTACAATATTGCACATGATACGATATATACAGTGTATATATGAAGCAGAGTAGATAAAGCAGCACACTATGGTGATCTTCTCTCGTTGACATTGTGACTATTCATTATGTTTTGATTTGCTATAAACTTGATTCATAGGTGGAAAAAGTGGCTAAGGTCGTGTCTCAGGATGAAGCTGTGGCCAATGAACAAGCTAGCGCTGCTAAAGCTATTGCAGACGATTGTGACAAAGACTTGAGTAAAGCACTCCCTATTCTCAATTCTGCTCTTGCTGCCCTGGACACACTGACACCTCAGGTAATATAATGTATGACTACTCAGACAAGTAATGATGTTGTGGGCAAGGTGCTGGGGTTATATATAAGTAAGATGATCACACAAACCTGCAGCAGTCATATATTATCACTAAGACTATTTTCAACGCACCATGCTTGCTGCTCTGGATGCAGATCTTAAAGTGTAATTCATCAATATTCTAACTACCTACGCATGTGTACATGAACACGTACATGTATGTCTGTAGGATATTACATTGGTGAAGACAATGAAGTCTCCCCCTGGTGGTGTGAAATTGGTGCTGGAAGCTATTTGTGTGCTGAAGAGTATCAAACCAGAGAGAGTTCCCGATCCATCTGGTTCTGGTAAGAAGATAGAGGACTTCTGGGGTCCATCTAAGAAGATGTTGGGAGACATGAAATTCCTGGAGAGTCTACATCAGTATGACAAGGTGATTGATACAGCATCACTAAAAGCAGCTTTAATGCACATTTATAAAAGAAACAGTGTGAATTTGAACATTATACAATCATTAGTTGTTCTGTGGTGATTATGTAGTGGGGTACAGAAGTATTGTAATGTTTTGAGCTGTGTTACATACGAGTGCCGATATGGCACGGGTATGGGAAGGGCTTGGAGGTTGGCAGAGGACAACCAAGTAACCTTCCACACATTACATAAAGAGTGAACAGTTAGTTAGTGCTCTTGTAATTATGTATCTTGACGTAGGCCGATGCTGAGACTCATCTAAGAGTTCAGGGTCGATGTAGGTCTGTCGAGTTTATACTCCAAAGGAGTGTAGAGAGAAGTTCTGATAATCTAATCTAAGAACTTAGGCCCGACGCTAGATTCATGTAGAATCCGGGATCGAGTTAAGCCCGTAGATGTAGACTCCCAAGGAGTGTAGAAAGAGATGCTTATACGAGTATGGAGTGAGCTCGAGCCGCTTGGATCTAAGAAGATCCGTGGATGGAGCTACCCGCCTGCAAGAGTAAGCCTCTAGGTTTGAGTTAGGAGATGTTGCTCTGTTAGAGCGCAATCAACAACTGGTTTGATACAGGAAATGTGCTGGCTTTTATACTGAATACACTTCCGGAAAAAGGTGCGATAAGGTATCGGGCTAGTACGATAAGGTATCGGGCCGGAACTGATGCAACAACATGGAGTAGTTCCGCCCGACGTAGGCCACCAAAAGGGTCGGCCTTGCACAAAAAGTGCTTACAATAGTCCGAAATGGATAGTATATAAATATGGGCATGTTTCAAGACATCGGCCCAAAAAGTGTACAGTAAAAAGACTTCGAATGTATAATCAGGCAAGAGAGGATAATTGCATACATAGTAATGTTAAACCATGCGTAATTGCGATACCCTGATTGGTTAAGAATAACAATAATAGAAGCACACTATACAGAAGTAGTTGATTATAATAAGAGTGATGTTCATGCATGTATAATAATGTAAAAGGTAAGACAAGGGTAATGCATGAATGGGTAAATATGAGAACAATGTCAATGTATGTATACACAAGATTATAGTCTATGCTGTGGCAGGCTATGCTGTTTCACCACAGTATGTTGCAGTGTATATTATTTGGGATTTATTATCTGTTTCACAGGACAACATAGCTCCTGCAATCATGAAGACTATTAGAGCCAAGTACATAACCAATCCTGATTTTGACCCTGAGAAGGTCAAGCTCGCCTCTACAGCTTGTGAAGGGTTATGTAAATGGGTGCGAGCCATGGACCAATACGACGAGTAAGCGATGCCATTGCTATACTGTAAAAGTTTGAATGCAGTGATATAGATGTGCTCTGCTAAGTAGCCTGTTGATTGTGAGTGAGTAACAATTGAAGACTATACAACTAGTACTGTGTTTATAGGGTTGCCAAGGTAGTAGCACCAAAGAAGGCTGCTCTTGCAAAGGCTAATGGTGAACTAGCTGTGGCCATGAAAGCCTTAGAGAAGAAGAGAGCCTCCCTTAAGGAAGTGCAAGACAAGTTAGCTAAGCTTCAACAGAGATTGGATGATAATAAGAGGAAGAAAGCTGACTTAGAGACTCAGGTACATAATGGGATAAATACAGGGTCACCCATTAGAAACTAATTATAAAGTGAAGTGTTGTCTTCTCCTAATTTGATTCTACATGTATATTAAAACAAATAAGGAGACGACGAATCCATATTATGATCAGTGGCTGATGAGTGCATATATTTTGCATGCACTGGTAAGTTTTCATCATGTGCAGCGAATATCCCTAAAGATTTAACATACATGTATTATTAACACACATGGAGTATATGACATAAACTGGTTTCACACTGTTCTGCTATTTCTATCACAGGTGGACATGTGTCAGAAGAAGTTGGAGAGAGCTGAGCAGCTGATTGGTGGATTAGGAGGTGAAAAGGACAGATGGAGCCAATCAGCAAAAGAACTTGGTATTCGGTTCACCAACACTACTGGAGATGTACTCATTTCTTCTGGTCTTGTCGCCTATTTGGGAGCCTTTACCTCAGCATTCAGACAGGTGAAACATACTGTATATACTGGATCATATCAAAAATTCCTTAGTTCATAAATTTAAATATAAATATTTGTTGTTTACAAGTACATAGGTGTCACTTACCTGGTGAAGTTTACAGGTAATATTCTACTTGTTCTTATTTAAGGAACAAATCACCGCATGGATCGAATCGGTAAAGAAGAGAGGAATACCAAGATCAGACAATTTCTCCTTGATAGATACACTCGGTGACTTAGTTCTAATCAGGGCGTGGAACATTGCTGGACTTCCAACTGACAGTTTCTCTGTTGATAATGGTGTGTATAATATTTGCAAATGGAAATTTTTTGATAGATATGTATGCCTCTGTAAGTGCTCATTCCAGGTGTGTCATTTATTAATTATTCCGGGCTACATATATTTTGACATTTTCACAGGTATTATTGTGGCAAACTCTAGAAGATGGCCCCTGATGATAGATCCTCAAGGACAAGCAAACAAATGGGTCAAAAACATGGAGAAGGCAAACAACCTACATGTTGTAAAATCCAGTGACAATGATTTTGTGAGAACTCTAGAAAACTGTATCCAGTTTGGAAATCCGGTAAGCTATATGTTTAGCTCAGTAAACTGTAACCTTATGAGGCGATGGTTCTTTGTACCATGCTTTTACTAGTAGTGAATGTCCCATACAACCTAGTCCAACCCTGTCATGTAATTATTCCTATATGTACCAGGTACTGATGGAGGATATCGGTGAAGACATTGATCCCCTACTAGAACCTCTTCTTCTGAAGCAGACGTTTAAACAGGGAGGAGCTCTATGCATTCGGTTGGGTGACAACACACTAGAGTACTCCTTAGACTTCAAGTTCTACATGACGACTAAACTTAGAAACCCTCACTATCTACCAGAAACCTCTGTAAAGGTGGGTGTAAATGCAGCGGTTCCTCTACATTCCACACTCTGACGTTTAACCCAGCATTGTGGATGGCGTAGCAATCAATTTTACTGTTCAAGATTAAGTCATAGCCATCTTTCAGGATTTTGTTAGCAAATATAAAATATGTAATGGTGATGTATGTTTTAGGTGACCTTACTCAACTTTATGATCACACCAGAAGGTCTGGAGGACCAACTGCTTGGTATTGCTGTGGCTAAGGAAAGGCCAGAATTGCAAGAAGAGAAGAATGCTCTTATTATACAAGGAGCAAACAACAAGAAGTAAGTTATATGTAGTCGCGTAAGTTATATGTAGCCAGCTATTTAACTAAAATTAGAGGTGTAGAATTTGCAGTAGCTATATCTCCAAGTGTATCTCTGCTCCATTTAATTTTAGACAACTGAAAGAGATTGAAGACAAGATTCTGATGGTGCTCTCTTCATCTGAAGGTAATATTCTGGAGGATGAAACGGCTATTAAAGTTCTCTCTTCATCGAAAGTGCTAGCCAATGAGATCTCTGAGAAGCAAGCCATTGCTGAGATTACAGAGAAAAAGATTGACACCGCCCGTCTTGGATACAGGTATGCAGATGTTGCATGGTAGTTCGCTATCCAGTCAATGAACCAGTTTTAGTCTTTTTTTGTTGCACATTCTATGTGTATGCATAATAATATTTCTTCTGCTGTGCTTTATAGATAATAAATATATTTTCTATTTAGACCAATCGCGATTCACTCAACCATCTTGTTCTTCTCCATTGCCGACTTGGCCAACATCGAGCCTATGTACCAGTACTCATTGACCTGGTTCATCAATCTCTTCGTTATGAGTATTGAGAATGCTGAGAAGGCAGAGGATGTCAATGTGAGGTTACAGAACCTTGAGAACCACTTTACCTATTCTCTGTACTGCAATGTGTGCAGATCACTGTTCGAGAAGGATAAGGTGTGTACATATAACTGTGATACACTGCTATAGCTATACGAGCATTGCACAAGTCTGTTTGTAGATTTTTATATGGTAATCTGATGAGGGTTGCCTTTATGGGACTTTACATCAAAGCTTTTAATTCTGTTTATAGTCACATTCCATTTTCATGCACATGTAACCAGAGATTACTATCACTTTTATGATGTTGTATTGCAGCTACTCTTCTCCTTTACTCTCTGCATCAACCTGCTGAAACACAAGAAGGAAATAGATGATGAGGAGTGGAGATTCTTGCTCACTGGTGGTATTGGTCTGGATAACCCACACAGTAATCCCACCACATGGCTCCCAATTAAGTCTTGGGATGAGCTCTGCCGACTCGATGACCTGCCTGACTTTAAAGACATCCGTAAGAAATTCCTTGGATATAAGGAACAGTGGAAGGGAATCTATGATTCCAAAGATCCTTCAACGGAGAAGCTTCCTGGAGAGTTTCAGGAGAAGATGTCTCCTTTCCAGAGAATGCTTATTCTACGTTGTCTACGTCCTGACAAGGTTGGTTTCAATATTATGCAAACATATTTTAATCATGAGTCTCCAGCTAAATTCTTGTTTGAAGTGACATATTTCATATCTATTTTTGTGCTACTTGTAGATAATCCCAGCTGTTCAAGCGTTCGTCAGCTTGAAGCTTGGTCAGAAATACATAGAGCCCCCACCATTTGATCTACCGAAGGCCTTCAATGACAGTAACTCTGTGGCACCACTCTTGTTTGTTTTGTCACCTGGTGCTGATCCCACAGCCGCTTTGCTCAAGTTTGCCGATGACATGGGCTTTGGTGGTGCTAAATTGGACTCGCTGTCATTAGGACAGGGTCAGGGACCTATAGCTATTAAAATGATTGAAAAAGGTATGTGCTAACATTTTTTATGTGAAAAGTAACATTATTATAGATTAATTACCTCACCATCTTAAACGAGTTAAACAGAAATTTTGGAGTTACGCCCTCATGTATACTAGGGATTAGACAACTCCAACTATGCAATTCAGTAGATATGAAAATACTGTGACTTCAGGTATCAAAGAAGGCACGTGGGTATTGCTCCAGAACTGCCATTTGGCTCCAAGCTGGATGCCTACACTAGAAAAGATCTGCTATGACTTCAACCCCGACACTACACATCCAGACTTCAGACTCTGGCTAACGTCTTATCCAAGTGATAAGTTCCCGGTCTCCATTCTGCAGAATGGAGTGAAAATGACAAATGAACCTCCAGCGGGTCTGAGATTCAACATCGTTCGGTCCTACCTCAGTGACCCTATAAGTGACCCAGACTTCTTTACCAGCAGTAACAACCCGGTAAGTACTGTGTGCAGATATATACATATATAAATTTACATGTAAGATGGAAGTACTTCATCTATAATTTTTATATAATCACCATCAATCCTGTCCAACTATATCTATAATAAGGGTCTATTAAATTTTATAGAAAGCATTGAAGAAGATGTTGTACGGTCTATGTTTCTTCCACGCATTGGTGCAGGAGAGAAGAAAGTTTGGACCATTGGGTTGGAACATTCCATATGAGTTCAATGAAACTGATCTTAGAATCAGTGTCAGACAACTTCACATGTTCCTTAACCAGTACACAGTAAGTATGGTGACAAGGCTAACGTTTCAGCTCTTGATCAAAACTGTATTAATTTTAAAATATACTGCTTCATGGATGTCCTTTTTTTAATAGATTACTTTGTAACTTTAGGACGTGCAGTATGCAGCGCTGCGTTACCTCACTGGAGAGTGTAACTATGGAGGTCGTGTTACTGATGACTGGGACAGGAGAACTCTCACTACTATACTAGCCAAGTTCTACACAGTCAATATCAATGAAGATGAAAGCTACAAGTTTGATGAGTCCGGTATCTACTTCGCACCTGCAGACGGAGAGGTGAGTCACTCAGTATTGAAGGCTACAAGCACACATTACATGTACATACCCACAGTCTTTCTGCACAGAATATACCAAGCTGTGTCACTTAGATATATATCTTGGACTAATGACTTTTTGAACTCTCACAAGACGTATGGAATCTTTTGACAGACCTATTTAGTGCATATTAGTGTTTTGTTACAATAATTATATCTCTTTTATCTAATAGTACGACAGTTACATCGAGTATACCAGAAATCTACCTATAAACCCATCTCCCGAAATCTTCGGAATGAATCCGAATGCTGACATCACTAAAGACCAAGGGCTGACTAATGTCTTGTTTGACAGCATATTACTGACGCAGGTATAGTAATAACATATATGATCTGCATCAACCCACTTGCCAGAAACTAACATATTCTCCTCATAAGACAATTTACAATGTACAATAAATTTGTCCAGTACTGTTTTGATAGAGTTGACCAATCTAAACCCTCAAACCAAACGCATGTTTATATATAAGTTATTATTTACACTAAATAATGGAGTATTTGTTTGCATGGTACATATACATGTACATGTATGTAATTAGTTGTGACAGTTCTAGTGTTGTAGAAGCCAATAACATACTTCACATGTACATCACATAGTGCCTTCTTTACCCAATTCACTATTGAATGCAGATGCTTGTTCACTGTATATCTATATAATCACAGCTAACCTTGCATCTTCATTATTGTATTAACAGAAAGATCATTATGAGGTACATGACCTGAAACATATATGTTGTAGCCACACCATGTCATTTTTAGCACACACCACAAATCTTTTTTCCTGCTCATGCACAAATACAAGATATAATTATACCGTGCAATATTTTGTTTAACCCCAAATTAACAGTGGAGGTTTACAGCTACAGAAGCAGTTTTCTTGGGTTTATTCTAACGATGTCACCACAGTCGCCTCTTGCTTTTGATAGCGTTTCCCATCCTCACTTATCATTTTAATATTAGTAACAGTGATTCTCTTGGCACAATTTTTGCTCAAAGCTAAATCAATTTGCATCTACTCATTATAGTTTCATCCCCAATTTTATCAATCTAATATATTGTGTTATTGTTTGTTTTATATTGTGTGACACGTTGCCGTGTGAATAACAATACTTACACCCACTTCATCATTACAGAAAAAGGTACGTTGGATGACAGCTTGTGATTAACAATACTATTAACCTATTTATGCCGAATTACAAATCTAATACTTAACTTTCTATACTTTTCCTATCTTCATGATTGCCTCACTAACAAAATAATATATTTTGTTAACACTTTATTAATAAGCTGTCTGGATATAGCTTGGTGTTGCAAAGTAACCCATCATTTTATCCGTTTATAGGCCAAAGCATCTTCTAGTGGCGGAAAGTCTTCGGATGATGTTGTCAATGAAGTTGCAGCAGACATTTTGGGTAAACTACCTGCAGCCTTTGATACAGAAGCAGCTCTAAGAAAGTATCCAACATCATACAAGCAGAGCATGAACACTGTCCTAGTACAAGAGATGGGAAGATTCAACAAACTCTACTGGGTCATCAGGTCCAGTCTAGAGAACATCATCAAAGCAATTAAGGTACACTTACATTTGTAACAAATCCATGTCCATGCATGGCTTTCATTACCATTTGTAACGGCTAAGGCCATTCAATTTCACGCTGTTGATAATATTGCTCGCCTATTTTAGGGTCTAGTGGTGATGTCAGCTGATTTGGAGGAGGTGGTGCAGAGCATCCTCAAGTCAAAAATCCCTGGAATGTGGGCAAAGAAGTCATACCCTTCCCTCAAACCATTAGGTAGCTACGTCAATGACTTCCTTACAAGGCTCAAGTTCCTTCAGGTAAGTTTCAGCAAAATATTATCACTTTACTTTGATTACCCATTGTGGATACAAAGTATATAACCACCATAAAATATGTTCATCTTAAAAGATGATGTGCACACATGGATTAAGAGTTAACAAGTGCCTGGTTATTTAGGATTGGTACGATTCTGGACCTCCACCTGTATTCTGGGTGTCTGGCTTCTACTTTACACAAGCTTTCCTTACTGGTGTCAAGCAAAATTTTGCAAGAAAGTATGTCATCCCCATCGATTTACTTGGATTCGACTTTGAAGTATGTGAAGATAAAGATCCGCCAGAGGAGCCCGAGGATGGTAAACTATTAAACATACTTAGTAACCCATACATACTATACACGCTGTATCATTGGTTACAGGGATGTTCAGTTGTAAATGTGGAAATCAAAAGAATTGTATGCCATTGCTTGTTATACAACCTGTATAGTTAGGCCTATGTGTGTCCACTAGGCATCCAATTAATAGTATCCAATATTGTCGTTTAGGTGCGTATATCAAGGGATTGTTTTTGGATGGTGCAAGATGGGACAGAAAAACTAAGAAACTGTCCGAGTCTGTACCAAAAGTGCTACATGATAGCTTCCCAGTGGTAAGTTATATGTATTTACATGATCTTAGGATGTGCATGTCTACATTTCCAAAATGCCTCTTGCATTATAATAAAGTTACCCATGTGGGTCACAGCACCTGTAATAATTGAAATTACTCTAATGTAGATTTGGCTGAGACCGGCAAAGAGAAGTGACATACCAAACAAACCAACATACCGCTCACCAGTATACAAAACAAGTGAGAGACGAGGTACTCTCAGCACAACAGGACACTCTACAAACTTTGTTATTGCTATGCTCATTCCTTCAGACAAACCAGAGTCACACTGGGTACAGAGAGGCGTGGCCTTGCTATGTCAGCTTGATAACTAGAACTACTAGTTATACATTTATATAAACAGCACTTCTGTTGCAGAGACAGTTATCTGTGATATTTAAACTTATTAATCATAATCAATATGGTCGTGATTTTGATTTGCCTTGACTTATTCTACTCTTGTCCTTTTTACTAAAACATCTATTTATATTACTATTAATTTATTTGGAAGTTTATGGTTGTAAAATTTAAAACTGACAAGCCCCAACATTGTAATGAGTCTATTTTTTGTCTGCCTTTCAATGGCTATAATACATAACTTGTGAGTTAACTTGATGAATATTATTACTATTACTATAATATTAAAATTAAATAATATATTATGTATAATAGTGTATTTGAATAAAATGTTTCAAGTTGTTTTGGACAAGATCATTTTTATTATAAATGTGAATAACAAATTAAAAACAAGCTTCATACATATTATTATTCCTATTTCGTATAACCAGAATATTTACAAGCAGTATTTACAACCCATTTTCTAAATCAAAATTCTAAATCATCATTAACTTTTGCACAAACTTTCCACACACATTGCACCTAACAAAGTGAAGTCCATAAGATTATGTTGAATGCATAAAATACCTGTTGAACTGTTATAGAGCTAAGATATCTCCACTGTCTGGGTAGACTGTGGAACATTTGAAGTATCTGACTTTGATTGAGTCATTGGTGCACTCTCTGGGTCCAAGCTGCCAACCATTATCGCACCATTGTATACAGAAACTGGTAACTGAACCATCCCTATGAAACACAAGTGAAACAATCACTAATTTTACATCGATGACAACAAACCAAGAGCATCTAATTAACACTGTGGAAAGACCTATAGTATAGTATTACAATGTAATCAATAATACCAACCATCAGCATGGGTGAGGGTGCTGCCATCTGGTAGAGTGATTGTTCCATCAGGTGATAGTGTGGCCTCAGTAACAGTACCATCCATATGCTGACTGTGGTGTATCTCTTCCAGCTCATCACAAGGCAGCTGTGGATACAGGCACAAGAATATCAACACTGATATACATTAGGTAAATACAGCATAATATAAACCCATGTATAACTAAGTGCAGCAAGTATAGAAGCAAATAATGAGTCTTTACATTGCATTCAAATTAATATATAGTGTACATTGCAACAATAACACATATTCCACATGTATAACTATCTAAATGTACATAAAAGTGTAAAGCATAAGTAACCAAGTCGCTGACAAAGAGTAACTTACAGTAGTTCTGACTACAGCAGCCTGGGTACCATCACCTAGCGTTATTATTTCACTACTTTCACCAATTTGAGAGCCGGATGTGTCTATCTGAATGATTGAGAGTGTGCCATCGGGATTATTTATAGTTTGCATGACATATGGAGAGGCACCAGGTGGACTAATCTCATCTAGCATAGGCAAGAGATCTTCTCTACCATGATGCTTGTAGCAGTTTCTAATAATTGTACGCAATGCTGTTGTCCATGATACCTAAAACACCAATAATTATTATTAATCAAGCACACAAAAAGGGCAAGCCAAATATTTTGTAGTTTTAGTAGAAAAAATTAATACCTGTTTTTTCAACCCATCGCTTCTAGCGTCACATCTAATGTTTTCCCAAGGTACATCATTTGGCCACCATGTTGGTCTGTACTCAGCTTTACTCCAACCTGGCTTACTTCTACCAGTGGAATACTTCAGCATCTCAGGTATAAATGCCCGTAAGTGAGCCTATAAATTAAATTATTCTCTGTGAATTTGACAGTTGAATGTGAATTGGAGGCATCCAATTATCACAAAGATAGTATATAATATTAATTAATAAGAAAGCAGAACTAACTTGAGTCATTTTCTCCAGAGGTGTTGGCATGCCATCCATCAGCAGTGGTGGTAACTCAAACAGGTGCGAGTTCTCTGGTGGGGGAGGGGCCTGCGTAGCTAAAGTGCTGTCAAGTTCCTGCATCACAACCGAACGACATGCTCTCAGCTACAAATCAAATAGCATTGAATGGGTAACATGGGTACAAGACTATGCATTAGCAAATGAAGTGTACATGTGTATGTGTATTGCATATATCTAGCATATTGGAACAAGCGATACTTGACATCATAGATAGTCTGTGTAAATAAGATCTAGGGAAGTATAATAATAATGTGCAGGTAATCTACCAATTCCAGTCTATTTATATTTAGAGGTTAGCAAGGAAGTAGTCAACATCACAGATTTATTTACCACATTTTCCAGTGGCTGAGAGCCGAATACCCTGTATCCTTGATTACTGTCTCTGCCCTTAGCTGGCGTCACAGCAAGAAAGGCTGCCTGCTGACCTACTCGCACAGTGTACTCCTCAATGCAGGCTCTTATCTTACGTAGTAACCTGGTCTGTTGTCTCTTACGGACAGCTGGATTCGTCTCAAAGCTGTGAGGTTTTCGAGTTTTTTTGAAAGAGGTAATTGCTGCGGCTGCAGCCACACCTGCAGGACCTGAAATACATAAAACCAAACTATCAAAATATCATGTTTACCTTGAATTAAGAGCGACAACTCAACTAGTGCTTCCCATCTCAATTGACCCGTAAACCTAATAGCACATTGTTAATGAATTCTCAACAGACTTCAAGACGGCTTTTCATTGAGAAAAACTCTGCTTAGGACCTAGACATTACAAGCGAGTGCACAGAATTTTCATAGATTAGTCTGTATAGTTCCACATGTAAATATTGCTGATGCTCTACCTGAATGAGAGAGGCGGTCAGAAAGAGTTCTAGCAGATATACCATCACCATGTACGTGCTGCATTAGATCAGTAGCATCAAAGCTGCTTTCTGGGGAGCTAGGATCATCAGACAATGGCTCATCTGTATGCATCATGGTGTCAGATATGCTTTCCACTAATGCATAAAAAATCATGTTATTCCAACATCATCACGAGGTATAAGAAATGAAAGCGGGTTTAACTCAAAGTGGATTTGATTTAAATTAATACTGCCACGCAACTGGTAGACTGCAACTTATATAAAATTACTTTGAAGATTTAATTTAAATTACAAAAGTTAATTTTTAATTGGCTGCAGAATTACTCAACCCTATATATACCTACCTTTATTTATGTATACATTTCTATCCGGGTTAGTAGCCACTAATGCAATTTCATTATCAGCCTGCATCCTTCCTGTGTAAATATAGCAAAAGAGAATAAGCTGCAGAAGTGAATCAGCAAGATATTGACTTGTTATCTCTTAGCAATTTCCACCAACTAAATCATACCAGGCTTAAACATAGATGTATAGGCATGTTTCTAGCCTAATAGGCCTAGACTAGGCTACATCTATGTGCAGGCTACCGATCTATAGAATAAAATCAGTTCAAATTAAAATTTATTGTGAAATGATTAATAGAACGCAGGGTCTATATCGATTCTCATAACAATGATAAAACAATCCAAATTCAATGTAAATTGAAATCTTACTTCTTGAGTCCTTGATTCAATGGTATAGATGGTACAGAAATAAAAAACATTGATATACACAACACGACACACAGACATGAAGAATTTAGATAAAGGCTTGCTGTGTTGCATCAATACTTGCATTGTATGCGAATGGACTGCTCATATTCTATTGAACTTACGCAACTGATGGAGATAGGCACAATTGGAAATTCAATATATATATTATAATCGATTGAATGAGTTCAGTAGCGAGTTCTGAGTAGAACAGAAGTAGTGTACACTGTACAGCGAGCAAGTACAGTGGAACTTGCTTAATTAAACCTTGGATAACTCAAAAACTTGGTTAGTTCAAACTGTTAGCCTTGGTCCTTGCTGAGCACTATATAAATGGCTTCAAATAATTCAAACTTACCATCTGTAATTCAAACTTCATGCGACAGGCTCAAACTATAATCAATGATGATACTATCACAGCCAACATTAGTCACCTAATAATCGTTGCTAGTAGTTAGTAGTTATTAGCAGTTACTACTACTGCAATATGTTTCTTCTCAAACTAAGCTGGGAAAACCCACTAATTAATTAGCTTTACTGTTCCTTAGCTAAATGCGTTTTTATACTGTTGTCCTGTACATGTGATGCATATTATTATATAAAGGGATCACATAATTCAAACTCGGCCTAATTCAAACCAATTATTAAGGTCGCTTGGAGTTTGAATTAAGCAAGTTCCACTGTATAGTTAGTATTACATTATTTATAGAAAAGAATTGAATAGTATAAAAAATAATTATAAATTATTATTATAAATAATAACCAATAAGTCAACCATACGTTTCATAGGCGTTGCGAACGTCACGGTACGGAATCATCGTGATTGTGACACCAGAGTATAACTTCATTTTTGGTATACAGCGATGCATTGTTCCCGGTTAAAAATGTTTTGAGAGTTTACAACTTCAAAACTACACACATCAGATGTTACAAATTACAGCAGTGAAACCGAAACCTGTTCATTCAAATGTATCATCTTTGCGACTGCGCCCGAGCTTGCGCTGTAGCCATATTCTATTGCAAAGGAAAACATCACATGTGAGTATTTTATGCTAAATCTGTTGTTTTACTAATAAAGTGGCGTTGTTTCTTCTGTTCCTTACCCTTAACTGGTAGGATTGTGGTTAAATTCAGTTGGTATGTAGTTAAAATAGTGTCGAATAAATGCTAATTTTGATCTTTTTATGATACTCGGACAACTACATCACTAGGGGGCGCTCTCCAGGGAAACTTTTCAGTGTGATTAGGGGAGATAAATCTTTATTCAAAGTTGAGTTGTCTGCCCTTTTAAATTTTCCGTTAGAGCACAACTCCAAATATTTTAATTCAACGAAATTATTATTTTGTGCTTGTCTAGAGTAGCTTACATGTACATTGTAATTGTAGATAGACATTACTATAGAACTCTTACTAAATAAGCCTACTAACTACTCCTAAATCAAGTGCAACATGAACAAAACTACCAGTTGATAACATGTTTTTACCAAAACTACGTGTACAGCACTATGCTATACTAAATCATAAAACGTAAACATAAAGGCATTACATGTATATCTGCATGCATAAATACTGAATCGATTTCATCAAAAAGTAAAATAGCCAAAATAATTTTATGTTAATGTCAGTACTGTGCTGTCCGTTTCAAGTACATGCATTGTACAGTTGTAGGCCTACACATGCACGAGTTATAGGAGAGCACTATGGCAAGCATAGGATCGGCTGATGAGCAACCGACCTATGTTTCTCTTAAGACACTGAAACAGAGATCTTTTGTTACAAGTGATCAGGTAAACAACTTTTAAATTGTACAAAAACCATTGTCAATGTCATACTCATACACGGCATAGGTTGCATAGCATGCATGTATATGGTAAGTTTCTCTTTTCTACTAGATGCACTTGTTTACTGAGAATATTTGCTAGACGGAATAGGTCTTGATAAGAACAACCTGTGCTATGATTATCATGTCGCGCCTCCAATGGCAATTTATTGCAATTTAAATGGCTCTGGGGCCTAGTAGTAAATGTTTGTGCATTCTGATTTTTGGTTCCCCTCTGCATATGATTTTCTTACCAGAAATTTGTCGCAGACTAGTAGTATTTTCATCAACATTTATGTAGACAGGTGCGATTAATAGTCGATTATGCATTGTATATTATTGTGAAGGTTAAGTGTGTCACATGTCTGTAAGCTACTGTCCCTAGCTAATTAGTAAGAGTGCTTTGCATACTTACTGAGTAAGATGTATGATGTATATATTTCAGCTTGGACGCTGTAGACCAGTCTCTGACTTTGAAAAGTTGAATAGGATAGGAGAAGGAACATATGGAATTGTGTGTAAGTACTGTTCCATAATAACCTTGGAATCTCTACTGTATAATATAGTAAAACGGTATTATAATTAGCCTCATCACTCTTTTTGCACATAGATCGTGCTAGAGATACTCGGACAGATGAAATTGTGGCATTGAAAAAAGTGCGAATGGATGAAGAGTTTAAAAAATCTGGATTGCCCATTAGTGCCCTGAGAGAGATTACGTTGTTGCTAAACCTGAACCATAGAAATGTGGTTGACTTGCGAGGTGTGGTTGTTGGTAAATCATTGGACAGGTAATTGTATTATATAGGTCTACATGTATATTAGAATAATGCCATCCATCAAATCCATTCACTCAGACTGGTTCTGTTTCTCAGAGGTTTAATTGAAATATGATCACAGAAGCTGATCAAGCCTTTGTTTGGCATGTTCTAGTGGATAGCTCAGCTATTTTTTGTTTTTTTTTAAATATTCATTCATTTCTGGTCTGTCAACAATCATTGCTATACATGGAAATGTGTAATAGGTAAGCTATTTAATATTTACATACATGTACATGTATATTCCAATTCAGGGTGTGTAAAGGTGATAGAAAACAATAATACATGTTTGACAAATGTGCACCTGGTATGATTATATTATGTATGACCAAATAGAACTATTATGTTATTAGTTTGTTCCTGGTAATGGAATACTGTGAACAGGACATTGCTAGTCTCCTGGATAATATGCAGAAACCTTTTACCGAGTCTCAAGTCAAGTGTATTATGCTTCAAGTATTCGCTGGCCTCAAGTACTTGCATGAGAACTTCATAGTTCATAGAGACCTGAAGGTATCCAATCTTCTCATGGATTTCAGAGGAGATGTCAAGCTAGGTGAGTATTGTAAGCCTTGTAGTATGTTCTCATGTTATACAGTTGGACTATGAAATACAACCATTCAAGCATCTGATATTGTATGTCTGGCACCTTGCATATGTATGTCATTATTCAATGCATATAATTTGTTCTCTGTTGACCTTGTCCTCTTTTATTTGAAGCCGATTTTGGTCTTGCTCGGAAATTTGAGCGACCAGCAAAACCGATGACACCTAAAGTCGTAACACTTTGGTGAGTGACTGTCCTATGTTTATGCTGTGTTTAGTTGACTGCTATTCCCATTGATCTCACATCAGCGCTGTAACTACATTAATGTTCAAATTGTTGCAGGTATCGTGCACCTGAACTTCTATTTGGTCAGAGAGAGCAATCAACGTCCATTGACATGTGGTATGTAGCATGTTAGCACATAATCCTTAGCACTCCAATGATCTAAACTTCAGCAGGCGTAGCTGAATAATTACAATGATATTCATTTGCCATGTGATGATAACTCCCAAATTACTACAACATGTACAATACAGTGCTTATGAGGTCATTAGTTAGTTAGGCTACACATACTGGTGTGTGTCTGAGTAAAACAAGTACATTTGAATTATTTTAGTCAGTAATTTTGTGTGAAAAAATTTTCCATTTATATTAGACCATGGCTGCATATTAGGTAGGCCTATAATGTAACTGTTGTCATACATAGGTCAGCTGGATGTGTGCTTGCTGAGCTATTGCTCAACCGTCCACTACTTCCTGGCAAGTCGGAGCTTCACCAAATTGATCTAATTATTGACATGTTTGGATGTCCAACTAAAGCTATATGGCCAGTAAGTATTTTTACTCTGTTTAATTTTACGTTTGAAAGGCAGTTTAGTATTGAACAAGGAAACTCTATACCATCTTTTCGTTCTTGCACTAGCTGTATGTGTATGTATAAGAAAGTACGACAGTATAATTCATACTTCATTCATGTTTTGTAGGGATTTGACGATCTTCCAGGTGTGAAAAACTATACGCTGAAAAAACAGCCGTGAGTACAACTTAATATGTACAGTTATATCAATAGTGTTGTTTGTGTTGGACTGAACCTCAGCTCATGTTTTGCATTTAATTTTTCATAATAATTGTAGATACAACAATGTAAGACAAACATTCCCTTGGACTACAGACTCATGTATACGATTGCTGAACTTTCTCTTCACCTATAACCCTGCGAAGAGAGCAACTGCCGCAGACTGTCTTGAAAGTTCTTACTTCAAGGAAGGACCTTTACGTAGGTCACTCGTGTTAAAATTAGCATCTTAATTATTCCAAATATTACAATACTTGGTGCATGTGAAACAACTGTCTTTGACATATTTATGTTTCACTCTTTTAGCATGTTTACCTGAACTAATGCCGTCATTTCCGGAGCACAGGAACAAGAAGAGACCCGCCGTGAGTCGCGACCACTCTTCGCAGTCATCTAAGAAAGTCAGAACCATGGATTTTTTGGTATGTATCGATGGGCTACTTCTGTGATCAATCCATGGGTTATTGAAGCATATATAATATTATGTTGTGTGTACATACACTGTATCTCAACTTCATTGCAAATAGAACGAAGTAAATTGAGGCTGTGAAGACATACTATGTGCGTAACCACCTAACCTTCTCATTGGGAATCATGTTACACATTGAGAGTAGTAGAACATCTGGTCACATCTATTCACTTTCCTACTTTTTCTGCATCTTGACTATGTTAGATTAAAATATACGTTCTCGTGTATTGTGCAGTGTTTGGAGTAATCATCTCTGTTCTTGGATCACACCTATTCGATGTAAAGTCCCTATAAAGAGCTTTGATTCCGTACTTCTCCCAACAGTTTAAAAGTTATTCTCTCCTTTTGTAGAAAAAATGAATAGAGCATGACAGGGGAATCTCCTCAGATGTGTAACTCTAATGACAGTCATTCGAAGCATAAAATGTGTTTTTTATTAAAATGGAGTTGTCAAAAAGTTATTTATTGTACATTACTTGTATAGAGCTGCTTTATGCATTATATTACTAGATATTGTACATGTATTCATTAGACACTGTACACTGTATACAGACATACAGTTTGTGTATTATTTTGAAATGAAACTTTTGTACAGACTTAAAATTATGGTGTGCAATGTCCAATTACAGATCAATAAAGAATCTATTTCCTAACATATTTTGGTTACTTTATTTTTTGTACATTGGCTGGGACTACCAATATGCATGTATATGTATATATATGTACATGTATGCTTATTTTGATGAGATTGTTCATCATTGGATAATGCATGCTAGTCAACATAGCGCTATCATGTATGGCGAATATGTGGCCATGCTACATGTTATGAACAATATCAGGCATTTGTTTGTTCCCATGCTGATACCAGTACTAATACACATGTACAGGTATATTATTTGCAAGCAGAGCCAGATTAATGTAACTTGCTATCCAATACCTATTGCACCTATAGTCATAATGCATTGCTTATTTTTGTCAACTTTTGTATTTGTTTTATCAAAGTCTGCTCAAGGACTGTTTTTGAATGAATGTACTGCATTGCTGGATGGTGGTGGGTAAGTGCACTGTTTTCTACTTGAATTATCAACATTTAAACTGCATAGTCATCGTTTGCTAGTGTACAAAGCTACTGCTAAATTATTTGCCTTTCCAGATTTAGACTTGATGAACAGAACAACCTGCAGTTGTTTCTGTACAAAGCTGTGCCGCTGGTGAAATATATTGGAACTATCCAAAAGGAGTTGCTCCAGTCAAGTTTACTTCACAGTCTGCCGATAAGAACTTCCAAGTGTGTATAACTCCCCAGCTTGGTCAATTCAAGTCATACACAAGACTGGACACTGGAGAGACATTTGACACGGACAGCTTTGGAGACAAAGGTAGGTTGCTCAGTATATTAGCAGACAGTGGGATGTGCCTGCAACTACTTGTAGCTACTCCTTCAATGCAAATTATGTAAACATATAATATTACCCCACACTTTCCTAGTTTAGTGTACTTTTATGTAAAATTCCATTTGTCTGATATTCACTATTCAAGGCTTTCCTTAGTATTATGTGTTTTGTTGTAGGACTGTGTTTGAAATCTATCAATGGAAAACTACCAATACAAATAATAACTTCAGATGAATCCGAACCCACAACACATTTTCACTCCCATTATACCATCAACTCAATTTAACATTATGTCATATTTTTGTAGGGTTGTGTTTAGAATCAAAGAATGGTGTGCTGCCACTTGATGTAACAGCAATGGACATTCAATTTTATATGTCAAATTCCAATTATGTAATTACAAGCATCTAAAATTTTGTAGTGGTGTATGCTAACTTGTGCTACAAAATAAGATCATAGGCAAAAACTGACTACTTGTTTGTACCACAAAGAAAACAATAAACAAGTTCTGCTACATCTAGAACTTTTGTATATATAGCTTGAAACATTTAGTTTCAATTAGGGTTTTTGCTGCTGCTCATTTACAACAGAATATTTGCTGTACAGTGACAGATAATACATTGTACATGATTGTATGCCATTATCGTGTTACAATTGGTACAGCTCTTTCAGGGCTGTACAATCGACTTCAAATGTTTCAAGATGAGAAAAAATTTTGCTCAAGCTATTTTTCTCACTAGAGCTCAGAAATGTCAGAGAAATACTGAACCTCCCAGTTTGTGTTAATGCTTCAAGAAGTTGCACAAGTAGTGTACTGTTAAATCTCTCAAGTTCTGATGATATACTAATAGTAAATTCCCCTAGCAAACCAAATGGTATCTCATTCTTGAATAAAGTTGCAATACGATCTGGTCCACTTGTTTCCAGTATTTGATGTAGATATCCCACTTTAGCCAGATGCGTTTTCTGCTTTCTCCAATGCAGTATGAAAGCGTGTGAAGAGTTAGGTACAGTGAAATCCTGTAAAATAAATGGTAAATTAGTGTGCTGTAGTTTAAATTTGTGTAAAACTAATGCACAGTAAGTGGGGCAAAACTTTTTAATTTGTATGTTACCTGTGAATAATGAGCCACTAAAATTATTAGCACTTCCTCATGGAGTCACGGTATAAATATATAAGCAGTATGGCAAGTGGGTGCGGTTAAAGGTGACCTATATGTATATTGCCAAAGGTGCAGTTACCACAGTGCATGAGCTATACTAAAATTTAACACTGTGATTAGTAGATGGTGGTCTTTCTAGAGTTCTGTTATATAAGGACTGGCCTGGTTCCCCATAGGCCATTAGCATAAAAGTAGTCTGTTCCTGTATATGATGTGTATTGCTGATATTTCACCTCTAGCACTCTTGTCCTAAATATATTTGAGACACATGTGTTTCTGTTACACTTGCCATACTGTATTATCTACATGTACATGTATTTATGCGTACACTGTGCACTTACGGTAGTTCTTTCAGAGTCTATAGTCTTAGTTTGCCCCACAGAACTTGCACTTTTACTTAGTGTGTTCCATGGGCTAACAATTCTTTCTTCAAGTTGAATTTTGTCATCTTTTGCAAGTGGCTGAAGATGTGCAGCTGCAACAATCTCTCTAAGAAATTAAGAAATGAAGCGAAGATTAATTCAAAGTTGGCTAATATATCACTCCATGACATACATGCACATAAAATAACGACAATAATTATTTTGCTTGGAAGAACAATAACATATCTACAAAGAATCTACTCAATTATAAAATAATGGGAAGAACTTTTAAACATCACTGTCTTATAAGGCTCGGTATGTAACTGAATACAAGGTAACACAGAGCATGAATGCAGTTAAACAATGATATGTCATATGAATAACAAGGAACTTTACCATAGTAGTCATAGTATGCAAAATTGAGTTCAACGTTAGCATCTACCTCCATGCAAATTTGCTGGTTTAAAAAGATACGGTGACATTTCAATGTGGAGAAAGTGTGCAATCTAAATTGGCTTGTTTGATGTCAATACAAATAATGATATATGCAATCAAAATCTGCTCACTTGAACTCGTCATAAGATCCTTTTTGTTTAACTGCTCGAAACTTTGCATCATTCTGCAGCCAATACAAGTTCTCAGCATCAATTGCTTGATGGACACCAGATTCAAGTTTATCAAAATTGATACTATCTTCTTTAAGTGATGCCATTGTTCCCTGTAAATAGACTTGAATAACAAGTAAAACACCAACAGATCTATTTATTGTTCATAAAATCCTGTAATCTAAATTTTGTTATAAGGACAAAAATCTCATGCAAATAATACACCCCTTACATTATACGTGAACATGGCGAGATATGTCCGAAAGAGTATGTTTTAATATTTGCCTGTGGGTAGCACCAAGGAGTAAGAACTCCTTGGTAACACACAGGTTAACATACCACAAGAACTGAAGTTCTAATCAATGAAGCCCTAAAGTCGACCTGACCAAAGCTAAATTGTCAATAGACTTATAGAGACACCAGGATGATGGATCCAATTTGAATTTTATTTTTATTTATACAGCTGACCAACCGGTCTGACATACCCCTATCATGTAATTATGGCGCATGCATAGGGCCAACCCCTCTTTCCAGATCTGCGCTTGTTTAAGTTATCCTTGAATACGCTTAGGATTCGCTTTAAATGTTGTACATAAAACTTACCAAACTGATTTCTATGTTCAACTTTTAATTCATGTACCGCTTGTTTAACATTTTAACCGGATGTTTTCGCGTTTCCATTGTCCTTTCAAAAAGATAGAGAGAAGAATCGTTAGAAAATGTGTCATACTCGAAAAGTTAACGCAAACCTCACATACTATCCTCTGTAAGCCCAATAAGAAGCGAGGATGCTTGTTATTGGCCTAATGACATTTTCCCCACACATTATTGGGTCAACTTTAGAGCTTGGTCCAAATTATAACATTGTCGGAAGCATCGTAGCAATGTAGATATAGCCCGTAATAGCATTATAACAATGCTGGAAAACATGTTAACCGGAAATGAAACTGCAAACTTATTTTGGGAAATTCCATATCCCCAATAAAGATCAGAGCTCTCAAGTCAACGGTTCTGGCAAAGTTAGTTTGGTCGCCAGTTCATAGATTGTGGAAGGATCTTTGGCCATTTACCACATGTTAGTCACCTTCTGTAAGATGTTACATGTAAAAATATGATTTTCATGTAATATGCATGTAACTGTGCCACTATTTTTGAGTGTGCTTGTAATTATAATATGACTTTTATTTTATTAGTCTCATTTTGCTTTGGTCATAAAGATTACGTTGTATATTACCTAAACTTTTAAATACTATCAGTAACGGTATCAGCAGAGTTGGAGCTTAGAGGTTGGAGGGTAAATATCAGGAGATTATATTATAATTATTAATTAATTAATCATCTGATTATGATTTTGTTCTCTAGCTCTAGTCAAGCCTGTATGACAATCCACTGACTAACTAAACCTCTTGCTAAAATGAAGTCAAAGTCAGTGTCACCCAGAGGTGTCTGCAAGTTTCTTTTTGGTGACTAATCTATACTTTAGAAATACAAGTTTAGCTAAATCTTTACATGTCCGTAGAAACTGAAGCTTTTTTCATGTTATCTAGATAAACTGCGAATCAAGTGGCAATTAAATTTTTTTTTGTTTCTAGCTCAAGTTTTATTTATGGAGTCATCGGGCTGTTGTCTAAGTTTTGGGAAAACATTGTAACTAAATGGTGTCAGAAGTTCAAATTTCAAAGCAAAATATCGCTGTTTTGGTGTAAAACCTGTTATAATTTCGCTAATTTTAATTGTGATTACTTTGGTAAATGTACAAAGACCAAACTTGTATTTATAATAACGTACTAGCTATTGCAACATTTATGGTTATTTTGTTAATAGCCCAACATAATGATGTGTTAAGAAACTTTTGTCATAGCCAATTCAAGTTACAAGCTTCTGGTAGCTATATATTGTGTTCAAGGTGTGAGTCATTTTAATGAAAATCAAAGTTGTGCTTGAATTAACTCAAGTTAGAGACTCTAACTCAAGTGTGACATCTCTGGCATTACTGTGGTAGTGTCGGAGTGAAAATTTTGTTATAGCTTATAAGGATCAGATGGATAGCACCGGTACTGCTGATCAGAACATGCACCAATATCAACTAGTGCTCAAGAATATTTGCTAGCAGTAACTGATCAAGTTGGTGTTGGTGGTATATCTATTTATAGCTCATGATGTACAAAGACCAAACTTGTATTTGTAATAACATAACATACTAGCTATTGCAACATTTATGGTTATTTTGTGATAAGTATAGTACCACCAACACCTTGTCTGATCCAAGCTGTTATTCCTATATATCTTAACTGTGCTAGGGGCTCCGTGTTATGGTCTAAAGTAGGAATCCAACCAGAAGACTTCTAGCTAGTTCTTGAAATCATAAATAGAGATGTCCTGTATTACAAGACTAAAGACTACAGACTAAAGAGTGCAAGAAAAGGAGGCTTTATTTATACAAAAATTTACCCCACCTCTGGTCTGAGGTTAATGTGGGTTGATCAGTTAATACGGCTATGCCCAGCCATCTCTCCACTAGCTATTTACTCTAGTGATGGTATAAATGCTTACTTTATTTATACTTGCAGACACAGCCAGATTTTGATATTGTTCAGTGGTCACACATTCCTGGCATCAGAACACTGAGCATGGATATCACATCTAGGTTGGTAGTTGTATTGTGAACCCCATAATTCTCTATAAAGAGAAATTAAAGAGTTAAATTCTTTTTATGTTATATCTTGTAAAAAGTTTGTTCTTAAATAAATGTTTGTATATTTCGTTTCAAATCTTTTGTTATTTTATAGCATGGTGGTGTATTGTTTGGCTGGTGGAAGTAAATTTAAACTGGAACTTTCTTCAAAGTACATCAACAGACCAATTATAGAATTAAAATCATACATTCTACATCAACGACAGTTTCCAGTAGAATGTCAAATAGTGTTCGTCTGTCAAGATGGCAAGATCTTCAAAGCGTTGAAAGACGATGAACTGGTTCCCAATTTACGCCGAGAAGGTTCTAGAAATTCCTTGCATGTCTACATGAAATCATCAGCACAAACAGCCAGCTTAGGCAAAACACGGCAATCAGACTTTGAAGAATGGCTGAAGAAACTTAAGGAATTGAACACGAGCACTTACTACGAAGGTAACTCTCTCCATACTATGGCATAGTATGACATACTCTGTCATATGACATACATGTACATGGTTATTAATGTAATAGAAATGGAATGTTTACTTGATCCATACATAATTACTTGTTCAAAGATTATTCAATATCAACGGTGTGAATTGTGTTTACGCTTCATACAATATTATGTTTGCACACTTTTTTATCTCAAAATCTGTGTCTATGTTCAAACTCATGAATGGCATTGCCAAGATAATTATATCTCTGCTATGTTGATCATCATTATTGAGTTTATTTTCCTCCATTATTGGTTTTGACAGATAGTTGTCTTCCACATTGTTTCCATGAATTTGGCCAATATCCGGCATAATGTAAAATCTGTGAAGTTCTTCTAATGCTCGAGCCGTAGACTAAATACCTGAACCTAAAACATTTCAAAATCTCATTCCTAATATTTCCTATTGATTCAAAACACGTTAAACAAATTTTTGTTTCTGTGCAGATAAATTGTTTGTAGCCATAGCTTAATTTGAAACTTTGCTTTTCTATTTTTTCTCTGGTAATTTTTTCTTTAGTTGATGAAAATTATACTCACTGTCTAACACCCATACTCACATGTTTTGATATATATTTTTACAAATAATTGCGATTCCAATTTTGTTTATTCAATTATTTATGAATTAGAGCACATAAGTTTAGTGCAATATGGTCATTGTAGACATCATAATTTGAGTCAGATGGGTCTCTCTACTCTGCACAGACTGATTTTTATAATACTATATCTTATTTGTAGCCAATAGACCAGCTCCTGCAAGGGCTCCCCTCCCTTCACCTGCAGCTGCTGTTTTCTCAGCAACTGCACCTCCTACTCCACCTTCAGCCTCCAGTACCATACCACTCACAGCCAGACCACCAGTTCCGGCAGCATCTCACATAGTAGTTCCAAAAGTAGCACCCCGTAGTCGTGAAGTTCGATTGAGTTACGCGAATGAACCGCTAGATGGTTAGTTAAATGTACTATGTACATGTATGTAATACGTATATAATTTACTAGATTTCTGAGTATAGAATTCTGGTTTTCCCAGTACCATAATATACAGTAATGGTATTTTGCAGTATGTTTCATGTTATTTGTGTTACATGTAGGGCCTCCCAAGTTGGCAGCAGCCGATGTTGCTGGTGCAGAATCCAGTCCTCCAGTTGTTCATCCTCCACCAACCACTCTGCGTCTTTCAACCAAATATCGTACACACTCTGAACACTGTCAGTCATGCTATAGAAAAGGGAACACAACTGTCATACCTACTCACTTCTGCTTTAGCTGTGACTACGACTGCTGTGTTCTTTGCTCAGATTGTGTGGAGGAAGAGCATAGTGTGAGTTACCTTTGAATAGACTAAGTAAAATTGTTGACATGATTTAGGCATCAATTGACTATTCATAATTATTAATTTTCACTCATGATTGTAGCTGATCGCCTTTTAATCCATTTGAAACAAGATATACATGTAATTTTTACCAGTGCCTAGTCTCTTATTCCATCTCCACTAAGTGTTGAAGTTACATGTAGAAATAGTTTATGGACATTGAGTAACCATTAGCTGTTATTTTTAACTCTATTGGCAGGTCCCCAAGTTTACAAGTAGAGAATAGCTACATTGTTCTTACATGTAGATAATACTCGTATTATAGCCACCCAATGGGTTACATAAAAATTTTCAATCTATTATACATTCCATGTCGTCAGATGCTAATTGCAATGTAGATGGAGTTGTATTTTGTAGGACCATGAAACTGAGAACTTGAGATATAGTCTAGATCAACAGCCAAGACCTACAGCTCAACCACCAATTGTGCACGAAGAGCTACCGCCTCACAATCAACCTCCTCCACCAAATACACAGCTATTGAGAATACCTGATCAGGGACAGCAGGTTAGTTTTATCTCTTTGTGGTTGTATGTCAACTATCTTATGTTAAACCACCATATGGTATATACGATGTGCATTTTATATGCAGGACTTGTGTTATTATAGAGTACACATATTATATAGATATATTCTATTTTGTAGGGTTTGGGATATGCCGGCTGGGAATGCCCTACTTGCACTCTGGTAAATGCCCCTCTAATTAAACAATGCAAAGTCTGTGATTCTGATCGTCCTGCTACTTACCAAGTTCCTTCTTGGTACGTACCAACCGATGAGGAACAAGCTATCTTGGATGCTGCCCAAGGTGTTGCTGCAGCTGTTGTAAAGGTGATCTAATGTTGTATATTGATATACACCCATTACTATAGCATTGTATGTAGATGCGCATTTGCAAGTACTTATGCACAGCTACTGTAATACGTAATATCGCATGTTGTATAATAATATATGATTATGGTGAAAGGACCGTGTGTATCATGAAGCTTTAATCAAGTTGACTGTAGAAATGATGGAGTCGTGAGCAATCGTTCATTTGACTAAATTATAATGTCATGTTATATAGACTACATAAGACACAATTCTCTTTTTAATCTAACTCACCAGTTCTTTACTTCTTCTTTCAAGTATTCTATAGAATTGATATTGTTAGCTAGGAAAAAGGCTGTATAGCTATATCTATGCTGATGTATTTATACACTGCATACAGTGTACGGTTTCGGTGTTTGGCACCTCATCATTATCATATGCATGTATATACATGTTAATATATATTCCTTCACTATCACTAACGTATACGTAGAATTATATGTCTTTATGTTATACATTATATTTACATTATAGCTTCATAGCTATTTTGTAAATATTTTATTTTTCCATATGGTTATGCAGGAGCCACAATCACTTAGATGGCAATGTGATGGCTGTACATTTCTCAATCTTCCTCACCGGCCATCTTGTGAGGTTTGTCTTGCTGAGAGACCAGCGAACTTCCAGATACCAGAAGATTATGTCCCGTTAGAAGCTGAGTTAACGTTTATTGGTGATTCTACTGCTGCAGATTTGGCATTCCAACAAGTAAGTTTAGACTTATCATATAGGCAACAGATTTTACTGTTCATAACAGTGAATATTATAAATCGCACCACAGATGAGCAGGTGAATGAAAACACACAGAGTTAAGTACTGATTCATTTTCTGACCGAGTTGTTATGAACTGTAAAAGTTGTTGTCTATATAACATCAGTGTTGCAGTGTTTCCATACTTATAGGCAGTGCAAATACCTCGAGATGCAGATGATGATGATTTTACTCAGGCTCTCCTCCAACAGCTCATTGAGGATCACACTCAGACTTAGTGATCACTATGACTTCACACTGCCATGTGTATAAACTGAATGTACATCTAAATGCTTTCAGTATTACTCTCACAGGATTGGCTGGCAAAACAAAAATACTTTTTCTGGGCACTTCTAACGTTTCTATTTTTATACTCATCACTTTCATTAGTCATTTTATTGCATCACATACATGCATTTTAGGTTTACTGTGTACATTGTATATTGTTTTAATACATACATGTACATTCTCTGTGCTCTGTGTACATTTAAACAATATGCATAATGCATTATGCACTATTGTATACGCATCATTTATTCAATGTTTTACATTTAACAAGCTATCATTGTCTTTTGCCACATGCATGTTTCTGCATATCAGTCTATAGTATATACACTTTATTTTTATATTCCTATACATGGGCAATAATAATCGGAGCAGATGAACTATTTATTTACAATTATACTGTTACTCGTTACTTATGCCTATAACTACAATGCTGTAAATTTCTAGCACAACAACATGCATTTTAAATTATGTTTTCCTATAGCATAATTCAGCTTATAACTACAATAAATAGTGTGCTAAACATACATCTTTCTTTTGTGTTATATCAAGCTGTATGTTCAGAGACGTTATTCGCATGCTATCTGTATCTGCGAAAGTCGATGCCAATATTTACTATCTTTACAGGCTTTAGAAGAAGAACGTCAAGAGGAAGCGATAGCGAGGGCACAGAATAGACAGGCGTTACTCGCAGCAGATGACAAAAATTTGATAGACAATGATGAGGCCTTTGACTGCCCTATATGCTTCACTGAGTGCGAACCTGGAGACGGGGCGAAGCTTAGAGAATGCCTTCACGTTTTCTGCAAGTGCGTATTGTATGCATTAACCTAGTATTGCCTTGAATTAATTTAAAAAGATTCTTACAAATTATTGTTTTTTATATTGCTCCATGTTCCAATATGTACACCTATTTTAAATGTATTATTGATCTGTGCAGGCATATGTATATGACTGTATGTATATATGTGTATGTATATGACTATATGATTATGTGTATGTATATGACTGTATGTATATATGTGTATGTATATGACTATATGATTATGTGTATGTATATGACTGTATGTATATGTGTGTATGTATATGACTATATGTATATGTGTATGTATATGTACATGTACATGTGTATGTGTGTGTGTGTATATGTATATGTCCATTGTTTTTGTTCTGATTAACCAAAACAGTGTAAATTTTATTCTTGTATTTCATTGTGTTAGATACTAATGAGCATGTAGCACAGTGTGTGATGGCTACCATATACGCTTATACAATAGTGGTGGTGTTATTACTGCTATAACTCTTTCCATGATACATGTACTCATTGTTTCAGGGATTGTTTAAAAGGGCATGTAGAGAGTAGCGAGACTCCGGAGGTTAGATGTCCGTATATAGATGATGACTATCATTGTGATGAGATTATACAGGAGAGGGAAGTTCGAGAGGTAAGATTTGTACTGTAACTCAGTTTCACTACACATTCCCATATATATATATATATATATATATATCAGTATGGGACCTTGTATACGAATGCACTTGGTATGACTGTAAGTATATTTAAACTGAACAAACATATTGTGTAACATATGGCTTGTTGTCAGCATAACAGTATTCTAACATATACACAAATTTATATTAACTTTTGATATTGGTATTGTCATTGCCAAAGGTGAACAGCTGGAAGGCATTGTTATATATACATGTACATGTACGTATTTAGTATAGTAGTATTACAGATGTATCATCTTTAAAATATATTATTTTTAGATCGCACCTGAGTTCTATCCTAAACTCCTTGAGAAAAGTCTACAAGTGGCTGAATCACAAGCAGCTAACAGTTTCCACTGTAAGACGTTGAACTGTGTTGGATGGTGTACGTATGAAGAAGATGTCAACTTTTTTGACTGCCCTGTCTGTAATATTCAGAATTGTCTAACATGCCAGGCAATACATGAAAATCAGAACTGCAAGGAGTATCAGGATGACTTGAAGCTCAAAGCTGCAAATGATATTGATGCTAGAAAAACTCAAGAAGAAATTGAGGTGATAATTTATATTTTCTGACGTCATTTTCTTACATTAACCAAATGTCAACAGCTGCTTTCAAAAGTGTCACTCTCGGAATGTATATTTTCTACATGCATTACAGGATAAACTACACACTTATTATCTAGGTAGCATGTATTACTGGGAATTACATTGGATTACAGTGTATTACACTGTAAACTTATTGTTTAGGTAACATGTGCTACAGTGTATTTTGTGAATTCGTTTTTAATGGATTTGGTGCTACCACTGAACCTCTGGTGTTCACAGAACGTCCATCTCTAGGTTCAGGCTTTTACCTTTGCAGCTCAATTAGTGTTAGGAGTTCTTGACTGTATATCTTATTACCACCATTTTGTTATAATCATTTATGTTTTTAGTTGTGATCTATTTTTATCCTGTTTCATATACAGTGTATATATTTGCAGAGACTTTTGGGAGCCGGGGAGGCCATGAAATGCCCTCAATGTGATATTATTATTATGAAAAAGGCAGGCTGTGATTGGATACAGTGTTCGGTCTGTCACACAGAGATTTGTTGGGTTACCAAGCAAGCTAGATGGGGTCCAGGGGTATGTATAGGCATGCATATACTGAGGTACACGATATTTATATACTACATGTGGCCAACCAGGAGAATCTATTGGTCACCAATGACTCCATGCATCTATTGGTTGGACTTCCTTAGCTACACCATGTCGGTACCAGAATATTACCAGTTCTGTAACAACAGAATAATGTAGTTTTATATGAAGAAATGGCAGCAATAGCAACACATATAAAATATTAAAAATATCAGCAATCCACAATATTATCAAATATTGTGAGTCTATTATTTACCATTGTATTAGTTAGTGATACTAGTTTTTATCTGCATAATATACATGTACATATACATACATGATTGTTATTATAATAATATGTTGACTGTTGAGAAATATTGCACTTATTATCTCCTACCTCATTAGTAGAGTGGTACAGTAAAGTTACCTGTATAACTGTATTATTAATATATGCATGTGCTGTTTCAGGGGGCTGGAGACACATCAGGTGGTTGTAAGTGTGGAGTTAATGGTCGACCATGTCATCCAAATTGTGGAAATTGTCATTAAGTTTGAGGAGTCTCTATGGCTATTCCCGTTGCACGGATTTCACTGCAAACAGTCTGAATAGAGAGATACTATTTTTCTATTGCCAGGTAAACTGATTTGCTGTTATTTTATTTATTAGAATAACTTTTGATTAATTACGCAATGTTTATGGTACTCTTTGTAATTATTACAATCTGGCAATTATTACACAAATGGTCTTTCACAAATCACTTAACAGATATTGTTCGTAAACAATATATTTGTTGACTTTGCAATATGCCTGCTTTTTAGCTTAACTGATTTATTGCATCACTTGTATGTAGTTATTTGAACGCTTGTAACATTGGTGATAATATTTTTTGCACAATAAATTTACTTTGTATTCCTAAGTTTTTTTTCAATGTACTCTATTAATAATTACCATCTAAACACATGGGTGGAGACATCATGCAATCATATATATCAGCCCTTATGTACATAGGTAACATAAGAAGTAAGATAGGGCGTGTATAAAATGTCAGCAGTATAATAGGTATCCAATATTATTTCACTAAGCTTGATCATAACAGTATCTCACTACAATTCCTCAACTAGACAACTACAGGCCCTTGCTACCATACCATCTCCAAGTGCCGTGTAATACTCTTATACAAATGTAAATTATATACTAAAGCTATACCCAAGCTAGGTAATAATTATTCTACCTAGTCTACCACTTACATAATGTACATGATTACAATTCACAATCTCACATCGTGGTAGTTTAGTGGACTAGTTGGTAGAGACAAGAGTAATGTTCCCTCGCTTTTAAACATAACAAGTGTAGACAATTCTTACAATTATTGGTACAAACAATTATTATGTACGCCGTTTCTGTTATCCACCATCGACGTGATTTGTCATCGCTGAACCATAGAGAAGATAACTCTATGTTCTGAACGGGTAGTGTTTCTTCTCTCAGAGTTATCTGTTCATCGCAATGCCAGTAAACTACATCGAGTACATTATTGCTAGGCAACCGCTTGCAACTCCAATTGCTATAATCATTGTTGTCACGTGACACACGACATGGCTGGAGGTTTGTGCAAAAACTGCTGAATGAAAATAACTGGAGAGATTTGCTTTATTTTACAATGTAAAAACCAAGGTAAAACTATTAAGATTTTGCAAGGTAGCACATTTAAGTATTCTGACAATTAAATGGTAATGTTACTAATATGAGTTATGCTCATCATTCACTACTATTTAGCTTGGCGACTCATGAGATGATGGGGGTTTGCTATTTTTATTTTAATTTTTATATATTTTATAATTATTATATGTTGTTTGTTAGAAAGTGAAAAGAGGTTATATAAATAATGTTGAATAATAATAAATTGCGAAATTACTATATTTTTGTTTTGAATGCAACACTGTTAATTCTGGATAAAGTTATAAATAAAAGTTTCAGTCTCACATTGACTCTGAGACTCAACTGATTTGTAATTTTATAATTCTAAATACTCTGGAAGGAATTTATTTATTGTATTGCAACGCAGAAAATAATCACTACCAATCCAAATGACACAAAAGTAACAGCTCTAAACTATCATCATAAATACAGTTATTGACTAGTACAATGTTTGTTATTTGCAGTCATATTTTAGTAAAATACCTCAATTAAAAATAGATTGACATTTGAAACAATACATAAAACAACTTTGAAATACATGAAACAACTTGAAAAAATACAAAATCAAGCATTAAGATTTATTTTCAGAATAAAAGGGCAAGTAAGTTTCACAAACATAAGAGAACACACCCAAATAGAATCCTTAACTGAAAGGCGAAAAAAGGCCAGACTAAAACTGTTCCATCGTTGTATTACTGAGGGGATTGAACCACCTTTCGATTACAATTACCTCAATAAGTATAATACGAGACAATGCCAAAACACCTACACACCATACATAAAAACGAATCAATGTTATTACTCCTTCTGGCCAAAAACCATACGTGATATGCGTCTTGAGAGCTGATAAATAGTTCTTTTTTTCTTTTCTTTTTTGTTGTTGTATGACATGATAAATAATAAAAAAATATATAAATACTATTCTAAAGCACATATAAAAAATATAAAAAAAAATATTCAACATTATAAATTATATATAAAAGGGAATAAAAGTTATCGAAAAAGAGAGAAAGAGGAAAAAAAACATCCATATTATGTTCCCACATCTCTTCCGTTTCCTGACGGTTTCAGTGGGAAAATTTTAAAAAAAAAAAAAAAACAAGAATCGTGGCAGGAGGACTGAATTATTATACATTATAGTATGGTAGCATATATTATAGTATGGTAAGGTAATAGATATGATAATATTTTCATTATCTTTTATAGTTCAACAAAGATGATAGTAAATTGATTACCAAACTGTTACTGCTGTAACATAATGAAGTAGTTGCTTCAAACCAGTAGTGGAGAACTTTCAGTCCATACACTAAAACTAGCCCACCAGTTACAAAATTAGATTAACTTTATGTAGCTCATAGCAAAACTGCCTGTTGCTTATCGCTATATATTGAGCTGGACTAATTTCCTGTCGATCACACTCAATTTATAAACTTACTAACCATTCCAGATTTTTTTTTCCTGTGCCAAAGATGTAAATTTTATAAATAACAATTTTACTAGCACTGTTACAATTAAATTTGTCAAAATCCCATTTCTGTTAATTGATGCTTTGAAATGACTAGTTACACATATACATGTAATACCTACTCACATTCATGCATTTACGTAAACCTGAAACTTCACTCTTTGATGGTAGATTTTCTTATAAGAGTTGGAGAATTGAGCTGTAATTAAGTTTGCTTTAGCCTTAGGTATAATATTAGTATAGAGCATTAAATATTTTCTTAATGGGAATGCTGAACCTCTGATAATACAAACTGGAAAACTATAATTTTGTTATATTTTAAAACTCTGGGCCCCCAAATCATTGGTGATGAAATTTACTAATTTTCTGGTCAGGTGAATATACATGATATTCTTGTGAGTTACAATGCTTAGTTCATTTTTCTGCATTAGATTATATGGCTGCATTATAAAACCAACCCATAACTGGACATATATATAATTATCATGTTTTTCCCAGACCTAAAACATGTATATTTTAGTAATATGGTATGATGTTGATGGATATATGCTGTATTTTATGTTAGATAGATATCAAGGAGAAATGAGACCGAGTTTTCTTCTTGAGTAATCGCTGTGATTAGTGTACTGATCTGCAACTAGACGTAGGTAAGTGGAAACTGGTGCAGTCACTCTAGATGCCATATTGTGTGCAGTACACTGTGCAATACGGTATATATACAGGTCTGAAATAAACTCTTTAAACTTGTATGTGGACAACAAAAGTATTATTTCTTTATTCTGCGAATAGTCATTTGAAGCACAGACCAGTTAAAACGTTAATTATTATGTACAGTAGTAGAGAAGAGTAGAGGAGTTGTATCAATATCTCCCGAATAACAATAAATAAATCTGCTTAATAATGTTTATCAATGCATTTCATAATGGTTTAGGTGTGTAGGGTTTGAACCATTAACCAGGTGGAACTTCAGAAGGCATTATGTAAATTATATTTCATGATTGCACTCTCCCTGATTGCACGTTCAAGCCCATTTACATAGTTTATATCAAACTGCTCCAAAAACCTATCAACTGCTTCTCAGACGACCATTTCCTATAATTATATACGTATATTATGTGCATGTACATGGACAGATTGTAATATGTACATGTACATAGTGTATGATGTGTACATTGTATATGTATGTATATGTATATGTATATGCCATTTTAGAACTTAAATGCGCTGCCATCCCTGCATGTTAAGACTACTATGTAATGGCAGCGTGTTATATTACCATACTGTTAGTTTGTGTTATCAGGTGATAATTTCATTAGTAGTGTAGTATAAAGGCATTTCCCTTGTATAATGATATTATCAACTCCCTATGAAAGTCTAATTACCCTCATAATTAGGATATACACAGCTTGTAAGTTGAGCTGATATACTCAGCCTTGCTTGTACCTTTATTGCAGTCTCTAGTTTACAGAACTTGCTGCTGCATAACATAGTCCATTACATGTAATTAGAGGTTGTATAATACATTATCTACATGTAGTACAAGTATTATGCATGTGCTGTTGCAGTAAATAACTTGACTACTATTAATGGGTAGGTTAAATAGTAACATTACTAACTTCTACCTGCGAAGCCACAATGGCTCTGAAGATAGGGAATTCTACTTCTTTGAAATCTTATAACAGAGTAAGTATAGCAAGGATGAGTCTATCTTGAACTAGTGGTTCTTAGCAAGTGTAGTCTCGTGTGCCTGGGGGTAATAATATAATGCCTGTGAGACACTGTCACTAGGGTTTTTAGTCTGTGGGAGTGAGTAGCAGACATATTGATCTTAGTAGCTTAGAGTTTTGCTGTATTTCAGGGGTTAGAATACACAATGCCTACCTCTAGTGGAGCCTCCTCCTCTCTCTATGGCACCACTCAGTACCGTTCTGAGAGGTTGCTGAACAGACGGTACACTCCGCCATCGAACAAGGTTTCCACCTCTCGGCACTATGGTAACACATACATCAGCTCTAAGCCATCAGTAAGTGAGAGAACAAGTCAAATGCTTAGCCCCAGTTATCATCGAGATCACGACTTCAAAGACTTTAAATCTAAAATAGACATCAACCATAATTCACTGTCAGCTGTAAGATCTACTGGTAGCAATAGCTACAGCAGCCCAGCATCGTACACCACCAGCTCATCAACTTATGGTTCGTACCAGAAACACCCAATATCTGTGAGCTCAAGATTGACAAACACTTCCAGCAGGTCTAACTCTGTGGACTCTAGCTACCAAATCTCACCTGCAGGTCACTCCCACAAATCTAACCTTTCCTATCAAAACCGCAACGACAGCTGTTCGTCTTACGACTCTGACGGAGCAAGTGTAAGTTAATCTCGATCCTACCAAAAGGTTTCATTGGGTCTTGACAGTTAAATATTTATTTGTGAAAACTTCCTCGAGTGCTGATATAAAATCCCTGTCTATTCACATCTTCATGTAGAGTATTACATATGGAATCAGGTGGTAATCGTTGGTTAACCATATTTGAGTATGCAACCAGCAATTGCCTCCCAAGTCTTGCAAGAATAACTCATTCGTAGTTATCTCTCTACACTCTACTAAAAGATATGTAGTACATGCTGTTCATCAGTAATGATGGGTCCGCGTCATTTTATTCTGTATGTCGTGTGTTGTCGTTGGCAGGGTGGTTCTAGTCAAAGTGATAGAGGAAAGGTCGGGCTCACCAACCTTGGGAACACATGTTTCATGAATTCCATGCTCCAGTGTCTACTCAACACCAAACACTTGAAGGATTACATAACAAGTAGCCAGCTGAAATTAGATATCAACAGAACCAACAGTGCTATGAAGGGAGCACTTATGGAAGGTGACACACATATTTCTAATAGATTCCTCATGTTTGTAATTTAATTTAATAATTTTAAAAACTAGAGCAACAGCATTTCGCCCTTTTCTCTAATTAATTGAGATTGTATTACTTTTGTGACGTACTGTAGAGTATGTAAGGCTGGGAAGGAAAGTTTGGGATGAAACTAAATCCACGAGTGTAGCTCCTCGTGAACTGAAGAATAAAGTTACAGAGTTTGCCCCAAGATTTGGAGGTTACAAGTAAGTATACATTAGTCTACTCTCTGTAGTAAAACCTGCTCCATAAGGGATGTGCAGGTTACACAGGTACATGTAGGTAGTCTCTCTATTCAATACAACCTATCAGCATAGAAACTGGGAACGGGCTCAATCCAGTCAGTAATTGCTCACTAAAGTTCTAAATGGATTTAGACTGGGAACAAGGGGACTTTTATGTCTTTTGATGCAACAGATGTTGCCAAATCTCTGGTGTTACCTAAAACTCACTTGGTTATCCCCCATTCAGATGGTCTGCTATATTTATACTACATGAGCACATCAAGACATATATGGTGGAATTCCATTTCTCCCATAAGCTTTTTTATAGAAAAATAATGTTCATTACATAACATGCATGCCAGTTATATCTACGCCTATGTAGCTGGTTATGTTACAATAGTATGATAGTAACAAACTGTGCTGAATGCCTCATGGAATATCATAATAACACATAATATACACTAACATTGTGTATAATACTCTAAACATAAGTAGTATGTAGGTGAAAGATGTATCTAGGGCATTCATCTTTTTGTGTATTTAGTAGCCTAGAAATATTAGTGCTAACCTACTTGGCATAATGACTATCTACTATGTGTACACTTGGGCCCATGCATGTACTAAGGTGTACAGTGTTACTAGCTCCATTACTAGCTCGGGATGCTTGATGATTGCTTAGATTGCTTCTTATAATATTTATACTTGTATATAATACAGCTGTGTGTACATGTAGACTGCTGCATTACATTCCATGTTTTGTGCAATGGGTGTCTACATATTGTATGGTTGAATATGCACAAGTATTATAATATTTATAGTGGTTACTCAGCATAACATACAATACGTAGAAAAAATTGTTATGTAGCAGGGAGAACAATAATGTCGCGTAGAATAATTCTTTTTTACCTTTACAAACAATATTCACAATCACCAACATAAATGTAGCTGTCAGTTTGTTATTAAAAATTGTAAGTACCCTATGCAGCTGTACATTTGTATATTGCTAATCACTCAGAAGAGAGGATAACTTCTAGCACATGTTTAATATTCGGGTGGGGTGGGGGTAGACAGTGGTTTGTGTATGCATGTTTTAGACACAAACATGTTTACCACCTGGATGTGGGTATGGCACTTTTGCATCCCTTATAATGATTAGTCTACAGCTATGGAGGTTCAAATGTACATGTAAACACATAGCATAGCATAGCATAGCACAGCACAGCATAGCTACAACATGTATATATTATGTGGAGTCATTGAATTCATCAAGTTATAGAAATTTTCACCTGACAACGACTTCTCAAGTTGTGCTCCAGTTGACTGTTAATACTTGTATATACTAATGATTTACTAATGTACATTATTTACATAGATGTATACAGAACCCTTCGTGTTTACATGTATTTGTAGGTTTTCGTAGTTGCGGTATGCACAGTATGTACATGTAAATAGATGTACACACACATTACGTAGTGTACAACTTGTTGTATATACATGTATGCATGTATGTACACACACTATGCAGCATCTTCACTGTTGCAGACTCCCTCATGCAGGTCCATGTACATACAATTTTAACACTGGTCAACACTTTGGTCAATGTAGATCCATGTGACTATGATCTATGTGCTATGATCAACTCATTATATACATACAGCTGTTCTATAATCAATCAATGAATATATTGTACATGTGTATTAATAGAACATTGATTACTATGTTATACTATTTGTTTCTAATAATGGTGGATACATTTATTCTTCCTGTACATCAAGTTATACTATCACTTATCTCTCCATAATTATCTTATAGAATAATACGAGTATATACAATAATTGTGTTCTAATAATAACACTGGTGGAGTGTCTGCTGATTCTGTGTGGGTGGAACAAGGGCATAAGATACATCAGTGTATTATAGTAAAGAGCACACAGTATTCTTGTAATATTGATGTGTACATTTAGTACATACACCGTGTATCATAATGTACACTTATGTTCTTACTACATTGTATCTAGGTCTTAGGGCTATAATTATTTACTACATGCACATACATGTATAGGTCCAAAATGAGATGCATATTATATTTTGGTCAAGGTCAAATTTTCACCTATGGACAGGTTCCAAATTCAGTGAAACATTATCATTGAGCTGGTATAATTAGTTAGCTTCCAAACGCTCACTATGTGACATCCACTTTCAACCTTCCATGCTGTAATTTATAGGGTAATGTTGCTGACTACAATCAATACCTGAATTGGTCAATCACACTTTTATAGAATATGTGCAGTTTGTAAGGTCAAAATAGGTCAAGAAAGTAAATAACATTATAGAATATAGTATATTGAGGTCAATACCCTAGAGGTCAGTGACCAGCATCTAGTTTAGTCAGTAGTTAATGGCACTGACAGGGTTATTTACCTCAGCTTGTTGAATACTGTCTTCATGCAGCTAGTAGTGTGAAGTGTATTCCTATACTCATACTCATCTGTGGGAGATCATTGAATGCTCAAGTTCTAGAAATTTTCACCTGGCAACGACCTCTATAGTTATGCTCTGGTTGACTGTTAATATATACTAATGATTTACTAATGTACATTATTTACATGTACATATATACAGACCCCTTGGTGAATTCACATTCATAATTGTTTGTAGTTGCAGTTGGCTTTTGTAGTTGCAGTATGTTAGGTGTTTAGAATAATTATTTTTGTTCTTTATTAATTGTGTGGACACAGGAATTTTTGTCTTTAATCTTTTTTATCTTTATAACATTTCAGATTTTAAAAATTTATTACAGGTTACTGTGGATAACACAGTGCATCAAGTTTATATAGTAGCAGAGAAAAAAGCCCCTAGGCCTTATTGTTCTCAAAAAGAATATTCAAGTTGACTTTGCTTAGTGCTGGGCAGGGCCACTATTTTCGTTAGCACAGTTGGGATTTGTCTTCTTTTGTTTCGGTAGTGGCTATAATTCATGTAGTAATCTTCTGTGTGTGTAAAATACCGACTGCTCATTAGGAATGTGTGTTATTCTTTACCATGCCAACGCTATACTGATACTATGGTAGCAGTAATGCTGAGAGTAATTCCAATTCATTCATTTATTGTAGTCAGCAAGATTCCCAAGAGTTCCTACGCTATTTCCTCCAAGGTTTGCATGAAGATGTCAACAGAGTCAAGTCTAAACCAAAGTACATTGGATGTGATGAGGCTGCAGAAGAAAAGATGTCGTATGTATTGTATTATGAGCATAATCTCTATATGTGTACATCAGCTAGGTGACCAATAACTGCTTGCAAGAACACTTAAGTAGGCATTGATAAACCTATTACATGTAATCTATGGGCCTTTTTAGTCCATTACAGTGTACTTGGAAGGTGGCCATAATAAGAGGGGTGCCTTGTGTGCAGTTCGCTCAGAGCATGTCTACTGCTCACTGGTGAAGCTTCCTTTTATAAGGTTGCTAAACTGGTGTAGTGGTTGCATGTTCTGTTCACTGTGCTAGGCAATTAGGCCCCGGTTTCAAACCCCAGTCAGGGACTGGTAATTTCAAGGATTTGAAACAAGTCTATGACTGCTTAAAAATAAATTCCTTGCTTAAAAATACCTCATTATATACGAGTATTTGTTTGTTCACAGGGACTCTCAGAAAGCTGAAGAATATTGGCGCCGTTATATTAACTTTGACAACAGTGCCATCGTCGGTAAGTACACTGTATGTGCATGCTTGTACAGTATGTGCATGTTTGTACAGTATGTACAATGTACATGCGTTTACAATTTGTGGTGTGTATATGTACAATGTGTACAATGTGTATGTACGTACCATATTATGATATAACTTGTACATCGTGTACACCGTGTACTCTACTTGGTACTTAGTACACAGCACTCAAAGACATCTAGTATATATATTATATGGTCGAGTGTTCCGTTCATATTAGTTTTAGGTTGCAATATTTACACTAATAGAAACACATATATATACATGTAGCTCATGTAGGTATGCTTGAAAATTGTGTGAATATTTGTAACTATGCAGCTGTACGCAATTTGTTTTTTGTAGATCTATTCGTAGGCCAATTGAAAAGTGAACTAATATGTCAGACTTGTGGCTACAGATCAGTGACCTTTGACCCATTTTGGGACCTTTCTCTTCCCATACCAAAGGTAGTATTATACAGCACATCTACATCTAATGTAGAACTTGTATTTCAAAGAAACCTCTCTCAATAATGGTAACACATCACCAGCATTGTGCTGTTGGAGTTTTCTCTGTTTTTATTTAAAATTGAACTTCCCTTCTTGAATGTAGTGCTACTCTGAAGCTTTTATATTTTCGAAGTGCCCTGGTTTTATTCACTTAATTATGCTCTACACAGCTACTGCAGTAGTGAAACACCAAAAACAAAAACAATGATAATTAATTATGTTGAAGATTATTGCAATGAAAGTTGAACAGAGGAGATGACAACTCCCAGTTGAATGCCTGTGAAGACCTTATGTTTCAATTACATGTAAATGCAGGGAGAAAGTCACTAACTGTTGCAGATTATTATTTTAGTGTTTATTTAATGGAAGTCAATGAGTATTGCCATGTTGGTCATTATATTGACCAATATGATTATGTTGTAGAGTCGAAGTGGTGTGGATATTAAAGATTGTATGGAAAGTTTTATGAAAGAGGAAATCTTAGATGGTGATGAGAGACCGGTTAGTAGTATATAGTAACCGACTCATGTGTATATTTTATGTTATATGTAATTTTATATGTAATGTTATATGTAATGTTACAGTCATGTAAATGTTATACTAGGGATTTTATATTATGCATGGTACTGTACATCTTGCCCTAATAATTCCAAGCGTTAGTGAAAATGCAGCTTCTTATTGTTGCACGTTTTTATCATCTGCGGTCATAAGCATATTCCATGTGGAGAGAGGGAAATATTTTTGTTAAATCTGTAAATCCTTAGCAGAAAAAGGGAAATATTAAACTCTATTATTTTCTAAAAACTGAACCTTTGTAGACGTGTGCGAAGTGCAAGGTACATAGAAAGTGCACAAAGACATTCAAGATACAAAGATTTCCTAAAATCTTGGTGCTTCATTTAAAGCGATTCTCTGGAGAACGCTATCGACAGAAACTACAAACTAGAGTGAACTTTGACCTACGTGGGCTCAACCTCTCTAAGTTCTCTGCTAATTGTAAGTTTGTACCTCTTCTATGATGCTTGTTTTCAATTGTATTTGTATTAGTAAACTAGACCCACTCATCTCCATCCAGCCTGCTACTCCGTTTTTCTCATGTGGCTACCTAGGTAAGATTCATCAAAGCTGTAACACGATTCAATATTTTTATCTATAATTATGTTTATTTGCTGCATAAACCTGTTTTAGCGGAGAAATCGTTGGCTTACAACATTTATGGGATATCTAACCATGTCGGGAGTGTATATTCAGGACATTACACTGCTTACTGTAAAAACCCAAACTCACATCGTTGGTACTCATTTAATGACAGCAGGTAATATGCAGTAAGCCTAATGCTCATCATTATACTGCTATTTTACATGCCCTTCATATTGCTTTAGTGAGAAGACAATTCCCACTGTGATTAGATGTTCCTGGTGTTTTTTAATGTCTGCCTACTATCAACCATGTTGTGTTCCATTGTTCCTTAACAATAGCATACAGTACAACCATGTCCAACATAACAATAAGTCGAATGATGCTATTCATTTAATGGTAACAGTTGGTGTGGTGGGAGTTGTGTTACCTTCAGCTTTGGTTAACCATAAAGCTTAGGCCACACTGACGCGAATTTTTTTGCGAATAGCGAATTTTGGCCAAAGGCGAATTTGCAAATTATAATCGAACGTGCCACACTGCAAAAGCTATAAGCGAATTCGCATTGATTTCACCCAATGAGAGATCAAAAATTATTATCCCCGGTCACGTTTCTCATTCACTGCAGAACTAGAACTCCGAAAAATGTAAAATTAAAATAGAATAATTATTTTATTCTTACTTTCATTCGTTTTAAACAATTCTTGCAAACGGAAGTAGTCATTTTATTCATCAGTTAAAATAAATATTTTAATATTATAATTTAAACTCATGATTGATTGAAAATCCGTGACTCTGAACACGTGACAGTAACGTGACAAGTAAAAATTGGCCAATCACAAATTAGCGAGTTGCGAATTAGCTGATTGAGATCAGCGAGTGCGAAATCGCTAATTTTGCCATTTGCGATTTGCGAATTCGCCTTTGCCCAAAAATCGCTATTCGCACAAAAATTCGCGTCAGTGTGGCCCTAGCATTATGAAGGTAGGCCTATAGGAAAAGGCAGAACAACTCCAAATTACTAATAAATGGGATGAATATTTTGGAAGGATCATAATCATGTTCATTGCATCTAAATGTATGATAGTAGCATATTGTGTACATAATTATTTTAGAGTAAGCAGTATTACAGACAGAGATTTGGTATCAGAAGAGGCATACGTCTTGTTTTATGAGCTGGAAGACTAACAATCTCTATAATATATACAGGTTATATAATAAACAAATGTTGGATATACATGTATTAGAAGTGTATATCTTTTAACACATTCTTTATTTACAGAGGCACTTCCAGTATATTTTAGAACTTTAGTTTATTGTCTAGACATGTTTGACTATAATTATGATGCTGGAATGATATACTCATGAAATAATAATATTACTATGATCGTCTCAACATATTTTATACTTAAATTGTCTGAAATTCAACTCTACAATACTTCTTAGGGAAATCTACAACACAGTTCATATCTTAGATTTGTGGCTCTTTATTTATTTCAGCTGATATAACATTGAAATCTCTCTAATACTATTATATTCTGCTAGTGCCAAAGTATCAACATTATATAATATTACTGTATAAAAACTTTTTAAGTACAATAATATACATTGTATGTATCACTGCAAATTTAAGCTATGCAGAAAGAGTGTACTAAACAGAATTGTTTTATCTTTGTGTCTAAACTTTCTGGAAAATATATCTCAGATTTAATGTTTACAAGCTGTAATGTTTTTATTATGAAATATTGATGTACTGTGCAACATTGCTATACTTGCAAGTGAAAAGTTAGAATTTGGAGTTATCCACACACTTTAGAGTGTTGCATCATATCTTCTGCATAGGACCTGCTAATTACATTGAGTAGATTAAGGGCCATAATGTGAATGTTGTTCAACTTGCCATCTAAAACAGCAGGAAACATTATTTTTGTCCCGAAACTATAGAATAAAACCAAGAAACCATCCACATTCTATGTTAGCATTACAATGTCTCTTTTTTGTGGCAACCATATAGAGAGACAGTGGTATGTATGAGTATGATAAGCTATGTATGACAAGTACGGCTACAATCATTTAGTTGTTTAGATGTACATATTAGATGTACTATGTTTACTAAACCTTAGTCATACATACCAACACACTTACACAGAATATTTATTTAGATGGCTGTACCTGTTTTGTATAGCGTATTAGTATACTATGCATGTAACGCCACTGTATGCACGCCACTGTAAAAAAGTGCACGCCACTGTAAAAAAGTGCACAAAAATCACAATTTTTCATGCTGCACAATAAAAATTACTGTTATAACACCAAGTTACATTTTGCACATTATAATTATTCAGAAAGCAAAAGGTCTGGACTCCATGTATTCCCATATTGACCAGCACAAGGTTAATAAACATTCACATAATTATAATTACTTGCATAATACAAACTATTGCAAAATATGAAACTATTAGCAATAAATATACAATGTATTGAATGTTCAGGACTTCCAATAGCCATATTATAATATCAACATCCTATATTATATAACATGAAATTGATACAATGCTGCTCAACTGCTGGTATTTTAAATGATGCCATGCAAAACAAAATGGTTCTGATAGTTGCTTAATCAATAAATTAATTTTAAAACAAACCCTAAGGCAAGGCTAGCATAAACAATGAAGCATTCTGTACAATGCAATCAAGTAGAATTGTAATCTTACTACATATATGTATAATAATTATGTACTTCATGATACTCCAACATTAAAACTGTCTAGTTGATTAATACAGTTTAAATCATTTGTAATTCTGCAATTTGTTCTTACAACAATAATGTCATATGCCACCTAGTACCTTTCCTAATACACAAAACCCATTAGAAAAATTTTACAAGGTAACAGAGTTGAGTGTATTCCCATCAGCTGTGGTTGATCTTCGAGTAAATTTTTTGACACAGTACATCCTGATATTGCGATCAGATAGTGAATAAAAAACTGGCGTTATACATGCATTCATGTACATCATACACATTGCTATTAATATTGTATGGGATCTTAACCGATAACTTTTTAACTTTATATCAAGTGGAATTGCACCAAACATTGCTGCTAAAGGCAGCCACATGATAACAAATAATATAACTATGATTATTAAAGTTTTAACTAATTTCTTATAGCGATCATTTTTCCTTTGCTGCTGTTCCATCAGTACTCTAATAGGTTGTGGGTACACCACGTTTCTACCAGTTGCAGCATAACAAGGTTCCATCCTGGTTGAAGTCTTTTTTGCTGCTTTCCTTGTCAACGCTATACTTTTGAGCAATTTGGTATAACTGGTGATGATAATTACCAGTGGTACGAAAAATTGAAGAAAGACAATTGCACCAGTCAGCATTGAAGACATTGAAGTATTCTCCCTCGTGCAGATATTATAGTCTCTATTAGCAACCGAGACAACAATAACTTTGTATATTATTAGATAAGGTGATTGAACCAAAACTCCAACTGACCATATTAAAATAGTGACACCAGTGGCAGAGGGTAGACTCAGTTGTGGTTTAATAGTAGACGTAATATGTCGATGCCGATCTAAGGCTATCACAGCCATTGTCCACATGGATATGAAAGAAACAAGGAGAACTGAGAAACCACCATATTTACACGTATATAATCCAATCGACCATTCTCCAGCCAAGGCAGTCAGGCAAATAAAGACACTGAATGGTGTAGTGAAAATCCATATTAAAGGATTGTTTATAATAAACAGATCTAAATCGTTGGTTGGTAGCGAAAAACACCAACATTGTAATGCTCTCAGCACAAAGTATAGCTGACAGTACGATCAAGACCGTAGCCAGTGTAGCATTTACAGAACTATCCAAGTTGATATCTGACCATATAGAAAAATATACATGTTCTCCTCCTGTCTCATCTGTCTGTTCAAAATAACTAATGTTTAGTCCACTTGGCATAGCGACATGCAGATATGACTAGCAGCTGGTACACATTTCCACCCTAATCGCCTAAGACTCTCTCACCAATGCAAATTGTTTCTTCATTTTAAAATCAATAAATTGATTTGGCCAACAGTGAAAATCTTAAATTAAATAGCATGTTTGCAAGGCCACACATTAGAAAATGAATTTGTATTTTACTCAATTTATAAAAGTTCTTATCAATGCATAAAACAAATTTTTATTAAATATTCAGGTTGAAAATACTGAATCTATATTTTCTTTTCAGGAACGCAAGAGTATAGCCCTAGTCAGCATGTTAGAAATTCCTCAGTGCATTGTCTGCGCGTTACCCAAAGCCAAGCATTACAATACAATGTAAGACAATTTTAAACATACTTTTTCAGAATTAGTATTATCACCATACTTAAAGTTACTGTGCTATTCAAGGGGCAAGTTGATTACTGGGACAGGTTGATAGTTGGTAGCAGGGCACTAGTCAAAGTCCCAGCTTTGACGTCTGAATAATGGTTGGTTTTCATACAATGCAACACAATTACCAAGTGCTACTATCGCCCATATTGCATCTAGGTGGGTCAAATATAAAGTACCAAGCAAGACATTAGGTATATAATTTTTTTCTGTTCTTGTATTCCAGGGCTCTCAACTACTCGGATTAAATCTAAATTGTTCGGATTTGTCCTTCCCTTTTGGGCATTCGGATGGATTTCCATATTATCCACTCACTGTTCGGATTTTGCTATTGTGTTAGGATTTTTTACTAGTAGACTAACTAGCACCAAAGCCACACAAAAACAAAGTCTGGCCAATGAGATCTGTTTGCGAGTTGAGAGGTCGTCAACCTGATCAATTTAATATTTGAATCAGATGGGTGTCCAATGCATTTTCAATTTTAACATAAGTAGGTTCTATAAACTAACACATGAGTAATAGGTAATAATGTGTGTGGCAAATATTTTTATATTAGAAGGTCCAAAATACTACTGTTTACTCACAAATATATAACATTTTAGATATTGACAGGAAAACAAGGGAGACAAGTCAAAATTTTTCAAATATTTTCTGCATTTACTGTGTACCCATCTCATTCATTCTACTTCGAACACTGCCTCCAACACAGTAGATAATTATGATAGAATTAAAAGGTATGTCATCTTCTTCTCAGAGTGAGTCTGACTGTGAATGTATTGGACCCTCCAAGCAAAGAGTGGGGAGAGTACTCACTCAACACCAAAAACATTTAAAAATGAGGAAGCCTGTATGTTCTACATGTAGAACATACATGTTGTGGTAGACCAGTTAGCGAAGTGTCAGTGTTTCATTTCATACAGCTAAATGCTACATTTTGAAAAACATTATAGGCCTATATCTTTTCTGTATTTTGTTTAAATCTGTGTTATGGTATACACATTTTCCACTATCTCCACCACCTACATCTACACTGTACATGTACATACTGTATGCCCTATTTGCATGTTTGTTTGTTCTGCCAAATACATACAAGTTGCATGTTACAACCGCTACCAAGCACAGCACATTTTAAGTAAGATATGACTAGAATTGCATGAAATGGTGCCATTTTAGATGGCACGATTAAAACAATTTTCAAACGCGGGAGGGCGCTCCGCCGCCCCTCCCAGGCAGCCCGCTTCGCGGGGCCTTCGGCCCCGCAGTGACGTATTTTTCCTTACTTCGACATTTTATTAGGATTTTTCACTTTATCAAGTTGAGAGCCCTGGTATTCATCTTGGTAAAACCTAAGAATAGCTCTGAGTGATGTGCCGATTTAAAAAACTAACACTTGAAGCAGGAGTCACTGGTTGCTAGCTTGAACTAAGGGCCAATATTATCCATTTTTAACTTCTTTACTCCTCAAATAGTCATTAGACTTCACTCCTTTACATGAATATCACACAGTGCGTGGTGTGGGTGAAGCTTTCAAAAGCCTGCCATGGCGATTTTTTAAAGCTCGAAAAGAAAGGTGGCAAAAGGTGAGAATTTATTCCAAACACCGTGTAACATTCGAGAACTACCATTCCATGTAAAAATGTAGAAAAGTTGAACAGAACAATTTAAGCTTTTGTACCAGAGCAAGGAGACTGCATGAAATCTCTGATCAGAGATTTCATGTAGTCTCCTTGCTCTGGTACAAAAACCACTAGCACCACATTGTCAATGGTAACAATGCGTCAAATAAAATTTAGTGACCAAAGTGCCAACCATAAAAAACACCATTAGCTTTCGGCAGCAAAAGCATCCTGGGTTATAGCTGATAAGTAGTGCTATAAAAAATATTCTGTTCTGCCATCGTCCATGGGGTTGTTCTCTCTCAAGCATGTTTCAACTTAGAAATAAAATAGTTGACCTTTATGTAGTGCAAAACTATGACCATTACATCATCAATTAAAACGAAAATACTTCAGCTGAAAATCACATAATGTTCTACAACATGCGTACCACATGAATGATGGTGACTCTTTAAAAATTGAGATTTTAAAAAGTTATTGCCATTATGATGTTTGTTGTCACTGTAGAGGCTGTATACCACACATGCAAAAGTATCACTCCAGCTCTTTTCAGATCAGATTTTCCTGCAAGTTTGAAAATTCCCTTCCATCCAACATGTCCTGGCTGACGCCTTAAATGGTACCTAGCATCGAGCCAGATGTGTGAACAACAGCAAGATATTGATCTAAAACGTTACCTCATAGTACTAGATCTTCTCTTATAAGCCAATAACCACAATTTCGACATGGAAAATTGAAAATTGTTGTATGAATGTCAATAGCCAATTGAGGACAAACCCATGGCCATACTTCTTTTGCACCTACGTGTAAAAATTTGTTGATATGCATAAGATGGTTGTGGTGGTGGCAAACAATTTCTCGACTGACCATAAATCTATACCATGTTTGGTCGGTAAAATGCTTGCATATTTTATATAAGTAGTACAGGTTCACCATGCGATCTGTAACAACTATCAAGACAGAAAGATAAATATAAATGAGCAAACAATCAACACAATAAATAAATAAAGTATAGTCTTAATCCATAACATGCTATTAAATAATATATTTAATTCAACACTTAACTTATTTGCCTTTTGAAAATCAGCATGATGCTATATGCGGCAATATTCTTATATATTTCCCAAGACACAAAACCCACTAGAAAACGCTTACAAAGTCACAGAATTTAATGTATTCTCACTAGTTGTGGTTGATCGTCTAGTAAACTTCTTGATACAATGCATCCTGATATTACGATCAGACAATAAATAAAGAACTGGTGTTATACATGCATTAGTGTATACCATACAAGCCCCTATCAATAATGTGTAAGATCTTAAGTGATAAGTTTTCAAATTTGTATCAAATGGAATTGCAGCAAACATTGCTGCTGAAGGCAGCCACATGATAACAAATAATATAACTATGATTATCAAAGTTTTAACTAATTTCTTATAGCGATCATTTTTCCTTTGCTGCTGTTCCATCAGTGCTCTAATAGGTTCTGGGTGAACCACGTTTCTACCAGTTGCGGTATAACAAGGTTCTGACCTGGTTGTAGTCTTCTTTACTGCCTTTCTTGCCAGTGATATACTTTTGAGCAATTTGGTATAACTAGTGATGATTATTACCAGTGGTACGAAAAATTGAAGAAAGACGATTGCACCAGTCAGCATTGAAGACATTGAAGTATTCTCCCTCGTGCAGATATTATAATCTCTATTGGCAACCGAGACAACAATAACTTTGTATATTATTAGATAAGGTGATTGAACCAAAACTCCAACTGACCATATTAAAATAGTGACACCAGTGGCAGAGGGTAGACGTAGTTGAGGTTTAGCAGGAGACGTAATATGTCGATGCCGATCTAAGGCTATCACAGCCATTGTCCACATGGATATGAAAGAAACAAGGAGAACTGAGAAACCACCATATTTACACGTATATAAACCAATCGACCATTCCCCAGCCAAAGCAGTCAAGTAAATAAAAACACTGAATGGTGTAGTGATAGTCCATATTAAAGAATTGTTTATAATAAACAGATTCGTAACCGATCTAAATCGTTGGTTGGTAGCGAAAAACACCAACATTGTAATACTCTCAGCACAAAGAATGACTGACAGTACGATCAAGACTGTAGCCAGTGTAATATTTACAGAGTTATCCACGTTGATATCTGACCACGCTGAAAAATAGATGTTTTTAGCTCCGGTCTCGTCTTTCAGCTCAAAATAGCTAATGTTTAGTCCACTTGGCATAGCGGCGGTTATACGACCAACAGCTGGTACACACTTTCACCCTCACTAACTCACTCACCTATGCGCATTGTTTTTTCGTCTGCAAATCAAGAAGTCTATGTGGACAATGTGGTAACAGCCGCTACATAGAATGGCTGAATAAATAATTGCACAAAAGGGAAGTTTTTCCCTTGACACTAATAATTTGAGCTGAGCTGATTGTTCATAGTGCAGTTTTAGACAATAAGTAAGAATAGATTTTCATTTTGATGTTATATATAACTACTGTACATCCTGGGCAAGAATTCATATTTCCTCCTCAGCTGTCTTCAGCAGATTAACTGAACCAAGTTAGAGAATCGATTTTGATTGCTTTGAAGACTATTTCCTCACTGACCATGACTTCATACAAAAAGTGATTATTATAGAGCTTATTATGGCTTATATGTATACTATAATTTAATCATTCGCTATGGTTTGTATATTTTACTCCATACTTGGTACAATTTCACCAAATAGACAGACTGACCTTGAGATTTATGAATTAATATTTATATATATAATTCTCACAAGATCATAAATATAATGACATAGAAATAATTATAAGGTGAGTGCATAGAAGTTTGGCGTAGAGTGTGTTCAGTGCTACGATAAGTGGATGGGTAAATATAGAGAGGTTATTGTAGCACCTGGTTCAGCTTGTCTAGCAGCATGTATGCGTAGGAGGAGACAGTCTGTGTATAAGGCTCAATAATAGCCCATCCTTGCAGCATGTAGTTATATAAAACGTTCCAGATAGGGTGCATTATCACCTAAAACATCAAACAATTGTATTACAAGCCATTCATTGATTTATGGGTATTCAGGGACTTCATTTCCACAACTGCAGTCCATCAATGACGGGTTCTACAGCAGATAAGTGCTAAGAACAGTGGCCAGATAAATAACACCACACCAATTCAACTATGACCAAAATACATTGAAACAAGAATATGTTTGAATGTTTTCATGTACGGATGGTTGCAACGATAATGGCCATACAGCATTCATGACTACTTAAGATACTCAGTCTATTAGGACATATGTCACTCACTCACCCAATCTATGAAGTGTGGCACATTCTCAGCTAACCACATTCTGGCAGGCTGACTAACTTCTAGCAGGTACTTGACAGCTGACACAGAGTAGTTCCACACTACATCCAGCAGTGGCTCTATATATATCAAAACGGTTTCCGTCCATTTTGGTATATTCCTAAAATTACACACAAGGACATTTAGTATAAAGAAATTTGACCAAGTAAAAGAACTAAACATATCCCTGGTAAACAATACTGTACTTGTGCTGTTGATATATAAAAATACAATTTGTCTTGTGTGTCTGCCAGAACTCAATCCGAATAGATGAGTTTTTTGCATTTAAATTTCCTGAAGAATTTCAAAACATGATATTTTACACCATGTATAGGCTATTATTTCCAGTTGACTGCTTGTTATACAGGCATGTTACTTATAACTCTCAATACTCACTTCATTAAGTATTTGCTAATAACTGCTAGATATGATTTCAGGTAGGATAGTACGCTGACATACAAAGCTTCCATTCCAGTATCTAGTAGTAATTTCTTAGTCCTGCTGGCTGTAAATATATACACAAACATGATAATATATGAACTGAACTATTGAACTATTACTATTACTATACTACTGCATATTGTATAAAGGCAAAACATATCTTTAGCACAGGATGTACAATTTCAATGAAATCTAGCATTATAAAACATTAGTTTTCTATAGTATAGTTAATAATATACTGTTGTTAAGCTTGTGTAAAGTCGCAGTTCCGTAGCTGAGCAATGGAAGCTTCACCTACCCTTGTAGCTGCCACTTTGATAGCTGTCAAAGATAACCAAGGCTCCAATTGCTAACAAGCAGAGTATCACCAGGCTCTTTGTAGACATGCCACTTTTAGCTCTTGTAGTCTGTACTTCCTCAAACCTCTAAAGAGCAACAACACCGCAATAACACAAGAGTAACATAACATAGTGTAACATAACATAATACTCAGCATAAAACATTACTATGGAGAGGATGTTTAGAAAACACTCCATTGGATGAGATCATGAAAACTTTACTTACGACACAAGCGAGTCGAGAGGCTTCCAGCCCAGGGTGACCTTTACCAAATTCCCTATTCTTCTCCACAAATGAGTGAACTGTTTCCTTCACTAGTTTATAGTTGAGCCCAAGAGAGCTGTTCACCTGCCAGTTGTCTGCCAGGTAATGGAGCACCACACTGTAGAAATAAAGCTGTGCTAAAGCACAAGTTTGCTGGAAAGCTGTTATGTATTTTGCTAGATACTGTATTGTATTAGGTTAGAGACATGTCTACCCCCCCCCCAAGCAGTAATTTTGAATGCCAAATAGCAATAGGGACATTTGATTGAGTAGTGTGGGTATAATTCATTTAAAGTTCTTACTATAGATATGCATAGTAAAAGACCATTTTATTGTTAGTACAAAACAGGTAAAGGACAAATTCATCACACGTAACGGGTAGGGGCAGGTATGCAAGAGATCTAAGTGTTCACCTGCTCTGTGCAAGATGTTGGGGGTAGATCTGCTTCCATACACCATAGCACTGGGTGTCGGAGGTCAAACAAAAGACTATATTCTCAAGTAACTCCTGCTGCAGCTCAGTGTTACTGATGTCTAGTGTCAATCGTGCTAGAAATGTTGGGAAGAACTTTTGCATTGTCTTTTGAGGATTTTTCCCAAAGGCAAGTTTCTAAAAATCACAAAAGTAGTGCAATTCAATGAACAATGAAATGACCTTGCATGAGACGCCGTTCTAATACATCAATAATCATGTACTTTGGGCAAATACTTTATCATTTACATGTAACACCCACAGCTAATTCTGTGGCCATTACAACATACCGAAGATACAATTGTGTAATTAACTAGTCAATTGTAAGACATTCATTTAGTACTTACATCTGCGTGATCTCTGGGGATTTAAAAATTGATTGGAGATAGAAAAATGATTACAGGTCTTACCTTAAGATGCGGATAAAACTCCTTCAGCTGCTTCTGAAGGCCTGGCTGCAGGTTGCTACTACCTGTAAACACTCCGTCTAGAAGTCCAAAGTAATCTGTCATTTCAATCACATTGTAACCCTGTTCCAACATGCCCTCGCCCTTCCTACATAGGAAAATCCAACCATTCAACAGATTTAAAAACTTATAGCTATATTCTACATATTTTATACTATGAAGAGAAAACGAGCATCACATCACTGTTTTGGAGTCCTCCTGCATCTACAACTTTCATTTTGTATAAACGATATTTTTAATCAGTAGAACCACTAGTTAATAGTGGTCAGTGTTTCATTTGCACTGGGAAGTTGCAGGACATCAATTAGTGGCGTCCTGGATTATACCCTGGCAAATGAGCAGGTAGGAAAGAAGACAATAATTATATAAATTATGAATGCAAAGAGGTCATATACATGCTTATCCCAGTGGTTTAGAGAGGATATTACAAAAGCAATAGAATCAAAGTAAGGATAGCAATCCACTTGTTACAGCAATATAATACATACTATTATGTTCAATATACATGTACACTAAATAAGTGTACACTACATAACTCTGCACCTAATCTGCCTACAATAGTTGAACTTGTTACCTGAGCAGCTGACCTAGGTAGTCAATAGCATAGGCAGCCAACGTCTTAATTTTTATTGCTGGCAACATCAGGGTACTCCATACTGTAATAATAACAAACAATATCCTCATTCATGTACATATTGCAATGCAATGGGGGCTTCATTGAACTTCACAGTAGAAAACAACTACCATTATTAGTACATCTGATGAAAACCAACGAGTTGGCATAATATTATAACCTAAAATTTTTTGTCAGAAAATGGATTATTTTTGGTTGAAACAGCATTCGTCTATTATAGGTTATCTTTCCTCTACTGAGAGAAGATAACTCTTTACAAAACTGAGTTTCATTACATATTATGTAGGCCTAAATTGTTCTCTTCCAACAGCTTTCATACTGTCAGTTGTTGATCTCTACCCCAAAATATTTAACGCCAAACCTACATTGGTTATTGACAAAGCTATTAACAAACTGTATGACTAAAATATTCTAAAACCAGTCAAAACAGCGTACAGCAGCACACAACTTAAAACTACTTGCAACAGCAGCAACCATCATAAATAGGTGCTAGGTTGTAAACTATTATAGGGAGGGTATACAACTCCGAACTACTTGCAATTAGTAACTATAACAAATCTCATACTACAATGTAAGAGTAGCAAGTAAAGATGCATACTTGCCAAGTGTCCCGGATTTCTCGGGACACCCCCGGGATTTGAAAATTGTCCCTACACTGTCCCAATGTCCTGATTTATACCCCGGGAATTAGGAAATTGCTGCTCCAAAAAATTTTATTTATTATTTCCTTTGGATTTTCCTAAACATTGACTGAAAAAGGGTTGAGCGTCGCAAATCCTGGGGAATTTTGCTAAATATAATATGCTACACACCGTTTATTTTTAAAGTAGTTCGATGTCTACTGACTGTCGTGTCTATGCCAATGCCATTAGTGATAGCCCAAACTCTGACTAATTCCTGAGCTATATTGGCAGTGTACTAAAGCCTCTCCAACCGTGGATAGCTATTTTATATAAACGCTCTAATGTCAATGACAACCACCCGCGCAAATGAAAATTCACTCATTGATATTATAATTATTATTATTTGCTTGTACAAATAATTTTTCCATTATTTGTCTATTGGATGTTAATTTAACTGTTAAGCCAAACAATTCTCACAGTACAGACAAGCAAAAGACTCGGCCATTTTCAAATTTAAAATCAATGGGTCAAATTTATTTATTTTATTTCTAAAAGTAAATTAGGTTTTTAATATCAATATTATAATTATGCCTTCTGCACCCTCTAGTATTACTGATGGTGGTACCAATGACACAGCCAGGCACACCCTGACCCAGAAGCATATCAAAGCTGTTGTCTGAAAGCTGTCACGTCATCTAAAAGCTTGGAAGATTTGTTTATTCTCAATGATTCTGAAGTTCAAAAGACAGGCTTACATTATGATTATAGTTTTTAATATAATAATTATAAACTTAACTTATGAAAATACTGAATTATTATTATTATTATTATAATTCAGTGTTTTCATAAATAAAGCTATTTATATGTTTATAATTTAATAAAAGGAAACAAAAATTTGGTTTCTAATAAATTTTTATGTTGTAGCAAGTTTTATAGGTCTTCTTTAGATAATCCAACCTGAAGCACTCTTTGCAATTTCATTCCTATTCTAATTTTTCCCACCATTTTAAAACCATTCCAATATGCACGTAATATGAACATTTTTTTTTTGACCACTAGAGCAGCATACAAATACAAGTGAAATTGTCCTAACTACTGTCATTTTAGTGGCTCACAAAAATATTTTGAATGCGGGAGGGTGCTCCTCTGCCCCTCCCGCACCCTTTCTGGCAGCCCACTACGCGGGCTGGCATGGCCTGCGGCCATGTCATCCGTCCTCCCTCTGGTCCGCGCATGTGTCCAGATTTTTTACCCAGGTTACTTGGCAAGTATGTAAAGATGGTAGTAGAGGGTCTAGAGTTGGGAGATGGACTTACCTTTCAATCCAACCCTGAAATCCTGACGGCCTCCCTGACCCATAATCCACATCACAGCAAGGCACTTGGCAGGGAAATTCTTGTTTGCCATGATCAGGTTATGATACTATAAATAGTTATAATAAATACCAGTGATTTACTGGCGTGGTGTAGAGATTGTTTATTGAGGAGTATTCTCTATTGAAATCACAGTCAGTATCATAGATGGGCATAAAACAGGCGATTATCTCTGATAATGTCATTATTTTAGAACATGGAATATTACTTGAAGTGAGACAGTTGATCCATTACAACAATTTGATATGAGCACAAAATCACCACGTATTAGTATGCAATACTTTCATATGAACATGCAATCAAACTATGTGTAACACAAGTGAAATATTACACAAAAATGCAACAAATTTGGAACAGGTTAAGGGAATTCTGACTGAACATGGAATTGCATTGACTGTTGCTAATTGAGTGCTACCTTATCGGTTTGTAGAGCGAATAGATCAGGTTTATACTTGGATAGAATTTGTATAACAATCTGATAGCCACACACGGACAAGCCTAAAAATCAGAGCCAACAACAAAAGTAACAATAGGCCCTTTAGAAATGAAGGTGATTAAGAACAATATTAAGCACGAGTGAGTTCAAGAACAAATAACCAAAAGGTGATAAAACATATAGACTAACAAAATGTACACTTGAAAGTATCAGATATACAAACAGGTAGTGTAGTGCAAACTGTGTGATAACAATGTTTAAATAATACACATTATATGACAGCTGTATACAATGTGTAAATACTGTAGCACTTGCCTTTGCTCATGTCAGTCATAACCGAATGAATTAACTGTTCAATGAAGACTTGCAGTAAAGCTGGCGAACATTCCCTTATAGCTTTGTTAAACACCTTCCTTACTTCAGGCTTGAGCAAACTGCTTGGGTAATCTACATTTACATAAAACACCACACAGTCAGAATATGCACGTGTTTATTATACCATTAGTGATACACCAAACACAGAGAGTGTTTCCGGTGCAGTGACAGTAGACACCAGCTCCATTTGCTTCTACCTGAAAGACGCTCACATCGGCACTCAAGCCGATTAAAGGACAAATTTTTAGTTAGGGCAAACACTGCTAAACGCAGCAAAACTTTCTTTCAAGATGGTGCTTCAAAAATTTTATAAAAAAGTTTTATTTTTTCTATGGAGCTCAACCAACTGCTTTTATATGATACCTCAAGGTTAACTCGACAATAGCACAAATACATATACATTGTACATATACAGTTCTTTCGTCCACTATTGTTGAACAGAATAGTCAAATTGAAACAGCTTGTATCAGTAAAATTTTCGCTTTACCAGCCCCATATGTTACCACATTTCCTCAACTGATTAAAAGTGGTGAATACGATGTAGTTGCAATACATGCACGTGCTAGAATGTTAGAGTATGATTAAGAATTGTTTGAACTACTTGTATTTATTCACAATCTCCACTGAGATAGTCAGCCCCAAGAATGCTTGCTCAATGCTGTTACTCACTGTACACATTGGGGAGAGGGAGGAGAAATGAATAAACTCAACACTTTATTAGACACTGTTGATCTGCAGTCTTAGCTTTTTACCATCTCTATACATACTAGAAGCCAGAACTAATATGAACATAGCCAAACATTGCCCCATTGATATAACACATTTTATAAAGTTTAAGGTGCTAACATACCTTCTGGGTGGCTAGAGAAGATCGGGTCTGTTTGAGAGACTCCATCTAACATCAGATTTAATGACCCAGTCAAGTCTTTTAGCCACACTAGAGGACTATCCTTGAACAATGCCCGACACTTAGTGTACATCTCCTCCAACTTCTCTCCACTGATCTACAACAGCATAGCAAGCACGCATCTACAAATACATGTATACCTACGCCACATACACATCACAGCTGCATTAGAGCAACCGATTAAATAGGAATGAGCCTGCACAAAAAGTTCCTAACTGGGTATGATCGTACATAATCTTAATCTTACTTGTGAAACTAAAGTCTCTAGTGTAGCTTTAGCACCAGATTTCTTTGGTCCTTCCTTTTTGCTTGGCCTCGGTATTGAAGATTTTGGTTTCGGTGTTTCACCATTTTTCTTTGACTCGGAAGATTTATCCTTTTTATTCTTCACATTTAGTGCATCAAACTGTGATTTCTCTTCAAATACTGGAGCTGAAGAAAGAGCGAAGGAATAAACTTTATTATATGACCAGAGACCAGCTATAATACATTGTACATCTTAGAGTAAAACAACTATCTATATCCCCACCAAATATGGTTGAAGTATAAAGTAATATTTATATACTTGAGATAACTATATTCTATACATTACCATACAATAGCAACGTACCTTTGGGCGCGTCAAGAGAACCTGCTTTGTTTCCTGCAGTTCCATTTTGCTTTTTATGAATCTGAGAAGGCTTCTTTATTGATCTAGTTGGAACAGTTTCCCATTTTTCTGACATTGTTACTAAGAGAAATTCGGCAAGTACCTAAGAAAAGGCAGTGCATTAATGACAGGAATAAAAATTGGAAGCATTTTATCAGGTATGTACCTTTTGGTTTTATACTTTCCGGTCAGTAAATAGCAATGCTGTGCCAAGCAACAACCCCAAATCATAAAACAACAATAGAAAGGCTCTCAATAAGTTAACATTATGCATTGGCTTTCACTGCAACAACATATTCCGATCGAGTTCGCTCTTTACAAAACCATCAAATTGAATGATCCCGATGATAAATAGCAGGTATATATTTTGGTATTCATAATAGCACCTATAGGATGTGGATTCATTAGACAGTTCTTGAGATGGACGAGTAAGACGTAACAAGTAACATAAAACCTTTCTAGCTTCACAAGCGCTTAGCTATTTCGCAGCTGTAGTTAGAAAAAGCTTCTAGCTTAATAGTACATCTCTCTTCTCCAAAAAACGAGAAAAAAATCAAATTAGTTCAACTTCGAATGTATTGTCTGGCATTTAGAGAGTGTCCGTTTCTGCTTACAGGTCCAGTGTCAACGGGGATTACGTGTGATTTGCCTGATAGGTTTTCTGTAACTGTATCAGGTTTGTTGTGGTCATGTGTGTGGGTACTGGATCACCTTCAGAGTTCAGGTAGCTCATTGTGACTGTTGTTTCATTTTGGCTTTGTAATCATGTTCTAATCCAGTGATGAGATAATTATCCAGTGTGAGTGGCTTGAGCGTGCTGAGATCTGTAGGTAAATTGGTCCAGAGTTTACAACCCATAAGCCTCTTGGCTGGAGAGAATCCATTCTGCGTCGATGCGTTACGGTAGATGAGTAAAGTGAAGCATGGAGCAGTAGCTTTCTTGGTGAGGTTTTTGCCAGTACACATTTCTCTGCCTCACAACTAGCATGGGGTATTGAGGAGAGCTGGTCATGCGTTTTAAAAAAAAATAATAAAAAAAAACAAATTTCCTGTATTCCTGGCTAGCATAGCAAGGTCCGTTATCTGATAGGCCTATTAGTTTCTGGTCACCCTTGTCTGGCAAATATGAATTTCATAGAGTTGATAACAGCAGCGCTTGTCACCCTGGTGAGTCTAGAGAATTCTGTGTACCTGGAGTAGTAGTCAACTAACTATGAGTAGGTAGCATTCATTCTTGAAGTGAAGATCGGTTTGCCATGGTTTGTCTTGAAACATAGCTGATCTAAGAGGCTTATGGTATTCTGGTTTGTGTTACTGGCAGGCTCTGCAGCTTTCACCATCTCGGCTACTTTTTGTGATAGTTTGGGCTCTTTCCTGGCACCTTTGTATTCCTAGATGACCAGTGTGTATGAATTTTAGAATGTTACTTCTTTCACTGGTCGGTATCACTATTCTCTGGTTGTACAGTAGTGGGTTGTCAAGAAGTTTTTCCTTGCCAGTATGATTTGAGATTAGTTTCGACGTCGGAGAGATAATCAGGCCATCAATATTTGACCAAGTGTATCACTTGTCTTAGAGTTGTAGACGGTGTTTATTAGTGGGAAGTGATGAGACTGCGGATATGGCGACATTTTCTAAGTATCTGGAGAGTTATTATAGTCCGCCTCTGGTTTGGATAGCGGTAGTCTGGACAGTAGATCAGCTACTTTGTTGCGTTCACCAGGTACGTGTAGTGCAGTGAATGAGAACTTCAGTTTTCGGAGTCGTTGTCTGTGGATTCTGATGGGTGGGTCATTGATGGCTTTCGAGTTGAAGTTAGGTATAGGCCCTAAGTGATTCATGGTCGGTTTTGATTGTCACATCTGTATGTCCTTAGATGTAGTGTACTCCTTAGGGGGCATATGTACCCCAGGTTGAGAACCCCTGAGCTATTTTATCAGCTATATGTAGGCCTACCTCAAATGTTGTGTTAGACTATAGAGCAACCCCGAGATATTTTATGGCTGTGTTGATCAGGGTATACAGTGGTATTGGTTGTTATAGCTGAAAAGTTATGATACCGATTTACATTTTCGTTTTGCAGTTCCTAGGGTTTCAATTAGGCTAATAATCTACCCTCCACTTGTTAGACCATGAAGTTAGAGAGTTGTCCTGAAGCCTAGTTTTGTGTTGAAGTGAGTCTATTAGTTATTATCTTATGGTTATTTATGATAATATTAATATGAGTGTTCAAATATTATTATATTATAACTATGTAATATCAACATAAATATTAAATATATATACATATATTGTATATATGATATGATTGATGATTATTAATTATTATTAATATAATTATAATATTAATAATAATTATAATAATAGTAGGATGCATGGGAGGTGGAGCAAAAAGCTGAAAGAACAGGTGGCTAGAGTAGTGGAAACTGATGAGAGAAAGATAAAGAAGATATGGAGAGAGGTGCCGAAGACTGCACTGGCTGAGAGTGAGTCTGAGAGTATGATAAGGAAAGTTTTGTGAAACATTAACATAAATAATCACAGCAGATTAGGAAGAAGGAAGGTGGCTAGCAAATTTTGGTGGTAACCTAATACAACCGGCCTGTTTAAAGGCTATCACACACACGATAAATATTAAATTTAAACAGGCCAGTCGTATTAGGTTGCCACCAAAATTTGCTAGTCACCTATTAAATTATTATTATAATTATTATAATTATTTATCATGATTATCAGTAAAATAAAAGACATGCAATTAACATCAAAATGGTACATGTATTAATATATTATTTAATTGTTGAAAATTAAGAATAGCATAATACAACATATTATTATTATATCCTCATGTCACTGAATCAGTAGAGAGTTATTGACTTTTATCTAAATCAGCCACTCATTCAATGAATTTTCCTAGTGTACAATGGTGTGGCATTTTTTATTACTGGGCAACTCATATCCGGTAATCAAAGGTCGGCAAAAGCATCACAAGGAATGGCTCAGGAATCTTTCTAGGATATGAGTCGAAGTATTTTTTTTCCCGTTTCATATTTTTACTTTTTAAGTTAAATCTCTGATAAAGCAGTTTGCTTCAAACCGGATAAATTAATCGCTAATAGATATTTAACGTACGAGTTCATTGCTGTATCACTTCCTGGATCTTGTAAAGATACATAATTAATTACTATTTATAATAAATTTATAATAAATTGTGATAGCCTGCATGTATGGACATCTACATGTACATGTTATTTCCAATCATAATGGTGATGATTAGAATTATATTATTGAGACGATTTTAGATTATAAATGTACTGCTACCTGGCATACTTGCACACCAGAATTAGTAGAGTAGTCAAATAAAATAAAAGCCAAAGGATGGGATACGACTTTCACTTTGTTGAGAAAGTACTAGTAGTATGTATGTAATGTTTTGTTTACTAACTTGAATTAAATTTATTAAATTAAAATTGAAATTAAAGCTATTAGTCTAAGTCTAGTCTTACAGTAAGTCTAGTCTTATTTAATTATAATTTGGCGCTTTTTTCATCCATAGCCAAATTATTGAGAACAATTTCACATGTGGAAAGACAAGCAAGGACTGAAAAAAGAATGCAAAAATGCTACTAACGATGATCTTTTAATTAATTTTATAAAAGTGAATACCACACCTTTTAGTTAGTGATGCTCTTGCTGTCTTTTCAGCTTTACAACTGGTTCAGAAGTAGGCTACAATATCATGGATGTCAATGAAGAAGTGCCACCAAAGGGACAGTATAAAACACTTATTGGTTTGATACTGTTTGTAGCTTGTGGAATTTTGGTAGGTGCATTTTTGCCTACTAAGGATTATCATTGGCTGTTGCATAACATCTATTTGTTTTACAGTTCTAATAGAAATCGCTAATGAATTATCTTTTGCCAAGTGTGTTTGGTGTAGTGTTTATTATATAAGGCTGACAAACTTCACCTTATGATTGAGGCTTATACCTCTAAAGCTTGAGGTTAGAGTTGCCATATTTCGTGACCTAAAGTGTTTTGAAATGTAACACCAAGTTGTGAAATGCCTTATACAGTGTAGCGCATAATATTATTACTGTTTAGGTTGTTGCAGTAATGATTATTACAATCCAGCGTCAAATTATGAGGTTTGCTTTGAAGTCCAAAACAGACCAGCATGCTCCGTTATGCAATAATGCACCCAAGGTACTGTAATTACAACGTGTTTAGTTTCTGGTAGAGTTTACATTTTGAGATATTTGATGAAACCTCATTGAGAGCATGCTACTTGAAGAAATTTGGGTTATCATGCTAATTTATTTCAGGCATGTCTTAGCTGGTAAATATGTATATGCACTTTTGCCTTGTACATGTATAATTACTATATTGGATACTGTGATCTTTTTAAGAAAATGAAAGATGAAGCTAGAAGGAGGCTTGATAGAACTTTGGATATAGGTCACGAACCAACACTACTTCATAGTGATGCTATAAAACATTCCACAACAGCTGTATATTCAGGTAAAAACTGTCAACTGCTATCTATCTTTTTGTTGTGAGATTCATGTCAGCTTGACTCATAGATCAATATTATTTACAGGTCAAATGTATATTGTAGAATCTATACCACACCTTTATAGAATGAAGGCTCTGGATGCTTGCAAGCAGTTAGGTATGTGTGGGCTAACAAGATTAATATTGAACTTCTATTGTATTATACATGTATAATGATGCATTATATTGTTTGTGATGTTCAAGTCCAAGGCATTGTATTATGGGAATAGTATGGTAATTTGCAAACAAAATTCTGTTTGTTGGATGATATTTGTGTTTATGGTTCCAAAGGTCATTTGATACCAAGCAGGATTATTTAGAATTGTCCATTTTCTTCATTTAATTTGTATTATAAATTGTACATGTAGGCCTATAATTATCTCCCAGTATGGTTTGTATATACATTTTTAGTTCACATTTGACTTTTTCACCACTGATAAGCACTAACATATTATATGGAACTTAATCTGTTGTAGAAACTAAATTGACTAAAGATAAAAGTCATTCTCGTACAGCAGCAGAAGGATTCGATCTGTTTCTTCGTAATAATATTCACTCATTACCTGTTCAACTGCAGCAATCACGCCTGGATGAGTTTTATGCCCTCTACAGACATGCTCGGCATGAACCCAAGGTTAGCAGAATAAAATATAGTAGGCTATACTTGTATGACCAGCAGAGATGTGGCACTAGCATTAGTTCTCCACTCTCCATTCATTCTATATAATAGTGATGGTTGTGATGTCACTATTAAATATATGCATGGGTATTTTTAGAAATTTTATATGCCTTACTACTTTATGAGATGAATATTTATCAGAGATGTTGGTGTTATGACTTCTTTTATTATCCTTCTACGTATTTGCTTCACAGCCTTTTGGTCAAGAGTTATATGACCGGATGATGGAACTTATCAGTGAGATGTCCAATGCGTAAGTATTTCATTCATTCTTTTAATAGTTGTCATTGTATCTACCTTATTGACCTTTTATTTCATTCATAGACTACGCTTCCGCAGCCTTTACAGCTCGACAATGATTGACAAACTTAGTATGCGACATAACATGTATTCGCCGAAATAGCAGTACATAAACTAGTAACAACATTGTAAGATTGCTAGATGGGCAATGCAGGTGATTTAGTGACGTTAGGTTTTTCACTCAGTGTAAGTTATAATGCTCCATAGTACAGATGCTCTTGTTGTCTACTTACAGTGTACATTGTCTCATACTTGTACATGTATAAATTATCTTGTTGTAGTGTTCAGGGTGCTAGGAGACGCACAGTTCAGACACGTAATATCCGTCCAATTGCTGATATAGATGAAATCACCGACGAGGCATTACCTGTGACTCGAATTCCAGCCACTGGATTTAAACTACCGATAAGACAGGCAGTCATTGGGCTGGCCGGTAGAGTATTCAAAAAGAGTAAAAGTAAACAGGACTATCAGTCAGTTCCGAGTACAGAAAGTATGGATGATATTAACGAAACGACGCAGCTGTAGCCTTGTGAATCTTTGTTAAACCTCCCCTTTTCTAGTCAAACATACCATGTACTTTATGTTGTATAATATACCCTGTGGTGGGTCCTGTTGATATAATAGTGTTTCAATAGTAATACAAAATGGCAAATACTTTTGAATCTTAATTACAGTTTTTATACAAACCAACAGTGGCTGGCTGCTTTCATATTTGTTGTACGGATGTATACAGTGTCTATATTATTTTGCATGTATTTGAGTGGCTTTTTTGTTAGAAATGTGTAATACATTTTTATAAAGTCAAAGGATGTGGAGTCTTAACTTGTTGAAGTAATGTGGTATATTTATATAGAACAGATATAGAATAGTATGAAGGAGCACCACTTGATACTGATTCAATAATGTTCTTCAGTTTGATTGCTAAGCAGCTTGCTATGTATACATGTCTAGTTAACCAAATCATAAACATGGAGGTTTTGATCAGCACACTTTCAAAATGGCAAGACATGTTTTGACTAAAATATCGGCTTCCCCATTAATTTTTCAGGTGGGACAAAATTACACAAAATTTTGAATAGTTCCAATTTGAAATGGAATGATAGAGATATATATATATAACTTTATTTAATGTGCAATATTAGTATACAGTATGTATGAATATCAGCATCACGCTTTTGTTTTTTTTTACATTGAAAACTTTTGCATGTTTTTCATGCTGTTGCACAGGTACTTAAAAAGGAGAACAAAAGAAGTTATACATCAAGAAAGCGAGAAGAGAGAGAAATGACAAAAAATAATACTGCTAATTTTATTAAAATATTATTGAACATTTCCTGTAGGAAGCAGGATGGCTTAAAAGTGCTGCTAGTAAAACCTGGACACTTGACAAGTACAATAAATTGAAAGGCCTCAGCCATTGGTTTAAATCTAAAGTTATCCTCGCTCCTTTTACGCCACGGCTAACTAGTGAACATTGCATGTAACAGAAGTTGCCTACCCGGGATAATATTGGCGCAAGAAAACTAAGACGAAATCCAGAAACTGAGAGCACAAGCACGTGTTGTTATTGTGCTGTAGCAAAGTTCTATAAACTGTGGTTTGCTTACAGTTTATTGTTTTTATATAATTTTTGTCTTGTGTAAAATAAACAATACCATATCGTATGTATTCCACTGAGTCACCATAAATTGCTAGATGATATGTAGGCCTATGAGATAGAAATATCTACGCCAAACAAGTTTAATTACATTATATTCTATTGATATTCGTGTTAATAGTATAGTTTAATAAGAAATTTAATTTTTTTTTTATATTTATAAAATAAATGTGTAATTAATAATAATATTAATATTAGCTCATTTACAAAAAATAATAATATAGATATAATTAATTCAATAATTATGTTATTTGATGATAGTGTTAGTAAATACTAAATAATTAATAGTTAGTAAAGTAATAACATTAAATAATTATCATTATTGTTCTGTAGTAATTTAAAAATATTAATTTAATTTAATTAATAATTGGGATAGCGTTACTTGCATAAACATAAAGTTGTTTAAGAAAAGTAATTGAAGTTATGTCAATTAATCATTCATGTTCATATTTGATGTTGTCATGATTATGATTGTTACATGTTTATTTATTATTAGGTCATGGTTCTTGACAACTACATTCTCTGAGTCTAATGTGATACATATATATATAGATCTGTGTCAGTTTTTATTAAAATAAATGTTGAGGTCTGGGGGCTGGACAGAGAGATAAAATTTAAATTTTGTAATGGGATATTGTTATTTTAAGCCTATATGAAAAAATTATCCAAGCGAAGTTACCTGACAACAAGCTAAGACAGACTTCTCAAAGGTCACTGTAATATAAAATATTGTTGTGCGCTGACAAATAGCGTGGGGTGCATCCAGTAGGACTACACGACATGCATTAGTTATTGCCTTCATTGTAATTAGAAGTTGCCCTCTCTCAGTGTCTCTTTCTTTCATGAAAAAGGGGAGATTGAGAGAGGACAACTTCTCATTATGATTAATGGCTTACAGTATGTGTAGCCATGACTGTATTGGACCAAATTGTATAACCTTCGATTCTTGTGTATGGTAAATATTTGGGGCTATGACAGTCAACCAATAACATGTATATATAGAAGACAACTCCCGTTTCCATTTTGGCAATGAGCTTGATTATCTCAAATTTCTCCGTTTTTGGCCCTAACACGAGGCTGGAATGGTGTGCAGCAAACAAACCACCAACCTAGTACCAAAACATTTATTTGTTGGATTGCCCCTTTCTTTATGTTTAAAATAATAACCAAAGGTACATGTAATAGAGACTTTCCTTTATTAAATCAACAAGCCAAGTCGCTCCTCTAACAGTTTGCACCGTCAATGGTAATAAAACTATATGTTTTTTGTAAAATGTTGGTGTGAGCGAATATCTTGATGATGAATAATAAGACAAGATGCATTTTTTGTATATTTTTATTGACTCCTAATATTTCGATGTATATCCATACATCATCATCATCACATGTTTTTGTATTTTTCGGAACCCTCAAAAATGTTCTACTGCACAACATGTTTTAATAAACAGCATATATTTGTTATGAATAAGGTGTTGCAAAACATTCCAATTATGTTATATGCACTGCAAGGGTTTTAATAGAAGGTGTGCTGCCCTGGATTCCCCAAGGGGCCTCAGTAGACCCCAGCCTTTGGAGACCCAATTTTCTAAGACAGAAAAATGCTGCCAATACAGGTGTAACTGTAAGACGTAACAGCAAATGTGGTAACCATCGTTGTTTGTAAAAATTGAAGCCCATCAACCCAATAGCCTCAATCGTGAACATGAATCTTGCCATAAATCAAAGCGAATGAAGCCTTCTGGTAGTCGAATTGAGTTAGGCCTATATGGTGTCAAAAATTTATGCAAACTACAGCTTTTTTCAAAATTGTTAGATACCGACCAATGGTTACCTGAAATGTGCGAAAATCAGAGATGCCAGACTCGAGTTAAAGACTCACTTGAGTTAATTCAAGCAACATTTTATGGCTTATTCTAAAGACCCGTAACTTGAATATACAGCTGTCAAAAACTTGTAGCTTGAATTGTAATTCAATTATGGCTATGATCAAAGACTCTCAACTTGCACATCATTATATTGAAATATTCAATAACTCGAGTTTTCATTGGGCAGCTGTGAATTGTAATAAATAAAAATAACCACAGTTATAACCACCAACCACAACCACAATTATAACACATTTTACACTAAAACTGTGACATTTTGCTTTGAAATTTGAACTTCTAACACCATTTCCTAACAAAATTTCACCATAAGCTAAACAATAACCCATTAACTCTATAAAAAGACTCGAGTTAAACAAGAAAAGAATTGAATTGAAACTTGCTTGTAGTTAACTTGGATAACTTGACAAAAACTTGAGTTTCTGGGGACATGTAAATATTTAACTCGTAACTTGAAAGTTTTTATCTGTTACTGAAAGAATTGACTTGTAACTTGAAGAGTCACATCTAAGAGTTGGCTATGGAAACTTGAGTTTCCAAAATAAAACTTGCACACATCTTTGGCGGAAATAAAGTAAGATATAGCAATCGATCACGTGACTAAATGCCATGCCCTATTTCACATTACTGAACATTTAACATTTAGCCTATATGGTGTCAAAAATTTGTACAAACCACAGCTTTTTTCAAAATTGTTAGATACCAACCAATGGTTACCTGAAATGCGCGGAAATAAAGTAAGATATAGCAATCGATCATGTGACTGAATGCCATGCCCTATTTCATATTACTGAACATTTAGCATGAGCATCAGGCCTATTCGGGTATACCAATCAGTAAGTACACTCAGTTTTAGTGTAGTGGTAAAGAGTAGGCTTGAGAGGGAAGCGTTGCAAGCTATTCAAATAGCTCATCATATGTGAATTCTCCTTTGTAATGTTTACCACAGTAGTATCCCTGGTACAAACATCAAGCGCAGAATAGTATTCTTCATTGTATACTTTTCAATGTAAAGGCTTCAATTAGATTCGATACTAAACTGTATTATTTGGTGATCGGCAATTAATTGGAGCATTTCCAATCTATTGCATTACCAACACATGTGGTATCACACGGTGAGTTGTTTGAGTAGCTCGTACAATTTCCCCAGGCCTACTGATTGCCACTACATTGAACTAAACTGTACTTGTACTTTCGGATTACTTTGTACAGTCGGTAGAAGCATTTGATAGTATATTTTGTACTGCCATTTTGTTTTAGTATCCTGCCGAATTATGAGTCAACCTGTGGACACACAGGTGAGTGAGTAGCTATACCTACAATGTTAAACCTTGAGTAAACTGTCATACATGTATACCTTTATTAGATATGTTTGAGTTTGCTTTGGAATCATTCGGAGTGAGGCTCTATTTTTCAAATTAATCGTTGATTTTTGTGTAGTAGAAATGTGTCATATGTTTAATTGGGCTCATAGTTTAAACTTGTGTGATTAATCACAGCTGGGATATTAAGTAAAGGAATGTAGAGTTTGTAACAAGTGTAGACGACCACCAGCCTGGTAGACTCGTAGTGTCTACATTTGCGGATTATTTTACTTTGATATTTTCATGTAGGCATGCTTATCATCTGGAGAAGTTGAAACAGGAAATTCAGATCTTACTCAATTTACGCTAACAGCTGGTAAGTTATGTATAGCGAGTCCTTGTATTTTACCGACTCGGTTGCACCACATGTTTGACATAATTATTAGCCCAATTATATCCTGTAGTCATGGTATCAATGTTTTTCCCTCATGTAGTAAGCATAAGAATTAGTAGGCATATTTTGCAAAGTGAAAGACATTTTTTCTATACAGTTTATATATTACAGGCGGTGACTCTGCAAATGATTCTGCCACCCCGAGCCCATCAACTCGCAAAAGGTACTCTTTTATGTATACTCTTCTGAACAGTCACATAGTCTACTGTGTGTATGATAGATTCAAGTTTTTGGCCCTCATTCTGACTGTCCATTCCTTGTGATATGTTTTCAACTTCTTAGGGAAGCTGAAGACAGCCAGGAGACGGTTTTGTCTCCAAGTTCACAACTACTATTTGACAGCCCTTTGGATCACCAGGGCAGCGATATAAAGTGTAAGTTTGTACTCCATAGCTATTCAATACTATTCGGCTCACTGGTAGCAGTGAATCGTCATTTTTGTGTAATTTGGAGTTGTTTTCTCTTAATGTGACAACGACTATGTAGCTTTTGATAAACACAGATAACACAGATAAAAGTAATACAGGTACTTACATTAAAACATAGACACAGTTAATTTACCCAACCACACGGTATGAAATACAGTACTATACTGCTTTTCCAGATACATGCTGGGCCAAGCACAGCTAGCCAGCTGGTCAGGCTATATAGCCTGACACAGATAGTCTTGGAAGGGCCATTGTTTTCAATAAATCAGCATAAAGCTATATATTTTTACTTCAGTTTTACTGTCTACTGCCCTATTGATTGGTTAAAATATTGCCCATGGTTCATCATATGGCAATTTTAACTAAGTACATGTAGTTAATCAGAATTCTGGGTTTTTAACATTTGAGTCAAATGGACATTGTATCCTGTTTGGTGCAGTGTTTTAATTAACTGTGTACTTCTGCGTGTTATAGTGATCACATATCTTCACAGGTAGTACAATCATTGCAGACCAAGATTCTCTGCAAGACTCTAATTCCCAGGTACATGTATGTTCTGTTACGGGTTTTGGCCATTTTATCTAATATAGTATAATGTTATTTATGCAAGGAATGTTTTGTTGTCACTGGTGAATGTATTGGGAGCAACAGCTGTCTGTTGTTTATTAATTACATGTCACCCCAGTATATACTACATGTACATGTATATAGGCTTATAGATTAGCACTGAGCATCGAACACAAGTATTCATATGGTCTGGAGTAGGTTTATTTGAAATTGTGTATTTAATGTTAAAAATAAGGTTGAGGACCATTATCTGACAACTCTACTTACACTGAGCTTGAAAAATAAGGTTTGCATAGAGATGAACCTTTTTTTCTCCAATGAAAGTAAAAGGCTATCAGCATAAACAATCTGTGTGAAGCATCATTTCATATCATCTCACAACATGATTATTAATATGTCACTTCTTTTACATAGTTGTTTCCTCCTAAGAAACGTGCGAGGGTTTCCCTGGAGTCTCAGAATCAAGGTCTGTTAAATGTTACTTTAAGCTGATATGTTGACTTGCTAAAATGATTACAAACTGTTAAATTGCAAATTGCCAATATAAAACCTGTTGTGCATATGCATGTATATTTCAGAGCCGAAACCCCATTCCTCATTGGACTCGCCTAAACAGGTTAAAGTAAGTACCACAATTATTAAACTTTTGTATTTGTTTATAAAGTTTTGGACCATCAAACGAAGGGCAAGTGCTGTAACAGATATCTGTCTCTAAGCTTTCTTGTAAATGATTTTCTTTGTTTCAAATAATATACATGTACTTCTACATGACATATTATTGTATATTACTTTTCATATAAGATGCAGACCTAAGGTTTTATGGTATATCTGTTGATAGGCACCTCACAGCTAATTACTTGGTTTCATGTTTCCAAGTTGGACAAGTTGCTGTAGATGACTCATCCTCCATGGTCATCGGTGACCTGAGAATGTTTTTAAGCAAAATACTCAGCACTCATCTTTCATATTGTAGACCAAGGTGCTGCCCAATGGGAAGACAATTCAGTATGTAACTTGCATGAAAGGTTACGTGTACTACAATGCGCAAGGTGCTGTGGTACATAGTGAAATGGAAGAAGAGCAGTCGCAAAACTCGGCGCACTCGTCGGGTTATTTGGGTGATATTGGCAGCTCGTCTGGCACATCGTCTGGAAGGTCAGCAGCTTCCCAAGGTATTGTTTGTTAAGCTTGTATGATACTAAGAAGACGCTGAAAGAACGAGAATTGGTTGACTGAGTCAGATTTTTGTTGGAAAATCAAGTGATTACCACAGCCGTTGATTATGAGGGTTGCGCCACCAGGTGTCAACAGGAGGCCATATTGGGCCTGTAACAATGGATTACATTGGTCAAGCTTTTCTTTCAATTGTCTTCATTTGTTTTAAAATGTCCAACATGGCGCATTGTGTTCCCCAGTGATGCAACTCTCACAATCAACGGCTCTGGTGATTACTGCTCACTTATTATAACCCCTGAACAACCCTTTTAGTACAGAAGTGGAATAATGTATGCATTGTTTGTTTGCAATACATGCATTGTTAAATATGTGTAAAAAATATAACACTTAAAATCATTCAACATTTTTTGAATGTCCTGTTGGAATTTGCAGCTCTTGCTTTCATTCAGCTCACTGGCTAACCGACTTTATTTAACATGGTATAACTCAGCCCAGCTCAGCAAGCCAAAAAAACGCCAAACAACAATCCAATGATTCTCGACATGTCCAGCTTTAGATAAAAGATGTACTCCCCATGCTATGTAAACATTTTATTTTACTCTGTTTTGTTCAAACAATGCTTATAGAGAATATACTGAAGGCCCATCGAAGCTATGACGACAACAACTTTCTAAGCCCTGCCGTGCCCAAGTTGAGAGAGACTAACAGCGCCCCTCCTCAGACTGCCCCTAAACCGTCCGAGTTACCAAGGCTGCCTAAACCCAAAAACGTAAAAAGTGTCATTGTCTCTCAGCAAAGGCACCACATCCTTTCATCTGCAACTAATGGTAAGTATGTAACATACAAGCATAACCATGGTAAAAAAAATACTATGTACTAGTCTACTGTTGGGTAACAACTAGAATGACTGCATTTATTGACAATGATTCTATTGATATTCTCAACAGGCAAAGTGGGAAGGTTGGATGAGAACATAGTCCCAGACGATAGAGACACACTGGTTAGTCTACTCACAAGCTATGTGATGTATTACAGAGTTCTTTAGAAAGGAAAAGTACCTTGTGAATTTAGTTTATAGTCTGTAAATGCACATGTTTTATATAATATACTGGAATAATATGTGATATATTGCTGTTACTTGCTACATGTAGCCTGTTGTAGATTACACGTAGACTACTGTAGACTATAATTATGTAGACTTCATGTAGCCTATTGTTGCCTACATATATAATTATGTAGTTCCCAGTTGGCACCGAATTCACATATTTGACATTTGAATAATAACAAATACATGTACTTCAACGTGTTGAATGCTGTGTTTAGAGTTTAGATAAGAATGAGATGCTGGATAGCGAGGACCTTGCTGCCAATGCTGACACTGAGCCATTCCCAGAAGACTCTCAGCCCCCTAGGTATGTACAATTATTCTCCCTAAATAGTTATGAGCCTGTTGATGTCACTGTATATTATCACACTTTGATATATATGCTGACAACGTTATGTTATACTGTACTTTATAGTATAACTCGTTTTTAGGGTGATCCCTCCACGTGCAGCTCCAGTAGGGCGAAAACCTATAACTAGAAGAAAACGGAGGACTAAAAGGTTAGAACTTATAGTGTAATGCACACATAGCATGCATACCCATGTGTATGATGCTTTATCTGTGGAATTATAGAATGGTTTTATTGGAAACATTCCGCTATTTCTTCGATAAGATCTGATCACATGGCACTAATGATTATACAGTGGAGTACTATTTAGTCCACAGAATGAATTGGGTAATAGGAGATGACATCACTGTGTTGATATAAAAATTTTGAAAAGTATATAAGATTTATAATATGTAGCTGCAGTTGGTTTACAGACATCCCACTACTCTATACTGCCTGATAAGTTATACTTGAGGCCACATATCTGACCAATATATCTTACCCATGAGTTACTGTTGGATAACAGGGGACAAGTCTGAGCATGCCTTTGAATATATTACAGGTGAAACTCAAATTTCTTTTAATAACAATATTGTAGCTTATGGCCATCAGAATATCCATACAGATCTGCCCGAAATCTCCCACCACCACACAGCAATGAACTTGCAGCAGGTGCTAAGGTTTTAGCCAAGTGGCCCTCTGATGGACACTATTACTTTGGCCGGGTGGCACAGAAGGCCCCTGGTGTAGATAGGTAAGTGTAGCTAATTATTACAAGTCATTATTGTGTAAGAGCAACATTGCTTATCACTATCATAGCATGTACGTCACTATTGTTACATGCCATAATCATTACTATGCTGTCGATGTTGGTGTAAAATCATAAACACTACAATCATGTAAAAGTCTATGTTTATGGCTGAAACAATCTCAATATGAAATAATTTTTTACTCTATTTTGGTATCTGACTATTATTGTAGATGGCACGTAGTGTTTGATGATAACACGGCTCTAATTCTACCTCAAAAGGATTTGTTAGTCACTAAGTCAATACCGAAGCACCACCCAGTATATGCCAGGAGAGATGGCGAAGATGAGTACCACCCATCAGTTATAAAAGATCTTGATGATGGGTACTACATGGTATCATATGTGGACAGCGAATCTCCTACTGAATACAAGTATGTTATACATGGTTATTGTTAGAGTCGAGTAAACCATATTTACAACTAAATAAGTGCAAGGTACACTGCAGTTTAATGGTAATAAGGAAAACATACATTGAATATAAAATGGAATTTCTTGGCATGCACTGCAACATTATTACTAAATATCAAGCTTTGATAGTCATTGAGCGCTTTTTCTGTGAAAGGTTGTAGCCATTCACAGAAAAATATGTGCTATATCTATGGTCACAGATTTGGAATATATTTATATTCACTTTTCGATGTGCATCTTGAAAAGAAGCAAGTTCATTGTTTTCATGTAAGTGCACTTCTGATGTATTATAACCATGTATAAGTAGTTAGAGTGAACTGCCTGTCTGATGTTTGTAGAGTTTCCTCCGCTGACATCTGTTTAGATGCCAACCAGTTCAGCAATCTAAAGATCTCTCTCTTGTCTCAGCTCAGTTCCTCTGATGAGGCAGACAAAAGTAGAAAAAGCTATCAAAAGCCAGACCTAGTAGAGCATCAATTACCTAGCAAAAGATCTCTTCTCTCTAAAGGTGAGCGTGTTAGAGCCACAGAAAGGTGCTGTAATTTAGTAGTGCTTTTGGTATATAGTATACAATAAGCACAACCATTAGATTATGCATTTGCTGTTAGTTCCTAATACATTTTATATAGATAGGGCAAGAATATAGAAGATTATCTAAGCCTGTGGTAAAATAACTGATCGCCACATTGCTAATTTATATCTAGTGTGTAATAAATCAGGAGAGGTATTCCCTAGAATCAGCCAGAAAATTTGTAAGAGAGGTTTGTTTAAAGTATACAGATTTCTTTACTGTTGAAATGTGAAAATTGCATACTAATATGCTATGCCATCATAGCTGTAGCACCTAAGATGGAAGCATTGCCTGATCCCTAATAATATTGTAGTCTTCCTGTATTCACAAGTTTTAAAATGAGACTGATATTCACACATGCCATTGTAATGTTTCAGAAAAAATGACCAAGTGGTCCCAGTTGTTTTGTGATGTGGAAAAATCACCAGTGAAATCTACAAATCGAAAACCAGCTACAGCAGGTAAGGTACACATATCTTGCCACGCTAATATATAATAAGCAAAATAATATCATAATTCATGGCTTTTTGTTGTATGATTACAACGTATGTTGTGTGTTGCTCTATTTGTGTTTAGCGGCCAGTGATGCAGCTTGTTGCTCCCTTAGCTTTGGAAGCTCAGCCACAACTACATCAGATGTATATGGTGGTATGGTGTTTATGTGTACCCACCTATGTAAAAGTAGCAAACAATTAGAAAGGGTAATGGACAAGATAGAATTGCCTGAGGGGGACGATGAGTCGGCATCTCAAGGTAATTTCAATACCCCAACAGTAACCATCAGATGTTATATTTCTACTGGAACATATTCTATATATTTGTGATGATAGTTTTGCTCTGTACAGACAAAGTTAAAGTTTTTTCTAGCGCATTGAGATGATAGTGCTTGCGTCTATTATACAGCTGAGTATGGGGAAGAAGGGGATATAGATGGAGATACTATATGTGCTCAGATTGAGGCTCTTGGTGGCATGGTCATTGATGCTTTTGATGCTGACACTGTAAGTACATTCACATGGGTATAGTAAGCATATAAATAATTATCATATGCACCATCTATTGAGACTGTGTTTTACAACCTTATTATCATGTTAGAACCAGAGCCAATGAATGGCTATTTTGATTACTTCCACACAATTTTATATTACAATGTACAGTGCAAGTGTGCACAACTCCAATGTACAATATTTGCTAATGTATACATAGTGACTTCCTCTTGCTTTTCATAAAATTTGCTTGTATTTATTTCAGGTTCATGCTGCAAAGAAAATATTTTTGATTTCCACTGGATTTCACAGAACTGTTAAATATCTGCAATGTTTGGCAGCTAACATCGCTCCCGTTTCATACCAATGGGTACGCCACTGCTACAGAATAAAGCAGTTTGTGTCTGAAAAGGATTATCTGCTACCAGCTGGTATTGATATATCAGGCAAGGTGGTAGAATGGTATGTCAACTATTCTTCTAATACATGTAATACATGTAGTTAGTCATACTTGTTAATTATCTGCATATCTAACAGTATACTCATATATTTGCATTATATTATAATATTATAACCTTCTGTTTTTAGTTGAATCCAAACCTAATACATGTCTTCAAGCCGGTCTATGTGTCCCTCACTGGAATATAAAATTATGGTTTAAATTTTGCACAATTACTCGAATATGACCAATGTTATATGGTTGCTGGCACCTATCTCCTCCATCTTATGGGAAGGAAATGTGATACTAATTTGTATGGTATGCGGGAAAGCACCTGTTAGTGTTACAATGGTTTGAGAACTTGACCAAATCCAATTGCATGATGAGTGCTATGTGCCATAATACTAATTGCAACAGAAGGTCAGAAGCCATAATATTTCTTTGCTGCCGGTACCATATCCATGTCCAAAAAAGTCCACAGTACTGACTGAGTACAGTGTAAACATCACACATGAATCAGTGCTTGATGAGGTGTCTACTGTGCAAGGCATGGTATTGTAGGTTATGCAGGTAAATGTCATCTAATAGTATCACTGTTATTGCAGGAAAACTAGAACAGAAAATCAGCCATTAAAGGACATATCAGTTTATATTGCTGAGATACCAAATGAACAGTCATTCAGCTCCAATTGGAAATCCATTCTAACAATAGCTGGTGCAATAGTGTTGCCAAAGATTTCGATAAATTCAGGTATAGTAATCGTTTGTTTTTATCAGCAACTTTGTCATTCATAAATTTACACTTAGCCCACAACGTAAAAAAGTTTTGGCTGGGAATTACAACATTGTTTACTATTATACTTTCATCTCATTTTAACATCAGTTAATTATAAATTGGAGGCCTCAGCTTGGTACTGGTCTGGATGGCTGATGGGTACTCCCAAGCTATTGATTCAATTGATTGCAATTGGAACTTGTAACTGATTGCAATTGGCACTTGTCATCTCTCATTTTGGAACATAAAATGGTAAGTAAAATTCTTTTTGGGTAAACTAAAAGATACTAATTTCAGAATACACCACTGTCTTTAGGTGTTGCTCCCCACTACATTCTAGCCAGACAGGGAGACCTTCCAACATCACTAGTGACCCGTGCTAGGAGATTGCAAGTTCCACTAGTGACTCCGGAATTTATAATCCAGAGACTGATCACAGGATGTCGCCTCGATCCTGGATTTCACCCCACCTTTCAAATCCTTCCATAAACAATTAGTTTGGTTTAGTTATAATCACTTGGTGCTTAATTTTGCATGTCTATTTTAGTTTAATGGCATACTTAATGTAAAGTGTATATAGTACAATGTATTTAGGTATCTAGTGTAAGCAAGTCGCCACTGTATTTTTTCAGTTTTATGTACCCTTGTATCTGTATAGATTGTGGTATACTCTTAGTTTAGTTTTAAGCATATACACCTTTTTTTCAACTGACTGTTTATATTTTACCAATAATATATCAGAAAGCATAACTATAATATACATGTATATATATATATAAAATCACCTGTGATACTCATGTTTTGAATTGTAGAACATATTTACAGCAATATACCAAATGGCTCGGTGAGAATATCTAGAAGATATCATCATCAGGAGCATCCAGATCCGTGTACTGAATGAGTTTCCTTCCACTACAACAAACAAGTCATAAATAATATAACATTATTGCATAAGCTACAGATTGTGGTGGGTAAATACTGGCTACGATGTAGATTTTAACATCAAACCTCCTATACGTTTTTGTAATACATCGACTTACCCAGAGCCGAACCTGTTATGTCCCATTGGAGGTCTCCTGAATGCATCCCGGTTGTTGTAAGGATCTGGCCGAGGACCATATCCACCTCTGCCTCCACCAACTGTAATAGAAAAAGATTCGTCTTTAAAAGGGTGAAGCCCAAATCTTGTAAAATACAAAGTAGAGCAGTAATGAATACTGGCAAAAGTGTATTATATAAATAGCACTTACAGTGATCGAATCCTCCCCTGAAACCTCCTCTAAAGCCACCACCAAATGGAGGGTGACCCATCATAGGACCACCAAAGCCTGGCGGGCCGTGGGGAGGCCCCATATCACCTTGTGGAGGTCTTCGAGGTGCTCCACCACCGCCCTTAGCTGTGTTACTGGGGTGTTCTGGCAACTGTGGACGTTTTGCATCCTCCAAATACGCGTTGAAGTACATGGCCTATAATACATTGACACGGACAAGGTAAATCATACTTAATAAAAATAAATATTAAATTGACCAATGCGCTTGCCCACTGCCACAACAGTGCAAAGTCGCCACTAGCTTATTGTAACACTCACCTCTGTCTTAACCTCGTCGATCTTTTCACTGTGTTTACTAAGAATGTGTTTCCTGACAAACTCTGGCCCTTTGAACTTCTTACCACTGAGAGGACATAACCATTTATCCTTGCCCAGCTCTTGTGTGTTGGAGGTAATAAACTTCTCCACCTCAGTAAACATCCATTCAGTTAAGGAAAACGATAATGGACAATGAGAAGTCAGATGCTGTACAAGTAAAATAATTATAGCTCAGACGCAGCACACATGCAATGTACGTGTAGATGCTGTTTATAAATACATCATAGGTATCTAGTGGATGTCAATGTAAGTAAAGGATATGCATCAGCATTCTTTCTGCCTAGTTTTAGACTTTCTGCATCATCCAGAGTTCTTTTCTCATCTGTGAACTGCTTTACTTTATTCTCAAAGTGGTTGATAAAGTCGTTCACTAAAATATAAACAAATATTGCCAATGTGATGAGATTACAACATTGCAACAGTTTGTAGTAAAGGCTACTTTTTGGTAGAGAACCAACACATCAGACAGTATTAACATATTATACGTACTCTCTGACTGAGTTGGTAGTTTGGCAGGTATCACACCTCTGGCATGTACAATACCACATCTGTGTGGCATCTCATGCTCGTTCGGGTATTCTATGCCATTGTAGAAATCAATGGAGTAGACTATCCGCAGGTACCACACCAGTCGGTCTAACACGGCTATCATCTTATCATCTTTCTCAATAGACAACTCCTTCTTGTCATTCTTGGTGCTATCAGCTACCTCTCCTTCATCACCTCCTGCATACAAACAATTGCAGATGAAACCTTCAATGCGGCCATATATAAGAACAATACCAAATTAGACATGCACCAACAAAGTGGTAGCGTCTGTACAACTACTTTCCACTGTACACATTTTCTATACTATATTAAAATGTGATGGTATCATAACAACAACAAAATTAAAGACCATAAGGCCAGATATTATTTCAGAGTTTAGACATTTTTACATGTAGCTGTTTTTAACGTTTTAAGTTGTCTTCCCTTTCTAAACTAAATTTCATAATTAATACAGAAGACAACTCCAATCAATTGTGCGACTATGCTCTGTCATCCATGATTATAGACATCACAAATATTATTCATTATATTCTCAGTTGGCAAATAAACTCTACAACTCTGCTATTGCTAACCTCCCAAAAGTTCATCTTCAATGTTTTCTTCATCAACCAAATAGTCGGTTATTCCGTTCATCACTGGGTTCTGTGAAATTAGTCCAAAGGCCTACAGCAAAACATTAGATCACATTAAATAGAGCAACACATGTCACAGCTAACATTAATACTGGGAACGACGAACACTGCCACAGCTAACAGTGCAAATTATAATTCAGTAATTTCTCTCACCTCTTTTCTCACATCTTTATCCTTGGACTCAGATGGTTCTGGACTCCAAGTTGACCACCGGGTATCAACATTCTGTATGATTTTAGCTGCTAACTTTATATACGTTTTTATGGCCTGCTTGTGATTAACCAGACCGCTGACAGGCCGAACTCGCTGCTTTAAATCTCTGTTCACAATTGCACGTAGTTCACAATCTCTCAGCTAAACAAATGAAATTAGATTTACTCATTTAGTCATGAGATGACCCAGGGGCGGATATAGGAAATAATCCAACACCAGCCTATTTTCAAGAAGTCATGAATTTCACGCGTCTGAGGGAGTTAATACAAGATAAGCGTGGAACATGAACATGCATGGGTACAGTCTACACATGTAACAGAACTATTACAGCATTATAAAATGACTGTACTGCCTGAGCTAGTAAATAGAAAATGAATTGAAGCCTAGATATGCATAGTGATAGTTTACAGAGCACAGCTAGTATTGCATGCTTGATTGAACACACGCCTAGGATGGTGGCGTGGGTGCCTATAGCCGCCCCTGAGATGACCATACAATTAATCTATCTACAGTCAGAGCAGGTTTAGTAGGCAATATAACCTGATCTTGCATGATAAGAACATCAAATCCAGGAGACAAGAATTACCAAATGATTGGTTTCCACTGTTATATATATCAATGTAGTTCGATTCAGAATATAGAATGTAACTCTACATATACAGGTAAGGTAAGCCAATTTGCAAACATGAACACAGCAGCAGTCTGGCATGTTGAAAATATACATGACAGACAAGCTTACCCTGATATTATTGAGATTCCAGCAGATATCTTTGATGTTGACTGACTTGTTGAATGTTACCCAACCTCTACGGAAGAACTTTCTTTCAGACTGAGGATCTTGGAGGGCTACTCGCATGAATCCAGGGTATTTGGAACACATCTATAACAACAGCATACTAAGTGAATTATGGTCTTAGACTCTAAAATATTTACAATACTAAAACATACCACACTAATATAAAACAAAAGCACATATATATTTCTCTCATTGTTGCTAGTAACACGTTGACCAACGGGCAAGTGAAACAGTAGGATACTTACAGCCTCCACCTCTTGTTTGGTTATGTTTGGTGCCAGGTTTCTTATGAAGATAGACTGAGTACGATGAAGAGACTTTCCATCTATTTCACCAGCTTCCTTCTCATCCACTTCGCCACTTTCTTTCTCTACATAATGAATGTACAGAAGCTTATGCATATACAGGGTAGGTGGGTAGGTAGGTGGGAAAGGTACAGATTTTACCACATTGTATGCAAGGGCAATGGTGCTATCTCTGCACCGTTTCCTTTGTAGCATATATATTTATATACATGTATCACACCATTGATTACTAGTCAGTGCAAGACCAAGCTATACCTGGGGCAGTTGCGGCAGCAGTTGTCAAGTCAGCAGCGGCTATTTTCTCAGGCTTCTCCTCTCCGTCCTCCAGGTCACTGTCATCATCGCTGTCACTAGATGAGCTGCTGCTGCTGCTACTAGAGCTACTCGAGCTGCTCGAGTCACTTCCGGAGTCATCATCATCTGAATCCTTTCCTCTCTTCTTCTTTTTCTTTGCCTTCCTCTTCTGTTTCTTGGCCTCTTTCTTGGCCCGCTTCTTATCCTACAAACAGTTTTTTCACATTACCTTTCAGATCAACTACACACGTATCACTAACCAGCAGAGAATGAGCGATGAAACTACTATATATGTATACATGCATTATCTTCAGCTCGGGTTGATTTTAAAGTTATCGCGTAGTCAGCAAATCATTGACATCTAATACCATTTACATACTTTTTTGCTGAGTGGAGGAGATTTGGGGGCGGGTGTGGCGGCGGACTTTGGCTTATCAGCTGCTTTGGATGTATCAATTAGTCCAGCCAGAGTACCTTTAGACTCTACCTCACTTTCCTCTTCATCTTCCTTTTCAGCAAGCTTTTCCAGCAACTCCAAATCTTCTTCGGTTCCTCCCTCCATCAGCACAACGGCTATTATTAAAAGGACAACAACCAATAATTACAGCTTCCATATCCCAACATTATTCATCTAGTGCATGGGTGGGCAACCTTTTTGAGCCGAAGGCCACTTTTAGATGGTAATGTCATAAGAGGCCACCATCACCTTTAACTTTTAATGACAAAAAATGTTTACCTCCCTATATCACCGTTTGTCAAGGTGCTAATGCTCATCGTAACATGATTATTCTTATGTTGCTTCATATCAATATTTCATAAATTGAATATTTATTAAAAATGTAAAAACTCAACGTCGTCCAGTTATTGCAATGACCGTTTTATTCACCTTTAATTATCCTCAAACGCAAATAAAAACGGGAAGTAGTATACATAGAAAGCAAGATTAAGATATTGGTACCATGGTAATAGCAGTTTATATTTAGATGGGACTCTTTTAATGGGATGTTTGGCATTGAATGCAATCCATTATTTGAATGTACCTGGCGTAATGTCTGTAGCAGAAAGGGGGAGGATGTCAGACTATAGAATACATACAATTTTTTTATTTTGTCAACAACAAAAAGGCCGCATCAAATCAGCGAAAAGGCCGCACGTTGCCCATGGCTGATCTAGCGCAAGAGGTGTATCAGAGTCATTATGCAAGAATAAGTTTGTTATAAATAGAACATTCTAGAGCAAGATGTCTCCCAGTATATGTAACTTTAGTGCATGGTCGATGGTTCGTTGAAACTACAAATTAATCAACATGAGCTTATGGTCTCGGTGTAATACAACATGTATATTGGGTTACGGTAACCACTAACTATCTGGAAGTATTACTGTTCGATTCAATGCATATACATGTACAATGTACTCCAGAACCATTATCTAAACATAAAATGTTTAAGGCGACTGACCAGAGTTGAGCAATTTAATGATTGGTTCCCTGTTATCGATATCCAGTGGAGTCCCATCAATCTTCCCCATTGCTAGTAGCTTTTCAAAAGCCTCACGACGATTTTTCAAGTTAGCCTTGAGCTCGGTCTTCCTTTTACCACCGTCTTCGGGGTGGTACTTCATTTTGAACCTAATTAGCAGACAAAATGAGTACATCATCAAATTAAAGGCTGGATTAGCCAGGGTCACAACTTTTAACACTCCTAGCATAATCTCCTCTAATGTGATGTCAATTTATACAGTGTACATGATTTGAACTTGGGATTCTAGAATCATGACCAAACGATGTATGGTAGGTTTATGGGAAGGTGCACTTAAAGCGTTTGAGAACTGAATAAGTGCTATACATCATTGAAATGCTCAAAAACAGCATTTTTCAATGAAATTATGGAGTTGTCATTCCAAATGAGCCTTTAGTTAAGGAGTTGGGGGTGCCAAGGGTCTCCAAAGGTCTCTAGGGATTTGTTGCCTCTACCACATTTTTAGACCCTAGGTGAAAACCAGGCCTGTTATAGGGGCATTACTGTAAGCTGATATTGTTGAGCAAAAACACTGTGGTGAAAAGGGTTTTTGACTAATTACTTTAGCTGCCTTGGAATTTCAATAGTGAGGCACAGCATAGGTACTTATGTTGACAAGGCCTACTAGCTATACTACAATGTAAGAGTGTAGGTGGTCATCAATCATCACTGTGTCACAGTGATTTATCAGAGCCTGCAATTTATATGTATGTGCTATGCTCTATATGCCTATTCTAATCACTCTGTGCTTTGAGAATGGCTATTTATTGTTACATGTATTAATTAGCCACACAGGACTTGGGTGAGAATGTGCACTTGTTACAAGCAATCACATGCAAACTTTTATTTCAACTACCACTGTATTCCTTATTTGTACATCACTGTGGTCTGTGTGTATGATCTTGATATAGCCAGAGTTTTCCATAGGCATACAAGCCAAAGGAATACAATATAGTAATCCATTATATAAATATGGTGACTGGTAGCTCAAACTACCAGCCTACCATCATGATAACACTATTCATCAGGTAGGGTACAGACCATAGGGAAGAGGATTTAGGCAATTATTATTTAAAACACCCAAGTCAAACTTGAGTAGTCATCAGTATTAATTCTCGTTCATAGGGCAATGTGAAAGACAACTTGAATGAAATTGGACTGTAGTAGCACACTACAATGTAAATTATCTTTGACACTTGACACAATATACATGTTCAGAATACAAAAATGTATAGCAATTCTTATTAGTGTGTGGGTTCAAGTGGGGGGGGGGACACCTATCTAAAGCATGAATTTGCGACTGTTCGAAACAGGACGTTTCGAAACTGAATAGTTCAACACTGGACAGTTCAAAACCTCTAACCCCAAATACCAGATTTCACTTCATTTTTTTTTAAATATTATTCTTTACTTGAATAATTAAAATTAATGATCTGTGAGTGTGTTCCTCTTAATGCAATCTACACAGTTTTGAACTGTCCTGTTTCGAACTGACCGGTTGTGAAACGGTCCTGTTTCGGACTGTCTTTTTCGAAATGTCCCTTTACCCTAAAGCACATGGGGGTTATACAATTTGAAATTCATCCACACCACACTGTTGTAATTTTTGACTTCATAATGCCTACATAGTTATATCTATCAATGTGTAGTACAGTCAGTAGTCACAATAATAAGACCTGTGTTCCCTCTTACACTGCTTGTGAACTAAAGCTGTGGCCTAGGCTATGGGCTGACCACCCAACAACAATTAAGGATCTAATGCTATAAAAATTCCTCTACTACTGCACCTAACAGCACAATTGACAGCCATCAGGCTATGGAACACTTTAGTGTCCACTGCATGTGCAAGCATATCCCATTATTTATACAATGTAAAATACAATACATTTGTAAATGAATACATCCATGTACACCTAATAAATAATTATATGTTACAATCTGTAAATATTTATAAGTGTAAATAAAATGCTAATGTGTTATAAACTAATAATAAATGATAATGTTAATACTATCATCTAGTTTACAAGAATTTTCATAATTAGCATTTAGCTACCTAAAGCTACCAAGCTTTCATCTTTTTGAACATTTACTCATAATAAAGCAAGGTTATTAGGAATTAGAGGTGGCTATTCAACAAGTGTCAGTACAATCCACTATGACACAAAATCCAATGTACATTTACATGTATATGTACATAGAAATATAGACTAGTGCCTACATGTGCCACCTGATATTGTTAATGTATTATTAGAGTTACAAACGGTGAGCTATGCACATGTAAGTAGGCACATTTGTGCATTGTATAAATATGCAACAACAGGACACTGTATAGACGGAGGTTTTGCGAATAATATTAATAACTTGTAGTGACTGGAAATACAGTGATATTGCATACAGTTGTCATTCTACATGTGCATATACTGTATTGTAGTCTGTCTAGTCGCTATACTTCAGCATAGCATGCAGCAGAGCCATTGAGTATGGCTCTGGCATGCAGTAGTAAGAGGAGACAGTGGTAGGGCATATCATATCTATTCTACTTGGGCTAATTAGTGTTTGTAGCCTATGCTGTATTCAAAGTTCATAGGTCATTCAACATAGGATGACAGAATTTTGATTAATGGGTTTATCATTAATTACTGTAATACCCCTATTTTTGCAACAAAGTTTTGAGTTTTTGTTGTGGGCATAACTTCAAGTTACAAAATTAATATATGTATTCTTTTAGTTTCAACTGTGAAAATGCATTTTACTGGATTGACAACTCCAACATTTGAGCAAGTTCGCCTGATTTTTAGCTTTCTGTTGATATACAGCACTTGTTCAGTTCTCAAACGCTTTAAAACAACTAGGTTCAATAAACAGCCATATACATCTAGGCTACCAAACATATGCATTTAGTACAATATACTGTAGTACATGTATGTTCTACCAGAAATCCAACACCAATTTCAGGTGTCAGAAACCCTGTTTACAGTAGTTACAGTCTACCATTTATAACAAGAAAAATAATGGGCATTATGCTAAGAGTGGCAGAAATTATGGATACATAATGTATAATCACAATATGAATGTTTTTGATAAAGCACAGAATGGAAGCGTCTCAATAAATGGGATATGGCTGCTAAAGCTCTGCCCATAACACATAGTTGGAAGCACAATTTGTACAAAGTTCTGACTAAGAATTATATTTCCTTGAAATTGCCAACATTGCGTTATTAGAGATTTTCAATATGACCCAAAATAGCTGTCAGAAAATGCCATTTTCATTGATCAATCAACCTGTATTATAACAACTTACAGCTGTCATGCAGTGTGAACTAATTAGCATAAAAACTACTAGTATCGGAGTTGTCTGCTGTCGAGCCAGCTAACTATTTCTAAATTTTAAGTGTAAACCATTAGTCACGCATGACAGTGGAATTAAGTTAACATGTTTGATGCCAGACACTATTTCCCATCTGCATGTGTTTGCTAAAACAATACAGTTTGAACAATTGAAATCATATATGTGCCACAACTTTTGTAACCAAAACAAATACAGTACAATCATGGAGTTTTATCAGCATGTACTTACCGCTTTAGGGTTATGTGCATCACATACAGTTATTATTTTCTGACTGACAGTATACTATTTAAGAAGATAGTCAGCCAGCAATCATGAAATTGATTATAGTGAGGGATTTGTAAGTACAAGTATTGCAGAAAAACTGGTAAGCAAGAAAAAAGCTTCGGTGGTCAACCTGGTATAATATTCTGCCTTGTGCGCAGTCATTTCAGGCTACATTGTGCGTAGCTCAATGCTGAATGGTGACATTGTGCGTCCCAAAACATAATAAAAAGTAAAACAATAGTCGTTTCTCAATAATAGTGTACAACTGCCGCACAAAAGATAGATAAGGGGTTGTGGGAATGTATCGACGCTAAACCATGCCAACTCCACACCTAAATGTGTAACAAGGTAATATTAACAAGTGAAAACATTCTTTTGAAACCTGCAACACATCAAACTTAGAGTAAGACAGAAGAGATGTATCATACAATTTGTAAGATAGTGATATGTTGCATGGTATTACATAGTATACATTATATAATGTAATCTACACCTACCATTCCTCCTGTTTGTGAGCCAGAAAGTACTCATTCAACTGAGTCCTTTTAAAGTCAAGCTTGTATTGGTTGTATCTTTTCACAGCCTCTTCCTCGCTAATACTGTCATCCTGCGAAGATAGGAACTGTTTGAAGGGTGTCATTGGAGGCTGACATGGAAACTCAGGATCTGGAACAGGAGGTCTAGGAAACGGTCTGAAACATAAAAAATTGTAATTTCGGTCGATTCATAATAGTCGGTAAAACAGTCACCTAAATATAACTAAGACAGAGGGCACAAAGGAATGAATGCACAGTATAGAAATACATATAGGCCTCAATGTATACAGCGTTTAGATTGAAAACTAACCTGTTCATTTGATTTCCAAACCCACCAGGTGGGTGCTGCTGAGGAGGAAGATGATGCCTGAGATCATGACCCCCTCCACCCCAGTTACCGCCGCCGCCACCACCACCACCACCGCCACCACCAGGTCCATATCCACGATCCCCACCGCTAAAGTTCCTTTCGTGGTTACCACCACGCCCATAACCAAAGTTCCCATTCTCCCTATCATCCCTATGCAAATAAAAGGTTTAAGTGGATAAGATCAAATGACATGAGTAGCAAACTATAGAATACTAGAAGTTTATGTCACTCACACTAGGGTTTCTGGATTCGTTTTACCCACATTTGAAGTGAATCGCACACCTCCTAGCCTGGGGCCAAATTTTAGTTGGTGGATACCAACCATTACCACGTATTTTATTATCTATACATTGCACATACCAATCCCTTCTCATTCTCTTCTGTGGAGGACTTTGACTGTATCTATCTCTTTGCCTACGATTGTCCCGGTAGTTGTCATTATCGCGTCGGTTCCATGGACTATGCAACATATTCACAGGTATGTATTTATACCGGCTTTGTATTGCAGACATAGACAGGTTTGTATGAAAGTGTTTACATGCATGTTTACGGTAATGATGGAGCAAACTATTGAATAACTTCCTATCTATTGCAGATGGCAAAATACGAAAAACATCTATTATGCTTGGTGCTTATCATCCAAGCTTACTACTAATTTGAACTTTATAAAGTTCTTATTTAATTACTTATGGCGGATGTTATAAACCTTACCCATCGGAACGAGTTCGGCTTCTATCGGAATTATCCCAAGAGTCTCTACTACCTCTTCTATCTCTGCCAGAGTCAGTAGGTCTTTCACGCTGAAATTTTTCTCTTCCTGACCTTCTACTATCAAACTCTTCGTCACTGTCACCCATAGCGAACTATAAAACCTAACAACTTAAACTACGAAGCATAAATGTCATTGAAGTTTAGTGATGTGGCTAACCACTAGAACTAATGAATCACTTATCGATTGGATAGCATAGCATAGTTGCGAATTCAAATAATTGTTATTGCAAAAGCAATAATCATAATAACAACAGAGCATTACAGTGACATCCAATTCTTATTCTTTTTATAGTTACAGTGCAGGCTACATTACAAATCGAAACCTATCGTTATTTTTATTGTAAATTTTAATTTGAACTCATCAAATTGAGATTTTATTTCACTAATTTTATTAAATTTAAAAATAATATAATAATAATTAAATAGTAATATAGATAATTATACTAATAGAACACACTCAGAGATAGGTTGCAATAATTATAAACTAAAGGACTAGACTTTAGTAAATGGTCAAGCAGAGAGAGTGTTAATTAAAATTAACAATAATTAAAAATAAATAATTAAATTTAAAATAAAATTGCATTAATTGTTTAATTACTAAAAACAATTTTAATTACAAATAAATATAATATAATTATAAAAAAACGATAGAACTTAAAAGCCAAAGGAACGATGATCATGACGACCATGATGATGAGATGATGCTTGATCAAATTAATTCAAATTCAAATTCAAATTGATTAAATCAAGGAGTAAGTATAGTAAAGTATTAATTATCATTAATCATAATTTAATTATGAAGTATTGAATTTAATACAATTTCAGTATTATTATACTGCTCCTCTCCAAATAAGTGCAGAAGCAAGAAAATACAAAAACTGCCATAAAACAAAGTTCTTAATCGAAAGCAAAGTTTAAAACTATATCAAAGTTCCTATAAACTTTTATTATCTACATGTACATGAATGTAGGAACTTTGTTGAAAGCGCTCTCGGATAACGTGCACACGATTGCGCATGCTTGTCCGCACGACCACTCACAAAGAAGTACAACCGAAAGCTATATTGATCATAATTAGAAGTTGTTCGCCCTTTTAAACTAAGAGAAGACAACTTTTAACTCAGATCAATCTTAGAGTGCCCATAATACAAAATGTAGCTTAGTGCATTGCTAATGATATCATGCCACTGACGAAGATAGCTGAAGGACAGTTTTTGGCCTGAGTGTCCGATACTTCCTTTCACTGTCTTTGCCATTGATACCAAATACAAAAGTTGTGAGTATCTTTGATCATACTACAGTGTATGGAGGAAACAAAATAACCCTAGAAAATAACTTGAGTTGCAATCTAAGAGCTGCTGCAGTTGATCAACTCTATGCTCTCCTGCCAGAGCATGTTCGTCAAAACTAGTGAAACTTCAGGATTTATTTACATCCTTGTATATTCATCTACATGAAATACACATTATGTACTGTACATGATTAACTACCTTTGTAATAGGTCATTGTATACACATACATGTAGATAGACTTACATTATGCAACAGACTACTATTAATTCAGCCTACTTTTTGAATTTGGACTATAAGCCTATTTTGAAAAACAACAAAGCACACTACAAGATATAGCAGTCACACAAAATATTACATAAAGCTGTAATTTACATTGCAGAGTGGCACATTATAAAATATAAAGAAGGTTATCTATAGAGCACATACATATCTTACGTACTATACATGTTTATATTACATTTTTACAAAATTAAGTAATATTATTAAATGTCAAATTTTAAGGAGCGAAGAGATCTACAATGCATTAAAGTCGAAACTGGTAAACTCTTTTTGGAAGTTCTTAGCTAAAGCTTTTTCCTTTTCCTTGCCAAGAGCACAGTTTCTCCAATCCACCTTATCTGGTTGGTTTAGAAGAGCTTCGTCAGCTAACACTTCTCTACCAAACTGAATAGGAAAATTCTTTTGAATTCTGTGAAAGAGTTTTTCACCAGTAGGTAACTCCACATAGAAGTAGGTTTTCCCTGTAAGAAGATTGTACAAAGAGTATAATAATAGTGCCCATCAGAAATAACAATTATTTTAGTTTTTGATCCCTACAGCACACTGGTTAGTCGTTACAGGTGTGTATTTAATCTTTTACCTGCAGGAACTATTTCTTTCAAGTCTGATCTTTCAGGTATTTCTACCAGGTCAAGGCCCAGTTGTTGGGCTGTGTCCATAAACACCTGCATGCATCTTTCAGCCTTCTCTTTCTCTATGGGCACAGTCTGTATTTGTGTGTGGGAAGATTTGAAATTCCTTTCAAAGAAGACAGGAACTTTTCCTTGAGACTTGTAAAACTTCTTCAATGCCACCTTATACTTGCCAATTTCCTATGAAATTCGATATAAATAATAAATAAATAATAATAAATAAATAATACACTGTATACTCATAATAGGTCTACACAAGACTCACATCATAAAGCAGATCAACAAAATTGTAAATAATGATTATTATATTACCTCCAATACTTCATCAGAACATGTAACCAGTGATTGATAGTGGCCAATGGGTAATATCAATGCATGCTGGTCATGGAGGCCACCTTTAGCCAATGCCACATACACCGAAGTTCCCACACTGACAACCAGATGTTTCTCAACCTCAGGACTTCCTAAGCAGAACCAACATGGTCCTTTTGGCTTAGGAGGCTCTGAATTTCTCTTGCTGCCTGGTTCATCGCCATGTGGTCCACCTATAATAGCAACACCAGCATTCCAATTAAGTTGAGATTTTGCCGTATATGACAGACATGCATAAGACTAGTATCATCCGAGTTGTGTATGCCCACCTTTCCACACAAAAGACGTACCTTGAAACAGGGCGCTGCAAAACAGCTAATGTGCATAAGAGATTCTATATCAAATCATGGAGTATTCGAGCAACACTTGCAAAAATTCAAATGGCAACTTCTCAAATAAACCATCAACTCTTACATATCTAGCCTATGTGTATATCATATAACACCTTACCACGTCGTTTATTACCAGCTGCAGGTGATTCACCATAGAAGAAAGTGTTTCTCTCCGGAGCGTTGTTATGACTTTGATCAATCTGGAGACTTTGCTTGCTGTATGGGCATTCCGTTGTATCAACAGGTTGTTTGTGTAATTCCTCGCCATCAATGTGCTTCATTGGGACAACATTGAATGCATACAAATACTTCAACTTCTCTTTGTTCCCAACGTTTGCAAGGGCTACAAATCGTGATACATGACTCTGATGACCTGTTAATAGTTTGTGGTTTCTATATGGGTTTCTTTCATATGATATTCCTTCCAGTCCTGAAAAGTGATAGCGAGGTTTTAGCGCCAAAGCCAATTGCGCTACATTATCGGATGCTCCTACAGGCTGCTGCTTAAGTTCAGTACCATATGTACTAACCCCTTTGGGCCAAACAGAGGTCAAAAGAACATCTATTCCTTTATAGCCGGGAGAGTTAAGAAGTTTTGATTTTAGGCTAATCACATCAGACTTGGAAAAGTGTGAGAAATCATCTTTATCACCCCCATCTTTACCACTCAAATAACCAACTGTCAATCCTGATGTACTTGTGAATAATCCACTTTTTCCAAGATATGTCACATTAGGGCACAGTTCACCACCATCATCGTCCATGAAGTTTTGTGCATATTCATCATCATTGCACCCTTTAAGCAGAATGACAGAATGCTTATATTAATAATATACCCATGTAGTAGTTAACTTTCGTATCAAGTGAAACTCATAAAAGTATATACACATACATGTAGCATGTGCATAGTCTATAGCTTTCATTAGCCTGCTGAATTTTGTATACATATGTGCAATGTAGGATGACAGAAGTATATAAAATGCTTAGGAGCTTAATGGCTCATATTACCTGAAAAAAACATGGCCACAAAATTGGATTGTGACCTTGCTGTGTGCATTACCTGTCATGTTAATCAATCCATTAGATCTACTTTGTGATGACAGGTTCTTCACAGTGTGAACTATAAGGCTGCTCACTCACCTAGTACATAAGTTGTGACAGGCACCTCTTTCTCCCCATCTTTATATGGGATCCACTGAGTCATATCTTTTCCAAAGAAGTTTCCAACACAAAACAACATATCAAACTGGCCCATCTTGGCTTGAACAGAGCTTATGCGGTTAAAGAGGGAATTAAATTTTCCATTAACATCTCCGCTCACAAACACTTTCAAACAGCGTTCAGGTGCTGCCATTTGAATCTTCTCACAAGTGGAAAGCTACCGAAAATGCTGCAAAACAACAGAAAAGTAAAGAAAAGTCATCGAAATTTTTAAATACTATTAATTCAAACTGAAGCATATTCATGTTTTTGGTAACTGATAGTTAGCAAACATTATACATATCATCAATTTGAAGCAAATTACTACTTATTTGCTGCTATCAGCAAGAACCCAGGTTCGAGCCCTACCAGTCATGAGCCAACTGAAGTTGTCTACTTCTGCAAAACAACTCCAAAAAATATTTTCAGTAGTAAATAACTGGAGCAGCTAAAGCTGGGTGATATTGAAAACTACAAACCCAATAACAACTTTTCTCAATAAATATAAATAAGAAAAACACTCAGATTTCTGATGTTCCAATAATTTAACGAAAGTAGAATATACTTAGATTGGCTGAACGTTAGCTCTACTCTAAATATGCTAATAAAATGCAAAAATGGGGACTGTTTAGTGTTATTTTTCGAAAAAAAAAGAGTTAAGTATACTCTTACTGAAAATACTGGACTGGTTATTGCTAATTAAACTGATTTGATTGCTAAAAACCTAATAGCAGCGTCTCTATTTATCAGCTCACTACAGTACAGTATATATGGCACTCTGTATAAGCGTTGTAAAAGGTGAGAGATACCCAATTGAACCCCAGAAGAGAAGGGGGTACGGGTTTCGCAGTTAGTATTAGCAACTGATTTAGAATTTTTCACTTGAATGAGTGCTAAAATCAAAATTTGGGTTAAAGGCCAGTCCCATATATTAGCCCACAAAGCCGGAGATGCAAGGTTCATTCAGAAAATCGATGGCAATCCAATTCATCAGTTTTTTTATTTGAATTTGGATTTCAAAGGTATTCTGATTCTCATGATTTTGTTTCCCTTCATAGTCGCAATTTTCATGGAAGGACGTTACGCCTGTGTTCCTACTATATTATAGGATATATGTTCAGCTGGCTGAATTAACAACATGCAGATAGGTCACGGTGTGTTGTAAGTAACATATCACATGCTATAGATTTTTGCTGAGGTCAAGGCCTAAAATCTATAGCCGTTTGCAGTCACCCAAATGGTTGATTTGTTATGTATGGTATATTAACACTTTTGTAATTTAGAGCGTTAGCTTGGTACATACTACATAATCATGCAAAGATCCTAGTAACTTTGGTATACAGTCATGTATAAATAACATCGCTGCTCTCATTTAATTACATGACTCCATGCTAGGAGCTCCGGTAAGATTCATGTTATACAGCACACTTGGCCACTGAACTACTGTATAGTTGATTATTAATTATATCATAGCATGTTGTCCAATGCGATAACATAATGCTCTACTACTCAACTCTATGAAAAATTTCAATAATATAATATTAAACATTAATTAATATAATTATTATAATATTATAATAATATTAAATATAATACATAATAATTTAATATAATTATAGTAAATATAAATAATTATTATTATTTTTATAATATAATTATAATATAATAGACAATACATACATGTAATTATAATAATATAATTCTTAATTAATAAACATGTTTAATTATTAGTATTGGACTTAGTATAAACATAATTATGGAATAATTAAAATTATTAATATTATATTATCATAACAAGACTATATAAAAGGATGATAGGATGATGATTAATTGTTCTTTACAAAATTAAAATAAAAAAACAATAAATAAAGTTACATATTTTATTTAATTTATTGTTTTTTTAAATAAAATCGAGATAAATAAATGATAATATAATTATTATCAATACAACCCTGAGAATTGACAACTATAAAGGCAAACTGGAAGATGAAACTACGCATAATATGGTAGTCCTACTTGAATTGTATCATTATATGAAGTTCATAGTAATAATGAATGGGATAATTATGCCAAAGATATGCTATGAAATATAATGAAATGCCATACCACTGGCTTTTGCAGCTAAAAGTTCCAGCTTGGGAATGCTCACTTGGTACAGGTAATTGCCGCTAGGTATCTAGGAGTTGCCTCAAAATCAGAGCATGAATGGTTGATAAATACTTGTACATAGTATAATGGCTATATCACCTATATCAGTCACTAGAGTAAATTATACAGTGAACGAACCAGTGGGATATGTATTGAGGTGTTGTGGGTATCTCAGTTTAATCTAATCACCACATACCCGCACATTATTTTTTGGGGAAGGGAATCCCGTTAGCATATTATATAAAAAATACTCATTGCCATAAACTTACTGTTTACTGAAATATGTATGTAGGCCCTATACATTTATGTGCTAATACTTGTATATTCAAAGTATAACCGGTCTTAGGTCATGGAAAGTATCTATTTTAATCCAGCAATAAGCCTACACATCCTAGTACCATTAATTCTATATTTAGGAAGTAATTATTGATTGATTAGCATTTTAATCATGTTATCCACAGTAACTAATATACAGACATGTAAATATAATACCCTATGTGACCTGGAACTTTTAGTAATCTAAACACTGCCCTTCACTAGTTGTACCACAGCAGTTAATTTTTCAAGGAGTGTTTATGAACCTCGGGTAACATGATTCTCATGGATTATTTCTCATCTGCTTCATAGCTAAGCCTATTTTTTGTTTTACGTTTTACATCTAGCCTTTTGTTTTATTATGCTGTGTTGCAATCACAATGAGTGTGAATCTTACTGTATTCAACTTTATTTTGTATGCTTTCTGCACCTGAAATAGGACTTATCATATGAGTAACAATAACAGTGATACAGTAGCTTTTAATCCATCACAATTAAAAACCATTTAGTGATCCTAGCTTATTAGAGTAAAAACCTACTACTACTTTTATTTTTTGCTTTTTTGATCCCAATGGAGAAGAAATGACCTGTGAGAAACTAAGAACAGTTAAGGTGTTTCACTTGCAGCACTACTGAAAGTGGTATTTACCTGTCAATATCATCATCTTTAGACCAATAAATGTATGAGCCCATAAGCATGAAGCAATAATATACATGTATTATGAGCCATAATTAAGCTTGAATTTATAGGAGTGTATTTACATTAGCCTATAGGTTGAATTATCTACACTATTCGCAAGGATTTAATATCACCATTAATTGTTCTAATGGGATTCTGTTGTCATAAAGCATAAAATGCTAAAATAGTACATGTATGTATGTATGAAATTATTTATTATTATTTCACGTGAAAGTATAATCTTTATTATGAATGTAATAAGTATAATATAACGATTTTAGTCTTGTCATTCATGAAATCAATGTGTCCTTTAGTCTAGGTCCAAAGCTGTTGCAATATACACTATACAGGATGAAGTTACTGCTCCAGTGACCCTATTTATAATAACTAGCAAAGTTGGTAAGGTGTCTCACTGAACCTGTCAAAGGCCAGACCACCATGTTGTTATCCTATCAGCGTTGGAATGCAGCATAAACTTGATATACATGCATATATAAAAGGATATACTGTCCATGCATTGTCATTCATTTATTGTAGACCTTGCAGTTATCATGGCATCTTCACTTAAAATTGCTCAAAACTTTATCAACAATGAGTACGTTTCCACAACAAATTGTATAGCTAGCTATGATCCTGCTGTTGGTGAAGTGTGGGCCAAAGTGCCGGACTCGGAGGCTGGACTTGTTGAAGAAGCATTTCAAGCTGCCAAAGCTGCCTATTCCAAGTAAGTGGTCAGTTGATGGTGTTTATGTGGTAAAGGCTCAACTTATTTCAACAGTGTATATATTTTCTTTTTCAATGTCTGCAAGTGAATAGCTGGTGTTTCCAGACCAAATTAACTTATCGCTACTTTATAACAACCGAGACAGAATAGGTCTTTGCTATTTATAAGTGGTGGCGAACTAGAACCCCATTGTCTTTTATTATATGATAGCACCTACAACCGTAGAACGCAACTTCCTCCCATGTGATGGCGACTAGGGCACCTTTCAACATTTCAGCCAGGGAAGCGCCCATCTGCAGCAACCAACAATCTATGCACGTGCAAATGCCACTCGCCACTAATGCTATGCGCATACTTTTCAAGAATACTTAGGAAACGTTGTTTGGGAAAACCTGGATACAGCCCTGAAAGCTATATTGCTACTCCTAAAGATAATATGAACAGCAAAAAGCGATTATAACTACATAAAATACAGAAAAATATACGTTTAAGTTTATTTATATACAGCTATGGGGAAAATATTTGGCACACATTAAATCATTGCCACTTTTAAAAATTGATTATTCATGAGGTTTCAGTTGCAAACCTAATACACATACATGTACATGTATATTTTTATTATAATTAGCACCAGTTGTGAACCATGTGCTGGGCAATTAAAAGCAAGCTAGCTGATTTACCAACAATAAAATTATAATTGGCAAGACCAGAGCTTCTCATTGTAAGTACTATTATCTACAATGTTACTTTGGACATGTGCAAATAAGATTTTAATGGGTGCCCTGGGGATGATCATCTATGATTTTTGAAAATGTCTTTCCACCTGGTAGTGCTAAAAAGGAATGACCCTCTTTAGTTGGATGATAAGATACATGTAGCTATCTATGCAAGCTAGGTGGCATAAAACCTTCAACACGGCTACAAACTACATCAGGATTAACCAAAGAAAATATAATTTATATGAAATTCTTGCATTTTTTGAAGATCGTCAAAGATTTTTTGTAGCTACAAATTGAAATTTAATCGCTCAAGTGCTCTCTTTTCATGCCTGGTTATTTCTCAAAGGCAAGGAACTGACAATGTAGCAAATTGTTCTCATTGGCCACTTTATTCCTCAAGAAGTTCTTAGATGGCTGTCGGAAGGCACAGGAATGTTAGGTTGTACTGGTTAATGTATGAGCATTTGTTGCTGCTGTCTGTAGCTCTGTCATACTTCTGTGTATTGAATATTAACAAGTAAATAGGAGGATATGTGCTAAGTGATGCAAGAAACCAAATTCTTTATTCTTCAGATGGCGGAAAACAACACCAGACTCGCGGTCTAAGATCTTGCTGAAGATTGCAGATATCTTGGAAAGTAGACTGGAAGAGTTTGCTGTTGCGGAGTCACGGGACAACGGGAAGCCAGTATCGTTAGCCAGGGCTGTGGACATTCCTAGAGCTATTTACAATTTTAGATTCTTTGCTTCTTCCATCTTACATTATCACAACAGGTACATCACTGAACATAACTGCTTCTGAAAATTCGGATAGATGTAAAAGAATTTGGAACATACTGTGCACACTATTACTTTGTTATAGTTTCTGCATTCACGTTTCTACTTGATATGCCCACTCACATTATACAATATAGTCATATGTAGTGTAGTTCCTCTTTTGATGAGTGTTCTATTATCTCTTCCATCAAGTTTTACTCACATTTCCTTCAGTCACAAAACATTGACACCGACTGTGTGCAGCCACGTATGTAGTAATCTGCTGTGGACATGGTAACTGACTTAGATATTATAAACTGGTGATGTGGACGTGGTTCAAGAATCGAGAGTAGAAACAATCTGAGGAAGTTGCATCTTTTCATTGATTAATTATTGGTTGTCCTCCTTGTGTACGTGTAGATCCACCTACCAGCCACAGTTCTCTGCACTAAACTATACCACCAGAGATCCTATTGGTGTGGTTGGAATTATCTCCCCATGGAACTTGCCTATGTATCTGCTCTCCTGGAAAATAGCACCATGTATTGCTACAGGTAGGTAACAATGAAGAAATAGTATCCTAACTAGCAAGGCTTTACTGTCTTGTAAGTGTCCCATGAATGAATAATCTAGTTTATCTATTATTTGCAATGGCTTCTTTTAAAATTTCAAACATTCATGCATAATATTACCATAGTGTTCTATAATTTGGCCCTGTCGATGTGTTCTATAAAATTATTTTTCATACACAAAATTACTCTGTGCTGTAGTATAGTTAATGTAAATGGAAATGAATCATATATTACAGGCAACACTTGTGTCTGCAAGCCTAGTGAACTCACATCCATCACAGCCTATATGCTGTGCGATGTGCTCAAAGAAGCAGGTAAGACACTATGCTAATTCAGTTAAACGGGAAGTCATATTTTACCCAGTTTTAGTTAATGACAGCCTAGATTGTATTTGAATAGCATCCTTTTATGCTTAGGTGAACTGGTAACGGGACAGGGTAGTCCACATAACAACTTTTTTACAATTTCACAACTGATTACATGCTTGCTTTCTGGTTGTTTTAGTTACTGTAGCTATACACCAACAATATTGTTTTCATTATTTCTGTGGTCAAACTCTAGCATACTAATGTAATTCATGTGGTCTCTTTCTCTTTAACAAGTTTTGCACAAATGAATGTCTTGTAACTACTTTTCTGCTGGATATTATTATCTATAATTATGTATACTACGGTTAATAAGATATATAAGACTTTCTAGGTGGAAAATCAATTGTGTATGTTTTCTAATTTGGTCTATGTCTACTATACTTCAGTACAGAAACAATATTATTGTGAACTCTCCAATGACATTTTATTAACTTGCCAACTGGGTAATATTAGTTGTGGTAGAGCATATGCATCGAATTTGTTTTTATTTTTCTGATATAATAGAATACTAGGATTTAGCATATCTATGATGTGGCAGATAGCACAATAATAGTGTCCTACATTGGTATTCATGTGTAATATTGTGCCTAGCACTGCATCTTAGGTTGGCCCAATATCAGTTCATGTTGATTGGTATTATATTAATTATATTATACTGTATTATCTACAATTCTTATCAGAGTGGTATAACTTGACATTTTGACATTATTATTAATCTTATTTTAATGTATATTCCTTCCTTTTACATGTCAACTTGTATTTGGCCATATTAGCTCTGCACTTACTTTATCATAAGCCTTCACTAAGTTCATGTATGGTATTCAAAGTTCATCTTTATACAATATAGCTGCTGCATATTTATATGATGTTTCCTTGTAATATGAATTTTAGGGCTGCCACCAGGCGTAGTGAACATGGTGTTCGGGTATGGGTCAAAGGTTGGAGAGGCTATCGTCTCTCATCCAGGTATCCCACTGATCACTTTCACTGGCAGCACTGCAACTGGTAAACGAATACAGAAGACCTCAGCAGAGTATTGCAAGAAGCTGTCACTTGAGGTGTGCACCTAATCGTTGGGTTTTTTATATGCGCTGTTTTGCAATAATTAGTTTGTGTCATAAATTGACAAAGAACAGTATATATTGTATATATTGGTATGTATAAATATTGTAATTATAATGCAATACCATCAGTATAACTATTATAGAACATGATACTTTAAACCTATTATTGAAGCTGACTGCCTCTTGATGTTCAACAAATGCGCATGATTTCTATCATATGAGTAGTTGTAGAGGGCTGTGAAGTTTTTGACAGGCAGATAATGATTTATGTTTTATTTTACAGTTGCCATGTTATTAAACTCTGCAGTTGTTAACTTATCAAAAGATTGATTAGAATCTTCTATTATTTCTCTAACCAGTTAGATGCGGAACTAAATATTATATAATAGTATGCGACTATTTGCTTTTAGCTTGGAGGTAAAAACAATGGCATTGTGTTCAGTGATGCTGATCTGGAGAAATGTATTCCAACTATTGCAGGGTAAGTCAGCTATGATTCTTGCTTTGAACCTTTCAGTTGTGATTTGGACAATGATTTTATGGCGGTGGCAGTTAATACATTTGTTTGTCCTTCATGAAGAAATATCTTACTCTAGTATGTTTGCGTTATCTTATTGTATGTGTTAATGAACTCCTGTTAAAACTTTTAGGTCATGCTTTGCCAACCAGGGTGAGATTTGTTTGTGTACAGAACGTCTCTTTGTACATGAAGATATATTTGAGGAGTTCTTAGAGAAATTTGTTGCAGCAACAAGGTTAGCAACTGTTTTCTGGTTATCATTACTTCCTTATTTCAATAATTATAAGCTATGCATTCACAATAAATTAAGAAGTATCGTTATTCTTGTTCTAATCTTAGAACTTCCACCTGTATCGAATATTTCCTTGTACCTACATGTAGATAGAAGATTAGCGTATGTCCGTCTGTTTGTCTACCAGTGGGATGCTCCTCCAGATATAGGAAGTGTTTATAAGCTTTAGTGAAGAGTCAACTATAAAGCTGAGCTCATAAGGTGTCTTCGCGACCTGAACTTCCGACCCAGGCCGATTTACAAAAATATTTTCCGGCACACATCCGTCACAGGGTCGCGAACACACCGGCCTGGGCCAAAAGCAAAATCCTCATTTCCGCGCGAAGAAATCCGGTGTGCCGATGAGCTAGGGATGGTTTCGTCCGGCCAAGCAAAATCCTAGGCCAATAGCCCTTCTGGCCTTGGTCGGACGGCCATCTTGTAAGTTTTATTTGCGACCCGAGTCCGTCCAAGAGGTCGCGAAGACACCTATATACTCGGCTACGTAGAATATGCTGTATATGAATATTGCTGGCAAGCATGGTTAAGATGGTGACCCATTTACTTTGTTTAGGAAGTTAAAGATTGGAGATCCCACAGATTCGGAGACGACCACAGGCTCTTTGATCAGCAAAGATCACCTTGATAAAGTGAAGTACTACATTGATTTAGCTGTTAAGGAAAATGGTAAGATCAGATGCGGCCATATTGTTGATGATCTCCATTTACCATCCAGAAATAAAAATGTGAGTTGTTGTATATTAACCTCTGCTATTTATAATCGTAGATATTCTATTCTGAATTATGAACTAAAATATCTATTCATCCTTGCATAGGGAGACTTGATGTCACTAACTCTATTTATTCATATCTAGGGGTACTTTATCTTACCAACGGTAATAACGGGGTTATCTGATGATAGTCGTGTAAACCAGGAGGAAATATTTGGACCAGTAGTTACAGTAACTACCTTCAGTTCTGAAGAAGAGGTAGGAGTTTATATAACTATATGCACTATATCCATACGAGTATATACATATTGTACACATTTCCTGTGAGGTCACCTAGTAATGAGCTCTTTTGTACTGGAATGACTAGACTTTGTATATCCTATTCATTGTGTCATATTTTTAGGTCATCGAGAGAGCAAACAACGTTACATACGGCTTATCTGCCTCCGTCTTCTCTAAAGATGTTGGTAAAATCCATAGAGTGGCTCAAGCACTTGATGTAAGTGTCTCCAAAGTTATCACAATAACATAAAACTCAGTGCATGTAATCACATATTTATAATTATTTATTGTATAGTTTGGAGTTATCTCATCTTTTTGTGTTGTAAATATTATTATTATTATCATTAGGTTGGCACAGTGTGGTGTAACTGTTGGCTAATAAGAGATTTGAGAATGCCATTTGGTGGAACCAAAATGTCTGGACTAGGAAGAGAGTCACAAGATGATTCACTTGAATTCTTTACCGAGCAGAAGACCATCTGTGTAAAGGTGGATGTGTAGGAGCTACTATTGTGCATCATCTACAGCCCATATTATAGTATACTACATGCACATATACTATATGCACGCATACTATATGCACATATAGTATATGCACATATACTATATGCACATATACTATATGCACGTATACTATATGCACGTATACTATATGCACATATACTATATGCACATATACTATATGCACGTATACTATATGCACATATACTATATGCACATATACTATATGCACATATACTATATGCACATATACTATATGCACGTATACTATATGCACATATACTATATGCACATATACTATATGCACATATACTATATGCACATATACTACATGCACGTATACTATATGCACATATACTATATGCACATATACTATATGCACATATACTACATGCACGTATACTATATGCACATATACTAATTTCCATATGATTAATTACAAGAATGTAAGTTTTCCAAGTATTTTCAAAGGATATTCTGTTTTTTTACATTTTTCATTTTTTATTAATTTAACAAAAGTGAATACACAATCCATGACTGCTATACATTTCTGGACGATATGATGACATAATATTAATCAGAATTATTTTAATCTGTTCTTAGCCAGTCTTTCATCATGCATACCCGCTATTATTTAAGGTATGATCACTGTGTAAACTTTAGCTGGAACAAGGTTGCTCAGAATATTGTCTACAAAATTTGTATTTTTGTTTACCTGAATGCAGCGCCAGGTGGTTTTGAAAATGAATCCAAAGCTGACATTTTTGGTAAAATATTGTTGCCACCTCTCTATACATTATTGTATGCTCAACACTAAACCATCTGATGTGGAGTTTTCTTTCCGTTACCGTAATGTATTATGCCATAACATGATTGTTGTGATTTTTACTTTCTGGTTACATTATTTGTTATATCACTGTTTGTAGTTTTTATATACAATATTGATTTTAAAGGCCAACACTGCTACTATAATATTAATGACTATTCTTACTTTGTTTATAGATTTTTGGGTTAATTACTTAGCAGCATAGTTGATACAAAATATAATTCATATATACTTAACACAAAATAGACATACTATTATTCTATACACTTCCTATACAGTTTTACGCAATATTGATCACCTTGTTAGGTTTGAGTATATTATTACATGTCACCTAGTCTATAATCAGTAAAGCATTGTGCTAGGTGTTTATTCTAAGTAATGGGCATTGTTTGTCTTCAAAAGATTTTCTAAATACTTCTTATCAAGTCTGTTCACAGTTGAATACGTTCCTAATAGATTACGATGCTCATACCTTAAATACAATCTGGATTTAGTGGTTTCTAAGCTCTTTTCAAGTCAGCAGTAATTCGCTAGCAACAGCTAGTCAAAAGTTTATCAAGTACTACGCTAATGTACCATACTGGTCTGTGTGATATTACACTATAGACATTGCTATCGCTCCCACTTGAACATGGTGAGAGTTACATGTATATAAAACTTTATATTATTGCAACATTAAATACATAATTATTTTATATTATTTACACTTCATTGCACTTTTTATCTCATACATTTTGTGATACTAACATGGTACATGTTGGTCCTATGTTACTGTATATACTTTTATTTTTGTGTGATATCCTGTTCTGCTTTAACTTTACATTGTCTCTAACATTTCCAACTTTTCTATTTTGCTAATTTCTCCATGTTAATCTAACATTTTACAGATATAGAACTTGCTAGTGCCTAGTGAGAAGTGTTATGTAGAACGCTGCCAGTAGATGTCGTTTGTGAATCATAAAACTCAATTGTTATAACAATATGTCCAGAAGTGCCCCTCCACAGGTAATGTTAGAGTTACTCACCTTGTGCTGTCCTTCCCCTACAAGATTGTTACCAAAATTGTTTACTGATATTGCGAAAAAATTCTTGATGCTCATGAAACACTGTAACGTAGTTGGTAATTACATAATATATACTGTATAGTAGTCATTTTTGATGGTGTTTTTCAAAATAATTTTTTGTTAGCAGTTTGGTATAAAATTGAATAGCAGGTATCCATACTTCCACATACTAATAAAATAGTAGGTATATTATATATTTGTAGCGGCGCTCAATTGAAGCCTTTGTTCCATCAAATGGGGACCTAATTATAAGAGATAACATTGCTGATGGCAATAACATACCAACAGAGAGTTATAGAAAGTCAGGCCATCTTCGTAGGCCAGCCACAATGGGTGGCTATCGGTTTGGGAAACTGAGCATGAGCTCGTTCTTTACCCGACATAATCCACATCCTAGGAGAGTCAACCATTTCAAAGGTAGGAGGTTGTTTAGTTTTTTGTTGTGCAAAATGTGAAGGGAATTGGTGTGAAGGGGTGGCTGTGAGATGTGAATACAACATCTTACACTTCATGAGAGATGTTTTAGTAGTCAGACCTAAGCTTAGATTTCTAATGTCAATCAATTTTTGGTTTCTGTAAGTGATACACATTAATGATAACATTGTATAGTTTCCTGTCAACACTAACTTGCTGAGTTTCCTTCGGTTTGATCTGTTCTACTTGACAAGTATGGTATAACGGTATAATATTGAGTAAAAGGAGTTCACACCCAAGAATTTGTTTCCGAGATTTGCTATGTTTACTTATGTGAGTTCCCAAGTGTTAGATTTCTTGTTAGTAGACTCGTTCCAAGATCTCAGCCAATAAAACCTCCACTACATCATGGACAGTCGAAGTTTGTTTGGACAGTTTTTTTGCATCATTGAAGGATGTTTCACTCTACCTCACTGTTCACAGTACAGTGCTCAAAGCTGAGCATAACTCCATAATTATCATGTCCATAGGTACATGTACATCAGCACAGATTGTTTGGTATTATTTTGCTTAGGTTTATTGGATGTGCCCATATGTACGGTGAATGATTATGATTCTGCTAAAAGAAATTACAACTTAGAATTTCCCCCCAATGGATACGCTAGGGATGTGATCGGCTTGCCTACGGAATGTATCAACGTTAATTCCTCACAATATCCCATGGATACTCTAACTGGTCTTCACTACTTTCACCCGCTTAAAAAGCTGCCATTCGGTCAGAAACCTGCGACTGCATCTGGTAAGCAAAACTTGTTTTTAGGTTTAGCCATTCCCCATTACACCATTACATTGATATGATATAGCAGAAGCTTTAAAGTCTTAGAGAATAGTAATAATAATTATGATTGTTCCTATGGGAGACATACATTGTATTAGATGTAATACCTTATAAAATGATTTAGTAAGATACATGTATATTATAGTGCTACAAATAGCTACACTTCTCTGATAGACATGGTTTCCCTTCAAAAGGGAAACAGAAGTTCATACCATAGCCTTACTAGTCATTACATATATGGTCACATATTCCATAACATGTACAGTTGTACACTATACTATCATTGAAGGTCAATCAAAGGTTGCAGAGCCATGGAGAGTCGAACTCCAGGAGCTGGCTAAAGCAGCAGGACTTGACTCACAGACTGAAGAACCTAAACCAGAGCGCAAGCGAACCAGTCAATATTCAGCAGCTACGGGGCGTCTTATACCTCCCCCCACCAAGAACCTCTCTAGGTCAAGTAGTAGGATGAAAACAGCTCAGTTTCTTAACCATGCTACCAAAACAGAGGAGATTCTGGGCCAACCCAATGTTGAAGACACAGTAAGTAGACAACTGATAAACAACAATCAATGTTCTTTTAGATTCACAAGGTGACAGCAAGCAAATACATAGTGATCATTGCTTATACAGTGGAGTGCATTCTTTGATATTTTCTAAGCTTTGACTTCTTATATGTAAAAATGCGAAAGTCATCACCCAATCTCCTAGAATTTAGAAAGTTAGTATTCAAATTCAGTGTATGCAGTACTGAGTTCACCAAATGTAGGTAAAGCAATGGCTAGGCTCTTGTGTATGAGCAAAGTTAATAGGCAGTAAGTGTGTAGCTTCAGCAAAAGTGCTAGTAATTGTTTCTAGAAGGGCTGGGCATGTACTTTTATGTGTTCTGTAAACAATATTTATAAAGCATTAAAATAATTCTCTAAGTTGCAAATGTCTGGATTCTACAGACGGAATATAGTATAATAATATAAGAGCAAATGTCACAGTTCAACACCCAACACTTCAGAAGTTGAATATATTGATCTGCTATAATATAATCCTTTCAAGTGCAACATCAATATTTACCACATGGATTGTGTTGGCCTTAGAATATTATATTATCGTAGATGTGTTGATAAAGTTGATAGTCTCTATTGGTTGAAGAGATTAGGCAGCAGAGGTAGCTGCTTGGTTACGATGAATGATAAGTTTAGCACTTTACTTCAATTATGATTATAATTGCTTGTTAATAACTTTCTAAGGACAAATAAAATGCTTATGATAGCTGTTACCTCCTTATGCATGTTAGACTAGAGGTCTATTAATACTACATGTTATCCTCATAATAATCAATAGACATAGACATATGTTCATGAAATGACTTGGATACATGTAACTTATGTGTTTAACTGCATTATATGCCATACATTAATTGTTTGACCTGTGTAGTGCAGGTTGGTGCTATTTTGGCTGCAAGTCATACAATCTAGTGCATTTGCATACAGTATTATATTTGTCTATCTAAGACATAATAGTTCAGCTTCATTTTTAAAAATAGCACTTTAAAAATATATGATTATTTTTGTTGGAAGCCCAAATCCCAGGTCGAGGTAGAAAATACATACATTGTACCACGTACATGTAGCCATGTCAAATTGATTCTTGAAAAAACATTTGAAAAAGATTCAGTTGTGAACTGCATTTATGAAACACTTTAATTTATTTTATATCAGTTTAGCACTATTGCTATCATGTGCGAAACTACTACTTGGTTATCTTAGTTTGTATTATTCTGTGTATTTAGGTGATGATGATGCTGTGTCAAATCCTGCAAACTGAAGATGTGCAAGCTGTACAGCAGTGGCTGGGCAGTGCTGGGGACAATGGTAAGCTTTGCAATACATATTTCTGGTAAATTTGCAGAAATAATTGAGTGTATTTTCTGCATTCCCCTAACAACTCTGCTCTAACTTAATTGCCTCAATTAAAAATGCAAGATCAAAGGCTATCACTATGACTATGCTTATGACTTACTATACTTTTGGTAAGGGCATCCTTTTAAAAATAAGTGTTTCGGTAACTGTTGCTGTTACAATAATGTAGAAAAAGGGATGGTGCAGGAATTGATCAAAGCAGCTATGTCAGGAAAGTCTGAGGGCTACAACAGCCAGTACCCAGTACAGGAATATATGATTGGTTTAGACGGTCTTCCAATGACTCCTGATATTGGTACAGTCATTGGAGATCATGTACAGAACAGACTTTCCACGGCTGCTGATAATGATGAGCCACCAGTTCCTGAACCAACTGTGAGTATGCCATGGACATGTTGCCTATCTACATGTATTTTCTTTCCATATTTTTCATTGGATTTAATCACTACTACATCACTAAATTTCTGAAAGAGGTGCTATTGTTATGGAAATATAAGGGGTGCAAAACTCTTCCTTGAATAGTGTATTTGTGTAATCCTGCATAAAATATATTTCTACATATTCATAGAGGTACCCTCCAAGTGATCCTGGACCAGATGTTGAGGAGGTGGCAAACAGAATCAACATGTTCTCACCGAGGATACCTGGCAGGACATCTCTACCCCCAATAGTTGAGACAGACACAATGGCGAATCAAGCTCCAGTTCTTGAAAGTTTTCTTGGAAACCCTGGAAACACTGAGAAGACATCAACACCAGCTGTACTCACTCCACCAAAGGAAAACAAACCTCTACCATCAATTTCTGCTAAACAGAATAGTTTTAACAAAGCTTTGGAGAACATTACAAGGTATGGTTAGTTGATAGAACTTGATTGCTGTGAAGACTGCTTATGAAAAGGTTATTGATTATAAGATGAAGTTGTCTTCTCTTCTATCTTTGGTTTGTCTCATTATTACACTATAGCACAGTTTGTTCAGGTAGAAACATTGTTTGCAATTGTGCGTAGTATATGAATAACAAATTTTATGACTGTAGGAAAACATTGGAGAACTTATCAGAGCCAAAAACAAACCCACCACTACAGAAGTTCACCAGATATCCACTGACAACTACTAATACTAAGCAAGGTATTCATCAGCTGTAGCACCATCATGTAATATTGTACATGTACATGTACATGCGTTGGGGGGCATTGGGTTGTTATATTGCAGTTGTACCTGCATTTTATACTGGAAGTCATAATTATATCTCTCATTTCTATATTTTATAGATACTAGTAAAGCTAATTTAGAAGAAGTTAGGCTAAAATTGAGTTCAGGAGCTCGGCCACAAGAAGCAGCAGTGGAAACTAAATTACTCACAACCTCCCCAACTAATGAAAATGTTTGGAAACCTGCGAATGCCACAGTGATCTAAGTCAAGAAATCAAAGACGAAGAGAGTCAATTCTGGCATGACTGGTGTCTACACTCTCCCTAGGTGTGACTTCATATACCAAGAAGGCATGATACAGTCATCTCAGACAGTATTTCAGATGTATTTGTTGGTATTCATAGTAATTAAGGTGGCTCAATAATAATAATCATTCTCATATTATTTAAATCAATTATTGGTAATATAATTACTTCGTTATTTTGAATACAACAAGATAGATGTTATTATATATTTATACAAAACCATTACATATTTCTATATTCTTTATTAAAACAAATTTTGTTTAAATTTTACAGCTATTGTCATTTTGGTTATACATGTACACATAAAACAGGATAATATAAAACATGGATAATCCATCAGTTTTACTAACTGTTAGTAAAGAATAAAATAGGCTCAGGGCTTTCCACTAATGTATTACAATTGTATTGAATTTCTTATTGCCCCATCAGCTTCAATAATATGCAGATTTGCAGAAGTAAAGTTTGTAGTGGAGATAAGGAAAAATAATAGTTGTTAGCATTTTAAATGCTATAAGGATTATGCGAAAGATGGCACATAAATATGAAAGGACCACAAATGCTATGACAATAATAAAAAATACAAATACAGTACATATACATGTACATGTAAAAGGTAAATATATAAGCAAATGCTAAAAGTGTTGAAATTAAGGAAGTCAGATCTTGTGTTGGTTTGGTTTCTGCGGTAAAAGGTTTGGTCACAATAATATCTCAGGTTTGGAGGGAAGAAATCACAGGCTTGGAGTGAGAACTTTTGCCAGCTAAAACAAACATGCATATTAATATCGACAAAACTATCGCTGGCACAAATAACGTAAGAGATGGTAGTTATCACCTCTTCCATCCTATAAGGTTGAGAAGGCAACTCCATCAAAATAGTGAAGCTAGTATATCTAGCTAGCTAGAAGCTAGTACCTAAGGGTAAGGTTTACATACTTGATGGTAATCTAACTCTGTCCCTGTGACGGTATGTACATTCCTTAGCTCCCTTACACTTCCTCATCTTAATGAGCAGTTCATGGAGCTGACCAAGTCTAGCATATGGTAAGTCGTGTATGGCATTTCTCAGCTACAATACCATAGAGTTATGATTAGAACACGAAGAATATACCAGATAGACCCAATGTAACATGAATACATATGTGCGACTGCAACCAACTTTCATTCTTCATTCAGCAGACTGTGAGTAGAGACTCACAAATGACTAACGCAAAATGTACTATATATATGCAACTATATCTTGTGAACGTTGTACACGTATTTGATTTTCTAATTTAACGACTGATTACTGCAGTAAGTTCTAGAAATAAGCAATCTCTGTATTTTAAGCAGCCCCCATTTAGCCTGGATTCCAAGTTTTCGAAATCCCATACTCAGCTACATCAATAATATATATTACACAGTTGTCAATTTATTATTTGTCTAAAATCTGTATTCTTACCTGCCATGGGTCGTTGGTGATGTCGTAGTAACTAAGGAAGTCATTAATGTATTCACAGTACAAGAAGTTATCCGTTTCATTCATCACACGTAGACACCAGAATACGTTTGATTGAGCGTTGTTACAGAAACAAAATGGCCCTTCTACAAAATCCATATTAACCATATTGTAGAAGTACCCTGGGTGGAGCAAAAGGAGAGGTAACATTTTTGCTGAAGCTGAGATTTCTTCACACAAGCTGGTAAGTTTTATTTAAGTTAGGAGAAGGGTGCCTGACACACAGGGTTGACTATGAAGAAATTTTGTATATAATGCTCACATACTTACAATGCTCTTTTGTTTATGAGAATTGACCTACAGCAAAAGGCTGCAGCAGAAATTTAATTTGCTGCACATACATTATTGACTTATATTACTCAGTCAATCAAAACAAAGAACAGGATGTTTCTGTGCATGAAAATATATTGTTATCCATTGAAAACTATATCCAACGATACTCATACGACCAGTGAGGTAGGTTCTGTATTAATATTTAGAATAATAAACTTACTGGTCCACTTGGGTTCAGTCTTCCAATGACTGTTATCCATAACAGTGCATTCAACTCCATCTACTTGACAATGTGGATTCTTTCTTTTACGCATTTTCCGTGCTGAATCAAAATAACGTTTTTACGTAAATCATCACAGAAATTAGTTGAGAGCTGCGAATACAAAATGGCATACCCAATAGAATGTATTTAAATGATATTTTACGTGTGTCAATGTGATATCATCTGATACAATCTACTTACCACACACTTTATCATTCTCATCACAAGTTTTACGAAGTTGTTTCTTCTCGTCCCTCTTCCTCTGCCTCTCCAGTCTCTTCTGTTCCCTTTTAGACAACCCAAGTGAAAGCAACTCTCCAGGCACTGAAGTTGTTTGACGATCGGTGGCATACCTTTCTCTAGCAAGACTAAACAAGTGAAGGCTTATCAGAAACTAATAATATGGGTGGAGAGTGCAGCCATTATCAAGTAATCAGCTAGCCTAGTTTAACCAACAATACTATAACAAGGACTGTTCCAGCCCATAGACCTTATCAAGAGTGATTCAACATATTTATTGTAATGACTTACTCTTTTGGGTCCAGATCATGGTCATTCATCACCCCTTCCTCAGCACAAAAGCATTCCAACTCCTTCGATCGTTTCCGTGATTTAGGTACCGGCTGGAGTGAAGTAGTTATAGGTGTGTTATTCCTAGACATCTTCACTCTCTCGATGTCTGTCTCAGTTATGTTGTGATCGGATAGCCTGTATTTATCCAGGTCAATATTCCCCAGATTATTCTGCAGATCTTCCCTTAAAGTCTAAAACAAGATATTAAGTGCTTTTATCTGATGTCTGACTGGAACCTGCTTTTCCATTATTGCCATTTCCTAGTCAGCTGATATACAAATACAGATCCAATGAACACCAATATGAAATCTATAATGGCATTTTGCATTGCGTACTTATACATTCTCTGACCTACAGTCTTAGGGTTTGTATATTATATATAATAACAGACCCTTAGTTTGCCAAGTTGTTGCTTGTAGTCTTTAATTAGGTCATCTAGAGCCTTTTGGCGACTATTCAAAGCTTTGTGTGATTTGCGGCCAGTCTTCACTTTGCCGTGTTCCTCTACCCGTGTACATTTTACCTCTCCGTCAACGATTGAACACTTCTGCACAAATGTTTCATCTACAATTCATTAGTGCCAAACATGCAAACCACTCACCAACATTGCAGCTGCTTTACATCTACATGTATAATAAACAAACTACATAGTAGTTTGATTATGAGACTTATAATACAGTTAGTTTTTGGTTGCTTTTATGCACTTGCCTATTCTATTTAATAGACCTGAGAAGCCGAAGTATATATGAGCAACAGGAGCTGGACCCTGACTGGAGACGCTTACCTTCCACGGTCACAGTCTGAGGGACTTGACCCGGTCAGGTCAGCTAGTTAACCACTACACAAAATCATACTTTATCTTAATGGTTGATAATTCTCCCCATATAATTCCACCAACAGGCAATGACAACTAGGACAACAACAACCGAATTGAAAAAAAATAAAGTAAATCTTACAATGTAATATTGATAACTGCATTTGCTAGAAGCATCTGTGACTGGACACTCCATCCGCACCAAATATACTATTTAAATGTATATTTACCTGCAGCACGCTTACTTCGCTTAACATCTTTACATGCACATTTCTTTGTTAGCTTACTGCATTTTCTGATTCGCCGACGGTCCAGGCTGTCTTTGTGGCAATAGAATTTCTGCCATGAAAAAATTCATATCATTTAAAATGTACGTTGTGACAAATCATACCACGCTTATATTACATGCATGTACAGTGTATGTGACAGATAAAAACATATTATAATATATTACATGTACATGAAAAGCAGTCCTACTAATTCATACATGTAGATATAATCACACATACATTTTAACTAAATATGACATGCAATCAACTTGGCTAGACGAAACCACAAAATAATGTCGATACTAAGAAATCAACATGACTGGTAACATAAGAAACTGGTATGTAAATGATATCAATTAGTCAATAATATTTATTGTTTGTTGTGCAAATAATTTCTTTTCAATTGAATCAAAGGTTATTGAAGTAAAAGTTGCACATAGGCGCCATAGCTGTCAAAATAATATTATTGTAAATATTTATGCTTTATTCAAGATAATATTATAGAGATGAATAGCAACATATACATGTTATGTATCACATGCTTCAACTTATATTATATCATGAAACCCATAACATTGATGTATTACTAAACCACAACCTACTGTACAAGTAGATAACTGGCGAGTCCATAGGTAGAGTTTTGAACTGAAACTACCTATAAACTAAATTTACTCACCTGGTCAGGTCTACATGGATACTGGTACTTAGGTTTGTCACATTTGGACTCCACGTTGCCGTTCTTGGTGAAGTATATTGGGAGGAAGTTCTCAGACATACCATTAGTATCGTCACCAACTAGCTGCCTCCTCAGCTTCCTGTTACAGAGAGAAAGAGAGGTGTACTCCAACTAAGTACATATTATAACACTTGTGATGCAATCGTAACCAAAGTCTACTTAATCTGGTATTACAATACTTCTTTGAAAACCTTCTGTCAAAAATAATAAATTATTAATTAAAGTAAACCAACATAGTATCAATGATTTACCCATCAATTTATAAGTATATATAATTTTTGACAGGTATAGAATGAATTATGATTTGCAAGACTACAAGTTCCAAAGTAAGATATGATTATGTATTGGTATTAATAATAGAATCTCACCCTCTCTCTATGAGAAATGTATCCCTCCATGCCTTCCTCTGCACTGGCTGTGATTGGTGGCTGTTAATAATTATATTACAGTCATCATAATACATCCGTATAAACCAAACTATTATTATACAGGCTACCAGACACCAGACACACAGCAGCTGAAAGTACAATATATGATACTTGTGTATATTGAAACACAGCACTGTAGTTGCTATAGACATTACCTGTCATCCAGAAGTGGCTTGAGGGATTTCCCATCCATTTGTTCGGGAGGTTCCACTTCTGCGATTTCCAGTAGGGTAGGGGCGATGTCTATTATGCCCACCATGTTGCTAATCCTACAACATGGATACAATCTAGATACAAAATAATGCCTCCTGTACATAAGTACAGCAAACTACAAACAATCACTACACTACAATTAATAGCTTATTTGTGGATATCACCACATAAGATTTTTTGTGTAATAATTGATGTTCATCCATAAGAATTGATACAGTACGTATATTATTACTAAAATTTCAACAAAACAATAAAAATACTGAGAACACGTTTGGGTAGGGTACATAAGTAGGGTACAAGTTGCTCACCTGCTGCCTGGCTTCACACCTGGCCCTCTTACATACAGTGGTATGCGGATGTCAAACTCGTATGGCATTGACTTCCCCTTTGGTATTCCAAACTGACCCAAATGGTAACCGTGATCAGACAAATATATCAGGTATGTGTTGTCAAGCTCACCAAGGTCTCTCAACTCGTTATACACCTAAAGAGACACATACAGACATACATGTATGTCACAGGTGGGCTAGGACGGTATGCAGGCAATGTTCTAACAACCCTGTGCACCACATCAATCTGGCCACATTTGAGTGTATTAACTGCATATAGGTAGGTATGTATTTACATGTAGGTAGGTATGTATTTACATGTAAGTAGGTATGTATTTACATGTAGGTAGGTATATATTTACATGTAGGTAGGTATGTATTTACATGTAGGGAGGTATGTATTTACATGTAGGTAGGTATGTATTTACATGTAGGTAGGTATGTATTTACATGTAGGGAGGTATGTATTTACATGTAGGTAGGTATGTATTTACATGTAGGTGGGTATGTATGCATCTACACATGTTTACATGTAGGTTGGTATGTACAGTGTATCTACACATAGGTAGGGGAAAGTGCCAAGTGTAGAAATGTAGGCAACATGAAACATAATGATAATCCAGGATGCAGACTTTATAACTGATATTTAATATTATATCTGGAAAAGACTAATCCCTGGGAGACCCTAGATATCCAGGTGATATAAATCTGTGTAGTAGTTCACTGTTACTATAAGACACTATTATATTATAATCCGTATATGACCTGACAATAGCTAATCTCCTAATCTCCCAACTAGACACCTTACAAACACTAGTTACAACTGTCCACTGAATACAGTAGCTGTTCACTGGCCACAACAGTCATATCCACCAGCTACAACTGTGCACTAGTTACAACTGTCCACTGGATACTATTGTGCACTAGTTACTGGTGTTCTGCTAACTACAACTGCCCACTGGTTACTATTGTCCACTAACTACATAGCTTACTTTTTCCACTGCATCGTCCACTGATTGCAATGTCATAATTCTCTTCCTCATCAACAAATCAGCAAACTGTGACTGTATTGGCTCCATCTTGCCTGTTATCTGCAGCAGCAGTTCTTTATCAGGGTTGGGGGCATAATTCCAGCTTGGAGTGCTGAAATATAATCATATATTATCATGTTAAAAATAAACTGGTGCAAAATACATGTAGCTACAGTACATTCCAAGTTCAAGTGCATCTAATGTACATAATGAATCAGAGTGTGGGCAGCACATCTTCAAGTGTGAATAGAATTCAAACCCTCCCCACAAATGAACTGAAAGGACTTAGTTCAACCACAGATTTGTTTACAGTCAACCTACAACATGTAGTTATAGATCTGATAATACACTGACTGAGTGACACTACAAATCAGGATTTAATTATAATATTATGTATGATAGCTTAAAATGAGTCATTTTAGAATTAAATTACAAGCTGTTGTCAGCAAAAACACATTTGCAAGTACAATGCGCTGAATCACAACGAAAATGAAAATTTTGTAACAGCAACTAATAGAAAGCAATTTTTTATTTAATTACATTAAACAAACTTGTCTTTTCTCCTGTTACGTTGGCATTGAAAATATAATTATTTACTAATACAGTATGAGAACAGCAGGGAAAACGAATGAGCACAATGCTCTACTTGCCGGTGGTCGGTGATATTGTGGAACATGTTGGCGTACTGTGGGGCGGAGTCTTCAGGACCATGAGGTGCAGGCATACTCAGCATCATGGCTACAGGTCTACAATACATACGAATAGATGGGTTGTCTATATCTTGATTACCACACTGCATGTATCAGGCATTTTATTGCCGATTATAGAGAGACAAAGTAACTGTTTGTTTCCTTATCAGGTTCAACATTGCATTCCAACATCATGTAATTGCAAACAGTACGCAGAACCTACAATATATATATATATGACTTGTATATACAGTGTACATATACAATGTACATAGTGTAGATGTACTTCGCTTACTTGTTTGGATAACTGAGTTTCGATTTCTTGAAGAAAGCCAGACTGTCATTAGCTATCAGGTCCGTAAAGTAATCTTTATGGTAGTCATTTCCATGAGATATAACTTGGCCATTATAGTTGACTTTGTAGTTATAGAATGCCGAGTTCTTGATTAGCCCCATCCATTCCTTCCAGCCAGCTGGAATATGCTGACCATCATACTCATTCAGGTATTTACCAAAGTATCCTGCAGGTAGATCAAAATAATATACTTATAATAAATAGTATAATACAGATACTATTGTACAACTTTGTGATTTCACAAACCTCATTTTCAGGACAGACACTTAGTATGACGTGTTAGAAGTTTCTTAGAAGATCATCTCAAGATTTATTCAGAATAAATACCCAATCCATTTCAGTGAAGCACTTGTGTATGCCACCAATAAAACCACCAATTTATCTTTCACACATCCAATGCTTTGTTAATTTCTAATAGTGGAAGAGGCATCTAAAAATCTAAATATAATATCTGTATGTGCATCTTTCCTTATATCTATTCACTGATCTGATTTCCCAAGTGCTCACAATGTTATATTAGCAATGACAAAGAAACCATACCACTCAAGCACTAACAACTACTTGGGCCTACCTGTCTTATAGCCTGAATTCTGACAGCCTCCTACCTGTCTTTTAGCCCAAGTTTGGTCAAATGCGTACCTATCCTATAGTCTTAACTCTAACAACTACACCTACCTGTCCTATAGCCTGAGTTCTGTAAGTAAGTGGCGAACGAGTTGACCTCAAAGTTAGTTTTCCAATACTCTGAGCTGCAGTTGGCATTGTTTGTCCACACGTTATGGTTGTGCACCTGCAGGCCTGTGAGGAATGAACTCCTCGAGGGGCAGCATATTGGCGAGTTTGTGAAAGCATTAGTGAACTTCACTCCTCCCTCCTCCAGTATCTTCAAGGTTTTTGGCATGTAGTTCATCGAACCTACCCATATAATGTAGCCACTTGTATAAAACTAAATAGATACATACATGTACATGTATATGTAAAGTGATATCTTACATAGGCCTACATGTTAAATATTCTTTATAGCACTTTGCATCACCAGACCAACAATATATTTTTATAGTGTAATTATTTGATAATTGTCCATGCACTGTACATGTGCTATTATGCATACATTGCTATATAGATGCATAAAATATTAGTAGCATACATACATACATACAAAAGGAACTTAACCTACACTAGATGCAAATGTACGTAAATAAATACTCTAGGATAGCAAATTAAAATAATGGATATGTAGCATAAAAATGAAACAAATACATAAAACCAATTATCATAATGATGTTTGGAGTCGAAAATATAGACAACCTGTAATAAACTTTGTATATTATCTATATAAACTATGTAAACCTACATTAGTTTGTAGTATACAACAGATGCACATCCAGTTGTACTGTATGGAGACCAGCTAGACAGTATTTAATACCCACTGAGCACAATCTGAACATATAGGATAGCATATGTTGAGAACCACAGATAAGCATACACAACTACAGCTGTACAGTGTATATATTATTCTATGTGAAGTTCAATACATGGGGCACAGCCTACACAGGCATGTGTAATAGTAATGTAATTAGCCAGCGTTCCAATTTCCCCTAAGCAATGGTTGGGCTATGATTGTTCCTCATATCTAACCATTTCACTTTAGGGTCATGGTACCCTGGCTAATGTGCTATGAGAGTAGAAACACAACACCTGAACCTCCTGAAGCTACATATTGTAATATTATAATTCTTGTTATGCGATAGATACAAATTCGTGCAATGTACAATGCATGGAGTAATACTATACATGTATATCAACATAAAAGCAAAAAGAAAGAGTTAATATTGTTACCTAGCTCACTATCCTGGTCATCTGTCATGACAATGACAATGTTAGGTCTTTCATGCTTCATCCTACTCCTAGGTCTATGCCCTTGTCCATACACAAATGCATTTAATGATAAGATCACCATTATCATGACACCAGTCAAGTATCCATTGGAACTAAAGGCTGTCATCTTCAGCTGCTTCTACAAAGAGCAAACACCAAACAACAAATTACTACTAATTGTAACCATACCAACACAATTAAATTATTGATATGGCAGAGAGCTACTAGAGCAGGGGTTCCAACCTTTTTTAGCTTAAGTACCCCTTAGTAGTCATGTAGCAAACAATGTACCCCTTTGTAGCAAGCAATGTACCCCTTTGTAAAACTATGTTTGATCAAGAATATCTTTGGTGGTTTAATTCGATTGATATTACATGTAGGCCTATATATTATCAAAATGCGTCACTTAGGCTAAACAGATAAATAAATGCAGCATAGTATAAAATTTTCATTTATTGATTATTTAATGATAAGTTTGTAGTGTTTTATGGCTTTCACACTGGTTTAGTTCAACTTCATTTGCATCAGTGAGCCATCTGATGTTCAGTTCAGCAATAGGTAATGATAATTCATAATTGACAGTCTGTAACTGAAAATCAGTGTCAAAGATGCATTAAGTTGATAACTTGTTTTGTATCTCCTGATTTCTAAAATGCACCCTTAGGGGTACATGTACCCCAGGTTGGGAACCCCTGTACTAGAGCCTAGAGCAGGGATGCCCAAACTTTTTGGTGGAAAGGGACAAATTCTAAAAGCGCATCAGAGCAAGGGACACTTAGTTTTTCACGCTGAATTTATTGCGATTATTAAATGGGCAATTTGATTATGATACAAAATGAGTTATTTTATAGTTATAACTCGCGTATTTATTGATTTGGTTTCAACCAAAGTATAACAGCAATAATCATCTACTTTTGAAGTGCACAAAAACAGAATAAAGATAGAAACAGAAACAGACTAGCAGATTTCGCGCCATTATTAGCCGCGAAACGACGGTGAAGCGAAAGGGCGTCACAAAACTGAGCACAAAACGCCCTGTTCGCCAAATATCAAGCGTGTTTAACATTTTACATTTAGCTCGCGATATTACTGACTTCTGATTGGGCAGAAAAAATTTTACTGGCGCCATTCTACACTTTAGTCTATAAACAAAAATTCCAAGTTGAGTCGTTGTTATAATATGATGTGAGCGTAGCGGACAGGTATAACAATAATTGCCTCCCTTGGCACACATGTGAAGACTAAAAATTGCTTTCATAGAGGAAACATTGCTAGTGTGTTGTTCAGCGGAAAAAAGTCGTCACGCTGGCAAATTGTAATGGAACGTGGCAAAAGTATTCGTTAATCTGTTTCGGCCTTATGCAAATTATATGAAATATACAATGAATATTCTATGCATGCTACAAGATTCACTTGTGAATACAATCATTAGTGGGTGACATGGAATTGTCCTTTCTCTTGTATCATCCTCAAACTCGATGTCTTCTTTAGTAGCTGCCTGGTATGTTTGTCTGCCAGTCTTGTTTGATTTTCGCTTTTGATATAGCTCAGGTGACTGAACAAACTCTCACACAAGAATGTGCTACTATAGAGTGTCATCAGTTTGACAGTAATTTAAGATAATTTGGGGTAGCTGTGCTTTCCACCTTACTCGGCCTTCAGCTCTTGGCACTGTGATTAGGTCAATCAGGCCATCAATTTTTGTAGGTTTTAAATCATTGACAAAAATCTACATCTGTATCAGCTATAAATATTTTGAGATTTTCGAATGTGGGGATTTTTTAACATTATGATGTGTTTTCGAGTGTAATTTGAGCAGTGCAATTGCTTTCACAGCCCAGCCACAAAAAAGACATGTTTGCATGTGGAATTTGAAAGTGATGAAGGGACACCGAAATCCATGCAAAGGGACACTGTGTCCCCTAGGGACACATTTGGGCATCCCTGGCCTAGAGCATAGTACAGTTGGAATCAGGAAAGTCTTTCTGTGAGTAGTGTTCACTATTGAGTCTCTAACCAGTTGATCACTACCTAAATATACTACAGTATACAGTTTGCTACTGTATATTATATTTATCCTAATACACATGTGATTGTAGTCATGTAGTGTTTACTTGGTGAACGCTGGTTAAGACTCTATGAAGTGCTTACAACATTCAACGCCAACACTAGGTGTTGGTGGCCGAGTAGTCTAGCGCTAGTCACTCTGGTTTTGCAGCAATAACGCAAGTTATTTGCAAGGACGTGGGTCCGAGTCCCACCAATAACCTGGAGGTTGTCGCCCCGAAGGTTTTCCCTCTGTGCCATATCGAACTATAATAATATCCAGCTCTAGGAGCCGTGGTGGCCCCTCGACTAGCTCTGCTATTGGGGAGCCAAGTTAAAGAATTGTGTTTGGCGCCACGGATATTATTATTATTATTATTTAACTCATCACCCACAAGGTTCGGTTACTACCTTCAGATGGTAACAGGCAATAAGCCTGGGCCTAGGTCATACTATTTTAAGTAAAGGAAACAATATCAATATTTTATCAGCTCTGACTCGATGACCTTTTTGGTGACTGTCCAGCTGTTCTACAAGATACTTTTTCTTTAACATACCCAACTTGACCCAAAAGCCTATATTTAAATGAACTACAATGCATAATATCATGTATGTATTACCACATTGCTGTCAATTGTATTTATTCTGATTTGGATCAGTGAACCACCAATTGCACCAATGAATACTTTATATACAACATTGGATTAATTTCACCAATATAAAATTAGAGAGTTTGGCCACTTTCCATAATGTTTTTTTTCTTACAAATTCCTTGAATAAAAACATCATGAAATAAAATTAATATGTCAGTTCAATTAGTTGATTTTCGCCTAAAAAATTGGAGATATTGGAATTTCCAATGTGGTGCTCATCATTGTAAATTGTAAATTACCCCAACTTGATATATTAGAAGTCAATTATAGCAGTTGACATTTATTAACTAAAAAAACCCTCTACCATAATTTATATAACAGTTTTCTGTAGTAGGGATATTTGTGTAAATAGTCCTTATGGCCAAACTCCCAGAACACCCAGTAAAAACAAGGTGGCACGGAGGAGTGTCTTGCTTGCAGATGGCACTGTACACAGGCAATGCTTGACAGTGAATTTTTATTTTTAAGGAAGCTAAGCTGGTATAGTGGCCACTGTGTCGGTCTACTAGACTATGTAATTAGGGGTCGTAAGACCTTGAATTCAAACAAAGTTATATATATAAACCACAAACAGAACTTGATGTTTAACTAGAGAATGGAATTAAATATACTCATAGGACTAGATAAATTAAGCATAGCATAAATTTATAATTGTTCAATCTACAATATGAATAGGCCTACACATCACATATCTACCACAGCAGTTTTCTACCAAGATCCATACGAGATCTAAGAATAGGGCTTCAACAATCCCAATTCGAAATCTAACAACGGCAAAATGCTGGAAACCTGTATGAGCACTGTTTTCCCCTATCTTACACATATGAGGCCCTCTATTTTTACACCATGATGGTGGTTTAAGAGTGTTCTAAATTCCTTGAGGTAAGAATAAAGATAGTGGAAGGGAAGATCGGACACTCAATGATAAAACCCTATCCCACCAAATACGCCCAATTTGGCGGTCCCGACGTTCCGCAATCTACTTTCCCGCCATACCTGTGTTGAACTTTTAGATAGCTGCTAGAGTAGTATCGCGGTTTCACGGCGTTCTCTGTAATAAGATCTCGTTTATATAAGTAGACTGTATATTCGGTGCCGCTGTACAAAATATTGTCTGATTGTAGCACAACTCCTTGCTTATTTCGGACCGCGTTTAGAGGCGGAGGACGAACAGCTTTTGGCCTGAGTGTCTGATCTTCCCTCCCACTATCTTTGGTAAGAATTCATAAAATCAAAATCAAACGGCATGGTCAAAGAAACTCAACGAAACTACTCACCCACTAAGGCTATGACCGCCTGGTTATCAGTGTGATGTCCAAGTGTGGATGTAAATCAGTTTTTTGTTTTCGCTTGTCTTAGTGGTAAAGACAGGAATGACAGATGTGAGATCAGATATTAAATATATATAGATCGTTCAATGACAACACAATCGAGAGACTGTGAGTGACGTGAGTGCGACTTACTGCGAACCAGAAAATTGTATTCTACGCCTTATAGCTTATATTCAATCATTCTGTCTTTCGGCTAAGACAGAGAACACAATCATACGCCTGCTTCAGTCTCTAGTAGGGTACAACAATTATAGAAAAAGAAAACAATTGCAATAAACCACAACAGAACATGCCATTCGATTTATTGGGTTGATTAGAAGCAACTAGTTTCACTTTTTATAACCTTAGATCTTTTCACTATAATTCTGCAAGTCCTCACATAACAGTGTGTATCAAGAAGCTAAAATTATATTCTGTTCAGATCCCATTCTATAAACAAGTTGATATGTTTCGGTTACCAGCATGTACTGTATGATAAAGTGGACAGGAGATCATTGCCCCTCTCTCATTGGCTTATAGAAGAGGTCACGTGCTATTGCTCAACGCGATTGGTTGATTTTTGTTCACATGATACTGATCAGCTGGTAATAGCAGACCATAGAGGGGAAGATAACTCTATGTTAGCAGCTCTGGTTTACGCACAGCGCTCATTCGTCAGGTACTTGCAGACGAAGGTGGCTAGGCGAGTTGTTTTTCACTGTTAGTGTTATAAGGTTATCTCATTGCTACCCTGTTACGTTGCCGTTTTGATCACATAATATGGCTAAATAGTGCTCAGTAGTCTGACCCATTGCCAAATGTGAATCAGTCGAGAGTCAAATCCTTACTTTTCTTTTGACCTTCATTTATGAGAGTTCATGGGTGAGTGTCAGTGTAAGACGTGAGACTCAGACTAAGACCCATCTCCTGGTCATGATAATCAAGCGTGGATACATATTGTGACAAAAATATACTGGAATATTTTCAACTTTGAGAAAAGCTCCTGTGCAGATTCAGATTGTGCAGACAGTTAATCAACAGACACGTACTTTGCTTGCTGCAACTATCACTATGGCACCAACTAACAATACAATAATTCATTTCATAACAATCACAATTATATTATTAATAATTATATATAATATTTTATTATTAACTAGTTATTAAATTATTGTTCTAGATATTATAATAATTGATCAGCCCAACTGTAACTTTCACTTTGCTAATCTATTACTTTAATTGGTAACCACAGATGTGTGCAAGTTTTATTTTGGAAACTCAAGTTTCCATGGCCAACTCTTAGATGTGACTCTTCAAGTTACAAGTCAATTCTTTCAGTGAAAGATAAAAGCTTTCAAGTTACGAGTTAAATATTTTATTATTTACATGTCCCTAGTGTTATAGATAAGTATATAGCTGTATGTAGCTTGCTAACTTTAATAGCTGTAGCCTATGTAGCTTGTTAACTTGTGCTGTACAAAGTGGTCACTTAATAAATGCCATGAGCAAAGATAAGACATGGCGTCGTAGACAGGATCAAGAAAGTTTGACTGGAAAGATATTTGCAAGTACTTAAGCAAAGACTGACGATGGCTGGTATAACCCCACCTAAAAGTTTGGACTTTATTAATGCAAGAAGCACTTGGGGTGCTTGGAGAAATAGATTTGAGAGATATAGAAATGCCAGTGGGCTTATGGATAAGAGTGCAGAACAGCAAGTGAATGTATTAATATACGTAATGGGCGAAGAGGCAGAGTCAATACATAATCAACTCACCATAAGAGCACAGAAGGTGGAAGATGGTACACCTGTTGCTACCGATAACATCTACATACGAACACTAGAAGCATTTGATGGTTATTTTAATCCCCAAGAAAACACGGTACACTACAAAATCATGTTTAGCTCACGCATACAATCCAGTAAAGAATCTAATGAACAGTTTATTAGAGAAGTATATGAGCTGGCAGCTAAGTGTGGTTGGGCTGAAGACGTTAAACAGGACATGATTAAGACAATACTGTTAGCAGGAATGAATGATAAGGCACTGTCAATGGAGTTACAGTTGAAAGCTGATTTAACATTAGACAACATTAAGTTGGCTATGAGATCGAAGGAAATCATCTTACATAATCAGAAATGTGAGATAGATGGGGCTGTTGGAGCAGTAGCCGAGCTAGCAATTCACCAGGTATCCAGGAGAAACAACTACAAAGATGAGAGCCCGATGTCCCAAAAGTCCCTGGGGCAGGGCAGTCAGTGGGCAGAAGCAGAAGGTAAAGGTGGCAGACATGCAGGACCCAGGAGCAGTTATGGACAGTTTACCAATGCAGCTAAGTCTAATTATTTAAATGAGTGTCATTACTGTGGGCTTAAGCATTTAAAAGGACAATGCCCTGCTTATAACAAACGTTGTAATTTATGTAATAAGTTCAATCATTTTGCTAGGGTGTGTAAAGCATATACTAGTAATCAGGCACATGCAGTTGAAGTGCAGGATAGTGACGACTGTACTGAATCAGATAGCCTAGAATATTTTAGAGTTAATTGTATTTTTCCTAACAATAGTCCCCGTAGAGTAGATAGTGAGTGGATAGTAGACTTATTTGTTAAGGGTGTGCCACACCAAGCCAAGGTAGACACTGGAGCCGAAGTAAACGTGATGTCAGTGCAAAATTTGAAGAAATTGGGCGTTCACACAGTGGTGCGCTCCAAAGCTATGTTGTCAGGGTATTCAGGGTATAACATACCAGTTTTGGGTAAAGTACAGTTACCAGTGGCCTTGCCAGGGACAGTCGGTGGTGGGCCGGGGTGCGTGCTGGCTCAGTTTTACATAGTCAGGCGGCCGGCTGCTACTCTATTGAGCCTGCAAACTAGTAGGGAGTTAGGGTTGTTACCCAGTTACAATCTGGCAGAAATTACACATACTGATGAGATAACGGCTAAATACCAAATAGCAATGGATAGAGATGAGGAATTGTCTTGGGAGCAGTGTAGGGGATTTGAGAAAGCCCAGAACAGAGATCCACTGGGATCAATGTCAGTGCCTGAGTATCCATTTCAAGTAGTGGGTGCAGACTTGTTTACAGTAGAGGGCTGTGATTATCTTTTAGTGGTGGACTACCTGAGTAGTTTTCCAGTGGTCAAATGCCTTCAGCAAGCGACAGTGGCGTCCCGAGTAATTAATTGCATGAGGGAGGTTTTCACAGATTTTGGGTGCCCAGAGGTGATAGTTACAAATAATGGCCCCCAGTTTAGAGGCATGGAATTGGCCAAGTTTTTTAAAGATTGGACAGTGGAGCACCGCACAAGTTCTCTTATATATCCCTCAGGCAATAGACCAGCAGAGCGCTGGGTAGGTGCAGTTAGGAGTATGATTAAAAAGTATAGTGCAGAAGGTAAGGATTGGTGGAAAGGTTTGTTATTATTGAGAAACACTCCTGTTGATCAGGATTTACCCTCTCCAGCACAGCTCCTTCAAGGTAGGGTACTACGAGACAGTGTTCCAGTAATCCAAAGTAAGTATTTAGTCAATGGCGATAACATGAAAAGTGCAAAGGTGCAATTAGGAGACAGAAAAGCTAAACAGAAACACCATTTTCATGATGATAAGTGTGGTCTAGAGAAACCTCCTTTGAATGTAGGGCACTATGGTTACCTTAAAACAAGTAAAGGCACAGGGATACCAGGCAGGGTAGGAAATGTAGAGAAGCACATGTCATGTAAGATAAACACACCAAGTGGTAACACATATAGGCGAAATAGAGTAGGCATCCAGCCTGGCTTGATTGACGGCCCTCGGGGTGGTCCTCCGGCACCGCAGGTTGTGGGAGGGGCACCGGAGGTTGAGCCGGATGTTTCTGGGGCTGGCATGTGGTCGGGTCTGGCACTGAGTGGTCCTGTGGCAAGTGGCTCGGCAGAGAGTGTACGGAATAAAGGTATTTCAGTTGGGAATGGGACCAGGGTACCTGGCAGGGTAGGCTTGGAGAGGACTACTCGTAGTGGGCGGCAGATACGATCACCTGCAAAATATGCAGATTATGAGAAGTAGGAGCTCACTGGGTGTAGTTTGGCTTGTAGTGGTTGCACCAATTTATTTATTGATATAATTATTATTATTATGAGTGGTAGTAGTATTTCTGTTCATGTTCACAGTCCAGTAGTTACAAGTTATACTGAAGTTTAATGAATTGTCTATGTATGTATTATATCAAATTGTCTATGTCTTTAAATGTACTGTAGTCTTTTATAATTTGTCAGTTTATTCAAGGAAAAAAGGGTGATGTTATAGATAAGTATATAGCTGTATGTAGCTTGCTAACTTTAATAGCTGTAGCCTATGTAGCTTGTTAACTTGTGCTGTACAAAGTGGTCACTTAATAAATGCCATGAGCAAAGATAAGACACCTAGAAACTCAAGTTTTTGTCAAGTTATCCAAGTTAACTACAAGCAAGTTTCAATTCAATTCTTTTCTTGTTTAACTCGAGTCTTTTTATAGAGTTATTGGGTTATTGTTTAGCTTACGGTGAAATTTTGTTAGCAAATGGTGTTAGAAGTTCAAATTTCAAAGCAAAATGTCACAATTTTAGTGTAAAATGTGTTATAATTGTGGTCGTGGTTAGTGGTTATAACTGTGGTTATTTTTATTTATTACAATTCACAGCTTCCAATGAAAACTCGAGTTATTGAATATTTCAATATAATGATGTGCAAGTTGAGAGTCTTTGATCATAGCCATAATTGAATTACAATTCAAGTTACAAGTTTTTGACAGCTGTATATTCAAGTTACGAGTCTTTATAATAGGCCATAAAATGTTGCTTGAGTTAACTCGAGTGAGAGTCTTTAACTCGAGTCTGGCATCTCTGCAATAACCGAATGGAGTTAAGGGCTCTTCTATGATTAATATTTTGTTCACAGGGATAGGCACACTCCAGTGTGGAGAAGTAATGAAACAAGTCGGAGATGGAGGCTCATTCTCAATCTTTGTTTAGGTAACCTCTATATATAATGTAATATTCAGTGTAAACTGGTGCATTTTTCTTTGTGTTGGTGCATTTTTCTTTGTGTTGGTGCTTGTTTGATGACCCGTGTAGATTTTTATGATAAAATTATAAATGCTCGTGTTGTTTAATTCTGTAGCAAGCAATGTTTATTTTTTCAGTCAATCTCAACAACCTGCTGTGGAAATTCGTTTGCCACAAAAGGGTAGGCGTCAAATAATTCCAGTTAATCAATCTAGAATAACAAACTTCTTCCCAACAACTTCTCAAACTAATCCAGGCTCTGAGGCTCTCTCTCCAAATTATGATGTTATTCTTAGTTCAAATGAAGATCAACCATTGACAATTCTAGGTATATACAAAACACATATTGGATATAGTTGCAAAAAATAAAAAAAAACTGGATAAATTTGCTTATCCATTTTCTAGCCTTGTAATGGGCTTGCTTTTGTAGCCATGTGTCATCGATTGAATGTACACTTGTAGTAGTATGTGGGCTACAGTTGGCATTATCCTACTGCAAGTGTTTAATAAGGCACAATAATTGGGCCTATGTTTGTTGTATATAGTTACAATTTACGATACAATGTTATGCAGCTGATTTATTTTCTTTTTTTTGTGCAGATCCAAATGGAAATGAAGTGACTCTGCATCCAGTTAATGAAATTCGTATCCTTTTACTAACACTTTGTTGTGGATAGAAGAATGTTTATTTGGGATTTGTCATAGACTGCCAGTTGTTATCTATTTTTCATTTTCTCGTTTTAGAAAGTTTTCCCATCAATATAACCGCATGACGCACACAGTATTTGTATATTAAAAAATTTTCTTAACCAAACATTTAGCTGAAACTTACCGCTCAGTTTTTAGCTTTCCCTATTTTAACATAGTCCAATCAAGAGTTTTTGATACAGTAGGTATTAAATGCTATTGCTTGCCTATGCCCAATAGTTTGTGTGATTAAACTCTTTCTTCGTTACATTGGGCTGACAACTTGTTACTATGAATTTCAGTGCCCATTTATTGTTTTTTTCAGGCTTTACATACAGACAACCCTGTTGTTCTATGTGCACCTACTGGCTCAGGAAAAACTGTATTGTTTGAGATGGCTATTATTCGGTTACTTATGAATTGTGAAACATCTCAAACTTCACTTGATAGCATCAAAGTCATATATAGTATGTTTGTACTGCATTCACCTTAAACTATATTACCATGAAATTTACCAAAAACTGGCAATATTAGATGAATCAATATTTTCATGTCATTCAAGGAAAGTATTCTAGCTCTATGTTAGTAGCCACATGATAAATTCGATTGTTTTGTTTAATTCTTTGTCTTTACACTATACATGTATCTTGCTGTTTTAACTGAATTGTATGTGTATGTGTATTAATAGTGGCACCTGTGAAAGCACTCTGTAGTGAGAGATTTCAAGACTGGAAGGGAAAATTTGAGCGATATGGGATGACTTGCAAAGAGTTGACTGGAGACACTGATGCTGATGACTTTTATTCCATGAAGCAAGCATCTCTTATACTAACAACTCCTGTAAGCAAATATCCAAAAATGCATAGTGAGCTTCATTAGTGTGTAGTGCATTAGAGAATAATGGCATAATAGCATAGTCCTTACTATCAGTTGTTGAAGATTGTTCCCCTTTTTATAAAAAGGTTGATAATTTGTGTAAATTGCCAAGTTTTCCTTTTAGTGCTGTTAATGATTCCTACAACTTTGTTTATATTTGACATGCATAGGAAAAGTGGGACAGCATGACCAGGAGATGGAAAGACAACAAGTCTTTTATAACTCAGATTAGGCTGTTCATGATTGATGAGATGCATTTGCTCAATGACGAGACAAGGGGAGCCACAGTGGAAGCAGTAGTTAGTAGAATGAAGCTTGTTATCACTCAGCTACATCATAATGAAGCAGCATACCTTAGAATCATTGCTGTCTCTGCAACTATGGCAAACTTTGAGGATGTAAGCGAATTCACTGAACCTTTTTTTATAGTATTGGAATGTTTTACATACCCAGTTTGGATTTAGTTTGTCTCTGAATGTCAGTCATTGGTAATTTTATCAAGGATAATTACAAGATTGTGACATTTTAATGGTGAATATGGAGTTATATACCCACTGCTTTAAGCAAATCCTCAGTAATAATAAGGGTAAATGAAAGTTCAGTAGGGGGTGCACATGTGATATGCAATGGTTTTTTAATTTGCCTTTGTTACATGCTAAGAATGTTATTTTATTTCAGCTTTGGTAAAATATGACATATGATACACATAGTAATAACAATAATGTATGTTACAGATAGCAGAATGGTTAGGCCCAAGATATCAGCCAGCTGTGTCTTTTATGTAAGTAAGTCGTCCATTACTATACATGTATATTGTAAGGTACCTGTAGTGTAGTGCATGAGAAACCTCTGTAATTACCATGGTGTAAGCAAGTAATGTATATTCTGTAAGGATGAATGAGAAGTATCGACCTGTGGAGCTCACCAGACATGTTTATGGCTATAACTTCTACCAAGGAAGCAACGAGTTCAAGTTTGACATGTCACTCAATTACAAACTTCCAGAAATTATAAGACGTCATTCCAATAATAGGCCAACATTAGTAGTAAGTGTAAAATATTTATTTGCTATACTTCAGCAAAGATAAATATCGACAAGTATTTGTTTTCCAACATGACAGTTACTTACTTCTAAAATATGTATTATACAGATGTTATTTTCTCACATACATACACATGTATATGTATACATGCGGTATTTCCTGTATTTGTTTTATTGTATTCATGAGCAACTTACATGTAGTTCAAACACTGTTTGTGATTCCTAAAATAAAAACATGTTCTATAATGCATGCACTTTTTCACATAATCTTGAGCTCTGCTTTATTTCCTTATAAACTTTGCACCTGGTTCATCACTCTGCTTCTCATTTTAGTTTGTGTCCACAAGAAAAGGCACCCAACAATCTGCTACAATGATAAGCAGGGAAATTTCACTGCCAATATCTGGCCAAGCAAGACAAAGTTTGCAAGCTGCTGCATCTTCCGTTAGAGATACTGTTCTAAAAGGTTTATTTGCTGCACATATTTTGATAAGCATCAAGTTTATTACTGGAATAGTTAGTTCACAAAAATAAATTAATGTTATCAAGGGAGTAATCCAGTTGAATTTAAAAAAAACGTTTTGGGACGAAGCAATCAATAACAATATGCATTTTTTGTACTTCTATAGTGACAACAAATTGTTTAGATATGTAATAATTTTTGATGTGGTCCCATCTCGTTCAGTACGCTCTTTCAATGTATTACAGGTAAAGGGACACCTAGGTGCATTATTGTGCACAGCCAGATGGTTTACACAAGGTTGATCATAGAGAAGTTCTCACATCATATACTACACGAAATGTAACGTAATTTCTACAAAGTTCATACATCCATGTCAATTTACAGTTCTTAATTCCTGGTTTGGTCCTTTAGAATGCTTGGTGAAGGGAATCGGCTTCCATAATGCTGGCCTTGATTACACAGAGCGAAAGATTGTAGAAGAATTGTTCCTCAACGGTCACCTTATGGTTCTAGGTAAGTAGAACTATATCTGGAGTACCACAACAAATAGATACACGTAATGATTTATTGCTGGTTAAAACTGTTTAATAAGCGTCTCTGCAAATCTCTGCACGATTTTATGGTTTATGAGCAAAAGTTTGTATTTTTGCCCTATGTAAATTTTCAATTTGCATTGTGAACTGGCCTCAGTTTGAGAAAAGCATTCATTTGATAATCAACAACAGATTTTATTTTCGATACAATGCAAGGCATGCGTCAATTTGTTTAATTTGAATATAGTGTCTACAAGCACCTTGGCTATGGGAGTCAACCTGCCAGCTCACCTGGTGATCATCAAATCAACCCAGCACTACACTAGTAATGGATTTGAAGAGTACACAGAGTCCGAGATTCTGCAGATGATTGGTCGTGCTGGTAGACCACAGTTTGATACATCAGCTACAGCTGTCATCATGACCAAACTCTCTCAGCAGGATAAATATAAGAGACTTATTGGGGGCAAGCAAGTCATAGAAAGCAGGTTTGTTTGTCAATGTGTTCATGTTTCCGTAGACTTATGATTAGTAGAATAATAAAATATTGCGTTTTTGTACGTGTCCCTTCCCTTGTGTTTTATGTCAAATATATTTTGCGATCTAAATAACGTAGTTTTATAAACACTTCAATGCCATATGGTGCATATAATTTATGTGTGCAGCTTACATAAGAACCTGATAGAACACCTGAATGCAGAGATAGTGTTAGGTACCATACCAAAGATCTCTGTAGCTCTACATTGGCTCAAAGCGACATTTCTGTATGTTAGAATAATGAAGAACCCCACTTATTATGGTGAGTCACATTTGTGCATTTGTTCATATTATTAAGAATTTACTATCTTAAGAGAATTCGGCGTGGCTTTTATCAATTACAGACAAGGAATTCATAACCAGTTGTGATTTTTGATTTCAATAATAACAACGTTATGAGAATTAGATTGAGGCGTTTAGTAAGGAGCACAACTCCTCCAAAAAGTATATAGACTGATGTATACAAACAGTCATACAGTTTAGCCTGCATGGATATGGTGCACATGGTAGAATACGTAGATATCTTCACCATGATAAAATGTTATAATTATGCAATATTTTACCAGGTCTAAAAGGACACCAGACTCGAGATTCAATAGAGGCTTACTTGCAGCAGTTGTGTGTTCGGAAACTGGAGCTGTTGGAGGGTATTAGCATGATACATTCAGACAACAACAGTGACCGCAATATCGTTTCAACAGGTTTTTTATATTCCTAATATCACATTTTGAATTTATTTATGCGAATCCACATCTGCAAATTAGCATAAATATACTTTATACTACGACCATTGAATTATATTTACTGTGCAGCTATTTTTATGTTTTTTGGATATTTTTTATTAGGTGTTAATTATTGCTTATATTGCAGAATCTGGCAAGCTGATGGCCAGATATTGTATATCATTTGATACAATGAGTAAAGTTAGCCAGCTGACTGGAGAAGAGAGCCAGGAAAGATTGGTAAGAGTGCTGTGCAATATTGTTCCAGTTCCTCATTAGTTACTGTATAGGCTATAGCAACTTCTGCCTGATAAATATTGAATATAATCATCATATAATTATTTTAATATTCATACTGTACTGTAGATCAACTTTCTTGGCGACTGTCAAGAGTTCTCTGACATACAGCTTCGTGTTTCTGAGAAGAAAGTGTTGAATGAGATGAACAAGAACAAAAGTGGAGTTAATATAAGATATCCTATGAAAGGAAAAATTAAGACTTCAGCCATGAAAGTCTGTTGGTAAATGATACACATAATATAGCAGAGATATGTATTTTTTTCCAAGCATGTGCCTGCCTAACTAGCTTGTTTGTTTCTTATTACCATGTATAAATGGTTTGTTGTAAGGTATGAAGGTAGATAGTTATGAAGCCCACTTCTACATGGGTAAACCTTTCCCAAGGAGATCTCATCCAATAATGGCCGACTATGGATTATCAACCTGGTCTAGTTGGAATTGTCACCCTTCGTTTTGTCATGAACAAGTATTTGAGTATCAAATGAGGCATGATGGCAATCATAACAGCTTTGTAGGTTAAAATCCGATACTGCCAGTAAAAAGTATCATATGCTATCCAGTCACATTTATAAGACCCATTAGGTGTAGCAATCAGGTGACCCTTCTCCCTTTCGTTGTTTCAGCCTGATCCAGATAGAATTGGGCTGCCTACCTCTGTCAGATTTCTCACTCAACCAAGATACATCTAAAGTTTTTCGAACTGCATCCAGAATTACTAAGTGTAAGTTATACAGAATACAATTTTTTGAACTCTAATAAAATTTTGAGTGTATTTGTGAAAACAAATTTGCCCCTACAGGTCTGGTAGAGTTATACATGAGCAGTGAGAAGGCCAACTGCTTGTATAACACAGTCTTGTTGAACAAGTGTATCTCATCTCACTTGTGGGAAAACTCCGGTTATGTTACCAAGCAGCTACCTGGTGTTGGTATCAAGACTGCTACCTGTTTCACTAATGCAGGAGTACATTCCTTCAGTAAACTGCTTGATCTGAACCCACGGGATATTGAATTGGTAAGAATTGAGCTGTTACATTTTTTACTGATATTTGTGTTCTTAGACCAATCTTGATAACATCTGATCACTCCTCACATTTTACACATGTGGCTGCTAGCAGTTTTGTGTATGCATACATGTGAAATAAATGTCAAGTTACACTGTAGGTCTAATATGCTATGCTGCTGTGTTACATACGTATATAATGCTGCGCATGAGTATCTGCATGTTATAGTTAAGGTATCTCTGCCGGACTGTTCGTATTTCAGATCTGCAATAGACACCCACCATTTGGTAATGGCATCAACGATTTGATCAAACACTTGCCTAAATATGAGATGGCAATCGACCAACAGGTAATGCTACATGATCCAGTTATAGGCAATTTTAAAGAATATAAATTATAATTTGGCTTGTGACTTTATTGCAACACCATTGTTTTACCAAATTATACTTTTTTCTTACTTTTTAATAGAGGTTTGAAAACAATGCCAGCTTTCTCTAAAAATCTACCAGGGCTCAAAAATTGATGTTTCGGGCCACATGCATCCACTTCTTAGTAGGACCAAAATTGGAAATTTGACCTTCTTAAAGCTCGGCTACGCGAGAGGCCGTGAGCTTTGGCGGAGCAACTTTTTTGTTCGTTGGCACGGCTCTATAGGCAATGTGCAGTACCAGTAGCTTGATTAATATCCAGACAATAACCAAAGCTGATGCTTAATAAATTACATTGTATATGATTGGAGTCGTTGTATCTAATATTAACCAATTACCACAGCACTCTATGATGCGGTGGTCCAAAAAGACCAACATACTGTTATTTTTCGAAATTGTTTACTCCCAATTGAAGGGAAATTACTCCAAATTTGTGGCATTGTGCTGGAAGTTGAATACCACAATTTAATCTTGTGCATGTGCAATTAGGATGGTAAACAAAACAAAGCAACAAGTATTTAGTTCACATTGTTTATGTGAGTAATACTGTATTATATAGTTGGACAAGTTGGCACCTAGAGATGCTGTTATAACTGTGGCATTGAGACTTGCTAATGCAGAAGATATAACGAAGAAATCTGTCACCAAACACCACAGTGTGATCTTGCTGATCTATGATGCCGATAATCGTGTGTCCGTCAATGTCAGACTGTAGTAAGTGTGTTATATTATATCAGCATTAATATTCCCTTCTGTGTTAAATTATATTTCATGGCATATTGCAAGTATAATAATGTAATGTTTTGTGCTTTGGGTTTCACACAGGTACCGATATTAGCACGAGTGTGGGAAGTGCTTGGTAGTGGTAGTGGGCTGCCAAGGTAAACTTCCACACATTACATAAAGAGTGAACAGTTATATAAGCTCTTATAGGTATTGTAGAGGACGTAGGCCGATGCTTAGACTCATTAAAGAGTCAAGGGTCGGCGTAGGTCCGATGGTTTAGACTCCTAGGAGTGTAGAAAGTGTCTATGTTGAAGAGGGGACGTAGGCCCGATGCTTAGGCTCATTGAAGAGTCAAAGATCGACTAAGGTCCGATGTTTATACTCATCAAGGGTGTAGTAAGAGACTTATACGAGTATGAGGACGAGTTGGGTGCTAAAGGTTCAGGGGACCAAGGCTGGAGCTGCCTGCCTGCAAGAGTAAGACTCTGTAAGTTGAGTTAGGAGATGTTGCTTTATTAGAGCGCAATCAACAACTGACTTGGCATAGAAAATGTGCTGGCTTTTATACTATTTGGATTTCCGGTAAAAAGGCCGACAGGGGGTCGGGCGGTACGATAAGGTATCGTTCCCCGGAAATTGTGTAACAAGATGACTGAAAAGTGCCCAGGGTCCGACCATAAAATGGTCGGCCAGACACAAAAAGTGCTTACAATCAGGTGAAATGAATTATATATTATTAGAATGAGTGAGATCCAAGACATCGGCCATTAATTATAATAGGAAAAAAGACTTGGGACTAAAAAGTAGACAATAATGTACCTATTTCATAAGTAATTTAGACATTAAGACATGCTTAGAGTCATTCAAGATAGAGAATATCCGTTTGGGCGACAAGGCCTTCTTGATGACCTCTACATAGGACGGCCTGGGTGTCGGGTGAGTCGCCCGGTCCATCACAATAATACATGTATAATATAATATAAGATAACATAATATATACTCAGATTGAATGCAATCATGTTCTGTACTGAATTACTGCTATTGAACATTTATGCTTCCTTCCAGTGATTCTACACTGGTGAAAGCCGGTGTGTGGACCAAGACCACCAGTGTTCGTAGAGCTATCAAAGGCGATGAATTGTCTGTATGTTTACTCAGCTTATCATGGGTTGGCTTAGACATATGTAGCAACTTTACTCCCAAGTATACAGGCAGAACTTATGAGGAATATAGGAAAGAATTGCAGTTACAGGAGCAAAGAGCGCAGACTTTGACAGTACCCCAACAGGTACCAACATCCACACCAGGCTTATGTAACTCTTCAAAGAAAACAGGTACTTCAATGGTATTATTATGTGTTCTTGTTATTTTTAGTCATGACAACTCTTGACTTGAAATTTGTGTAAATTATTGGCATTTTTTTAGAAGTCAATGCAGCAGTTTCTACATGTGGTCATAAATGTCTAGTTAAGGCGACATGTGGTCATCTCTGCTGTAAAGACAAAAGCTTGCAAGAAACCATTAGTAATAGGACCAAATATAAAGCAACTAAACAAGCTCTGTATGACCACACACCGCTGCTTTCTGAAATATCTGTGAACACAAGCCACACAAACAGGAAAACCCAGCAGCTAATGCCTGTACCAATACCAGGAAGAGGAGCACAGAGGTCATCTAATGTACCTCAAAATTATCAACTCAGTCAACAATGGTCACTTTCACAGTCATTGCCTGAACATGTAGCCTGTTCTCAGTCTATACGTCAACGAGCTGAATCAGAAACTATTAGCGGTAAACTAAGCAAGGTGAGTGCAATGGTAGTACAGCAAATTGAACACCGCTGCATGAGACACCTGTTTGGGGTGGTCCTTCATGTAACACCTCGTGGTTTGAACAGCGCTTTATATAATCATACAACAAAAGACGATACGGTTAACGGTCTGCCATCCTCCAATCAAATTCGGGGTCGAAAAGTGGGACGATTCATATATGTTGCAATGCTGCCGGTCAGCATCTCGGCTCCGGGTGGTGCTAGGACTTTGGAATCGGGTCCCCAGGCATCGCTGCTGGGGCGGGTCCCTAGCCTTAGGCCCTCGACCCTGACCAAAGCGGGGTGGGTACCCGACCCACCCTACCCGACACATTGGTGTTGGAACTTAGGCTATTGACTTGGAATTGTCTTCTTAATGCAAGGGGGCACAACTCCTCATCGAGTCATTGTAACATACCTGTGCCACCAGAGGTCATGTATATGCGTGACCACAGTACATGAACACAAGCCATCAGTTCATGCGAGCGAAGCGAGCAAATTTTTCCAGTGAAGCTTGCGTCGCAGACCAAGCACGAAGTGCTTGTTATATTAAATGTAAGATATGTGTAGTATTATCTAGTATAGTAATTTACACGTACTTGTGTATGTATGTAGTACATTGTTTAAAGCATGGTTCATTACATGAAGGACCTCCCCATGCTGGTGTATTGAGAATAAAATCATTGAGTATAATTTGTCCTCTCCAAGTTCAGATTATAAATTGGACTAAGAGATGACAATTTACGATTACAATCCATGGAGGATTAGAATATCTTTTTAGTACTTGTGTACATGTACATGTATGTGTAATGTGATTTTATTCTAGTTGAAATTGTTGACACATTGGGTTTTACATCAGTTTTTGAGGTGGTATTTTTCAAGTTCTCAATCTTATTTCAGAAATTAAAGCAACCAAAATATTTCCTGTATGCAACTTATTTAGTTTAGAAGAGCTGTTCCTCCTCAGTGCCCTTCCTCCATGAGAAGAGTTGATACTTCAAACTGCCATTATAATCCCAATGACTGTACATTTGGTGACTTCAGTATAATGGGAGACGACTTCCAGCTAAATGATGTAGAGAATGAGAGTCGGTCTTTACAGAAACAGGTATAAAGGCATTTTAAAACCAATTTGGCCATATGTTCAGCCATGTGTAATGTTCAGTTTCCAGACAAAAATTTTGTTGGTACAGTTCAGGTTGTTTCAATTTTAGACTGAGCACCATGCTTTTGTTAGCAAAAACAGAACTGAAGTACAGAAGTCAATCAATTGGTCTCCAATTAGGTATGCATCGATATTTAATGCAATGTAATCTATTTGTTGCATATGTACATCTAAAAACAAGTGTTGTCTAACATTTCCATACATAATCAAGGTTACCACTATAATTATAGAGATTATGGAGCAGTTTGGATAAGACTATAAACATTTTCTTGTTGCAGCAATTCTGTTACTATGTTCCCTAAAAAGAACCCATCTGCGGCATCAAATCTACTAAAGTCTACTTCTTGTCCACTGTCATACACATTGAATCCCGGCAGTCAAGGACCAAGTCACTATAAATATTCAGCTAACAATAATGGAAGCAACATGAATTATGCAACATCAGCAGGCCAAGGTATTAGCCCCATCACCACCACACACAGATTTGATCAGGGCTTCAAACACTCGATAGCTTCTTGCGAATATAAGAACACAGTTACCACATCAGAATATGACAGCATCTTACCACCTAACCAAGGTGAGGAGTGTGAACCTAACTGGGATGAATGGGAAACGAGCATTATGGGCAGCTCAAGAAAAGAGACATCATCGAAAGCAAATCCAGCTAACGACAAAAAAATGGAGGCAGATACCGAATGCAAAGATGATGAAGATAGTATTTCATATTCTCCACTGGCCAACTCTCAGTTGCTGCCAGTTAGCCAAGGAAATGGCTTCAGATTACCATGTAGCATTGAGGAAGGTACCAGCAATACTAGAGCAATAGACGATGCAAATTCAATTGAGAGTTTTGATCCAGCTCGTAAACAGAGTGGTACTAGCCCAGATGAAAGTAACACAGCAGAGAATACAGCTGCGGGTGATTCATGGACTCAAAAGGAGTTGCACCCTAGAGGGACCACTGGAGACTTGAATACTTTCACAATCCCTTGTATGTTGCAGACAAAGGAAATGCAATGGAACACTGGGAGGAAACCATCTGTATCCCACACAAAGATTGGTGTAAGTATATACGTATGATGTACTTAAATTAAAATAGTCTCCAGCTTAATATTACATTGATAATTAAGTGTAGATTTGAGCAATATAAGGCATATTCTGTCTACTTTTTCATGAGTGGCTGAAGAATGATGACTAGCTAATCCTACAATGCATATTGGTAAACTATTGGAAAATTTCCTGTTGATTGATCAATTGTTTTATTTCTATTAAAAGGACATGAGCTTGAACAATGATGCTAACCAACTTAACAGAGTTCATGGTCAAGATCTTCTAAGGCAGGTAGAAAACTCTGCTGCAGGGTTGAATCTAAGTCGTAAAAGAAACATGTAAGTTTGCATTACATATTTTATCTGTTTGGATATTTCATGTGTGGGTGTCAGCACCAGTACAATGGAATAGGTTAAATCAGTTTGCATATCATCGAGTGATGAATTAGCTATGTATGGAATTATGGTGGCTCGGTGATGAGTACATCCCAACAGCATGTGAAAAAGCTTTGGAACAAGTCCTTCTGCTTCTTCCTTAATATCCAGAGAATGAGAGCTGATGGAGAATCCTGCTTTATTAAACTGAACAACCTTCAATAAAACTAAATGTGTCATGCTACCTAGTGATTTATAATTCTCAAAAATGTTGGTAGGAATGAGTTGAAAACGTCCGAGTCTCGCAACATTGCTGTTCAAAGGCAGAATTGTAGCAGCTTCCCAACTCGATTCCCATTGCATGCATTCAGTACAAATGACACAGTCGGTGGATTGTCCTCTCATCAGCAGCCAATAAAGCATAGCATTGGTGATAAAGAAGATTTTAATGCCAATATAAATTCAAATGAAGTGATTTCACAAAGAGGTAATCACACTGCTCAGGAACCAAGGGATTTCACATTTAGAAATGGAGAGTTGGAATCAAAGAACAAGGATGAAAGAAATGTCGAAAATATGAATCCAGGTAGGTAGCAGAATGAATTGTCAAGTTACTCAAAACAGTTTACTGCTTTGCAGATAGAACTCCAGATAGTAAAACTGGTCGGCGAATGCATGATTTCCCTGACGAGAGATGTAGCGGAACTTGTCCTATTTCTATTTCTTTTTAGCAAAGATTTTGATTGGAAGACTAGGGAATAGTTATTCTCAGACGTCCTGTGTTACGAATGACCAGAGTAATCTTGCACCTTCTACAATTAAGCATACCAACGCTCAAATCAGCACATCAGCCTCAGAGTCTTTCTCACCTAGTGATACTATGAATACTTCAGTTGACAAGAAAGTACGGCAAGCTAATCTGCAGACAGATGTTATGAACAACTCACTCGCCACTAAAAGGGAATCCCTTTTTGGTCAAACCTTAAAAACCAATTTTAGAAGTATGTAATCTACTATTTTAATGTCTCTGCACCTTTTCTCTCACTTATCTCGGTGGTTTGAGTTTTTTTCTGCAGTTGAGAAACATGGTTATCGCTAACAATATAGAGCTTTAAATAATTGTAGGAAATCGAACTGCTACAGTCAGGCCGATAATTCAAAATTTGAAAGATGACATTCCCAAAGCAAATGTTCCTGACAACAACAGGTTATCAAGTCAACATCTAGTGACTTGTGAAGGAGAATCGGCTTTTGAAGGACTTGAACTTCTTATTCAATTGAAAAGAAGGAAGAAAATGTGATCTCCAGCAAGTTACACAAGCTATCCTACTTCATGTATTTCTACTGTTGTTAAGTTTAAATAATTTTTATTTAATTATATTGTTATTTTCAATTTTGACTGTTAAACTACATTATCTAGACTATTTTCATATTTTATTTACAATACTAATTTGTTACACAGCTTACTGTATCAAAAATTACATAGTATGTAGTTACACATTTATACATTGTATAGAAATATCATTTAGACAAGTCCATCTCCATGATGCATATTCATTGAATTAACAAATAATGCCATCATTTCTGTACATATAAGAACTGACATGTTAAATTATTTAATAATTATTTGTTCTACAACAGTTAAGAAGAATTTAATATATCTGCATCATCATTGACTACTACCATAGGTACATGCAATCGGTCAATGGCAGGACGAGCTTTGTATTCCGACAAACCTAACTCCTCCAGTTCCCACTCCCAATCCATTGTCTGTACTGCATAGAGAGATTCAGCTTCATGGTGATGTCTACTCAACATTTGGTCCTGGAATTTAAGAAAATCAAGTCTGGCAATTAAAGCAGTAGGTCAACTAAACCAAATTCATGAGCTATAGTAGCGCTGTATTATTACCCACATTGTTATCTTATTATGGAGTGAAATTAATTTGATTTATCATAATGCTAGAAAAAGGGAACGAGAGGACAACTTCACTTTATAATCAGTAGCTTACGAGTGAGTGCCATTAACTACACCTCATGTGCATAATTGGCAATATATTTAAAGGGGTTATGAAGCGTGGTTTACATCTGTATGTTCAATGCAGCCTCTCTAATCTAGGTTTGTTGCATTTGTGCTACTATAAGCAGAGTTGTGTCCTCTTGCCCAAGCTTGACCAGCTCGCAGTATTCAATGCTGCTTTGAAGATGTTTGCTTTATGTCACATAGAGAAAATTGTTGAATTCACGCTGTTTGCATAGAAAGAGTACAGTAGTTAACAAATGATTTCACAGAATTTACTAATATAGCTGTAGCTGTAGGGCAACTTGTGCAAGTTTTTGAATTTTTTTGGCAATAAGTAGCTGCCTTTTTTGGTAGGTTCAGTATTTAATCTGGCCACACTATATAAGACAGCTATATTGTTTTCTTCTACATGCCTATACATATATTGTGGCCAATTATTCTAAATATAGAATATGGAGGAGAAAACATAGGGTGTCCTACAGTACCTAAACATATGCACATCCATGGTTGTCAATGCAAGCACCAATACTTACATACTGCTCTCAATGCTACCTCAAAACACACGATATGATATAACCCCTTTAACTGCTTACCTTGAGCTTTTCATATTTGTCTTCACTGTCTTGTAACCAGGAGATTAACTGTCGATTATTGAAATGTGATCTTGCACTAGTTCGGTCTGTTTGTGATTTATCTTCTGTGGCCCCCTGCCCAGCACTTCCATCCTAAATATATTATTTCTCCATCATACACAACAGTCTTTATTATGATCAACTGGGTTTCCATTACATGGTTGTTAATCAATTATCAATTGTTGTATAAAGTATCCTAAAGTGCCAAAATCACAATAGAATAAAGATCTAAAACTTGCAACAGCTGGTCAACTACACAACAAAACATACAAAAGGCAACGATGAGAAATTAATCACAACATCATAGATATATATTGCAACATAACGCTGAAACTTGGAATTACCTGAAAAGGCCACAGAAAAAGATCAAAATGGATCATTCGTTCCAATAAACAGAGCAATACTAAATAACATTCAAATATACCAAAAAATATTACAACTGTATTGATGGACATGAAAAATAAATTTTGAAGTTTCTGGTCTCACCTTCAATGCGTTAAATGGATGGTATACAGTCCCAGATTCTTTATCCTTGAGAATTGTGCAGACACTTAGGGGTACATCTTGATTTACAGATGCGCGTGCACCTCTAGTGTACACCCGAACTATCTCCTGCTCATACGCGATCCGGAGCTTTTCCTACAATCAATTGTGTACGTTTTATTATACATTGCATTCTCATATCTATGCACTGTTTGTTGTTTGCATAGCAGTAGCATATACACATGAAAAGATATAGATGAACATAAATCTTCAAAATATTTCAAAGAGAGATAAGCCTTAAAAAATTTGACACATAATTTTAGTTGTAAATTGTAGTCTCAAACTTTTTAATTAATAAATTCTAAAGTTTGCAGGTGGTAATATTTTTTTCTGATCCGGAGTTCTAAAATTTCTGATGATCAACACTGAAAAAATTGCATAGTTTGCATACATGAGAATTTTTCCCTTATACACTATTGTGATTTCATTATTTCTATCTGTACATGAAGTTCTCCCAATCTGTTATTATGGCACCAAAATAATGTGAAAAGTAATAGAAACAAACTTACCCCTTCAATTAAATGCTGTTGGCGTAATTTGTACCTTTCCAGCTCTTGTTTGTTGAACAATGTTTTCATTGGTTGCGAAAGTTGAGATGGAGCTGTTGTCAGTGGAATGGCCAGCTTACTAGCATTTGTGCTGGCATTTTTTAACAACAGATACTTTTTTGTGTTTATCATATAGCTAGGATACCCAGTAGGTGCTTTGGGTCTAACTGTTATAATTCTTTCCCACTTTTTAAACATCTAAAAATAAATTAGCATCCAGTAAAATGAGTACTAGACTAAATGTTTTTTTATAACAAGTGAGCATGTACTATGTGCCTCCATACTAATGTGTTATAAATGCAACAAGAATTATGCTACAAGATGATATAACAAAGCTTCAGGGTACGACGACTGATTGCATAAACCTTGACCAACAAATATAACCTATATGTAAAATGGATGGTACTGAAGTATGAAATAGTGTTGTTGGTTTTATACCAGCCTGTGACTTTTAGAGATTTTACCTGTTCTCGAACATCCTTGAATAAACTGTATGGATTAAATATAGTGAGGGGTCCAGGTGGTGGAGGTATGTTAGGTACTTGAACTGTAGGAGCTGGTGGTTCCGCCTTCATCATTCGCTTACTTTTCCTCGGTGGTACATGATCTTCTAACTTCTCACCAACTAGAATATCAAACGTTTCATTGGTGGTTGCTGATGGCAAGCAAGTTTTAAGCAATTTTAATTCTGAGGTACCGAACTGAAGGCAAATACTTGCTCTAAAGGTAAAAAGTTTTTGCACTTTGGAGTCGTTTTTTCTTTTTTAAGACCACAGGATTCTGTTATTGTCGAGAAGACAATTCCCAGCTCTTCCATATTAACCAGTTCCTGGAAATTCTTTCTCATGCCACATAGCAAAGTAGTGAAATTAATGCAAACAAATTATTTCTACTTTTCGGAAGTTGACTTGCATTTAAAGAAGTCTTACCATTGCCTTGGTTCCTGTTTGTATGTGATCTAAGGGTGCGTCTGGTAGTAACTCCCGATGTTGTGCTGTTTGATGTGTTTGAAGCATTGCTAGAAGAGGAAGTACTGCTAGCGCTCTGGGTAGATGTAGATGGACCACTAGGCAACACAGAGGCATCAGATTTTTCAACATTATCTTGGCTTTCAGGACTTTTGGAATCTTTTGATTGTTCTGTCGTAATATATTAAAAGTATGCCCCAAATTTGTTCAACAATGACATATTATGAGAGCATAGTGCAAATAATCGAAAAATACAATAATGCAAAAAACTATACAATAGTAAAAAATGCATTATTGTGTATATTTAAATTGTCCCTCTAATTGTGAAGTAGCTTTGTGTAGCTTACCCTTGAGCAGTGCAGTGTTGGCTCGCTCCGTTTCCTTATCAGGTAACATAACAAAGGGTTCACCACTGACTGCAGTAGTCACAGCTCCTCCAACCGTGTCTTTTGTTGCTGGGGCAGTACTGGACGGCGACTTACTACCAGGAAGTTTAATGGTAAGTGGAGGTACTTTTTGTGATCCTGATTTGACTAGTTTCTCTGCAGATGGTGAGTTGGCAGCAGCCTAATGGTGATACAATGTAGCAATTAAAACCACCTGATGGTTGGTATGTAGATGTAATAAGCTCAAACCAATAAATAAAAATGACCTATCTGACAGGCTCTTTTCCACATCTAATTAGTCTGGAAGCCTAATGACTGATTCTTAGACGGCATAACAGAAATAAACTGCTATAGCTGACACCCAAACAATTTGATCAGTAGCAACAATGAAAACACTGGCCAGAGCTTGAACTAAATGAAAGTAATTTTAGTTTAAATACACAGCAAACTGCAACACCATAGAATGAAAGGCTACCTCCATATTACATAAATTTATATTATTTGATCGTGGAAAATGCCTATCAATCAGTTAAGCATGTTTATACTATTTTAGTATATTAGGGTAACAGTATTTAAAATTCGCATCAGAGGTATCAACACAAAGATTCATAGCATGAAACAATATTGGAAAGGTCATTCATTCACTTACTCGTTCTTTTAGCATCGCCTTCCTCCTTGTTTCTCTCACCGGTGGTGGTTCCTCATCTGTTGCAATAGTGTTTGCCGATGGGTTTTGTTTATTTCTAGACCTGCTCGATCGAGTGTTTCCTGTATTAGATGTGTGAGAATCTGTCGAATCTTTTGAGTTGTCTCCATCAGGTTGAACCTGTAATCATACATTAAACTTGACTAAAACCAACACGTTACATCAGAAGCATGGGAGGTTTAACAACTAAATGGCGGATGAAGTGAATATCACCGATTTCAGTTAACCCCAATTCAGCCGCGGAGCCATAAATCATTCATTACTCAACAGTCCCATCTCTGTACACTACAACCTCAGTTTATATACAAAGCGTAATCAAGTGGGATTACAACATGTTTAGATAAATTAACACAATTACAAGTTCATGTACATGCATGTATCATACATGTATGTTATCTACAGGTATACAGTGTAGATATCAAGCTGAGTAAGAGTACAGCATTCAAGCAAAGAGTAAACAAAATATCAGGTTTGATAAATCTAGTACAATTCAGGCTTGAGTACAAATGATATAATACGAAACCAGTGTTATACTCACTACTAAAACAACCAAGTAGTGACGCACAAGTCTAGTATACATGTATTATACCTGTCCATAATGCTATACACTATAACATGTACTATTAGCAACATGAACATACTGGTGGGTCAACAGTTTGACTAGCTGACTGAGGAGGAGCTTGGCCCAACCGTCTCTTCCTATGCATACTTCCTGTCCTGGTTCTCTGGCTCTTCTCTGGAGCTGGTGATGCTGGACGTGAATGAGATTTCTTCTCTGCCACTGTTTGTAAACATGCAGACGGTACACTATATAAGTCACTAGATAACATACGTGTACCTGCACTAGCACTCTCAGTGGCAGACTAAAACAGAGCACTGCTTGCAGAAGAAGGGATCAGCATCATCAACAAATTTACCCAGAACCCAACAGTCAGTATTCAGTACTCCACTCATTACCCAGTCCAGCATGTTACATTATTCATATTCTTACGACCCAACAAAACTGTACAACTCAATACTTACTCACACTACTAGTAAAAATAGTATATAAATGTATTATGTAAAGGATGTATAAAATGCCCATGCAGTAAATTATAAACTGTTACACGTGACATGTGTTATGTCATTATTGTTGTATTGAATGTACAGTAGGTAGTTATGCATACATTTGACTTGCTCTACAGCTGATTTTTTCTCTGTAGATGGGAGAGTTTTAGTTCCTTGACCTTCCTCTTCCTGTTCTTTCTTAGGAGCAAACTCTACAACCACGCTGGGTATGTGCTGTGTGGCCTCTTCAGTTGATGGCTCAGGAGTTGTGACATCATGCACTGGTGTAGGTACCAAAGCTACACTTTCAGGTACTTCATCAGTTGAGGATGATGCTGACGATAGCCCATCAGATTTAGCAGGCTCAGGGCTAGATTTAGCTTGCTCTAAACAAGGAATTACTGACATGTACATGCAGATAAGAAGTTGTATTGCATTACTATAACATAAATATATGATAATTACTAAAATAGTACAGACTAGCTGCTACTTCACTCACTGTTCCTACCAGTATGCCATATATTATGCTCCATTACAGTGATGCTGTTGTCTGATATAACAACTCAGCAAATTTCTCCTGCCAACACCAGCTCCTATAGCAATTGATCTTCCACTGTTTACCAATATTAGATAACATCATTCATAATATGCCAACTGAGCATCAATCACCATGTTTATGGTGAAATCAAAGTCTACATTACTGAACAGTGCCAGTGCTCTGATGTAAAACAGTCAGAATGTCACAACAACCAGTAATAGCCTGCCCACCTTGCACGTCTTCTTTCCCACAATCTTTCACCAGTTTAGCTTGGCATGGGGGAACATGGGCTGCACCAGAAATATTGCTTAACCCTGTGGTCAGCGGATTTGCTGGTTTCTCTGTAATAAAATAACAAAGCAGTATAAGAACACCAAAATGGATTGACCACTAAACACGCCTGATATAAAACCAAAACAAAAGATTTAGCACCTGCATGTCTAGAACAGTGCAATAAATGTAACACATGCATGTAGGGACTTCGGAGTTATCCCCTTTGTACTACTGTTGTGTGAGTATTGGAGCATGAAGACAGAGTGGTGAGTGTTGGGCTGGCCCAATGTTGTGGAATAATGGTAGAACTCGTTGTCGTTATATCGTAATATTGGTTTAATACTGTGAACCGATATTACTCCACAAGAGAATGCCCAATACTGTTGGCTAATGTCCATTCTATGTTGTAGTACTAGTTAGAATTATTATAAACACAGTAAACATGGGATGAGAAAATCTTGGCTGTACCACCTGCGGTCTAAGCCATAGAAGTGTTAGACAAGAGCCAGTTGCTTCATGAGGTAAACATACCTTGATTAACTGAAGATGGTTTCTCTTCTTTGACTGCTGCAGCCATTGGACCAGATTCTGTAGGAGGTGGTACCTCCACACCTGTGGGTGATGGCACTCTAATAGGTTGGAAATTTAATGACTGTCTTGCCGTCTTGGTAGCCGACTCCATTAACGCCATCTGTGCTTGCTGGTCCATTATTGAAACCTGTTGGAATACTTATAGGTTATGTTATGGTAGAATTGCTTTTACTTGGGAACAATCACAGAAACAGCCAATACTGGGAAATCCTCAACATTTCCTTAGTTACATATAATACTTGGCTAGTTGTACCACTACATAATAACTAAACTTTTCAGTAGTGAAACACTGTAATTTTATATCACCTTGACATCAATCATAATTCTATAATTCAAAAGCAGTGCAAGCATTGCATATCAATTCATAATACGTGACTTGACCTCTACATTACTGTATGTTACTCACATTACTTGGCACTTCTGGAGATTTACAAGAAGTCACAGGGTTGCTGGTAACAGCTTCATTATCCTCCACACGTTCAGCTAGCACTTTATCGCCAGTCAACTGTTTGGTTGTTGAGCTGTCTGATACATTAGATGTGGCACTTGAAGTTGTCTTCTCTAGAGTTTTATTTGAGTCATAGTGGGCGGGTGGAAGTTCACCTAACAACAACAACACACTTACACTTAGTTATCAGTAGTATTACATTACAAACTATAATTATACTGTTATTGAAGTGTGCCTTGATATGCCTTGCCAATGATAGGGCACACACTATTGTAGACAGTTTAATCATCTATTACATTGTCATCGTATCCAATGTGGAAGATACACTTGTACGACTACCATTACATTACACTTCCATGCACACTACTCAATCTCACAGATAGTAGCCGACCTGGCAAGCATGCCACAGTAACTAATGGTAAACTGGAGTGCACTTTAATTGTATTCAAGTTGCCAACTAGTCATGTCCTTTAACTGCATGGTACAAACTGCAAAGTCTGGATCACAGTTGGTAGCTGTATAGCTACCAGTATGTTAGGATATGCACTTAGTTATTCATAAATTAGATTCATTAACCCATGATCAAACCAAGTCGTGGCTGGACTGCAGGTCTACCAGTATCAAATAAACAGTTTTACTATTAAAATAGATAGCCTGTGTGAGCAGACACAGTTGATAACCTCAACACTGAATAACTTCAAACAAAGGCAATTACTACCAACACTGTCAACTAAAACCCACTCCTTCAGTTTCAGCCCTAGTTCTTAGTAGCTCTGAAGGATAAACATGCCAACCATCTGAAGAATGTTGTGTTTATGTGAACATATTCCATGTCCTACAGTGTTGAGAAAGAACAGACAGATGAACTGGAGATTGAGAGATCTGGCAGAGGTCATACAACCCACTCACAAATGATAGAAAACAACATGATTCACCATGCAAGTAGTAATAATATTTATTATTTATGTCAGAGTCCAGAATAATGAACAACTGCAGCCAACAAATACTTTCACCAGACCTCGACCACAAACAAGTGTGCACTGTGCAAACCAGTTATACATCAAGTGTACCGTAAAGCAGTATGTTGTTGTAAAACCACTGGTCAGCTCACAAACTGACCAGTAGACAGTGGTTGACCTCACAAACTGACCAGTGGTTGACCTCACAAACTGACCAGTGGTTGACCTCACAAAATGACCAGAGGTTGACCTCAAGTGTCAGTATCAGTGTACTCATTCCTGTCCTTCATGTCACCCAATTAATGACTTACTGATAGAAATGGCAAAACTGGAAAATATCTCTAGGAATCAATATGAGTACCAAGAGACCATCAGAGCAGACATGCTTAGGGCCTACTAACGTACTCTCTAATAACGGGAGTATTAAAATAGGGTATATATATGCTTCTTCTACCTACATAAATGTATGACTAGCCATCACCTTATACACCAAGACAGATATGAGCAATTCTGGTATCAGTTCAATAAAATATTATACTAGTGCATAGTTGGTACCTAGAGCTATGGAAGTTACCTTGGCAGCAGCGATCAGCAGCAGCAGCAGCAGTAGCAGTGTACTTGCACATACAGTAATCTATGCTCTACTACATTGTACTATAATATAATTATGACTTGGGTGTAATATGCTGTTATATTATACAGGATTTTGTGATGTACTTCCTACTATATTATGTATAGGCCTATGATACATGAATAATATATAAACATATCTGTTGTAAATATATATAGTTATTTACTAATGAATACCACTAAAACATTCAACTCTTGGCAAATCACTATTATAATAATTAGCTGATATAGGCAGGCTACTAAACACTAGGATAATATTATATACTTACTAACTGGAGTACTAAGTACAGTACTAACTAACTAATGTATTAGCCCTGTGTTATATATCTGTGAGTTAACAATGCACTAGTGTTATTTTCACTTTCCTTACCTACAATGTACAGCGTACTTGCATTGTAGCAGCTACACTAATAGTTATAGAGCAGGGAAGTATCAGCTGATTATAAAATCAATTTTGATCTGCAGATAAACTTTGACTTACGTAACACAACAAGATACTAGCTTGCATTTATTTTACAGTACGATGTCTTCCATATACTGATAAAATATGAGTTGAACTGACAATGCCTCGACACAAGCGAACATTATAATTATGTAAACGTAGTGTGCAGATGGCTTGACCAGCCTGTATGTCTGTTAGTAGTATTAATAGTATACATGTACCTAATAGCTGCAGTGGGAGCAAACTACAATAACCTAGTATTTCTAAGCTCATCTGTTACCAGTGACAACAGACACTTTCCCAATGTTATGTATTACATGTACATTTACACTGTACTATTCTATAATCTATAGCATTATGTAGTTATTATTGTAGGCCTACAATATTAGGTTCAAGAACAGAAAGCTCTACCATTAGTTAGCATATACATTCTACTATTAGACAGTATTTACATAGACTACATATAAATGATGTCTACCTCTACATATTATACACTATAAACACATGTATACACTATACAGTATACACACCTCCAACTAGTCAGTCTGGATGCACTCATTTTATTTGAATAATTATATCATAACTAAATTCTATGCTATGCAATCCAAAGATAAAATACCCTTTTGATTAACCAATGACAACAGGCTATAACTAAACTTGTGGTTATAATAACATGATGCAAGCAAATGATCAGTAATGGATGCTTACTCTGCACCGTGATTGCTGCATAAGGGAGGGGATGATATATACAATGTATATAAGGACGCTGCACCTTAGTGTCATCTTGTGAATCATTTGCTTGGAGTTGCCATCTCCTGCAGCTGAGGTGGGATGACAACTCTGATCAAATGGTCACCAGATGCTAGTGACCAATCTTTGATATTGAACAATTATAATGGAATAAAATGATATTTTCAGAGAAACATGGCCAACATGAGGGAGTTACATGCAGATACTGATACAGCATAGCAGCAGGATATCTTAGTATACCAACTGGTGTAGTTAAACATCATGCTATATAACTCTAACTATAATTATAACTATAACATCAGTTAACTACTACTAATTGATAGTGAAGGGCTAAAATTATTATTGTGGTTATGTAACAATATACATGACTGTATACTCACACTGCAAATTAACCTACCTTACTATAATCAATAGCAATTATTTGCCTAGCCAATAATATACATGTACCTATAACACCTACCATACTCTATGGGCTCTATGCCTACACATACATGTATACATATGCCCAAACACACATGCCTCCAAACAGGCTGTCGGTTAATTTTATACAAGTAGTACAAATGTAATGTGTAGTAGGGAAGACAACTCTAGTTTCAGAAGCTTCTATAGCAGCTGAAAGTAAAGGAGTACAACTTGCACCCGAATATGAGTAACTCCAAATCTGTAGATCTTACAGAACAATTGTGAGTTATTTCTCCTGGAATTGCAAATAATTTGGAGTCATCTCATCAGGTTGCAAGCAGCCATTTCACACTATCAATCAGTGCAGGGAACAAGGGGAGTTTGATACACTATAACGCCACTATTTATACATTTGAGAAAAATGGTTATACTCGTATAAATAATGAGATGTACATTGCAGCTTGAATTCTGACGTAAAAAGTTCTGACCATTGGAATTTTAGTAAGTGATTATCAAATAAGGACAAACATTATTTTGTATCAGTGTAGCTAAAGCACAGTAAAGATATTGTGATTGTTTAGATTCATATACAACTACACTGTGATAATTATTATGATTTTACATGTACATGTATATCAAAATATTGTGATGTGATGCAAATAGGAGGAAATCACAGTCACTTTTATTGACTAAAGGCTCAGCATTAGCTCTACTGTATAATAACCATAACAAATGATTACCAGTATAATACAGAACACAGCATTTATTACATAAACACGTAGCCTTCTCTGGCATGTGGATATACAGATTACATACCTTGCTGGAAGCCTGTAGAAGCTGGTCTATGCTGTGTAGTAGTTTCACCAGGGAAAGTGTCCACCCCTCCACCACTTCTTTCTATGCTCTCCTTACTGACAGCAGTTGCAGGCTTAGGGGAATCCCCAGGAGGTAGCACCTGCGACAGCTGTTTGTCTGTTGCATGTAAAGTGTCAAGAGCAGGTTTAGCAGAGGACAGAGCTGCCTCCACTACGGGTACTGGTGCAACAGCCTCTTCATCTTTGGGCAGCATGCTCTCAGGAGAGGATGCTGATTGGTCACTATCGTCACAGTCTAGTTTAAACACTGTCTCTCCTTTCAGTAACTTAGTGATGTCATCGTTTAGTGCCACGTCTAGTGGACTCTGTCCCTTACTATTAGCCTGATCAGGATTGGCTCCATACTTGAGTAGTAAGGCGACCAGCTGCAATAATATAATAAATACGGTTTTAGGTAAAACATCAGTTCAAGAGCAAATACAAGGGCAACATGCTATTTATGGAGTTTTCTTATCTGCTAAAAGATAAACACATAAACAGACAACTCCCAAATGCATATGCCTTCCACCTACAGCACATGGACACACACTGTGGGTTGCACTTGCAGGTTGTATCAGTTACATGGTAGGATAATTAGTGTTTATCAGTTGTATTCTATAGAGATGTATTACATGGATTAGTGCAGGGGTTCCCAACCTTTTTAAGCCTAAGTACCCCTTAGCAGTCATTTAGCAAACAACGTACCCCTTTGTAGCCCTTTGTGGAGAACAACGTACCCCTTTAGAAAACTGTGTTTAATCAAGAATACCTTTGGTTTAATTGGATTAATATTACATAATATGTGCATTATATAAATGTGTCATCTAAGCAAGTAAATAAACGCAGGATGGTATGAAATTTTTATTTATTAGTTATTTAATGATAAATATGTAATGTAGCGTTCATCAATTGTAGTGTTTTATGGTTTTCATACTGGTTTAGCCCAACTTCATTTGCATCAGCAAGCTATTTGATGTTCAGTTCAGTAATAGATAATGATAATTATTCATAATTGATAGTCTGTAACTAAAAATCACTGTCAAAAATGTATTAAGTTGATAACTTGTTTTGTACCCCTTATATTTCTAAAATGTACCCCAGGTTGGGAACCCCTGGATTAGTGGGTAGTTCATACTACAGCCTTGGACACTTTGATTGGCCCTTCCCTCACACTGTATGAAATTAATATAAAATAGGATACATCTCTACAACTACATGTACAATACAGGTATAAATGTATAATATATGAGTTATGTTAGACATACAGTACCTCTGGATGACCATTAATAGCAGCGTCATGCAGCGGTGTGTCATTGTCCAATCCCTGAGCATTAACATTGGCTCCCTTTCTCAGAAGAAGTTTGGCAGCATTTACGAATCCATGATTGCAAGCTTCATGCAATGCAGTCCAACCTACAGAGAGTGTAATATTATTGTGATGGTCTTCTGCTTTACATTTTGCACAACACTTCTATAGAAATTGAGAAAAATGCAACAATACACTTGACACGCACATGTACATGACGTTTTATTCCATTACACTAGGCTATAACAATCAATGGCACAAACTGGTAAGCTAAGGTGTATGCATATAATTATGTACTACACACATAGGTTCACTTGTAATAGGAATGCATGCACATGAATAACATGAATAACTAAGCAGACAACTAAAGAACAGGTTTTGCATGTTTAGAACAATTAGTTTTAAAACAACTGTTTTAAACATCATTTAAAATAGGAATAAAAAATAAAAATCACAGTTTTTTTGTTTATTGTTAATAGTGGTTATTTTCAGTTGTGCACAACAACGTTTGTACACTACAAGTGAATGACGTTCCATTGATGTGATATGGAACAGTTTAGTTGATTGTCTAGAGAGTGACTTGAGGAATTGGGGTATTTTACTACAAGTGATGAGCATAAAAACAGAGATTATGCAGAGATCATGAAGCATATAGTCAACAGCAACAATCGCTAAATGTGTGCGTTTTCATCCACAGTCTTGATTTTGCATTATCCAATATTCCATGCTGGTTTCACTTTTTGTCCTGTTACCAGAGGGAGCCAATCAATATTTCTGCACATACATAACATATATCAGAAAGATTAAGAAGAACAGAACACACCATGTCCTTTCTGTTGTTTAAAACAAAAAAAACCGTTTTAAACAAAAAAAAACATTTTTTTTGTTTTTAAAAAAGTAGCTGTTTTCCAATCCTGCTAAAAAATGCTGGTGGCTTCATTTAGCCACTACAATACAGTATAATATGAACTGAAGCTACCAGCATGTCACTACAATACAGTATAATATGAACTGAAGCTACCAGCATGTCACCACAATACAGTATAATATGAACTGAAGCTACATGTAGCTACTATCCACCTGCATAGTCTGGTACATTCACACCAGCTCCTGCCTTGAGTAGCTTTTTCATTCCATCAACATCTCCCTTGATGGTAGCTAGATGTAGGGGAGATTCTCCCTTCTCATTCCTCCTGTTCACCTTCCTTAACATAGCTGAACGTGGAGTAGTATCAGGAGCTATACTAGACTGCGTGCTGGTCTGAACGGGTGAAGTGCCACCCGACTCTTGAGCAGACATAGCTAAGGCTAACGCCATCTGTTGTCTCTCTGATAATGGGGCTGCCTGTTAAACATGAGATCCACTAATATAGCAGCATATTACATTCATAAAGGCATAGGTACATGGCCGAACCTGTCTACAGTAGAACAATTTCCAAGCTACATTATAGCTTCAGAATAGATGTGAGCATATACCTTTCTAGCACTACTGGAACCAGGTGTGGCAGCACCTGTTCCAGTAGGATCTGCACCATCTGCCTTTTTTCGTTTAGGAGTTGAGCCCACCTTGCCCTCATCTTCAGGTCTTCGTTTAGTATTAGTCTGCACTGGCTTAGATGTGCTGGCAGAGATCTCTTTACCATGACCAAAGTTACATTTCTACAAAGGCAATACATCTAATTTAACAAAGCAAACCAGCATCAAAATATTTATTAAATGGAGTAGGTATAGACAAACGTGTGCCAATATCTATCTTCAAACTGAGAGGTGAACTTGCTGAACTCTCAACTGCTAGCAGTCTAAGTGTACATCGTAGTACAACCCTATTATTTACCTGTTTGCTGCTGGTACTAGACACGGAATGAGTGGAAGTAACAGAGTGCGAGTCAGAATCAGTGTTCTGCTCATCCATCGTGAACCCGGTTGGTCCCTAAAATAAGAATTAATGAGTATAGCGAGTACTATTGTCACTCTTGTATCTATCTGCATGTGCCTAGAAAATGATATAATATAAATATATAATATAGGCCTGTATAATTCCTTGTAGGCTTGTAGCAAATTCAGAAACAAATAAGTTTAAAAACCATTTTATTTCTAAAATTTTGGTGTAATGTTTATTTTTATATAATTTCCTATATATGGCTTTTTACAGAACATATGCTTCTAGTTTCTTGCTATCTAATTCTGGACTACATAATAACACACACTGATACAGTGAATTATGAATATGTATGGCGTTACGGAGGAAAAAGAGAAAACAGCCCATGAGCGAATAAAAGAGATTATGCGCAAGGAGTGTTTCCTACGAACTACTGGCCCGGTTAGGGCCATACGACTAACCACTAAGAATACTGACAGGCCTAGGCCAATCAAGTTGGAGTTTGCAGATGAAGCAACAAAGTGGGAATTTCTAAAGAGGGCTAACGCCTCACTGAGAAATGAGAGAATTTTCTGTAAACTTGATGAAAGCAAGGCAATCAGAGACCAACAGTACCAACTGCGACAGACTATCAAGGAGATGAAAGGCAACGACGCAGAAGGTCAGTACCGAATAAGAAATGAGAAGATCCAGCGCCAATCAGGCGAGGGGGAATGGAAGACAGTGAATCCTGTGTCCCTGCGCAAACAAACCACGTTCTAAAGCTATTTTTAGCGAACACAAGGTCCCTAAAGGGGAAAACCGAAGAATTGTCTACTGAAACATTTGATTATGACATAGTATGTCTGACTGAAACACATATAGACTCCACCATCTACAACCACCAGATATTTGACTACAACAACAAAGCAATCTACAGAAAGGACAGGACGCTGTACGGCGGTGGAGTATTGATCGCAGTAAATGAAAAACTAGATAGCTCAATATTAGACATACCCAATGAAGACAACACAGAAATAGTATTTGTTCGAGTGAAAAGATGCATTGTTGGGTGTTACTACCGTCCGCCAATGGATAAAAACTTGGCAACTTTAAGATCATCACTAAATCTACTAGCAGAGACATACCCAAGTGACAGACTTATTCTCGTAGGAGATATGAACATGCCGGGTATAGACTGGAACCAGAGACTCCCTAAGCCACACACTCAAGACCATGGTCTCAAGCTGAGCTTCTTGGATATTCTTGCAGAAACTAATATGCACCAACTAGTGTTTGAGCCAACTCACATTCAGGGGAATACACTAGATCTCATATGTACCACAACGCCGGAAGCAATTAGTCACAGTGTTGTGTTCCCTGGTCTGAGTGATCATGCATTCATCTCTGTTGACATCATTGCTGACTCCGACACCCAGATTGCAAAGACCTCCAAGACAGTCAGACAATACCACAAAGTAGATATGGAACGCTTCCAAGAAGTCATGGATAAGATGAAGCACGAGTTAGCAACCATGGTTGACGTTGAGACAATGTGGGTGTTTTTCTCGAAAGGCATCCGACAGGCAGTGAGTGATTTCGTCCCGACTGTGGAAAGAAGGGCCAACATGAGGGACAACGAGCCCATGTGGTTCAACAAGGAAGCCAAGAAACTTGCCCACAAACAAAGAAAACTTTACAACAAATACAAGAAGAGCAAAGACCAGTTTGACAAACATATGGCAGCAGCCCACCGCAGATCTACAAAAAAAGTTTTCAGGCAGATGAAGAGGGAATATATCGAAACACGTGTCTGCAAACCACTACAGGAGGGCAACAGCAAACCATTCTACAGACACCTGAAGGGCACGACTCGCTCACGAAAACAAATCAGACTTGGCATGCCTACTGGACAGCTCACCTCTCACCCTAAAGAGTGTGCAGATATGCTCAATAACCACTTCCACAAGCAGTTCAACCCAAGCCACCAGCTCACACCACAAGACAGTCAATCATTCACAGACGTTCCTGATGTGTCTACCTCTGGTGTGATGAAGTTGATTAAAGGATTAAAACCTGGTAAAGCCCCAGGGCCCGATGGGTTACGGAAAGCTGATCTAAGTATAGACATTGAACAGACTGCTGCGTGCCTGAAAAGCATCTTTCAAGTGTCTTTTAAAACTGGAAAAGTCCCCTCTGAGTGGAAGACTGCAAATGTGTCACCGCTTCACAAAAGCGGTACAACTGACAGTGTCAGTAACTACAGACCGATTTCTCTGACAAGCATTCCATGCAAGATTCTGGAACACCTTGTCCTCAGAGAACTACTAGGGATAGTTGACACAAAACTAAACAATAGACAACATGGCTTCAGAAGGGGGCTATCCTGTGAAACTCAAATATGTGCAACCATGCAGGACATTCTACACTCCATAGACGACCACAAAACTGTACATGCTGCTGTCCTTGACTTCACAAAGGCCTTTGATCGAGTCCCTCACGCACTACTTATGGAAAAACTCTCGGAAATTGCGGACATAGACGGCTACCTGCTAAGCTGGATCCATGACTTCCTAACAAATCGTACACAGCGAGTAGTACTACAGGGCAACGCCTCTGGCTCACTGGCTGTCACATCAGGTGTCCCACAGGGATCGGTCTTGGGACCGGTTCTTTTCCTCATCTTCATTAATGATCTCCCTGACTGCCTAGACTGTTCTTGCGCCCTGTTTGCAGATGACACACTTGTTTACCAGGAGATAATCTCAGCCGATGACTGCCACAGCTTCCAGAGGAACCTAGACTCACTAGGCGCCTGGTCAGAAAAGTGGGGTATGTCATTTAACACGTCCAAAAGTAAAATAATGAGCTTCAACTCTACTACCAGTACCCCTGACTACACGCTGAATGGATCAAAGCTAGAACATGTTGACTCAACTCGATACCTCGGTGTAACGCTACAGTCAGATTGCAGATTCGATAATCACATATCCAAGAAGGTACTAGTTGCCAAAAGGCAGTTAGGAATGATTAAACGAGCTCTCTACTGGGCCCCCGAACGTGCGCGTCTAATTGCCTATAAGGCCTTGTGTCTTCCGCACCTGGAATATGCAAGCGCTGCATGGGATCCAACGAGTAAGAAGGAGATCACTGACCTTGAAAATGTTCAGACTCATGCTGTTCGATTCATAAGCCAGCTCAGAGGACGAGATGACATTGAGAGGGCCATGGAAAAGCTTGGCCTACGGCTACTAGACCAGAGAAGAAGGAACCACCGAGTAGGGCTTCTCGTGCGAATACTCGGGAAGGAAGAACAGCATCTCGCTCTAAGTGCAGCCTATGAAGATCTGCTAGAGCATCAAACTGTGGGAACAATGCAGACTCGTTCTCAGACCATCGGACTCCCCCGTTCAGTGGGAGCAAACAGCAACAAATACCTCAATAGCTTCTTACCAAGAACTATTAGAGATATGAGGATTGGATACAGCCCAGAAGAAACTGCTGGACGGTTTTCAACCGCAACCCCTACCCAGTCAGGCTAAACAGTCCTGTTCCGTTATCACTGCCAATTTATTGCATTATAATAAGTTTAATACTGTCCACCCACTGACCAACCCATGTACCATATGCGGCACACCCCTTCTTCCCTCTAGGGCGGTCCAGTGTGATGAAGAAGTTGACAGTAAGTTGACAGTAAGTTGACAATAAATAATAATTGTATTTAATATTTTTATCATTATGATTATGATTATGCTTACGTTATCATTATGACTATCGCATCATGATTAATCAATTAATTATGCTATTGTCACTAAATTTCAATTTGGTGTTGGAAATATAAGTCAATTTATTAACTAAGTGAAGTTTAATTATTTATCTAATTTTATTTTATTTTATCTTTATTTTTTGGCGATTATGACTTGACGTTTGTTAAATACCAATGTATGCTAAACAGTGCATACTCTATTACAATTCATGTACGACCAGAATAATTAGTAAACCCTATTCTATTGTATTATAATATCAATTACTAATTATAAATTTAATTTAAATTAAAATTTGCTCAATAGATTTGTACAGGAAGTTAGCCTTTATAAGAGCAGGCGCTGCTTCGCACTCAAATACCAATAATTATAATATCATTACAATATCTTGTATTACATTTTGTACTTTTATAGCTGTAATGATTAAAAAGTTTAATTACAGCCTTTGTTAGAATTTTAGTATATTTGCGTTATTATTATTTATTACTCAATTTTTTGCGAAAGAATACGAGTCAGCTCCGCACAAACTCAATTTCATGGAAGGGTAACTCCAACATAATATGTATTGTACATAGCAAGGAATTTATTGAACTTGTAGAGGAGAAATTATTCTCTTCTATTAGTTCGGTCAGTTCCTTGCAATGTACAATGTAACAATGTGTAGCAATCTTCATTAATATTATACTGATTTTAGGCACTTTGTTTTGCTGCAACTGGTGTATACTATGATAGTGATTAGTATTCAATTGCAATTTTCCAAACTTGTTTAAAACTACATGTATATAACCAACTTCATGGGTGTAGCCAGCGTTTCTTTCTCTTTTGGGATCCAAGGAGCCCTCACTTACCTCACCCATTGAGATCTCAAACGTTATATTTTGTGAGTCAAAGCTGATCTCTCTAGGAAATTTAAAAACTAGTATTTAGTCATTGTGTATTTTGACTGTACATTTATTTCTAACTCTGTGAAACAAAACATTATCACACTATTATATAACTAACTTCACAATTTATAGTATTTTTAACTCACAAAAACAGTGTAGAAAGGAAGCTTAAGATCACCATAATAATACTTATTGCACCTGTTGAAAAATGTAATGTAAAATGATCTAAAAATAATGTGTGTTTATAATACATTCTATTCTATTCATATTGTATTTGCATTAGTAAAAATATTAAGATAGTTGGCCTAGTTGAAGAGTTGTTAGCTAGATTGGTGAGATCAAAACCAGTTCCTTATTGTTATCATCAGTAAAGAGGCGCCCATTGCTGGGTGTAGCCTCCATACGTCATTGTAATAAGGGCAATATAGTAGTTGACCCCACCAACGTTGTAGCAGTATATAATCACTCATAACAATATAATATAATTTCCAATCTTCCTGTAAATCAGTAATGACAATGGAAGCAAAAGTTGAAGCTGTACTATAATGATACTACATAAACATTCAATTAATACTGAAATATTTAGAGTTGTGAAAAAAGGATGATAATAATTTCATAATAATAAGTAGCAGCTCCATGAGATTCTTCAACCAAAAGTTTAATCTAAAAAATGAAATAAATGCAATAGAATATAAAGGTATATACAATCAAAAGCTGCTACTGTAACATGTACAAGTATTATATGAGAGGGAACATGGGCTTTCATAAGCCATTAGACTATCAATCTTAATAAGAGTTGTCCTCTCCTGACATGATGAGACAACTTCAAATTACAGCCGTTGGCCTACGAATGTGTTGAACAACTAGCATGTTGCAGCATGCATTAAATGCTGGAAAATCAGAATTGCAATTTTCACATTAACTATGTAGATATGGAGGGTGATATACAGGTATGGTACACATGTCTTGGACAAGCAAGCAGAATAATAATACTTGAATATAACAATATAATGGCAGCTCGCACTGGAGATAGTTGGATCACAACTACTGATGTATACTAGTATTTTATTGGCTAAATTTTATTTTAGACATGTATTACCAGCAAAGGTCTTCATAGCAGTTTAGGTTGTTAGACCTTGACTGTATCAGTGATTGTTCATGGTCAGCTGGAAGAGCGCAGCATGGCTGAGTACAGAACATTTCAAAAAGAGTAATGTTGTGAAAAAAGGGTCTCCATTTTAACTGACATGGTACAACAGTGAACATTAAGGGTCACTAGAACGTTTTAGAATAGCAATAAGCTGTTAGATTGAACTGAACTAAACGAGTAGTAAAGTCTTGCATATAATTTCTTACTATTTATTTATAACACAACGCAACAGTTGGTTTTAGGTTTTACTGGCTTTTCAGTTATTTCTTCAACCTCTGCTGTTGTGCCAGCTGAAAGTTTTTGTATTTACATTCATAACACGTACAAACAGAACATAGAAATGTACGTACAAGATATTTTACTAAAACCGTAATGTAGTTGAAAAATGTTAGTGTGGGCTAGTATTTTAATTATAAATAGTAATACAAGACACATTTTTATTTTTGATTTATTTCCTAATATTTCAATACTCATCCGAGTATCATCATCAGAGGATAAAATGATAAGAATAAACGATAATGTTTTTATCCTCTGATGATGATGATACTCGGATGAGTATTGAAATATTAGGAAATGAATCAAAAATAAAAATGCATCTTGTATTACTATTCGTAATGTAGTTGTGTGAAATACAGTAATGTCACTCCTCCCTAATGACGAATACCAAAACAATTATTCATGACATGGTATTCCAATTAACTGAAGCATGAGGTATTTATTACCTACAGTGCCATACGCAATATATAACACAACGTGCCCACTTCTGCCCACTTCGCTGTATACTTACATGTGCTGTACACTTACATGTGCTGTATACTTACATGTGCTGTATACTTACATGTGCTGTATACTATATACATGTACATGTAGTATATTCACTGGCTACTAAACCTAGAGTTTGGATAAACTGATTTTGCTTGGAAGTCACAACGGCTCACTTTTATCCTTGCATCTATGTACACCCCATGCTGCCTGCAAAGATTTTAATTTCGCTACCCCAATTAAACATCATGAAGGATGGTAAAAAGAAATTTAAATCATAAATATATTAACTATTGGTAACAGCAGTTTTCTGGATTTTATATATCACTAGCTTTCTAGCTTTGTCAACACAAATATAAAAGTCAATAGAAGACAACTCCAAATATTTCAGCTTGGAAGCATAAAATGATCTCTCCTGTCACTAGACCTGCGCCCACGGCCCACGATGGAAGCGCTAATGCTGAACCAACAGCACTCATATCTCTATCCAAACTCTATGGTACTCACCGTGGACTCATAATGTGGTGTGTACTCACTATGTGGTGTGTACTCACTATGTGGTGTGTACTCACTATGTGGTGTGTACTCATAATGTGGTGTGTACTCACTATGTGGTGTGTACTCACTATGTGGTGTGTACTCACTATGTGGTGTGTACTCACTATGTGGTGTGTACTCACTATGTGGTGTGTACTCACTATGTGGTGTGTACTCATAGTATAACTATAGTATAATACTCACTTGGGATGAACTTCATGGAGTCACTGAATATTCAGAAGCGCGATTTCCCTTTTGGACCGTCACCCAGAAACTGATGGCCTAAAGGATGCTTACACTTGCCACAATGCACCTATAGAATCATTCAGTTATGTAGCTGATGTAAAATATGTAGCCGTATCCCTGACATAATATTACATACATGTATAATCAGTACTTCTGAACCTGGCCCAGTGGTATGAAGTTTAATTTGTATGTACCAAAAGCGATGTAGGCATTACATTATGGTAATTATTCCCTGCAGAATATACCATAATTATTACATCATTCATATATTTATAAATTTATTCATACAGGAGAAAATCAGGCGAAGGTTTGTTAATTTCGTGAATGCTAAATAATTCATGTTTGGCAAGGTCCACCGTTATAGTGTAAAGCCAACACAAAGTAACTATTAAAATTGATTTGGATTTCTACAAGTATTATACTTTGTATTATATAATCATTTACATCAATGCAAGTTCCCTTTGATCAACAACCATTAACCCGCAGTGATGTATTATAGTGTTGTATAAATATACTACAACCACAGATAAGTGATATAGATGTATCTATGGCTACTATTACTAGTTATATTCAGCATCTAAGGGCTGTATGACTTTTATAACAGTTTCATCAGTGAAACCGATCTATTATATACTGGCAAGTGGCAGCTGTATGTAAGGGTAGCTACTCATACAAGCATTGTTACACATGCTGAGCCTGTATAATATAGTATAGACTGTAGATGGATATATACTACATACCATTGTACATCTATATATACTACTAATGTACAAGTACCTTAAAAACTGTAGCTGTCTCAGGTTTCTTATACAAACTGTCTGGTTTCAGCGTCTCAGTGAAGGCTGGCCAGGGTGAAGAGTGTTCGTATTTTGAATTGCTCGAGAACAAATCATGTTCACACTTAACACACACATATTTTCCTACAACGTCACACGCATATATATCTATATATATATATTGTATAATACAACAATAAACTTCCAGTGGTTCGGTTATCTCAGGCTAGTACATATTATTTTAGATTCTTCAATTAATTTAATAATGTAAATAATATTTGATTATATATTATGTTTGTATTTAGAGCAGATAATTTTTTCAATAAACTGAAAACTAATAAAGTGAGATAGATTGCTTATTACAAAAGTAGTTTCATACGAAGAGGCAAGGAATACAAAATCATAATATCACACTGAAAATGTCTTGTCGAATCAACAATAAAATTCATGCCCATGTTTGAGAATCAAGACTATTAATAAAATGATAGGCTGACATGTTTATCTGACATGAACATCGTAATACAAGTTAATAATACAAAACAAACCTGGTTTGAAGAAGTCCTTGTATTTTTCATTATTCCAACTGCAAAACGTCATTTTTTTCTCTACAAAAATATTGAATAAACAAAAGGTACTGGATTATTTAGCTAATGACTGAGATAATAAAATAATGTTATTATAAATTGTAGGCAATTAGCTTAAGATTAGTATTTTAGAGTTGGTAAGCTTGGTTAGAGCAATAGGCAGTAACAACAATCGGTATGTACAACCTAGGCATATTCTGTGACTTCACTATGCGGAACAACAGGTTACCAATAATATGAAATGTTGTGCGATGTTGACCAAATAGCACCATTATAGGCCTATATTAAAAAAAGAAGTATTAGAATATTTTCTTGAGGTAGCTAAGAAGACACAGTAGTCGACACTGTACTAGAGCCAAAGTCTCTTTCTCACTATCTGGATAGAGACTCTCAGGCACTCACTTATTCAGTGCACCATCCGTTTGTGTGACCCTACATTCTTGTAGGCTCTAAATCAGTTTAGACTTGTTTAGACTTTGCTGGATGTTGTTCCAGAATTTAGAGCAACCACATCTACTTCAACCCTGCAGTGAGCTATTTTATTGGTATTGTGTATTAGTCAATCGTGTGGGGGAAGGGATGCATAGTTCAACCTGGTCTCTCATTCTCTTATTCAGTTCATAGACAAAGTTGTGAAGAGTATTATCTGCACATAATCTGCAGCTCATTGGAAGGCCATTTATGTTCATTCCTTCAGTCGCTTTGTCTTTGTTATCCAGTCAACACAGTGTAGATGGAACTGATAGTAGGTTAGTTTACAAACTAATGAACACACAATCACTGCATGAGTGCTTTACAGAGAACAGTCACTTGATACAATACGACAATAGATTATCGTGTCAGTCACTATACTACAATATTGTAATAAGTTTTACCAACCAACTTTGCATTTGTCTGCTATTAGCAAGGTCAGTTGAAACTTTTGTTATACAAGCACTATTTATATTATTGTTTAGACGTTGTCATCCACAATAAATCTTGCCATAATCTCTCTGAATAATGCAGTGATTACCCCTTTGTCTTTGTCATAACATATATCCATGTAGCACATATATAATGTTCCTATTAATCTCTTACATTGCACAGTTGTACCTTGTGCTATTTCGTTGATTGCACGTGTTTTTTCTCTGTATTTCCTGTGTATTTTCAATAGCCATATTGCTAACCGGCTTATCTTGAATCCTTAGTTCACTGTTGTTGAGGACTATTAGCTAACGAACCAGCTAAAGACTCAAAAGCAGACCACTAGCCTTAAGCAGCAACCTTACTCGGACACTAGGTAGTTGAAATTGGCATATTTGCTGACTCTCTGGCTACTACAACTCACTATTGGATAATTGGTCCTCAGCAAGCAGCAACCAATCAATGTGAATATCGAATAATTATAAAATAATTGCAATATAGTATAACAAAATATTATCAATATTTCACTAATAGTTAAAAAATAAATTTAAATTACATTTAAATACTAAATACTATACTTTTTTTTTTACTAAAATTAAAAATATGATGTAAAATAATTATTGTATTATTATTTTATAGCAATTACTGAATTAACAATTCATATTTTTCACCTATGCCTACATAACTGACTACCATCATAACAATTATATAATAATTTAATAATAATTATTATTAATCCAACAAAAGAACCATCATTAAGATTAATCACAAATGAAACTATTTAACAAATTTATATAACATTAACTAACGATAAAGCAACCATAAATAGCGATTGATTACAACAACTCCTTGATTACAACCACCCGCTAACTGTGATATATAGGCCCGATGGCCATGATATTAAATAAAAAATTAAATTCAAAGAGCCGTACAAGTATAGTATACGCACAAAGATAAGGCATAGCTACATGTAGCTTAGCTATCCAGCTGCCAACCCAACTGAGCTACAGGTAGAATCAAAATTATTATACTGATACTCAGTAATACTCACAATTTCAGGTTAAGCACAGCTTAAAATACAATTCAACTACTTGTTATTGTTAGTCACCTTCAGTTTTACTTGTTTTATTGCCTACTCAACATGACAGAGCACTATTTGCATTACGGAAGCATAGCATTGTTGTTCCTTATGAAATTCTGCAATAATCAAAAATTATGAAATACCTCGAAGTAAAATGTCAAGGTCGCTAAAGTTATTATCCAATGGTTATCGATTTAGTTATTGTCATGACAACAAGACAACTGCTTTGTGACAAGCCTCCTAAGCACATTGCTAATAGTAATACAAGCACACTTCTATTTCAACCTTAGTTCCATCCCAGCTGTGTTACTTCTTTTATCAATTAAAGAATAGAAACAAGACTACAAATTCACCAGTTAGTACACTGATCTAGTCTTACATTCATTAACCATGGCAGATGAGGCGGACACTAATGCAACAAGTGTTCAAGAGGTAATACTGTAAAACGCTTGCGATATGCTAACGATATTCACATAGTTTAAAACATACAGCGTAGTTTGTTTTATTAAATGTACTAAATTTAGTACAATATGCATTGAATTGTACATATTGTATTCATATGCTATCTGAAATACTTGAAGTTTAACACATACTTTGGGTGCTTATAATTATGGCAATATGACGCACTGGAATTCATAACGCCTGGATAATTATGTATTTCAAGCTGAATTTATGAATGTCACAATAATTAACTTGTAGTGTTTGGATCAATGCATTATAAACAATATATTTATAAAATAATTTACTAGTAGAAAGCTGTAATGTTATTTCATGCTTTTGCATACTTTCAGGAAAAAGAAACCAAAGGCAAGGAGGCTACTGATGGTATGTATAATTAGTATATCTGTATATTTATCAATTTGTCGCTGGTATATATAACTATATCAGACTTCTAGTGTTCTACGAAGTAACTATAATATTTCACCATGGCTTGCTTTTAAAATAATATGTACATGTTGCATTTCTTTGTGTGTCAATAACCATTTTAAACACTAACACCTTTATCATTCATATATTACAATATATTTCACTGTGTGCATTAATCTATCAATCCTTATTTTTTTCTATTTAATCTATCTACCTTGTGCTCTGATTGCTGTTGCTACAATTGCTGCTCTTTCTATCATTTACATGTATTATGCATGTATGTGTCTAGATGATGATGATACACTTACTCAAGTTAGTGAATTACATGAGGATAAATCCAAACAAAAATCTAATGTAAAACAAAAGCGATCTAAAACAGGTAATGACGCAGTAAATCATCAGCTAGAAAATAACATGTGTGTATGTTTATGGTATGATCCTGTGTGAACCACGGACTGTGCATTAGATAAACTTAGACTACTATATTTGTGTGCATATTCCTTAGATAGTTGAGCAGGGGCTTACAGTTATTAGCAATATAACTTCTGCTTTATGCTATGTGCATTTCTAATAAGCTGTGCTTAGCTTTTCATAACCAACTAGAGACCTTGGCATTATATTGGTATATTACATATTTCCTCAGTGGTAAAAATATTGGTACAATATCAGTATACAAATATTTGTGCTACCATGATACACTTGCATACTTATTGCAGTACATATAGCATTGCGTACAGGCGTTGTTTGATTTTACAGAAGAAAATGAACAAAAACGAAAGAAATTCTTTGAAGAAGAACTCAGAAGATTACAAAAAAGTTTAAAGGCAGAATCGTCAAAAATTCAAGCACCACCAGTGTAAGCTTTAGTAGAACTCATTTCACTCAGCCATCCAATACTGTATTTGTAATTCCATTCTAGTGTAAATCTAATCCAAGTGCATTAAGTAAACTTAACTGCTGCCGCTAATTAAACCTTTGTGATAAAGAGTAAAGACCCATTCACTCGATGTTTACTTAATTCACAACACAAAAGGCTTACTAGTTGCCAGTGAATAAATTACAATTCTTTGGTTAGTGAGATACTATTTTCTATTACCAATCAATGTCAGCACGATTATTGAATACAAAGGAACTTGCATAATTGGAATACAATGATCCTTTTCACATCTGAATTTAAAATAAAAATGCACAGCAGGACCATTGCTCTATCTGCCACTCAACGTTATACCCCAACACAGACTTATGTTGCCTTGTGAAATATATGTATATTGTAGACATTGCTTGATGACTGTGTAAAATATTTTTTATAGCCAAGAGCATGTCCCATACTGTTTCAATGCATTGGGACCGTACTACGACACAAAAACTGCGGAGCATGTCATTATTAAAACTGGCGATAACGGGAAGGTGGGTCACCAATGTATTAACTTATTGAACCATATTCCGTAGCGCCATCTAACTGTAAAAGGAGGAATTTATAGTTTTACTGACATTTGCAACTATTGCATCACTATTACAATTAGTACGTGTAGGTGGTTGAAATTGATGGTAACTACAAATATTGGTTGTTGCATGAACAACACTTAAACTCTAATTGCACCAATATTAGTACTCTGTGCACTATCTTAAGGTAAAAGGAGCCACCCCTAAATATGCCACCAGAAATACAGCTATTGGGCTGGTAGACCCATGGGTCAGTAACAGAATGGACTGTGAACTAGCAGAACCAGTAAAAATAAAAACACCACAACCATTCAGGGAAGCGTAAGTTATAATCTGGTCATAGTATTGATCCGGAATAAGCCAATGGTACCAACGGTAGAGATTTTCACATTCATTGGATTTGGTATCAAGGAAAGTTTAAAGTAAACGCATTGAATGTTCAATTAGTGTATTTGCCTTTTTCTTACAATTGAAGTTACTTTAAATGGTTGATATCATCAAGTTATGAGCAGCACATATTTGAAATTTCACAGCCCTAAAAAGGAGAAAAAAATAGGAGAGGGTAGCACGATGATACCAGTGTTTCCACATGTAGACATGGATACCCCCGACTTGGCTAGTAGGAAACTAGACTACAGTGATGTTCCCATGCTGAGGCAAGTACATAGTGGCAACGAATGTACATATAGCATTATAAATTTAGATTCACATGTGCAACACATGTGTCCTAGCAGTTCTCCATGGCAGAGAGATACAAAGTGAGAATTACCTCCCCTATGCTATAGATCTACACGTGGATATTAGCATACTCAAATGCATTACGTAATATATAGTCAGTAGTTAAAGTTCCGGCTTTGAACTTGTCTGACATGTATGTAATGAACTATTCTGCAGCTTTTTCCATCTCTTAGAATGTCAAACGATCTTTTCAACAAAGAAATAATTATGCAACACGTCAACTTTACACTGGGACCGCATTATACTAATGCATCATGTATGGGATGGAGCAGTATAATATTGATATTGGTCTTTGTACTTTTAATTAACCTTGGAAGATTTCAAAGACATTCCACAACTCTATTCCTTACAAACTGTACATGACACCGCTTAAGATTCTGCTCTATAAATATTTTAGAAAGGAATTGAAAGAGAAATATAGTTCACAGGGAAAGGCTAAGATAGATAGTGATTATGAGAGAACCAAAGTAGATTTCTACAGAATGGAGCTACACAGGTTGAATGACGTACACCCAATGAATAGAGGTAATATGAAGGCAGCGTATTATGCGTACCTACAAAACACTCCAGGTTCAAAGAAGGCCTTGAAGGAGTGTGTTAAAGAGATAACGAGTGAGAAAGAAGATGAGGGAGGAGACAGCGAGAGTAAGGAGGTCCAAGAGGATTCTAAAGGAGGGGAGGACCAAAGTACAGACTCTCAAACTGCAAACAACGAAGTAGAAGCTGAGGCTTAAGGTGAACATCATGACTACTGTAAAGATTTTTACTTGATTACTTGATATCTTCCTGCGATATGATATTTATTGTCTGTTAAACCTTTTGATACTAGCTGCCACTTATAGTATCGTATATAGTAAGTTATATGTTTTCATAGTGGCAAGTTTTATATGCTTTGAATAATGATTTCAGCTTTATTATTTGCATTCAAAGATTGTATAAAGTTAACCAACAATCAATAGTAAAATCAATAAAAAATTTACTAGCACTGAAAGTTTGGTACTTGGAGCCCTAGTTACTAGCAAGAAGTCGTGTCCCCATGAATAAAACATGTCTACAGACTGTCAACCAGGTGAACAAGTAAACATACAAAATCATATAATTAAAAGTAATTTGACTAAATTCTCACTTCCTGATAACAAATAGAATATATAAATAAATCATTAAATTCAGAATATTATGTATTCATAACGAAAGTTAAACCAGAGCCATGGTTAGATAAATTAATCCGGAAGCAAAGAGAACAAGCGACAGTCTAAATATTGTAGGTCGCCAGCTACTGTCTAAATATGTCTTTAGTTTAAGGACTTGAGTGTGACAACTGTCAATATCACTGTTATTATCTATAAGACACAAAGTGTTAGTGGTCATACCCATCTTCTCCTTCAGTGGCATCTGGGAGGAAATTCTTTGTTTAGCCTCAGTTTCTGTCAGGCTATTTCTCTTCATTAAACGCTCCAGTTGAACACCCTCATCACTAATCATATATACCATTACCATTACTAATTATACATGTATGTGTAGAAAAGGGAATACTGTGGAACTGGTCTTTCAATTATATGTTTACTACTAATAACAATTATATTTCAGAAAACAAAACAAATCATATTATATACCATGAAACACTAATTTAGAATTGGAATATGCATATAGAAAATAGAAAATCAATTATTGGTGATCACCTTCAATCCCCAAGGTTTTATAAAACATGCTGCATATAATAGATGCTATGTACAAATGAACCAAAGTATGATAATATAGTTGTACTAAAGACACTGAAGATCTAATACATACCAATGAACAGTCACCACTTCACTCAGGAAACGGAACATTGGGCTTTGTTTAGACAGCAATGGAATATCCAGGATAACATACCTTTCACCTAGAGTAGGGAGAAAAACACAACTACACAAACACACCTTTACAACAGTTTGTTGTTTCACATCTTTCAACACATATCTCAAACAAAATGCCTAAGTCTAATTCAAGGTTTGTTTTGTAGTTAAAAAATCCATAGTTATCATATCACACCAATAACATTGGAAAATACAGCAGAATTAGTACATATACTGTACAATGTACAAATATCTTATCAGAGAGAGAGAGATATGATAACTCCAAGACATCACAGAGTCCTGGTAACTTGACAATAGTACCCAATAGCGGAACCATTCAGTACTATAATGTACAATGGTGTCATATACATAGTTAGATTAAAAGATATTCATCATAACAAGCTGTTACAAGAAACAGCTGTTCCAGTATATACTGGACAAGTATTATACATGTATGTTCAGGTTCTATTACAAACTACTAAGTATTTTGACGTAGATTCTGCTAGAATAAAACAAGGAAAAGCAGGCACCAGTACTACAGCTATACTTCTTACCTTTAATAAAGTTACAGAATACAAGCCAAAGCATTCTTTTAAGGATTAGAGGATGTGTAATAGCATTCAGTTTTTTCCTTTGGGACTCATCTGAGAATATGATCTCTCCAAGTCTAGCTCTGTCTATGTTACCTTCACTATCACAGATATCATTGCCAAACTGTTGTCTGACCATTCGCCAACCTTCAGAGTTGATGCTCACAACTAAACCAAACCCAGAGATTCAGTAATTAGAAACAAGATCAGAGATAGTAGAGCCATTTTTGTGGCTTACTCATTACATGCACAAATTGCTGCTGGGTTCTAGGGTGACTGTGAACTCCATAACATAACATGGTGAGGAAATCTGGTAACATACTTGGTGGATAAACAACATGTACATACTACGTATATTACAGCACAGACATACCTTGTCTAGCAATAAGATCGGCATCTATAACAACACAGCCTTCTTTACTCAGCATGCTGGACACAGTACTCTTACCGGTCGATATACCTCCAGTTAATCCAACCAGAAACATTTTCAGAACTAAAAGACCAGGTCTAAAATCCTGTATGCATCTATAAATCCATATTTATTGATATAAAATTCCATATACATATATTATATGTATTATATTATTATACATGTACAAACTGTACATAATATTTGCGCAAAAGTTCATATTTTAGAGTTATCTACCCTATAGTAATGAGAAGACAAATCTCTGGCGGTTGAACAATACCAGCTGACAGCTTTTTTCAGTCTGTGCATAATGTGATAACCTCATCAACATTGGTGATTTATAAGATGCACACTGTACGAATATCCTTTCACAATACTTTACAAAATATCATAACATACTTGAAGAATGGTAACACTGTTGGTGAACAGACTAGTTCTTTGATGTTCCTTGCTTAGCAAGAGCGTTCGATATTATTTTGTATCTATTTTCTCTCTTTTGGTGGTGGCCTGGCTTGTGGGCTCTTGGAGCTACTTGCTTCTTGATGGTTGTTAAAATGTCAATCTAAAAGAGGACCATAATATAATCACTACATGTTTTAAAGTGTAAAGGGTGGTAGAGCTAACAAGCAGCATACTGTAGCTTATACGCAGGAGCTGGGGTAGATGTAAGTTGATTGGCCTACTCCCAATTTTAAATTTAGAATGATTATTTAGCATGATAATCAGACTGAATGTGCTAAATTCGAATTGCAGCATATAAATTTAAGTTTCCATGCAGCATCAGTATGAGTTAATAGTCCTAAGGTAAAGATGCAATATCACATACTGGGAGCTCGTTCAAGTTTTCGACGCTGAAACGCAAATGAAGTGTTACACCATTCTATGATGTGATTAACTAGCCTATACGTTTGTCTAGACTAAATAGCATAATGCTACATCTTACTGACAGCAGGCAGTTATACTTGTACCTATTGCCTCATCCCGTCAACTCATTAGAATATACATTATTTGTTCATGCAATATACAGATATCAGAGTGACTAATAAGGCAACTAAACTTGTTCATCACAATACAAACAAGGTACATGTATATAAACACCCACGTGATCGGGTATGAAGACAAATCTTATATTCTTTCCTCTAACGTAGAATGCCTCCAGATTTAGTGTAGAATTTGGGCCCTCGAGTGACACATCTGACATGGACACATTCATGTAAATATCAACATCCAGTATTAGACCAGTTACTGTAGATTCATTTCTTAGCTCTACAGTAGCACGTTCACCAATGAGTCCTTGCAATAGACAGATGAGAGAGTTGAGAGCTATAGCCTTTTCCCTTGCAGATCTAACTGTTTTAAATGTTGACATAGCCAAGAGTTCATCAATTGATAGCTACACGGGAGACTCTATCAAAACAAATTTTAGTGAAGTTTACCATTATAAAATGAGACTCAATGAGAAAAAATCAATCATACAAAATATGCCTATACCACATGCATTGGACATGCATACAAATATCTGTCTCAGTTGAATTTATTATTAACGAAAATCTAATACATCGGAATGAACTTACATCAAACCGAGCTAAATGCAATTCCAACTACACCACGTTAGTGACAGATTTAGATTATCATTACTGAGCAAATAGTCTTAGAAAGTTGTTGGTTATCTGCAGAACACATTCTACTATACGACAGAATAGGAACAATCAGGTTTAAACAGCATGAAGGAAACCGCCAAATTAAAATACTCTACTGTAGACTAAATAACAACCTTCAAACATTAAAAACACAAGCTAAGGAGTTGTGATAAAGCTTTGCAAAGGGACATAAAAACCAAGAAATCAGTAAAGAACATCGGTCGGTATCTATCTATGTTCTATGATAAGGTATATTTGGCCTAGAGTTCAGATCACAGATGCTTGCCACTAGATCAGCCAGCCTGGGTTCGTTGAAATTTGAAATTTCTTCTCTGTAGTGCTGTATCTTAATTATGTGTTATTAAAAATGATATACACTAATATTACAAATAGTATCTGTAAGTAAAATACTAATGATAATTGGCTAATAATATAATTATTAACAAAATCAAAGTTACTAGATACCTACTAACTCAAAATGATTGTACCACTCTGTACTAATTTTGATAGAATAAGTTCTTGTTCTTCTTTGTTATCAGCAACGGGAGTAGGATTTCTTCTGATTTCACGGCATGATTTCAATTTTAATCACCCCGTATAACCATGCTATCATGTGGTCAAGTTTAAAGGCTACGTTTCCTGTAAAATATCACAGAAATATTAAACACAGTTAGGCTATGACCTATTTAATTATCAACACTAATACATGGGAAGATATAAAACTGGGACAATTGTCATCCTAAACATAACTTATAATACTGTGTGACATATTTTCCAATATTTTATTTTGGATGAATTGACGACACTGGTAGCTAGAAGATAGAAACAACCTGTACAATAGCAATCACAATGGTTTTGCTAAAAAGCTGTTGTTGCTGGTGGCAGTATCCAGATTCAATTAAACGTGGAAGCTATGCCTCATGTATATATTCTACAGTAAGTACAATAATCGAGAAAGCCGAAGCAGACTGCACGATTCGATTGTGATTTAATTTTAAATTTAACGTAAAACATATTTATTAATTATTTATTTAGTTATAACTATACATACTATTGAGCGACTTAGATTGTGATTAGGGTTTATATAAAAATTATGCATGACCTACATGAAAAGCAAAAAACTTGGTGAGGAGATTGGCTTGGATAACAGAACTAGAAGTCTTATTCTTATTTGATCTCATTGGTCCTTAATCAAAGTGAAAGTCTACGAACTAATAATAAAATAATAATTACCCATAGTCTGGTTTCAGGCACAGCTAATGTTGCACGACAATAACTATGAGTAGCAATTGTGAATTATGAGTGTCAGTCTGACTTATCTTATCTAGCATGCTTTGATTTTGTTATGTTAAATGTTAGAAGATATTTGAGATTGAGATAGGACTAGTCTCATGATTAGAATCATGAGCCTGAGGATTGAATTATATTATTAATATAATCACTTAGTTCACAGTGCGATGATCACTGGTCAGACTATTTTGCAGGCTTACCAAGTCTCCTTCATTCCACAGAAGTCCTCTTCTCCAATTTCTAATTTTTGTGCCGTACACTTCCCGAATTTCACGCACTACACCCCGTCCAAATGACTTGCCAGAGTGACAAAGATAATTGTCTTGTACTATCTACATATGGGGTTATGTTATGCATAATGTTTGTGTGAATGTATGTAGGTGTTATACGTATGCGTGTAGATAATTATGTATATATATATATCTCATGTAACATTCTACACTGACCTACTTTACTATTGTGATATCTGTATACATAATATATCTTGTTTATCTTCCCTGCCATTGTTAATTTAGCTTATTGGGGCTGTACAACTCATAGTAGCTGGATTTGCTTTATATAAAATGACTTGGATAAGATATGCTCCAGATCCTGATGATCGGTGGGAGTCAAATGAACTCATTTACTGGTTTCCACCCGGTAAGTTTAATCATTCCTCTGAATACCAAGAAATCTATACTGTGTACTTATAATGTTATTATAGTATTTTTATATTAATAATACAATGTACAAGTATTGTATTATTGGACCACCCAAATGTAGACTATTAAAACACACAAAATATTATTTACTTATGACACTGTGTGCCATGGATGCTATTGCTGCAAACGACGGTGTAATTAATAATGATTTCATTGTTTTAGGCTCTGATGCATTCTTGTACATATCATTCTTGTTTGTGTTGGCAAAGCTGATAGTCGGTATTCTCCTGTGGAGCGGAATACAACGCGTAAGTTTGATAGTCTCCTTACTTATTGCAAATCAGTTAAAAGTTATTTCCGTTCAATATGTATGTATATTTTATACAACCTGTTTACATTGTAACAGTGGACGTAGTTTAATGTGGTGCTTATTGTTATTACAGGGCACCTATGTGGAAGGAAAGAACTATATTCTTGCCTGGGTTATCACAAATGCAATATTTGAGCTGTATATTGTCACTGTTGTGATATATATCTGTGGATACCTTCAATATTACAGACTCTATGTAAGTATTTAGTTTTATATTGGTCAATACCTCAAGTAAGCACTACAATCATAGACTACATGACCATATAACGCATTGATATTAGAATAAATCACTCGGTCTTATGTGGAGTTGTCAGACTCCTGTCTTGGTGTGCTGGCAATTACTCAATGTTGCTCAATAAACAACTGATTGCAGAGACTAAATAATAGACATGTAAGCCCATAGCCTACATGTCACTTTATGCCATGTTTTATACTAACGTTATTGTACAGTCACATTACGATGCTTGTCTATTCCCTAGGACCTCTACTTCATGCACAGGGAGTTAGTGGTTGGTGTGTGGTGGGCTATCATTGATACATTTGTAATGGTAAGTTAATATTATACAATAGCAGTTGTTTATCTTGTTGTATATTTAGCTGTGGTCCTTGGATAGGTGATATGCTGTGTTGTCTAGTGTAACTCAGTCTAGTGTAATAAGGTGCTTACTAAATGTGGAGACATAGTTGCACAGATACCCTTCAGTTCCCATATTTGTGAAAATACAAATTCGATTGTAATGTATTCAGCAAATTTATACTGTAGTTAAGCAAAACAAACAATGCTCCCTATTGAAGGTAATTTTTACAGTTAAATCTCCAAGTGTAGTGATAAAAATAGTTTCACTTTGCGTTAAATATGCTATCGTTCATTTATCATTCTCTCTCCGAGGATTATGATCTAGTTATTAGCTTTTAGACTAAATGTGTGTGTAGGATGGTAAGCCTATTATGCACTATGTTATGTGTTCATTCTGACAGTGCAATGCTGACCATATCAAGCTTCCATGACTACCCCCCCCCCCCCCATACTTGGAAACCCACCCAATACTCTCCAATATCAGCTTGTCATAGCCAATGTTCCATAGCATTTCACGGAGTCCAAAATCCAATAGTGAGGACTACAACTTGCATGCTATGGTTACTGAAGCCAAGTGTCATAACTCCAATATGCCATATTATCCAATTATATTTAATTATATAGTTGACTCCATCTTGGGGTATATGAACATGGTACTAATGTTATTTATAATGTCATACTCTGGTGGTGTATTTGAACAGTTTTGGGCTCTGATCTGTGTTCTCTCCTTCTACCAACAACTGGAGGAACACGAGTTTGGCAAAGCTCGAAAGACAAAGAGAGCTGTTTGGAATTTCGACCTTGGCCTCAGCTACAGAACCGGCAGCATTGCCACTTTTAGCCGACCTCCATCTACCGCTTACTCCTTTGAGTCATTGGCTGACAGGCAGCGGTCAGCATCTACCAGTGAATACAGAGACTATGGAGTGAATGCCAGCTCTGTCTAGTGCACTGTAACTTACCAAGTTATACTTACATAGTCATTTCCTATGCTTAACATTGATATAATTTCTATCAATTGTTCATGTTATAATAATATTATAGGCATTTCATGTTTATGTGCTAGTTTCAAAGCTAAGATTGCAGGTTGTGTTCTCTTCTCACATTCCATTATTGCATGACAAATTTTTACCTGCTGTTTATTTTAGGTACTTTGTCATATATTATTTTACTGAATTGTATCAGGTGTAAAATGCTCTAAACAATATACATGTACTTATATTTTCCCTTCCATGATACACTTTTCACAAGTATGCTAATATCACATTTTCTAGCAAAATTTTCTAATGTTAGACCTATGTGTGATTTTGTTTACATTCGTTGTAAGTGGTTATCACGTCATTTTAAATTTTAGCAGATGATATTATTGCATTATATACATGAACTTATACGAGATATTCACTTGTAATTATACTTGTAGGTTTAACCTGCTGTTGTATTTTTCCATTACTATTAAAAGTTGATTCAAGAAATTTACATAAATACTGCACAGAGCTATGTGTACCACAATAGTAAACATTATTATTATAGTCAATGCCATAACATTATCAAAAATATATTAATTTAAAAATAATATCAAGAATTGCCTACATGTGCAGTGACTGCTGAAGTGGAAGAATGGCTTGCCGAATTAGAATATGAAAAAATTGTAAAACAACAGAGATTATGTAAGAAGTAAAAACCATCAAGAAATATCTACATCTTTTGCAGTGTGTTCCTCTAAATACTGCTCGCAGTCCAGTATCAACTGTTCACAGCTGAGTGGCTGATCTACAACTACATGTATGTCATGCTCTCTATGTAATAGGGGAGACAACTCCAAAACAGCCTTTTCTAAAGATACGCTTGCACTTTTCTGTGCTGATGAATTCTGGTTATCATTATGGAATGTCTTTATTTCATCTTGGCCTTTTGGCTGTGGTGAAGTCACACTGATAGCACTAGCCTCTGGTCCATGCATTAGTGATGTAGTTTGCAAATCTATGGAAGATTCCGCATCCTCTGTCTGAGACAGTTGGTTTAGTTTAATATCTATATCTGAGGCTATAGCTATGCTTGTTGCATTGAGATAAGGATGTGGCCCAAACCAACTGAGTAATACTGGTAGTACACATATTCCATTGAATAGTCCAAACACCACAACCAAGAAAAACACCTACAAAATAACATTATTAGTAACAATTTAATACATGTATACATTCAAACAGTTGTTATATATTATTTTACTGTGCAAGCATGGGACATTAATTTTCTATAGAACGTAATAATAGTATTATCATATGCAGCCAGTCTATAAAGTATAAACTCTTCTAATCTATCTTTTCAATTATTCTAGACAGAGCAGCAATATAATTGGCTACAGTTCATGAAGACCTTCAATTTTCTTCTCATCTCTCTCACCTTTATTTTTTAGTTTCTACCACAAATAAACTATGGGTATAGAATAATAGTCCATGACACAAGTCATATAATAAAATTACTTTAACCTATACTAATGTTAGTGGAGTAATTATAAAGCTTCTTTATTTATAACACATTTATCTATGCAATAAGTTGCAGTGTTACACCAAGTAGAGTTTCCTCATATTATAGATACATTCCAGATCCCACACCAAACCCCACACTTACTGCTGCTTCACAGCAGTTGTATTTACCATATGGTAAATACATGACTGGTATATAGCATGACTTGAGCTGCATTGAGTAGACAACTTTCTCATAGTACTACAATGCAGCATAGCATTCAAGTACACTCCTATTTTGATTGTATATGTACATATACATTGTATATTTATGTACACTTGTATGTGAGATACTGTTTTTGATGCCATTGAAAAAGAATTTAATTATGACTATTTGATTGAAGACTCATTTACACGGAACACAAATTAATAATTACCAACTATTTAGTAGCCTTAATTTCCACAGGGAAACTTATTGGGCTGAACATGTAATTACAAAACTAATTTATAGAGATTCTCCACCCACCTTAATAAGATTTTCTACCCACAAGTTTAATTAGTTTACCAGTGAACTACACTTATAAATGTGTACATATGCATTAATATGTGCAAGATTTAGTGCTAATTGTTTATGGACTGTTGGAGTTGGCAAATTTCCACATTCATATTCTATTCATGAATAACCATTTACCTGCAAGTACAGTACATGCATACACAATATGTCAAAGTTTTTTTCTCTTTTGTGTGTTGTACAATTGCCAAGCCCACTGTAACCTGTCTCTAGATTTAGGTCCTGTCTATCTTAAACTACAAACTACATTACACTACGTCACTGTTCTACTCACCTTGAAGAATGTGGCGAATACATAGGAAGTGGAAGTTGCTAGAAGAATGAAGGCTAGGAAAGTACTGAATCCACCATTCAAAATGGCTGGCCCAATTGTAGACACAGTATATTTGGCTCGTTCTGCAAATCATTGTTTTATGTTATTAATTCAATTGAATATTATTTTAACAAACCAAGTGCCATGAGTAGAACAATAACAGTTCAATTAATTTACCAACAATCGTAGCAAAGAACTGTTTACCCTATTAAGTTGAGTAATAATACAATGAAAAATATTTACAATTATAAATTATTATAAGCTATAAAGCCATTTTCACTAAACATTACATTACTGTAAAAACCACTGCACTGGTTTTGTCAATCATAGAGTAGGGGAACTTACCATTACGGCTGCCATATATGGTCATAAAAGTGTGTCCGACATGTGCGGAATAGTCAATAGCGAGACCAATGGAAAGTATTAATAGGATTGAGGTTAGAGTATCAATAGTCAATCCCCAGAAGTGCATAAATCCACATACATTGACCTGTAACAATTAGAGCCTAGGGTACTCATGTATCCATACATCGTATACCTGTACAAGTCATAGACGATTTCATACAACAGCTCCATCCAAGGTATTGATCTACTGGTAAGTCAATATTTAATCAGTGTGCACAGTACGTTTCCCTTGCTGTTGGAAGTTTTAAGACGTTTATGACGATTTGCGTGATGTGTATATCGTAATTCCCTGGAGGAAACTGGCTGCTTGAACATGCAACATAAATAGCTTTCTGAGTTGCGTTGTTGCAAAATCTTGTTATCTAAGACACATACAAAATAATTTGCTCATATAGTTTCATTTGTAGAAGTAAATTTTTGTAGCAGTATATTATTGCTACATTGGTTGGATAATAATGATACAGTATGAACAACTTACGAGGGTGAAGATGACACAAACGCAAACGAGGATGCAGGCCAGCAGGTTAGCAACCAATAACAGTGTGACGATGAAGACAGCTGCAAACGCTAGTCCAACATTTACATATAGCTCCCGCTGAATAATGCGATTTGTCTCCCAATTCCTGAATGGTACTGCCCAGACAAAGGAGTTTTCAGAGAAATATCTAGCAGACAGATCTTCAAAATACCTCAAAGCAGAACTGTCAGCTTCTGATGAAGGTAGCTCTTTCACAGTGAAACTGATTTTGGAAGCCTAAAATTAATGGAATAAATTAGCTACATGTTAATGGTACATGTAAATAGTCAAGAGTAAAATGTATATAGAGTGGTGTGGATTGTGGTTTAGTATCACTTGACACTTACTATTAGTTGTCTGTAGTTTTTAGGGTTAGTATCATTCCATCTGAGAGATTCGTAGTGCTGAAGTCCAGACGTAAACAAGAAAGCATTGAGTAGCTTGTAATAACCATACTCTTCTACAGGGTAGTTATCTACACACAAACAACACACCCAAATAGAGCAACACATAGTTGATAAACAAATATGATATATTATATAATATATTACATAACATATAATAATATATTACTACCCACACCATGATTAACAGCTTGATAAAATTATGATAAGTATCATCTTAATTACGTAATGTGATTGAGTGATATAGACTGGATAAGGCCCTCATAAATATTCTTGATTTCTGAACGTTGTACTGTTGACATGTGGCTAGGATACAATGATAAGTATAAAGTTAAGGCCTTAATATTGGCTGCTTTCTATTTTCGCAGATGTCAGCACACCGTTTTTAATTAATAGACAATAGCCTACATCTCTGCTACACATTTACAGCAAATCCTTACTTGCATCTAATTCAATGCTGAAGTAGTAGGCAGCGTTTTCGCCATCCGTACTGTTTAACCATGCATTATAACTGGCATGCCAATTTTTCATGCTATTTTTTGTAATAAATTCACTTTGCTCCAATTCTGATGTCATATTGTATATTTCACTGTTTGATCTGAAGTAGTCTATATCACCTAAAACGTAGAATAGTTAGATGTATACCACTGCATATCAACATCAATACCATACAATATACATTTGAGTTGATCTCTGATGTATATCACCTAATAAATGTGAATATATCAACTTAACAAAATGATTACATACATGCAATAAGCACAATATGGTATATGCTGTCAGCGCATACACCACACTACTGCTATCAAAGTGTTGACATAAACTGAGAATCAAGTAATTTAGGGAGTATCCACACAGGTAAAAACATGGCATATACATGTATATGCACATAGTATATTACACTATAATTGTCAATGATGGTGCACCACTAATTATTTTACCTATGTATAAATTAGCCATGATTCCTCTATTGAAGTATTGATCCTGGGTTTTCCAGAAAGTTGTGAGATAGGAGTTGGCAGGAAGGAACCAAGCGAGATCCGAATCAGTTTTTAGCAAATATGCCCCGTAACCACTGATACCCAACATTCCGATCAAGAGGCTAGTGACTAACACCTGGTACAATATATATGTAATTAATAAACAGTAATAGGGACAACAGCTGGTGTAGCCAATACCTCATTCCAAGTTAACGTTACAACAGGCAGCAGTTGATTCTTTGGAAGATTCTGAGTTTTTCTCTTTGAATATGCTTATTATTCAAGAAGTTGTAACGCTAGTTCCCGCTTCTCTGTTCTGGCGAGGCTATTTGGAATATTCCAACAACCTTACCCGGTGATTACTTATATTGCAGAAATGTAGGCTGCCCACTCACCGGTGATTACTTCCATGTACCTGTACAACTCTACCATACATACCTTGATAGGGAGAGATAACAGGAATGGTGTGAAGAAATTTCTCAAAAACCAAGGCAAGAAGATTCTTTGACTGCATTTGTTGGGTTGAAAGCTGACGTACTTTATCCAGATACAGCAGGCGTCTCTAGAAGAGTCTTGCCGCCTCTGATCTATGGTTAGCCAGGCCACAAAGAAGGATGATTGGATGATGAACAAACTGAGTATCCCCAGGGCAGCATATACACAGAAAGACCGCAGAGCAGGCAGCGTCTACAAAGAAATACACACTGTCATGAGAACTAATTACTGTTTTCCTGTCAATGTTTGCTATTACATTTGTATTATAATGAATTTCATGGTAAATGATATACTAGGCCAAGACCTACTCAAAATCTTACAGTAATAATGTATTGATTCCAACCCTATTGCTGGTTACGGCTATTACTATTACTATTATAATGCCCTCTGCTGCAAAAATGTACATTATTTCTCTATATATTATATGTAGAGATAATGTTTTTGCAACAAAGGGCAGTATATATTACAATAATACAACAAGTCACTAAAAGTAGCTACTACAATGTGTACATACATGTAGATATCAGTGTTTCAAAGTGTTAACAGCATGAATTTTTCAGTTAAGAAAGGGTCTTCCAGTGGTTTGTAGTAAAATTATCCACCACTATATCTCACATCACTGTTATTGTACAGTGTTGTTGTAGTGTAAGCATTTATATTGTATATTGTACATGTATGTTAGGTGGTAATAAATAAATATTGTAAATATACATGTACATTTATATGTACATGTATATGGGTCACAATAAATGTCCAAGAATGTTAGTGTGAGAAATTTTGTTGTGAGTAAACTACGTCAGAATTGCAGCACAACAATTATGGTAGCGAACCGTGACTCTACATGCACCCAGTAGCATAACTCACGGTCGTAGCCCCAATAGCAAAGGCTACAAAGTCTGTGATGGAGGTGACAGTTATTGAGACACCCGCATGCTGCATAGCTATGGCAACCTTCACTCTCAGATCTTTTCTCTTCTGCAGTGCTGTTAAGTTGTTCCATGCTTCTATGATTACGAACATATCATCAACACCAAGCCCTGCAAATAGGAATATAATAAAACGTGATCAGTTGTGATAATCAGGAGCTATAGAATTACACTGTAGTCGTACATGCAGACTACAGACAACACAATATGTCTATCAGAAAGCCTGAGGTCTTACCTAAAAGTAGAAATGGTAAGATTGGGTGGATTGGCCCATAGAACATCCCTATAGCTGATGCCAGCCCATAGGATACCAAACTAGCTAATCCAATCCCAAACACTCCAACCAATGCCAGATACACCTGAAAGTTGAAATAGATCAGATTGAAAGTCAAAGTTCTATAGTTTAGTAATTCCAGTGAAATGTGAAAAATTATCACCATTCTGTTACTTGTAAAATGTAGAAATCTCAGAAATGTGTAGGAAATCCATATGCTAATGGTATTTCTTGCAATACATACACACAGTATAACGTATAATGTATAAACATGTAACAGGTTTGGTAGCTGACTTACTGTCTTCTGAAGTCATTTTAGCTGGATTACCATCCACAAACATGTAGGCATAACATGTATGAGGGTTACTAACCTTATGTTCAACTTCATTAAATTTTCCAAGTATGATAGCTACATAAGTGACTATGACACCAACACCTGCCATCAGCAGCACAACGTCACCATCAAATGAGTCATCTGATTCGTCTCGGAAACTGGAAGAAACACAGACGGTGTAATACCATGTAACACAATGTAATACCATGTAGCACAATGTAATACCATGTAACACAATGTAGTACCATGTAACACAGTGTAATACCATGTAACACAACGTAATATCATGTAACACAGTGTAATACCATGTAACACAATGTAATATCATGTAACACGGTGTAATACCATGTAACACAATGTAATACTATGTAACACGGTGTAATACCATGCAACACAATGTAATACCATGTAACACAGTATCATATCATATAACACGGTGTAATACTGTGTAACACAGTATCATACCATGTAACACAGTTTAATACCATGTAACACAGTTTAATACCATGTAACAAACACCATGCAGTGTAATGTAACACACTATTATAATCTGTAATATCTGTAATAATCTGTAATAATAATGTTAATAAATTTTATGTAATATTAGTTTATGCAAGGATTTTTCGTATGCGGATCGCTAAGCCTTCCATGGTGCTACTTACTAACACTGTTATGACATCTGTAACTTCTTTATTTAGTTATTTTTGTAAACTGAACTAATTTGTAGTAATGGGCATGTACTTGTATACAAAGCTTGCAAATTATTAATTATAGTGTCATACATAATAATTGTGAAACATAATAATAATTTATTGTCAAGTATTATGAAATAAATGCATTGTATGTGAGTGTAATACATGTACACTGCCAGTATATACGTGTATATTGTAATGCATAATAGAGTTTATTATTTTTCTTAGATGCCACTACTTGTAAGCCTACATCATTGAGCTCTGAAAATTGAAATTGCTATATTACTATAATTATTACCTTATTTTATTTATGCTCATGCACACTGTCGTAGTACTGAGTAGCAGCCATCGATATAATATAAAGATATAATATAATACTATAAATATTATATCCATGTTAGTAGCTGAGACCAGAGTAGGCTGCAGTATATTATTATAAGATACCAATATAATGTACAAGATGGATCTCTGAGTTGTTTAGTAGTTCTACAGCACATGCCCCTGTATTTCATAAATAAATAAGAATGGCAAGTACTAGTACTGAGTGGGCAGATGATCGCAAGGACTCACTTCAGCATATTAAGCTGTATGAGCTATTATTAGTGGTGTGTGTATAATGCAACTACATACATGTACATATATATAAGCCCTTGGGGACGCCTACATGTTGCTGTGATTGTATTTTCACCGAAAACCACAGTTTATTTATATATGTAAACCAATAACATAATATTCTATTGGTGGGTGCACACATTTTATCTTTTATGCCTTGGCATAGTGGTTAAGAGCCTAGAATTTTCATGAGGGAGATCAGAGTTGATTCCTGTACAGGTCATTGGTGGTGTTAGGAAGAGCAAGCAGCCTTCGTCTTTACCATACTGAGAGGTGAGAACAGCACAGTGAACACCCCTTCTCTACCCCAAATTAGAAAAAATGTTTGTCTCTGCAGACCTTAGCACTCTTACCTGGGGTTGATAAAGGGAAGTAAAACTGGTAAGTTTATATGAAACCAAATAATGCTGTTGCAACCCATAAGATAAAACTACATGTATATTATTATTGACTAATAAATAAGGCTATACATAACTATATTACCACAAATAATAAAGCATTATGTACACTGTGCTACAGCTATTCAGAGCTATGATTACATAATAATATGTTGATGAATTCTAGGAATACCTTCTAACAGCACTGACGGATATGTTTCTAATAGGGTGAGATATCTCTCTGTCCAACTTTAGACCGAGTTCTATGAATTTTGTTTCCCACAGTAGATCTGGACCCTACAAATGCAAATAATGTACTCACTCTAATAGTATACATCATGAGTGCAGTGGAGGTTCACCAAGACAAGTTCGCTAGAACAATGATGTCATACACTAACTTCGAAATCTTTCTACTTTATTATTAATTTGTACATGTTGTGCTGTGTGTACCTCCAACAGCCTTATTATACTGTAACAATTTATTCTACCTACATGTAAATGGGATATGAATGCAGTATATAGGATATACATGATTGTAGATACGATTTGGCAAGTCAAAAATTATATAACGTATTATTCAGCTCTGGGCAATCAATACTTTGATAACCCTTTCATAGAATATTATTTAGGCTAATTAATTGACATTATTGACATCATTTATGAGTATGACCATCAGTACAAGTCACATATGTCCATATATATTAGGACTATTATGGCAGTCTGTTCCTCCTAATAGTACATGTTACTATGTTCATCTTGTAGGTTGCTCAATCATAAAAGTTCTTCTCCATTCTTACTTCATACTTTCTAGTATAAGAATATAATAGGAAAATATAGGCTACAGTACAGCAAAATTTGCTCTGCAGTGGCTGTTTGCAACTAATTTAGTTTTTGAGGGATCGAGCTACTGCATCTTGGAAGAAACTACTACAAGCCACAGAACCTGCAGATCGTAGCAATGATGTAATGGTGTTAATAATAAGCGGCACCTACTAGTATTTTTGTGTTCATTTCATCAGTACTTGTAGCTTGTATAACATATAGCATTTTGGTAGCCTTGGCTCCTATGATTCTGCCTCTCTCATCATATGATACATCACCAAGCCAGTTGGTAGGAATAAATTCAAAGTTATACACAGGGCTTTTACTAGTTTTTTCTATCTTCTCAACCACCTGCTCCACAGTTTCTAGACTATCTATGGCTTCTTTGTTAAACTCCCACAGCTCTAATATGCTGTTAGACCAGCATTCTCCAGAAACACTATAAAACATTCAACACAGTATTATGCAATATTTAAGATATGTTATGTAATAATATCATCTATCATATTCCTTACATACACAGTACCATTCTATTCAGCATTACCAGGGCTGATGGTGAAGGGGCAGTTGCAGTCCAGCTAAATGGTTGCTATCAGTTCTCATATTATACAGTTATACACTAATAGTGCTATTAGCTCTGGTCGCTAGCCACTAGCCATAATGTTTTGAACCTGCGGCTTGCCTAGTAAAACCACATTTGCTTGCCTCGAAGCTATAGTGACAAGCAGCTATGTGCCCATGCTTTAGCTGTCGCACTGTTAATCTGAATGTGCGAACAGCACTCACATAGTATAAAATATAGCCATATAGCCATATATGATCGGTTAACAGTTTTTGTGAATGTTCACTTTGGGAGTTGTCTCCTTTTACAGACGAAACTAATAGCCGCAATTCAAGTGGACTCACCGGATGCATAGAGATGTCCAGTTGAAGTTAAGAATGCTACTTTCTGTGTTGTTCAACTCTTGCAACCTCTTGACTTTCTGGTCAACGGCATACATCTACAGCATACAGTATAGATCGACATGATTGTATGTACAGCTGGTTTATCTCTAGAGAAGGTACTAAATGCAGGTACATGTATCTTATGCCTATTGTAATAGAGATAGAGATTACTACTAATGGTTTGAAATATTACGGCGTCTTTGAATTTACGATTGGAGCAAAACTAACAGTAAAATCATATTAAGATTTGACCTTCCTCTTGCCCATTTGATTTATATAATATTGGAAGAGCTCGCAAGTATAAAACTTGTGCTGCCATTTCTAACGGGAAAGCCTAAGCTTAGCTGAAACTGATTCAAATCAAGCTGATTCAAAAGTCTAACTGTGCCAAGAGTTCTTCAGATCTGTTGGAGGGAGCTTCATTATTAAAGTGTTATGAATTCTCTCTGATAATGACATTGAATGGTATCACTAATATCCCTTTGTATGGTTGATAAGTCATGTATCAACAATGTGTTCAATGCAGAATCAATAAGGGTTGCCTTGGCGCTCTTTTCTGACAATGCATTTTACCAACAAACCAGTATTGAGGCACCGTGTTCCAGTGCCTTATATTGGAACCAAATCTTAAATCTAGTATACCGTAACATACATTTACATGTACAGTACATGACTAAGATCCATATATTATATAGGCGCATGTACTTTGTATAAGTAATGGGTCAAACACTGTAATGTAAGAGTCAATTATTCCTATTATTGATATGATTGTGTTGCTGTATGCAGTTTAATTTAATTTGAAACTCCTGTGTTCAAAAGTTGACAAACAAGTTGCAGTAAGATTTACTAGAAATCAGGTAGTACAGTTGCACTGTAGCAGTATCATTGGATATAATGTAAATATTACTTTCCGCAAAATCTGCATGAACTATTGCCAATAACATCACTATAGTGTAGCAATAACAGCAGCAGCTGTAGAAGTGTGCAAGTTAGCACTTAGCAGCTTTGTTTATATACATTTGTGTTAGTAGTAGCAGTTAACAGCTAATATAAAGATGTGTCTATGATCATGGTAGAATATAAGACAATAAGATAAAACCAGTGTTAGGACTCGTTTATAAGCAACCATAGAGAATGATAGTTTTACAATTACATCAAGTTTTTAACCAGTGCAGTGTATGAGAATATAGACTACATGTATGTGTAGGAGTGGAGGCTACATGTATGTACGTACCTGTTTAATCACAGCAGGGTCAAGGACATTGTCAGCTGTTACTATGTACATATTATATCTGTGCTTAACAGGGAAGTTCTCTTCCACCCATTTCTGGTTTCTCAGAATAGCCGAGTCTTCTGGCACCCATATGGGCTCAGAGCTGTCCTTCAACTCAAACCGAATCATTCCAAGACCAAACAGAGCTGATACGAAGAATGTACATAGCACCACAGTCCAAGGCTTGCTAGCGATGGCATAGCCAAACCTAAACAGAATAGAAAATTATGAAACACGTAAATGTCAGGGAAGGAAGGGTAACCAAAATAGTTAATTTAGAAATTTAAATTTTTCCAAAATTAGACTCATGTATTCATAACCAGCTCATAGCTTACTACTAGTGCCCACTTTTAAATAAAAACATCATTTGCGACATAAAATATGAATCCAGTCTTCACATTAGAAACCATACTGTATACATAAGAAAATGTGGGCATTAGGCGTTTAGAATAATAGGCTCTCTTGACATCTGCGTTGCCTGTCTGTGTGTCTGCCGATGTTGATACACAATCGTCTGACGCACGCGGTACAATGTATGTAGAAAAGTGACATTGATTATTTATTTCAGTATGAAACCTATAGCATTGGCATGTGTCCATTGCGCACAATATACCCCTAACCTATACATATGCAAGCAGCAATAATCTCTGGCAAAATCAATACACTACATCGTTAAAAGGCTTCATGAATTTCAATTTGTGTCAGTCCAATATTAACACAACTTTATTTTATAGCTAATTAGATATTGTAATATTTTTGATATTGATAATATAATACAATACAATTATTATCATTATTATTCTTCATTGTAAACTAATTGGCCAAAGTTCAAAAAGCACAATCACAGATCTCCAGCAGATAACATGTGTTGAGTGTGTCATTTCTGTGTAGGTTTATGATGTCTCAATCACTCAACATTGCCCTCCCGACTTAGACTTACGTACATGTATACAAGGAAAAGTATGCGAGAATACTTGACTACGATGTCGATTATATATCAACGCTATGCCATAGGCCTGTTGTAGTCAATCAACAACATTTTTAGACAGTATAATATGATGCAAAACACAAGTTATCTTTAGGTAACCATTTAGTATGCCGTAGTTTAGCTTCGTCGATAAACGAGGGCTTGTTTTCAGTTCTGCCATTATCTGTGTTACATGATCCCATGCTGTTCACGTCACTGACTTACCTGTAGAAGAGTGATCCTAAGCCCTCCGAAACTACAGTGCCGGCTCTCTGTACGCAGGAAGATGCCTGCTTTAGCTTCTCTTTCTGTTCTGCATGCCTCCTTTCATATTCCTTTTCAGCATCGCTATCATCCATAACACTATCTAACTAACACAGCACAAGCTATCCACTACTGCCTGATATGATGGTTAGTAAGAGAGTGGTCAGTTCAGTCTTACTGATGGTCTAGTATTACTGAAATACTATTTTGGTTTCCATCTGTACATTCCAGGAGTTAGTTATGAATACCTATGATGCCGTAGGGTCCTATCTCGATACCTACAATATATTACCTTATGTAATATGTATTATAGAGTATATACCTATATTTATAGTAGATAAAACTTAGCACTACAACAGCTTGTCTTCACTCAATAACAAAGTTCTCCTATCTGAACCCTTGTTCACTCTCTGCTGCCTGACAGAGCAGGTGAAAGTTAAAGTTTCGAGTGCATGCTTCCAAATACCTTCCCGTCAGAGCAGGTGTCTAACAATCAATGCTCCCTTTGCAAGCCGGCCGGCAGTTAATATAATTAATTGGCATGGCATAACATATAGGTACATGTGTGTATTATCCATTCGAACCAAGGTATGATAAATTGCCTGACAACATATTCATGTAAAATATATAGTAGCATTATGGCAGTCTCCCATGCCATCTCTTTCCTACTTTAAGCTTATTATATGCTATAAAAATTATTATGGCTAGAGAGAAATATACAGCAAAGCAGTAACATGAAGCACTAGATTGAACCAACATATATAATGGATATATTATTAGTCTACTCAATGTGGTGTAGACTACAAGTTATTGGTCTATATGCATGAGACTGACTTTTGCTCAAATTAAAACTAAGAGTTAGAGAAATAATATAAACTAGCACCCTGCTTAGACTACATCACAATTATATTAATGAGCCCAAAGTTAGCTAACTGAATGAGAATTAATTACAATGATGCCCATGTAAAGGTAACAAATCAGATGAAATATAGATAATTATAATATTAACAAAGTTTAGAATTTCAGCACTAGTTGTTATAATTATGTCAGTTTGGTTAAACTTACAGGTACCAGTCATTACTAAGCCGCTTGATAGGAGAACAGAAAATAGTATTTAAAGCTAAAGCAGTCAGACATCCTTTCTCGCTCTAGTCTAGATGATCAGTGAGCGTACTGAACATGTTATATACCGTGCACTGTCTATATAAGCTTATACATGCAGTGCATAATAATATAGTATATATGTATATAATGTATGAGATATAATGTAGCTATACTCAGTCTAATGTCAATCAAGTAATCAATAACAACACAGAAGTTGCCACTTTAATGGCTATCACAACATGAATGGTATATTTGCATAAGCGTAAGTTCAATAAAACACATGCTGATGCACATGTCTATGCTGGAAAAGTAGGAAAATCAACTCATTTACATAGCATGAAATTCCTTTTATTCAAATCCCCTGAATGGATTTGAAACCTGTCTTTTGTACTTACAGACTATCTTAGGCTATTAGTATTACATTGTACAGTATAGGGTTGTAAGACATTTGTATTCTTATTTTCTATTAATGTGTGTATGACAATGACTCAAGACAAAGCTTTTCCTACGTTTATAGGTTTGAACTTTGAATTAAGAAATAAAAACACTCCCTATTGATGGCTTAGACCCTGCAGGCTGTATTCCAATAGTTATATTGCAACATGTTCCAATTATATTTGCTCCTCAAGTTACTAACTTACCTATAAAGTTCTTCTTTCAAGTCAAACAGTGATTGTTTTCTCTTTTAGATTTGGCAACCTGCCTGCCAATGTACTTTACCTGTTTTACTGCTTAGCACTTTAACCACAGTTCTACTGTCAACCAGTAGAGAGTCCACTGTAAACTACAGCTGTTGTATTATTGATTACTTGCTACTTGACACAAAAGAAAGCAGACCCAAGGGGTCATTTATCACTCAGTGAGACAGGTTCTTTAGTCTACCCTATTTCCCTACTGTATAGCTTTGCCCACTGTCTTCCATCAAATCACCAATCTAGAAAGAAATCCCATGTCGATGTGAACACTTAACAGGGAGCAGTACTGGTGATATCCTTTTGCAGGAGGCAATGATTTGATTTGCAGTGTTGGACTTCCAGCTTGCTAAATAATATTGTAATTGTAACAAGGAATCACAGTTTTGCGTTCAAAATTTTTCCATCATATTAGCATGTGTATGTGTATGGATTTATTAGCTTTGTGCTTATCCCATCTGCACTGTACTGTGTGTCTGCATAACAAAGTTGATAGTATTTTTATTACAAGAGAAGTTGTCTCCTCTCTTTAGAAATAGAGAAGACAACTGTGCAACTACATGGTATACCACAAGTTCAGTTCTGTTCATGTTATTGAATATTGATCAGAGTTGAGTCCAAGTCGACTTACAAGTCAACAAGTCAAGTCATTTCTAAAATTTTCTAGGCAAGTCAAGTCGAAGTCAAGTCAGTGCTGCCTCAAGTCAAGTCAAGTCAAGTAACTTCGAAAATTTTGAAGGCAAGTAAAGTCGAAGTCAAGTCAGTGATGCCTCAAGTCAAGTCAACTGTCATGCAAGTCACAAGTCAAGTCAAGTCAAAGTCAAGTCAAGTCGAAATGCAAGTCAAATAGAAGACAACTTCAAAAAATTTTACATTTTCCAAAACATCATTTTTTTCGTTTAGTAGGCATTCCAATCCATGAAAAACCTATGCCAAGGTGTAGTAGGGCATGTAAATGTATGTTATGCAATCGTGGTAAAGAACTAGTCTATATAAGTAGTATTATTGGCACTACGGTTGAGACTGGTCATATAGTATTATATACTCTATATTGTAATGGTGATGCAGTGTTACATAGTATGTAAACAGCACATGGTACAGCACGGAGTGTCCACTGGCCAGTCCTGCAAATTAACTCCAGTAATTATTGCACTGTTCATTGTATTCACTACTTACACCACACCTACGCTACACTTACACTACTTGCACTGTGTGTACTTGTGACTATGCATTGTCGTTGTGTCGTCTCACATACACACAGCCTAGATACTGCCTGAATTGTGTATCCTCATAGCTAACCTTGATATACTCTGAGTGCTGCTAGTAGCACTGACCTAGTACAAATGATAAATAGGTAGACAATTGAGACCTTTTTTCTATGTTGGCTAAACACTGTACAAAATTTTTTATTTGCCAGGTTGGCTTGGCAGAACCCAAGTCAAAATCACAAGTCATTCATGTGTCCAAGTCAAGTCAAGTCACATTGATGCGCAAGTCAAAGTCAAGTCAAGTTGGCAAGTCCAAGTCAAGTCGACTTGTGACTTGACTTGACTTGGCAAGTCAAGCCTAATCTATGACTTGGACCCAGCTCTGATATTGATGCTATTATCTTGTTGATTAAAAATATACAATACGATCTGGCTTATTTATATACTTCTAAATGTATGAAAGTATTTGAACTGTTTATTGTAGTTATTATGTTGTGGTAAGACCCGTAAGATGGATGACAGACAGCTGGCACAAAAACATTGTTTTACTTATTATCATCTGGTAAGTAGTGGTAATGCTACATGTACATGTAGATATTATTATTACTATTACTAGAAATGGCACAATCAATTAACAATTAGTCCAGGTAATGAGAAAATATCAGTAAAGCTCCACCAAGTGTCAAAGCGGTGAAAGGTGCATATATGCATGTATTTTTGCATGTCCTGTTGCAAATCACCACAACAAATCAGAACACAAACACATGAGGGGCTCAGCATGTATTACTAGTATAACACTAAATGCTCTACTACATTAGTCTCTAGGGTCTGCCCACAACAAGTACCTTATTATTTATTGAGTTGTGTGTGCTGTATTTGTTATTGGCATAGTAGAGAGTTGCATTCTCTCCACTCAAAAGCGTATCAAGAGTGAGTAACTCTTAATATTTAATTGACACTATGAGCTCTAGCATGATATTATACTAAAAATTGTGTAGAGTTTAGTATTGATTAAGAGATCAACTAAGCATGTTTTGAAAAGTGGAAATCCTCAATCCTCATGATGTTGGAGTATCTTTTTGTAAATGCATGTACATGTGTCTGAATCAGCAATACTAAAACCTGTAAAAAATTATTATTTATTTAGCAAAATACGATACGTTATTGGCCAAATGAGAATATAGCAAAAGTATTGTTATTGAATAATTGATCGTAAATAGACGGTAGGTTTCGTGGAATCAAATCTGTGGAAACCGTAGGCATAAGTTTAAGTAAGACATAAGACAAGAGATAAGATAAGAAAGAATGAATTATTTATTAATAATTATATTTATTTATTATTATTTTGTATTATTTCATACCCAGGCTTTCAGTTTTCACCACATGACAATTACATTCCCATTCTCTTCTGGCCGCCTCCGTGTCTGAAAATCAAATTAGAGTTTCATTCAGATTCAGAGTTGGGTCCAAGTCGACTTGCAAGTCAACAAGTCAAGTCATTTCTAAAATTTTGGAGTCAAGTCCAAGTCAAGTCAGTGCTGCGTCAAGTCAGCCGTCATGCAAGTCACAAGTCAGCCGTCATGCAAGTCACAAGTCGGCCGCCATGCAAGTCACAAGTCAGCCGTCATGCAAGTCACAAGTCAGCCGTCATGCAAGTCACAAGTCAGCCGTCATACAAGTCACAAGTCAGCCGTCATGCAAGTCACAAGTCAGCCGTCATGCAAGACACAAGTCAAAGCCAAGTCAAGTCGAAATGCAAGTCAAGTGGAAGACAACTTTAAAAAATTTTACATTTTCCAAAACGTCACTTTTTTCTTTTGGTAGGCATTCCAATCCATGAGAAACCTATGCCAAGGTGTAGCAGGGCATGTACATGTATGTTATGCAATCATGGTAAAGAACTAGTTTATATAAGTAGTATTATTGGCACTACGGTCGAGACTGGTCATATAGTATTATATAGGGGCCTACTGTATATTGTAATGGTAATACAGTGTTACATAGCATATAAACAGCACATGGTACAGCACAGAGTGTCCTCTGGCCAATCCTGCAATTTAACTCTAGCAATTATTGCACTGTACATTGTATTCACTACTTACACCACACCTATGCTACACTTACACTACTTGTACTGTGTGTACTTGTGACTATGCATTGCGTAGTCTCGTGTACACACAGCCTAGATATTGCCTGAGTTGTGTATCCTCATAGCTAATCTTGATATACTCTGAGTGCTGCTAGTAGCACTGATCTAGTAAAACTGATAAATAGGTAGGCAATTGAGACCTTTTTTCCATGTTGGTTAAACACTGTACAAAATTTTTATTTGCCAGATTGACTTGGCAAAACCCAAGTCAAAATCACAAGTCAATTATGTGTCTAAGTCAACTCACATTGATGCGCAAGTCAAAGTCAAGTCAAGTTGGCGAGTCCGAGTCAAGTCGACTTGTGACTTGACAAGTCAAGTCAAATCTATGACTTGGACCCAGCTCTGTTCAGATTCACCAGACCATTGTTTTAATAGCAAAGTTGTTACGTTTCTTCAAGTTGAAGTTTATTCAATAATTCGTATGCTTACTACGAGCTTGAATTTGTGTTGTTGTTGTCGGAGTTAGTTTTCGATATTTATAAATGATATTATTATTTTTAATATTACATTTCCAAGGTGTTTCGTTTTCTCATAGGTTGAAACTTGCATACCATAATGATATGTACTAGTGGGCCTACTATTTTTAATGTTTATTAAACAGCGATGAAAAGCTTATAATCACTGCAAGTGTGTGTCGACACAGTATAGTATTAATAAACCAACTCAGTCATGATCACTTTTGAAGCACCTACGCCATAGTGTGCAATTGTAAAATATGAGTGAATTATTATTGGCCCACATCCTGCTAAAGCAAAGTAGGCTTAAAAGTAAAATAATTTCCCTATGTTGAATTTGCAGGAAGCATGCTTGGTACATGGATTAGCCGAATAGTAAACAGCACAAGATTTCTGCTGGATCATGCAGCAGTGAAGTTATCACCAGGTATAAAATAATACAACAAAATCATGTCACTCATGCATGCTACCAAGTATTAGGCTAATTAACATGTGGTGAAAAAATTTGGAGCTAGGTAAATCTATTACAAATTTTTAATGAGAATTGTATTAAATCAATATTGCTGCATCCGGCTAGGTAGCGTGGGTGTAGCCGTACATCATGTAGGCTAGGCCTACCGGAAAGAAGTACCAGCTTAGGTGTAATGCCAGTCAGCCTTACTGCTTACTACTACATGTAGGCCTATATGCTAGGGGAGATGACTCTTTGCTCATGACCTGGCAGGTGTATGAGCTGTGACTACCCTAGGGTAGGTGCCGGCATCATCAAGAGGAGTGTAGGACGGTGTCGCAGCTAACCAGTTAGTAGAGCACGATACCTAGCTAGGCCCAAGTAATGTATGGGCTGTCTTTCAAAGGGTATTGGCTCACATCACCAGTTATGTATTTGATACAGTGGGCCCTAGTTTATAGTTTCGACAAACCACGAGACTGGACTGGAAACCTACGACCAGTGGAGAAAGCTTGTGATTATGTGTGACCAACATAAGGCTTGGTATATTGAGTCACAGATGTTACTTTATTAGACACTCACAAGCTATTGAAGAGTAGGCCTATTGGAAATTGGAGCTGCTTACTACTCCCAATACTCGGGTCGATATTCCAGCATGAAATTAACTTCAACACTTAACATGCAACTATATTTGTAGCTGCTATCCAGCAAACCAGGTTTGCCTCAAAAGGTGCTGGTGGTGTCACAAAAAATAAGAAGAGAGGCCGAAAAAGATCAAGGGGTATCAAAGTAGAAGAGGGCCAAGAAGTTCAAAGGCAACATATACTTTGTACACAGCTTCAGCTCCGTTATTACCCTGGAGAGAATGTAAGTCTATTATACATTTTACTGTAATTAGGTCTATAGGTATGTACGCAATGTAATGTGCTCTTTTGATCAAATAGAAGAGATTTTGATAAAAATTTTGATGCAGAAAATAGTCTTATCTCATAATACTACTTTCCACTTGTACGTTGATAGGTCTATAAAATATATGTACTATTAGGTGGGAATTTCGGACAAAATGACATTGGACTCATTGGTTGATGGTAAAGTTATGATTACAAAGGAGACTCTCAACCCCTATCCTGATAGTCCTATATATCCTGGCGTTCAGAGTGGAGATGTCATTGAAAGAATTTTTCTCCACGTGATACCGCATGACCAGGAAAACAAATTCAAGTTGGTATCATTGACTTGATCGTTCCGAAGCTGGGAAGTATGTGTATATATTATGTGTTTGTTCTGAAATTATTGTCGGCACTGACTGTGACCAATTAACAACCTCTATAATTGCAATTCTAGTTTTATGGAATGTAGGTTATATGCTGAACTTTCAAACAACAAACATTTAAATAAGTTGTATTTTGAGTTTTCAAATTTGTATAAATTTGCTTTAGACCTGAAATAAAATAATATTAGATACTAAAAATAATATGGTCAACTGGTGTCTCCATATCGAATCGCTATATTGCAGTTATTACTAAAACATAAATAATATAAATTGGTTTAGAAATATCCTACAGTCAAAATTCCAATTTCATGAATTGTTGAACTTTAGTTGCAATGACTCTATAAATGATGATCACTCAATGGCAAGCTTTGTGAAATTTTGACAGGAGCTGTAGTTGAGAAAAATTTAATACTACATGTAGATGGTATAAAACATTCAGTCATAGTCAGGTTCGGGGTCATATGCCTCATTCTGATAAGGTATAGTTCCCCAATAGTCTTTGGATTCTCCCTGTTCCCTATTAGGATACGTGTTGGTTCTGGTACTAGGGTTGTAATCAGTAATGTTCTGTGCTCGGTTGGATCTCTCTGTAAATTCACCGCTTCCATCATATGCATAATTATCAAAAGACTGCTCATAGGGATACTCTCTCTCATCTTCCTCTTGATCGGAGTTGAAACTGTTGTACTGGAAAGCATCATTTAATGAATTAACTCGTTGTGTTTCGTCTTCTATTAATGGTGTATACCGTTTCAGTCCGCTACCTTGAGCAGGCTCCAAAGTATATATCCGATCATGATCATAAGATTGTTGTCGTTTAGGTGAGGGTTGTGGTAGTTGATCATCTCTCTCAAGCGTATCTCTGGCATCCAATCCTTGACCTTGTGGAGTAGTAGGTCTACCTGATGTATTATTATCTCCATGCATATGTATATCAAATTCAGATGTTGTTTGCCCACCTGATGTTTTTCTAGGAATGTAATTTGTGATCTGGGAGGTCTCATTCCCAGTGGTGCTACTGTTATCTGGTTCATATAGCTGCTTCATCCTCGGTTCATTATTGTTATTAGCGTCATCTATAACATAAGTTTATTCAAATTTTTTGAAATTGGTTAAGCTGATATTTTACAAGGCTTCTATTTCACTTTCCCCATTAAAAGGTGCGCATATCACAAAACATCAACTGCATATCATGGTGGTGCAATATTTGGAAGATTTACCAGATGTTGATGATGCCCTGGAGCTGAGCCTACCATCCCTCGTTTGAGCAATAGCATTGTTAACTTGACCTAGTAGAAACTGTCGATCTGTCACTGCCTTTAATATAATAGAAATAATAGAAATGCATGTATGTTCACAGTAGACAATAGTATGTGGCCATAGTCGCTCATCAAAGTTACATATACATCTATGTGGTTTCGCTATAAACTAGTTGCATAGATTAATAGATTAAGAAACAAGGTTTCAAAAATTTGCCAATGACAGCTATTAGTGATTAAGTATCAGTTCTCATACTGGTACCTTGGTAAATTGATCCAGGTAGAGCTTCTCCTTTGCCGACAGTCCAGTTGAAATTGTAACAAACAGGTACCACATAACACTAAAATTGTTAAAACCTGTATCATTTCATATCCAAAGAATTGTGAACTAATATGTTTATATTACATATTGCAGGATACCATATATTCACACAACTTTCTACTAATCTTATTTCTATAACAAATGATCAAAAAATCGCATAAATTTAGCAGAGCTAACAAAATATAAAATGATTGTCACCAACAAAATAATCCTTCAGATGTACCTTTGCCTAGTAAACCAGCAAGTAATAGTTATATTAACACTCACAATAATGTAATGATGACGCTGATGACTACAGGAAAACTTTGAATAACATCTATGACATTCTTCAACTTTAAATCCTCAAATATTTTGCCCAGTATGCTAGTAATCTTAAAATCTTCCGTTAGGTAAATTCTGAAAGGGCCGCAGCTCTGGGATGGTGATATGCTAAATATATAACAGACTGATTACAACTAATTATAGCACACATGTACATTCAAGTTCTTTTCTTACAGACATGTATGTCGTCAATTTATAGCTACCAGTGCAATCCAGACATAATCCGTAATTCAGTATGTAACTTGTATGCAATCATGTCAACTTCCAATATAATTCTCCTTATTGTGTTCACACTTTTATTTCATGTTCTACATGTAAAGCTGAGCCATTCTATCTAACTTTTAGCCGTGGGGAGAACAAGCAAAATGTGACATTTTGCATGGAATTTTAGCATTTCTGCTGTCAACATAATATAACTACTGTATACTTACAACTGCATATAGACGATTAGCACAAAGTATGCTATTATTAGTGAGAACAGCATCACCCACATGAAGAAGGTGCTTACAGCAGAAGTTGTAGAGAGTTGAGGTGAAGGTTTCTGATTAGCAAATAACGATCCCTAAAATATAAAAAACTTTTGCATACCAACTTCATAAACACTCATACATCATAAGTCTGCAAATTAACCTACAAAGTTAGCATTGTGAACGTAACGAAAAGGGTGATCCACTTCATTTTACCCTTTTAATCCAGAAGACTAGGAAGAGCTTCACTGTGATCATAAGTGGTATGAAAGGAGAGAAGAAAACTCCAATCCAGCATAGTGTTTGGTTGTATAGAATATCCATGACATTCTTTGGCATATCAAACTCTTGCTGTCCTAACCATTTCATGAAGGCAGTCTCAGAAAATCTCTTGTAGATTGCTCTGTGAATACATTCAAAAAGCTGTAAATTGATGAAAAGGACACTACTTAGATGTATGCTAGGGTATTGGGTGGATCGAATACAGATTTTTGTTTGCCATACTAGCTTTGGTATCAAACCCACTTGACTTTTCCAACGAACACTGATTTACCCACAAGACTAGTAATTCACCAGTACAGTCACTATAAAGGACAAATAGTGGTACAGTGTAATGATATGGTGCAGTTATACTTACTGACGTGGATACTCTACAACATAGGTGACTACTAATAGTACGAAAAAATCTAGTACTACTAGTTTGTAGATCTGTTGCCCCAGATACGTTTCCCAACACTGAAACAAAAATCATTTATTAACATAAAACATGCATATTAGTGTATTTGATATGGAATTGTGTTCTGTCATCATAAAACAGTGATATAGAACGATGGGACATTCTCTTGAATCACCATACCTTGTTCAATGATAAATCTCCTTTGGTAAACATAGGGCTACCACAGTTCTCTGTGTTAATGTTGACTGCGCACTCTACTTTGTCGTCTGCTTTACATATCAGCTGATTTAAAGTAGTTATAAGCAAGAAGAACAGGGAAGACAAACGGAGAAATAGAATCCTGTAAAGCAATAAAATGTTTTAAATTTTCTGATTGTGCACTTTTACAAACACTGAAACGCTAATTGTGTGTGAAAAAAAATGAATTGCATTCATGTAGCAATATCAATCACGTATTACTGTTAGTTTCAAACACAAAATCGGCTAAGTAAACCAAATAATGAACATTATGATAGGACATACCTTGCCATGGTAATGCTGAGCTCAGTTGTTGGTGTATATCGCTCTAGTTTGACTACGATATAAAAGAGGTTTGGCACAATGAGATAGATTGCAGTGATAAGTCCAGTTGACATGTACTCGTACAGTAATTTGAGAGCTGTGGTTAATGTATCATCAGAGTTCCTGATACTTGGTGCAGATAACTGAAATGGAGAACGGCGTTCTAATGTCCAATCCCAATTCATAAATTAATTTTACAAACTAAGACTAGCAATAGCAAGCATGAAATACCTACCCATTCCTCAGCCTTTGTTTGTACCATATATATCCCAACGCCACAACCGACAAATGTTGCCAGCACGAGAATGTTTACAATTACTCTTGCAATCCACACAGCAACTTTCTGTTTGGTTGTCCTGCTATCAACCACTCGTTTAACTCTTTGCTGCTCAAGAAGTTGCTGCAATATCAAAATAACAATTCCCAACTATAGCTTAATACTGTGCATGTACATGTATACCTAAGAACAGCAGATAGTGTCTAGTTGTATGGGTGAAACATTCAGTTCAGCCTTAATCATGGTAAAAATCTACCTTTAGCTCTTGCATGATCATGCGTTTCTTCACCTTGATGGCTTGCCGCTCTACTATCCCATAGTCCCACCCAGCAAGCACAGCTATACTGAATTCACTCTTAGCTTCAGATCCACCTGTGCTTACCATAGCACTTCGCTGATAGTTTGATAGACTAAAGTATACACCCATAAGACATATTTTTATACTTTGTTATTATACAAGAAATAAGCCCAAGTACATCTACCAGAATTCTATAAAAACTAACTCGAATATTGTATGTATACAAATCATGTTTAGGCTTTGAGCTCACCTGTTCAGAATGACAATCAAGCTGATGAGCAGAACTGCAAAGGCAACTAGGATAAATGCCACAGCCATGTCATAGGTCAGAACCTTGGAGTACTTTTTAGGAGAATAGCTTCCATAAAATAGAATAGTATCTCTTTCCATGAAGCCCTAAAACAAATAGCCAATCAGGTTTTGTGCAAAAACTTTGTGTCAACCTGAAGAGCAAGTTAACTGGTAAACACCAATTGAATATGTTATACTTAGGAGAGCTTACATCTCCTTGGATAAAGTCAGCAATATAATAGTAGTACTCCTGGTCTTTTGGATTGGCATCCAGCACTGCTTGATATTGGCTTGAACAATTTTCTGATATTTCTCTGTATGAAATATTCCCCACTAAAATAATATACATGTATATTACATTGTATTATGTTGTTATAATAATTATACATAATACATGTATATTATATTGTATTACGTTGTTATAATATACATAATACATGTATATTATATTATATTATGATGTTATAATATACATAATACATGTATGTTATACTATATTATGTTGTTATAATATACGTAATACATGTATGTTATATTATATTATGTTGTTACAATATACATAATACATGTATGTTATATTATATTATGATGTTATAATATACGTAATACATGTATGTTATACTATATTATGTTGTTATAATATACATAATAAATGTATATTATAATATTATATTATGTTGTAATGAAATATAGCACAGTTGAGTTGTACATTATCAGACCATGTAATGAGTACTTTATAGGATTATGGGCAATAATCCTGACCATAATAATTTTCAAGAAAATTAAAAGTTGTCTTCTCTTTAAAAAAAGAGGACAATTTCAAATTTCAAACAGTATCATTATAATGCTAGGGCCACACTGACGCGAATTTTTGTGCGAATAGCGAATTTTGGCCAAAGGCGAATTCGCAAATTATAATCGAGCGTGCCACACTGCAAAAGCTATAAGCGAATTCGCATTGATTTCACCCAATGAGGGATCAAAAATTATTATCCCCGGTCACGTTTCTCATTCACTGCAGAACTAGAACTCCGAAAAATGTAAAATAAAAATATAATAATTATTTTATTCTTACTTTCATTCGTTTTACACAATTCTTGCAAACGGAAGTAGTCATTTTATTCATCAGTTAAAATAAATATTTTAATATAATAATTTAAACTCATGATTGATTGAAAATCCGTGGCTCTGAACACGTGACAGTAACGTGACAGGTAAAAATTGGCCAATCACAAATTAGCGAGTTGCGAATTAGCTGATTGATATCAGCGAGTGCGAAATCGCTAATTTATCGCGAATTCGCACAAAATTTGCGATTTGCGAATTCGCCTTTGGCCAAAATTCGCTATTCGCACAAAAAATCGCGTCAGTGTGGCCCTAGCATTAGTGTTTATGGGTGCTTGGCGAGTGAGAGTACCTTGACAACAATTAAACAAAATGCGATTATCTGTGCATTAAGTTATTACTGAGTGAGTTGGATCCACATGGCATTCTTCAGCAGAAGAGGAAAATGAGTATACATGTAGGCCTGCATTATTACTAACAGTAAAGATGGTAACCTATGCTACATGTACTCGATATGCAAACAAATGCATATTGTATTCACCCATGGTGTCGGAGGAGCTTTCTAATCCATTAGGTTCAGCAGACATCAATGCTTGAGGCAGAATGATGGGCAGCGTCAGCAATGTTATAAATATGTTGAGCATCACCAACCATTTAACAAAAGAGAAGTATTCCATTATTGCTGATCCAAAACGCCCTGTAATAGAATACACATGCTTATGAGTTTCTAAATACATCATGTGAGATCCATATGCATCTTACATGGACAATGTATCTATTTTATATTCGTAAATGCTTCCTCAGAAGGAGCAGACGAATCACTACCTTGGATCCTATTAAGAGTTCTCTTCAGCAAAGTTGTGTCCTTGTAGAATTCTTTCAGTCTGTTAAAATATTCAGCACAGCACCCCTGTTAAAGCAAGCAAGTACCATATTAATTATTTATGTTGCTGCAGTTTCTTCCAATTTTAAACTGATTGTAAGCATTATGCAATGACCCTGAAATTCCAGTTGATTGAGCACAATGTGTGAAGTTGTTATCTCTTGCCCATTAGAAGACAACTTCCCAGCATATTCAATCTCTCATGCCTGCCCATGCTGCTTGCACTTCACAGCTAGTGATACTAATTGACAGAGCTGGGTCCAAGTCATAGATTTGATTTGACTTGCCATCATCTTGACTTGACTTGACTTTGACTTGTACATCAATGTGACTTGACTTGGACACATGAATGGCTTGCGACTTTGACTTGGTTTAGGCCAAGTAAATACGGAGGATAAAAGTTTTGTACAGTCTCAACCGTAGTGCCAATATTACTACACATATAGGCTAGTTGCCATAATTGTATAACAACATACATGCTAAGCTACACATTGGCATGGTTTTTCATGCATTGGAATGCCCTACTAAAAAAAAAAGTGATGTTTTGAAAATTGTAAAATTTTTGGAGTTGTCTCCCACTTGACTTGCAAGTAAACAAGTCGACTTGGACTTGACTTCACTTGCCTCCAAAATTTTTTGAAATGACTTGACTTGTTGACTTGCAAGTTGACTTGCAAGTCGACTTGAACCCAACCCTGCTAATTGAACACTATATAAGTACAGCTACAGTATATAAGTGCAGTATATAAGTACAGTATATAAGTACAGTATATAAGTACAGTATATTTATGCTCTGTCTAATTTCACCATTTCACAAGCATAATGTATCTGTATCAATTCACAATCATAGTGCACTGATGAGAATGGCCAACTTAAAAAAAATTAATTGTGACTTGGCATTAGTTGAACAAAGAAGTTGTGAGAACATCTAAATACTTGTACTATCTAGAACAGGGGTGCCTTTCAAAGATAACCATACTATGGCTAGGGGGTGGGGCTACAAATTACACCTGCACAGGATAGCTTGTAGCGTGCTGAGAACTGCAAAGATAAACTATAAAGCTAGTGTATTTATTAGCTAGTTATTGCACAATCTGAATTATGATATACAAATAGACTAAAATAAGATACATGATAATCAGGAGATGTTTTTTCTAAGAAATAAAGTTGAGAGCACTCCCTCCTTGAAAAGGTTATTGACTATGAGCTCTGCTAAACTGTCGACATATGCCTGAGCAGTAGTGTGTTTAGGGCAAGACCCAAGGTGCTAATATCTGCCCGGCATAGCAAAAACATTTTCCTAGAATATTACAGAAAATTTCGAATCCTGGCATGATACAAAATCTCAGCATGAACACATAATGTGACCTATCATTGGCTCACAGTCATCTATTCCACCATAGAGCGTCTACACAAAACAAGATTGCTTGAAAGTATATAAAAAAGTATATAAAAAAGTATATAAAAAAGTATATAAAAAAGTATATAAAAAAGTATAGAAAAAAGTATATAAAAAAGTATGTACATGTACATGATATTTCTAAAACAACAAAGCTCTATGGAACAAACAAGTTTGAGAAATTTGCTTTGATGATTACGCAAACATGGTTGACAGCTAAAACAAGTTTGTAATTTAGCTAGCTCACTTTCAAATGTTTTATTAGTAACTCGTATTATTAACTGTTCACACGTAGATGCTCTCTATATTTGTGTGGGATAAATGACTCTAAGCCAAATGATAGGTCACATTATGTGTTCATGCTGAGATTTTGTATCATGCCAGGGTTCAAAATTTACTGTAATGTTCCAGGAAAATGTTTTTTTGCTATGCAGGGCAAATAATAGCACCCTGTTTCTCACACTAAGTACGCTACAGCTCTATGCTAGATATAGCTTGTGTCAACAGTTTAGTAGAGCTCAATTGTAATGGGGTATATTTATAATAATATTATCTTAGTCCACTTTTACATATAGTTGCATAATTAACTAATAAATTAACTAATAACTAAATGAGCTCGGTCCTGCACAAGCACAATATGTGGTTAAAGGCTAATTTTGAAAAATGATTCTTTGGCCGAAAGGTTTGGGTACCCCTACTGTGCAGTTCAGTATAATACTACACACCACATATTATTCTACACTGTACAGCTCTATGCTAGATATAGCTTGTGTCAACAGTTTAGTAGAGCTCAATTGTAATGGGGTATATTTATAATAATATTATCTTAGTCCACTTTTACATATAGTTGCATAATTAACTAATAAATTAACTAATAACTAAATGAGCTCGGTCCTGCACAAGCACAATATGTGGTTAAAGGCTAATTTTGAAAAATGATTCTTTGGCCGAAAGGTTTGGGTACCCCTACTGTGCAGTTCAGTATAATACTACACACCACATATTATTCTACACTGTACAAGTGTACAGTATAAAATATACCAAATACAGTACACATCACACATCACTCTACAGTCTGCAGTATATATACTACACAGTACACACCACATATTATTCTACACTGCACAGTGCGCACTACAGTACTTACCAATGCAGGCGTTTCCTCATCTTCCATACTAAAAGGTAAAAAGAATTGCATTGTGCTATTTTTCCACTATAACAATTATGAAGCAAATGCAGGTCATGTTATGTCAACCTTTTGCCTGGATTTGTTACCTCAGTCATACTAAGGTGCAACAAAATGTCCCCATGATTTTAACTAATTGTTGTGCATTGTACTTGCAGGTTAGCTACATGCAAATGCATATAATTATAATACAAAATACTAAGAATCTGTGTATCTGATGCCTATGGACATGTGTGTAACTTACCTCATCTGCGTCATCTTCCTCAGGTTATATATATTTAACATCTCAGATTTAACATCATTATTACGGGGAGTAACGCCATCTCTCCCTTGTCTCACCTCAGGGGGAGCAAACTCCTCAGTCTCAAACCTAACACACAACAGTATATAAACAATAAAGATATGCCGACACTCTGCACATCATACACAGTGTAGTACTATGGCCATTCTAGAATGTATATTCAGTTTCAAGAATTTGAGAAAATAAAAGCCAGTGTTTCAGGCACACATGAGTCGCATATAACACTATTTCATCTTCAAACTAACATTGTGAATAGTAGTTTGCATGAAACTGTATTCCTTATGACTGTTCTAAGTTCCCAAATGCTATATGGTGTATGAAGTCTATGTCCTAGTCTAGTCCGTATCTATTATGTATATACAGTGTACGTACAGTGTACATACAGTGTGCGTACAGTTTACATACAGTGTACGTACAGCGTCTATACAGCGTACATACAGTGTGCGTACAGTGTACATACAGTGTACATACAGCGTACATACAGTGTGCATACCGTGTACGTACAGTGTACATACAGTGTGCGTACAGTGTACATACAGTGTACGTACAGCGTATATACAGCGTACATACAGTGTGCGTACAGTGTACATACAGTGTACATACAGCGTACATACAGTGTGCATACAGTGTACGTACAGTGTACATACAGTGTGCGTACAGTGTACATACAGTGTGCATACAGTGTACGTACAGTGTACATACAGTGTACGTACAGTGTACATACAGTGTGCATACAGTGTACGTACAGTGTGCGTACAGTGTACATACAGTGTACATACAGTGTACGTACAGCGTATATACAGTGTACGTACAGCGTATATACAGCGTACATACAGTGTAGATACACATATTTAAAATGGTTACATATATGTAGAAATACTAGGGTGCAGGCACTACGTAATGGTTAGATGGAAAGGTTATTCACAGGAAGAAGATCTCACCTCACAAAGCCTTAGGTTCTACAATCTAATATGAACTAAGAAACTGGGCGATTCGTACTAAAGTAAGCCAATGGTCACCAGAATGCTTGTTGCTAAGACGGGCATTTCCCCTATTTACAAATAAGAAGATGTGGGCATGGAAATGGAAACCAGTTACATGGTTGACGGAGGAGAAAATTCAGTGTCAGAATTCCATAGTAACCTATTATAAAACTGGACCATGGAAGGTTCCTCTGCTGTTCAGCAACCTGCTTAACAGTTAAACTTTGGTTCTGTTGGATATTACACTGCAGGAGAGCCCTGCACATGCACTAACTAAGGTGTGTTATAGACCCAATGTGACTCTACACTGACTACGCTACTGTGGGATAAGTAAAGTATGGTGAGTAGAATCTTTATCCTGTCACAAGATGGGCTACAATTGTTTTTTGATTTAGATAAAGTATAGGTTTCTTCACGACTTAAGCTTCAGTCACAGTTCACTTTTATCAAGAGTTTTCCAACTCTCTTCCATGGCAGTTGTCGTAAGGGCCCTTACCCATGCTTCGCACAAATCACCAGCTTCTTGTGAGAAACTTGGGAGGGTAACAATTTTGGTCAAGCAGCCATCTTGGCAACTTTATAGTTGGCCCAAGGGGTGAAGAAGACACCTCTTGTAACTTTAGCCTACTTGTGACAAATTAAAGATCGAGACTGGAGTTATCTGACAACACATAATAATGATGTACTTGTACCTTAAAATGCGACTTTTCCTGTAAAAGAGCACAAAGTGCGCAACACAACTATAACACACACATGCATGTAAAATCACAAGACTAGTAGTACATTATGTATGTATGGGTCAACGCCTATGTAATGGGTAGGGTCCAGGAAATATCATACAGGTAGTCTCATTTAAGGTGATAAAATATATACTTAGTCTACTTGATATGTATAACTGGTACTTGTAGATAATATTTAATATTAATGGTATTTATCTACACCAGGAAAATAGTTGGCAAAAAGATAAAGGCTCACAGATAATATATCATACGCATGTGCCACTGATAAAAATAGGCCTGTCTCCAGTTAAAGAACAAAGGTGATATTGCCAAATGATTGGTGAATAAAAATATAAATATTTTATGTAGACTTATGATTATAGAAATTATCGCCCCATACCTCTCTAACAATAAATGTAATATCATTATATCACGAGGAGGTATTGCAACATGTTACTTTATGCTTCACCTGAGCAAATATGTACCAATATTCTCTAACAACATAATGTAGCAAGTATAGAACTACATGTACTAGCCAACAATTGCATGCAAATTGCTAGAAATAGCAATTGCCATGGTGTAAATTGAATGATACTTTTTGCACATTTCTCAAATAGACCAATAAGACTGCTCCAAATTATTAAACGTGGTCCCTTTACTGCACCAATATTCTCAATAACCTACATGATTTAGTTGAGTATTTGTAAATATTATATACCTCGACTTTCGTCTGCTCAGCACGTCACTGGGTAGTCTCAGAGTGCCATGTGATGTGATGTGCTCATTGTGGCGGTTGAGGAGCTGGAATAACTGTTCATTAGTTAGTTCCTGTTCACCGGCACCATGAGGTTCGAGGAACATTCCGTCCTGTAGAGGATTTCTGCTTCTACATAGGATAATATTGACAATCGCTTAGTTGTATGTTTATTATGAAACAACAGATAAGTAGTAACAGTTACCTCAGAGCCAATACCAATGGATTCTACTTGCACTGTGATGGGTTCTTCCTATTAACACTGGTTGCTAAAGAACTTTGTTAGTAAAATAATTCTATTAGAAGAAAAATTGTTATAATTTAGTTAGTGCCCTTTTCTTCAGATCTAACCAAAGATAATATTCATTGCAAATGATTGCTCATTCTTTATAATTGATATTTTTATCTGTGCCTACATTTCAACTGCTGCTATAACAAGGTAGGACTTGAGCAAATATTGATTCAAAGGTATACTTAGCTCTAATTTCATGGGATTGTTATTACGCAACCCTATATTTAGAGGAAATGCATGGCACATGTTGGTGATATACCTGTACATTATATGCTGAACTAGAAATATTCCAGTCCCAAAACAATAGAATCTACTCAAAATTATACATCAGTGAGCAGTTTAATTTTTACCTGGGCTCTAAGTCTTTCAAAGATTATTTAGCTGGTGGGTGAGTAACAATTAATTGTGGGGCAATTCCAGTTCCACAATTATTCATTACTCGCCCATAATTTGTGAAGCATTTTGCTAGAAAATTTGGCACTAAGTCACTTTTTACTTTTCATTTACACAGCTCAGTAGGCCTATACAGTATATTCATATAAATATAAACTAGTAAAGTAACTGGGGCTGTCAAACGTTTGCTGCTCCACTGAGAAGTTTCCACATACTTTTGAAGATACATATGCGTTAATATGTTCATGTGCTCTAGCTTAGTTATATTATCTACATTTAGTCCCACCTCAAATCTGGTGTGAACATGGAACTCCTCCTTCTCTGAGAAATAGTTGGTGCAGGAACGTCAAATACAGAAACAAAATCATTTTCGATTGGTCTGCGAATCCTTCGACCTGAACCTCTTCTGCTGAGCCTTCTAGAGTGAAAATGACTACTTGGCCTTCGATGATAGTTTGACCCATGAGCTGTGTGTAGGATTCCATTCAGATCAAACGCAGAGTGTTCATAACCCTCGGCCATATTGAAAACTGTTTACTTGAATCTTTTACAGAACATAATAAAATAATCATTACAAATATTCACCATAGACCATAATTACATGTATGTTGAAAAAGTTTTGCAAATGTGTTGACACCACACTGGAGTGATATGCAGGGATTGAATGCTAAGATCCCTCTCTTGATCAAACCCTCTCCAAATCACCAGTAAAACTAGTCTCAAGAGCTGTCCTGTTCTTTAACAGGGTGTAAACATCAACAACCCAGCCTGTTTGTCTAGATACAATTTCTGGCAGTATGAAGTACAGATTTACACATTATACACCATACATACTATACAATCATACTATCCATACTATACATACTATACGTACTATAAGTATTACGCCCTACACTATATACTATATTATATACTATATATGTGTCACAGTCACAGCATCCAATATTGTTATATTAACCTATAACACTATTTTATGATAAATTTGTCAATTACCTCTAGTGGACCAGATAATCATACATGATTATTGCTCACCTGGATCCAAGTTGGATATCTCTGAATAGGCCAGTATATACGAGTTGTATTTTGAAGGAATTCAAGTTGATCACGCACAAGTAGCAACCATCTACACTATCTTATGTAGCTTCAGCCTACCTTCACCTTGCAGTCGTAACCTCTAAGTTTCATTTGAAATATCAGCCGTACACCATATACTGATATGTGAACACTGAATATAAATGTATCTCTTATCAACTGTTTGTACCAACTAACTGTGTCTACCTAGTACTGTATATTTTTCTAGAGATAAGACTACTTGATACTATAAGTGTGTCGAAACACAGGCAATCCATCAGTAACATCTTTATACACACCTACCACTGTCAGCGCAATATTATGTCCTCCTCTTTTATTAGAACACTCTTGGTGCAACGTGAGCAATTGTAGCTGTATAAAAACCATAAAATGTTGTTTAAGTCTGTAAGCAGCATCTCAATTTGTGAAATTGTTTCAATTCTCTTTTAGTTAAAATTATGATCTACTTGATAATGCAACAAGCCAACAAAGTAACATAAAATAAGGAACATAAAGTAAACACAATTACAGAAACAACTAAAATTTAAGTTTTACAAAAGAAATTTGTCGTTTTGAGCAGTCAGAGACTTGTCTCACAGCCATCTGACTGCTCAAAAGGCAAAGTCCTTGTGTCAGATGCCACTCTGGACATAAACATTGTTACTTAGATACAGGTATATATTAGCAAATTACAGCAAAACACAGCCATTATATTATTAGTACAGTTTTGTTTACACATAAATAGACTTAGTTCTTGGCTGTCATTAATAACAACTCCAGCCACAACATTTTTAATTGCTATTGTTAGATGCCAATCTAACACATGGATGTTTAGATATATATATTATCAGCCAATCAGCACAGCATATCCACTAATTAGCATGACCGATACTATGCAATAATAGACTTAATTCTTAACTATTATAATAACAATAACCCCAGCCACAACATTTCTATTACCATTATTAGATGGCAATCTAACACATGGGTATTTATTTATATATGTATATTATCAGCCAATCACAGCACAGCATATCTGTCAGATGCCACTCTGGACATAAACATTGTGCAATATATTTGTATACATTTAACAACTACAGCTAAATACACACCCATTAATTGGTGCAATATTGAGTAAACATGTATATAGGCTCGGTTCTTAACTATCGTAATACCAGCAACCCCAGCCACAACATTTTAATTGCTATACTCTATATATACTGTATATATGGATAGGAGTTGGAACCCACACACACACTTATGGATACCAGAATAACTTATGCATATTCAATTACCACCAGATAGACATTGAATAATATTAATACTAATCTTTCCTTATGATGTGTCCAAAGATAACACAGATATACAATAAATAACATGAATATTAATTAGAATCCAGACACAGCATAATTATCTACAACATTCCTTTCGTTTATATATTGTAGGATACATACACAGATAGATATACATGTATATGCAGTGATCATGTATGAGCGTATGAGATTGAATTTTACCCAATACCACTTTTGATAAATAGAAATAGACTAAATAACGAGTACATTATATAAGTTTGGAACCCAGGCCTAATACACCTATCTGCCTGGTGAACAAGATATGTCATTTGATAAGTAGAAAATAATTGCTACAATGAGACGTGGGTATTTGTGTGACCTGCCGGTAGGCTTATGTGTTTGATGGACAGGGTGTGTCAGTGTATGGGCGTAAAGAAAATGCTGCGGCTAAAAGGGAATACTAATGTTAAAGAAAGTTGACCATGGGTTGACACTTATTTACACAGACCATATATATATATATATTGATTGTAGGCAATCACATGAATTAGGAGAAAGACACGTCCACTACACAATAAAAGTTTGGAAAAGAGAAAGTCCTAAAGATGACCATTGCTGACATAAACAAACAAACAACATATGACAATAACTAACAGATTACAACACATTACATCACTAAGGATTACATATACTGGGATAGATGGCCATTGGTTAACATAAACCAATCAACAAGACAGGAATAGTATACATCCTCCCATAAGATCAATTGTTGCTGACATGGAATTCCAAGAGAGGAGGATATAAGGAGGCGCATCCCAAGACTTAGAGAGAGAGGGGGAGAGGAGCAGCCCAGGAAGAACAGAAGAACCTACAACATGGAACAATAAGGATCTCTACTCTGCTACAAGTAAGTCAGAATATTATATTATTTTTTCCTGAATATTGGAAGTGGACCCTCTCCTACACACACACAGACAGAGATACTGTAAGTTATTATACACTTTTATTATTTTACTATTGGATTTTTATTGAGGATAATTATATCCCTGCTCCCTGAAAGGACTATTTTTGCGATTGGAAATATTGTTGAATTTGTGGGTAGAACCCAAATCAGACAGATTATTATTGAATGATAATTATACTAGTCCCAATTAATTGGTTGACACTGTTCCTGGTTTTTGATCGCACATATTGGATTCATAATTTTATATTTTGAGGAACTGATTACATTTTGATTGATTGATAAATACATATCAGTATTGTCAGACATAACATTGACACACAGAATTGATTGATTGGTTGATAAACCCTTACCTGAATTATTGTACAGTACCAGAGATTGTCTGTACGGACCTTGATTGTCCTATTGTATGTCCTGCTTTGTCAGTAGACTTGTTATACATTTTCACGGGGGAGATAGTCCCAATTTGTCACTCGGGTTCATTTCTAAAATAGAGAGTGATTATTATTATATGTCCACGAGAGGAATCATAATTTGAGTGCATATTGTCCTGAGTGCTACCATTACCATAATTGAACCACACACACATACACAGAACCATTATTCATAGCCATTGGGCGAATATTGAAGTGAGTACAGGAGGTTATAGAATTTCAGATTATTGGAACGAAATTATTCATAGGGAGAAGTTGTCCCCTCTATGACGATTATCAGAATTGGCAGATATCCAATTGAATAGATTGCATGAGCATAGAAGTTATCTTCTCTATATAGAGTTGAACAGGAGAAGACAACTACAAATTACACTATCATTTACTCATTTACGAATTACACAAATCAATTTACACATCCAAAATTAACTCACTCATTTATATTACATTCATTTGTAGTACATTCAATTCACATACTACATATTATAATTGATTATAGTTATTATATGACAACTATTATAGATCATCAGTATATTCATATATTAATAATATTACAAATTCCCTCGTGACACTTGCATGAAAAAACATCATATAAAAATGGCTGAACCCACAAAAAGAACTGTTTTATAATTAGGATTTATCCACTCTCACTTGCAACAGAACAGAAAAATCATGTGAGTAATGCATAGACCATCTATCATCTAATAATCATGTATGTGCTGTTAGTTATAAGTATGTCAGGTACAAGTGTATAATAATTACACTGAATATTACATTTAATAAGCACACAGCCACAACAGATGGATGTTTTCATCCTCAGGCAAATTGTTCCATACAAGCTGGATTTGGAACGGGCTTCTTTTACAATATATAGATGACTGTTTGCTCTCTACAGCACTTTATTCTACTTTGTCTGCAGTGCATTAATTATTAGGGATGAACAGAAAGGGCTATAAAATCTGCTTACCTCCACAACAGTAGCTCCAACTATAACTACCCCCATGATCACTGCCGACCTTCTCCATCTTTACTTGTCAACTTTTTGACTCATAATATTTCCCCATCACTTTGTACAATACATGGGCTTTAGTTGAATGCTTACTGGTAGGTACCCCAGTTCATTTTCATAACCATCAAAAGCTTCTCCGGTCTAGCATAACCATTGTTTGTACACGGGATCCATCATAATGCTTATTCTACTTTGAAGTTGTTTTCCCTTCCCCTTTTCAGTCTCAAATGATGATAACTCACAGTTCACCTACCAAATAAACATCAATCAAGTACAATGTATGTACACTGTACATGCATATGTCATGTCATGGGCAACATTGCCCTAACTAAAACTGAGCCTATGGAATAGTGTTTGAGCTTCCTATTCAGCTAACTCTTATTACAAGGTAAGGTATATCCACTTCACTGGAACTCTGATCATGGTGATAAATAGCCCAAGGTTCAGCTATATCTAGTAGGTAAATAAATGGTAGTTTCTGATTATTTGGAATGAAATTCTGTTATGTTTATGATTGCACCTACATGCGTAAACATGCATTGTATCCCAGGCCACCATGTACAGCTACATTCGTTGCATTTTTTAATTGGTATAAACTCTGTACTGATTGGATTGAATTCCAATTAACTTTTACCCTCTCAATGATCTAGAAATTGAGATTTTTCAGATAGAAGAAAAAACTTCTTTTCCTCACAATAAAAGATGATCACAGCTCTCTAGATGCACAACACGTCAACACTGTCACACTGTTCATGACGGCAGGTAGGGATAATTCCATACCATTACCCATAATCATAATCATACTATCTGGCTTCACCAACAATTTTACTTCTTACTGATTTGGTCACAAAAGAAATTTTGTCACCAAACCGATCTACCTCAGTGACAGAGTGTGGTTCCCCTTATCCCCTCATAAGAAAAACACTTGTTTCAGTCTTGGCTATAATATACCAAGATCTTTATCTATGTGAAGCAAGAACCTCGGGCTATTATAACATGAAACCTTGTGCTATAACTAGCTACAAAATCTGTAAATAAAACATGACACTTTTTGTTACGTGAGGAAGTACATGTGACACACAACAGTTTTATTATAGGGCACCTGCACAATTCTATTTTGAAATTGAATGTAACACTGCTGTAAGCTTCAGCTCAGCGCTTCAGCCGGCGAAGAAGGAAAAATGTCTAGTTGGTATTGCCAGCTTTCCATGTAACCAAGTAATTACTTCTATCCAACTTATAAAAACAACAATAATTTTTTGAATATCGCAACCACTTATTTTGTCATTATCTTTTAGTTTTATTACTGACTGCACAAAACAATCAGGTTTATGCTGCTATTATTATAATTTCTTTGCTTGTACTTATATAATAGTTTCCATTACTTGAACAATGCTCTCAACAACACTACCAATAACAATATGATGACACAAGTTATTTTTACAATGGAATGTGTCTATTCCAACAATCCGTTAACAATAGAGGTGTCATTACCTCACCAAACATCAGTCCAAGGTAAGTTGTATGAAATATTTTGCCAATCAGTAATCAGGGAATCAGGGCTGCAGCAACTAAAAAAGAAAATAGCTTATTGCAGCCTTATCAGCAACACAGTTACAAATTATAATTAGTATTGTGCATTGATGGCTATGTATGAGCCCAACAGTAGCATTTTAGTTTTCCACCCAGAATACATTGACTAGGGAAGTACAATGGTCAAATTGCTACAAATATATACGCATACGAGTAAGTCAGTTTTTAGTTACTGTCGTGGGTTTAGCCATCCTATTTGGCGGCCAGGTAGTGAAGCTTGCATGAGCGACAAGAGCTGGGCTTTGAGTGGAAGGGGTCACCTTCCACAACAGGAATCCATCACCCTAAGGTACATAAACTACTACACCACCATGTCCCTTGCTGTCACCCTGCTCAAATTTGATAGATGTCCCATAAACAACTTCCCCATGCAATGATTTAGAACTGATGCTCTAGCTAGTAAAAAGGGTTTACTATGTTTACTATCTTCTAATCACAGCAATGAACTAGATTCTTGACTAGCCATTATACTTAGTTGATGTATTCTGCAAATGATATAGACAGACTAGTAGGTACAATGTGGGAGTTATTTATATTGTTTATGTGATAAATGCAATTATACATGTAATTAATTAGAACTCCTACTAGTTTGTACATTTGGATTCATATAGCAAATACATTCTGCTTCATAGGAGTTGTGCTCTCATTGATCTTAATGCTCTTACTATTGTAGCAAAGATTCGGAACTTCAGCTCAAAAGTAAGCTTAGCTATATCTTAGGGATATAGGAGAATGTAATGACTACATGTACATGTATTAGTGTGACCTAGTCTTTGTATGTCCCTATATACATGTAAATATACACATGTACAAGTAAATGTGTTGGGGCTTTCTACAGGGTTTATACAAGGTAAATAGTGCTAACATGATTAATCAGTACCTGTAGACCCACAACCTGTCCCCTAGGCATTACTGAGTACTAAACCAATACTATTCCTACTGGGTAACACCATTGATACAATACATATGGCTGTACTGTATGGTTGCTAGTTTCTGGTTGGTACCCATTACAATAAGGGAAATCAAATTATGCAATCTAATCAAGTTGATGCAATGATGTAATAATATAATATTATTAATTACATGTACATCTAATAGCTGGTGGCAGATCATCACTGGCTACACAATGACTACTGTGTAATGTAAATGTATGTAGGTATGTCTATTACATCCATAAGTACATGTTATCACATCCATGAGCACATATTATATCAATGACTATGTAATCAAATATAATAATTATTATTGTAAACCGATGACAGTGCCTGTGGTTTTCGAAACAGCTCGCTATCAATGAGTAATAATTATTACTGACGACATTGTATAATATTACACCAGTAGCAGAAACACAGATGTGGACAGGTCCAGCAGTCTAGTCTGGTTATCATAAAACCATAACCAGCTGAATTAGTTTATCAGTATTTAGTCAATACTATCTACTTGCCAAAATTACTATGTGACACTAAAAAAGTAAAATAGGGCAATATTAATATTTGGATTATTATATTTTTTACCTTCTATTTTTGGCTCAACTTATAAGTAGGTTAGTAAACATGATATATTGCAATAGCAAGATTTTTTATGTTTGCAATGGTATGGTATGTTAGTAGACTAGTGATGTATATGATGTATATGTAGTGAGTGATATGCAATGCACGCACAACAACGTTGAACAAAGGGCTTGACTGTAATATTCAAATAGGGTATTGACTGTATCAGTTGCACACACAATAATAATGACGCCACATATATTGAAACTACTAACCAATAGAAAGGCAGATAGTATCACCGTGACGCATTAATGTTGTCATACTGAAGCTAATAGCATTCAAACTGGTGTTTTGTCAGGTGTCCATTTCATTCCTATCTCAGTCAGACCATGTACATAACATGTTAGTAATCAAGCTGTAAGGAGTACTAATACAGAGATTAGATTATTTACTAAATCAACACAGGTAATGTATACGCCATATCTTGTATCTTAAGTGTAGCAATTATACTTTTTTAGTTACTATGGGTATTATATTCATTAATACAAGTACAATTGTAGTACTTCAACTTTTCTTTACCATACAATATGCATTACAGTACTTTACCATTACTTGTATTCTGAACTCGAGAATACTTGATTGGACCTATAAACTAAACTATAAAGAATACTGGCAAACTTTGTTGAACCAATATTTCTGCGATTACATGTAGATTTTTATATACACATACAGTCATGTACCTAATAATTATAATAATACATACACTAATATGTGCTTTAATTTACTGCTCTGCCTCTATGTTGTTCCATGGTATATGTTATGTAGAATAATCATTGTTACGTTGTTCACTTTTGGAGCAGCAAATACTCTTGCTTCATTCTAGCTACCTAATACTTGTACTGTACTAACTACCCTCTCTGCTAAAATACCTGAACGGTCATAGCACAATAACAAGACATGAACATCGGGGCTAAGATAGATGCAACTTTGACCTAAGATAAGCTTTTCGTCTGGACCTTTGGTAATTTTTGTTGACACCCATACCGGGCCCTCTCAGTATTAATTATGCATATTATTTCGTGGTTCATTAAATAATCTGTGAATGATCTAAGATGATTTACAATCACTATAAATATGAATATCTAGTTCAATTATAGTGCAAGTATTAACATATTAGTTTTACTAGTTACTTGAAAGTTTACAAGAACAGTGACCCACTGTCACAAAATGTAAGATGCTGCAAGTGAATTTGAATACTGCACTGCTCCGCCCAATCCTTCAGCTAGTGTTAATGGTGTTCATCAAGCTGGATACCGGATTTCCTGAGCTAGTGCCCAGTAGCCACATGTAGGCCCTACACTGATTACAGTGTTTCATGTGTTCACATGTAACATTAGAGCCATGGTTGTTATTCTGAACTGACATAAGGGATATACTAGTAATGGCATGGTTGGTTAGGATTCTTTGATGACCTACGGCTACTTGTAATTGTAGTACAATAATGATACTTTCGGTAGATTGCTTTGGGCTCCATTTATGCTACTGTGGTCTTACTAGATTAGTACTACAATGTAGAATGTAGCCAGTTATGTCATACGATATTGTTGTTGTAATTCTAAAGCTCGCTGTACTGGATTTACCATGATATAATATGTACGATACTAGGTACATGTATTTAGGCTTAAATACATTATATTTATGTATGTCAGTAGGCCTATGCAGTAGAAATCTCAGATTTCTGAGTTGCACAATATTTCCTAATTTTTGACATCTGGTTTGTAATTCATGCATATCAGGTTGATTATTTGTAAACCTAGTGAAGGGTAGTCAGTCGGCAGGATGGCTGATTGACAATGCAAAGCATTTTGTGATGCTGTATATCATGATCTTGCTATGTTATGTAAAAAGTAATGTAATTAGTAATATTGAATTTATGTATATGTTATTTACTTTACAGTGGAAAGAAAATATGAGTGCTTCCCAAGCGATGTCAACGGAGCGGCATTCATGGAGCAGTACTGTCAAAGAAGAATTTGATGATAAACAGTATAATGCTAATCAAAACTCATTTCGATGTTCACATTGCAGCGAGAGGTATCCCAATTCGACATTGTTAGTGCAACATATGAGACTAAAACATTTGCATGTAGCCGAATCTAGAGTTGCGAGAATTCCAGATAAAATTCCAGCCGCAATGGCAATAAATGAGGAGAGATATCAAAACACTAGTGCTATCTGCCCATTCTGTCGGCATGACTGCAACACACGTAAAAAATTGATGAGGCACTTGGAGTTGGAACATAAAGATGATAATGAACAACATGATGGGCCAAATGTTAAGGTCATCAGGATCGAGTCGCTAGACGAAGGCAATAGAAATGACATATTATCGCAATTGCATAATACCGGGCCGTTTGTTACACCTGGATCGTCACAGTCGAGAATAGTTCAGAATTTGCTAAGAGCAATAGGTACACCTGGTAATAATATAGCTGGTGCTAATGCTAAAGTGGATAACAAAGCAGCCAACAAACTACAGTATAAATGCTTTTGGTGCGACTCTTCATTTCGCAAAAGGGGGAAGTTAATGGATCACATAGACACATTGCACAAGGACAACAAGCAACAGAACCAGGCTGAAGCTGATCGCCTTAGTGTTGCCGATCCGAACAAATCTCAGTTTGCACGACCTATGCTTAACCCACACAACATGGCCATGTCACCACTGGGTATTCCTAAATACCCAGCATCAATGCCAGGGTATGTCACAGTATCCCAGCAGCATACACCCATACAGCACAGATCTACATTAACCGAAAGTAGACCTAAATCCAACAATGGTAATACCTTCTCGTTCACATTGGCAGGGTCTTTAGCCACGAAGTACAAACCATCTGTAGAGGAACCGGCTCCCAAGTCGCCTGTTTGTAAATTTTATTTGGGAAAGAAAGACAATCCTTTAGCCAATGTTAAGGCTTCCACAGAAACTGTGGGGAGTAATTTTAGCCCAAGAAGGTTTTCATTGCCCAATCTAATGGATAGTAGTTGTTCAACTTCATCACCTTACAACTTTCCATATAGAATGATGCAGCCAGCAAATACTATGGCTGCTGCTATGCAGCAAAGCTACATGTTGAACATGCGACCACCCTTATTGAATGCAACACAATTTTATGCACCTCGGATGCAAATGATGATGCCTAGCTCAGAGTATTTAGTCAACCATGCACACCCGATGCTGGAGCATCAGTCACAATCCACACAACATGCTCAGTTTCTTGCTAGAATGGCCTTAGCTCAAATGAGCCCTCTAGCTCGACCTAAACCCACAGAATCTCCATTGGATCTCACAAAGTCTCATCTGGCGTAGGATTCAGTGATAGACTAGTGAGAGAGTCAACTGACTATGTGACTGTGCTGTCTCTCCATTACAGCTTATACTAATAGTATTACAAAATAATAATTTTTTTACTTTTGAAGTAATGCAAAGATTATTAGTATACATACAAGTAGTATATATTTTGTATTTCACAATTTTGATAAATTATACAAAATTTTATAAAATGACTATAATATACTAATTATACATTGAATAAATAAAAAAACCATAAATAATATAGATCAGTTTTGCTGTCATGTCATGACTGATTTTTGTTAGACATGGACGTGTTGTTGTTTGGCCAGTACCAGGATGGATAGCAGTGGAATTAGATTCATGTCATTATTCAAAGTATTGGGAAATAAGGATCTGGCAGTTGTGATAGATAATGCAAAACCAGCCAATTTTTCAAGTTGCAAAACTGATGTAGTGGTGAAAACAAATTCCCAAAATTCATATTATAGAAAAATATTGGCACAGGCTCATATTATTAAGAGGCGTAATATTTAGTGAAGCCTTTTCACAATTCAGTGCACACAATTTAACCGATTTCAACAGAAATATCCTAGTATAGTTTATATAGGAGTGTTCCAATGCAAGTGCTAATGGCAGACTCCTACAACTGTCCCTATAAATTATTGGTACCCGAGAAGCCGGCCAAGTATGCATATCTTATAGAGACACTTTTACCAGTGCTACTGCTAGTGTTGCAGTTGTACGTCATGTAGGAGTCCTACCAAAACACACTAACTGTTTACACTTCAATATGGCTACTTGAGGAATTTGATGAGGCCAAGCTAGATTATATTATGAACAACATGGAACTACATTATAGGTGTTCATTGTAGGTGATTACTACATGACTGCCTCAATAGCCTGATCTGTCTCTCTCCGACTCTTTGTTATTCACAATGATCTCCAGTATGTATCTACCAGTCTACAGTGGCCGATATACTGTAGCTGAAATAAGATGTATTATTAGTAGTGGTAGGCCTTCACACATGCATATACAAAATCCAATTTAGAAAGACATTAAAGAACTCATAAATCACAAAACTAAGTAATAGTAATAGTGCAAAAATATTAAATGTTTTACTAGCCAGTCTGTATGTAATAAATATACCACTATCTGTCAGTGGTAACAATAACCCTGCATATGATTATTCCTAGCTAGCAGCCAGGTCATCTTGGCGTTCTGAGAAAACTAGGGAGTGAGGGTGACATCATGCAGCCAAGTGTTTGACTGACACTGCTGCGCTGCTAGTCACCCAGAGTTCATTTAGCTATAAATACACTGTTATTAGTCTCCCCAAGGTGTAACCCACTACATTTCTAAAGACTGACTTGGAAACATTCATAGGGTGTACATGCTTTGTCTTGTATTATATTTAGCTACTGGTCAAATTGTAGAGAACTGACATGACACTTTTTACAACATGTAGCTTGTATTTCACTGACAATAGTGTCTTTGTGTTTGAATAATGGAATTAGATGCCACATCTACAATGTACATGTAAGTCATTCACAATCAGATCAAGCTCCGTGGTAATGTCGCTGAACAGTTGCCAAAATACCAAACCTATTACAGTATTGCATAAGATCTTATAGGGTCAGGTAAACAAGGCAAAAAGTACAAAAGTGGGTATTACAGTTAAAGAGGTTAACTATTTGATAACATATTAGATACTATATTACTTTTTTAAAAATTGTTTAGGTACTACAACACCACAAGTTCGCTTGTGAGAGCTGTCCCTATATCATAATTATTCTGGAGAGTGTTTACTTGTTGTGATGAATTGCTTCTGAATGCAATTTGTCCAGATGATTTTTGGTAAAAAGGGGAATTCCCCTCTTAGACACAATAGATTGAAAACTGAGATAAAGTTGAGTGATCCACCACTTAGAGACAGCAAGAGGCTTGTAGGAGTATGACAGAGTAACACACATACATGTATGCAATAGCTGATGGTATGTAAGCACATGGATAGTCTTAGAAGCTGGATGTGCACATGCAGAACATACCTAGTCTGAGAGTTCTTGGTCTGTATCAGCTTCTTGAGAGCATGATAAAGCTATAGAGAGGCAGGACTAGATTGTCTACCTGCTGTGTACTGGACTCCAACACAGCAATCATTACTAACTTCCATGAGAGTGTGGCCATCTCATCAACTACAAATAAAAGAAAGTCATATCTACTAACAGTACATGGCACAAGATCCTTCTCCCCTGCATAATACTATGTTATGCAATAAGCTTACTGTGGGAGCAAAACTCACCTTCATTTGATTAATAATCTTGCAGTAAATTAGTTATTTTAAAACTGCTTGATTTACATATTACTGAATCAGATGACATTGAGAGAAAAATTATTGGAAATTCTATTTAAGGACAGAGAGGGCTAGTGAACTGAAGTATAGTTATTATTATAGCCTGAAGTTTGACCTTGCTGAATAGCTGGATATTTGCCTTGCAGGCTGAATCGATAGAATATTGTGTTTACATTGCTGAAAACTACTGAGGAGTTTAATAGAAACTAAATAAAATCTATTGTATCAGATATGCAGTTAAACAATAGCGTCATAGTTTACCTAGTGATTCAATAATAAGGGCTAAAAATAACTGCACCATATTTGCAGAGCACTAAGCTAACAAAGCAGCTTGTGAGAAATTCAATAATATCTAGGGAAGTGCTATTACATCATGCTCTTGACTGATCAATGATAAAACTGACCTACATATGTATTATTAGCTGATTACCTTCAGGCGAATAGCCTAAGCTCTCAACTTATTAGTGATGTGAGGGTGGAAAGTGAGCTCTCCTTTAAAATGGTATCAGTAGAGCCAGAACCTAGAAGTGTTCTATTTCTGTATCCCTAAACTATTCATAATTCATAATATCTCATATTGAAATGTTATGCTTATTCCTAGTTGTTGAATGGTGGTGATGCATAGACTACTACACTGTTGTTGTTGCTACTACACTGTTGTTGCTACTGCTACTACTGCCAGTGGGTAGAACTTGTATATACAACTGGCTACCACTCATTTGATGTATACACATATATAAACATGTGATTTCAGTATGGCAGCAGTGTACATGTGTAACCGATTGCGACATCTTTATGTAAATGACTTTTGTAACTCCAAACCTACTGTACAAAACTATAACCCAAGCCACCATTTTTGTGAAAATACCAAAACTGATTCAATACAGCAGCCAGGCAGCGTTTCTTCATATAACATGGAGATCATTTAGGAGCCGAAGCTAATTAGTTCAGGGTTAGGCTAGGGCTGGGTCGGCATGTTGGGTAGATATGGGTTATTACCTTGTCATCACTGCTCTAAGTGGTCTACATTCCATCTCAAGGCAACTAATGACCCATTAGTATTAATAGTGGTTGGTAGGCCTATATCTCAACAGCAGAATGCTTCAGCCAGGCTATACTAAAGGGTGGAGATGACATCATGTGACTAGTGACTAGTAGAAAGAGAAAAGAGTGGGCAAACAACACCATCAATAGCCCCTCAAAAGTCCTTTACATTCATTATAATGGGTAATAAAATATTTTCAATCTGGGTCAAAGGTTTGGTGAATAAACAAATAGAACCTAATTTGGAAATGCTTACGTCAACTCTTGCCTCACGCACCCTTGACAATGACTTTCAATATTTACCTGGAGGTAAAAATAACCAGTAGGAAAATATTGCCATGGAAAGCCAAGCTGCAGCTGTACCCTCCACTGTTTTCCTACTACCTAAAATAAATAATGCATAACATAGTTTAGGCTACTGTGGGAGCACATCCCGTGGGTACACAGAGCATTTGCAAAGGACGCATTTTAAACATAATTATATTTCCATGACAAAAATGAACTGCTCAGTGCTGACAATATACAGTAAAGTGTAGATAGTGTAGACAGTGTAGACAGTGCTAGCTAGTGACTGACTGTTGGGTACAGGTGCCTGTACTGTTGACTGGCCATAGATGGAGGAGATGACACATTATATCAATCATGTGATTACCAACTAGACTTGATGATACAACCGCAAAGCCCTCTGGTTACCATAACATCCCAGAATATAACAAGAATAATGGCCTGTAATAATGACACCCTCATACCAACCAACGAGTGTTAGTGGTAGTAGAGTGTGGTACACCTACTAGTGAATGCCCTCAACGCCTCAGTTCAATGGTTCCTTGAGTTATACTCCACTCTCATCTCATTACATAATAATATGATATCATCACCCTATCTCTCTCTCAGATATGGCCTGTCTGCTAGCACTTGATAACAGGGCACATCTATGCATGTATACACATGATAGTACATACTATGTACTATATGGTAGCTAGTCACAACTGGAAATTCATGAATCGAATGAATATGATGATTTACCTGGGTAATGGATGCTTCCAAATCTTGAGCCGACAATACTTGCAAAAGAATCGCCAATTCCTAGTGACATGATGCCTGAGACCGATTGGACACCTATAGCTACAAGGATATAGAAATACGTAAATAATAAATACGCTAGATGATGGATGACTGCAATATGACAGGTGGGCTGTCATTGTAATGCAAAAGATGCACCATAAATCATATTATTATAACTGCCACCATTATTATTATTTGCAATTTTCAGGCTGATCAGTATTCAGGATTGGATGTTAGAAGGATTCGCTCTTCCTCCTAAAAAGTCTCCGCGTATATCACTCACTTGTTGGCTCTATCCTGTAAATAACACCATCATGACCGGCATTATGAGAAAATCTACTCATTCAAAGTACAACAAAGCTCTCAATAACTCAACGCCTGTGATCAAATGTCTGTCTTATTATCTACAGAATCACACTATAAGGATATTGCTACAAGTTGACCTAAAAGTACACAGCCATGATACAGTTCCCAGTAAAGAGGAGTATAATAACAATATTGAATACTCAAGGAATCATATTCTTAGATACATTAGTTGATGACAGACAATCTCCTGGGGCCCATTACTTCCATCAGAGAGGGTGGGACTCTGCCCTCTCTGTTTCCATAGAGAACCTATACAATCAACCACAGCATGGGGAAATGTACCGAGAAAGAGTTTTACATCACTGGATTGAGGTCGATGATATATATCTCACTCTTCCTTCTATGACCTATCACTTCTGCTATTCTAATTACATCACGAGTTTTATTATCACCTTTACTATTGCTATGCAGTAGTAGAAGGGTGTGATTGTAGGACTGTTAGTACTGAGGAGGATGTCTGTAATCTTGATTACTAAACAGTAATGTCTGATCCCATTATAATCCCTGCAATACAGAGCTATTGGGTGTGACGTCAAGCCATATGTTAGTATTTGGTATGTAGATGTAATGTAAGTACAAGTGGGTTAGTGAGAGCATGACTAGAGGAAGACTTACAAATTTATTCAGCTGTGTGATGGAAGCTAATGAGCTATGGAGGGGAAATGTTGCTAAAATCTTCAGACCTTATACATGAACACGATTTGGCATGACCATATGTAAATGGAACTTGCACATAGACATGTTGGAATGAAAACAACCAAATCCTGTGTTGTAGTAGTAGTAGTAGTAGTAGTAGTAGTAGTAGGCACCTACATATATATGGCTACTTATGTAATTTTGCTGTTGAAAGCTACAATTATTTCAAATGTTCTTATTGTAGAGGTACTGTAGATTGTTTGATGTAGTCTATGCGCCGTGCAGGTATTGATTAATTTAAAAAGTGAAGGTGATTGGAAATATGCAAGTCAGCAGTATTACCAGGGTTTGATTAAATGCAGGTGACAAAGACATAGAGAGATGTTACAGATGATTTTGATTTAAAAATGACATCATTTGTGGAATTACCCAGGCACTGTTGATAAAAAGGCGGTCATTGTGACAAACCTAGCCAGGCAACTATTTTCCTAACTAGCCACAAAGATAGCAGACTTGTGATTATGACACAGAACATAATCATTCTTTTGGTAGATTACTTCACATGTCACATCACCATGGATGGCTCCTTCATGCTCTGACTTCAGCTGAACTACTAACTACTGAGGATGATTTTGTAATGTTCCAATGAGTAATATTACACTATAAACAGAACATTTTGTTTGTGGGTCAATGACAGTTTGTGCAATCGGAGAGCGTTTGTGTGAGCAAGATAGATGATTGGTGATTAGCCAATTTATCAGCAGTGCATGAATACTGACTGGGCCGGTTGTGACCACAAAATTATCAACCCCTCTGGAATACCTCATAAAAAATCGGTTCTTATCAGATTTATGTGAGGTTACGTGTCTGAAACTCGGTCTCCAAAGCCACAAATTATCTCATGTCACGTAAGTAGAACAAATTTTTGGTTACCAGTTGCAAGGTGGCAGCAGGTGGGTATTGATAAAGAGACTGCTGCACTATATTAATGAGAGTCACCAACACTGCTTTGCTCTATAAATCAGGATGTTTTTGTTTGTAAGTCTATTTTCCATGCCAACATCATTATAGTTCAGTTTTTATACTTTGGTTTGGGACATTATGTAAATTTGAAAGCTTATATTACTGTGACATAGCAATTATTATTGTACCAGAAACTGTTGTTGTTATGGCAACATTCTACCCAGAATACACCAGTGTTGGATATGGTAATATGTTATATATTCTACGAAACTCAGTATCCTATGGCCAACTGATGAATTTCAAATGCAAAACCAGATGGCGATTTTTAATGTAATGTCAGATGTCAATATTAGTACACAACATACCTATATAGTGATGGAAATTATAATGAAGGTGCCAAACTACCACACACAAGCTTATTTTTTATAGTTGCTATGGAAACGCTGTTGCCATTGATGTATCCCTTTACCAAAATTATCCATAGACTGAATATTCATCTGTTACATAGATAATGGGGAAGACTGACCTAACTCTAGCACAATCCCTCAAAGTGACAAGATTAGCACACACAAACACAGCCTATTTTATGGTGAATAAATTTGGCAGTCAAGTGGAATACAGATGATTCAATGTGTTCAATAGCAGTGAGAAAGAAAGCACACTCCACATTAATCTCACCATCTCACTGATGTGACCAGCCTATCCTCTATCTATTGATAAACAGGATGATTTTTACAATGAAACCGTAGTTCAACATTAAATTTCATGGACCCCAGTTAAATCTTTCTACATTATTCAAAGACAAAGAAAGGACTATAATAGATCAAGTTCCCTAGCCTGGACCACAAAGTAAAATATAGAGTTACTCTCAGCTCTATGCCTCATCAATCCAACCAATGACATAGTAACACAAGGCTAGTCAGTCTAATGATATAAACTAGTCTAAATGAGGACACAATTTCCACAGGCACAGTAGATATGCCTCACATACCATCACATACCATTGTCCTTCACCAAACACACAACTGTCCACAAGACAGGAGTGATTGTGATAACTTGTACATTAAAACTTGAAAAGTAAACTCCATTACGCACACATGTACATGGATGGAGTGACCAATTAGAGGTAGTGACGAGTGAATGTCGTGGGTTAGTGCTACTACATAGCTATGAGACACTTACCAGGTAGGTGGGACTGTGGGAGGAGCCAGAGGGGAAGAGCACAACCACACAGCAGGTAAATATGTGTGAGAACTAGAGAGCCTGAGTCTTGTTTATCAAGAAATAAGCTGAGAGATTGATTCAAGGCCGAGCCGATGGGAGGCATTCTTTCATATCTGATGAACTAAAACGAGTTGGCATTCATTTTACTACAATGTACACAATATATACATGATTGTACAAGTAGATATGGGAGAGTATTCTACTGAACATTTGTCCTACTGGTCAAAAATCAAGTTGACAATGGAGTTATTTTGTATGAGTATGACATTTAAAACAGGATCAAGCTGCTTAGCAGTGCACATGAATAAAATTGGGTTTGTTATTAAAACTATGAGAGAGAAATTGTTTGGTCTACAGTCTATATAGGGTGAAATATGACCTGTGTTATTGTCACAGCCCAGTGAATTGTAGGGATTCGATTTAGTAGATTCTCCAACTTACTATAATTTATTGGCACATAAAAGTGATTGCAAATGTGAATAAATAATGTATTGCAGTTACTTAAACCCATCTGTGTTCGGTGCATTCCTCAGTTCCTCACCTCAGCTAACATAAATGCACAGAAGGCGAGAATGGACGCCAATTTTGTGAGCTCTGGGGTCATGAGAATCCCAGGTAGGAATATGAGCACTGCTATGACGTGGAAGTATTTACGGTCTGTAGTTGTGACACGCCAGCCTTTCTTGTTGTAAAGGATGACGAGGAATATGGCACCAGATGATATCCACAGCCAGTACAACCAGGTGAAAATCTGTAGCAGACAGAGTAGGATATCAATATTGTATATATACTAAACATTTAGGGGACTTGAACTTCCTTACATAGGTGCACATAGAGCTTTTTAGACAATAATCCCACTGAATACACTGCAACCCGTGAGCTAGATTATAACTAAATCCAGCATTACTTTCTTGACCCGAGACTGTAAATCGGAGGTTCTAATACCCTATTAGTCAATGTAGGATTAGTTGAAGACTTGTTGATCCATCTATCTATTAGAGTATTAGATTTCCCAACTAGTTCTATGACATGAGGATGTGGTAAGAAGTTGGATCATCTGTTCACTCCTTGACATGTTTATCTACAGTTAGCATCGTGAATGTTGTCATGTAAACAGCAGGTAGAAGAGAAGAACAAATGGTAGGGCAGGGTTTCACTCTCTACATCCTGGTGTATTTACAAAAAGTGGAATTCAAAATAGATGATTACATTAAGTTTTTCAGATTATTATTGTGTCTCTTTAAAATGATTTAATGAAGCATATGGCTAGCACTGACCACCCAATGTCGATGACCCACACTCTACCTTATTTGACTACCAAGGAATGCATTGGGTGGGTCAGTTAGTTTTTGCCAAGTTTGCTTATTGAAAAGATGAACACAACATTAGATTGAGAAGGGGAATAAAATGCTATCTTTTCATCTCTAAAATGCTTGAGGTGTTGGGTCAATGCTCTACTAGCATGGGAGTAAAAATTATGACGACTATCTTTTGACCAACTACTAGTATAAATTGTTGTAGGGCATAGTTAGTAGGCAGGAAGTAGATTAACGATGTTCTTGGCATGAGGTATATTTATGTGACTGATGACCTAAATCATGGCAATAACATCTAATAGGTCAAAGGGTAACCTAATAATATTAGTGAAAACAAGCCTGTTGGGTTTCATGACAACAACTCTCAGTTGATCTTGAAGTGATCTACTTTACCAAAGGGGGAATAGATATTTTACCAATAGTGACTGGTAACTGGACTGTTCAAAACCAATTTGCAGATGGTGAGGCATGTGGAAGGTTAATTTTCCAATTGCACTTCTACCAAACAAGTATTCGAACTGTTATTCCCAATCAGTGGGACATTCCTACCTGAGTGTATGAGCCTAAGATTGCTGCAAACAGCATCGGCACATGTCCACAATAAAGTGGGGATAATACAGCTGCTGCCAGGGTCAGAGTTAGGGTGGAATAGAAGGTCACCCCACTTGGACCAATGCATCTGAGAGCAACATGTACTACCATTGGTAAACTCAGCGATACAGCGGCTACCTGCAACATAGATGCTAGCAGATAAAGACAATGGTTATACAAGATGATGAATTATCTTCTGTCAGAATTGCTAAGATAATTACATATATGTATATTAAGTTAGAGTTTCAAGGTTTCACAATGCCATTAGAGTTGAACAATTTATCTTGAGAAGCAAAAAATTGTAATCTCTACTAGGTTGATGAACATTTATAACAAAAAACTAAAAATAAAATTCATATGCCATAGCCTACTGGAATCATACAGCTGTGGCTGATCAACAGTGGCTATAAGACTGCCGCAGATTTGTTCACACTATAAAATTCACTGGTGAATTTCTAACAGTTAATAATAGCTTGACTGATGCTATTGCAACATAGGAAACAAAACAATATTAGTTATAACAAACTATGATTCAACAGTCATAAATGGTGTTTTTTTCTAAAAATTGAACTCTGAGAAAAAATACAGTCAGACAGATAGTAGACCTATAATATAACTGTGAGAAGAGCCGGTCTTTAGGCTATTCATCCAATGGTGTTTGTGAATTTTCAATTCTTTTCGTATTAACATTTGGCGACCCCAAACGTCGACATTCCAAATGCTGAATGAGTTACGAAATAGATATTATCTACATGTAGTACATGTGAAATGGCTCTCTCTCTATGCTAGTGTTTGTGCACCTATCCAGCTAACCAGAAGAGGTTCCAAGCTCTCCATAGAATGGGAGGGGAGACAACAGGATGTTGAGAGTTGATCACTATAATAGTAATGCTAAAGCTAAGAGCAGATGATTGTGTATGAAGCCCTACATGCCCACCTATTACTTTTTTAGAATTGACAGATGAAGCACTGACTAGAAGGCATAGACATAAGCAATTATATGTTTAATGCCAGAGGATGTCCAGATTGAGATAGCAATACAACTTTGATGGTTGAGAGTTGTCAACTCTCTTCACTAGCATAAAATGTACAGCCAAAGTGTGGGGCGCGCTGATTGGCTCAGGTATAGTGCCTTGACGGCAGCATTAGGGTGTCTACTAAGAGTATATACACTACACAAGCTGTGTATTATAGCATCAGCAGTTTATTTTCCACTTTTCTTTTCAAAAAACAACCTTAATTTAACTTTTGTAATCGAACAGTAGCACATTCCATTCATGACTTCTTAGAATTAAAGCCCACACCTGACAATGATCAGATGAGATGACTCTTGACCCATATGCTGTCATTATATATCATATATACAAGTGGGTATCAAACTACTCAATATGTTTTAAGTTAACAAGTATAGGGTTCACATTTAATAATAATTCATTGGCAGCTCAACAATGATTTAAATACATGTACATTTTTCACCATAGATTGCACTGCGGAGTCAGAGCTGGTGGTTGTAGCATAACCTGCATTGATAGGTAGCAGTGCAGGAGAATTAAGAGTTAAAGTCACAGTAAGTACAGTAATGAATGGCATGACACGGCGGATAAGCTTCAGTTGAAGGGAGTTATCAAGTAAGCAAATGCTCGAGAGATTTCATAGGATTAAGGTAATTATTATGCAGAATGATGATCCCACCCAGTGGAGTTAGGCATCATATAACCAGTCTCCCATTACATTTATGACACGATATAATTTATATGATTACAGTGATGCAACTTTATGCTTTCCTATTATCAAATGTTGCAACATTTGTTATCAAACAACTTACTCTTGAATCACAACTTATTATGATAATTTCAATGAGTTGTGAAGGGACCAATGGATAGTAGATGGGCTGATAATTCCAAATACTTTTTCAATGAGTGTTATTTTATCTACAAAACAGGCCAAAAGTGACGAACCCTAGAGTTTTATAAATATAAACACAAGTGAGGCTGGTGACATCATCTCCTGTGGGTTGTAAGCTACCAGAGGCAAATAGTCTCCTGGCTAAATAACTGCAGCTCATTCTATGATAAACAAGGAACTCTGCATACCACAGCTATGTAGTCATGGGGGAGCAATTGTAAATTCAGCTGCATCATCTCATCTTTTGTCTGCAACAACTGTTCCTGAAAATACAAACCAGGTGGGGTTATAATCTAAGAATAGCAGCAATGTTACTAAATATAGATGCAGTTAAAAGTTCATATATAAAATGTTTAACTGTCTAGATTCTAAAATCAGGATTACTATTTGAAACCTGAATCTTTTGAGTAGACTGAAGGAATAAGTCCCATAACACAATATGTAGTTTGAATTCTTGGCAGAGGCAGAATTGATGGGAAACCTTTCAAAAAGCACCACTTTGACAGAAAATAATACGTGCTACACCTATAATAATTGCGAAACCAACAAGTGACCGCTATGAGTTTTGAAGCCAAGCTACAAGTCAGCGAAGGTTGCGAATACCAGCAGAAAGCAGGCCGTTGACCTCTAGTAGCAATGTCAACAAGCTATCACCATCTTCGTGGTTAAGCTGGGAATCGAACAACGCACAATTTTCCGGACAAGAAAGAAAATCTCCAAGCAACTACGCAGATGCTTCATTATATTTGTGCAAGATTATAGTATTAGGCCTACGCATGATGTGAAATTAAATTCGCATCAGTCAAGTTGAAATCAGTGTTATCATGCCTCATCTAACACCTTAAAATATAAGTGCAATTTCACAGACATTTATTGTCAAAAGAGGTTTTATATCAGATTACCCTTGGTCGTGACATGTACAATACAACGTGTACACTGTATGAGCATGGAATAGTACAGAGCACATTGAATGAGTCAGTAAAGAGTATGCTACTACTCCCAAATATCCCTATTTATTGACATCACAGGGTACCCACATAGAACCACAGCATATAGAAGCTAGCATAGTTCCCATTATTTGAGTTTTATTCAGCTGTTCTAACACTATAATGCTGCGATAGTAGAGAACAGATCAACGAATAGATGCACATGAAACAAACTTTGCATGCATACATGGCTATATCTCATGGTATCTCTAAATGGGACTGATGCCATGATGTGATTTGGCCTACTTTTTTTTAGTTCTAGAAAGAGGAAAACTTGGATTCTGGCTACAGAAAGGAATGATTGGTAACAATACTACTAAAGATACTAGTATAATAATAGATCACGCTCAGTGACGTTAGCTAACCATCGGACCTTGACGTATTACATTAAAATGGTGTTACAGGAGTATCATGGAAATATTACCATAATTGTACAGGTGTTAAAATTTCCATCTTTACATAAATTATTTCTATGACTTAAAACGACCTTTCCCAGCCGGTCCCCTCTACATTGTGCAGTGTTTGACTCTCCAATGTAGGTACTGAAGAGTAGAGATGTGCATTCTATTGCTCAAGGGGTTGATTGTTATGACATCAACACTGGTGGTGGTGGTAGCATAGTTGACCCCCTGTATCTGCTCTGCTAGTGGTATATTACAGTATATACAAGTAGATGTGGACATATACTTACCAAACATGACATCAGCCAAAGTATTGCACAATTTAAGGCTTGACAGACTATCACTCCTTCACCAAAGGAGAATGTCTGTGGAAACCATGTAAAGATGTTCAGCACTGTTCCCAAAAACATCACCGAGAGAATCCCTAATAAGAGTTGTCTGTGAACTCCTATAAGCAAGAGAGTAACAGTACTGATTACATACATGTACGTATATGTACATTAGATGCACCAAAGAATAACCGATAATTTAATCAGGCAAACAACACCAGTAGGATTAGACAAAAAGAATAGTGCAATCGTAACTTTTTACAAGTAAACAATTGGCGTTGATTGGGTAACATCGGATAATTAAAACTTGTACGTAAATAACGATGAATGAATTATAACTGAGATTATATTATATAATCGCCTGTCAAAAAACAAAATGGGTCTGGGGACTACTTTGGAGAACAACGGACGGCTGGTCACCCGTCTTCCAAAATGGAGTTAATAGAAAGGATACTCGCGCTAAAGGAGAACCGCTGGATATGAGGGCAAACCGATAATCTGTATATAATCCAACGCATTCAATAATATTATTCATAAGATGCAGCAAATTTACATTATATGGTTAGAATTATGTAATCTACGTAAATATTATTTAAAGTGTGTGTTTTCTGATATTATGAATTTAAATTATTTTCACATATAAACGAAAGACTAAATAATGATAGAAGTTGTAATAAGCATTACAGTAGTAGCAGTTGCTGTCGTAGCAAGTTGATGACATTTTTCACCCAAAATATGCTAGGTGCGCTTGATTGTAAAGTATAACAGTTGAAATTGTTTGACATATTCATCAAAACCACCTCCTGCTTCATAAAGCATTTAGTCTATATAATGCACATATATGTACATTGTATATCTCAGAGGTATTTGTTGTCAAGGAGATGGAAACCTTGTAAAATAAATTTTCAGCTAAAAATAAAAGATTCGGTCAACAAAATAGGGCTACCGGTGAAAATGTCTATTAATATTACACAGAGGCACCCATGGCAGATTACCATGCAGCAACTGCGCATAATTATTTTATAAAAAATTTTGTTTCAACCCAGCAATAGCTGATACAAGAATGTTGAAATTATTTCAAATGAAATAATGATTCACAGCTTATTTCTCAATACCAGCAACAATATCGGTGACATTGCCCAATCTTATCAGCAATTAAGTTGACACCCTCATGGCATGGATTGATTAAATCATAATAATGATTCTAGGAAGGGGATGACAGAAGTATATAACAATGTACACAGGCTTAGTGTAGCGTAACGGAACCACGACGTAGACATTTGTCACATGAAGTCATATTAAACTGTAGTCTTCAGGCTTATTGAATGGGATAAGTTGAGGCTAAAATATACCAGTTTTTGTATTAACAGAATGGGATAATGAGCTCAACAACCATGACAATGGTAGTTGTACAATAACAAGATTGCCGCTAAAACTAGGTTTTTTTCCTAAGTTGAATGATTAGACAAAACCCTGCAGATCCTTGTGCCGGTCTTACCTATTTCTGGACAGAGGAGTGTCGGAATATTGATGATACAGGATATTAATGTGAGAGAAGTCCATGAATGAGGTAGATGGTTGGTGAAGCAGATATTAGTTGAGATGCAGTGTACACATATTAATTGTGTTACACCCAATACTGCTAGCTCATAATGTATATCTACAAAAGAATAAGACATTATTAAAGGTTGTTGTAATGACAATGCAATTTTTTACAGAGACAAGAGTAACACCATAAGCATTTATAGAGACCGCAGACAGTTGAGCAAGCTAAAGTAAGTTGGTGCATCTAAAATGTTATGCATGATCTGAGAAACTGGTTACCATCACTGTGGTAAACAAACAGGCAGCGGTTTCTATAATCATCATACGTTTGAACAATTTTAGTGTGCAATACCACCAACTGAGTAACGAGCGGACAACCCTTAGTAGACCAACAGCTGGTATTCACTAACTGTGAAGGAAATCAGGTTCAGGAAATTTATTTAACATACTTTGATTTCTACAGGAATGGCCATAACAGGAAATATATGCAGGAAATATATGCCCGTTATTTACATTGTTCTGTAGAAGCTACACACGAAAAATTTAGTACAATTTATATACATGTATATATAATACTGTGGCAGGAACTTTGGTTAGAGGTGGGTAGAGGTTTACACCAGCCACTGGGTGTTTATTCCATCAGTAGGATATTTATAAGACACAGTTCTACATGTATTACTAAACACTGGAGAGTACAAACCAGTTTTTGAGTTTGCCGAGACATTACTCTCCGATAGACTATTAGTGAGAAGGACAAACGGCAACATCCAGGTATAGAGACTGCCATTCAGACCGCACCTCAACAGCAACTTAAACTCATTGCTAAATGCTAATGGGAAGAGTGTGAAGAAGCTAGCACTAAGCAGTATGCAACCTGTTAAAGGACAACAAAATATACTATGTTAGTGCATTATCACCGAGAATTCCTCATAGTGTTAATCATATTTAGAGTTATCCTCTCTCTTTGTTAGAATGGTCTAATATGAAAAATACTGCAATCTTACTCTTACCCAAAGTTAAATAGTGTAATGTTGCTGGAATTGCTCCCACATTATAAATGAATGTTTTCGTGCATACATATAAGACAGAAGAGAGCAGCAGCAGTTTCTCCACAATCTGCATGCCAAACAGAAAACATTGATCTAAAACAGAGAGCAGAGAATTATTACACTACTTTATTACTGAACTGTCTTCAAAACAGAACTAAACTCATATCCATACTCAATATTTGCACCAGCGCTACGTCTGACACCTATTACAGTCTATATTACAGCAGTTGTGTTATCAGACTGAAAGGAATAAGATTGTAAGACAAGAAAAATCTCCAAGACTTCCAGAGTATGGTATCATGTTAGAAAACTGTTATTTTAGGCAATATCCAGATTTATATATATAGGTAAGCCTATGCAGTGTAGGGTAGACGCCTAAACATGTACACACAGTATAATATGCATGTGTACCTATAGATACAAATACAAAAGCTAATGTACCATACAGGATCAATATGATCATCTTCTAATAATTAACTTTTTTCTGTTTTGGTTAGGTTCCATTATTCTCTGACAATTCTGCATGTATCTTGAGATGATTATCTTTTAGCCGACCTACATTTTATTATTAAATATTATATGCTATTATAACTAATAACCTAATTGGAATAGCATCATATATTATGACAAGCTGTTCACCTCCAAGACGACCCTTGTAATTTAAATTCTTATGGTCGGGATATCCGGCTGGCTTTCAGAACAGGTAGTGACTATTTTTCACCATATGTAGGGCTACCCACACTAAGTCAGTCCTAGCTCTGGACTCGACGAAACATAAAGCAAATCTGAACATAAAATACTATCTTTTTTTGGAGTACTACTTGCACCATTGAACATCGCCATACAATATTCAATACTATTCTACGGAATGTTTTTCTCTTCTTCATTAATAAACCAGGAACAGGAAAATTTGTCTTTTAGATACACTTATATACAGGGTCTATATTCTTTATTGACTTCCAATCCAACTTTCCCAGCTAAAAAAAACGGTTTTAAATCTAAGGATAACTAAATTTCTCCATTACTATACCAGGCAGTTCACAATTTGACTTGAAATGCCTAATAACTATTGTACTAATATACAAATTTTTAAAATTTGTCATGCTAGCCTCTATCTAGCTTGTTTGGTAGTTTCCATTCAGTTTGTTTGAACTGCCATATAAACGTGTAACCCGATTCACAGAATGATTTGATTGAGTAAGTAGGCCTAAGTCAAAGCTAAGTTTCGCACAATACACATTTCACTTTGTTCAAAGGAAAGTGATTTAGTGACTAGCAGGAACAGTTATTAGTCTAATGCAATACAAATCTCAACACAAAAAAAAACATAATAACAACAATAACAATATAGGGGCTAAATATATTTCTTAGCAATATTTTTCTTGTAAGGATTTATTTATTATTATTGATTTGAATTTGCAAATAATATCTATTGTACTTTTATGTGGATAGAAATATTTTAATTATTTAATTCAATTGTATTACTCAAACTCACTCGAAATGATCATCACACTGGCCCTCCCTAGAGGGAAGAGGGGGTGTGCCGCATATAGCTAATGGATTGGACAGTTTGTGGACAGCAGTCTTACTAAATTGAGAAACAAATAGTCTGTATCGACTAGACAGGACTATCTTGCCTGTCGGTGTAGAGGTTGCCATTGTGGACCGCTCTGTGTATACTCCTGGAGTGAGTCCAATCCTCATATCTCTTATAGCCCTTGAGAGGAACCTATTTAGGTATTTGTTGCTGTTCGCTCCTACTGACTGGGGGAGTTTCATTGCCTGGGAATGAAATCTGTATAGTCTCTATGGTTGGCTGGCTCAGAATATCATCATAAGCTGTGCTGAGAGCTGGATGTTGTTCTTCTTTCACCAAGATTGAAGATCTCTAGTAAAGGATCAACAAGCCGGCTTTTCCTCCTCAGTTTGAGTGGTAGCAAGCAAAGCTTCTCCATGGCTCTCTCTAAATCTCCTGTTCCCTTGAGTTTGAAAATGACTCTATCTGCACCTTCTCTAGATCAGCAGCCAGTGTACAATAATAATAATATTTGCTTGTTGGATCCCATGAAGCGCTGGTGTACCCAAAGTGTGGCAGACACAAAGCCTTTTTTAGGCAATCAGTCGTGCCTGTTTAGGGGCTCAGTAGATGGCTTGCTGGATCATACCTAATTGTGTTCTGACATTCAGCACCTTCTGTGATATGCGTTTATCAAACCTGCAATCTGGCTCAGTGTTCGAAGTGGAATAATTGAGGTGGGTACACGGTACATGCAATCTTACAGATTAGTATTGTATAGCTATCCACTTAATCTTATGGTAGCTAAGAAATTAGTGACTTACTACAATGAGAAAAGTAGCACTCTGGTGAGAATTGAACTCGAGACCTTAAGGATGGGTGTCAGGCACTCCACCACTATGCTATCAGGTCCACAGCAACTGTGAGGGAAAAACTAGCTATTAAAATGAGGGTACACGCCTGCTAGCCGTATAACCACTAAAATTGAGGTGGGTACACACCGTATACTCCCGTATAACCACACTTCGAACACTGGTCTGGCTGTATTGTTCAATTTGAATTGCCATTGATTGTCTGTGTCACCCACTCCCAGACCAAGGTATTTTTATTTTCCTATTCTACTTAACTGATGCAATGAAGCAAGCTAGAATAAAATATAGATAAAAATCTTATTGGGAAGAGACTAGATTTAAATGGATCAAATGATATTTGATCAAGTAAAAATATTTTTACAATATTTTGGACAAAATAACTTCCTAAACAACAATTTCATGGAGGCTGACATTTTATTTAACCTGGTATTTAATGCGGATTTCAAAGTCGGGCGTTTGACGCAGTGACGCTCAATGCCGATAAATAATTGTGTAAAGTTCCCCAGCTAAAGATGGCATTGCTAGGCCGCATTCAAAACACGCATGGAGGTTCCTGTAGTTTTTCTCACTGGGCGGTTGTGAAAGTAGTTTTTTCTTATCCCAGAACAGTTTGCAACATGGAAGACCATCGCCCAGGCCCTTTAAAACAGCAAAATAAACGCCACAATCCTGGTAAACACAAGACAAAAGGCCAACTCAAACGAGTCCAGAAAGGTAGAGTGAGAGACAAAAAATGAAAATCAAAATGTTGAAGTTCAGGTTCGGTTCACTGTTGCAAGTCTAGTCTGTTTCCTTTTCAACTTGAATAACAATATAAATTTATTTGTATTATGGCATGGGTCAGCTGTAATATTTTATGAATTTGGCATAAGCTGTGCAAAATAGAATCACTTAATTTATCTACGATCTGAAGGGTCAGGACCGAGCACATCTCTGTTAGTAATTGTACGGGTCAGGACCGAGGACGTCTCTGTTAGTCACTGTTAGTAATTGTACAGTTCAAACTCAATTCTGAAAACTACTAAACCTAAATAAATATCAAGTTTGATTTTGAATGGTTAGATAAAGGCTGCAACAAGAAGTTCACAGCTGGTTAATTTTCTGTAGGTTCAACGGTAAAAAAGTAGTAAGTAAAATAGACCTGCAAAATCTAGCCAGAATTTACTTATTGATATTTGTCCCATTATTCATATTGATATTTAGCAATATAAGCACATGCTGATACAGCAATAGCTATGTCAGATTATGTATTTCTAAACTCTGACTACATTACAGGGGCGTAACTTTTGAAAAATTTTTGGGGTGGCTAGAGGTCGGGGGTTTATGCAGGCCAGCGGCCTGCCCGAGCGCGGAGCGCGAGGGCGGGGTGGGTGCGGGAGGGGCGCAGCGCCCTCCCGCAAGGGGGGTCCGGGGGTCTCCCCCGGAAAAAAATTGGAAAATTACTACCTAGATATGCAATTTCGGGATGTTTAAGGTGTAAAATTACTGCTCAAAATAATTGGGTATTAGATATGTATAGTCAAGTAAATCAAAGTAGAACAAGACAGTTGAAATTCTTCATGGTGTGATACATTAAACTGAGCTTTTCATAAACAGATATAGAATAAGTTTGAGCGCCGAAAAAATATAGGCTAAATTGGTTCTCTAAGTAATTATTCCTCACTACTAAAGCTTCACTAGAAATTAGACCTATATTATCTCAACTAGGCCACCTTAAGCACACTAGATATGACATTACTAGTACTGGCTAGTCTACTTAAACTACTGACCAGGATACTATCATGGCACAAAATAAAACTACAGAAACAAAAAAATAATAAACGGATAAGTCTGCTAACACTAGCACCAAAAGATTTTGCATTTTCATTCTTCAGAAAAAATATTTTTTCCTACACTGACAAGAATAAGAACAGAATCAATTAATTAAATAATACAAAATATATTATTATTATAATTTATTATTATTATAATAATAATAATAAATTATAATAATAATAATAAATTATAATAATAATATATTTGGTATTATTTAATTAATTGATTCTGTTCTTATAATTAATAAATTGATATTTATATAATAATAATAATTATTATTATAATATATAAATATCAATTTATTAATTATTATTATATTTTATTAATGTCTATTTTTAATAACATCAAAACCCCACTCATGTAGCTACCAAATCTAGCAATAAGCTTTGCTCACATACATACTAACAATCTACTTGGAAGCCTATACAATGTTCATCTTTTTATTGGAGGATGGAGGTTGTAAAGAAGCAGTTATAACTTAAAAAGTAGCAACAAGTTATTTGGTCTGTACGGAAAATTCCAAGTTATGTAGCTTGAGATTAAGGTAATTCATGGAGCCGGTTTGGCTTTATATTCAATATTCTACATATTATGCAACTGCAATTATAAGTAGCTACAAACCTTGGGCTAACTACCCTGATTGTAATTAATGATTGGCTATTTCTAGTAATCCAATAATTTGATTGGTTTGTGGGAAAGTAGCGTGTCGCATAAACTATATTCTATACTACATCCTTAGAAATCCGTAGTAAGGAAAACTTTACCGCGGTCATAGGAGAAGATAACTCTATGGCCGCCGTAGAATTGATACCCCTGAATTCAAAAACACCATTTTTGGCCCACTTTATTTTGAAATTTAGGGGCGGCCATGCCGCTCTGCCGCCCCTAAAGTTACGGCCCTGCATTATTTCAAAAGAGAAGGTGATGAAAGTAAAGCTTACAAGTACACGTAGGCCTAGGTGCGTATGAAGGGCTTTTACTATTTTCTTAAGATTTCATCACACCTTTTACAATCAGTCGTTGAAGCTGTCACCGAACTCTGGCCAGTGGCGAATCCAGAGATGGAGTAAGGGTGGTGCAAATTAGATAGCTGGGGCTTTTCTTAAGGTAAAACTTCAGTTTTCATGTGCATCGCAGCGTCCCTTATCATTCAGCTACCCATAATAGTTTGGTAAAATAAATATATATATCCCAGGCTTATTTTTTATTAATAATTATAACAGAATAATATCAATAACTCATGGAAAATATGAAAACCCGTGTTGTATACAAATACATGAGTGGACCGACTGGACGTTAGCCTATATGTGAACGTAGCCATGGCGACTTGACAGTTTAGATTAGATCAGGAGCCCACCGAAAGGGGCTTCAGAAATTAAATCTTTTGTTATGATACTGTTTCATTACCTCTACCTGAAAATTCCCTTGGGGGTATCCAGCAGACTAAAACTAAGCTATTGATTTGAATGGATATGTATTCTGTAGGTGTAAAAGCCTGTCAAATTATGCACAGCATTACAAATGGAATTATCCCTAGATTAGGAAATGTATGTAGGCTATTCCATTGTTGGTAGTGCTCAGGCTACTGTTGCCTTTCAGTCTTTCATTATTTGTTATTATTAATTTACTCCATTTCAGGTGTTCAGTTTAGCAAAATGAATTAAAATATGATTTTCTGAAACATTGGGGTATCTTTTAATCTTTTAGGAAAGGCTGGAGCTGTTGCAACATCTCGTCATGGTAAGGTTGTTGCAAGCCGATTAGACAGGAAAAATAAGGTTTGTAATTCAAGTGTGTGCATTGTAAATAATTTTGAATACTACATGTAGTTGTGGAATACTGTTTTTTTCTATAGATAAAAATTTTAATTTTATGTTCAAAAATACAATAATATTGTGTAGGAAGAGATTTTTTCCAGCTGTTAAAATTAAATGTTCTATTATTTACAGGCAAATCAGTTGCGTAAAACAAAAAGGGAAGAACTACAGGCAAAGAAGCGTGGTATTGGAGGTGAGCGTTCGCCACCACATTACGTGGTAAGTTAGCCACTGTGTAGTGGAACCTAACCGAAATAGAATATATCAAAAATACAATTTAAATGCAAATGCATTTCCTTTGTATCCTAATACATGTATGTTTAGACGTATCATTTGTTGCCAAAAATGCACAGACAAAACATATGTGTAGCCAATTACCCCTGTATTATGTAATAATTTGGTGCGATTGGAATGGGAAAGTGTCCCGCCATAATATATCTCTCTATCACTGTACTTGGTGGAGCTTTGATCACATACATGTATTACGTATGATCATTGCTTGGATATGTTGTTACTTTCCAATAAATGGCGTCTAGGCCCACCCTATATGCATCGTATTTCTAGTTAGTGTTTTGTGCATATAATTTGAAGTTCATGTATGTTGAATCATATGAGCTTGCCAAATGCTTAGGAAACTTACATGTATAAGCTATAGCAATCATTCGTGAAAATTACCAGGTTTTTCTCAATTTCTTTGATTTATACAAGTAGATTTTATTAGTTTTTTTATACTATTATTGATTGCGATATGCAGTCAGTAAGCATACACTACTGGAAAATGAGGGCTGTGTCAATGTTTAGTTTTTTCCAATGGTAGGTTGAGTTTTTACTGCAAATCTCATATAATAATCATGCCATTCGACTTGAATTTGTAATGTGGCTTGCGTGTGTGTGTGCATGCGCGTGTGTGCGCGCGTGTGTGCGCGCGTGTGTGTGTTCTGCCCTCAGCCATGTCCCCCAGTCTACTCCTTCCCAAAGTTCTCTATGTTCTGCCGCCTTCTTCAAACTAACTTATTTCATTCCGTTTCGTATATCATCTATCATCATTCTCTTTCTACATTCCAACCTTCGTTCAAAGACATCATTTACAAAACCCTCATGTCTCAATATATGTCCCACCCATCTCTTCTTCCTTGACCTTCCTTGTGAGGTAACATTTATAACTTAATTATATATTCCCTTCCCCTTTGATAAGATTTCTGTTGCTCTTGCATTCAGGCTGTAATCCCACTCAGCAGTAACAGCTGTACGGAAGATCTCCTCAAACTACTTGGTGAATGTGATGATCAGGCAACTGTGAACACCAGCTCACAGGGTATAATCCATGTCAGGTAACATTGTAATCCACTACACTGCAACTACTAGCTTCAGCACCTGAATAGTTACGTGTATACTTGTGTATTGCTAGTAGATAATTTTTATAGTGGTTCATAGAATACTTGACTTGTTTATGTAAAGAACTTTGTGTGAACAGTTTTGGGTCTTTTCTAGCAGGTACTTGTTTCTGTTTGTAGTTATCCTAAGTTAAAGCAAAGGGTTGCATATATCATACCTGATGTTGGTAATTTGGCTGCTGTGCTAGAAGCTGTCAGAATAAGTGACACTGCTTTGTTTGTTTGGTCATTGCAAGACACTATAGACGATGATGGAGAGCGACTCTACTCATATCTCTTTGCTCAAGGGCTTCCAGCCACTGCTCATGCTGTCATGGTGAGGGAGTTATCATGTTCTCATATTGGTTTTATTTGTTGGCTTTTATTTGCTCAATCAAAATACTCAATTTGCATAAAATATACCATTTCCTGCGTGGACTTGTTTTGCTAAGTCGAATAAGAATTCAGTAATGGTTAGATTTTCCTGCTTTTGGTTTGATTGATTTCTATTTGTTTCAGGGAATTAAGGGATTGCCACAGAAAAAACAGGCAGAGTTTAAAAAATTATTGAATAAAGATGTGGAACAAAGGTGGGAATTATGTTAAACCTTTTATCACCTGCACCAAACGATGCTAATGATCATATGACTGCTTGCCAAAATATTGTATTTCACAACATAACCTTGCAGAGGTGTCACTGTGTACGTGCCATGAGGATGTGTCGTTACAACTTGGTTTACCGCTACAGGTTTACAGATGGCAAAGTGCATGCTTGCGATTCGTACACTGATGCTCAACTACTTGTCAGACAAATTACCCAGCAAAAGATAAAGATAATAAAATCTCGGGAGATCCGACCTCACATATTAGCTGAACACCTGGAGTTTGAGGCTAATGCTGATGACCAGGTTGGTTATAGATTCAAGTGTTTTGTCTCAAGACTAGAAATCATTCATGTATTTATGTTATTAGGTGATGCTTGGAGTTGTGTTCTTGACAGATTGTGGAATTGTAGTTGCTAAAGGGAAGACAACTACAAAAACGAAAATCTCTTTGAGATGTAAATTCTTTGCTTGTAGTTAACTTGCAGAAAGTGTGAAAGTTACAGACAGTTTCTGCTTTAGGGTAGTCGCTTAATGAGCAGGCCATTGATTTTGAGATTGATTAGTAGCTCGATCGCAAGGAGCAGTCGTGGCCTAGTGGTTAGAGCTCTGGACTTAGATGTGGGAAATCCAGGTTCAATCCCTGTAAAGGTCATTGGTGGTGTTAGAAAGGGCATTCAACTTTACAATACTCCAGTGCTACTTTAGTCACTTTGCCATGTGCCATCCCCACCCTAAAAGTAGAAAAAGGGCTTATCTCTTTGAATCACTGTTTTCTTACCTGGGATTAATAGTGGGAAGTAAAACCGGTAAGTTTTTTTAATAGCCATGTCGCATTGCATTGATTATTGGTGTGCATCATGTGCTAATGTCTTTTAGAGTACTGGAACTCTTAAAGTCACAGGCTACTTACGAGGACCCCCTCTTTCAGTTAATCGGCTTGTACATATCCCAGGCTACGGAGACTTTCAGATGAAACGAATACTGGCCCCAACAGATCCAAACCCTTTGGTAAGCAGCAAGTTTATAATGAGCAGACTAATGAGTGGATTCTTGTTTTCAAGGATAAACTCACATATTGTTTTCTTAACCCATTCAAACCCACTTTGTTTGTTTGATTGGTAGATGTCGCTATGTACAAAGGGCTGATGTTGGAGTTTGCTATTGTTTCATGTATTATGTTATATCCCAATGTGTGGTGGAATGGAAGAATCATTTGACCTGTTTTTAATCTCATGGTCCTGTAACGTGATGTATAGCAGATGGACTGATATGCCGCCAACTCGTCGCTATAACTTAGTTAGCTGAAGACTGAAGGTTTTGCTGAATTCCAAGGGCATTTGTTGAACCTTCTATGTCCTTCTACTAGGTGCTTAGACCTGATAAGGTGAGAAAGGTAGGAGATGTAGAAATGACAGAAACCGAGGCTGCTTTGTTATCCGAATCTGACCCCAATAGACAGCTTGACCTTGCCAGTGAAGAAGCAGTAGATCCACTAGAGGGAGAGCAGACATGGCCGACTGAAGAGGAGCTTGCTGAGGCTACTTCACGTACTGGTACGTTTTTATCCAAAACTGATTGTTATTATTCCTTTGTGAGTGGGGGAAATCTTGTTTTGGTATTGTGTTTTTGGTATGACCCAGCTACAGAATAGTAGAAGCTACATGTGCCCTATATGTACTGTATCTTGATATTAAATATATATATTTATTTTTGTTTTTGAGTACATATTGTAAAATTTGGGGAAAATCTCACTGATATATTATGCTGGTGCTTATATCCTAACAGCATTCTATATGGTGTATTAAATATTTCTCTTCAGTACTTGAACAATCCAAGACGGTAGTTAAAGTTCCAAAAGGTACAAGTAAATATCAAGCCGCCTGGATTGTGGACGCTCCTGTCTGCGGAGAGGAAGATGACTCGGATACAGAGGATGAGGAAGATAGCACTATGGTAGGATAGTTAGATGTACATGTAAGCTTTTATAGGAGAAGGCTCAAGTACTTATAGAGTTTATAGAGTTTGTCTATTAAAACATGAGCATGTAGTCAGACTATATTATTATTAGGTTTGCTTTTTTTTATAATAGTATATAGTATAATAAGTATAACAGTATAATAGTAATGTATATGAGTTTTGTCTTTGTAAGTTTTGTTCCTTTACATAGTCGTGCAGTACTATCTATCTTGGTACAGGATGTTCATGTTGTTAATCTGTAAGTGTAAACCATGGTATAATGGTATAATGGTATAAATAGTAGTATAGTAGTGGTTGATGATGTTCTTTGCAGGATGATATGGAACAGATGGAACAAGAGGAATATGATGGATCAGATAGTGAAGAGGAATTTGAAGATATTGAAACTGGTATAATTGTAAAACTTGCTATGTTTGGTGTATTTAGAGTCATCAATCAGTAAAACATGGGAAAGTTGGACCTTGTTTTCTGATCAATCATCAAAATTAAATGCGGTATCAATGCTTCTTCCTTCACCAGGTTCTGTTGCCCCGTCAGTCACATGGGCAGATGACATAAAGTATGATGAGGAGATGGATTTGGATCAGGAAGAGATAGCTTTACGGAAATACAGAGAGGAGCGAGAGAATGAACAGTTTCCAGATGAGGTGGATACGCCAGAGGATGTACCTGCGAGAATCCGCTTTGCTAGGTGAGGTATTATACACTGTAGTAGACATCAGTGTTATCTCATAAATGATACACCATAGCATGCATTGTAATCTAGTTATATTATGACTATTCTGGTTCTTTGTCACTAGATATCGAGGATTGAAGAGCTTCAGAACGTCACCGTGGGATCCTAAAGAGAATCTACCCCTAGACTACTCAAGAATATCTCAGTTTGAGAATTTCTATAGATTTAGGAGAGATGTGTTGAGGGAGGAATTATCTGACGGTATTGTTGTAAGTACATCAGTTTAATGTACTTCTGGCAGTTGTTGTGAATGTATCTGTGTGAACTTCATTTCATCTAGTAATTATGCTGTTTATATTATTATCAGCTGCACAACTTTTGTAGCCTGGTTGGTACATCACAGTAGAGATAAGCAATGTTTCCAGAGAGGTGTTTGGTATGTAAAATACACTAAAAGTATATATTTCAGTGAAAAATCAGTATATTTTTCAGTGAAAAATCATGTTTGCATACACAGCAGGTAGTATTAGCCATATCATTGTATTCTTTACCCACTTATAGATCTGTACGTATATTTTACATGTATCTGTAATTTACATGAGAATTTAGCAGATATGTTGTTTTAGATGTCCACAGTGGTGCAAAGGGAAACCCTCTCACAGTGGTGGGACTTCTTCTAAGTGAACATAGAATGTCTGTGTTACACTTCACAGTGAGGCGACACCACTTATTCACCGAACCTTTGAAATCTAAAGAGAGGCTCATTATTCAGTGCGGCTTTCGAAGGTTTATATGCAATCCAGTATTCTCTGATCACAGTAACTTAGATAAGCACAAGGTGAGTGTTCTATGTAACATGAATTGTTTCTATCCAGTGAGAGCACTAACAAGAGTTGGTTGTGTAAATATGCTATATACTTCTGAGGTGTGACAAATAACGTTGTGTTCTCTTTCAGTATGAGAGGTTTCTCCCACAGAATGGAGTTTGTGTTATGAGTACATATGCACCGATCATGTTTCCGCCAGCATCTGTCATGGTGTTCAAAGAGTCAACTGGAGGTCATGACCTTGTAGCTAGTGGGTCATTATTCTCAGTTGACCCTGATAGGCTAATCGTTAAGAGAATAGTTCTCAGTGGTCACCCTTTCAAGATAAACAAGAAGTCAGCTGTAATACGTTACATGTTTTACAACAGAGGTTAGTTGGCAAGGAGTATTATTGTGCATTATTTCATAAGAAATCCAAAGGGCTTATAGATTTTACTATGTGTTTTGGCTGGAGTTATCTGGGCACTGTAAAGCTATTGATTATAATATGGAGTTGTCCCCTCAGGCTCAGTCCACTAGCTCTTCAGATAAAACGGCAATTGTTGCATAATTGTATAAGTAGTAAGAGAACAGATGCAATTAAAAGTGGATAATGGATGTCAATTACTATTCTGTCTTCCTATAGAGGATATAGAGTGGTTTAAGAAGGTAGAATTGAAGACCAAATGGGGGAGAAGAGGCCACATTAAAGAAGGATTGGGTGAGATTCACAATCTACATCTACTTGGTTTTAATCATCTTTATAAACTGCTATTCTTAATGTCTTATAATAAACAAATCTGGTACCCCAGTTATATGGCTGTTTTTTCTTTTAGGCACGCATGGACACATGAAATGTGTATTTGACAACCAGCTAAAATCTCAGGACACTGCCCTGTTACTATTATACAAAAGAGTATTTCCTAAATGGACTTATACTGGCTATGTGCCAGCTTCTTCAGGCAACCAGTCAGCAGTGGATGAGGAGATGAAGGAAATATTTAGCTGAATGAGAACCCATGTACATGTACTGTTTTATCTTGAATATGAAATGTATTTGAAATATTATATTTATACTAAAGTAGCACATTGTTAGACAAAATCATTACAGTAGTCAATGTCTGTAATATCGATATAAGAAATAGTAATTGGTAAAAAAGATTAATCTAAAACATGACTTGGTTTCTAAAATGCATTTGCCCAGTTTTGTTGGCTTTCACTCCCAACTTCTGCCAGTGTTTAAACTTGGTTCTCTGCATAAATTGCAAGTCTTTAACTCGTTTTTCAACAGCTGCCCCTGAAAAGAGAAAGTGTCAATGAAATGAGTTGCCTGTCTGTAACCCAGCTAAGGACTTACAAATAGGGGTATTGGACAAATATTAATGTTAGAGCAGTTAGAGGACAACCCAAGTGTCCTAGCCCAGCACTATATGTGACGTACCTAGTTGAGGTAACTTACCAGTAGCACCTGTCCAGCCCAAGGCCTTGTAATGTGTCAGTACTTTATTTAGAACGGACTGTCCTTCAGGGTTTGACCGACTTTTCAAATTTTGCTTATAATATTTTGCCAATGCTCTACAACAGATATTGGCAATAACATATTCTGGATCATTTGTTGTTAGCAGAGTATAGAAGTACTACATGTACAATGTAGGATGAGGTATACAACATGACAGCACACATGTGTATATATTATTGTACCTGTGGCCAATCTTGGCACCTGATGGCAATGTCATCTGATACTCGTCATCATTGATATCCAGCACATTAGGTTCCACCTCCTGGTCCATGGCTTCACCATCAGGGTAGCTCTTTCTGGTGAATAATAACAAACATACCACCATGAAGTGCAACTAGAGTACAATATAATGAATATCTAGTTTTTAGAGTACTCTACATTCACCTCTTTCTATCTGAATTTGTAGAGTTATAAGTGCTATTGGCTCATTGTTACAGCTCTCTTAGCAACTTATTCATTTCTTTCGCAGCTCAGGTTTTGTGACAGAAAAGATGACTTCCAAACTGATATTTTGCATTAATAAATATGAAACTAACTGCTGCTACCAATAATTTACTTTCTTGCCTATATTCCCACCATCCTTCATAATATGACATAACTATTTAACCACGTAGAAAAATTGAAATGTAAGAGCTCATTGTTCCATTTGTGTAAAGTTAAAACTGAAACAACTGAAAGTTAGGTACATCAAACACTAGCATGGCAACCTAAACATAGAATTCAAGTAGCTATACTATTACTAATATACCTGTAATCATAGAAGTCAGCATACTCATAAGCTGCATCTCCATCATGCAGCACCATGCAATGTCCCTTGTCAACCATATGCTGCTGTGTAGCTTTGACAGAATGAAATATTTTACTTCTGTCATTGCACCATAGACACATCTTCCCTGATCCTATTTTCTCACCTAAATGTCATACACTTGCACAGGTAAGTATAAACCCACAGAATGAACGACATGTCAAACATACTGTATTCTAAACCAATAATGATGCACAGTGTACACATACATTTCATTGTGGAGTTGTCAATCTAATGTAGAATAAACACAGAGCTCACAACTCCCTATCATCCACTGAAATCCCACTTTGTATAACATCAGGTTCCACATTCGATTTGTGGATGCTGTATTTACAGTGAGCAGATCACATCTTATTGTGGAATATATACAGAGTTCACAACTTCCTGTTATCCATCCACATTCTCTTCATACAGCACTGGGTTTCAGATACTGAGTACTGCGTAATACTACTTACCTAAGTAGTTGATGAGACCTTCCAAGTCGACCAGATATTCTGCATCAGGAATGAAGAAGCTGTGGTCTGATGTCATGTGCTTAACATTTGACTCCAGGGATCTACTGATTTTACCACAGAATAGACACTCTTCGATACCCAGTACATCGTCATCCCATTCTTCCATCTCCTCATCCGACCCTTCTACGTTACACACAGACTTGTCATATATCACACACAGACTGGTCAAACATTTAAATAGGGACTGATCAATAGTTATACATTGTTAGGCAGATTCGATGCTTCTGAATCGGTCAGAGTCCAAAACGTTGTATTTACAGAAGTTTGGGAGCAATTCACTAGCCAATGATTGGCTGGCAGACATTAACATGAATTGAAGTTAATAGAAGCTGAAACATGATTCACTGACCGACACAATTCTATTACACAGATACATCCAGCTGCTATCAAGTTCTCACCAAGGAACCACGTAAAAAGTTGCTATATTATCACCTGTTTCCATTGGAGGATTGCTAGTGGTGTGTTTTTCTATCACAGTCTTTGCTGGTTTAGACGATTGGTCCATAGTCTCCCCTCGGCTAGACGTGTCCTTGACCTTTGCAACTCTAGATTTGTGTTTAGACGAGTTGATATGATTCTCGTAAGCTGCTTCACTAGACAACTTCTTACCACAAGGCTCACAGTAGAATGATGTGCACTTTGTCTCATCAGTGGCGGCCTAAAGTAAACATTATATTGCATGTTGTCACCTAATATGATATATGTTCTACATGTACATGTACACTACAGAGAACAACATAAGCAAGGTATCACAATCATATTCCAAGTCTTGCGGGAGCCGATTTTGAAGTTGGGATGAGTGTAATTCCTTACACACCAGAAAATATATATACAACATGGACAAGGAACCAATTTCATACAAGTAGGATAATATTTACATCTAACTTAGGATAGAAAATACACATAAATGATACACTTTTTGTTCACATTTAATGGACTTCCTAAGCCAACGTTTGCAGCAACAAAGGAAACAAAACAGCATCTACATTGTACACTGAGCTTCATAATATGCAGATACACAAATGACTCACCTCTATACAGCCAGATAAATGTTACGGAGTGTGCATGAGTGTGCATCAAGTGGTTATGCAGTATAATATATTTGTTATAAGTAAGAATTAGACTCAAATAGTGACTTACTTGGGCGCGTTGGGCTAATACCCTTTGGTTAAAACCTTCAGCAGTAACATGGGGGAGATCAGCTACTTTTCTCTTCAGATTATATCTGTGCCAGTCAGTCTTGTAATGTGACCTCTGTAGGTCAGCATCAGCAAAAGCTACTCGACATGTGATACAAGTGAATGCAGCAGACATGATCTCTAAAACAACATATTATTTTGCTTTATTCAATGTCATTCTTCATGTATGACCACAAATAATATATCATCATACCATTCAGTTGCTTATACAATGTAAATGCTCTAAAGATGTACGCCTTATGACTTGGGGCTTAGATATGCATTTTATAGTCTTAGAGAACCATTATTTATTACATACATAATATAGTTTAAAATTATACAATATATTATATGCTACACTATCTATATCTACATCATACAATATAGGCCTACATATGTTCAACCAAATGATAAAGCGCATAATTATAAAACTATTCTGATAAACATTCTATGAAATGGTTTTACTTCTAATACCCCAATAACGGTGTTCTCGATTAAAGTAAGTAGCTTATTCACACAAAACAAACAGAAGCTCCACATCAAAAAGAATATTATATCAAATTTAAGAGAAGTTTGAGTTCACAAATGTTGTAAAAAAGTCAATTAGGTTAGTCCACTTATTTTGTTCTACAAGAGAGTGAATGTTTTCAGCCAGCTGCAAAAATGCCTTATGACATTTTTGTATAACACAGCTGTGTTCACTGCTGCACATCTTGTTCATGAGAACAACACTTATCGAATACATTGTGTCTAATATCTGGATCAACATTGATCTCATACTAAAGAAAGTGATCAGATTTTTTCTCTGTCTCGACCTTAGAGTCTTATTCTCAAGCATAGTCTGTCGTGTTGTACTGAAATTCAATATAATTGACACAGTTTGTAGAGCATTGGAACAAATGGATTGCAGCCATTTACACCACTCGGCAACCAATGCAAATGATGAAGATGAAGAGAGTGTTCTGGAACAGTGCAGTGGCTGGAGTTCAGAGAATACAAGTTGAGCCACGGAAAATGGAACTGACAAATTTTTCTCGTATTTGAAATATGATAGCAGGTTTGAACAAGCTCCACTTAGGGATTCGTCGCTAATGACCTCAACATCAAAGTGGCCAGGGGGTTCTATTCCTCTTATGAGCATTAGGTCCGATTTAAACTGGCTTAGAGTTTGGTGAAGTACTGAGAGTGGGTGGTATTTCGGTGAGTAGTGGTGCAGCAGATGACTGTAGCAGTCATTAGTTGACCCATCAAATATGGTATACAATATGGTGGCAGAGAGGGTGTTAAAAGTATAACACCATATATTTTTAGTGATATCAAGATAAGAGACCTCCATGTGACTCAACCTATCTCTTAGACGGAGTCCGTGCTGATGGTATAGCAAATCATACAGGGCAGATCTAAGACGACCTGGTAACAGATCGTGAAGTACATTGCGTGATCCATCAGTCAAAAACTCATTAAATATATGGTCTAGTGTAGTGAAAAATTCATTGTTGACGGCTGTCATCATACGTGCTGGACAACTATTGTAAATGCAGAATGCAACTCTCATCAATTGCTCAAAGCTAGTTAACAGCATGATTGTTGCATGACCATATTTCCCTTCTGCGGCAAACTCTACCGCTTGTTGAATCTCAGTAGATTTACATGTGATCTTTGCAATCGATTGTGAAAGTTCAGTAGTCAGAGCGATGTTTTCTATAATCAGAGGTTGATCTGCCAATTGCGATGCAGGGCTATCCAGTTTAACAAAATTACGATGTCGTGTCGTTATGCCCTTTTCAAATATAATAGTGCCAATAAATATGCATGTAAAGAAAATGATTAGAGAATACTGTGCGATGTCTTCATTCACAGAGCCGAAGCCATGCCAGAACAGATTTCTAATATTCAAAGATGTAGGAGGCCCAACCAAAATATCAAGTAATATCATGGCATCATCTCCAAGTAGTCTTGAAAGCGTTTCACTAGATAACAAATCTTTTAGGACAGTAGGTGAAGATCCCTGATCCGTCCAGTGAAGATCTTGAAGACTTCGCTCCAGAATGCTGGTCATACACAAACCAGCACAATACTGTATCCCAACATCAGCACTTTGGGCACTGGATAAATTATAGACCAATTCCTCAATTGGAACACACAGCCATTGAAGTTTACTGCTGTTGTTCTCCACATAATCTCTAGGGCAGGCATTTAGCAAACCACATTTTATATTTTTGAGTAAAGGAGCAATCTTTGCCAAGACTTGCATATAATAGTTAGGATCCGTCTTTGTGAAGTCATGTAGATAGTTAGAAATGCAATGTAACAGAGAGTCGGAAGCTGTGTTGAGCTGAAAATCGACGTTGATAGATTCACCACATTGTAATACATTCAAGAGATTCTTGACCGATTCTGATAACGAGCTAAAATCAGTGCGTTGAAGTTCTGTCTGTATTTGAGTTTTGAACGGGCAACTATATGTATCACTATTATCAAAATTGGAAGTGTTCATTGCCGTTCTACCTCCTCCGTTTAAACAAGATTCTCCAAGTAGAAACTCTAAAATGACATCCAAGGCTATATTGAGCAACTAAAAGAGTCGATTTAAGCAATTGGAAAGCCACAGCTCGCTCAACGCTAGGTTTCCATGTTATTAGATCAACCACTATTGAACATGTTGTACAAATACTGTGATTATTTTACATGACTAGACCACAGGTTACCTTTTTAGTATCTTGATTTGACGCAAAATTTAGATCCTGTGATATCACTCAACCTGAACTATAAACTAGGTTCGTGTGTAATACTTCCATACATGTAGATTGAAATATATTAAATTTAAAAAAGTTGTAAAAGAGTGAAAACAAGAGTCAGCTTATTAGTTCAGCTGTAATAGAAAAAATAATAACATACTACCCATAGCAAATTGCCTTGCTGTGGTCATTTGTTGTACCACTTTACATTAGTGAATACTCGTAGATATTAGTGTGGTTGGACACTATACAAATTAAAACAATTAATAATACAATGGAACTTGCTTAATTCAACCTCGGATAATTCAAAAGCTTGGTTAGTTCAAACTATTAGCCTTGGACCCTGCTGAGCACTATATAATGACTGCAATTAAGTGAAGATATCTTACAATTCAAACTCGGGCCTAATTTAAACCAATTATGGCGGTCCCTTGGAGTTTGAATTAAGCAAGTTTCACTGTAGTTATTATTATTACTCATCAATTTTAAAGGTTGCGGATTTGGGACGAGAGCAGAACGAACTGGATAAGTGTGAGTAATTTAAGTCTGACAAGTGAGCGTGATAGCCTATAACTAATTACTAGGAATTTCCAAGACTGCAACTAGGATCCATAGCCCCACCACGCAATACGCGCCACTCCTACTACCCTGTGTTTTGGCATCAGTCCTTGGACCTATGCCTTTTACAGCCTAATATTGGAGCATTGTCTACAGGAGGCTGGTGTGGAAGTCCACCTCGCCTGTCTCTTCTGATGCCAGAGACTACTCTCCTCCACCAGCTAGATGAAGTATGAGGTGGAGGTCGCCCTTCCTCCAACCAAGTGTCAGGCTGGGAAATAAGAACAAGTGGCTAATACCTGACTGGTGAGCTTTGTTTTCTGGTGCTATGGTCCTATATAGTACAGCTGTGCCCTCGCTACCCAGTCGGACACAATAATTAGTATGGCGGTGTGATATAGTCTGGTGTTCCTGCTTTGGATAAACAGATTTTGAAACTCCATCAATTTGAATTCGCCCAGCTTAGGACTACGTGAAAACTTGACCGGTGCAACTTCTTGGGAGAGTCCGAGTCTTATCATTACTTTGGTAAAGCATAATCTAATGATTAGACTATTTATTTATGCTCTACCAAACAAAAAGAACATTGATTTTGTTTAATGGGCCTGATCTGCTGTTCAGGTTGCTCAAGGACCATCATGATACGAGCGTTCATCAGAGCAGGTGAGACAACAAAAAAAGACATAAATATAAATTAAATTATATTATACATTCATTTACATTCGACATTGATATTTTGATACACAACACATAGAAGACATGAAAAGAGAGACGAGTAGCACCGAGCTTGCAACATCACATGTAAGAAACAAACATTAGATTATTATAATTATAAACAATAATAATAATTTCATTTATCTATAATTCTATTCAATTTATTTATTCAAAGTGAGTGCTGACTTTTTTGCAAATAGATAATATCATTATTATTATTATTATTAATCATATGGTTACAATTCCAATTGTTCATAATTTTGATTATTATAATTACCAAAATTATGATTACTGATCAGGTTCAGCAAAATTTCGGGTTTGCACCCCAATCTCAATGCTAATGATAGTGACAGCAAAGGGGTATATACCCCTTTGAGTGAAAGCAAAGATAGTGGTAGAGTGTCGCCTACTCGAATTTTAATTTTATGATGAAAATATAGCTTGGCGTAGAAGCTTGTTCTGAAGGTATAAACGTTACACAACTTTGGCTGTATAATGATTACCTGCAGCGGCTTATTTTCATGAAGGCGTGGTGCAATTTTTACTGGATAGATCTAATAGCTATACGTTTTCGCATTACATTTGCCACTAAGTTCCTCAAGGCAAGATACAAAGAAGGAGCACTCTTTTGATCCACCAACAATAGTGTGTGAGTTTTTCTGCTAAACAGGACTATGGTGTATGTAATTTATATTGAGGCGGTCTTGCGCTAACTAATATAGAGTTATCCTTCCATTAATGAATATCTGCGAAAACTTTATGCAACTATATCACGACGATCTTGTGAGCAGAGTGTGCACGCCAAATGTTTCTCTATAAACTTTTTAGAAGCTTGATGTGTAGAGAAGTAAAATCCAAGCCAAAATAAACACTAGCCTATTTCTGATACAAGCGGTAGTTCGAAAAGAAAACTTTTATGAGCAGTTGTTAGTTGTCACAATAGATTTGAGTACATACTATGTACTATATAGCTCTATGGTTGTTACAAACTAGTATGAATAATGGTATTATTATAGATAATTATCACAGTTTCATGAAACACGAGAGATTTTAAAATAGTGCCCTAAGCAGAATCTTAGCAGACTGAAATAATAGAAGTGATACTGATTTATTGGTGAGGCTTACTCACTCCACTGTGCTGTCATTTTCATTACACCATTATCATTTATTTTATTTTATTCAGGGTTTGCTAATAACAAACATGACTTTAGATACCACACTCATCCTGACTCTGAGATAGAAATGATTTTCTTTTTCTTTGTAAGTATATTTTGGAAACTCAAACTGCCATGGCCAATTTTTAGTTGTGGTTTTTCAAGTCACAAGCTAATTTTTTATATTCAATGTTGATTAATTGAAACTTTCAGTTACGTTTGGTGAAATCTTTACGTGTCACAAGAAATTATCAAATTATCTAGATCAACTATGAGTCAAGTTACAATTGTTTTCTTGTTTAGCTCAATTTTTTTATTGAGAGTTGAATTGTAACATAAACATGACTTTTTCGTCTAGATAACTTCAACTTGATGAAACTTGAGTTTGTGGGGACTTTTGACTTAAAAAAAAATTTACTTGTGACTTGAAGAGTCATAATTAGGAATTGACCATGGCAACTTGAGTTTCTAAAAGAAGGCTTACAAACATCTCTGCCTAGATTACTATACATACAAGCATGCCATAACTTTTTATGTTTTCCCTGGATGTCTTTTTATAAAAATATTAAGAATACTTGATTAACAAGGGTAAAATATTAATTTAAAATTGATGCACACTTTAAAAGTGTCTATTTATGTTATGTAATAACTCATAATTTTAAATTCCATTGAAGATTCACTGATTGGATTGTCTCAACTCTTCAACTCCTCTGCTAGTAGAGCATCAGCATGTCCACATACTTGTCTTCTTCATTTGGGACAGGGTTTACGAAAACTGGAATACACGAGGACTCTTCTGCTGGTATGCATAGATACAACTATGTTAAATATACAAGTTTAATGGCTCCTTCCGTTGGATTGTTAGGTTTGTCAAATACAAACAAGTTTCAAAATTGCTGGTGATGGCAAATGATTTCGGCATCAGACTATAAAGCTAATGCTCCATTGGGTGATATTGGTAGGGCTATAGCTAATTTTTTATTCAGAAATTGGTAGAATCTAATGCTTCCACCTTAGTCTAACCATACATTGTAGAGGTATTGTTTTTTTCGGTTACAGACGTCGCCAATTTAGATCTGAAGCGCCTTAAGGAGGAAAATTTGAGGCTCAGAGAGGATCTTGCGCAATGTCAGGTACGGTAAATTGCTAAGTTGATAAGAAGTCTTCTAAGATTTTCTATGTAACTCTAGTACTATACACATATTTGTAACATCATGCACATGACCTGTATTGATTCTTTTTCAAGGTGGACAAAGAGTTTGTATGGTCTTTATGGAAAAAACTGCAAGTAGCATCTCCAGATGTGACCGAAGCTGTAGCGTTAGTGGTAGAAAGGTAATATATCGTGTATTCATGTTCCTTATGTTATGCAATGGTTCTATAGAAGATCAATGTATTGTGGAGATGTATCATACTATAGCACTATGGTAATGCAAGTCATATGAGCCTGTAGTTGAATTTTGTTTCTATAGCATAATGCCCGCTGTTGACATACTCTGCCCCAGCATATTCTGATGAGTGCCGCAGCTCACCCAGATAGCAGGTGTTTTTGTTACCTAATTATAAGTAGTTGATTCTACATATTGTTTGTATATTGGGTCAGTGAGCTAAGACCCTGACTCCTCTTTCTGTTTAGGGAAAAGCAAAAGGCTGAAGATAAGGATAGGAAAGTTTTGGATATTCTCACTTTAAAGGATGAGAGAATACAGCGTTTGCAAACGGTCATTGAAGAGCAATCACAGGAAATGGCTTTCCTAAATAAAAAGTATGTGATACCCACCCGAATACTTGTTTCAAGCAGTTTGTGGAATTTACATTGTATGCTAGTTCACTAGTATGAGCATAGCTTTCTTTCAGTATGCTAGTATGTAGTTATATCAACTTTGTAGGAAGTTGGAGTTACATGATGAAGTTGCACACTATCAAACTGACAAAGCCAAGTTGGTTGCAGAGTTGTCAGATATGACTCAGCGAATAGAGTTGGAGAAAGTGAACTACCATCAGAGTAATAATGATTTGATGGCCACTATAGGTAGGTCACTTATTATAATGCCATATTGTCTTATAACCCTTTTCTTTGTGTGGGTTGAGCTTGTGTGATCTTCGTTTGTAGTCTAAAGTTTACCTGTACTTTGATTGGACAAATACTTCTTACTAATCGTTGTGTAACCACCCGTGCAATTGTAATTGAATATATGGAAATTTGGTCAAATTGAACTTCCTACTAGAGGATATGATCAAATCTGTCAATTATTGTAATATGTGTGTATCGCATGTTAGTTGCTTTTATTTACAATTTTTCAGATGAGTTAACAGGCACCTGTCAGACATTACAAGATTCATTGAGTAAATCTAGTTTGGAGGTAGATAGGCTCAACAAGTGCTTGTTGAATGCTGAGGATGAGGGTAGAGCATTGAAAGACCAGAACAGAGCTCTGCAAGGCCGAATAGACAATGTTCATGATAAGGTAGAGTTGTCTTACTCTGTGTCCTGCTAGATGTTATTCTTCAATATTTTCCAGTAAACTTTCTGTGACGAAATATTGGTTCTTATGCATACAGATGTTACTGTTAATAGGAGGGAAAGCTGACAAATCTAGCTAAGAGATTTGAATCTCAGCTGAAGAAGATTACTGCAGAACTGAAAAATAAAAGTAAAGAGTTAGATGCTACTAGGTATGTGTTAATAGTCATAATCTATTTCATTCTCATAGGCTTATAGTACAAAAGATCTTGTGGAATTCTTCCCCAGCTACATAAGGGTACTGTTCACAGGACCCTCTGTTCAATATTTATTTGCGATGCAATGATTTGGATGATATTTTGCTTCAGCTATTATTTCACTTGACTTTTAAAGTGTTACATTGCTTTAAGTGATACCGTATGCATGCAGGAAGGAGCTGGCGGACTTGTGGACCACCCATAGCCAGTGTGAATATAATGCCCAGCAGAGAGAAGACATTATCAAACAGCTTGAAGACCTGCAGAAGAATACAGAGAAAATGTTACATGATTGTGAAGGTGCCCATATCAAACGTACTGACAGTCAATACCAGGTGAGGGATAGCACACCCATATCAAACATACTGACAGTCAATACCAGGTGAGGGATTGCACATGTTTATGCACAACGTTCACATTGGTTTATAGTTCATAATCACTATGTTGTATGATATTGGTTTGGAAATTCTTACGTACCCCTGGAAAATAAACTGCAATTCTTTGTATGTAATAGTGTGCACATATCATAAGGTCTAGCAAAATTACGAACAATGCATGCTTTACATTGATTTGAATGGGTAAGGAAGGCTATTCATTTATTTCTTAGATGAACGTCAAGTTGCAAGATGAAATGGCTTATCTCCGTCAAAAAGAATTAGACCAAAATGAAAGGATACAATCACTTGAGAGGGTAAATAATACAGTTTGAATTTGCTGTATGCACAGCAGAGCATTGATTATCTGTACTAAAAGACATCTTAGGAATGATCAAATTTTCTAGATGGGTAAACAACAACTAAACAACACTTTGCATGGGAGAGTTTGAGCAGGTTATGACTTGCAACTGCATTGGTTACAATATAATTATTATTATACATACATGTATGTAAATACTGTAATAACAAAGTTATGAGTACTTGCGAAGAATCAAACAGGAGATTCAACTCAAGAGGTAACTCTCGGTTGAGAAGCCAAGAGTTACCTCTTGAGCTTCTAGAATCTACATATAAATAATTGTAGTCCTGCTGTACATGTGTACATTATTGCTGTTGGATGATTTGATGGTAAAACATCTGATAATCTTTTATTTTGTAACTCCATTGTAGACTGTGGCACTATTGGAGGATGAAAAGGGAGCCTATGCAATGGGTCAAGGTCATGGAGAGCAGGAAATAGATACTGATGACATTGTGGAAGAAAAATGGAAAACTCGACTTTTCAATGTTGAGAGGGAGAATGAGAAACTTCGTGAAAAGATACATGATAAAAACAGGTAAATTTTATATCATGAATCATTGCGTAGTACTGAGTACTTTGAGACACGCCATACTTTGTATTGATGTGTAAACTGTGTAGTAGTCATTACATGCTTGTAATAATATTTAGAGGTCATTGCAGGGTGATAGACCGACTCAGTAAGAGAACAGAGTATGATTACCTGGCCTTAGACAATGAAGATCCACAGGCTAAGGGAAGGAGCAGGCATGTCAGATCTAAGTCAGAATCTGGTATTTCCGCCCGGGATCAAGATTTGATGAAGAGATGCCAAGTTGCTGAGGCTAAGCTAGAGCAGACAGAAGTCAGGCTACGTCTCAAGGTTAGTGAATGGTATCATGCTGTCCTAAAGCTTTTCTAAAAAACGACGTGGTTTTATAATGACTTTCATGTGAATATATTTTATTCTATATTGGTACTCCAGTTTATAAATATGAAAGTTTGTATCTTATGATTTTATTCCCTATTACTAGTTAGATACAGTTATTACTTTTTTCAGTGTAGTATTATAAATATGTACAATGTAATATATGGTATTATGAAATGGACATGATAGTGTATATGCTATGATAGTTTGCATGCTACGTTAGTGTATATGCTATGTATATACATATGCAGGAATCACAGTTAGACGCACTTAAGCAAGCTCATCAGAGAAGGTTAACTCGTCTGAAGAATCTTCTGACCAGTTATAAGTTGGTGAGAGATCAGTTAAAGGTAGCTGAAGATGAACTTGGCAGGTAAACAACTCCTATGATATACTGTAACCCAACAACATGCTGTAAGACTTGGAGTTGTGAATGGTTGTGGTGGCACTCTATGTGTTTCCTTACCTTACCTTGCAGGCCCCCCAAGAAGAAGAAGCCCAAGTTTAAAAGAGCCAGTAAGAAAGATTTACAGCAAGAAGATAGTGACTCTGCATGGAATGAACTTCGGTTTGTTAAGAATGAGAATAAGAATCTGCACATTATTAAGTAAGTTCCCAAATTTATTCTAATGCATGAGAACCTATTTTATGTGTGATCACCAATACAGGGAAATCTCTCTTGGATCCTGGCAAAGTCTCTTCTGTAACAGAGATGCCTGGAGACAAGTAATACGAAGAAGAAATGTGTCTTCATAGTTAACCTTGACCCCTACACATGACTATATAGCTTATCTTTCCTGTACAATGTATACTGGTAGTATAAGAACTATTATATTGTACTGTGATTGGTAATGGTGTTGTAGTTAACCTTGTGTCATACTTTATCACTGACATGGACATATCTGTGAATTCACACAATTCATAGTGACACTTGAAGGATGAGATCATTAAAATACCATTATAATATGTGAAGTGATTGCATAATATAATATACAGTGTATTCCATCTGGGATTATGATTATGAAATTGTAGCCAATATCTGTATTACATATACATAATAATATGTCCGTGCTACAGTATAGTATTTCCCCATGTTACTAGCCATGTATGCCTAAATGTTATCTGTTGAAGGATGAATATTGAAGAGCAGATTGATGACATGGCAGTGAGAGCTAGTGAAGATGCTGCTAATATACACACACTTCAGATTCAAGTGGACACTCTAGAGCAAGGTTCTATTTTATCTCCCTCTATGTCTATGCTGCCCATGTAATCTCTTTTTCATATGTATAACCGAAATATCATCTGAGCCGTATAATAGAAAGGCAAGGAAGGATAATTCCATTATCTATTGATAATACAAGAGTAGTGTGGCTTGTTCATATAGCAGCCAGTAGCAGTGCTAACATCTTATTGTATGCTAATGTTTGCATAGAGTTGAAGTTTGTAAGAAGGCAAGGCAAGAATATCACAAGTACTCCAAGGAAACAGGATGAAGAGAACATTGCACAGCTGCAAGCTAAGGTAACGTCTCGGTATTATTGTGTCACATAGCACAATACCTCCAGGTATCCGTTCCTGGTTGTATTATTCAATTGACTGTTACATGGTTTGTTGTGTTATATTTTAGTCCATCAGCCAACCATCAAAAAGTGGCTTAGTTTTTGAAGTTCGCTCCTGACCTCTTAAATCTACACAAATCTTTGGCTCCAAAGTAAACAAGACCTGAATTTTAGTGAATAGATGCTTTTCCAGACAGTCGTCTTCTCTTGAGAGGAAATAGGTTCTATATAATCACAACGTAGAGGGTTACATTATTAGGATTCTTGGTGTACATTGCTATGCTTAATTGATACCACCTATTATCAGCTTATACAAAAATGTATATTACTGTCTCAATGAAGAGGTTTGCGGGTTGGGGGAGTGAATTAATAAATTTACATGTGTAATGTAAACATTTCTCTTATTTACTGTAATTCACTTTATTAGCTGCACTCCTGTCAGTCAGTAATACACTCGCAGCAGACAAGGATAGATGAGCTAAACCGAGACAGCAATGTGCTGGTGGAAGAGAAGCGAACCCTTAAATTTGAGATCAACTCTCTGAAGAAATTCTTGTTTGAGAAGAAAAGTGAGATGGCTGATTTGTTTGCCGAGAACAACAGGTAGATTTTCGTTAGTATAATAGTTGATGAGCGGATGATAGCATGATGCTACTATGAGAGGTGTAACACACATACACATGTGAATATTACATATACATATAAGTTTTTGTGCCATGCGGTTATTACGTGAATTAAAATAAAGTAATGCCAGCATGAAGACATGGTGATTGGTGTGTTAACATTTTGTACAGTGGTAAAGGCTAATTGACATCATTCAATAGTTCACAAAATAGTCTCAAAATCTACGAATGTATGTGCTCAATGCTTGTAGCAGTAATACAATTCTGTTGTTAGGTTGAAGAGGGCCGTTAGGACCAATCGTATCAGGGCTAACAAAGTGAGGTATGTGACTCCGGTTGGTCAGAGATATCGGGAGGTTCTCCGGAACTCTGTAGAGAATATGAATGCTGTGATGGGTGAGGGAAGACCTCGATCTGCTAGCTCTTCACCTGGGCTCCCAGCACCCATAAGTAACTCGAGAGGGTGGGCAAGTGAACCTGAGGATGACTTCCGCAGTGAGACAATGAGTGAATTAGGGTCTGTAGGCCTCCCTGAACCAGCTAACTCAGGTAAGGTTAATATTCAAAGGATTCCTTGTACAATCTAGTTCAAAATAGGTTTCTTGCATGGGTGACAGCCAAACATTGGGAGTTGTGTTACCTTTTATGAGGAAATCATAAGTGTAAAACACAGCTATGTTGTGGAGAGTGAGATGGATTCACTTTTCAAACACTTACCTGTTCTACTGCAATACTGGAAAACTCCACTCATAATTACTACATGTACATATATCTTGAATTAATGTAGTGACAGTCATGTATAATTGTGCTGGTTCCTATTTAGAGCTGCACTAGTTACTAAACTACATGTACATGAATGTCAACTGAAGAGTAGGCCGATATATTGTCTTTCAATAGCTGTTAGTCTGGGAGAACTGATTGCACGCAAAGCTTCAAAGATGAACATAGCTGATCATGGTTGTCAGACTAGTCCCAGGTTACTACAGTCACTAAGGCAATGTCTGAAGGAGAGGGCGGATCACATTATTGGAGCAGGAGCTGTACAAGATGGAAGCAGAGAGCGAGAGGAGAGAAGGGAACGAGATGACAGCAGAGAACGAGATGACAGCAGAGAACGAGATGGCAGCAGAGAACGGGGTGACACCAGAGAACGAGATGACAGCAGAGAACGGGGTGACAGTAGAGAGCGCGGCAGGAATAAGGAGAGAAGAGCACCTACCCAATGTATGTTACTGAGATTGACTGGTTATCATTACTGCATTTCACATTAATAGCACAGCTGTATTTCACTAAATGCCCAAAGATTTATGCTAGAATGATTCTGAGCTTATTATATTAATATTTAGCTAGAGATGCAAGTACAACTAAAGCCTCGGTGAAATATCAGCCAATGAGAAGACGCCGTGCTAGACCTAACGCGTTCACTCAGGTGTCAAGCCTCAAGCAGAGGTTGGTTAGTTTACAGATGCAAGTAAAGAGTCTGACTGAGACAAGAGACCAGACTAAGGTCAAAGCTGAAGAACTGGTGGCTACTTGTGAACAGTTACAGAATGAAGTGAACAGTTCAAACACCCGTATCATCAGTCAGAGAGTCACCATACAGGTAGGACTGATTACTGGGCAGGTTGCATGACAATCTATTACATATCCAAACTAATTATATATGGCATGTATCCTACTACATATACCAGTTTACTGTATTTACGATATATTACAGTACATGTGTTCCCTATGCTCAAAGGTGCACTCGTATTGCTAGTGGATGGGATTTTGGGGTGGATAAGAACAAGAACAAGGACCGTATGTTTTAGAAGACTATGACATACATAGCTATGACATACATTGATCTTTCTTTTAGAAATTGGAATCTGATCTTAGCACTGCGTCTGCTAAAATATCTGAGCTAGAAGATTCTGTAGAGCAAAGTGTGCCAAGACAACAGGCAGAGCAGGAGAGGAGACAACTGGAGCAAAAAGTCAAGGTACTACATGCAAAATGTATTGCGTGCAAAATTTTATTATGTGCATGTACATGTAAAAGTACGTACATCACTGTGCATGGGGAGGTTGTACGTAGGTAGACTACATTCGCTAGTGAGAAGAAAGCTGATGGTGTTGGTCCCAAAAGGTATTTAAACTATTGGAAACTGTTGTAGGTACTACATGACTGTATATAATTAACTATTGTTAATGTTTTAGGCAGCTACACAAGAGCTTGGCAAGAGGAATATAGAGTTTAAGCAAGTCAAATCAGAACTTGAAAAGTCAAAAGAATCAAACACTGACTTGAATGACAGGTGGTCTTTTTTGTCTTTTATTTACCCTTTGCATTTGTTAGTCCATAAGGATAGTTTACATTCCCTATAAATAAGTATGGGGGGTGAGGGGCTAGTTTACACTTTTTACCCCGGCATATAATAGGCGTATTTGGAAACTGTACTGGTTCATATAAGACTGCTTCAAATATCTGAACACAACTTGAGCGTTCAGGCGTGACTAATGCTTGATTTGAAGGGGCTTCCCCTTGTTTACGATAAATATTATTACCAGGCAGCCTAACCTAGCGTTATAGCTAGCGCTATGTTATTGAATAAAATATATTGTTATTGCCACAGATTGCCATTTATAAGCTTGCACGGTGCAATATCCGAATATGCCAAATATGTAAAGATGATTTATTGCACTTTGCTTTTATGTGAATGGTTTTATGTAACTGAGTAACAAGGGTGTCTAGCCTTTACTTGACGGAACTCTATGTATTTATGTATAACCGCGTGTATAGGGTTGGGCGGTTGGAGAGGGACGTTGTACAGAAGAGAACACTACTTGAAGACCTGAGGCTGAAGCTGAGGCTGGCTAAGGAGACTGCTAGAGCTGACCTACAAATGCTGGAGAGTAAATCTGAGGAGGTTTCTAGAATCAAGTCTATATCGGAGCAGACAAAGACTACTGTAAGTTATGAGCTACTTACTGTATGACATACTATTGTAATATAATATAGTGCTGTATACTGGATAACGTGGAATTATCTCCCCATAGATGGACTCAATGAAGAGCAGCATTAAAGCTCTTACTAAAGACAAGAAGGAACACGAGAATAAATACAAACAAGCTCAGCAAGAGATCAGTAAAAAAGAGAAACAGCTTGCAGACTGCCAGGGTAAGTTAATGTGTGGTGCACTGCAGAGCAGTCATTAGTGTAGTGTGTAGTGTGGTGTTTAGTGTAGTGTAGTGTGGTGTGTAGTGTAGTGTGTAGTGTGTAGTGTGTAGTGTAGTGTAGTGTGTAGTGTGTAGTGTAGTGTAGTGTGTAGTGTGTAGTGTTGTGTGTAGTGTAGTGTAGCATAGTGTAGTGTGGTCCAGCACAGAGCAGTGTTGTGACTTGTGTAGTGTTGTCATGTATTTTAGTAGAATATTTTCTGGTATGTATTTTATGATTTATCCATTGTTATTGGGATATACAATGCATTGTATGTACATGTATATTAGTATATTATATTACTACAACTGTTTATTAGTCATGCATACATTGTCTTAGAACACCAAATGCACACGCAGATGCTCTTTAGATTGTGTGTTGTAGCTAAAGTGGTGTCTCTACAGAAAGAGATGGACAGCCTGCAGGAGACTGCGAGGCAGCAACTGGTAGACCTAGCAGCACAGGGAGAGAATGCTGTCGGGGTGGCACAAGCGCAGCTGATGAAGGCACATCAGCTGATAGAGCAATTTCAGCTCATGATAAAGGTTTGGTTGCCTTTCAAAGAGATTAGGAGTTGTTGACAGTTAGTTGAGTCAAACTTTTATACTCTCCTAATTTGTTTTATTTCTCTATGTAGGAAATAGAGAAATGAGGCAAATTGGGAGAGGACAACTTCTTATGATTAAGTAGCTTAAGATTGCCCATGCTCTCATATGACATCCACCAAACTCGGTAATGTGTTCTTTAGCCTTTACTATATTTTTATATGGCTTTACCAGTTCTGGATATCATTGAAATCCATGTCATAATCTACAGGCATTGTCAGATGGGTTGTTGGCCAGACAGAAAGAATACAGACAACTGCGACAGCGGCAGGTACGAGAGGAGAGGCAGCGTACCAGAAGAGCCAACAGCAAAAAGGTGGAGAGCGAAGCTCTGAACCAGGCCAAGAGAAGAGCTCAAGAGATACTCAACCTATCAGCTGGTGACATCGATAACCTTTTAAACTCAGATAGTGAGAGTGAAGACGCTGAGGAGGAGGTGAGGCCACGCCTATTCTATGGGTTGTTGATAGGAACTCATGCTATTTCTTCTTTAATAATTTATTTTTTAGCATGTTTCATTGACATTGACAGATGTTATTCCATGGGTGCTCATTATTAGCTATTGGTTATAATTCGAAGTTGTCCTCTCCTAGAATAATGTGGGAACAGGCAACTTCGACTTTGTAGCTTGTGATTGATGGACAACACATACACTCAATTCAACTTTTGTGTTGCAGTCATTCTCCAGTTACTGGAAGAAAGAAAATTCTAGATGGGTGAAAAAATGGGAGAAAGCTCTGGCTGGTGAGGTAAGTTGCAGTAACTGCGCATATGCACATATGACTAGAATGGAATACGCGTTCAATAGTTTATTAGAGTTTCTCTCTACTGATTGTTACCCATTTTTGTTGTAGAATTTTGTGACAAAGGTTGCAGACTTATTTATCGAGAAAATTGATGAAATCACCAGCTTGGCTAGGTGACCACCTGATGGACAGTAGAGTAGATATTATACTGAGAATTATATTTATTATGAGTGAGTGGATATTTATCTGTACTACTTTTTTAAGCAATGTGAAACATGATATTTGTGTGCTATAGTGATATCAGATGTTAATTCAGCAATTATAGAGATTATGCAAGTCAACTGGCAATGTTTTCTTTGGAAAACTGCTGAAATATATAGTAGCAAGTATGAATTACATTGTGTATTTGTTGACATTTATTACTACTGTATAAATAATGCAAATAATCATCACAGTGTACACTCAAAATTTCAATGAATATATAAGGATATACATCATATGGAAGCACTATAAGAAACATGCTAGGCAGCCTGTCATAAAACTATTCATATCATTGCACACAAGCATAAATACACCAACTGAACAATAAATAATATCTACCTAATTCACATGCACAATAAATAACTTAAGTCATGTTAGTATAACAAGTGAGTGTGTAGGTGGACGGATGGGACAGATGTCCAATACTTCACATCATCTGAGATTATGTTTCTTCCTCGGTCTATGGTCAGCATTGTATTGACCCCTCAATGAGGAACTAAAGTAATAAAAATACTAGTTTTATGGTAAACATTGATCCAACTTTCATAATATGTATTAGTAATAATTATACCAACTTCACAGCAGGATAGACTCCATACAGAACTTGCAACAAATATTTCAAGGAGTAATAACGCCAGTGCAACTCACCTTTGAGGTTTGGAGGCAGTTTTAGCAGGCAAGTTATGTCCTGTTGGAATATGTTTTCTATGATTTTTTACTGAATTAGCGTCACCATTAGAGAACTCGGGTTCATTTTGCATGGACATGAAATCTGTTACACTGAAATGATATAATAGAAGAGCCTTAGATGCTATTGTACATTGACTTCTGGGATTGCGTAATGCGTAATACTGTGTGAAATATCTGCACCAGCACCATGTTAACCTAGGCTTAGATTATCTTATAAAGTAATATGTTATACCCACCTCTCCAAGTCAATAGATTTATCAAATCTTGGTGTAATGTCTTTATCCTGGTAGTGGCCAAGTCTAGTACTCTGTAACCTCTCATAGTCCTCTTGTCTTGGCAGAGAGCTGTGCAGGTCTGTATAGGCAGCCGCCTGTAACATCCATAATACTTGTAGTAGAACTACTTACTACAGTCATGACTTCAGTTGTGTACAACTATATCACATTTACTTTCATCTCATGCTTACAATGTATTATGGAGGGGGGGCATCAGTCAGAAATGAGAGAACAACTTCTAAACATATTCTACATAGAAGGGAGTAAAAAAGGGGTAATATGAAAATGTATTAGCCCAGGGAGTACGATAAAGAGTTTAATAAAAAGAGATATAATTAAATTTGTGCCACAGAACTAATTAGTTAGGTCTACACTATGAGAATATTAGCCAACAGCAATGTTTAGTAAGTATGTTGGGCACCTAATGAGATTACTATAAACTGACGTGGTAGTATTAGATTTCAGTTGAAATGAGAGCTACATAAGATAGTCAAGTGTTTGCGAGCATAGTACAAGTACAAGTAGACCTATTATACCTCTGTTGGGCCACTGAGCTGCCTCCTGCAAGCAGCAGACAACTCCTCCTTTAACCTAGCAATGTGTCTCTTGTGTGATGAGATCTCATCGTTGAGTCCGCTCATGTGGTTCTGGACAGCTCTAATGGAGTCAGCGAATGCATTCACCATAGACTGTATTGAGAGCATATCCCCACTTGGCTTGCAGTCTGGTAGAAGGCTCTTCGAGTTCAGAACTGTTGATATGTCTTTGTGAATAACATCTGCTCGACACTGAAACAATATACATGTGCTCAACACTTGTACTAAGGAATGACATTTGATCAGTATGACTAACTAACTAACATGATCTAACTTGAACCGTAAATCTGTTTTGTTGAATCTATAAATAAAATAATTTCCAACAGAGACTACAAATCGATCAATGGTAGTTAGCGGTAGTCATTCTGTCTCACCTAAGCACTCTAGCTCAGTATATTCAAATACGGTTACTAATAGCATAATATACATGTTGTACGCAGTAAATAAACCTGCCTCAAAATTCAAATTGTTGGATAAAATTAATTGAATATGTGGATGACAAGGTATGACAGCAAAATTAATTTCAGTTTTAATAATACTGGTGCTTTAAAATTAAATAGCCAACGGATCCTTCATTCTTTATAAAATCCTATCACCTGATAAGTACCGTGGCCGATTTCTGCCACACAGTGTAAAACTAAATTGCGATTTACATGATACTGAATCCTAAAATAAATGAAATAAAAATTAAGTTCACCTGAAATAAAATAAATCATATGAAACTAAACTGAAAGTTAAATAAAATATGAAGTTCATATGAAACTGAAAGTGAACTCACATGAAACAAAAAACGCCTGAAACCAAAAATGACAATTCACATGAAACAAAATTTATGGGCGTTACTTATTGTGGCAAAACGAAACTACACCTCCACCCTGGCGTAGAGATACACTTGTGTCTTTGAGATTACTGGGTATTATTATTAATTTGATATAGCAAATGTCATCAATTTAGTCCATTGATTTTTATATTTTCACATTATTATTGAAATACTCAAAATAAAGGAATTAGCACCAAATGAACAAATGTAGCAGTTAGTAATACTCTCGCAGTACGAATAAGATCAAGACTTGAGAGTACAACTCTTTTACTATATTTTGTAATAGTTTTAATGTAATATTAATAGTGATTTTGTAATTTTGCAGCAAAATTTATCATTGAATCACAAAAACTCTAAACAAGTTGTAAATATTTTTGATAAAATGTTATCATTTTTTCGAGACTGTCAAAATGTGAATTTAAATACTTATTTTTTATTAAAAGTACTGTAAATACTCTCATAAAAGCGGGTTGTTACTAATATTCGCCTTCCTACAAGTAGGTTGATGAAATACATATTATGCTTTTATTATTTGCATCTAAAGTAAACACCAAAATACAATAAAAAATACCAAAATAACGGACTATTTCCTGTCACACCACTCATGTACTAAATGTAGTTTCGTTTTGTTGTTATGAGTAACACCCCTAACTTTCATTTCAGGTGAATTGCAATTTGGTTTCATGTGAGTTCACTTTCAGTTTCATATGAACTGCAAATTTTATTTAAACATCAGTTTGGTTTCACATGATTTATTTTATTTCAGGTAAATTTAATTTTTATTTCATTAATTTTAGGATTCAGTATCATGTAAATTGCAATTTAGTTTCACATTGTGTGGCAGAAATCGGCCATGGTAGATAAGCAACGGAGAACAAATATAAAATAGGATACAAGCGTGATAATATATACATGACTAACTTTTTCGAAGGCTGAGAGTATAGACTGTATGTACACTCCCAGATATTCCTTGTCTTTAGCTGCAGTCTTTAGTGCCTGCTCGGCATCATACACGTTGTCCTGGAGCTGTGTTCTCTCTAGCTCCAGCCTTGACACACGACTCTTCAGTTGTGATATCACCTCAGACTTACTCGACACATCACCCTTGCTCTCCTCTATGACCTGAAAGAGGACAATGTTCAGAACCTAATGTTCTAGCAATAACTACAACCTACTCTACATGCAGATACATCATGTCAAATGTACTTAGCTAACATTACTAGTATAATACCTACTTTGAGGGATTCCTTCAGCTGAGTCTCATGCTGTGACCTTTTGACCTCTTCATCTGCTAATCTTTGACCTATATCTCTCAGTTTCTCACTTTGTTCATCTAGTAGACGCTGGGCTTGCTTCTCTCTTTCTAATGTTTGATTGAGCTCATTTACTACACTATCAAACCTCTCCACACTGACCATCCGCTCCGCCTACAATTTGTATGATATGGGGTACCAATATAAGAGCTTTGTACGGACACAATTGTTTGAAAATCATTTTCTCTCAACATGATATAACTTGTAACCAAATTAATAACAACGAAGATTTGAATATTATAATAGCAAACCTGATTGCGTAATACTGCCATCTCCAACTCAAGGTTTTCTGCAGATTGCTCTACTTTATGTAGTTGCTGTTCTGATGCTGTCAATGCCGTAACTCTTGTTCTCAGTCTCTTCCTTTCCAATTCACTGTCATGGAGCAGTTTTATGAAACTAAGTACCCTCTCCTGCAGACTTGTCAAAACATTCTAAAACCATAGATTCCATAAATTAAGTTCAAACTAACTTCTGTATCCACTTTTCTTTTACATGGCAGCAGTGTGAAATATTCAGACCAATAATCACCTCTTTCTATAACAGCATGCCGTATCAGAATATTTGGAGAAGACACCTTAACATCTACTATTTCCCACAGCAAAGCAGCAGTTTTATTCCATTGTACAACTAATCACATCACTCTAAACTCACAGTAGAGGGAAGTAGATGTATCTTTTGGTCTAGGGGACATGCTGCCATAACGTCATGAAGTCCTCGATTCAGGCGGTTAGCGACAGTTAATCTACCTTTGTGTGGGCTAGGAGGTGGTTCACAGGTGGCACTGGGATACAATGCTCCCAGGTGACCAATTAGTTTCTTCAGTGAAGTTCTAGCAGCTGACACTATGAATCCGGGCTGACAAACCTTGTCTGCTTAAAGAAAGTAATAAATTCATAACTTAGGTTACATATGAATGCACATGTACATGTATATTATCCAATCATATGAATAGTTCACCATTTGAGTGATCCCTGAGGAAGCACATACCAAGTTTCACTCATAGCTACGCCTGCAATGTGTATATGTATGCCTCACCTTTATGAGTATACCTCTTTAATGCTTCCATGGCATCTTCGGTGCAGGACATGACAGTAGATATAACATCCTTATTAGAAAGCCAGTCAATAATATCTGCCTCAGACATGATGGAGTACTCAGGGTCAGCTTCCTCGGAGCTGGTGTATAGATCTGGAAGATATATATATGTATATCGGTTAATAAAAAACTGCTTGTACATAATAGAACTGTCTGCTTGGTAGAAAATAAGAGCTGCCAATATTGCAAAAATAGTAAAATTTAAATTCAACAAATGTAAACAGGACCGTATGAGAACTCACGTTTCCTTCTCTTTGCTGACTTGAGTGAGCCAAGACAGACGACAGCCTGTGTATTCTGGAAGTCTGTGAATGTGAACACTCTACGAGTTTTAGTAGTAAGGAGACGCAATCTCCTGGCGGCCATCACTGCTAGGACAGCCTTTCTAAACTTGAACAGAGAGCGCCTGTGTGCTGGGCCAGAACCAGTAGGTGAAAGCGCTCCACCTAGTCCCTCCGAGTTTAGAGTTTGCAACAGAACACAAACTTGCTTCTTAAACTCACTGTGTCTACAAAGCACATACAAAATAAATGAACATAAGAAATCTTCATATAGCATTTAAGTGACTATTTATATTAATTACATGTACTTTTATAACTTCCGCATATTCCTATAGAATATTTCCATCATATAGAGTATAGATATTACGCACTGTCTTACCTAAGCAGTTGCTCTTCCAGAATGTTCCTCTGTTTGGTTAGATTCCTACTTCTATTGAGGAGAGGGTAGTACGCCCCGCACATGAGAGCAAAGGCACACAGCAAGGAGCTGTTGTGTTTCTGTAGCATACTAATTCTACCCTTGAGGTCTACCGTTTCCTTCTGTAACTGTTCCATAGAGGATGTGGCATGCCTCAGTTGTTCCCAAACCTCGTCATATGCTTTCTGAGACGTCTACAGCAGCAGATTTTTGAACAAATTAGTTCAAGGTAAATTAAATTTCAATTTTGTCGCGGCTCAATAAGCATAGAAATAACCACACACCAAGTAAAAATCAAACGCTCTACTGATAAGAAAATATTTGTTAGTGTCTTCGCGACCTAAGTTTCAGACTCAGGCCAGTTTGCGCAAATATTTTCGGGCACACATTCGTCACGAAGTCGCGAACATACCGGCCTGGGCCAAAAGCAAAATCCTCATTTTCGCACGAAGAAGTCAGGTGTGCCGATGACTTAGGGATGGTTTCGTCCGGCCAAGCAAAATCCCAGGCCAATAGCCCTTCTGATCTAGGTCGGACGGCCATCTTGTGATTTTTATTTGCGCCCCGAGTCTGTTTAAGAGGTCGCGAAGACACTATGTAAGACACCGGAACAGCCTGCAAAAGCTAACCCGACAAAATATACAAGATGGAAGTCATCCTATAGGAGGGAATTGTAGTTTAACTTCCACATACAGCGAGTTGGGCAAAAATATAGCCTATTACATGAGCTAGTACTACTACACCAAAATATAATAGTGATTTGAAAGACTTTCATACACGTATAATGTTTGTGCATTTACATCATTTGGTGTGTCACACATGAAATATATACACATGCTGATGAGTCATGTGATGCTCACCTCTTGCTGTTGCTGACTCACAGACTGTAGGTTCTCATACTCCTGCTGCATAGCTACTCTCTCCTTATTCCATTCCTCACTATTCTCTCTCATCGTAGCAGACAGCTTACTCATCTCACTTTCATACTCCTTCTTCTGTGTCTGCAGACGATCATCTCTCTTCTGGATGTCCTTGTCTAGCAATGATGACTGTAATCAGTTTGTAATAAATATTGCAATATTGCAATTGATTTGGATCCATGTGTCATAGAAAAAACATGCAAAAATATGGAGTATAGCATTAAACACACAATTTGTATAATCTGTAGTTTAATGCAGTCTTGGATGGAGGCAACAATTGTGAAAAGCACACTATGATCATAGCAAGGGACTAGTATAAACCATGTAATTAATATACATGTATAGGCACAGTTAAACTTACAGCTTCCTGTAGATGATGTAATTGAGAAGTGAGAGTAACAGTCTGCTCCAACACCATCTCGCTCAAGTCATCCCATTTGAACTTCTCATATGGCTTTACTTTACTCTGTTTACCGGCAGTCTTAGAGGACAGTGTAGGTATTATAAGTCTCTGGTACAGACCATGTATGAACCTCATCTTCTGCTCGTCCTGCTGCAGATGTGCCATCTTTGTGTTGGTCAGCTGTAAACAGTACAACAATTGAAATGTGGTAGAGCAATATATTTTGATTCTGGAACAATGTTATCATGGAACAGTCATGGTTGGTTTGAGCAGTAGAAACTGCGGACCACTTCATTATACAGAAGGACCTTCTTCAGGACGAAACATGTGGTGGCTGTAGGCCAGATTCAAACCATGCAGATAACTTACAGCATTACTGCAAGTGGTAGCCTAAACAACTTTTCCATCAAGACACATTATGTAAGAGAACATAACTCCAGCCCATTAATACGGCATACCAGTGAATTGACTCATCATAAATACATGTATATAAACATGATCGAGTATTGCTCGGTCCATAGACCAAGCGATTACTCCATTTTATGAGATAATGAGCCCTTACATCATTACTAAGTCCCGTGTACTTGGCCTGCAGAGAGTCATACTCCTTCTTCACACAATGCAAGTCTTCTTTAAGATTTGATAGCCTCTCCTCTTGTTCAGAAGTGGTTCTACGTAAGATCTCAGCATCCTTGCTTGTCTGTGATAGGCTTCTCTGTGCCTCCTGCCAATCACCATACACATAGCAAACGGTAAATATTTCCATTTTCCCATTTTCTTAACTCTACTGAAAGCCACAGCAGAGCTTAGCCAAAGGTGCTCGTTAGCACAAATATCTAATTCCCTAGCACTAAATATAGCAGCTACTCTAAACTACATAAAGTATGCACGTGATACACAGATTCAGGGGCTCAGTTAAGAGATATCACTCAAGATGAGAATAATTTTAAAAATAATTTAAATTTAAAAATAAAGTGTACATTTGTAGCTGAGCTAGTCAGTTCTATCAAATCAGGAGAAGCTATTATAATAATCAACACAACCAACAATTTTTATATCCATCCTATAATAAGAGAACTATCTTGCTTCTGTATTAATGGCTTGATGTAAATTGTAAGTAATACCTCCAACGCCTTTTGCTTAGCCCATAATTTGTCCTTCGTATCAGCATTCTCTCTGGCTGCTTTTTCATAAGTTGAGGACAGCTTTTTCAACTAGAAATATATTTTAATGACAAAACCTGATATCATTATGAACTGCCAATGACTTCTGATGTTCATCAACAAATAAAATGTCTATAGGACATGTATATGAACCATGACTTAGTTGAATGTATTAGAAGTAAGAAAGATAGGTGTAAGATGCCCATTGAGAAGTTTACTTAAGGATATTGTATGGACATCTCTCAATGCAATACCATTCATATAGATTTAAGATGTCATCTGACTGAACATTACAGTTACCTGGTTTGTTGTCTCCTCCAGGTTCTGCTTATAAATCCTCAATGTATGCTTAATCGTATCAAGGATGACACTAGGAGACATTGGCTTGTCTCCATCTTGACTTTTCACTTCCCGTAGAGATGATTGGGGAGAAACAATGTCGAAATTAGCTACCAACAACTCCAGCTCTCTCATACTTCCACCGTATGTCTCCTCAAAATATTGCTAGCAATGAAAAATCATTACTGTAGTCAATCAAATCGCTCAAAGGGAAAGCAAAATGCTATTCGACCACCTTTGAAGGTTTAACCAGACGTTTTCCATTGGTGAGATACATGTAGAGAGTTGGAAAGATACACACAGTATAGCACTGATTTATCACCAGGTACAGCAGTTATGATAAGACGCATGTAATGCACACTACTTACCTGTCTTTTCCTAGCACGGTTAAGCTCCGTCTTCAGGTCATCTACATTACTCTGATGCATGTCTAATTGCTGCTTGAGGTTGGTAACCAGAGTGCGTTTATCTGTCAGCTCAGCCTGGAGTTGCCTCTGACTCAGTGTATATTCCTTCTCATATCTACAGAAAGTAAGTATCAACATTGTCAATAGGCATCAACATGGTCAGTAGGCATCAACATTGTCAATAGCTATCAACATGGTCAATCGGAATCAACATGGTCAGTCTATCTGCATATTCAATAGTTTGTTTATAATTTATTCTTCATGCCGAGAGAATCAAAAGTGAGGAAAGACAGATTTGACTCTTGGTTGATGAGAATTAAAACCACTTGAAAAACACCATTTCAATAGTTGATAATATAATACATGTACATGCTTTATTAGGATTAGTAATTACTTTTCTAGTTTAGCCTTAGTAGATCTGTGCTGTGACATCTCATCATTGTAGGCTTTTTCAACTTCCCGCAGTTGTCCTGTGAGTGTGTCTACATTTTCCTGTAGGCTATCGTTGACTGCCTTCTGGTGGTGAACTGAGTTTTCCAAGTCATTAATCTTCAGCTAATGAGATATATAAAGTATCAGTTCATAAAGACACTTCACACATGAAATCAAATTAAATTCAAATATAACATCCAGGAAACAGTCTCACTTGCTGTTCATTCAAATAAATTTAGAACACAAAACTGACCTGAACTAGTTCACTGTTAAACTTTGATTCTAGATGACTTGTCTTCTCAGCTTCAATAGCTTCTGTCAGCTCTTTAGTTGTTTGATGGCACACCTGAGAATCAGCAATAGTTTCAAGAGTAGAAATAACAGTAGTAACATTATCAGTGGTAATAATACAGCAGTAATACTTTCAGTAGTAGTATAATTATGCAACAATATAGTAGCAATAGTATCAGTAGTAGTCCATATTCACTTTATACTCCCATCTTGGCACAGTCAAATCATAGTATATGTATATTCAGAGCAAGCACTGACCTCTAACTCATCTCTATACTGCCGCTCAGAAGAGGACAAGGATTTCACTCTTGCATTAGCTTCAGCTAAATGTTCTCTAATCTTATCCAGCTCTATCTTCAGTTGATTAAATTCACTTCTATGTTCATTTATTGTCCTACATAAATACGAATGGCATAGTAATACAAATTATAATTTAAATTAGCATGGTACAGATCATCTGAAGCACATACTGTTTAGCCGTACAATTCTCAGTGACACAAACCCTATGTAACAAATCGGAGACCTAAATATAAACCTCACCTGCCATGATTATACATGGGCGGTGAAACAAAAGCTCTCCGAGGAGGTTGGTGAGTAGACAACCACCTTCAATGAGTCAAAACTCAAATAAAATCCACTTCACAGCGGATAAAGACATGGCTACAGTGTTGAGAGACTGAGAGAAACACAGCATGATCTACAGCACTACTAAATTATGTTGTGGGTTGCATCTACTTACTCCTGCTGTTGCTGAGTGACCTCAGTCAGTGTATTCCTCTCAGCTATGACACATTGCTGTTCCTGTACGGTCTCTCTCAGAATTCTGTCTCTGTCTGCAACGGTCTCCTTCAGCTGCTCAATGTGAGCCGCCATGTTCTTTTCATTCTGTACATTCTGAATCTCTAGTGACTCCATCTTTGTCTTGGCATCTTTGAGGAACTCTAAATACAAAGACAAGTAGCCTGTTTACTTCCTACGCATATACCAACTACTAGCCCCATGTTGAGACAGGGTAAACTTCGACCTTCAATCCAGCTCAACTTCGGTTTGGATTAGGTCATATTACTACTAGAACCAAATTTTACAAAAATGAACCAAACCAGTAAAGCTGAAATAATCTATGTCAACAGAATGTTTGCCGCAAAGATTAGCCTTAGAACATACCCTCTAACTTTTCAATAGACTGGGCATTTTGTGCTGCTCGACTATCAGCGGATTTGTGCTCATTCTCCAGCTGCTTCTTGGCTCTGTCCAACTCAAACTCCAGCTGCTCTGTGAACTCCCCTTGCCTCTCTATCTTGGCGTGTAGTGCAGCATTTTGTGTGTGTAGTTTGCATGTCTACAGAGTACAAACATTACAGCATGTTAGGTTAGCATAAATTATTACATGTCCATGTATAGTACATATCACACGTGCATCCATTGTATAGTTAAAACCATTGAATAGATCACTCTGCAGACTGCAGCAGCGAAGTAGATATCTACTGAGCTCAAACCCCAGAAATCTATTGCATATGAATGATTAACATAAAAATAACAGATACCATTTTCTAAGCATTTGTTAGAAATAGCAAATAATCTTACTTCTTCATTGAACTTGGCAGCTTGTTCAAATTTCTCTTTGTTTGCTTGTGTAAGCTTCTTTCTGAATCCTACAGCACTTTCTAGAATATATAAGTACCACATAATGTACATATGTTGAGTGGATTATATACATTCTAAAAACACAATTCAGCAGCTGAAAGGGACAGATGTCATCATACAGCATTATCGGTAATGCATTATTTTATTTCTCTCATTCTTTCATGTACGTAATGTTAGGTACATGTATTGAGACAGTAGCAAAGACTGGAAATCCATTTTAGTATCAATTACAGACAGTAAATTATTACATGTGGCAAATCATAACACAAACTGTTTTAAATTTCTAACACTCGTTTGCATACTACTAAATCTACCTCTTTCTGATGAGAGTTCTAACTGTAACTGTGCTAACTGTGACTGTAAGCTTTTCAACTCAATTTGTCGGTCGAATGTGTCATTAAGGTTTGCCTTGAAGAATTGTGTTTTTCTTCGCTGGTGTACGCCATTAGGCAAATTCTAGATAACAAGAGAAAATACATTAAAACAATGTCAGCATGAAGACATAGCAGTGCATCAAATATATTATGTCGAATTGCACAACTGATTAGGAATTAGTTACATTGCTGTTCAGAAGCAGGTGGCATATGTGCAGAAATGATAAATATTAATATTGTAAATATATAAACAATAACATGGAAGATACAAGCAGAACTTCTAACCTCCTCATCCGAAGAGCTAAGGTGTGAGCAGCTTGGAGGGCTGTCACTTTCCACAGTTAATTCACCCGCACTAGACATCTGTATGATCTCTGTGCTGGTTCACTTCTTCTTCCAATGAACTGCAATGCAAAAGTAGCAAGTCAAGTTTGTGCTTTATTGCTCATAGAATTAACTGTGAATCAATACACTAACATAATGTAAACATAAACAGTGAATAGTAGAAGTGTGTTTGGCTTTAGCGTCACTTTTGACTATACATAAAATTAGATTGATTAGATACAGTAGGATTGTTTATTATTCAATTGTGTGTTCAAGTGTTTGTTTACATAAAAGTTGTGATAGGAAGAAATTCTAAACTGCATTTTTAACAATAATGTACATGTGTACCAATGATTGTAGATGTATTCTTAGAATTTGTATATCTATATGTATATATGATGAGGTGGCTATAGTTGATCATTTCATTAAGCATAGGGCTTCTGTAGAGCAACCATGCCCTATGGGCTGGCTTCCTATCCTTCATATCAACATTATTGCTACATGGGTTCAATAATAAAAAATAAAAAATTGTGAGGTTGAACAAATATAATCAATATTTAAACATTTTACGTACATCTTACCTAATAAATATCATTAGGCTATAATAACATGCAATATTCACCTGGCTTATCACAAAATATATGTCAGGTACTCATGTAAATTATGTATCCAAATTTTAATTGCATTTAGCCTACAGCATTGAATAAACTGGTACAATTTATAGTAATGGTGTCACAATAAAACTTTCATCTTGAGAATATACTTTTGAAGTACATGCAGGCAGATGCTAGAGGAGTTAAAACCAAAGAAATCTTTGAAAAAAAAATCTTGATGGTGAAAGATGTTAAAGGGGTTATGTCATGTGTTTGAGGTAGCATTGAGACACACTCAGCTATTTAGTAGTACAACATATTGAGTGCCTAGATATTTATTATTGTAGTGCTGCCAAAGATAGTGGAAGGGAAGATCGGACACTCAGGCCAAAAGCTGTCCATCTCCCGCTTTTAAACGCGATGCGGATTAAATAAGGAACCTTGTGTACAAATCTGCTATCACTTTTGGTGTTCTGCCGACCAATCATAGATGCTTCTTTACAACGGCACCGTATAGGGCCTAAACAATTTAGTTGTATTTGACGATATCTTATTACCCGACACGCAATATTCAAGTCGTTAAACTGCGATGCTAGTCTACTAGCTACATAAAACCTCAACAGTTGTATGGCGGGAAAGTGAATCGAGCAATGTCGGGACTGCCAAATTGAACGTATTTGGTGGGACAGGGTATTATCATTGAGTGTCCGATCTTTCCTTCCACTCTCTTTGGTGCTGTAGCTATCCTATGTTTTTGCCTCCCCAGGCTATATTTAGAACAACTAGACCACAACACATGTATAGGCATATAGAAGAAAACAATTATAGCTGTCTTATATAGGGTGACCAGATGAAATACTGGACCTACCAAAAAAGACAGCTACTTACTGCTGGCAAAAAAGCATGCTCAGAAAAATTCAAAAACTTGCACATGTTACTCTACAGCTATATTAGTAAATTTTGTGAAATTATTTGTTCACTACTGTACTCTTTTTATGCAAACAGTTTGAATTCAAGGAATTTCTCTATAGGTACGACATACAACAAACTGTTGCATCTTCATAACGAAGTTGCGTTCAAAGCAGCATTGACTAGTGTTAGCTTTTCAAGTGTGGGCTAGAGGATACAACTCTGCTTATAGTAGTACAAATGCAACAAACCTAAACAAAAGGGGTTGCATTGAACATAGATGTAAACCACACGTCATAACCCCTTTAAAGCATTTCGGTTAATTGTTTCAATAGCGTGTAAAGACTTATTGGTAGGTTAATTTACTCGCGATAAATATACTTGCTTACTATTTGTAGGCCTACTCTACTAATACTTCTGCTTGGAATCATGTATTTAGTTGATTGGTTGCCATGACCTCAATCTGGTAGGAAATTAGATTTGCAAGCGCTTTGAAGGACTCAGTAGGTAATAGCAGAGTTTTGTGCCCTTTCCCTATCATTTCATATTGTGGTACAACACACAACAAAAAATGTCCATTACGGTGCTACAAATAACAGAGGTTTATAAAAAATATTTGCACTCTGACTTCACTATACTATAACTATTGACTCTGAGGGCTAATGGAATGTGTGGAAAAACGCACAGAATACTAGAGAAAGTAGAGCTAAGTGATGCAAAATTACCTTAGATACAAAATATTCAACAGATAAAAACAATATTACAACATTTAATAGCTACTAACAGGTTAATTAGAATCTTCAGAACCCAGTAGGAATTCAACAGTGTGAGTGTAACTAAACCAATGTGTTTACTGGTGTTCCAATTTCAAATTTTGTTTACTATGCACCGGATATTAATCCCGGGTGCTAAAAATAGAAGTGTCCTATTGGTTAATGAATTTAAATGCAAAAGAATGGAATCGTTACTTCTATAAGAATAAAGAGCAAGCAACTCTGCAAGGAAATCACGTCCGTACCTTGTCTTCCACAATATAAATCCATGACGTCAGTATGTCACGGCCATATTTGGATTACTAAGGATATTTAATGTTACCTCTAGTGATTTAAAATCCCTGTTAATCGACGTTAATTGCCCTAGAAATACCACTTTGGCCTTACCAATGTTTCCAGGACTTTCATCATATTTAAAATCCACCGATTTCTGACGAAATGAGTGGTAAGTAAACCTATTTAGCTCAATTGAATTTTCAATAAGTTCGCTTGAAATTAGAAACGGAAATTTAGCACCATTTTCTTATTGGTTTGTTAATTAATTCTGTTCATCCCTCTATAAATGTATTTGAACAGCAAATTGCATTCTTTGCTAAATCTATAGGTATATTCACCTTCACCTACTCGAGACAGACAAGTAATTAACTGACTGCTGCCAAAATTTGCCCAGATCAGTGAGTGGTCAGTGGAGTGGGGTAGGCGACAAATTTGGCTCATAGAATAGGATATTATAAAGAATATCACAAGTTAATGTCATAGATAGTGCTAGTCATAGTCATAGTACTACTCAATATAATCTTTTCATTATCAAGTTGTGGAACAAATCTAGTCAACAGAACATAGTCGATAGTGATAGTCAGTGATAGATAGTCGCGTTACTCGCAGCCATCAATCAGTGATGACAATCAACCTATATACCCCTACCAAAAGAAAATGAAAATCAAGTTATTTAATTTTAATTTTTGTCAGGACTACCAAGAGTGAAAGTATAAAACTACAGTTTGAATAGATGCCATATTTCACCAGGCTAATCTAGGTATCACTGTCCTGTTTCTGCTGACTCCATATTTAGGTAGTCATTGTCAAGCTCCAAGTCTGTCCTTTTGTTTTTATTTTGATGTTCACTGTCTTAAAAGTTTGTGTTGGCCTTAGTGCTGTTGAGTTGGAGTAATTAATTTAAATTTGCATTTGGTGGCCTCAGACTAGGCCCCAAGTTAATCATTGGCTTAGAAAAAGATGACATCGTACCTTTTCTAGATAATAAATTAGGCTTATTAGAATAAAGGACTGCTATTATCTTCTATCCCACTTAAGATGATTAGGCTGCAGTAGTAAAAGTTTGAGTCTCTTTCTCATGCCGACTTTCAGTCTAGTGAAGCGAAGCCTTAATTTGCAAGTCTAGCGTTAAATGTTAGTAGGCTAATCTAGATTCTTGATTCGCAAGTTAAAAGACTCAGTGGAGAATCCTAAGTGGAGCATCGTTCACTAAAGCATCTCACTTTCACTGTATAAATTTGCAGACCATTTTTACCGAATTGAAAAAGTTGGTAGCCTACAATCATGAGCGCTAGGCTAGAAAGTTTAATTAGAGTTATTGATCTTATGTATCATTAAAAATGCCCGTGTGGGTAAATAGTTTAATTAATAATATTTTTCTTTGACGATAATAAGACTGTTATGGAAATTTGGGAAACAAATAAAATGTAACTAGAACTATTTGTTGCTATATTTGAAAGTGTATTCACTTTGTTGGCTTAGTACACCTGTTTTGTGCAGGAGCAGGAGGCACAAGTTGTATTCTAAATATGTCTCATAAAAATTGCAATTGTCTGGAGCTCTGTTGTCTTGACTTATTTGTAGCAATAAGCTATTTACAAAACCTACTACGTTAATGATGTTCTTCATGAAATTGCCAAAGTAAACATGATGTTCTAAGCCATAGTGGTGTGCATGCCTGATTTTATGTAGGCTACCCTCCCAATTCCTTTTATATGTGCATAGGTGAGCTGTACATAGTATATTCCATTCATTAGTTTGCTCTGTTTATACCTTCAGTCGCATGTGTGCCTACATATTATCAGCTATAGTCCATTCTATGATGACATGTTGCATTTTAGTGGAGGAAGTGGTTTTGAATGTTGAATTGGAGTTCTTATACGTTTGGTAAACACATTTAACTTGGTCTGTACCCTACCAGTGTTATAAAACAGTAATGTAATGCCCTTCGTGAACCATTACAGGTAGTGATATCCAGTGGTGCTTTTCGCAAGTGAAGGGTACTATAGAAGAAGAAGTTACTGAAGGTACGTGATATCACATATATCAGTCTTTTTAAGGAGGGCTCCTATATAGGCCTACCAATGTTAGCATGTACGTAGTGTGATTCAATTAGATATTTATCATGTGTGCCCTGATTAATATTGTAGCAAAATGCTGAAATTAAGGCCAATCCTAATACTTTCAAGTTAGCGATTTGCACTTACACTAACAGTTGATTTCTATTTTTTAGCTGATATAATATCTTGTGTTGAGTTCAACAGTACTGGGGACCTATTGGCAACTGGTGACAAAGGAGGTCGCATTGTAATCTTTCAACAGGAGCAAGGAGCAAGTGTAGGTGTTATCAACTACTCGGTTCTAATCACTCGTGTATATGATATCTGTGTGTTTAAGCATTGTTCAAAGCTGTTTTTGTATAGCTAGAGTTCATCACTAGGTTGATATCCGTCTTTATTCACAGTTGATTTTGCTTTTAGAATCCTCCGTTTGGCGAGTACAATGTGTATAGCACTTTTCAAAGTCATGAACCTGAATTTGACTACTTGAAAAGTTTAGAGATTGAAGAGAAAATAAACAAGATTAGATGGTTGGAGCGTGCTAACCCTGCACATTTCTTACTTTCTACAAATGGTGAGATTTACACATCTGAAACTGTAGTTGGGTTTCCAGTGTTGTAGCGCTTATATACAGTACATATTCACCATGGATATTGCATTTGTCACCTTGTAATATTTTGCTCCATATATTCGTAATTTTTTGCAGACAAAACAATAAAGTTGTGGAAGGTAACAGAAAGGGACAGGAAGCCAGAGGGTTTTAATCTCAAAGATGAAACTGGTGTGCTCCGTGACCCATCCAGCATCCATACGCTAGTGGTATGTGCTTTGAGGGCTACTTATTGCTACACATGCAATATATTAACATGGTTGAATGACATGATTATTATGCACTAATCATTTGTTTGATGACAGATGACAGACAACAGCCAATACTGTGTTGATTAGATATAATATGTTCACAGGTGCCGGTTTTCAAGCCCATGGATCTAATGGTAGAAGCCAGTCCAAGAAGAATATTTGCCAATGCACACACATATCACATTAATTCAATTTCAGTCAATAGCGATCAGCAAACATTCATGTCTGCAGATGATCTTAGAATAAACCTCTGGCATTTGGAGATCACTGACCAAAGCTTCAGTATCCTTTACTCTTTGCTGCATTTAGTAATTGTTTTACTAGTTCATTATGAACAGGATCTACTATGTGTTGGAAATTCCCTTGTGGGTTTATCGTTGTTGATTCAAATAAAGTATTGAAGTCTGAACTTGGAGGAATTAGATTAAAGGGATTTCTTATTTGCTAAGCCAGTTTATAATGTTTTGCTATTTTGGCCTTTTCTATGCTATACTAAATGGTTAATCCCCACACTGGTATAATGCCCCTTGACTGATTGTGTTCAGATATAGTAGATATAAAGCCTGCCAACATGGAGGAACTAACTGAAGTTATCACAGCTGCTGAATTCCATCCTAAAGACTGCAACTCTTTTGTATATAGTAGCAGTAAAGGCTCAATACGCCTTTGTGACATGAGGCAGCGTGCGCTCTGTGACCAACATGCCAAAAGTAAGTTGACAACCTATGTATATCAAACTGATAAATACTGTTTTGTTGATGCAGCTTAGATTTCTTTAGAGATGTTAGTGTAAGAAGATTTTCAATATAAATTAGTACTAGACATATTTCGGTTTTTTCTTTATATTTTGATACCAGTGCAGAAAAATAGATTTTAATTTTTTTCTGACAATGATACCTTTTATATGATGCTTTGTATTAAGTGTTACTACTTGGTTGATCTTTGGTCTTGAGATTTCGTACTGCTGTACCACGTGTACAAAATAGTGGAGGAATTCATTGTAATCCTTTGGTTCTGCTCATACCCAAATTGAAAACTGTGATAGATAACTGTACCAAAGTCATATCAGATCCTGTACATATACTCTTACTGTTATGATGTGATTTTGTTGTTACGTTTCTAGTGTTTGAAGAACCTGAAGACCCTAGCAGTAGAAACTTCTTTAGTGAGATCATATCTAGTGTGTCTGATGTTAAATTTAGTAACAATGGCCGATACCTAGTCACAAGGGATTACCTTAATGTTAAGGTTGGTTCTATATTCAATATAGTCACATGTTTGTATCAAATAGCTCAGGTCATCTAGGCCTATTCAATAGGTCAAACTTCGTTTCAAGGTAGCCTGTAGATGGATGTTACTCACTGTATCTAAAGGTATCTCCTTTGTTCAGTACAGTATTAGTTGTACCATGGTCTATACTAGAATATTGTAGAATAGTAAAGCTAATTGAACAGGAAGGGTTAACTTTTCCTACTTTTTTGTTGTCAAGTCAGCATTTGATTGAACTATTTTATGCCTACATTTCTAGGTGTGGGATCTGCAGATGGAGAGCAGACCAGTGGAGACTTACCAAGTTCATGAATACTTGCGTAGTAAACTCTGTTCACTTTATGAGAACGATTGTATTTTTGACAAGTTTGAATGTGCATGGAGTGGAAATGATAGGTAAGCCATCTCCTTTCATAGCCCGGCAGTGTTACAGTCTATCTCACCATGAGTAGAAGTGTTCCATTTCTTCAAGCAATACTACAGACATGATCTTTGTCTGATGTACATGTATATTACTCTGTGCATTTCAGACATGTCATTACTGGATCATACAACAATTTCCTTCGAATATTTGATCGGGAGAGCAAGAAGGACATAACTTTAGAAGCGTCTCGTGAGAATGTAAAACCTCGAACTGTGCTTAAATCTAAGAAAGTGTGCCAAGGTGGACGAAAGAAGAAAGATGAGATTAGTGTTGATTGTCTGGACTTTCAACGAAAAATTTTGCACACAGCTTGGCATCCTCATCAAAATGTTTTAGCAATCGCTGCCACAAATAACTTATACCTATTCCAGAGCAAGGACACTTAATTACACCAGTCTTGGTTTCTATAAAATGTAAATGTAACATTTAATACAAACTAAGTCAATCCTTTGCAAGTTTTGTCATGACATCTTGTATATATTATTCTTGTACAAACAGTAAATTAGTCATAAAATAGGCAATACTCTAGGTTCAAACACTGTTGCAGATGTTATTGAAAAAAGCAATAATTTATTGTAACTACTTTTTTCATTCCTTGTTAGAGTTGTGTTGACATAGAGAGCTTCCCTCCATAGAATACACAAGATGATATGTAGGTTCTCTATAATAGCTCAGTACAATGCGGACAATTTAGAATATACTGTATGTATTTATGTAAGTGAAAATTCTGCTTTTCACAACCTATAAGGTTTTAATAATCAACTAAGATATAGTTAATAAAATATATTTACAACTTTATATACATGATAATATTTTGTACACCACAACACCAGGGTACGATGACCAACTACCAATCTGCACCACCTGAGGCCAAATAATCCTTCCTCCCTATCTGCCTGGCCTCTGTTCGGTTGACTGCTTCTAGTTTAGGACAGTCTGTAATCCTGTGACCAAGGCCACCACAATATGAGCAACCAGCCTCAACTGAAATGAAAATTTTATATGCAGCGTTATTTCCATAAGTACTTGCTTGAGAATTATTAGAAACCAAATTTCCATTTTCTGAACTTGGACATAGAATTGAATTTTCATTCACTGCTCAACTAAAAAAGTGCCCAACATTCTAATTTAATTCAAGTTTCCCAATGCCAAATAATGCATGTGAGCAATACTTACATCCATGATCCTCAAACTGCTGGTTATCAGATTCCAATATCCTAAGGAAGTCTGGAACAGTCTGCTTGGCTTCCATGAGTAGGTGCTTCAAGTCGAGAAGTATGGTCTCATCTAAATAAGCAATAATATCAATCTTAGAAGTTGTCTATACATTGCACCAAGAGACTGATATGGGATCAGTAGCTCCAATATTATGTTTCACTTACAAAATCAGAATACTGAGTATAGCATGCTGCATGCTATACATTGGTATCAGTATAATAAGGCTATAAAACAAGAAATGTGTTATTGCATAGCTCAGTAGAATATAACAAGGGGCCACCTAATGTACATGTAGGTGTTTCACAGTGTAGCCAGGTGAAATATTGGACCTCCTGCAATGAAACAGGCTGAGAAAAATCTGTGAAAATAATTGATTTCTATGTAAATGGCTGAAGTTCATGAATTTTTACCATAGAACTGTTGAATGGGCATTCAATAATTATTTGGGTGATCAAGTGTGGACAAGAGAACATAACTCTGCCTATTGTAACACAGATACAATGAACCAGAATAAGGCTCCGCGGAACATAACAACATAAATGGGGTTTCTTGTATAGCCACCCTTAGTAAACAGCCATCAACCATGTTTATTCTACAAACTCTAGGATTAAACTTACCGCATGTCTGATTAACGAATGTTGTTGACACACCTTTAGCACCACTTCTACCGGTTCTACCAATTCTATGAACTGTAAAGAGTATAACATTGACAGTACGTAATACGTGTACATTGTAGTTATATGTAAACCACATGTTGTGAGTATAAATGCGTTTGCACTAGACAATATTACATTGATTATGTTCATCTGTCTTCTACTCATGTAATAAAGTTATAGTTGACTTCACTCCACTTATTTTCCGAGAAGTCCCAAAGCAATAGGAGGAGAATTAGGCTCAAAACACAGCCAAGTCCAACGAGCATGCCCTAACATACCATAGTTCTCGATGTCTTCCGGCATGTCAAAATTAATAACGTGCTGTATTCCAGGAAAATCCAAACCTTTAGACGCCACATCTGTTGCCACCAAAACATCCTTCTTTCCAGACTATAAACCAAACATACTCAATATATTTACACTACACAGACTCTGACACCAACTCTGGCATATCTCAATGTAGTGTAAACACAAATTCTGAGTTGGAGTTGGCTAGCGTTGAATACAGTGTTGAAAACAGAGTTGTTGCAATGGGGACAGTGTTGCATTGCTCCACAAAGTTGGTAGGTGTTGTTCAATAACCAATGATGATTGATCAATTTTAATTATAGCATTGGGTAGCTGCATGTATGTTGTTTAAAATAGCAGTGTAGGCTGCTTAGTTCAAAAAACAAACGTTGGTGTTGAAGAGGGTTGAAATTTGGAGCTGGTGTGTGAGTTGGTGTAATGTACCTTTTGGTTGAATGATACAAGAAACATTCACAGTTCCTATTATGTCATGAGCATATACAGCTCTGAAGGAGAACGCTACAACAATATAGGTTTGCTATAATAGTAAAGCTAAACCATAGTATGTATGCACCCATGCTGTCATAAAATTTACCTTAAATTGGTCAACAGCCCAACTTCTGTCTTCTTGGTCCTTATCACCATGTGTGGCTACAGCTTCCACACCTTTCAGTAGTAAGTACTCATGAATAGCGTCCACATCTCTCTTCTTCTCAGCAAATATTAGTACCTGTGAATTTGATAACATACAAGGTAGGTGAGGAACATTAGACACACACATTATAATAGTTGATTGAAGGGAAGAAACGTTATTCACGCAATAGTATCATGTTATTATAGAATAGATTGTAAATTTTAAAATGAGTTTAACACTTTTTCCATTGAATTCATACATGCATACCAGAGTCAAACCAACAACATGTTGTGTCCCAGAATAGCACAGGTACATGTACTTACAGGGGGAGCCGTACGCTGCAGACAATCTAGTATATGAACAATTCTAGCCTCCGGTTTCACATACTCCACAATTTGTTTTACATTGGTGCTAGCTGCTCCAGCTCTACCAACATTCACTGTGATGGGTTTAACCAAAGCACTAAGTGCAAAGTTTTGTATCTTTTTAGGCATAGTGGCTGAGAACAAGAGGGTTTGCCTTTGACCCTAAAATTATATAGCATTTCCAGGCATTAGAAACATTGTAGTAAATTATACACACCTTATATGTACAATAAGTCAATAGCAAATACTACATACAAGTATATGTTTACATCCCAAAATATGTCAGCATAATAAAACCTGTAGTCTATTAAAACTGTAGGCTATTCAAAAGCTTTACTATAATTATTTGAAACATTGTGTCATTTGATTTAACAATTTAATCAATCTCAAAATTGTTCAACGGTTTCAATAAAATTATAAAAAACTATAATTATAACAGTACTTATACAATGCACTCAATAAATAGAAAAACAGAAATACGAGTTAGAGAGAGAGGCTATAAAACCATTGATGCCGTGACATGGTACTGACCTTGAAGAATGAGAATATAGTCCTGACATCCTCTTCAAAGCCCATGTCTATCATACGATCAGCCTCATCAAATACCACGTACCTACAGATGTCCATGTCCATCATCTTCTTGTTTAGTATGTCTAGAATCCTTCCTGGTGTGCACACGACTATGTGTACACCTCTACAATACAGCATACACATAAGTACACCTCTACAATACAGTATACACACATGTACACCTCTACAACACAGCATACACACACATAAGTATACCTCTACAATACAGCATGCACATATGTACACCTCTACAACACAGCATACACATATGTACACCTTTACAATACTCCTTATATAGTGTACATGCACACCTCTACAACACAGCTTACACTATATACTGTATGTGCAACGCATACCTCTAGCTTACATAGGGAAAATCAAACTATTAAAACGTATCAAAAAGTTCAAATAGCTGCCTACTTGCGTACAACCTCCATCTGTTCCTTGACATTAACACCACCGATACATAGAGCTGTCCTTAGCCTGCCGTGTCCATCTCTATCTAGACTCTTACAGTAATATTGGAGCACCTCAAATATTTGTCTTGCCAATTCCCGCTATAAAAAAGCATTCCAGCCATTAGAATTAGAAAAAATGCCTTTTGCAAAGTAAATTACTGACAATTGGATAGTTGTTTTATTCATTGCCAAGGACTTTCTATATAAGCACAATTCATTTAAACTCAACACAAGACATGCTAAGTCTTACAAGGCTCTTGATAAGAGGACAAAGCACATTATTATAACCGGATTGAACAATAATATGGAGTTGTTTCATCCCTAAAGAAGGAAAATTCATGACGAGACAACTCCTGAAATGAAAGTACAACATGTTGTACAGTAATGTACAGTAATGGAATGCAAACAAACAATTAAAGTTGTATTTAAGTATTGTCACTGGTGTCAATGCCTGTACAGCATATACATGTATGGATATATTGCAAATCTCACAGTCAAGGTACAATATACAAAGTAGATATCTGTATATAAGTAAGGGTTTAGTCAAGTGACTTACTGCTGGTACAATAATTAGTCCATAGGGTCCCTCATTTGATATAAATGGCATACGTCTCTCTTGTTCCAAACAGAACATTATGATAGGAAGTATGAATACGAGTGTTTTACCAGAACCAGTGTATGCTATGCCGATCAGGTCTCTCCCCATCAATCTATAAGCATCAATAATAGAATAATGTACCAGCAAGTTTTCACCCTATCAGTTCCCCTTGATGGAGTGTATTGCTCTTCACTAGCAAAGAAAAACAGAGAAAATGTGCCTATCATCAGACCCCAGTAATTCTGAGCTGTGCAAAATGGTGGCTTTGCTTCCATTACTATTCAAGTAATCACATAGTCTAAAAGAAATACTTGTGGGTGGTAAGATATACATTATTACACTAGAACCAGTGTAAAATCTAAAGACATATTGGCCACATGCGATAGAATAGAACCAATACTTACACAGCTGGTAAACCTTGCATCTGTATAGGTGACGGTGTGGTGATCCCTTTTTTCTTTAAGGCATGAATAAGAGAACGAGGAAACTTGCATTCTTGGAACGTTTCACATATAGGTGGGATGTTCTCTCCTTCCACCAGTATGCAATGCTTCTTCCTCAGTTTATCACTTTTATGTGGCAACCTTTGCTGTACATATTGTGGAGCTCTCCACCTAGCAAGTTATACACAATGTCCAGTAATAGAGTTCGGGCTACTAGAACTATCATGCCAATGATTCACATGACCATCGAATCAATGGTAAGATGACTATCATGGCAATGGTCAAGATGACTACCATGCCAATGGTCGACATGATTATCGTGCAGATGATAAAATTGCTACAAATATGCAAATAGCCAGATACGTTGTAAGACAATCAGTTTAATAGTCATCAGGGGTGTTATAGTGTACTGTTTAGTTATAGGTGATTAATGTATATCTAACCCTGTCTTAATAGGATCTGTGTATTCGATTCCTTTGGCCAGTTCTGCTACACCCATCAAGGCGGTTTTCTCAGCCACACTTTCCAAAATCTTTTCTTCCTCCTTTTTCTGCTTTTCCAAAGCACTTTCTTTACTAGCTAAATATACAATATAACTAGCATATACAAAAAAAATGTCTAACTAATCACTTGAGGCAATATCAGAACTTCAGCAATGAGTGTCTTATAAGAGCCTTAGATGTGTAGTCTTGTTACCCCTGTGTACGATGCCATCATTTGATAATAAAGGGGAAACATTTGATAAAAATAAATCGAAGCAAATACAAACACAGAAACATGATATTGTAGACATCACTAGCATGCATGAGTCATTATAGAGTAATTATTATTAATCATGTTCCCAGAGGCTCGTCTCAACCTGTTACTTGGATATCTAATCATACGTTCGCGGTTATTAGAAGGAGTCCTCAACAGTACTGAAAACTGAAAACAAGTCGATCATTCACTAAAATAACATCACTTACCTTCTTCCTTCTTCTTGAGTTCACTATGTTGATCTAGAAGTGAGCGGCCACCAACTGGGCCAGTATTGACTATATCTTCACTCTCACTACGTAATTCACCCTCAGATTCATTCGCACTACTTTCCTGCTTATCGGCTTCCTGTTTAATTAAGATTCCTATCCTATTGCCATGTTTTTGTAGGACAGCTCGTTTACGATCCTTCACCGACACATATGGGACATATTCTTCTTCCTCATCCGATTCCACCTTTTCTTCAGCTTCAAGCATTTTCTAAATATATTCGTAGAACACTGTAACTTCATTACCTAACATATTATCTTACACAAGAAACACATCTATTAAAACATCACATACTAATTATTCTGTAATGATGTTTTACCCTTTTTCTGGCATAGAATTCTGGTCCACGTACTTCAGCCATTTTGACCGTCACAGAGTCCCAATTATTGCCTTCAAATCACGCAAGCTAAAATATAGGATCAAGTTAAAACATCAAAACTATCAGCTTTGTATCATTTATCAATGATACTCTGCATTTCATCTTATTTCATTTTTAATTGTTTCTCTTATGATACCTATCCATTTCTAATTATATTAGGTTACATAGTGAAGTGCTCCCACCCAATATCATTTGGGTGGGAACAATAACTACATCAAGTAGGAAATACAGAAGCACCCACAGTTAGGCAATGCGAGATTATCTGCGTTATCCATTTCTAATTATATTAGGTTACATAGTGAAGTGCTCCCACCCAATATCATTTGGGTGAGAACAATAACTACATCAAGTAGGAAATACAGAAGCACCCACAGTTAGGCAATGCGAGATTATCTGGGTTTCACCAACTGATCTATAGAGTCGTCATGGTGATGCCTTATTTGCAATTAAGACAGAGTTTGTGACGGAAAGACTTGAGACATAACCTTGAAGCAGTTTTCATCAAAATGAAAAAAGGAAGGCCGACACTCATCATAGATTAAGTATAACGACCTACAAACAAAATTCTGTCCTACACAGCCCGCATTTGTACCACCATTGAAAGACTCCAAAGAAAAGCTACTATCTGCCAACCTGTCAGATATATCTTGGAACACTCGCTCCGTCAAAGGTGATCAGTACCCCAGTAAGATCAACGAGAAATTTTAGATGTTGTGCACACATGTGGCTTATCGCAGATGGAAGAAGAGCCTCCGTTAGAGATGTCTTTTTCACAAACAGACCTACACTGATGAACACTACTCTGTACAGCCTGACCTCAGTGACCATCATATTGCTTAACTACATTATAGCTCAGAGAAAGAAGCCTTTGTCTATACCTACTCCTATGGGAACGAGCAAAGCTTGACCAGCTAAGCAAGGATATCAGAGACTTAGAATGGACAATGAGTTGCAAACTCAGTCTAGATCCGCCAGCAAATGAAATCTCAATCTGGACCTTCTTCCTCCACAAAATCAATAAGATCCGAAACAAGTAAGTACCAAGCACAACGTCATCAGTATGATTCTACAGCCAGGATATATATATATATATATAACTTTATTTAATGTGCAATATTAGTATACAGTATGTATGAATATCAGCATCATGCTTTTGTTTTTTTTACATTGAAAACTTTTGCATGTTTTTCATGCTGTTGCACAGGTACTTAAAAAGGAGAACAAAAGAAGTTATACATCAAGAAAGCGAGAAGAGAGGGAAATGACAAAAAAAAAAAAAAAAGGAACATAACAGTGACAGAGGAAACAAATGTGTACAGATAATGATATTTGTTTTTTTTTTCCCTTCTTTTTATATAGTGTATAATTCATACATAAAATAGATACCACAATATATACTAACATACGAAGTAACGACAATTTGGAATTGAAAATTTTACAATATTTACAATTACAAAAATTTTTAAATTATGTTGATATTAGTTAATACATTTCATAGGAAATGAAATATTACATATGTAAAGTTTGTATATTGTACATACACATTTACCACATTAACGGTTGTACATAAGCTATACACATATATGCATGGTAGAAAAGGAGATGATGTAATGTTAGTTTTGCATTATGACAAGGAAGATAATAAAGGTAAATATAAGAAACGCATTATCATTGTGTTATATCTCACATGTTACCTAGACTTTATCAATAATATTAAGCAAAAGGTTTATTATTGATTTTCGGAAAGGAAGTTTTAATAGTGATCTAACTTGTTTAGGGAGTATGTTGAAATGCTTTAGTATTGACAGTTTAAGTTTATTATGGTGGTAGTTACTGGGTATAAGTAAACCTGTACGGGATTTGGTATTATCACATAAGACAATATTGAAAAATTGAATTTGGATGTATGAAGGGGCTGTTTTGTGAGCTATGGTGTGGGCTAGTAAAGTTGTGTGAAAGGCTGCAAGTTGTGGAAGTGTAAGAATTTTATGTTGTCGAGCAATTTTATGTGTAGGAATTTTGTCAGTTAGTCTTGTGCTATTAATTAGTCTGAGGGCTTGTTTCTGTGTGTTGTATAGTCGGTCAGTTGTCTGTTTGGCAGTCAAGTTATAGTATAGTGTTATGTTTTGTGTCAAGTATGGATGAATGTACCTGTAGTAGTATATACGTGCTATATGAGTGTTTATTAATGGTCTAATAGCGTAGAGTAGTCGCAAGTTTGGAGCAATTTTATTTTGGAGTAGTTGTATGTGGTCAGTCCATGTCAAGTTATTTGTCAGCTTTATACCTAGGAGTTTGCACTTAGATTTTTCTTGAAGAGGTGTTTCGTTAATAATGACTTTTGGCAGATCATAGTTTAAGGTAAAGTTGCATTTAGGTTTAATATGAAGATAAAAGGATTTTTTTGTGTTGAGTACCATATTGTTTTTAGTACACCAGTTTTCGATGGCTTGAAGATCTGCATTAGTGGTACCGATTGCCAAAGCAGGTTGCTTATGAGATATGTACATAGTAATATCATCTGCGTAGGCATGTATGGTGGATTCTTTTGGTAGGTAGAGAAGGTCGTTTATATAAAGTGAAAAAAGAATGGGTCCAAGTATGGAGCCTTGGGGGACTCCGTGGGTTATTTTCATTTGCTTAGAGAGCGTTTGCCCAATTTTTACAGCTTGATATCGATTTTGTAAGTAGGAAGTTATTATGTTGATTAAGTTTACTGTTATTTGGTAGTTTTTAAATTTTTTAATGAGTAAGTTATGGTCAACCAAGTCAAATGCTTTTTTAAAGTCCAGCATTGTAACTATTGTGTGTTTTAGTGATTGTTTGGCATCTAGCCAGTCTGATGTCAGCGCATGTAATGTTGTATTACAGGAAAATTTTTTTCGAAAGCCGGACTGATGAGGATGTAATATTTTGTTTGCAGATATTTCTTTATGTAATTGCTTTAGTAAGTGTCTTTCGAGTAGTTTAGAAAGTGTTGGTAAAATAGAAATTGGTCGGTAATTTTCAGGTATTTGTTGGTTACCTTCTTTGAAAATCGGCGTTATGGTGGAGAGTTTCCATGAAGCTGGAAACTGAGATGTAGACATGGCGGTGTTTATGATCAATTTGATGGGTTCTATAATGAATGGCAAGGCTAATTTAATAATACGAACTGATATTTGGTCGTGGCCAGTAGCCTTGTTGGGTAGCAGTGCTTTTACATACATTAAGATGTCAGTTGAAGTTATAGGGGTGATAGGTCGAGTTGTTTGTGTAGTTTGTGCATGTTCAGTCTGATTTGGGGTCGTTGCTAGGTGTCTGCTATGCTTAAGAGTTTTTGTTGCAATTGTGGTGAAATGAATATTCATTGTGTTAGCAATGTCAATTGGGGTAGACAGTACAGAAGCACCTTGTTTAAGAGTCGAGATATTTGTTGGCTTATAGGATCACAACTGACATCTAGAAATCTTTCCCGAGCTAAGAAGAGATCCTTTCACAGAGCTAAGATCACACAGAACCAAATAGACTTTCAAAATACACATAGGCTTCTCAATAAACTGAAGATGAATGCCATTGGTGGGTGTATTCACCAGTGGATCGGATACTCCCATTCAGACAGAAAACAGGAAGACGTAGTTAATGGGATGTTCTTACATAGAAATAGAATCAGCGTAACATCGGTCGTACCACAATGATAGGTGTCCTAGACCTGTTGCTGATGCTACGCCTACTGTAACTGTACATAACGACCTCCTAGCATACACTCGAAAATATACCTCCTTGCAGAAAACTGCATTCTCTACACAAGTTAATTTACTACTATTATATATATTTTATTTTACACATAATATAATAACAATTATTGTTAGAATAATAATAACAATTTATAATCATAATGATAATGGACTTTCCAAAATTAAGATTAAATTTCATTCTTCTACGAATGACCACTGTTCAACCTTGACGGAAATGTGTTCGCTACAAATCTAACAACAGAACAAATTCACAGAAACTCACAATCGTTGTGGGCGGAGTTGCGCCGCCTGCGAATCTACTGAACTGCACATGTAGATCCGAGGCACGTGCAGCCACTTCCTTCTTGAAGTTTTGTTAGCAAACAAACATATCCACTAAAAATTACATATTACTCCTTATCTTTACATGTTCAGCGCACGATATACTAAGCTTAAAAATTGAAGAATAATTATGCAAGCTAAACAGGTGAGTGTGTTGAATGGGTAATTAGTCACCAGGGAACACTGATTTATAATCAAAGGTCAGCTGCCTTCCCGAACTACCTTCATTGGTGTTCCACAGGGCTTAGAACTTGGGGCCCACCTTGTTCTTAGTATGTATATTAATATTTGAATGATCTTTTGGAGCATGTCAACTGCAACATAGATCTATTTGCTGACGGCACACTGATCTACCAAATTGCAAATAATTCCATCGAGAAGCCAAACTAGAACTGATTTTACAATGTTGAATCTATTGTTACGTCTTCTCTCCAAAGAGGAAATAACTTTGATGAAATTAATTATGCTCTTTAATTTGGATTCTTTAGCTAGTATCTATGACAGATTGATGATGGTCAGACCAGATGACATCACAATCACTAGGGCTGTATCCAGGGGTGATCCCCCCACAATCTTTGCCAAAACCACAGCCTAACATACTGGTTTCCTCCAAACAAAAATCTTTGAGAACTGGAGATCATGCTCAAATAAAATCATCTCAAGAACTACTGTACCATAACAGGGTTGAATTTTCAGCGACACTAAGAACAGCTGCTTACCTATAATTGGAACTGTTGAGGCGCGCCCTTTACTATATGCTCTAGTGCGCACTAAAGAAGAAGAGAACTTTCAAATGAATGTCAGTGCATTACAGCAATGGCCGTGAAAGTGGTGCATGTCGCTTAACATCAAGAAATGCTCCATTTGGGCCTTCAATGCCCTGTACACGCTCAATAATACTGTCTGGCAACTTTTAAAGAAACAAAATACTAGGTTGTCATACATCAGTCAAACTTGAGATTTTATGAGCATAATATACAGGCTAAGGTACGAAAAGCCAAAAGTAGTTAGGCATGATCCAACACGCTCTTCATAATGCTTCTCAAAGTGCACGACTGCTAGTGTACACCAGTCTCTGTAGGCCACATGAGGAATATGTCTGTATGGGACATACCCTAGAATACCTGATTAATAACATTGGGATAAAACGAACAGCTTTGTGCTTTATTACCTCAAACCTAAAATTCACACAAGAATGAAATAAATAAGCTTCAGCTCAAGACTCTTGCTGAAAGATGAACAAAAATCAGACATTCTCCTACTCTGACTTCTCCCACATGAAGAAAACCACAAATCGCTTATATGTGCTTATGATAAACTTGTAAAAGAGAGAACCAATGATATTATTGTAATCAGAGCAGTTTGTATCGTAGTGATCCACCAACCATTTAAGCGGAAAAATCCATTTACTGTAATAGCTTCCTTCCCAAAGCAGTAAGATAACTGAAAACTAAACTTTGCTCTTAGGTCATTGATAAGTATGTTTGTGTAAATATTGTTGTACTCAAGTTACGCACTAATAGGCACACATTATAAGATTTAAATAAGTAAAGCGTACCAATTCCTATATTATCTAGTACGTACTAAATAAGAAGAGGTATGTCAAATTGAAATTTATTAGACAAGTTGTTAGATGACAAATGAAGCTGAAGCTGGGGAAGGATAGGGTGGTGCTGGAGCCCGTCACAAAATAATCAGTTTCAATGAATTGTGGTCATTATATGTTGAATATTGTCATGTCTGACTATGGGTAGCACACATTCAGTGTATCTCACACCCTAACTCAACTCAACAATACCAGGACACTAAATGAGTCCTATGGTAACCATTTAGACAACTAATCAACAGGTCCAACGTGTTCTTAACATGTATTTGTATAATGCATGTCTAGGACCTACTTTTATATAAGCTATTGTACAATTACGATAGACGCTCCGGGCACTCGGTTCTTCTGGTGAACTGGGCTTGGAGACTCTTAGGTAGTCCGTCCTATAGATTTCCATCAAAGATGTAGAACATAGAAGAAGACAAGTTACTTTATTACAATCCAAAAGATAGCTAGCTTACTTCAGAAAATGTTGCGCCCTTTATACAAAACTGGCCCTGCCCAGTGTCTGAGGGACCGATAGGCCATCAACCGACAAATAATGCCCAGTTATCTAAATTATCCCAAAAATCCTTATACCCGATGTATCATCGGGAGGTACAACCCTATCATTACCAAATGTCATAGGGTCACGACAAAAGTCTAAGCGAAAGATTGCAATTTAGGTAAAGCATTACAACATATTAGTTACAATAAATATAAGATCAGCTCTTGACATACTGTATTCAGTATACATAAAATAAACTCTTGAGCAGTATAAGAATAGATTGAATTGTCTACAGTATGTTCCTGCAATGATTGTCAGCCACATTATATAAATTCACAGCAGTTTATCACAATATTATTAATGGTGTTTTGGTGGTAATATTTTATGTTTGCGGCACTAGAGGTCACATATTTTATTGATCGAATTCAGATTGGCATTTTCCTTCTCTTTTGCATCGTTAATTCACATTTAGATTCATCACATTAACTTGGACGAATGGTGGTAGTGTTGAGTATGTTCATTCTGAATATGTGTGCTTCTTTAGGAACCATGCTTTTGTCTACAATCATGAGAATTCAGAAATTTAGGCTTGTTTGCAATTGTAATGTTGTAGTTTCCTTGAGAACTTGAGAGAAAATGGACAAAGTAGAATTTGAGGAGAATATCTATTATGAGCAGTTGGAAAACCGTAAGTATAAAATAATGTATATAATTTTAACTGACACAAAATGTTATCTTTCATTAATTTGCAACTTTAAATGTGTAATCCACAAATAATTTTATTGTAATCCGCACATCATTTTAGTTTATTAGCTTCGTTTGATACTTTGATTTGTCTATTTTAGCTGACATTTTTGAAGTAACAATAGCCGGCAATCCATCAGCGGAGAGGTGTCAACTGCATGGAGTGTACGAGTTCCACATAAATACAGAAAATTTTGCAATTGTTGATAAAACTCAAAATAAAAGACTGTATACATGGCCATTTCGGTATGTTCGAAGATATGGAAAGTCGGGTACAAATTTTCAGTTTGAAGCCGGACGCAAATGTCAATCTGGTGAGTTAAAAGATTGTTAGTGCTACAAATTCTCCTCATGAATTGCATTTGAACGATATTTTTTTCTTTTAGGCCTAGTAGATTTTTTGTTAGTGGTGAATTTGATGGCGGTATTGGTAGTAAGGTGTTGTGCTATCAGTCATCACCATGATATCTGTTCGAATTTCACCAGTGGTTAAGTTTTTACATGACATTATTTTCATGATCTCAGTATGTGAACCAATGTTAATCGATACCTCAGATGAGAAATTCTGTTATCTTCTGTATAGGTGAAGGTCTCTTTTCATTATTGACCAATAATGGAGATAGCGAGAAGATATTTAACCTTGTACAAACCAGATTCAATCTCATGAAAAAGCGAGACAAAGAATTTCAACTTGGCAATTTACCTTCTCCTGCCAGCACCAGGAGTCATCAAGACCAATCACCTGTTAGTCCACTCCGAGGACCTACCGTGCCGATGAGAAAATACGAGAATAACAAAGTGCTAGAACCTGCTAGGAAGCCAGGTGAACCTGCAAGAGTCGGAAGTAAAAAAGGCAAACCAAAGCCACCAATAACTCCGAAACCGAGTATTAAAAAACAGGCAGGATCAATCCCTGTTGATAAAACAGAGGCTCACAATGCATCACAGATTAATAGTATGCTAATCAAAGAAAGTAAAGATATTTTAAATGAAGTTGATAATGAAAATGATGGAACATATAGTGTAATGGGAATGGCAAGTGCTCGAGTAGATGCAGCACAATATAGTGATGTTTACTCTCGTTCTAATGCTGTGCCGACATACAATGTCGGTGATGATACCTATGATGAGGTTCGTCTAAATTGATCTGTGCTGCTGCTACTACGACCCTCCTCTTTATTTTTATATTACTAAACTATACTATATTCTAGTGCCTATATTTCATCTAAAAATACATGGTAGTGCATGTATACCACTATATGATTTATTTTCACAGATACAAGTACATACCATTACATAATATGCAATACAACCAACATTTTCCTACTGTTATACAAACTGATATTACAATTTTCTAATAAATATTTAACACTCTTGTCAAAAAGTTAATATCATTTAGACTGCATTATTGTAAAAGAGAACCCATGTTGTGAGTACCAGTAAGCTGCTACACCCAGTCCACCAATGACTATGCTCAACATATATTTATGCTCTCTGAGTTTCTGATAGACTAGCGATTGACTATGGAATTTTTTAACATATAGATATACAAGGAAAAATCCTAGAAATGTCACAGTCCCTTTTATGATGCGTCTGATTGTGCGGAGAGTACGAATAGTTTCTACTGTAAGTAAGTGGTGTTGTGTCAGTATGTTTTCAAGAAGTATAAGCAGTCTTCTGCAGCCGTTTTGGGCCCTCACTAACTCTTTCTCTGAGAAGTTTTCATTCACCAAGTGGAGCACTTTGTCTACTGTTTCATTGTAGGAGTCGGGTACAACCAGCTTTATGTATAAAGGTCTACAACGGCAATCGCAATATTTTATATATACACCGAGTCCATAATACAGAATTGGAAATGTAGATGTGACAAGCATATTGTACATGTAGTATGGTTGGTTAGTTGGTTTATTGTTGTGAGATTCAGTGTTTACAAAAAAATATTGCTATGGAAAACAATTATAGCATGACATACATGTGCTAAAGAGCAATACTTGACCAGTAATATGATATCCATAGTTGTGAATCTTATACACATACCACGATTAGGAGCAAGGAAGAATGAACCTAGTGTCTAATGTATCGGCTAAACAACCATGGATGCTATGACATCACATTGTGTTATTGGTACACAGAAAGATTAGCATGAACATAGCATATATTATTAAAATGCAATAGTATCACATGACAGCGAGTACATTTTTACTTGGAGATTGTAGTGAGGAACTGTTATGATCAATATTGGCGCACACAGGCATATAAATAAATAGAAACCCCAATAAAGACATTAAAGTGAAATATAAAAAAAACTACAATGGATACTAGGCCTACACATGAAACTTCAATTTGCAAGTGGATGTGATAGGAGGATATGTTATAGGCCTATACTTGATGTAGGCTACTACTCTAACCTAAGACTATAATATAACTGATGTGAAGTCAAGGTCAGCACATCATTGTTATATCTTAGAAAAGGGACATCTAGTTGTGGCTAACTACTGCCCCAAAGTACAATTATACCTGGTAAGTAAGTGGAGCAATAGATAGCCTATAGGTTACACAATTCACAATATTAGCCATGATTTCTTGCACACATTTAACCTGCTATAATCTTTATTTAATGAATACACCACATGACATTGTGAAAACGTGCTATAAAATAACATGGGCCTATAAAACTATTTCAATATACTAACACAGCAGCAGATGCATAACAAACTACATTGCAGTACTCTGTCTGCTGCCCTGTAACAAGGCAGCAGACAAAGTGCTGCAGACCAGGAGAACATGTGATAGATGGTAGTACCAAAAGCATCATATATAATATACCTAGTAGCAGTGTTCGAAGTGAAAAAATTGAGGTGGGTACACGGTACATGCAATCTTACAGATTAGTATTGTATAGCTATCCACTTAATCTTATTGTAGTTAAGAAATTAGTGGATCACTAATATGGAAAAAAGTTATCCTCCGGTGAGAATTGAACTCAGGACCTTATGGATGAGTGTCAAGCACTCTACCACAGCAACTGTGAGGGGAAGATTAGCTAATAAAATGAGGGTACACGCCTGCTGGCCGTATAACCACTAAAATTGAGGTGGGTACACACCGTATACTCCCATATAACCACACTTCGAACACTGCCTATTAGTATTCAATAATACAAAATAAATATCACACCCACTAACTAACACGAAATCAATATCCAACAAAGTCAAAGTGTTAATTTTTCATTTTACAGTTTTGATTTTTAGTTAGGACTAGTAAACATAATAAAATATAAATAGTCTACTGTTTTAACCTTTTATTTATTTTGTTTAAATTTGAATGTCGAATTTAATAATAATAATAAATAAATGTAAATTAAATACATTATAAATTAATACCTAATAAAATATTTACTTAGTTAGTTTGACACTATTTTATATAAAGCATAATATATATTAATATTCAGGGGCGGCTATAGGCACCCACGCCACCATCCTAGGCGTGTGTTCAATCAAGCATGCAATACTAACTGTGCCCTGTAAGCTATTAATATACTATGCTATGCATGCATGTCCAGGCTTCAATTCATTTTCTATTTACTTGTTCAGGCAGTACAGTCATTGTATAGTGCTGTAATAGTCATGTTATCTGTGTAGACTGCACCCATACATGTTCATGTTTCACACTTATCTTGTATTAACTCACTCAGACACGTGAAATCTATGACTTCTTGAAAATAGGCTGGTGTTGAAATTTTTCCTATATCCGCCCCTGTTAATATTAACATAAATATTGTAGTTTTGATTTAGGCTTGTTTATAATACTATAGTAATAATTCATAATATCCATCTATTGAGTTTGATATTCTTTCTATTGTTTGTAACAAAAATATAATTATTAATAACAATTATTATTAATAACATTAATATAAAAATAATTAATAAGTTAATATTAATAATTAATTAATAATATAACATAAATAATAATATAATTATATCAAGGAGAATATCAAGGAGAATCTTACTCCTTGATTATATTATTAAATTTTAATTATAATGAATAGAATACAATATAAAGGGCTTTACTTTTTATCAGGTTGTGAGAGCACAGATTTGAGTAAGTCCAATCCTTGTTTAACATGGCTATCACCATCATTCTTGACTAGGTTACTGCTAACTAAGGCCTCATAAAATGCATCAAAAGCTTTGCCAGCCACTCTGGTAGCCACTTTATCCACAATCACAGACATTATTTTGGAGAAACCAACTTATCCATTGAGGATTTGATAACCTTTAATCTATTTTAGTAGAACATTTAATAAAGAGATCAGGGAACACTCATACGAGAGAGGGGACAACTCTATTACTCTTGAACTATTGAACGTAGGACGAAGTTGTCCCCTCTCTTAAAAGTAGCTATCTTGAGAGAAGACAACTTCTTATTATGATCAATGTTCTATCAAGGAACTGGAGTCACTACTTGTTCTCCTTGATTTTGTGAGTACTCATAGCAATGCCATTCAATAAAGTTGGCTCATGGAAACAATCCCATTGAAATGCACTCTAATTCAAATTAATGCTTGTGTTCAATAAATCTTTTGAGTTTGCCTTGCAGTTCACTTTTTTCTGCATGAATGTGTAGCTCCTTATACCATCAAGGGCAACTACATTATATATTCATATTATGCGTACTTGAAAATGCACTAGTTGTTATCATTAGATGGCAAGTTGATGTAGTAATACCAAAACGCATTGCTGTTTTGATGCTAGAAACAATCACAGATTACAGGAACTTGTACAGCAAATGAACACAATACTATATTTTATATTGCATGACATGTACAGTAGTATGTATGTTTCATAACAGGATAAGGAATGTTACAACATATATGTTATCATACAATTAATATTATGTTGTACACCTGAACAATAGCTATTAAGAATATTGATAATAAAATTGTTTTCACAGACAAAAGTTTCTGATTATCCGTTGTAAGCTTTCACTACATTGTATATAATACAGATTCTTTTCCATCTATGTTATGTACATGTAAGCATAAACAACAAAATGCTATTTAATAATTATTAGGATTATGTGTATATAGAAATTATACAATACCATATTACTTGTATCATAGTGTGAATATGTGTACATATTATATCATATTTATTTCATTTCATTCCATGCTATACATGCAGTTTTGGGTCCTGCTCAGGGAATCTTTTCTGCAAATGAGTAGATGCATGGAACAAAGCAATACTGATAAATAATGGACAATGTACATGCATGTGTGAGGCAGGTGCAATTTTACATGATTTTAATATAGCCAGGAATCATTAGTGAAGCTCCAGATGGAGAAGTTGTCTTCTCCCTTATATATGGTGTCCCCCAACTCAATTACCCCAACTCCAAATGAAGATCTAAGGCTACATCAAAATATATAATATTGATATAATATTGCACCTATGCACTACGTGTATAGAACTCAGTGCAACATTACCAATTTCTACATGTATTGGTTGCATCTAATCTAACCTCTACAGTGTTACATACGCATCTATAGCAAGTAGTATACACACACAAGCCGATAACATTCACAATTGTAACCACTATATAAAGACTAGTCCACACTAAACTCATATAATGACATGTATCATATTACATGCATGTAAACTGTGCAAATTATTGTACATGTATGTTCTTTGGCCTTCTGTATGATACATAACTGCAGTTTATAGCATATATAATGATATAATTATTATTATAGAATAACAAGTTCAGAGGATTTGTATGTAGTCACAATTTTCTCAGTGATTTCGCTTCAAGACAATACAAGAATAAATATATTAATTTTATTAAGTATTAGTGATCCATTTGATTCGCTCTCTGTTGCAAGGACGACACTCAACTATATGACACAGATATACAGTAACGATAACTTGCGATTTTGAAACGACCAACATAACCGTCTGCATCAGACCATTGCCACGCCCACTTCGTTAGCAGTCTGACTATCACTGACGACAGATGTGTTACGAGTGCAATCGTCGTTCAGTAGTGGTGTGGCAGAAGGATGTAGATACCGTTCTTTAGTCTTATCATTCGTCTCATGCTTGAGGTTAATTGAATTGACGGAATAGTTGCTGCAAGTGTTGGATCGTTTCTGCACCGAAGTGGTTTGTCTGAGTGAAGTCAGCATTGTTGAAACTCTACGGACACTTGAATGATTGCGTATGTTTGAAATGTTGCAGCAAAATATGGAGATGAATGTCTTACGGAATTGTCTGCTCATGATTGTATATAGAATAAAGTTACTGGTGAAAGCCGCAATTGTTAAGAGGTCTACAATATCTCTGGTAAATTCGGAATATAATTCCATACGTTGATTGCCTCTTGCGTATAAGAGAAATATTCCTTCTGGAAGCTCAATAACCAGGAACACTATTACGACTGCAAGAAGCATAGCTGTAGTTCTATTGTGTTCACGGTGTCTCTTTGAATCTTCGACGTTGCCTCTCTTCAAAAGTTTTATTCTGTTCTGCTCCGCTGACCTCATTTGATAGATAAGTGGAATGGTGAGGATGGTAAGTAAAGCAGCGGGAATAACTTTGGACAATGAGCCATACAAATAAGCATTGAAATCAAAATTCCTCTTTCCAGTTACAGTATATAGAGTCATTACGATGGTCGAGTTCTTTTCAGGATCACAGATAACATCTGTATACATTTTAACGTGCATATCAAGCCACGAAGGAATGGAAACGAGTGAATTAGCAATGACGAGTACAAGGGAAGAGATTTTAGCATTCCTCATCGTCAAGTATTGTTTGCCATTAACCAGACTAAAGGTTAGCCATCTGAAACTGGCTACGGCAATAGTATGCCAAACAGCAATAGAGTGGAGCAATATGGTGAATCCTCTGACGAAATATAGAAGCTTAGCATCTATTTCATCTTCAACAAAATAAGGGTCCATCTCTGGTTTATACTTGATTATAAAGAAGATCACTGTCATTGGTAAATATATCACACTCAGCAGCATTTCAGCGATGGCTATAATTGTCATCAAAAAATTGACTGGGGAAGTTGCCATCTTCTTTCGAGACAATACAATGGCATTAGCAAGATTCGTTAAAAATACAACAATGCAGATGATGGTGGAAAGATATCCATGAATTGATCTGTATTCAGCTATTGCTTTGTAAAATCTTTTATCGGCGTCACTGAATTGATCAAAATTAGCCGGTGGATCCCAACATCCAGTCTTATTTGTAATAAACAACATCGTCAAATTCCCAACAGGCATTGTCATGTTCTCTGCCGTGACAATGTCCATATTGGGTCTGAATTCTCACCAAATATTCAACATCTGAAAAAGAAGTTTGCATAATGAGACAGTTTAGATGAATGATCAATAACATTCAGTAATGTGCCCAATAGAACGATTCCAGGTTTGAGACAATTTAGCCTTAAAGATGAATGCATCATGTGTGTGGACTACATGTACAATACACAGGAACATTAGCTTAGACATCACCTACATGTAGGTACAATGTACGTAACAATGTGAATAACCGACTAAATTTGTGCGCACCATAGTGACCTTTCAGGTCATGCTGCTATTTGCCCCGATTACAAACACATATACCCAAATCTAACAAATAAAATATTTATTGTGTTCTTGAATCAGGAAAACACAAGAAGCTACGTTGCACATTGCAATGAGATATTCTATTAGGCCAACATAAATAAAACATTGTGGAGTGAGCTCAATTATGATTCCTCATTGATAAAAAACGGACTCCATTAAATATGCGTTTATCCCTCAAAACTGGCTGCAACAAACACATTGCATGCTGACGTGATTTTTCTCTAGAGAAACTTTAATTGTATCTATGAGCTAATTTAAACATTAGTTAATATGAAGTTGATTAAACAACTAAATATATTTGCACAACACGGGAAATATCGCTTAACAAGATAAAAGAGATGAATATGTCAAAGGTTGATCAATATGTTACAATCATGAATGCTATTTATGTCTTTACTATTTCCCAAACAGTGCATAACATGTTGTGTGTGAGCAGAAGGGCTCTAAATTTTATAGATGTGTAGAGGTCATGGTTGTATTGTATATTACAGTGGAAAGGCAACTCTTGTAGTAGAACTACTTTTACACCTACTGTTAGACCCATATTCTTATCATCATTGCACTGTTTTATGTTTAGAAAATTGTAACACTGATGGGTTTTAAAATTATGTTTACCAATAGTGTACGTGTTGTACATGTATATGATCAATCTACAGTTACACACAAAGAAAATTTCTGTCTGCAGGCTTACCAAATCTCCGCCCCCCCCCCCCCAATTCTGCATGAGACTCTCTGACTTTCAACTCAAACTTTGGTACCCCATCCAATCCGAATTGGACATCTCTTACCCAACAGTGTTAAACTTCCTTGATTTTCACCAGTGGGACTTCGAAGCCTTCCCGCTGGTATGTATCAGTAGACAGCGAGGCCTGTCTATGTGTATCATTCAATATACATGATGATATGTGAATGTAATAGCAAATTAGTTATCACACGATTGCCTGTAATTGCCCTTCAGAACTAGGACTAAGTTGATATTACCATATTCCCAATGGTAGTATACTGCCCTAGGCCTCCGTTATGTACTGACCATTACTTATAGCACGGACATGGTACCTTGTGATACATTCTATATTATATGAAGTCAAGTCTACATGTGCAAGTAACAACATTACAATATACAATGCTGTAACCTCTGATGACAGTAAATCTGTCATTTCAAATAGTACAGTTGCCATCATACCGACTGCTTCATAACTATACTAGAATTCTCTTTATAGTAGAATTATTCTGTTCGTGTGACGTGATGTTGAGCTACTTTACATAGACATTTTGTTTTTGTGTTCTATTTTGGTCGTGGTCAACAGTATGGTCAATGAAATACATAGAATGGATCTCCGTGTTATATTTGAAGGGAAGTAATTTCATTCTGGATGTTTTCACCATTCACTACTTCACTTGACTGAGTATAACACATTTTGCATTTCTTAGTTTGAAGTAGGCAGTTTTTGGATTGCTGCAAAATTTATCCAAAGCAATTTTATAACAAATTTTATATAAAAAGTGCTGGGATAACACATGACACTGGTTTGTGTTAACTTCAGCTGTAAACCCCCAGGTTCAATTATATACAACCCACTCTTGAGATGAGGTATTGGGGTAATAAACAACACACACACATTTACACTAACAGAAAATAATGTCACCAAACAAAGTACATCCTTACAAAATACTCAAACAAACTCGATGACCGCAATATGTGACAGATTTTCTGCTTTTGCTGTTTCCCATGTGTATTTGAAAATGCCAGAGGTTCAACTCATAACTGTGCAGCTCAACCTGGATATAGCTACAGTGTTCAAATAAAACCCTATACAGTACTGCAACATGTAGACTTATACAGTACCTTAATATGTGGACATATTATACTAGATTTAAATAAAATATTTACAGCTAACTTCTATCAATTTTTGATTTTATTTTAGTCTCATAGTATAATTCAACTATTTAATTTACAACGCTGCTCTTTTAGCTCTAATTGCCCAATCTGAACAGCACTAAAGTAGCCTGTTAACAGGCCTACAGGTATTTCTGAGAAACCATAGTACACTCAGATATTCCAAAGGAATATTATTTTGTGTACCAGTTCAAGGATGTGATGCTTATCTAGGTTGATCTTTTGTAATTACTTACTAATTCTACCCTTTTGGTTTGAGTTATTTTAAATGTCACGTGAATAAGGTGATTATATAACTGGTTGTTTTTCCTCCTCCTCCTCAATTCAGTACAGTAACATATACAAGGGGAATGTCAAACAATTACCTCACTCAAGTGGTTGCTATACTGTATACTCCTGCTTATCATACTGTTGCTTCTCATAAAAAGTTTATTTTAAAAAGTTATATTTGCTTGTTTGCCTTGTATCTAATTTATATGAGAGATCGTTGTTGCTGTAATGCTGTATGTCTTAAATGTAAAACACGGACCAAGAATAGAAAACATGGGTGTTAAATTTAAAATACTTTAACTAAACCGATGTTCTTTTACTTCTTTACAGCTAATGACAACGGAATGGCATTAGATTCTCTTGGTGCTCTGTTTATATAATACAGTGAAAAGCTAGTAAACCTCTTGGCTTTCACTCAAGCTAAAATTTCATAATAATTATTCACACAGTTCCCTATGTTCATGTCTACATCTATGTGTGTATGGTTACATCACCAACTTTAGAATAGCAAATTATTTTGTGGATTTTGTCTATCTATGGGATTACTTCAGTAACTAGTGTTTTGTTAGTCAATTCTAAACCAACAGAGATTACTGACAGACAATTGCTTATAATGAGTTGTGTGTACTCTAATAAATACCACTAATAATGTCAGATTTGTTTCTATGAAAATAATTACAGTTGATGTCTACAGACAGCTTGCCCAGACAAGTAATTGTTATAAATCCTAATCTTACATTTGGCCATAGACATGTATGACTTTTTATGTGTATAGGGTATGTGCATTACCTGTATGGACATATGAACTGTATGTCTATTGGCTCTGTGCTAACTACATCTTTATCATTAAGAAGGCCGATGCTTGCCAACTGCTAAGTGTATTGTATTTTGTAGGGTTGATTATCACAAGAACTGTATAAGCAACTTTAGATTACTATATTAGTATAAAATTTAGCAATGATTATGATATATTACAACAACGTAGACATCTCGGGAATGATCCTATAAAATACTATAAATATTTAATAATAATATTTATGAACTCATCCATATAAGAAAAGGAAATATTATCCTACTCGTTATAATGAATGTTGTTGCTATCACAGTCATGTAGTTGTGTAGGAGTTTACCTTTGTGTGCAGGTTGTTTATACGGTTTGTGTTTGAAAAGTTCATGATTATTATTATTGCCAGTTTTCTAGATCCCAAGTCTGTGTAATAGTTCAGTTGATCATAATTCTCTGCCAATCCGAGCTGTATTTAGGTTAATCTATATACAACATGCAGGTAGATGACATTGTGCAAGTATACTTGCGTTAGGCTAAGTCAGTGTACAATGATACATGCCAGCCTAGTGTACGTGTACATGTATTTAGATACGGTCTTCTATATGTACAGTATTATATTGTATGTACAGTCTTCTATATGTAATACTGTACAATCATGTAGGTATTTGAATAACAACCATTAATAATTCATACAGATCACCAACACCGTGAGTGCATTCTTTTTCAGAAGCACTTCTCCAGTTTCAGTCAATTCTCCAATAATGTGCACACTGGCATATTGCATTAAACGACTCGTACATGCGATAAACAACAGATTGTTACAAACTTTTATTTCTATATGAGTAAGTTACGCAATTTCTGTCAAATTTGTATATTTTTCAAGTGATAAAATTTTAGCAATGGTCTACAAAATTATATTACTATATCACTACATTATTCATGAGAGCGAATAAAAAAATCTACGTGCTTTTCGTTTTATGCCCGATAAAATAATGTTCATGTATTTGATATGCGCTGTTCTGAGAATTACTATATAGGGTACGTTTCTATGGCATAGCACAGAGCAAAGTAAGATAATATATAAAATTATATTTTGTACCTGACCTGGTACGTATGTTTACTTACAAGAGGATTAATAATATAAATCAGTTCTCCCTCTCTTCTGGTGTCTATGCTGCTGTTCAGAAGGGTTCGGTCTCCAAGAGTGCTGTCTCTCCAACGGCAGCAGGACGAGTGTTTATGCCAGGATACATTGTATTGGCAGCAGTCAGCACCTCATGTAACAAAGCAGTAGAAAATCAATCATTTAATTACTTGTATGATCAGGGAAGCTACAAACATATGAATGATGGAAGGAAAGCGTAGTAGCGCAATTACAGCCTGTCAGTATCAAGAGGCAATCAATTAGTATTTATAGCAGCGCTTTATCTGATAATTTCTAGATATCTTATATTTTTGTCTATCAAATTACATGGAAATAATATAATAAATAGATAAGAATGGCATAAATATGTAACACTATACAAATTCATCATATCAAGTTGTAAACACTACTTGGTGTTATGGCAGCAGTACGAGTGCACTGTTTACTATCAGAATATGGAAATAATAACAATATTATGCACAATATTACAATATCATAGGCCTCTATGCCTATACAGATATAAAATAGTGTTGAAGAGGAGAGTATTCATTGAAAGAATTGCTGAAAACAATAATATCCTTTTTATAACCTTAGTGATTATTTCTGTGAAGAGGTTTTTGTTTGCGGTGATGTGTGTGAACTTGGGAGCGGTCATTGGCTACTGCAACATTCACATTCCTGGTAACCCAACATTCACACTGGTATCTTCAACAGTCCATGGAAGTTGTGAGTCGGTGAATATTTGATTACGTGCGTGATCTTATTTGCTAAAATACACCGTGTTCAAGAATTTTCGGACATTCAGTTTCTCATGAACAACATTGTGGGTACGGGGCTTAAACGCTTACAAGTAATTCTGCTATTTACAAACATGGATCTTGGTCTACGAAAGTGAGGTACAATGTATTGATCCTTGATAGGCTGAGATGTATCACATGTTTTATCAAGGCCATTCGTGTATTGAGTACGTCATTATTACTGTTACATTACATTTGATGACAGGAGCTATTTGTGCCGCTAATAACATGGTACCTAGGGTTCACATAAATCTAATCCCAGTATATAATTAAAATATGAAATGAGAAATAATATAATAATTATTGAAGTAAGTAATACAATGTTGATATAATGTAATGAGCTTGCAGTCTTATAATTAAGTGTCGTGAGCCTTAGCACCATAAATATTAGTTTTTCAGATAATTAATGCTTTGGGATATCACAAATATATACATGTATGTACAGTATGTACAGTATGTGCACATACATAATACATGCTGTACAATTAAACATGTGCGTGTCTATTATTATAGGTCAAGGTATACGTAAACTCAGAACATCACGCCAGTACTCTGGTTTATCTAGTGATGGCTACACGGGAGATCTTTATGTAAACTTAAATCTAAGTTGAGCCAGAAACAGGAAGTTTCAACTAACTTAGGGTTCTTAAGTATTATAAACATTAGTTTCCCAGCCAACCATACTCTGAGAAGAAACATTCTATTGAAATAACATAAAGTTGAGTTATACCTGTATGCCAAACATGACAACACTGGTATCTGAGGCACATAACCACTGGAGGGTTGTAACAGAGACCAGCAAAAGCACATGCAACTGCAAAAATAAAGAACAATGCCCAATAAATGGAAGCTACCAACTAAAGAATGCAATTTACCAAGCAATCATGACCACCAACAACAACAAAATGGAGACATACGTAGGTTTGACACAAAATACATTCAGCACAAGATACAACAGCCACATATTATCCATAAAAAAGCCAAAACAAGCAAAGTTTATAGAATTAATAAGTTGTTCCACGGGTTTCTGCACGAATAGGATCGCGGGAAACCTGACCTAATAAACGGCCTAATCCAAAGTAGTTGGGCGGCAATGAAAAATTACTGATGAAACAATGGAGTTTTCTCAAGATTGGCGAGCCATCCTACTGAGCACGTGGTCTGGACTATTTATGCCTCATGTAGACCAAAGATGGTAAAAGGACACTCTTTATGCAGACTGTCAACTACTGCTGCCGACCTATATTTCCATAGCCTAAGCGTTTAGCCATAAGTTGTGCGCTCGTTAAAGAGCAACGGTTTGCCGATTTTGGTGAGAGAACCACGGCAAATGACTATGCGCATCGTTTACTGGATAAACTTGGTATATAAGAACTTTAATACAAGGACTCTACAGAGCTTCTAGGTAAGCAATTTAGGCTTCATAAGAGCAGAAGCAAAAATATGAGTTAAAATGGGAGGTATTAACCAGAGCAGCACCATACAGCACAGCTAGCAACAAATGCAATCTCTGCATAGCTGAAAGATATTACATAAAAATAATCTGCAAAAGTTCACCAGTGACTCTCAACAGCAGGAATGAGCTAGCAGCAACACAAAATATTTTAGAACTCACATCAAGTTTAATATTATAATGTATATTAATCATTATATACTTTTTGATTCTTGTTATTATAATATAACGTATTATGGTACTATATCTCCATATATGGTCATTCTTACTCTCCGTCCATATTCTTCCTTTCAGAACACAGCAAATGCATTCAAAGCAAAGTGTGATTTTGCAGTAATAGGAACTACTAGATAATAATGATGATATTACAGCAAATTAATTCAGTCTTGTAACAGGATGGATAGCAAACCGTGTACATTGTATATATCTAGATGTACATGTATAATGTACAGACAAGTTGAGTATATTTTATGCATGATCTGGATACATACACCATGGCAGACCCAGTGATAAACAAGAATGATTGCATGGAAGTCTCATTGATTTTAGCAGACACATTAAATAGTGTGATGCTAAATCATGATCAGTGTTTGGAGATTAATTATATTTTAATTTGAATAAGCACTTTGTTCAGCAACTATTGATTAGTTAATTGCTAGAGGAAGAAATACATTGTTGTGTAAACTTGTAGAGAATGTAAATTTATAGAGCAAATCTGTGCAGCAGAATTAATAAAACCAAACTAGCTAATTTTGTGTATTATAACAGCATTCTAAGCTGAAATAATAATAAAATACACCTAGTAATAATGCTAATACACTATGGAGTGAGAATAACAGGCAGGCCTACATGTACATAATAATATATACTATTATTTTGTTTTTTCCTGAATTACTTTACGCTGCATGAGCATGTTAGCCAATGGTTTTGGTGATGCCTGTGCTTATAGAACAGGCCCACAAGAGAAACATGTAAGACGTGAAACAACCAGACAAAATGATAGTTTGGATGTGGTGCCAGAAATAATGTTAGTTTATGAATATCACAATAGGTTGATATACAAGAGATGTATAATTAGATGTAATCTAAATTTTGTTTATCGTAACATTATATACATTTACATGCAGACAAAATATTGCCTATTTCAGCTTTCATGTGTTACATAGAAAAATAGTCTAAATATTTGCAGTAACTCAAACAAATTCTATACCGCATATGTTATAGAAATACATCAGCAGTGAGTTTTAGGTGTGGTCAGCAGTTCATTTTTAACTCAGTTGTATTATTGTAAATATAAAACTAGTTCAGCCCAGCATACAATGTGTAGCAATATTAAGTAGTCTACACACAAAGTACCTGCATGAAAAATAACACAATGTGCAGGTACTAAGCCTGGATTCCAAACCAATTCTAAACAATATCACAGGTAGGCTTGCTATAGTGATTAAAGTTATGAGAACGATGAAGAGAGAACAACTCCCAATTCAGTGTTGAATATACAGTATATATGTACTTATACACAATACACGTATGGGTACAAGCATATAGGCTCGTACAATATGTTAAATCACATGCACTGAATTTATAGTGAACAAAATGTATACACATTTCTATTTATATTCACAAAATAGTTAATTAAACTATTGAAGAAGACTAGCTATTTGCAATTCTATTTCTAAGAATGTTTGTATTATTGATTCAAACTGCGAGTAGAATCACGTAACTAATAAACAGATCTAATTCAGCCAATAGGTGTTTAATTAAATTCAACAAAGTTAATTTATCAGCATGTAGCACTTCATGGAAGCTATCTTTTTGTACGTCAATACAAAATTCCATCAGCATAGAATTAGACTGAGGCAAAAGATTTATTGAAAGTCTACCAACTGAATCTAATCAAAGTGAAAGGTAAAAGTTTGATGCTGTACAGCATAGTTCGCCTGGTTGAGGGTGTCCAATCTATTGATAAAAATGTAGCAATTGCTATTTTGTGTAAATGTAAAGCATAAAACCTGTGTCTATAGTGAAGGATACCTGAGGCTTTAGTAGGGGCACCTGAGGCTATAGTAGGGGTAACAAGATAGAAAAGGAGCATTTTCGGTACATTAAAAGTTACCTCTTGTTCAATACACTATTTTGAGGCTGAGAATTTGGAAATATTGGATTTGCTGCCTGCTGGCACATTTTACCCAGCTTGGACGGAACTCTGCCCATAGGGGTGGTCAAGAATTACCTGAATTTTCTGGTTATATTGGTGAAATTTCAAAATGTAGCTCACAAGTACAAACTATTTGTATTGCTAAGAATAGTATGAAACTAATAAGAGTATTCAACTTTTTTATTAAATATTTTAATATTTTAAAACGTAGCGTTATAGATTGTAGTTACACATCATGTGCATATTGCAAGAATATAATGTTAAGTACATTGTATGGTTTTTTTCAACTAGGGAAAAGCAACTTCTAACTCACTTACACGATAATACTAATGTGATAATACCTTTGGGTGATACTAGGAAAGGTTGGAAGGAAAGAGATAACATTGCTGGATTTTGTTTTAAAGAAACTGATCAGAATCATCGCAACAAACCGTACACAATGGTGAACATTTTCACAGATCATAACCCAGTATTGACTATTACAGACCTTTAGCATAAAAGAATCCTATTGTGTATAATTCGAAGTTGTCTTCTTCTTATTTATGTGTAGGCGAGGTTGAAATGTTTTGAGAGAAGACAATTTCAAGTTATAGTCAATGTGCATGAGTGCATGTCATAGATACAAAAAGAGGACTTGTATTACATGTCTTTATAATGTTAGAACAATCTACTAAACAACTAAAATAATTCATGGTATGTTTCTTCACAGATGGTTTGTGTATAAAACTACTTGGTAACTTTAAAGCTAATTTTTACACAATCTGAGTTTTGTATTTGTGTGTAAATTGTGTGCATATACTTGGGACTTGTAGTGTATGTAACATACAACTACACCATACACCATACAACATATACTGTAGCTAGGTGCTTATAGCTATTTGAATACGTTGTATGTTTCATTGCACCTACTACTGCTGGCAATTCTATTACATAGGTGGGAAAATACTAGAGTAGTTCAGGGCTATAACATAACATATTGCAACAATTTAGGTAGTGCCCACACTTTGACGGGGTGTTGCCTTTAGCTCAGGCCAGAGCCCTCATAAAACTGGTCACATTGCATATACTCAAATTCTTAAAAATTATTGTCTGGAAAAAACCCATTACTAATAATAGCACAGAACTGGAATATTTCAAAGAAAACGTAGCATGTGTGAAATATTAGTAAGTTATGTAAGTGTCCCAGGAAAGTTAGAGAGAGCCAAGTCTTAAGGGACCAATACATGTGAAGTGACATGTGCAGAGCACACTATAATTATTATTACACTGCACTGCAGTCAGCACCCCTTGGTATGTTATCTACCATATTTCTCCTCTTTAGAAGTGAAACTAAGATCAATGGCCATACAATTATCATTTATCTCTAATCTTTGACCTTTCCCAGCATGTCCCGGACCTGAAGTTGACAGAAAAAGGTCTGCAGCTGTTTTCTCAGTCTATTATTATTAACTCATAATTCTTCTGCTTATCATAAAGTTTAATTATGGTCTATCACCCTAAATAATATTATTGGTGATCTGGCATTGCACACAATTAAACAGGTATGTACCGTAGTGATATTTTCCATTGACTGTGTGAACGCTTTTTTAGTGCCTGTGAGTCTCTCTCCGTCTCTGCTGGGAAAGAGGATCCAGTTTACACAATATTGTCAAACACCAGACATGACATTCTGCAGATTTCAGATATTTTACGTGTAAGGCTATTACATCATAGACCATACCTGTCAAGTCTCCATGTTTTACAGGGAAACACCCAGTTTTTAAGGGCACCGCCAGGGCACTTGTAAACCTCCCTGTTTCCCCAAGGTTTTACAAAATTTTGATAAAAATCAGCAGTATCATGCAACTCCTGTTTGTATACATTGTATTTCTTCAATTTGAAACTAACTGTACAATGTATATTAATGTTGTTTATTTTCAATTCCAGCTGTTGATATAATATTGAAAATTTTACGTAATTTTGAACCATGTGGAAAATTGATGGTGTCCAACAGTCCAATCATTCCTGAAAAGTAGAGTGATTAAAATCTCAAGGTTTATATTTCAGTTTCCTTGACATGTATGTCATATAATAGTCTGCTATAAGCACTTGGTGACCAATTGACCCAATTAAAATACTTGAACAAATAATCACCTAAAGGTCGCAATGTATGTTGTAGTAGGCAGTTAGTATTATATATCTGGCATACTCTCACATAATATACACATAGCAATGCACCTGCTATATTATGCATACAGTTAGTACATTACATTAGCCTACAAATCGTGTTATGCATTATGTATTACCCTATGCACATGTACAATGTATGTGTATATGTAGGGAAACATGAACTGATTAACCTGCTGTAACATAGTAATTGCCTATATATTTTTATCACCTGATATTTTTCTTCATGAGAGATTTGGAATCATCAACAGAATGGTAAGTATAGATAGTGGTATGACCACGTCCCTTAGGACTAGATTTGGTAGCAACAAATTAGAACAACTGTAGCATGCAGTGTATACTGCTGCTGCTCACTTTTTGGTTGACTTTGAAAGCATAATTGTTGTTACCATTGGTGCTATTCTATTGTAGATTCTGTGTAGTATATTTAAAAGTGTTAATGTGGGTTAAAGGTTTTATGATCAAATAATGACATGAGGCATGTTTACCCTTATATTTAAACTACCCTCGTGTAACCTTCACCAGGGGAAAACTAATTTGCATTCCTCTGATGATGACAGCTAGGGTTTATTTATGTATTTTTTTAACAATTTGTTAGCATAGAGAGAAGCTCCCAGGGTATCTAACCAGGTGAAATGGGATCACTTATAGTGGCACTAAATCTTATTCAAACTTCTTATTTTAACCTTCGCTATAGCATTTCCATTTAGCATATTGTATACTTAGATGTAATATATTTAGGCATTACATGTAAGCTTGTGTCCATTTTTTATACTAACTGTATATTATAGTAACCTATAAATGAAGAATATAAAACTATAACATGGATATAGCCCTGACTGCATGTGGATATAAAATGACCCCAACAAAAGACAAGCAAGAGGCATTATTGGGTGTAAAATGAGAATTTGTATATATATACAGCACAGAAATCTGAGCGAGTTTGCATGAAACATTAGACCAAGTCTGTAAAGTTAGACTAACAACTACGGAACTTCGGTAGGAATACTATAGCTTCATTAAGAAATTCCATTATTGTTTTCATGATCTGAATTTCCATTCCAACTGAGCAGCAAGCCATCAGAGGAGGTTGGACTGGGGCTTCCTGTTGCCAGAGCTTTGGCAAACTCTACGCTAGGTATTCGTATGGAGCTGCACACACTAGATACGGAGTTACGACGTTCATGAGTGACCTCATGGTTGAATGCATCACCGTTACCGGTGTGACTCTCTACATGACTATCGGTAGCCATAGCAGCCATTAGCGGCACTGGCAGAATGTTTTGCGTTGTGTTGTTCACAACATCCACAGAACTGTTAGCTCTCATAGTTGCATCCATGGCGTCCACCAGCACATCGGAAGCTGAGTCATATTCCTTTGTTGTTTCCACAATTGACGGTGGGTTTCGTAAATTCTCTGCAATCCCGCTTTTACGTTGATTTTGGCTACAAAGATACACAAAATGTTTATATTGGCTTGTTTACGATCACGTTACCATCTTATGTGCACTTCTCTACTTTGAACAAAGAATGGTTTCCACATTGGTTTGTTATCTGAAGGCCGATTGTTGAATCCGTAGAATAAATAAAACTATGGTTGGGTCTGAGTGACAACAGCATACAATGTGCAAGTGGTGTTAGCAGTACATTATTCAAACAAAACTATTAAAGTAGAAGATTTTTAGAGTTTTAAATGGGAGTTTCAAGACAAGTTACCAGTAGTGGCTCTGCAAGCTACATTAGTTGAAGGGCCACCACATGTGAACAAAGGCATATGCTACTGAGTAGCCTTCTAATGGAGAATAGAGACTAATTTGACATAGAGAAAGCAACTCAGAATTAACTGCAATGAATATTTGCCTATATGACTCCAACCATACTGTACCCAGTATAGTACATACAGTATATACACTTCATTATGTTATGACCATCAAATCAATCAGCATGTTATTTAGCTTACAGGAAATTTTTCAGCAGAAACAATGCCATTTCCTATTTCTGGGCACCGTGTTAACATTATAAAGCATACATAAACAGTGAGTAACTACAATAAATCTAGTTATGGGGCCTGTGAGAAAATTACCATTTGCTGTGTTGTTAATAATAAAATTTGAAGAGAATCATGTTTCTATGCACAACCATACAGCATGATATAGGCTACACAGGTTATGTATGTGCTACTCATGTACATGAATAGTAACATGGCTACAGTGAATTTATGGCTTAGCCCGTAGGGGAAGGTAGTCAATAACATTAGGTGATGAGTTACTAGCAGAGGAAGTGTGCTTTGAGCTCTACTCCACTCGGGCCCATCCATTCTAGACATCAAGTAGGAGAGGCAGAGGCTACAGAGTGCATGTACAGGTACATGCAAGTACTAAACAGACCACGTGGGCCTATCCCTACTAACAGTGTACATATGCATATCATGTAATATGACAGTACATTGTAGGGGATAAAATGGGTAGCATGTAGGGGGCTGAGTAGTGGGAGCACTCACCCGTTTAAGTTATTCATTCCTTGCATGAGCCCCATAGACATCTGCATCATAGACGCCAGTCCTGCTGAAGTGCTAGGCTTTTTTATTTGTCTCACTAAAATAAGAGTGTCAAATGGAGCAATAATGTAAAAACTTCGTAAATCAAAATTGCTTGAGAAAACTATGAGACTATATCATGCAGGGTTGCATACTTTTATAATGAATCATGGTGCTGGGCTCTGAGTGAATGGTGAAAGAACCTTGCCGTTGTTTACAATCTGGTCCGTCAGAAATATTTCTTTTTGTATTGAAGACCATATCAGGATTGAAACGCAATTCATGAATGCGACACAGCAGCTCTATATAGCTCATGAATGATCAGACCGGAAGGTAGGCCTACAATGCAGTGTTGAATGGTTAATACATGGAGTTAAAGTATTGGTATCTTACCCAGAGGTTTACAAGCCTGTATTTCATAGTCCGGAACACTGTGGCGTTTTGCTAATCGGCTTAGGTTTTCTATATGATTCTACAGAACATGAGCATATAGCATGTAAGGGGTGCTGCCGTGTGTACAGTAGCGGTAGGGAAGGGGAAGACGATTTAGCACAGGTACAGCAGTGAATGAGTTTACAACCAATTGTGTTTCTCCTCAACTATATAGTAGCCAGTAGTTATACTATCCTACTACATAGTAAATGATATTACCTGTGTTATTATTGATAATATTGGTTATGAGATTTTATAGATTACGTATAATATACATTATATAGGCCTAGGCTACGCAGACGCATGGGTTCAATAAGGGACATGACAGAAACTACATAATGAGAAGGTATAAGTTTTCAAAAACCCACTTCATGATTTTTGATATCATCTTCCATTTTCTCGATTTTATCCTCCAAATTTTTCCTCATCCTTTTCTGGACACGAATCCTGAACTGCAGACGTTTCTTAGCTGTTACTAGCAGAGCTGAAAAATAAAAAAATCAAAAGATATAAGCTAACATCCGTGATTGTACTTTAATACCATGTGTGTAGTTCATAACAGCTTTGCTGTTGGATAACATGCATGTATAGATATAGGACATATTGCAATCCACTAGCTACTGTTTCATAGATTCAGAGAAATAGCCTGATTTCCATGTAATATATACACAGCATATATCAAACTCCAGCCAAGCAGGTGCCACTGCTATACCAATAACTCTTTAAAGCAATATTTGATTAATTGACAAATATACTGTTAATACATTTCGGTCAGTTGGGAATTCATGTCTACCTGGACATATAAATTATTCAGATCAGCACAATGTAGCCGTTCTGTAGTGCTAATCGGGTCAATTCACACTGAATACCCATATGACTATCTAAAATACCACATATCCCTTTCAATGGACCCAGCATACATGTCTGCTGTGCACATGTGAGAAGCTATCTTACATAATCACACCGACAGCAAACCTCTGCTGTCCCCTCGAATGAAAGTGCTATTGGGGAGTTGCCTACCATTGAACACCCGTAGTATTCTCCATAGCAGGAATATAACCAACACAGTGGCTCCATTGTTTACACCGTCCAGTGATATACCATCAATGAAGTATAAATCCATTGCAAATGAGATAAATATAACTATCCCATCTATCACCTACAAGTTTAGAGTAATCATGAAAGACAACACTGAGTTTATGATAAATATCACTGACCTGGTGACATCTGTTACCAGTTGCTAATGAATTTTCGCTTATTGATTATGACTGGTTACTGCTAAGGCTAAGTCGTTAAACAAAATATTATGGTTGTATGTAATTAAATGTTTCATAAATGATTTAGGATTTGTGGTGTCCGGGTTGGTGATTTCAAAACGTTGTTTTTAAAGAAGGACTTTTTTCAACTGTACAGTGATTGTTATTCCTCCCAACACTATTCTACAGCAACCACAATTAAGATTATCTGCTCCACAATGTCATAATATGATGTAATCATAGTATCCTATATACAATGTAGCACATACACTATTATATTATATAGCATATACTGTAAAAGCATGCTATTAGGGCTGCAATGAAAAAAGTTGAAAATAAATCTTAAAACAACAAAAACTGAAGTTCTGTTTCGCTCACATTAGAAGTTGAGAGGCAAATGGTAGAATTTCGTGCCTAACATACTGTATAGTGAAGAAAGGGAGAAAAATTTCCAGGTCATGGAGGAAATCTCAACAGCTATCACTCACCTCAAGCTTGCCTTTGAAGTATTTGATTCCCAAAGCAAATATTTTCAAGATTACCTGTTCCAGAAAGATAAATACACATGGGATCAATAACTATTACAAAGTGCTACACACAGTGGTACTTGGTTCGTCTACAATCTCATATTATCATAAAATTCAATGATACTTCAGCAGAGCAGAGTGAATCACAATCTATTGGTGGATGATGATATGACAATATTCAACAGAAATATAATATACAAAAACAATAAAAAGATACCCAATTAAATAGTCTAGAATATGTACATGTATATTATATCTGCAGTATATCTAATGAATATAATCGTTGTATCGAAGATGATAAGGCAATAAACAACGAATCTGTGAAAATTTATGCCCATTCTAAATATAGGCTATACACACTATTTATTTTGATGTTCAATTACTGTGAAAGTCACTTTATTAAGCAGTTTGACATCAAAGCATAATAATTTTTGGTATAGAATTGATGTGCCTTATCTTGCCAACCTATTTTAATTGATTTCCCAAATAACTGTATGAGATGGTGATAAGGGATGACCAATGGAGGGGTCATTGCTGGGGCACATACTCGACTAATCACTCACCTCTACCACCATAACGGCTAGGATGACCACACTAGCTATATGTAGCACATGGCCAACGTTGCCTAAGACAGCAATGGTTGGGTTAGAACCTTCTTTGGCAGGGCCAGCAGCTCTCTTGTGCCTACTATGCTGTTGCATCTCATCCTTCATAAATCCAGAGCTGTTACTCTGCCCAGAATCGAGTCTCCATAAACAACCACCTTGCTCTAAATATCTGGTGATGATTACAAGGTTCGACTCATTGTAGTGGCTCAGATCCGGGTTCCCATCACAGTTTGCCTGCAGTGCCCTAGACAGCTCGCTACTTGCTTTCTTTCCATCCTCCAGATGCACTTGGAAAGATTGAAAGCAAACATAAACAAGATGATCAATCATGTATTATATTAATTCATGTGTCATTTGTGGAAATTATGGTAATAAAAAGTTCAATTCCTATGATTGATATTATGCTAAATGTCAGAATCATTGCAGACATTTAAAATAAATTTGTTAGTATAGCAGATTTCAAACATGGTAATGCTCATTATCATATATATGGCAAGAGAAGAAATAATTCTTGATGATAAATCATGTGCTTGAGAGATTAGTTAATTATTCATAATAAAAAATTAAATACTAAGATTAGATCAAGTTCAGACCATCTTTATGATGGTATGGTATGCTGGTAGGGATATACTACTCAAGTAGGGGCGGTAGCTACTGAGCATGAACTTCAATATTGTGATCAATAGTTATAATTTATGAAAGTCAACAATATTGGTATGGCTAAAATAATTCCTTATACATTATATTATTATACGGTACAAACTGTGCCATGCGGCAGTGCTCTGTAACCTGTAACGTACTACATGTACATGTACATGTTAGATTGAGGGCAGTGGACTGCTAGTGATTGCTCACAGTGTAGGATGTTGAGATCCATCAATAACATTACTAGCAGTATTACCACATCAACTATCACCAGAACAACAAGGAATATTTCCAAAGGTGTGCTTTCCAGAACTCTCTCGAGGCGTGCTCTAAACCTACAGACATTACATATAATATGTATACGCATAGTATACTCTAATTCTACAAACATTACATATACGCATAGTATACTCTAATTCTACAAACATTACATATACGCATAGTATACTCTAATTCTACAAACATTACATATACGCATAGTATACTGTAATTCTACAAACATTACATATACGCATAGTATACCTAGAAAAATATACACATGCGCATGTAGCCTACACGATGTACCCACAACCTGCTGCCTACTGAAACAGTTAATACAATTGTCATGTGACTACAAGTAGAAGCCTCAAGTGCCTAACCTTTGGATAAATACAATAAATTGATGAAAGATAATATACTGGGAAAACGTTCAAATTTACGCTTTTCTCTATGGGAAAAAGAGGTGAAACTGAATTTGAAAAGTTGACCGAAGAGTAAAGGATGAAGACGTAGTAAAGCAGGTATAACTACTTGGTGTTGGAGTGGTCCAGCACATCATCATGCAGGCATTTTAGCTCTTCCAAAACAACTTCAGTATCAACGCTGTCTTCAGCAAGCGCCTTAGACAGCTTTTCATCCAGTTCCAACTTCTTGGCGTCAGTTCTATCATTTGACCTGCAGTTATATACGAAACTCTAATAAATGCTGCCGATATATTAAAGTATTTGCTCAGCGATATGCATAAATAAAATACTATGAGTAACACACCGATTTTGGATTAGATAAATTGCAGTTAATAAACTTTACAATTCTACACGTGTGTATAAGCTAACATGCAGAATTGACCAGTTTTATGAATCTACTAATGCATCTACTATGTATCTACATATCATGTGTCTACAAATGCGTCTACATAATGTGTATATATGTCTACAAGTTTCTACAATACGTCTCCGTGTGCCTAGTTACCAGGATAAAATCTTCTCCAATATATCCATATCAGGTAGTGCTTGCAGACCCATGTGAATTTCTGTTGCGGTTAAATCCAATAAAGATGTGTGCTGTTTACACATGGTCCATGACCCTTCTACATACAGTATAAGTGTGTATTCGGTACTCTGACACCCAGTAATGCATCAGGACTATTATAATGTAATTATGTAAGCATACATGTGCATGATATTTAGCTTGCAATGCTGTAAACCCACTTGCAGCATCTACAATATTAGCTAGTTGTTTGCTGACCACACCGATTAGCCAATCACAGTCGTAGGCCAAGCAGCACTGTATAGAATATGGATGATATATATACATTGCAGATGGTTAGAAGATAATTATATATACATGGTCATTTGTGTATGCATTGTGTGACCTGTAATGAACCCATGTTGATGCACAGGGTACAATGCATATTGTATTTAATTTCTACTCTGCTGGAACAGTTATTATAACGAAAACTATTGGATTATTACTTATTAGTACCCAGTAAAATATGATATTTATAGCACTTGATTGTACTTGTTGGATACTACATTACATGTGTATGCATATCCAAGAGTTGCCCCACCTTTCCAAGAAGCTGGCCATTCTATAAATTTGAGTCTAAAATATACATGTGTGATGTGCCCTGAAAATCTATCATTCAGATCATATATTAATACCAGGAGTTATATATATTTGATCTAAGGTTTTGTAGTAGGAAAGAGTAGAAACTGGCTAACCCATAGGGAGGGATGGTGGGGTGAGGATGTCAACTGATGATGATGTACATGTAACAGTATGGTTGACCAGCTAAAGAAGTTAAAGTGTTATGATTGTTACCATACTGCTATGTAGCCTACTCTTGTATTTTGGCTACAAGAATAGCTATTAAATCGGCCAGTAAAATAATTATGGTAAAAGATTACAACTTGTTGAGTGAGTGCCACATCTGATCTCCAGGTCAGGCCAGATGGGTGTAATTAGCCAGTGTGGTGTAATTAGCCTTTTATAAATCAGTATTATGTTTTCTTTGACATTAAATTACTGTGTGTCATGAATTAAATCATCATTTACAATATTTGCAGAGATTAGTGGTCTTTCAATCCAATCAACTTTGTTTGAGCTAATTTCTAAGACTGATAAGATTATAGGCTACCTACTGATATTTCTATGAGGTGGAAAGCTATACAGAAAACATCTTATATAGAGCCATACAAGTAGCAATACTGAAAGAGGAGAATTCACTTTAGTAAGAAGATATATCTGGTGAAAAGAAAGAGAGTGTACAACTATATTGTATAATGGTACTTACAAGGTGAACATCCTGTCTGCCGATATTGAAGATGTACCACAAGCTAAAATAGGTATAAAACAGAAAAGTTTGAATTTATAGAGATGCAGACGGTATGAAATTGATGAACAGAGGAAATCTCACAGCGGGTAGTTCGCATTAAAAATTAATATTTTACCTCTAGTGCGCAACAGAATGTTGAAGGCTAGCCTGTGTTTAACCAATTCAGAATGCCATTTAAATGTGATCCTAAACCTGTTCTTGCTAATATAATCTGTAGGGAATTTACTAATTTTTGTCATTCGTGCAAATGCAAACATTATAGTTAGGCTATGATATAACTATTACATAGCTGATGATGTAAAATAAACCTGTCACATTGAATATAATAGACATATTATTTAGTCAATAATACCCATGCATGCCAACATAATATGTACATTTTCTAGATATTATATATTATTAAATTACCATAGCTCTACTATTGCTATTGTTATACTACCAAGATTACAAACTTACATGTGCCCAAGCACTGCTCAGTAATCCAACTTCAGAAATTAAAACACTCCTTATCCTTTAACCTCCTGACAGTGGAATGTCTGACAGTTCAGCTGCAAGTGATTTATATTAGTTAGTTCACCTAATTTACAGATGATTTAATGACCTCATAAGGCAGTTAACAATCACAAAGCTACAGGCAACTGTGACACTGCAGTTTTGCCTATAAAATACACCAGACAGTAAAAATGAAGAATTTAACAGATTGGAAATTAAAACTTCAATCACAACTATAAAATGTATGGGCAGATACATCAGATAATCTGAGAAAGTGCTGGACCAAGTTCACCATCTAAAGTGTAAAATCAGATGAAAGGGTTTAATTTTCTTGATGTATGGATGGAGAGCCAATAAATGCTTCTAGGAATAATGCAAATCCAAAATTATTTCACTCTTGTTGCTACAAATAGGCTTCTAGACTTGCTGAGAGCCTTGTTATGTTCAGATGGTGCTGTATTACTGGATGATACTATTATGCAGCAGAAAGTTACTGTTGCTGGTGATCAATTTTTTGTATTATGTACATGTATGTCTTGTATATCTTATGTTGCTGGGTAATTGAAGGGCAACACAATTCATAATAACTTTCTTACTTCTCTATGTGCAAAATACACATTTGATGGAGAATCTACAGTAGAATCAAAGTAACTAAACATGGAGTTGAAATATTTATTCTGATACTTTACTGTAGGGTATAGGTTACCTATGCTCAGGTTGTAACGAAGGTGGTTCTCAATGCTAATAAGGACATTTTATCTGGTAAGCAAAGGCGTGCTTTTAACAGATTTCAACGATTAAGGTTGATTAAGATTGTTTTACTGAAAGCTAGAATTAACTAATGATTGGTTTAGTTGATCTTTTGCAAGATTAAGAATAAATTAAGACTAGATAGAAAGTAGGAAAAAACTGATTACTTGACTTAATCTGGGTTTAAAATAAGATTAGATTTCTGGGGTAAGTGGTCCTATGTACAACGAATCTCATCTTTCTAATCAATTACAAGGTTGATTATGCTTGTATACAAGGGCATTTTTGTGCAGATTACTGGTTACATAGTAGGTGGAAATATACATGTGCAATTAAAAGAAGCTGTCTGCTCACAGCATAGAGTTGTCCTCTTATGCTGTATGCAGCAATCAAGCAAGGTAATTGTAGCAATTTAAGCTAGATTTGAAAAGTCAAAAGCAAATGGTTAGGATTAAGATTAACCCGAAAGCTAGAAGATTAGATTAGGGTTTAGATTTATAGCAAAAGTTTGCTGAACTGATCAGGATTCCCAACTACTGGCAATCAATTTGAGTTCAATTAAATCAATTTTAATCGATTAGCACAACTCTGCTGGTAAGTAGGTTTAGATATTTTAAACAAATGCAGCCACAATAAAATAAAATGCTCACTAGAGTTTAGAATATAGACCATACATTTATAAACGCTAGTTATATTGGTCCAAGGAGTTGTAGTAAGAAAGAGTAGAAACTAGTTAGTCTGGGGTTGAACCCTACGCTTTGCTGAATGATGAGAACAAAGGTTAAACCCATTAATATTTCTGAATGGTACCTCTAGCAGCAAAAAATTAATAAAATAAAATGTATAGCTGCAAATTAAGTCTTTATGTTGATGCTTGATTCTAGACTACATGTAGATCAAAGTCAAAAATTGAAAAGTCACATTGCCCCAACCACAAGCCATAAACAACATGTTACTGAGAAAAGCATACATTATAACCTTGGCATAAATATTTGGAGCATAGGTATGTATCAGGATAAAATTTGTAATGAGCTGTGGTTGATTTCTATAATTGGATAACATGACATCATTGAATTGCATGTATGTACAGTAAATAACTCATTTCATAATGTAAAGTCTATTTTATATAATATCTAATCTAACTACTAATTACAGGGCTGAGAGCCTATTTTATAACAGTTGTAATTGATAAGAGCAACTGTTTTTATTTACTGTACAATCCTCCGCCCAACCTTGTAAGGGCCAGCTTTTTATGTTGGACCACTCAGGTTTTTTATATATTATGCTTGCATCACTCGACCAGGTCTGAGACTTGTTTTGCGAATTTCCTGTATTAGCTCAGTTAGATTTTGAATTACAGTACAACAACTTTTGTCTCTTCATGTGCTCAGCATCTTGATAGACACTTATAGGACTACCTAGGAGTCTCCCAGCCTAGTTCTATGGAGAAACTGAGTGCCCAGAGCATTTAGTGTAGTCAGGCATAACTTATACAAGGCCAGGTCTGGAAATAAAGGTCATTCTTACGCATGCAATAATAATCACGTGGTAGGAGCACATCGGACCTGCTGGTCAGTCGTATAAGTTGTAACCTAGGTCGCTATTGGCAACCTGGCATTGGTCAGGTCAGTCTTAAATTTTATTTTACTGGAATTCAGTGCATGTGATTGTGGTGCGTCGGTCTGTGTGTTACCTCTTACCTGCAATTACAATAACATATTACCTGGTAACATATCAACTGGTAAAATTATAAAGTTGTCTTCTTCTCAAATCAGGAGGAGACAACCTCGAGTTGAACTTGATTTTGTCACGAAGTTGTCTTATCCCAATTTGTCAAGCACAAAACCTCAAAAATCATCTGCTAATTTTACACTTTTATTTAACAGCAAAAAATGCTTAATAAAACTACTTATAATTTTAATGTCATATTTTAATTAAACACAAAATTTTAAAATTTATGATAGAAAACAAAATTGCTATTTAATAACGAGGCTATAAATATTCAAAACAAGAGGAAACGAAAGTGAAAGTTGAAGTATCAGCAGCAAAGATAGTTGGCAGATGGTAGTTGGTTGGTAAATTTAAGGGTTTTGATAATAATAGGGGATAAATTCAAGGTTAGATACATAATAAAATTTACATTGTATATAGCAAACTTGAAATGTTGGGAGCACTAAAGATTAATCGATAGATAGTAAAGGACTGAGAAACACCCTTTACTACTCAACTCTTACTCTACTCGTCTCCATTCTTTCTCTAAGAGTAGGGTAGAGTTCCTGTATGAGAAGAATAACTCTTCTTATACAAGAACTCTTCTCATACTGTAACACTTCTATGTCTGTGTTACTCTGACTATGCTCTACGAATTTAAAGTTTTTAATGTTTCGCTTCATGTCAGTTGTTTTTATTAGTAATCAAATAATAATCATAATTAATAGAGAGACCTGGGTTGGTTTCTTCTTGGATCCCCTTGACATTACTGCTCCAAATATCAGTTAGAATTACACATTACATCTGAATACAGTAAACATGGTATTTATGACACTACAACATTACGATTTTCACATATACGCATATGACTTTCATTGCAATACAGGGTGATTTGTGTTTACATGCAATACATGTAGATCGGGTCAGACCAGGGAAGTTCGAGATGGGGATTATAGTCCTTAGTTCATTAGTATAGCAGTGGAGGTAGTCAAGCATCCCGAGTAGGTTACCTGGTGATGGGAAACAACAATATTCAATAATTTATTTTATTGAGTTTGACGGATACTCTGTCAAATAGTTGTAATCCAATTATAATAAAATTATAATTTGAATGACAACCATAACCATGTATAAATAGTATATAATACAAATAATTTAGAAATATATGCTAATAGTGTGAACCTTAAAATATTGTACTAATTAAGGCAGCATTAATCTCATCTCGATCACATTTTGCTTAAAAGCAGATATTGATGTTCTCCTTGCATCGGAATCTAGTCCAAATCTATGAATCATTCTAACAACACGCCTCTCAACTCTGAATCAGAGCGTTTGGGTAGTGTTGGACTAAATGATTGGGTGTATGTTAACGTTACTGAGAGCGGAGACCATTCACATTCATTAGAAAAGCAGCATAAAATGGCAGATGATATAGTCCACAGTTCTCGCTCAGATCAAGCTGAACACCAGGTGAGCCAACTCTCTGTGGTCGTCTACTTAACTTAGCTGTTAGTTTGACGTGATATGAGATAAAGTGTATGTTATAATCAAAACAGATACATTGTACTCTTTGTTGTATCATAATAGTATTGGAACTCACCAGGTTATGATAGCATGTGGCAGTTTCACTAACTTGTGTTATAGCAATTTCTTCAAGTGTGAAGGCTGGTTTATAGTTAGTTTGTATAATAATTTAAACATTTAGTACTTTGAAAGAAACTTTAAAGAAAAAGTGTTACATGGGACAGTGTATATAATATATTACCTAGGTTAGAATTACGTTTTATCCAAAAAAAAATTGGAATTCCAACAATAAACATATTGGTCTTCATATTACGCTTTCCACTATATTGTGATATAAGACGCTATATTATATAATGATTATTCTGTCGTTGAACTGCTCATATATTTTTATCATTGAGTTGTTAAATGAAGCGTAAGCCTCAGATATAAGGTAAACATTAGTTAGAAAGGTAATCTGTGAGCATTTCTTAACTCGGTTTATTGCTATTTTGAAGGAAACAAAAACATGGCTAGATGACCTTCCAGTTGATAAAGAACATTCCGGAGTTGGGTTTTCTTACAACCAGGAGTATAAAGATGACGGGTATAAGCATCAGTATCACGTCTTTGAAGATAAATGCCTACGTTTTAAGTAAGTAGCAGTGTTTGGTAAATTTTATACACCCATGGCATTGATAAAACGAGAAACTTGGCCACATTTAGGCCTATCTCTCTATTTGGTAATAAAAGAAATTGAAGTTTCATGGCTAATGTATTATACGTTTGATTATTAGTCTCAAAGTATTTTGGCAATTAATTCCAATATCTGTAAATTAATATTGTGCAGCAAACTTTCATCAAGCTGAATGCTAATCCTCCCTAGTTAGTTGCTTTGTTTGGCTAGTTGTATTCCAGAATGTACCATATCTCTTCTGTTAAAATAGAGTATCTGAGAGCTGCTATCTGTATGGCGTATTTGATGGGCACAGTGGCACTAAAGCGGCAGAATTCATCGCACAAAGATTACCTGCAGAAATCCTCCTTGGCCAATTAAATACAGTCGAGAGTGATGAAGATATTCAGCAAGTGCTACGGCAGGTAGACGTTATGTGATTCATATGTATTTAATCGTAGCTTGGGGTCAATTATCAATTAGCATATATGGTTAGTGGAAAGTAGAATGGAAATGTACATGTACATCATAAATGTGATATTAATTTTGTAGGCATATCATACGGTGGAGAATTCATATTTTGCATCTCTTGATGACTTGATTGCAGAGAGAACTTCCCTACAGGAAGAGATCGAGACCTATAAAGATACTCCTGTAGGTTGTCTTCTATTATAGTTTCTATTACTTAGGGTAGTTCTTGTTGATTAGTACGAGGTACAAAGCTGAAGCAACTACGGCTGCACTAGTACAAGTACATAGAAAGCAGATCCACATTTACATTGTATCATGTTAAGATGGAATGGTTTGGGATTGTCTTCTCAACACATGTGATTGAACATGAATAGACAACTCCCAAAGTTTGCACATGTAGAGATCATCTTTCAAGATACATAATAACATACATGTAGATACTGTATTAGTTATTTTTAAGTGCATATCTAAATATGCTGTATGTTGGTTAAGAATTATACAAGTGCAGTGTATTCCTTGCAGCTGCAGCTGAAACCTGAGCTGGTCGAAAGACTTCGAGTTGTTGATGATGAATTGTCCAGTGGGTCTTCGGCTTTGGTGGCTTTGATATATAATGGGAAGATGTATGTTGCCAATATTGGTATGTTAAAACAACTGCTTGTATTTTGCAGGCATATTCTACCACCATTTCACCGATTACATACTGCTTTGTTATCACTTAGTATTAGAGTTGTAAAAATAAAATGTATTTTTACCGATTTTTGGCTAGACGTTTGATGCAAAAAAGACTACATACATGTATTCATCTACTTATTCTAATATTGAGCGTGTATGTGCAACTGTATGGTAATAGGTTCACTCTTCGAAAATCTCTTCAATATGATGGATGGATTCCTGTTTACAATTTAGGAAACAGCCGTGCCTTGCTGTGCCGAACGGAAAGTGGCAAATTACGAGTTGAAAAGCTCAATGATGATCACACCTTAGAAAATGAAGAAGAGGTGGAAAGATTGCATAAACTCGGGTTTCCACGAGAACAACTGACCAATAGCACGAGGTTTGGTCAACAACTTTATACACGCTGCATCGGTGACTACAGTGTCAAAGGTGGTTACAAGGATAATGAGCAGATGAGGTAAGCTGGACTCATGATATTGTGTATAATGTGACTGTTGCACAACAACAATACATAAAGCTGCTTGTATAGGCTGTGTTGTGTGCAATCATTAACTTTGTGATATTTGTGAGTCGTTTTCTACTACATGTATAGTATATCTCTGTATCTATCTCAATGTAGTTACATACTTTTAATTGTCTTCCCCTGTTCAACACATTTTGTCATTTGTAAAGAAGACAACTCCAAAGTTTTTGTGATGGCCTGTTGTTGCAATTTGTATGTATTATATATGTTATAATGTGTGATACAGTTGGTGTGTCTGTGTTATTAGTGAAATGATAACTTAGAGTTGCCATATTGTATGTTGCCTCTCACTTACTCTTGTTGACTAGGTGTGCTATATCAGAACCTGTGATAGCTGTACCAGATGTAGAGGAACCAATTCAGCTGGATGCATCATGTAACTTCCTCTTGCTCATGTCTGATGGAGTGTACAGAAGTATAGTCGACTCAACTGAAACTAGTCATGTTAATGGTGATATTGCTGGCATGGTGGCTTCCGAGTTCCCACGCCAGTCCACACTGAATGGGGTGAGTCAGGCGGTAATTGACAGAATCACCAGAACACACCATGATGCCTTTGCTCTAGCTCGTCCTGGAGACAGCAAGCACAGTAAATGTTCCTCTAGAGACGACATGACACTGTTGATTAGAAACTTCAACTATAGTTTGAGATCACAAAGCAACGAAAAACTTCCTCATCCAAACACTGCCTCTCTAACATCGCTACCTTCACCCCAAAACGTTAGTAGCGGCAGCGAACATGGTACACCTACTGACCCGTCACCAGCTACTAACACCAATTCATCCACATATAACTTTGCATCCAATCCGTTTTTTGCTCAATTGAAATCCACTCCGATGCAGTCCATTCTAGACACGCTAAATATTGACCCCAACCTAGACTCGTTTGCCGACTCAATAAAGTCTACAGGAAGTGTGAGCACATTAGATCTAGATGCTGACGGTAAAATAGAACCGTATGTTAGCTTTGATGACTTGGATACTGCAATGGCAGCCATGACTGAGAAGCAGCGGCAAGACTTTGAGCAGCGTCTTCTTCCTAAGATGGACTGTGAAACTATTATGGAACATCCTGAAGGGGTTCATGAAAGTGGTTAACCTTTTTTGCTGTATACATGTATTTGCTATTGATTTTATTTGTACAATGACTTTATTTTCATTTTTGAATGGACTTATTATTACAATATTATCTATACCTATTTACAGGAATAAAATTCATGGTTTCATATACATGTATAAATCCAGTAGACACTAACCTAAGACAATCACACAACATCAATACATTAATTAACTAGTTCCAGCCGTGAATCTTTTCCTGGGAGTTGTAATCCCTTGTACAGTCATAGTGGTAGGGGAGAGCAATTCCAAGCAAAGAGTGAACAACATGAGCTGGTAATCCAAAATATTCGATAAAATGGTATAAAAAGAAATAATTTCTCAAGCATGAAAATAAATAGTCTAGCTAATGCATCAACTTTAGTCAGCTCCATATTCTGAATACATTAAAATATATGTCAATTCTACACAAAGCAGAGAGAGAGAAACCAATGGGACATGTCCTCTATCTGTACACATCCATGCTGATTTTGCATGACTACATAATATATCATACAGTACAATACCAAGAATAAAATAGAGACGTGTACTATTGTATCTTCAATGAGGGTTATAGCCTCTTCAACTGTTTCTTTTTGTCATTCTTCCTCTTAGTTGTAGCTTTTATGTCTAAGGCAGCCTTCTTTGATTGTGTAGGGTCATCAGATTGCATATCCTTCCTAATTCTGAAATCAAACACACCATATAATGCACAAACCTTGAGGAGGGAGTGACTTTCACAATCGCCAATATCATAAGCTGTAAATGTACAAATATATGCACTGACACCTATACAGAAGAGACTCCATTCAAAGATACAAGCATGAGTCGGCACCACACAAGAAAATATTTTGTACTAAGTCGAGTATAGAGGAGTAGTATAGAGGAGCAGCCGTAGCCTAGTGGCTAGAGCTCTGGCCTTGCATGTGGGAGACCCAGGTTTGATTCCTATGATTCCCATTGGTGGTGTTAGGAAGGGCATCCAACCTTATAGCGTTTGTGTGCTCCATTAGATACTTTGCCATTGGTGAAGTGCCTTCCCCACCCCAAATTGTAGAAAAAACGCCGATCTCTTTAGATCATTGCTTTCTTACCTGAGATTAATGGTGGGAAGTAAAACCAAAACTAGTAAGTTTTGTGTTAAGAGTGTATAAATGCATAATAAATTATGTTATGTATTCTTAATATTGAAGAGAACTCACTTTGATGGTCTCGCATGTATTTCAGTGTGTAGCTTAGCTCTGCTGCAGAAATCATCATAATGTTCTAGTAATAGTTTTCCTGCCTCCTCATTCAAAGCAGATTCCGGGTTGGGATTGATTAGCAAGCATTTGATGACCTGGTATTATATAGAACATGCATGTACATATGGGTTTAGTGCAACAGAATACATCACCTAGTCAAGGGGAGATATCAAAGTAGGTAGCCAGCAATCTACTGTATACAGTTCAGAATTGTCAAGAGAAAAAGTAACGGTTAGATTATCACAAAGAAATTAATTGCTCCACCAGAAAAACACTATGCCAAAAGAATCCTACACTTACATGGAGGCTGGTTCCTCGCTTAACTTCCGCACTGTGCAGAGCATTTCTGTGCTGGAAGCATACACGACCAAAATCTTAAATTATTCATAAACTTACTAATAAAACATGTTTGATGCCTAGTTTAGGGTCCCAGTCCTTCTTGAGTGCATTTACACAGATCTCTCCATTACTGGCCACATTGGGGTGAAATATTTTAGTAACAAAGAATCCTTTTGGAGGTTCTGTAGGAAAGGAGGTGCCGAGTACCAGCTTCATGTGAAATGAACCCCCAGCATAAGGTGTTCCAGCTAAAATCATAATCAAGTGATAAACAAAAGGAAACATTATATAATCTCTTCTTACAGCAACACAAATTAAATGAGGTAATCCTACATCCTATATTTATATAATATATCAATCACCACTGCTCTGTGTCACCTTTCATTGGAAATATTTCAAGAATGGGACGATATTGCTATGGGTATTGTATTATAAAATGGGGTTCTAACAGAATAATTTCTAAATACGATTGTGGAGCGCTGTAGGCTATGTGAATGCATTGAATTAAACCTATCAAAAACAGCGGGTTTCCGCGCATAACAAAACTAAGATGAATTAGCAAGTTAGGCCTACGACTAAGTTAAACCACAGGCCAGGAGCCCGTCCATATGTCAGACGCCATGTAACTTTCACCTGCAACTTAAACACGTCTAATGGGTTATGAAACTGTTGAAATTATAGAGGTTATTATTCCTGCACTGGCACGGCTTGGTACTTACATGGGCCATCAATAACAGCTTGAATGTCAGTGATGTCTTCCTCGTTTGTAATAACTCGAATACCCTCAGGAGCATCAGTGATCAAATCACTTATCTCCCTAGTTACAATTCTAATAATTTGAGGAGAGAGATTTTCTACATTGCTCTAAAAACATTATTAACAGAGTATAAGATGCTGTTGACCAAAATCTTCACAAGGATGGCAGCTGTTTGGATAATGGAAATTCTAGGCTTACAATTACAATGTCGGCATATTATAAATATACAGCGGCAACCATACTAGGCCTACATGGTCAAGGAAATGCACAGACATTAACAATATTATCCTCCCTTTCCTTGCTAAATATGACAAAAAATCTCATTGTTAATGAGTACACCAGGCATTGTGAACTTACACATTTGTCCACCATTTACTTGGAGTATGAATGACATCAAATAACAAAGTAGCAACTTACTGTAGACATGGTAAACACTTGATGTTGTAACCAACTGAGGAATCAAATCAGATAATGAGGCTCCGGAAGTTCAGAGATAAAACTTTACTACAAAGAGATACAACATGAAAGAGTAAACATGCAGAACGATATTGCCTAATAGATTTATAGCGCAGCTATATCAATCTCACTGGAGTAGGAAAAATGTGCAATGTCTAATTAGTCCAGAAGGGTTAAATCGGACCGCACTTTGGGCCCTGGGTGGAACTAAATGATGAAGATAATAATAATATACCAAATCACATGAAGTCACAAATGAGAGTTTGTCACACTGCTGCTAGCATCATAAACTGTGATGGGAGGGAGATAATACAATATTAAGTTCTTCACAGAGTTCGAGCTATAACACTCTGACCTATTTACTGTAGATATAATTTTTGAGCTTTGTATCTATAAAATTGTATTGTGTTATAAAATTTTATTGATAATTATAGTAGCATTATACGTGTAGGCCTATATCATTGTTAATAAATTCATTATTATTTTTACTATTTCATTTTTTATTATAATTATTCTATAAATCTAATATAGGGTTTTTGGGATTGAATTAAAATTACTTTATATTGAATTAAAGTAAAATTCATATTAATCATAACCATATTTTTATTAATAGAATAGTTATAGATAGATAGCTAGTAGACCAACAAATAAATGTATTCAGCTTTATCAAAAGTTTATGCAAATCTATACAGGATAAGCCGACATAGTAATAACATTATGATTATTATATAATTATAGGCCTAATATACATATGAACTGCTTTAATAAATATGCATAGGATAAGGTATCCAAATTGAACTTGAAATTTCGCTACCAACAAATTAATGAAATTTTAAATTAAAATTAATTAAAACACTCTACTGACTGTGACTTAAGCTAGAAGTCAAAAAATTATTCCCTGCCCCTGAGAGTACAGTGTTCTGTGTGTGGTATGAATGGTTGGTTAGTGAGTCGGAGTAACACACTAGACTCAAGAGCAAACCCTAAGATCGGAGTGACAGTCACAGTGAACTGACTGTGAGACACTTTTCAACTTAATCTACTTTAAACTTTCAAGTATGGAAATCAAGTATTGGAGCACAGAATTAAAATCGGTTTTTCTTAATAATACAGCATTATATTTATTATTACACACGTATTATAATTTGTAAAAGAGTGAAAATTCAACAGAATCATTTTGTGATCTTGAAAAATCCCATAACCGTTACAGAACGTAAACAGAAACAACCAATTAAAATGCTAGAAATTGTGCCAGAAATTATATAGCCTGGTAGCGGTGCTACAGGTTGTATATTGCACTTTCACTCTGCGTAGAACATTGCAGAAAATGTACTATGTTTAGACTATTGAATTTGAAAATCGGGAGTTCATGATATGATTATCATAACAAAACACCACATTACATTCCACACTTTTATTTCTACCCAAATAACTTGTAGACTAATTATACTTTAGCAATGGAGGCTGGAGATGTTTCCGAAGTTTCTACTACGCAGTCCTCAAGCGTGAGTTCATCCATTTATTTAGCAGTGGATTAGTTCAGTTGATTCTGAGTTATGCAATTTGAATTTGAATTTAATTTTCCCACTAGCCCTGGGAGCAAACAGCAACAAATATCTCAATAGCTTCTTACCAAGAACTATTAGAGGTATGAGGATTGGATACAGCCCAGAAGAAACTGCTGGGCGGTTTTCAACCGCAACCCCTTTCCAGTCAGGCTAGACAGTCCTGTTCCGTTATCACTGCCAATTTATTGCATTATTGATTATAATAAGTTTAATACTGTCCACCCACTGACCAACCCATGTACCATATGCGGCACACCCCTTCTTCCCTCTAGGGCGGTTCAGTGTGATGAAGAAGTTGACAGTAAGTTGACAGTAAGTAAACCAAAATGGGACAAAAACGGGGAACTCACATCATTGACTCAAGTCAATAAATAAATACAAAGACAATTGAAATTGATTCTCAAATATCCAGCTATAGCCCATTTCTTAGCTCTTGAGTCGTTCGCGGATAAAATTAATTAAATTGAGACTAAATACCTGCACTCATACTGATACTGGGCCCCTGAACGCGCAAGACTCATTGCCTATAAAGCTGTGTGTTTACCTCACCTGGAGTACGCCAGCGCCGCATGGGATCCATCAAGTAAGAAAGATATAACTGACCTTGAGGAGATACAGGTCGCAGCTGTACGGTTTATTTGTAACATCAAAGGTCGAGGAGATGTTGAGGCAGCCATGATCAAGCTTGAGCTACAACCGCTAGACCAGAGGAGAAAGAATCGCAGGGTAGCACTTCTACTGCGGATTCTGGAGAAGGAAGAGCAAGACCCTGCCCTCAGCGCGGCATATGATGATCTACTGGCCCAGCCAACAGTGGAAACGGTACAGACCCGCTCCCAGTCTTTGGGGCTCCAACGGTCGGTAGGGGCAAACAGCAACCGGTATCTCAATAGTTTTTTACCAAGGACTATAAGAGATATGATGATTGGAACCAACCCAAGAGTTCTAACTGAGCGGCCTACAACCGCAACCTACACACAGTCAGGCTAGACAGTCCTGTTCAGTCAGTACTGACAAACACATATCCCCATAGTATGAATACTGTCCACTAACTGACTAACCAATGAACCATACGCGGCACACCCCTTTCACCCTCTAGGGCGGTCCAGTGTGATGATAACATCGACAGGTCATTCGACAGGTACCTAGGTGTGATCATCCAGTCTAATATAAATCTAAAGTTCACCTCTCACATTAGTTCAAAAATTACCAAAACTAAACAACAACTGGGTATGGTTAGGGGGCACTCCACGGATCAACCAAAGATGCTAAACTACTTACATACACTAGTCTCTGTCGGCCACACATGGAATATTGCCTGTCGAATTACCTGTCGATGTTATCATCACACTGGACCACCCTAGAGGGTGGAAGGGGTGTGCCGCATATGGTTCATGGGTTAATCAGTTATCGGACAGTATTTCAAATACCAAATTAACAACATTGAAATGATACAAAACAGCGCTGGGCGCTACATCGGTAACCTGAAAGGTAGAGTTAGCATATCTGCTGTCCTCAACGAACTTAATCTTGATACGCTTAGCAACCTGCGCAGGAAGAACCGACACAACCTCCTCTTACGCATTTTGGCGAATGAAGGACACCACACGAAGCTCTTGCCAATACTTATGATGAGCTCATGAACAATCATCCTGCTGATGCAATTGTCACTATTTATGCAAAAACTTCTGCCTACCATGGTAGCTTCCTGCCCAAGACTATACGTGAGCTCAAGTCACAATTACTGCAATAAACATAGCAACAAATATATATTAGTGTAACATGTTAGCATAAGATGAACATATGACCACAGTAATCCTGACAATAACCAAAAACAGATGAGGCATACCCCTTGCATCACGCTCTAGTATGTTCTAAAGAAGAAGACGTAAGACGTAATATATCCTAGATGATATTAACTGGAGGGCACATAAAATTTTTCATTCGATTCTTTCTATCTTCGTCTGTCGTGTATCATACATCACATGTGTCCAGGGGCCTAAAAATCAGGTTGAACCAATTCCATTGCAAAACACTTAGCTTAGAGGTTATGTCGTAGTTAGTTTCGTTTCTGCATTCCTATAGTGGTGCTATGCCTGTATCATCTTGTAGTTTGCTGTAGCTTACCTGGGACTTACATGTAGTTGACAAAAATAAAACGCAAGGCCCTGTCATTCTACATTCTTCAATATCTTTTTTAAAATGGGCTCTAGACCTGACAGTTGCACTCAAGTTTTGATCCTACTGAACTATAACACCAAGAAGTAAGAGGGGAAGAAGGCTCATCTTTGATAAATCTGTGTGCGATGTACCCCTCGGTTTCCAAATGTATCTAGTTGAGTCGCCGCCGAATGTTCATTGCAGTGAGCAGACATTTTCGCCAGTATATTAATATTATCGTAGACGCTACTAATATTGTAATGGTACGCACAGTCGTCTCTTACACCTGACACTCATTATTATGTGTGCTTACATGTATATACCTGCTTGCATTCTACATTGCTTAATTTCTATATCATTGTATATACTTGTATGATAATTACTAAGTCTTTTAGTGCCTTTTATACCCATGTAAAGAGGCCCGATCTCTCAGAATCACTTGATATTCATTTTGTACATGAATTGGACGATTATAAGCAACTTTTGTACAACCCGACCTATTTTGGGTCGGCCGTCGGGCTTCCGGCCGCCATGTTGTTGCGCAACTTCCGGACGACCCTATGTCGTCTTTTCCCGACACTACGTCGGGCGGAAGTCCTTATACTATATAAAGGCCACTGTTTCATTGTTTGTTGTCTCAGTCTTGACTTGGCTTTCAATAAAGACACATCTATACTTGATACAGAGACTTTCACTTCCTTTTGTCATGGTCATTCGCTTAGCGAACCGCCTACTAGGTCGGATCACTTTCTTTCAAGGTATAGTCTGAAGGTCAGACTTGGGACCAGATGGGTCGTCTCTGGTAGTTATTGGGCTACTGAGACCGCTCGATCTTTCATGTAATGAGAAGGCCTAGCACCACTCATAGGCACTGCAGTTTTGGGTCGGTAGTCGTCCAAGGACGACCGCACGAGATACCAGAAACCATTACAATGTTATTGTATTATTATCTAATGTCATTAATATGTTCCCAGACATGACTCGGATTGAATGCTAAAATTCAAGCAAGCACATCAAACTTGGTTACTCTATGCGAGATTAGCACTAACACCAGCGTGCTGCCGTGCTCTACCCAAACCTGGTAGAAATGTAGAGTGTTTACTATAGGGCTACTTTCCGAATAAAATGTTGGCCTAAATGAATACGATTGTGGACAAATCATATGAGCAATGGGCTAGTGTATAGAACCTACACAAATGTTGTTACTGAGAACAGAAAGATGTATGTGACCTGTAACTAGAGTACTAAAATAATTGTATACAAGTAAAACATAGCTGATATTTAAGTTAAAACTCACCATTTAATGATTATTTTCTGCAGATGAATGAGTTTGAGAAGCTGTCTAAAGCGTTGAGCAGTTGGAAGGAACTGCTTGTATCATCTCAGAACATTTTACTCTGGAAGGAGCCTCACTATGCCTATTGTATTGCGGGAACCGTCAGCGTGACTTTCCTGTATGTAATGTTACAGCTTTATAACTGTCCCTTCAGATTCTGTAGTTAGTAGTAGTAGTAGTAGTAGTAGTAGCTAATAGTAAGTCAGTATACTCAACAGTTAACAATGCTTCTCATACATTTATATTGTATTTATGCTGATAGAAATACTGTTACCTTTATTTATTGTTGTTATAATGTATAGTATGACTTGTGATCAGTAATTAACTTGTCAAACTTGCAAGGTAGAATTTTGAACCCTCTGTAATATTTTGATAGGTCCATGCCCTTCCTTATTTGTTATGGTTATGCTTTGGCGTTTATATAGCACAAACTGGTGTTGTAGGTTTTGGTGGTGGATGAATGTATCTGTAGTAACTACCTTAGCAACCGTATTGGCAGGTTTGACTATAGCAGACTACACTATACCCACTCTGGTACCCAAACTGTTTTCTAGAAACCCATGGTAAGCTTGCACTTGCACTAGTGCACTAACTTACTATATACCTGTGTATGCGTTCATAATACACTTGTATGTAGGCCTATATGTATGTATACGGTCTATTTAGGGATGTGCATGTACATTCATGTATAATATCTGCAGGGATGGCGAGAAAGAGAGACAGTATGAATCAATATGTCGCATTATTCTGGAGTATAGAAACAAATTGGTCAGCTCAGTACAGTCTATCAGGGAGATGAAAAGTTCACACCCAAGACTGGTGAGATATTCAGTTCCAAATTATAATAATGTATCTTTAAAATGTGGGCATGTTATTCATGATAATATACATAACTATGCTTGTATGTATATGCAGTATTACATTGTAGGTGTGCAGTATGTACTATTAGCGCTGTTCTGTTGCTACTCCTCTTTGATCTACTAACAATGTTACTCAATACCCGTAGCAATAATGGTTAGTCTCAATTACAACTAGTTACAACTAGCCGGAATTCCCAGCTGCATATTATATAACATAATTATATTTATAACATAAATTGGGATAGAAAGATGCATGTGTTTATGTATTTTGTAGTACATAGCCTGTGCTGTTCTCATTCTGTTCATGGTTGGTCTAGTTGGATATCTCATAGATAATACATTACTCCTCTATTTGTTTGGTAAGTAACATAATATTAGACAATTGTTTAGATATAAAGAACAAAATGGCTGAATAACAATATTAGCATGATATTAGATGAAGTAGTTTGTATATTATAATTATAATTCATCATAATTATACAATGTAATTATAATTAATATACAATAGTACATGTATACAGGCCTACAATACATTGCAGTTATGTGTAAGCAGTCTGTGGGGGTTTGTGTGACCTGTAGCCTGGAAACCATTTGTGGGATTAGAATTTGCTGATTATCTTGCCAACTGACCATGTCCACCTATGGTATTACTTTTCTGTGTAGGCTACATTTAGGAGTTTCAACTATAATTTTCATTGTATTTTAGTAAATGAATATTGATTTCATTACTGATACTTGTAATTATATTAGTTTGTCTGACAATAGTATTATTTCAAGTATACATATTTCAGTGTTGGCATTGGCTGAGTTTCCAGGAGCGTACTCTAAGGGATATGTGGCTTGTGCATATATAAAAGTGTGGGAGCAAGTGAAGAAGTTATTCCCTTCTAAGCAGAAACCAAAGGAGCAGTAAAAGCTAGAAACACCAAGTCATGTACCATGAGTGCATATCAAAACCTGCCTCTTGTAGTTACTCAGTGCCCAGGGTTATCCTCTCTTTATTAGCCAGTGCAACTCAAGTTATAAGTTATTTATTTATTAAATTATTTAGCATTGTAATTTATGCTTAGCCGGAACTCCTAGTGAATGTTAGGGTGGTATGCATGCCATCTTTCACTATGCAGTACAGTACAATCAGTGGTATATATTATTTATTTGTCTCCCCCTGAACCCCCACTGTGTTGTAGCCATATTCATCTACCTAATCTTTCCAGCACCTTGAAAATAAAGAATATTCAATACTGACAGACATTTTACATTATTTTATGTATATCATTATGTCATTTAGCCCAGCCTGCATAGGCTTGGTATCAATTTACATCATACATGTACAGTATACTGCCTATCTAAAGGTCTATGTGAACCGAGTAGATTTATACCTGGAGTTGTCTCCTTATATAGAGGGCAAGCAACTCCCACATCATATTAGAATATTTGACACTATACAAGATATTGGAAGATTTAAACTCAAATTTACTTCCATATGTACAAACTGTTGAGCCACAGTTTGGACTATGAAGTACTGTGTCACATTGTCATAGGTTCAACTTTTGACAGGGAGTAAACAACTCCTGTATAGAGTAGATGCAGATGCCTATATTGTACATGTTACACGTACAATTTATACTACAAACATGTATATGAATAGTTCAGTAAACACACCTTGTTAGCAGCTCTTTTCCCAGCATGAACAGCACCACTTAGATATCCACTCCATACTTCACTGGACTCGGTGCCTGCAAACTCTAACCTAAAGTAGTGAGGAGTTATTACAGTCTACAAAGGTTACTACTTTACTAAAGCAGAATCTAGTAACTTTAGATCCCAATTACTCCAATCGACAGCTTGAGGCCTGTCTCATGACACTCCACGTCTGTTTCTATTACATTTTACTATAATGTCTTTCTATTCCTGGAGCTCTACATGGTTGGTATAGCATGGGTGTACAGGTTACTGGTTTAGAATGGCTGATATGATGCTGGGATACCAGGAATACAATGCACTCACTTGTTAAACGGTGTCCTCAGTTCTGTGTAGAACTTCATAGCTCCTGGAGACATGAAATCAGTTGGACAGCCTCCATTGTATTTCTCTTTAGCCCAATCCTTCTCTACATAGTCTATTGGCTCCTTTAGTTCAGGAATACTCATCAATTCTGATAGGCTAGAAAGAACTGTATCACGTCTTTCCTCAAACTAGTTTGGAAAATAAATAATGAGTAGTACTCATTGAGCATTTATGTCTAGCTATTTGCTTTGGCGAAAAGATGGATTTCTTATTAGTAGTAATTCATGTATTCATGTGATTATTTTCTCACAATAGACAATTCAGTACACTGTGTGCAGTGCAAAAACTGCTATAAAGTGCACATACATGTATACTTATACAGACTTAAACTCAGACTTAGACAATGGAGTCGGATGTGAACAAATAACATACGGGTTTATCTCCCCATAGTGTTGCTTGCTCTCCTCCTATAAAGGCCACAAGAGCAGGATGACCCTGTTCTGATGAAGCATCATATGTAACACTGATAGCACCTGGAGTACCTTCTCTAGGGTCAGTTGTAACAACCTCTCCAGAATATCCTTTCATTTTCCAGTAAGCCTTTAAAAATACAGGGAAATGTCATTAAGAAGTTATCTTACCCTGCTACGAAAAGTAGGCAGAGAGGACAACTTGAAAAAACTTGCTAGCACAATAATAATTCTTACCATTCACTCTTCTATTTCTGGTGTTGGATTGAAATATGTAGTCGCTATTCATTGGTAACTCTGCACATCATTATGCTATGATGACAATCGGAATATGATAAACATTTTGCTTCATACGTCATATCTACATGTATTCACTTACTCAATTTCAGCCAAGATGTTTACTGATTGTATTTCAGCAGTCATCTATTTTTCCATTTCAAGGGTGTGGGAATACAGTGAGTGATATGAGGTCTATGATAGTGCTATACATCATACATGTGTCTTACCTCACGATAAGTAGCAATTACTTTAGTGAGGTGACCAGTTGGCATCAGTTGGTACATTCTTGTCTTTGTAAAAGGTAGCTTAGGTTCAAACTCAATATTCAACACTTGTTGAGGTGGGAGTGCTATAATAGCATACTTAGCATGGTATATGGAATCATCAGAGCCAGTGTGTATTGTTATCTGCTGTTCTGTCTAAAATGCATTGTATGAATATGCACATGTACAGTATCACTTACTTACATATCTTATTTCATCTTTAGTGGTAATAGAGTAATAGTACAAACCATTGCATGGTACCTTCACTATTAATAGTGGATAAATAGTACTATACCTGTTCAATCTTCGTCACAGGTGTTGACAACCTTACATTTTCAGCACCAATAAAATCATCTACCAGCTTTTTACAAACAGTTTGTGAACCACCCTGTAGTAACCAGCACAGTATGTCTCATCACACACATTTACATGTACGAGTATATGCAGCTAGTAGTAGCTGCCAACACTGAGCACAGTGGGTCATGTAATACAGGCCTATCTTCTAAATGTAATGACTGGACGAACCACATGGGTTTCACTAAACTCACTAGACTATTGTTGAGAAACACCGGAGTGCATGTTTTGTACAAATTGGTACATCCTTGGTCAGCCCGAAACTTAATTATCCTAATGGCAATGCAGGTTAAAGAGCCAAATTCCACAGCTTATGATAATATTTTGTTCAAACTGTGGAAGAGTCGAGTGCCCGAGTTAATCAGAGCTTGCATGAAAAACCTCATAATATATAAAAAATGGCTAAACCTAATACTCTATATAATATAGCAAAATGGCCATAATACCAGGGGTGCTTTGTGCGCAGTAGGCTCAGAGCATATCTATAGCTCGCTGGCAAAGCTTCCTTTATAGGTTGCTGAGCTGGTGTTAGTGGTAGCATGTTCTATTCACTGTGTCAGAGACTGGTATTTTCATGGAGGTGCGAAAGACTGATATACATATAATGTAGTAAGCTAATAAGTACAATTTTTTGTTGCGGTGTGAGATGAGAACTGATGAATATAAACTCAAATGGAATACTAACTCGGTCAGCATAATTATTATAAATGCGCAACAGTAATCAACTTTACCACTCACTACTATCTTCATCTCCTGAGCTGCACCTGGGGTTGCCTCAACGATCTTTTGGAAGCCTCCACCAGCTGCACAATAGGCAAGAAAATATAAAGCGTTGATCTGTGATGGATCCGCTCCAAACACGGTTCTTGTAGTAGCTATCACCATCTCCTTCACTTCTGTAGTTAGGAGACAATTCCCAATATAGAATTTCATGTTAATGCTATCTCTGTTATCACTATTATATACCACTGCAAGTTCTGTGGTGCATACAGCCACTTATAAATAAAAATTTCTGCTACAGGTTCTGCAGGCACATACATCGTAGATATACTATGTACTAAATGCTATTTCTGTTACCTACACGAAGCTATAATAATATACTATACAGTAATACATACATTAGACTTATCAGGACATAGTGTTATAATACATAGCAGACTTACTATCTGTAAAGGTCAACTTTTTGATCAATCCTGCAACGGTGATGGAGTCATAATATTCTGCATCTGGATGTTTCCAGGGATTTTCTGCACCAACAGCTTTCATCAATCTTTCCAGCTACAAGGTTGTAATATCATAAAGGTATTACTGTACATCTAATCACTAACTACTCAAATCAAGTTTGGCACTCTACAACTAGATGAGGTTGTCTTTTCCCAATTCTAAACCATTAGTTTGTAAAACTTGGTCTTTCTGAATGAGAAAAAGCACACACATGCTTCTGCCAGAAGGGTGCAATACCGTCCCATGATACCGCCCTGAAAGAAAACCGATGCTGAGAGAGGAAACATTGCTTTGATAATCAGCAACAACTACCTATTTCATTTATTATTTGTGGCCGTTATGCACATACCCTTATAATTGCTTGTCCCAAGTCAATCGTACCCGCTATACCAACAGATGGCAGATCTGAAGAGTATGTCTGTGCTTTAGCATCCGAGTTGAGACGGATACATTTGGTGCCTGTGATGTATTGTGTAAACGTCTCTATACCTAGTTCCTTCAACAGTTCTAGGACATCGTGTTGAGTTCTAGTAGAAAGAAGTTGACCATAATATTATGTGTAAATGCTTGAAAAATATTTTTACATCTATGTGTATGTCTACGATATCTACATGTATCTACACCACACTTCTGCTCTACATTCATGACTATATCTATATACGACATGTATCGACATACACAAATTACATCTACACGCATTTATATTTTATCTACATCTGCAAGTTCATTGTACATGTATGTACGCTTAAACGTATGAGGGTAAAAGCATGTCAACCCAACATATGAATTGTTCTAACACTTACTGCCCAACCCACATCCCTCCAAGCTCCCAACTGTGAACATCATCATTTCCATCAACATCTGCACATTTCAAATCCTGTACCAAAGTTCTACCTCCTATACGATCTGTAGTGATATTACATGGTCAATAAATACATAATAATAATTTGATTATCAGAGCTATTGAGTTGATAGTTCCACATGAGCATGTTCTTGTACAAGTACATGTAATTAATGGTAGACCTTCTTATGGTGTGATTAGAACGGAGATAATTTCGAAGCAATTTGATCTCGTGTACACAGCCTCAAGTTCACTAGCACATTTATGAAACTGATATACCTTTAGCTTCCAGCACACAGACTTTGAGCTGAGGGTTAGCTTTGAGTAAGGTATGAGCAGCACTTAGACCAGAGAATCCTGCACCAACACACACCACATCATATTCTATTGCTGACATGGTTAGTACTGTAATAGCTGTTACTAGCTGTCCCACTAGGTCCACTGTCTACTGAATAAGTGTACATGCAAGCAGAGATAAGAGATTATACTTATCAATCATAATGTTATTGATCACAGTTTATTTAGCCAAAGTCCAGTCTAGCAAAGTGATACTGGGCGAGAGCTACATGTGTTTTACCTTGTATCTACCCAGCTATATTGGCAGCACTGTGTATCCATTCTATAACTTAGCTTGATAAAATTGTAGAGAGGCCTACATGTAGCTGGAAGTAGTAGTGCAGTAACTTGAATTTTTTGGCTCATGAACCTTCATACATGTACAATGTATATACACGTATAAATAGACATGAACTACAATGGCAAAGTAATAATCATAAACGAACAACACTGGAGCATAGCATTAATCAGCGTGCAACGCTGAGACAACCAATATAAAAATTTATTTCACTATTTGATCAAAGCCACCACAATATTGCAAAAAATTGCACTATGTGTACCATGAGTAGCCCAGACCTATTAGTACTGTGTATCTGTTTAACAAGGTGGTGTGTTAAAATAATAGGGTGAATGTGGAAGAGAAGTTGCAAGAAGACGATTTTATTCTACCGCAAAATTCAAAGAATTGGGTATGAATTCACAACCACAGCGATGATTGTTGAGAAGTTATCATACCCTATTATGGAAATGGAGGAAAAAACAACAGCTTTTAATCACACATTTTATTACATAGTTTATAATATACTGTACAGTAGAGTGTACATTATAACACTGATAAATATAATTAATATGCATACATTTTCTACAACACTAATCCATATAATATGTCAAAAAGAATTTCAGGCTGATCTCATTTTTCCAGGGCCAAAGCAAGCCACCTTTATTTCATGACCTCACTCAAGGTTTTCAAAGGAAATTTTATATGTAGGCCTATTTGTATTGAGCCAATTGTAATGGGCTGAGAATCCTTGACAAAATTTAACTGTGTTCATACCCCAATGGAATATTTAGTTGTAGGGCTACATGTGTGCATATACATGTGCATGTGCTTGTAGTACAGCAGATAAAATTGCTAAATCCAGTGTGTACTGCTATGTTAAATTATTTGTCTGCTAATAGACATATTGTAAAATAATATCGTGACGATTTTTAATGGCACCTTAAACCTAATTGGTTGTTTGATTCATTTTAGGACACATATTTTAGGACACATATTTTGTACCTGTTCAGCTTTTGTTACTTTTTCAGTGAGATTTTCAAATAGGTAAAATATATGGTTGTACACAACATGTCGATGCATAATATACTGTAAAAGTTGATGTTGTCCAGATAGCTGCAACTACATGTAATATCCACCTCACCATTTTAAACAAAAAATGATAATGAATAATGAAACAAGACGCATTTTCATATTTTGACTTATTCCTTATATTTCAATGCTTATCCTGATGATGCTTGGATAAGCATTGAAATATAAGGAATAAGTCAAAATATGAAAATGCGCCTTGTTTTATTATTCATTACAAAAATATTAGCTCACACCAACAGTTTTCAAAAGCTGATAACCTATAGTTTCTGTTTTGTCATAATGAGGGGCAGCTGCAAGAAATTCAAGTACAATTTTACAGAAAGGCCATTCCACATTGTACATGCAAAAGGCATACTGTACAATGTAGACTATGGATAGCAGTCTTACATAACACAATATTGCCTAGAAGCACCTTACTAGGGTGGTCAATCATAATTAACTTCCCACTCAGTCCTATAATTATACATAGCTAATGGCTGGATAGGCTTAAAGTCTATTGCAATCTTGTGTCATACAAGGAAATACTTACAATTATGATATAAGGACACCAGCACATAGCAGCTGCAGACAATAGGGCACATGCCACAAGCTATTACAAGCAGTTACTCTGTAATTACTTGTAATTGTGATACAGTTTGCACTTGAACGACATTTGACTTTCTCCTTTATTTGTATAACACAGATTCACTGAATGAGTACCAAATAATTTTCCCAAATTTTTTTTAGAATTATAAAAGCTATATTTGTCATTATTTTAAACTTTTTTAAGATATTGCACAGAAGATGCACTCCATACCCTACGAAGTCGACGTTCGACCTGTTATAACAATTATATTTTTCTGTGGAATCTGTAATGTCAGTGATATTGGTGGTATACAATTGTATATGTAATTACCTCCCCTGAGTTGCTACCATTTTCATCCCTCTATCTGGTTTATAATTGACAGACATGTTAGAGAAGTATTTTTCACTTACATGATATATTAGCGATATAGTATGGAGTATTTATATTTAGAGTCATATCTCATTATTTTGTGCAAAAGAACAATGTTATTATTATTTGAGTAATCACACACCTTCAGAGAAGTGGTGGGAGTCTTTACCCGCAACCCTCAGAGTTTTCCTTTCATGTGAAGGAGTAAACAATTCCTGTACAGGGTATAAAAAACATGTTCTTGTTTGAGGGGGGGGGGGGGGGGGTGGATTAATGAACCCAGAATAGTGGTCCAGGCACCAGGCTGACTACCTATACTCATACTAACAATATCTTAAGTAGTTTTCAATCTGAAATCATACTTGCCAAGTCTCCCAATTAGAGTACCCTGTTCCCACTTTACTCAAAGCTCTCTATTTCCTCCAGATTTTCACTAAATTTATGAATTCTAGCAACAAAGCTAAGTAATCCAATAAATATATTCACCAATAGGCAAAAACCAGTGGTTTTTTCATAATACCAGCTACTAAAGAAATCCATTCAGAAAAATGTATGGAATTTCTGTTGATCAGAATGTTAGAGAGCCTGAACCAGCGGCTTAATCTGCTAAGATGCTAAGAATATTTGAACTAGTGATCGGTTGCTGGATTGTGTTGATAATAATCTTGTTATAGTATTAGATAATTATGGATATATCTACTCTGTAAAACAAATGAGATGATAATATATCTATGAAGCCTGGGTAGATGGAACATTTTTTGGTTGCATGAGTAGCCCCTCTCCACTTTGAAATTGATGAAAACCTGCAGGTAAATCAGTTTGCTCACACTGTTTCCTAGACTGTGTGGTTGGGGACAGATCTTCAAGAAGTAAATATCCAGCTTGCCCTTCTGGTTGCCATACGCTGCATACATGTGGATGCATCAGAACTATGTGTTTGCCTTTGTCTTCATTAAACATCAGTAAACAGATTCACATCTTTCTAATTAGGTGAAAAAATACAAACTCATGAGTAAAAGAGTGAATTTTCAGCTTATAACCATTACCATTAGCCTTTGATTGGATAATGAATTTGTTTATATTATATAAACTGTAATACTAGACTCACTTTTATGATTTTGTTGCTTATATTTTGAAACTAGTCTCTAATATATATTTCTGTAAGTTAATATCATTTAACTACTAAACCCACATCAACATCTTCAAATGAATTGACGTATTACATGTATTTTATGTATTTTATGTATTTTATGTATTACATGTAATTTATGTATTTTATGTATTTTATGTATTTTATGCATTTTATGTATTTTATGTATTACATGTAATTTATGTATTTTATGTATTTTATGCATTTTATGTATTTTATGTATGTTATGTATTACCTGTATTACATGTATTGCATGTATTGCATGTATTGCTGTAGGGCGTACAATGTACATGTATATTGTTTGGGTTTGGGTGGTGAACTGTGTTTATGAAGATAGAAGTAAAGCATATTTTTATGTGGGTCTTGGCCACAATTATTAGCTGTCTAACAGAAAGTGCTGCAATTTGAATTTTGTTTTCTCACGATGCACAAAGTTCAGAATTCTAAAGACAGGAAGTTTAAGATTAAACCAAGCACCAAATAGCCCTGGAATAAGACTTTGACCGAATGAATGACAATTATTTTGGTTTTCAGCACAATGATTGAAATGTATAAGGACCATTAAAGGTTTATAGAAGTTAATCCTTATTGTATTCTTTGTCTTTGGTCTTACAAAGAACACAATTTCATTCACTGCAAGTCTTATGTAACAGAGTACAGGGAAGTTTTCTCGGATATTTTTCATAATTGCCTGATAAAATGACACAAAACAGTTACAACAGAGTAATAGGAGGCTAGCATTGTATCGGTGACTATTACAGATAATTACCCACTAATTACATAGCTTTATGGTGTCAGACACTTGACATGCACCAGAACAGAGGAAAGAGCAGGATTTTAGCACACTTTCTTATTTCTTTACAAATAAAAGAACTCAAAACTATTATATTATTGGCTGAGATAAAGTATAGTTATTTAAATTTAGCCAATGAGATAACTTCCCTCCCTCCCCTACCCTGTACTTTCCTATAAATGCAGAGGTCTGGAGTAAACCAGCATTGTATCCTGCCTGACAGTCCAAGTGTACAGATCCAGACTAGCTAATAACTCTAGTATATACAGTATATACTGTTCTCAGAATTAATCAAGGTAAGTAACTTCTATCTACATGCTTGTATAATCTATATAATATGTACCTGTATATTTAGTAGTTTGTTGTTAACACTTTATAAATACAATCCCTAGGTGATCGTTGATCATGTTTATAAATGCCAAAAGTTTTCTAATAGCACATCACACCAATTTATATTGTATAATTAACTTGTTTAAATCACTTTCCTGCAAAATATAAATTTTATATCTGGAAATACGTCATGTAGTTACTGGTCAGTCCTGCAATTGCCTTCTTATTAATATATTATTTTCCCTAATCTTTCAATAATAAGCATAATATAAATTTTGTTACAGAAACAGAATGGCTTCCCCACAGCATACAGGTGATACAGGCTTACCACTAGAGGCTATTGAAAACGGCAGGCCAGCTGATCAGACCAGAGAGAGAATGGATGCTAATGGTAGCGGAACTTTCCAAGCTGGGTCAATGAATAGTTTTTACAATACACATGCACAACCACCACCACCATATGATGGTGGATATTGGCAAAACAGGGAACCAACCACTAACACGGGTGACACACCACTGACCCGTCCACAGCCACCACCACCATTTCGAAATCGATATTGGCAGAACGGCGAACTCGGACCGACAACTACTAATACCGGTGACACACCACTGACCCGTCCACAGCCACCACCACCATCTGGAAGTGGATATTGGCAGAACGGCGAACTCGGACCGACAACTACTAATACCGGTGACGCACCACTGACCCGTCCACAGCCACCACCGCCATCTGGAAGTGGATATTGGCAGAACGGGGAACTCGGACCGACAACCACTAATACCGGTGACGCACCACTGACCCGTCCACAGCCACCACCACCACCATTTGGAAATGGATATTGGCAGAACGGCGAACTCGGACCAACAACTACTAATACCGGTGACGCACCACTGACCCGTCCACAGCCACCACCACCATCTGGAAGAGGATATTGGCAGAACGGGGAACTCGGACCGACAACCACTAATACCGGTGACGCACCATTGACCTGTCCACAGCCGCCACCAGCTTACAACAGTGTCGTGAATAATATGGGCTATGCAATGGTACCGACATTGATGACAAATGCTTCCATCCCAGTCACTCCACCACCAGCTTACAACAGTGTCATGAATAATATGGGCTATGCAATAGCACCGACATTTGTGACAAATGCTTCCAATCCATCAACATATGGACTGAACCGGCCTCCACCCACAGCAAATTCATCAGTATCTGCATCCCTTGCAAACTATGCTACGTCTGCAATACAAAGCCTGCCTACAATGTCTCAGGCACTCAATGCTCCTCCTTCTACATCTGGAACAAATGCAAGAATCAGGAGAAGTAAAAAGGCTAAACAGTATTACTGTCCATGTAAGCGCTGCCTGAAGTTAGACACAATGGAACCAGAACGTGCTTACTTGAAGTTTGAGGGAACTCACGATTGTTTCTTTAACGGGTGCAAAAAAAAGTTTCGAAGACCATCAGATTTGAAATCGCACCTCAGGTGGCATGAACAGAAGTCCAGCACTAGCAGTCGACAGCCATAAGCCTGCACTGGATATTGCTAGGTATCACCTGGTTATGGAGGAAGGGAGATATAAGAAGAGAAGTCACACTCTGTGAATACAGAGTATGAGACTAAATTACAGTAATTCTAGTTATAAATAACAATTATAAACTCTAAAAAATAATAATGTGTGTTATGTTTTACTAATTCCTTGTCTGTCAGGTAATCAATTATTTAGAACAATTTGGTTCACTTTTCACTAGGATGTACATGCTTGCTGGCTGAAAGAAGCCCTTTTTCCATATTTTTAATTTTATAATTTAGCAGTGTTCTCATTGGCTCAGCCAGTTTCAACGAATAAAAAGCTTTTGGGCTCAATGTTCTGAATTAGTTATGATAATCCTGGAATAGACTGATATATTGGTGTACTGAACAGAATCAGCAGTTGAAAATTTTTTGACAGACTTTTAAATGGTTACAACATCAATATTATGCAAACTCATCCATAGGCATCTGAGTGACTACCTGGGCTAACATGAGGTTGAGGGCCTGCAGCTCAAGGTCAAAAGTAAATATTGTAGTCTTGAGCCACACTCACAAGTAGTATAGTCAGTGCACTTCTAGACAGACACGCACTCATTGACCCCTGTTTTCAACCAATCACAAGCCGGTATTTCCGATTTCAACCAATCACAGAAGAGCACAAAAATTTTGCACACGACCTTGCCAAGGTCACCCCAAAATCCCCCCTTCTGATTGGTCGAAAAAACATTTGCACACTTGACCCCGAACCCGGCCACGACCCCTTCCCTCCCTCCTTCCCGCCCTCCTCCCCCTCCCCCACCTCCCACTCCTCCCCCACTCCCCGCCACCGCCCTCGTCCCGTCCGCGCCACCGCCGTCGCCGCCGCCACCACCGCCGCCCTCACCGCCGCCGTCGCCGCCGCCACCACCGCCCTCACCACCGCCGCCGCCACCACCGCCACCGCCGCCACCGCCGCCACCGCCGCCACCACCACCGCCGCCGCCGCCGCCACCGCCGCCATCACCGTCATCACCGCCACCCCTCCTCCACCGCCGCCCACCCTCCCCCCGCAACCCCCACTCACCCGAACGACCGATCGTTTGAGGCGGTCAAGCCGCGTCCGCCCACGTTGCGTGCGGCGCCGACCGTACACGTGGAGGCGACGCCGGTGCCCCGTATCCACCGGGCCAAGCGACTAGGCAGCGGCCCGCCGCTTCTCCCGCGCCTCCCCACTCGGAAAGCTTGTGATCTAAACGAGCGAATTCGGCTGCGCTTCGCCTACAGCTCTCATTAGCGATAAGAAGAAGTACTACGGAAGGCTTGGTTTCAGCGATAAGAAGAAGTACTACGGAAGGCTTGGTTTATGATGTGCATTGCATTGTTAATAAAGAAATGTGTAAAGTCTTGGCTATAAATATACTGATGGGAAGAAGGGTTGTTTCTATGATATACATTGTATTGACAACAAAGAACCGTGTGCATGTGTTAAGTCAGCATATATAATGCATTAAATAAACTTTTCGCAACGGTGACAATAGAATGAATAAAAGATTGTGTACACGTGTTAAAACACAATTGAAAGAATAAAAGACACATATTTAAAAGAGTATGTCATATCTGTTATTAGCAAGGAAGTTTGTGTGCATGTGTTAAGACAGTGTATATTATACATTAGATAAACTTTTCACAATAGTAGCAATAGAATAAATAAAAGGTTGTGTGCATGTGTTAAGTCAGCATTATGTAATACATTAAATACACTTTTTACAACACTAGCAATAGAATGAATAAAAAAGCTATATATGTAAAGGAGTATGTCATAGCTATTGTTAGCAAGAAAAGTCTGTGTACATGTGTTAAGGGCAGCATATATAATACATTAAATAAACTTTTCACAATAGTAGCAATAGAATAAATAAAGATTGTGTACACATGTTGAAATATCATTATGATATGATTTAAACACAATTGAAAGAATAAAAGACACATATGTAAAGGAGTATGTCATAGCTATTATAGCAAGAGACAGCTGTGTGCATGTGTTAAGTCAGCACATATAATACATTAAATAAACTTTTTACAATAGTAGCAATAGAATGTATAAAAGGATGTATATAAGTGTTAGAATACCATTATATAATAATTTAAAAAAAATAATTTAAAAAAAAATCCTCACTGATTTGCTATCACATAAAAGTAAATGCAGAGGGAATGAGACACTACAGAGAGAGAGTGGGAGAAAGAGAGTGGGAGAAAAAAGAAAAAAACTAAAGAAAGATGATTAGAGCTTTTCTTCACTGACTCGAAGGTAAGCTTCAGCTTGTGCTATTACCTCTCTGTGATACCCATTCTTCTTGAGATGAAAAATGGCAGAGCGGTAATACTCAACTGCTCCAGAGAAAAAAGATGGGGGGAGTCTGCTTCGATCAACTAGTTCACTGACAGTCTCCTCTTCTATGGGGGTAATAGTGATGGGGTATTAAGATTGAGTTCAGACGAACAAGAAGGAGATTGCGAGCTAAGTAGCTCTCTTCCAAAAGAAAGAGAGGGTGAAGCTAAAGAAAAGGAAGAAGTGGTAGTAGTAGAAGTAGTAATAAAAGTAGGTATTGAAAGACTAGTAATTGTATTATTAGATCTTCCAAGAGAAAAAGAGGGTGAATCTAAGAAAAAGAGTGGAGCAGGTGAAGAGGTGGGAGTAGAAGTAGGTATCGAAACAGTGGTAACTGTATCATCAGATCTTTCAGGAGAATGAGAGGGTGAATGTGAAGAAAAGAGTGGGGGAAAAGAAGCAGTAGAAGGAGTGGTAGTAATGGTAGTAGTAATAGTAGTAGTTGTAAGAGAAGAAGTAGAGGTGGAAATGTCTTCATTAGTAAGAGAGTTACTGATGGAAGAAGCATCTGAATCAAAATGATGGTGAGAAGGGAGAGGAAATTGTGAAGAGCACACCCCAGACTTTACAGATCTTTCAGGAGAATGAGAGGGTGAATGTGAAGAAAAGAGTGGAGGAAAAGAAGTAGTAGAAGGAGTAGTAGTAATAGTAGTAGTTGTAAGAGAAGAAGTAGAGATGGTAATGTCTCCATTAGTAAGAGAGTTACTGATGGAAGAAGCATCTGAATCAAAATGATGGTGAGAAGGGAGAGGAAATTGTGAAGAGCACACCCCAGACTTTAAAGAGAATGGAGTAGTAGACATCCCCTTAAAGAAGGGAGGGTATACTACCCCACCAACAGTTGTTGGAGTGTATGCGGGGATGAGTATTTTGGAAGGTGGAGAGTGACCAGTGACCCTTTGCAAAAAGGATATGGTCTTTTTTAATGAATAGATATCGGTTAGAAAGCGTGTGTTGAATGAGATGTGTCGGTGACAGGGCTTTCCATCAATATGATGATTAGATGGAAAGTTGTAGTGTCTATTCATCCCCTCATCATCTACTGTTATGTGATAGCAAAAACAGATTCGGAGCAAAAAATGTTGTTGAATGTGGACACCTCGTCGGTGCCCAACATTCTTATTGCATAAAAAGCAGGGGTCGTCCGATTCAAATGGCTTTGTTAGTGACATCTCCAGTCTTCTTTTTGTCTCATCACTAACAAAGACATAGAATCTTAGACCCCCCTTACATATCGGCTTTGCTCTGAGTCCTAAAAAAGAAAGAAAATAACAAGAATAAGTGAGAGAGAACATATGACTTACTTGTAAATCAGAAAAAAAAAAAAAAAAAAAGATTCTAAATAGACAAATAGATAGCAGATCATTCTTACCTATATCCATCCCATCTACTCCCCCACAGTCCTCAAATAAAGCAATTTCTTCTTCACCTAGTTCTGTTTCTTTTTCATTCTATAATGTAAATAAAATGTGCAGAGACTAATTAACAAACTACATTAACATAGTCATTTGTAATATATGGTTTTTGAAGAATTTGATGAAAAAACTAGCACTCTAAGTACTAAGCAAGTCTACTAAAGCCTGTCTATTTTCTCACATAAAGAGAAATACATCATTAACATAAGAAAACCAGTTGTGATTTATGTTATATTTTTTCACATAGGAAAAGAAAAAAAAGTGTCTTATTGATAAAAATAATACATAAGAAAGAAAGTGCAATACTTATAATAAAAATATCACTAATCTTTAACATCTTAGACATGGTAAGAGACTTATAGAATTAGAGAAAATCATACTATGGCTAATTAACATCTGGTTTTAAAAGGAAGCAGTCTCTTTTGACATTCTAGACATGGTAAGAGGCTTATAGTATAAAAAAGTACATCATCATTATGTGTAACTAACATGTACTTCTGAAGAAATGTCAGTAATCTCCTTTGACATCTTAGAAACCCAACACCATAGTGGATTGAAGGTGTAATGCATGTGTGAACAAATAAGATAATAGACTAACCATTTCTGGAGATGGGATTCTTTTCCTTGAGATTCGTCTTCTGTCTTCCGAATCGTACGTAATCATATACTTCATACCTTTTTTTGATGTTTTAATTTTTCTTATATATTTCTTTCTTTGATATTTAGATGTAGAAGCCTGTAAGTATATGTAGAGTAATAAACATATACCAAAGCATGAGTCAAGTAGATGGAACTACTAATGCAACATAGTTACTAAAGAAAGAAACACTACAGTGGTATAACCACTTATAATAAAGTTTCTAAGCTCTGGTCACACTGATTGTAGTATAGACAGAGCAGATCTCTACACACATGCTCTCATGTTGAGAATCAAAACAGTTTAATATATAAGCTTACAACGTTTTTAAGCCCTGGACATACCAAAGGAGAATTTTACCACTACTAAAATATAATTAGCCCCAATGTTAACTCAAATGAGTAAGTTCATATTAAAATACATATTAAAATAGCTAGGATGTACTAGTATAGCCAGTACAAGTGGTAATAAACTGTTTTGATACTTATTACACTACTAGTGGTATAACTACTCATATTGAAAATAAATCTCACCACATATAAAGCTTCTAAGCTCCGGTCACACAAATTGTAGTATAGACAGATCAGATCTCTACATACTTGCTCTCATGTTGAGAATCAAAACAGTTTAATACATAAGCTTACAAAGTTTCTAAGCTCTGGTCATACCAAGGGAGTATTATATCACTACTAAAATAGAATTAGTCCCAATGTTAACTCAAATGAGTAAATTCATACTAAAATACATATTAAAATAAGTTTACTCACCATATTAATTGTTGAGTGATGTTGATTCAGAGAAATTAGTAAATATCCACAGAGTTGCAAGTCTTTACTAGGTGGTTGAGTGGTAATGATAAAAATCCTCTCTCACGCTTGCTTTTATGGAAATCTCTGTCCAATCAGAAGTGATTTGGCTTTTTTTAGTCTGATTTATTGCATCCCGATGTGATTCGATGTAACCCGATGTAACCCGATGTAACCCGATGTAACCCGATGTAACCCGATGTGTTTTTGACCTCCCCGATGTGTTTTCGACCTCCCCCGATGTGATTCGATGTGTCTCGATGTGTTTTCGACCTCCCCCGATGTGATTCGATGTGTCCCGATGTGTTTTCGACCTTCCCCGATGTGACCCGATGTAACCCGATGTAACCCGATGTAACCCGATGTGTTTTTTACCTCCCCCGATGTGTTTTTGACCTTCCCCGATGTGATTCGATGTGTCTCGATGTGTTTTCGACCTTCCCCGATGTAACCCGATGTAACCCGATGTGTTTTTGACCTCCCCCGATGTGATTCGATGTGTCCCGATGTGTTTTCGACCTCCCCCGATGTGATTCGATGTGTTTTCGACCTCCCTCGATGTGATTCGATGTGTTTTCGACCTCCCTCGATGTGATTCGATGTGTTTTCGACCTTCCCCGATGTGATTCGATGTGTTTTCGACCTCCCCCGATGTGATTCGATGTGTTTTCGACCTCCCCCGATGTGATTCGATGTGTCCCGATGTGTTTTCGACCTCCCCCGATGTGATTCGATGTGTCCCGATGTGTTTTCGACCTCCCCCGATGTGTTTTCGACCTCCCCCGATGTGATTTGATGTGTTTTCGACCTCCCCCGATGTGTTTTCGACCTCCCCCGATGTGATTCGATGTGTTTTCGACCTCCCCCGATGTGATTCGATGTGACCCGATGTGTTTTCGACCTCCCCCGATGTGTTTTCGACCTCCCCCGATGTGATTCGATGTGTTTTCGACCTCCCCCGATGTGATTCGATGTGTTTTCGACCTCCCCCGATGTGTCCCGATGTGTTTTCGACCTCCCCCGATGTGATTCGATGTGTCCCGATGTGTTTTCGACCTCCCCCGATGTGATTCGATGTGTCCCGATGTGTTTTCGACCTCCCCCGATGTGTTTTCGACCTCCCCCGATGTGATTTGATGTGTTTTCGACCTCCCCCGATGTGTTTTCGACCTCCCCCGATGTGATTCGATGTGTTTTCGACCTCCCCCGATGTGATTCGATGTGACCCGATGTGTTTTCGACCTCCCCCGATGTGATTCGATGTGTTTTCGACCTCCCCCGATGTGATTCGATGTGGCCCGATGTGTTTTCGACCTCCCCCGATGTGTTTTCGTCCTCCCCCGATGTGATTCGATGTGTCCCGATGTGTTTTCGACCTCCCCCGATGTGATTCGATGTGTCCCAATGTGTTTTCGACCTCCCTCGATGTGTCCCGATGTGTTTTCGACCTCCCCCAATGTGTTTTCGACCTTTCCCGATGTGTTTCGATGTTTCCCTATGTGTTTTTGATCTTTCCCGATGTGATTCGATGCACTCTGATGTGTTTCCAATGCGCTCCAATGTATATGCTGTTAGCCAATCAGCTTTATTTGTATCTTTTTATTCACTATATAAAGAGAGGTGGAAACAGTAGTTTAGTTAACTCTTTCTAGCTCCAGTCTGTTCTTAATAGAAATTAAAGAAGGTTAGCACACAAATAGCATGGAAAGTGGATATGGATCAGGCGAGTATAGCAACAAGCTAATGACTCCTATAAACCAAGAGCTGATGAAGGTAACAGTGGAAAGATGTACAGAACAAAGCAAGTATGAGAATAAAGACTTATTTGAGGGGGTGTCTGAGCTCTTTCTCCAAAAAAGCTTACCTCTAGACTGGCAGAAATGGGATCCTTTAACCGATATTCGTAATAAGCTTAGCACACAGTTACTAGAAGAAATTCGTTCTATCTTTTGGGAGCAAGATGGAAAAGATGAAGAGTTGTAAGTTATACATATTTCCAACTATTTTTTTTTTTTTTTTGTTTCGTATTGTCTTTTATGATCAAAATAAAATATGATAGACAAATTTCCCATATAACTACCTCTCAACTATGTGAAAAACAAATATCATGCTAAATGATGTAGTGAGGTACTAGAAGCAGCCCGAGATAGAGATGAGAGAGCCGTTGCACTCGCGGTATTTGTTGCGAGGAGTCACAAACAACTGAATACAAAGAATGCGAATCGGCAGACGTTACTTCACCTAACTGTACAGTCTTATTGTTCGGATTCACTAATTCGCCTCATCATCACAAGGGGAGCGGATGGAGCAATAGCCGATGCTTGGGGTTAGTGTTTTATAGTACCAATGTTTGCATGCATTGCTTGTTAAAAAATAAAGTGTTGCAAAACTTGTAACAATTCGGTACTTATCTATATTGCTAATGTTTATTTGGAAGGTGACACCCCCCTTCACATTGCTGCACATCTGGGTAGAGCTAAGGTTATTCATGCTCTAACCACAAGTTTGACCAGAGCAGAAATAAAGCATCCATACTTCAGAGTTCCTTACAAATCACTTCCCCAAGACAATGTACAGAGCTACAATCATGATGGAAGGAGTGTAGTCCACCTCATTGTTGAAACAGCGCATAGCAGCAAGCATAGAGAGGCACTAAAGGTACTAAAAAAAAATACTCGGGCTGACTTAGATATGAGGGTAAGTGAATACATTACAGTGGAATAAAAGTAGAGTAGATCGAATTGATAAGTTAGATGGGGAGTTTAATTCTATTCTCTTGTTTGATATTATAGCGAATGGGAGATGGATACGCCCCATCTCACATTGCCATAGAGAATGAAGACTACGAATGTCTACATACATGTCTAAGATTGGGAGCTGATTCTGAAGTTCGTAACTACAAAAGTGAAACCCCTCAACAACTAGCTCACCTCTACAAATCAGCAGATATGGTAAGGGACCAACAACATAAAGAAGTATAGATTTCTTGCTTTGTCCACCTTGAGTGATATTCGTCTGAGTAAAAAACTAAAATCATCTTGTAGGTAAGACTGTGTCAAGAGTTTGGAGCTGGAGCATATCAATTAGAGTATGCTGAGACCGAAGTCGTAAACATTATAGCTCCTACGACTTCTGATGAAGATGAGTAATAAGTACCTAAACTCCTCTTTTATTTATTCTATTGCTACTATTGTGAAAAGTTTATTTAATATATTACATAATGCTGACTTAACACATGCACACAACCTTTTATTTATTCTATTGCTACTATTGTGAAAAGTTTATCTAATGTATAATATACACTGTCTTAACACATGCACACAGACTTTCTTGCTAATAATAGATATGACATACTCTTTTAAATATGTGTCTTTTATTCTTTCAATTGTGTTTTAACACGTGTACACAATCTTTTATTCATTCTATTGTCACCATTGCGAAAAGTTTATTTAATGTATTATATATGCTGACTTAACACATGTACACGGTTCTTTATTGTCAATACAATGTATATCATAGAACCAACCCTTCTTCCCATCAGTGTATTTATAGCCAAGACTTTACACATTTCTTTATTAACAATGCAATGCACATCATAAACCAAGCCTTCCGTAGTACTTCTTCTTATCGCTAATGAGAGCTGTAGGCGAAGCGCAGCCGAATTCGCTCGTTTAGATCACAAGCTTTCCGAGTGGGGAGGCGCGGGAGAAGCGGCGGGCCGCTGCCTAGTCGCTTGGCCCGGTGGATACGGGGCACCGGCGTCGCCTCCACGTGTACGGTCGGCGCCGCACGCAACGTGGGCGGACGCGGCTTGACCGCCTCAAACGATCGGTCGTTCGGGTGAGTGGGGGTTGCGGGGGGAGGGTGGGCGGCGGTGGAGGAGGGGTGGCGGTGATGACGGTGATGGCGGCGGCGGCGGTGGCGGCGGCGGCGGCGGTGGTGGTGGCGGCGGTGGCGGCGGCGGTGGTGGGGGCGGTGGCGGCGGCGGTGGTGAGGGCGGTGGTGGCGGCGGCGACGGCGGCGGTGAGGGCGGCGGTGGCGGCGGCGACGGCGGTGGCGCGGACGGGACGAGGGCGGTGGCGGGGAGTGGGGGAGGAGTGGGAGGTGGGGGAGGGGGAGGAGGGCGGGAAGGAGGGAGGGAAGGGGTCGTGGCCGGGTTCGGGGTCAAGTGTGCAAATGTTTTTTCGACCAATCAGAAGGGGGGATTTTGGGGTGACCTTGGCAAGGTCGTGTGCAAAATTTTTGTGCTCTTCTGTGATTGGTTGAAATCGGAAATACCGGCTTGTGATTGGTTGAAAACAGGGGTCAATGAGTGCGTGTCTGTCTAGAAGTGCACTGACTATACTACTCTCACATAACACTACAGTAATTTAAATATGTCAATATCTATCCATAACTATTATGTGAAAGGACCTAACTATTTATATACTGTAGATTACCAATTGAGACTTGCTTATAACTATGTAGAACTTGCCTTTTTTATACCTGTGTTATGTTACATTCACACTGCAGTTTATACCAACTACTAGCGGCCAACGCTAACCACAATGTGGTTAACTATTACTATACTATAGCTAGCACGTGTTAGTTAGCGGCGAAGGTCAAGGTTCAGCATGTTGAACTTGTTGACCCCTACCGCTCACTGGAGCATGTCACTATATAATGTAGTTATGGTTAGCGTTGGTCGCTCGCCGCTAGTAGTTGGTATAAACGGCAATGTGAATGTAGCATAATGAGGTCAAGGTTGCAGAATTGGTTACAATTAATTTTGCATATGATTAATGACTTATGTCGTTTTAAGCATCTTTTGTAAAAGGCTGGCCCTAGTTAGATCGGGCCTCGTCCTTATGGCAGACATCTTGTTGCACAGTTTCCAAACGATTCTACATCGTCCTTTTACCGAAAACACAACAGTATTAGTACAGAAGCAACCTCTGGATATCTTGAAAAAAAATAGCCGTTCTAGCAATCGAAGTGGGGCCACATAAAAAAACATGTATCTAGATCAGAATTTTGTGCTGATTTCAAATACGAGATTTCTACACCTCCTAAGGTGCCAGTTCTAGGTGTAATGACAAGTTCTAGTACTATTGTACAGATTCTATCGATTTCGAAAATTGTTAGGTATAACCAGGACACCACTATCACACACTTCTAATGTGTTTGAGAAACTCTGTTTAAATTACATAATGTAACACTCAACAAGGGAGCACATTTTAAAATAGCATAAAGTTAGGAACAGTTTGAAAAATATCTGTTAATATCCGCTACTGAACTTGTGAAATTCCTATGAACATACAAGTCATAGATTTCTACACTATTATCCTACACCTCTCTATCCACATTTCCTACTTGTTTACATCCTACACCAATAGACTAGGCATGAAAAGTTGTGAGCAGCAACAATAATAATCCAGTTAATGAAAATACTATACCAATTAAAGTGACCTCGGAGACTGAGAGGCCTTTTAGAAGTTGATAAAAACACTCAAATACTGCCATCAGAGTTGCTTTCAAAACTTGGTAGAAATGCATTACTTCTGGTTGCATTACTAGATATGCATGCAGGTACAGAACATGTTGCATCAAGGATCTTGAGGATGCAGCCTAGGAATCCAGTGGCCAATTCGGTGCTGCTTGGATTAGTCGGTAATGTGATAGTTCACCTTAGAACCGCACCTCCACCTCTGAGAAACTGATTGGTATATCAGTTGATAATGTTCATGTACATGTATTAATTCCTAGCTTGCAATTTCATGAGTTTATGTTTCTTGTAGTGCCCAGTGAACGCTTGCAATTGCCATAGGGGAGTATTTGTTGTTAAATTAGTTATAAGCATTTATCTGCATATTTAGGATATATAGATGTAAGCCGAGATGCATATATATGAGGGCCTACGTGTATATCTACTAGGAGGTTAAGAAGTACTAAATCATAATTTTTTGAAATTATAGGCCTATAATACATGTCCCTATTAATAGTACTGAATATGCATAATATAGGCACTGTAGTTGGGACCCAAGGATGTTAGTAACCTGAAGACTGGGTTTAGTAGGCTTGTACATGTGAATGTTATACAAGCAGTTGGTGTGTTGTAATGCCCAATTATTATCCTTTACAGTTTTTTATGTTACTTGGTGTTACCATAATTTTGGTTTCAATTATGTGGAAAGCTAGAGGCTCTCACACAAATGTGTTTTTATGTAAAATGCTCTGTAAGTTATTCAATCAAAAAACACCTTGCCTCTTCCTAATATCTGGCATCATCACAGTCTACCATGCTGACTCTGAGGCTCCCCTTTGGCATTTTTCTCTTCTTGATCCCCATGAATTTTATCTAATACCCCATCTACGTTTCCTAGATACAACTACATATTGTAAGTAGGCCCCCTACATGTAGTAACAGCCCAGTGTACAAAGATTACTTGTTTTAACTGCTAGAGTTTGTAAGGAACTTCCTAAGTAGGCATGGTTATGGTTTTGTCTGATCTTTTTATATAAATTAGCAAATAATGTTTGCCTATGGTGACACAGGACTTTCAGCATGCACACTGTCTGATGGACTTGGTCATTTTATGATTTCGTTCGATTTATTAAATCTATTGACAATTTGATCACACTTTAAATATAGAGCAGTAACCACATATTATATGTACTTGTGTAGCATGAATATGTAATTCACTTAAAACACCAATAGTTTGAAATTTAACATCAAAATGTAACATTATTATGTAGTTTATTTCACCTACCACTATTAGTTATGTTCAGTACTAAAAGCAGGAAATAAATAAATTACACTACTTATGGACATACATGGCCAATTTGAGAGCCAACGACTTTTTGGTCTACTTCCCTGTTGACATTGCATGTAGCATGATTCATTGAATATTGCTCTCTAATACTGCAAGTAGTCTACGTTATATAGTAGAAGGATGTATGTATGGGTATATTATCTACTGTACATGTATATAGATATAGGTGTATTACATGCACCAAAATACCTAGAGTAATGAAGTATTGATGACTTTTAGTTGCTAGAGCCAGTTTGTTCATCAATTTTGAAGAATACTAGTTAGGAAAGTGACACAAGTTCTCCCTGAGTGAATGTTGAGACCAATTTTCTATATGCAGCACATCAGAACACATTCACACCTATTCCCCACTTTTGGGGGTTAATATGGTGAAGAGAATAACTGGTGTGTCTTTGATATTTTCACAGCAGTAAAACAAACAACTATCCATTGTTGTAGCTGTTGTATTACCTCAGTCTAACATATTATAAACATCCCACAACTCAATTCATATAACCATTAGGGTATTATAGCAGTAGCAATCCTAAACAACAATATTATAACTACATGTATCTAGTATTACTAGTCATGTCTAGTAATACTAGTAACTGCTATTTGGCCATGTGCAGCTGTTATTATTGTGGTTACTATAGAAACCCGCAGGCACAACCACTTCTAATTGGACAGTGTTTACCGTTAGTTACGCATGAGCACTAACACTAAAGCAATCTTTTCCGGCTTATCAATGGCGATCTGACAAATGTTTGTTATTTTTACTTGCACGATAAATCAATTGACCACAAGAACTATACTGGCACTATGTGAGGTGTAGAAATTTGCATGTCAAAATATTTATGTATAATTAAGAGTTTCATGCAAAAAATACCTGGCCCCACCTCAATTGCTAGAAATCTTTATAAAAAGGGAGGTTGCTTCTGTACTATATATAAAGCGTGTGCTTTTACATATACATTGTCCTGTCAGTTGATGCTTGGATTTCAATAAAGACACATCGATACTACTTATAGAGAGACATCTTTCGTAGCTAAGATCAGTTCCAGCTCTTGGTCCCATTGAGCCTTGATGCCTGAACTATCTACTAAGGCAGAACATACTCTTTCTCAAGAATGGTCTAAGCATCAACTCGGGACCTATGGGTGGTCTTAGTTCAGCCCATCCCTGGCCAAAAACAACTACAGTACGCATTGCAAAAATATGTCAATACGCTATGTTGTCATTTCAGGGGGGTCCCCTGAAATGACAACGCGGTGCATTATTTTAAAAGAATTACCACTGTAGGCATTGGGTTAATAATCATTGAAGCATGATTCATCAATGATGAAGGCCACAATGTGTGCCTTTTTCATTGGCTAATTGTGATGTTTTCCAAGAGTCAGCCTTTATTGCAGTGATTGTCTTCTCTTGATCATTTTAACAGTGCAATTGGAGTTGTCTTCTCTTGTGCCCAGCAAAGTGAAACTCATAATGTTTCCATTGCATAGAAATTATTTTAGACTGATGTTTAGGATGCTTTGTGATAGCACCTAGATATGTGAACAAAACTTGCATCAGCTACCTAATATAGAGATTGATATTTTAGCTGGCAAGAAATCAAAGCTAGCGAGTATTGTTATTTGCAATGCAATAGCGTTCCTGTTGGTTAAAGTGAATCCAACATGCATCATTAGAAAATACTTCTCTACTCATGA